>JADLSH010000393.1:0-1342500 GCA_016169945.1 Trachythela sp. YZ-2020 | reverse complement strand
ATGCCACCAGTTCTATTTCTTTCTAGGCTTGGGTTGGACAGTTACTGAACATACTTATATGCACAAAAATGTTTTCCTGTTTTTAGTTACGTTCCAGTGGAGACAAATTGTTTTTATTGCAAATCACCACTAACCGAGCCATACTGCACAACAAGAAATGGAAAATTAGTGACTATGAAGGGGATAGTTGAAGGTACTGTACAATAATAACAAACAAATGCTTCCGCTGCCATGCACTGGATAATAAAGTTTGCAGCAATCCCGTGCTGTAATGTTGACATTGCTATGCTGAAAAACAATTGACAGTACATATACTTATTTTTTGTATTTTAGGAATTTCTCTATTTGCAAAATTTTGTTGTAACTGCAAGCTACCGTATAGATATCAGGAGTTTTCTGATGGAGTTCATAATTTCAATGACAACTGGATTCTGAGTATTGGATTATGTGATATGATCAGAAAGCATCTACAGGTGTGCTATCAGTAATAGGAATATCTATGCATGTATACCAGTTCTATTTATTATTCTCAACTTTTCTGGTTATGTATGCCGGATGTTGTCATGCTGGAGCAGATAACACAAACGTACTACGGGTTTCGGGAAGGGCCTTAGCTCGAAACGTCGAAGTGATTTACTAATTGACAGGCAGTTAATGGAAGATAACATTTGAAGCTGGACCTTATTTGGAAACCATTGCCCAAGTCTATAACACAAACATAGGCATTGATTACTGTCAACTAATTGTTTTGTTGTGCATAATATGTCAGTGTTTATTATCCGTAAAATTAGCTAGAAGTAAGTTAACTATGTGAAAAGTTAATAACCCTTACCTGTACAGTGTTTTTGAATAATTTTCTCCATTGAATCCGCAATTTTTGTTTCATTAATGTCGAAGTAATAGAAAAAATAGACTGTCTTCATTCATTTCAGTTCTAAGTTGTCTTTTTTCAATTTGAATGTTTGTGTTAAAGCCCGATAAACAGATTGAAGTGATTATTTTATACAACAATTTTATGAACATTATTTTACTGTATTGTAGGTTCACAATGCTGTAAGTCGCACAGTTGAAGCAATTGAAAACTGGTTGCAGTTGCGGCCGTTTGAATTACCTCGTGGTCCAATGATGAATGCCTACCTTCACTTCGAAGCTCTGTCCGATCATAGCTATGGCTTTTCGTGCGTTTTGTGTGGTCACTTTCCTCCACTGTTAAACTTTAGATGTGGACAAGAAAGGAGTCTTTCAAGCTTGCTTGTGTCAATCAATTATTGCTTGAAAGAAAAGATGAATTTATAATTAAAGATGAAATATTGCAAACTATGCCAAGTGTTTTGACTTTGATAATTATTAAATTTAATTTTATGGGTTTTAGTCTGGACTTCCTTTGGTTGTCAACATTTGGGGGTTTTCATTCGCTGCATTTTTATTTTTTTATTATAGTGAGTGAACTTGAGCTACCAGACATGCAATCTGATAGAACCCCTGACAAAGTCTATGCTGAGAAAAGCCGAGAAAATGCTGACAAAGTCAATCTTGGGATATTATACAGGGGCATACTGAAAGGTACCTTATTAGTTTTTTGTATGTATTCGTGTGTTATGTGTATTGTCAGTATGTGTAATATAATTACTTTTTAAGTACCCCCCATTTCTTAGTGTATCAATGGCGTGTCAATTTTAAAACATGACCAACAGCTAAGAAAACGATTTTGAGCATGATTTGATTTGCATTCAGGTACTGAAAAGAACCCCTTAGAAATCAAGCCGACATATAATTTTTGGGCTCCGTTTGTTGGCTCTAAATGTCGAAGAGGACGGACGCTTTTCAACTCAGAATTTATGAAAGCAAATCATAAGGAAGACTTCGAGTCTGCTGGTGCAACATCTGACGACTGTTCTATTGAAAAGCTGATGGACAGGTCCCGGTGATAAGAGAGATGGCTAGGAGTTTAAATGTCAGTGACAAGGGTTCAAAGGTGGACATTATTAACAGAATAAAATCTGCTCTGAACATTGAAGAAACTTTCTTGAAACTCTTTTCGAAAATGTGGGGTGGACGTTTTTTGTAAGCCTGTTTTACAAATGGTTCTAATTGAAAGAGTAACGATTATTTCGATGTTTGATGTTAAAGTTTTATCTGTATTGTACTGACCACTTATTAATTAGCGCGCAATCTCACTAACACATCATCAAATGGGCTCCTTTTCATGCGAAAAGGTACAGGTTCAATTCCTGTAAGATGAACATTAGTCGGATATGCAAATACAATGGAGATTGCGTTATGTAAGGATTATATAACGTGAAACGTACACAACACTTGTTTTGGGGGTTGATTTGGTGTTCCAGTGGGGAACAAGGGAATATGAAGTTATAATCTGTTACGATATAATGGTTTGCTATGTATTTCTCGGAGTTAAAAACATGTTTTTCTTATATTACGGTATATAGGTGGATGGTTAGGAATGACTTGTCCGCATGGAGTATGTTATGGGTTGAAGTGGCTTCTCAGGCACGAAGGACCGCGGGATCATGTAGACATGGTAATAAATCTTGCTGCTGTACCTAATGTTGTTGTGTTGGACATGGCTAACATGATGGTCGCGCATGCCAAGAATAGAGGCTACAACGTTTTTCAGCCTTTTCAAGGTCACCTTGCTGAATCTACCCCCGAGAATATTTGAAAGGCATGTAATGGCGAGCTGGAGATTGACTGGTCCTGGTTTCCCGATGGCGCAGAACACGACACAAATGAAGTTTGAAGATCCGATGATGAACAGCTACTACGTAACCATTCCACTGGGTTATTTTTTCGAAACGTTTCTTATCACCGGTTTCCCACTAATAAACAACTCCAAAGGAAATGGCTTTGATCTATTAGGTGCGAGTTAACCAGAGTACAAGGGTTTGCAGTGCTCACTTTAGGAATGGCAAAAAATCGTGTGGGTCTGATGTGCCATATGTTAGAAGTCCATCCCTTGTGCCACAACCCAAGCAGCCTCGTAACCAGTAACTAGGATGCCCAATCATGATGTCAATACTATTGATAGCCTTGAGGTCACTAGAGATGAAAAAGCATACATGTGTCTAGTGTGCATGAAGATGACCCTGAAGAACAAATGGATGGTGATTATCAAACATTAGGTGATAAAGTTACTAAGTTGGATGAAAATATGAATACCAAAAGCGATGATGATGAATACATGCCTATTCCAATACAACCTATGAGGTTAGAGCACATCTATGGAAATGACAAACTTGTCCGCCTCTACACTGGACTACCTATGTTTCAGGAAAATCTCTCCTTGATCCTACAGATAAATAATATTTCAAAATTCGCCGTGGGAAGTGTATGAGTATTTATTGCTGACGTAAATAGATGAGTCATGCATGGAATTATAGCTAGCAGTATTTATATGTCAAGATTGTCAAGTTCTCATGACATTTGTTTTTCGAAGGCCTATTTTTAACTTCGCTTTTGAAAATCGTGTTTTTAACGCCAAGAGTAAACATACGCAGGCAAATTATGCCCCATTTATAATTACTTGTAACAAGAGACAGACCCTACCAAGCTTTCCAAGAAAATGATCATTGAAACTTTGCTTTTAGTAAAAAATATTTTATTTGTAATCTTGAGAGAGGACAAAGTTATCAAGGCAATGAATGTTGTGGATGAATAGTTACAGTAAATATGATGTTGTCGTTGTGTTGAAAGAAAAACATTCGTTAATCGTTATGTTTATGACTTATACTCAGAATTAAGTTATAGAAGGGCAAAGAGTAAAGAGTAGTTACATGTATGATATAGTTTAGTTTGGTTCATATTATTACTAAATGTTGTGTTGAAAATTTTGTTTACAGTAATATGACTCTACTGTATATGTTTCTACTCTCTAATTCCGGACTGTCACTTCAAATTTTGCACATGGGCGGCTATTATATATTAGCCCAAGTTAAGTAAGTCCAAGTCGGAAATCTGAATTGTTTGGTGAAATAGTATAAAAACTAAGGGTGTATAGTCGGCCACTGCCTTCAACTAAAACACTGACACAATCTTTAAGGGGATTTTTTTCAAAGCGGAAATACTGTTTAATTTTCGTTTTCCTAACAATGTCAATGACAATGCATATATAAACAGTACTGTTGTTTACGTTCACATTTAAACGTAATTATTTATATCACAGAAAATCAGAATTTACATTTATTTTAAAATATTATACATCCCAATACAATTATATCCCATCAATTCAAGGTATACTGTAAAGTTTAAATTAACACAACTATTGGGACTGCAGGCTTTGCAGCACATTTATATGATCCCGTTTTATACCATAGAGGTTATAATATAAATCGGATACTATAGTCTACACTGTTTTGATAGTTCATAATACAGATTACAGATCGAATACATGCAGTCTACTTGAAATCTAGTGCTAGACCAGTTATTTTAACTAACTGTTTACCCTGGGGTGGAGTGTCCAAAGGAGGTCGCCTAACATTTTCAAATACATGTACAATTGATAATATGCTTAACATATTATTTTACTTGTTCCTCAGGCAACCTTTGGTGTTAGATAAATTTAGAAGGATGGGTTCTTCTTTTGCTATTGCTCTGATGCATGCCTTCGCTCACTTCAAACAAGGAGAGTGGGGAGATGTGAAGCTTGCTTGGGTATCCCAGTGGATTCCAGATGATTATCATGGCCATGTTGATTTGCATGGTGATGAAGATGAGTGATGAAGATGAGTACTTTGTTAGCAAAGTGGGAGATCTAATGAAAACAACACAGAAGTCAACCTGTAATAACCCTAAATCAGAGTTCCATCATACTACAAACAGTATATTGATCTGGTAATTAATGTTAACAGTGTGGCTTAGCAAACGTTTGTCAGCGCTGTGACCGCTCTGTTAACATGTCTCAGTACAAAAGTGCACATAAGACCCTTGGAGGATAATGATTTGAATACTATATAGTTATATATAATGTTCCAAATGGTCTAATTTGTACTTTTGTATTTAGATCCCATAGAAGCTGTAATGACATAATCAATGGAATAACATTCTCCAGCCTGCTTTCACGGATGTTCCAAGGCTACTCAGATAGCTGCTCAGTATTGTTGCCATCTGAGAGTGGCACATTACACAATGATTCAGTAGTATTTAGGGAAGTAACCCCACAAGAAATGTGTCCAGGTGAAAGAGTCTATCAAACCCGATTATTTTCGGCCTCCACCCACTGTACTTAAGTCATCTGGTGATACAGAAATAGTCCAGGACCTGTATATGAGTTTGTATGTATTTCATTTAGGACATTGTTCCCAACCACATTCTCTCTGAAAGAAATTTCAGCAACTTCCAAAATCCCAACCATGCCACTGCATGGGGTTACAAGCCCTCCTCTTGTTCGAGCTGAAATGTAGCTATTGGTTTCAACGCCTTCATAGCGTGCAGCAATGCTTGCAGTCCCTGTTTCTTTTTTTGTTAAACTGAAACAGTTTACTTATAACGTACCCCGCAACATTGGAAAGAGGTCCACGTTCAGCTGGATCAGGTTGTATTGGAGTGCTGGCTTTACTGCTGGCTTGCGCTTCCTCATTTGCTGGCATAGTGTTGTAAAATCCAATCAAATGCTCAGGAATATGAATCATTACTAAATTTGCTATTCTATAGTTGTCACAATTGAGCAGCTCACATGAACGAGGAATCAAGCCATAAAAACATTCTAAAAGCTTGTCTTGTCAAATTCAACAGACACATCAAAGTTATACAAATCTTCTGTGGATGCATCGTCTTGCAATAAAATGTCTTTGTCCTCTGATGCCCCGATTATAAACTGCTCGCTACGCTCGCTTTCTTCAATATTTTCATCTTCAATGTTCAAAATAGGTAGGTTCGTTTGTTTGTTCGCTTTCTGTTTCAATCTCCATCTTGATCTCAGATGCCCTCTAGCGTTTTGAAATATGATCTTTTGTTGGCATATCATATTCTTGCTCATATGTTTTCCTAATAACTCATCACAAAGCACCCCCTTTGCTCGGCATGTAACACAAATATAATTGGTTCTCTACATAATTAGCCTCTCTCTTTGAAGTTTGCCGGCTAGCCTAACCATCTTATTCTATTAACTGTGGTGCAAAGCACACCAGCAATAACCATATGTGACAGCATAGACCACACCACAGCCAATTAACCAATGTTGGTTATTTTTGTACACAATTTGTCACGAAATAACCAACCTCAATTATTCAAGCTATTTGGCGCAGAACACACCAGTAATAACCATATATGTGACAGTATAGACCACACTGCAGTCAATTAACCAATGTTGGTAATTTTTGTACAAAATTTGTCACGAAATAACCAAAATTTAGCAGCATTGACTGATCGACCGTATCAAACAGCAATTCTAACAGTTCAATGTCGACTTTGATGCCCTTGCAACTGAACTCGCACACCAATTTCCAACATTTAATTGTGCTCGTGACCGTGGGTCTGGCAGCGGAGCTGTAAAAACAAGAAGCAGAAAGCGGAGCTTGAAGAACAGTGATGAGCCATCTGGATCAGTGGCAAAGTTTGGGCAACCTTCCAAGTCAATCTGCCACAAAGACTTGGTTAAATACCAAATCCTTGCACCAAACATGTACCAAGCCATTCCAGTAAAGTCAAGCTCGAAGAGAAGGGTTGATCATTCACAAATTTCCATTCGATAAAAGGTGGAGTCCCGTTGAACTCAGAGAAAATATCGAAAAGCAACTTCCAAAAACGTTCTATTTTAATTCCTCAAAGTAAATTAATGTAAATTAATGTGGTGTTTGATGTTTGTTGTTTTTACTCAAGTTAAATACATGCTAATATGCAGTTAATTAATTCGGTGGTTTAATACTGTTGTTACATAATTTCCATGCAAAGTTTTTTACATTTTTTCTGCCGTTTTAATACCATTTGATTTTAATACCATTGTCCCCCCACTAAAATTCTGTTTTGTTTTGTCAAGTAATTCACCAATTAGGCTGGTTTTAGTTGCTAGAAATACTTGAGATGGAAGCTGCTTTATTGTAGCATGTTTTGAATCCTTCATAATTTACAGGCAAACATATTTTTGACAGGAGAAAACTGAAAATATTTCCAGTTGTAAAAGGACTGAGGCTCCCTGCATGGCTGCCTTCATGGTTTGGCTTCAAACCCCCCCCCCTGAATTCGCTTTCCAGTCTTACATACTTAAATTAATGGGTCTCTTGGTAAATGCCTGCAATAGGAAGGCTTATTTATTATATATAATATGTAATATTAACCTGTCAATGAGTTAGCGCTTGATTTTCTATCCACCCTATTAATTTCTCACTCCACCCTATTTCTCTCTCTGTCCCCTACTCAGGCTGATGTAGTATTTATACTTCTCTTTGAAGTAAGGCATAAAAAGTCTTTTGAACAAAAATAAGCCTAGGACTTTACAGTAGGTTTACAGTATCCAGTGGAGAGAATTGCTGGAGTGTTGTGTGTATGAGGCCGATGGGATAGACACAAGTGGGAAATGAGGATGAAATTCCCATGCATCCTTTATGTAGTCCAAGGTAGTGAGAGCAAGGGCATTGTAAAGCAACTTTATATTGATAATTGATGGATGCAATTAGGTTTATTAGAGGGCTAGATGAGGCAAAGCTTGCCACATTTTTAAGTCTTTGAAACTTTGCAGTATTGTAAGGACTTGGCAAAAATTCACATGACTCAGTTAGACAGTCAGTCAGTCAGTCAGTCATAGTGTAAACTTTCCGGGGGGTGTTAGCGAATAGTACTTATTTGTCAATAACTCTAAGGTTGAAATGTTTTTTTCAATGTTAAACGAAATTTATTCAGTTTTAGCACTATATAATTGTCTTTGGTTGTTTCACTGCGTGGTTAAGCAAACCATACAGCAATATTTCATCAAGTAACTAATTAAAGCTCCATCATGTACATATAGGACAGTGTGTGAGAAATCCCCCCGGTATCTAAATTTTTTGCGAAAAATGCAACTGAGCACGTGTTTATGGCATGAAATATTTGCGTACAAATGTCAGATGTTTAGGAGTGAGAATCCGTATGCAGCGTATATCAATATAAATGTTGGTTTCTCCAGTTTAGCGCCAACAATTTAACAATATTTTAATATTGTTGAATCAGTAAACTAGTTATAAAGAAACAAATGAGTTTATGTGTCTATATTTTATCAAGAGAACCGCGTGTGTTTAGTCACTATTCTATGTAATAGCTGAAAAGAATTTGTCTATAAAGACCCTTGGCCTTCATGTTGAAAAATGTGTACTGTTGTGTATAGTATAAATAAGCTAAGAATAAGCTATAAATAGATTTACTGAAATAAACAAATTCAAAATAACTATTATTTTCGGAGTTTACTGCCAAATGCTTAAATTTGCTTTGCTATCGATATACTATGCCACTATAGCCAGATGATAAGGAGTTGAATCTTATTTACA
Organism: Trachythela sp. YZ-2020; assembly: GCA_016169945.1. Classification (NCBI taxonomy): domain Eukaryota; kingdom Metazoa; phylum Cnidaria; class Anthozoa; order Malacalcyonacea; family Clavulariidae; genus Trachythela; species Trachythela sp. YZ-2020. The sequence goes on along the minus strand of JADLSH010000393.1, from coordinate 1,334,029 downwards.
TAATACAGATTTAATATGTAAATCAGACTGATCTTATTACGTACTATTACTAGAATATAAAATATGGTCTGTTACATTTGTATAAACACTTGTATTTTAGATTGTGGCATCATATAAAATGCTATTTTATTAAACTAAGTACGTTAGAAACTGACTGAGATTGTTAAGTTTATATTTTATTTAACATGAAACTTCTCGTAGAATGTTGTTCCTTTTACAATAGTGTTTACTTGACTAAGTTGTTTGCTAATTATAGCAGTAGTACTGACTACAGAGTACAGTAGAAACAACTGAAATTGTTCGAGTTTATATTTTGTTTAACATAAGTTCTCGTAGAGTTTTGTTATTTTTAGAGTAAGTGACTATGATAAACGTTCACATAAACAAGTTGTTAATTATAGCAGTAGTATGAACTATAAAGTATTAGTTTACATTTTGTCTACCTTTTACTTGCATTAAAGTTGTGTTACTTCGTGATGTGATTTCTTTGAGATGTTTGTCATAGTTTAATATATTTCAAGTCAGGTCAGACGACAACGCGAGCAAGCTAAAGGCTAGGTCACGCTAAACTCACTATAAATTGCAAAATGCTATTACATTGAAGTTAAAACGTGCATTATCTAAAAAACCTTCATTTGTTACATTGTGTGCACGTTCAAACACCGAACTGTTATTGCTATAGCAGTACCAACTTCCATTGCGTTTTGGGTTCACTCGGTTTTATTTATTTTTACAAGCAATTATAAATGGAGCATGATTTCCCTGCGTATGTTACGCTTGTGTTAAAAACACGATTTTTAAAAGTGAAGTTAATATTACCATTTGCATTCAACCTTGAAGCTTGACAATTTAATGCGTTTGTTTACTTTTAAAATGTAAACGTTTGGTCATGCCCTGTTTCACTTTTGACAATGAATGACAATCGTAGGGCGCCATTGAAAAACTCCTTCGAGATATGGGCTCCCTGCTTAAATATTATAATAAAAAAAGGTTCCACGTTTCGCTTGAGAAATGTCCACCTTTGTGCAAAATACAAGCATGTTTGTTCGCGTGTTTGCCACGTTTTAAGCAATTTTCCATATAAGTTATTTTGCAAGATAGAATGAAAGATATAAGGATCAAAAACATATTCACAGCAATAAATACGCATACACTTCCCACGGCGAATTGTGAAATATTCAAGGAGAGATCAAGGAGAGATTTTCCTGAAACATTACTTGCATTTACTTGTAAATTATGGTGTAAATTATGTCTTCGCCGCAGAGTACTTCAGTGCTTCCATATTAATCTTTCGTTTTCCTTACTGAATTTCCCCCCATTTTCACTCCCATTTTCCTCAAAACTTATGGCTCTTTGAAACTTTGCACAATCCTTGGATCCCTAGTTCAGATTTGCTACTGCCTCCGATGTGATCGTTACTGATACTTTGAAAGTATTTTTCACAACTTATGAGGGCCTTCTGAGAAGACCAGTTGCTCATACATGTGGTTTTACACTAGGGATGCCAAGCACCTTTTCCAACTTTTGTGAGCTAAGGGAAGATAGGTGGGAAATGGATATAGAAATATTACAGATTCAAACAGTTTTATGCAATGGTGTATTATCATATATATTAAAGCTGTAATATTAAACCATGGTGATGTTTCGTTTGAGTTAGGAAGGTTTTGCATTCATGACCATGGAAGGCAATCTATTGTAATGCTACAGCAGCATAAATATTTCTAATTATTAAACCTCACAATAAAACTGACAATTTGTATTTTTCTAAAAAAATAACATCTTTTCTTTCTGAAATTAGAAGTGGTTATACTAGGACAAGAGAATCATGCACAGAATTTTCCAGAAAGGTAATCTTGTCTCTTGTCGTTATTTTATAAAATAAATACCAAATGGTTTTCTGTGCAGGATAATGTGAATATGCAAACACTTGGGATGTTGTTTGACTTTCGTCACATTCCGCGGTATTTGGTATTTCTTTAAGAACATTAAAGCTGTCTCGGACGTATTGGACTCAATGACCAACTGTGACTGGTAGGCAGCTTACGTAAAATGACATGAATATGACTGTAAAGCTGTTAATTACAGTTATGCAGTCTATATTACATGTAGAGTACTTACACTCTTGTGTTAGTGTTTTCCAAGGCCATTGACTAAATCATGGAGCTTAGAATTAATTGCAAGACATTGTAGGTAAGTATTTTCACCATTCGTACCATCCTCCTGTAATGGGTTGCATTGGTTTGTCAAATCTGTCATCTGTCGCCTGGAAATCTCAACATTTGTTTCTGGAACTAAAACCTGGTAATCTTAATCCTCTACAGAGAATGGGCCTGAGGGATCAAACCATAATAATTTGTATTGCCATGATCTACCAGATGTATATAACTGAAGTGGAGTACATTTACGTTCAGACGACAAAGGGTGATTTTCCCACTGGCTTTTGAATTCTTGTAAGCATTTATTAATTCTTGGGATGTATGTAAATGCATGCAAATAAATGCATTTAGTTGAGAGGATCTAGGAACTGGTTGTCCTCCAAGTGGGCGAATGTTGTTGCAGAAAAAACAAAGTACTCCAGAGTAAACATCCCTGTGAGCTTGCTCGACACGGGAGTTGTGTACCGAGCTTCCGGTTATGATGCTACCCCTTTCAACACCTTCGTGCTCCAACATAAACTATGCCACTTTGAAATTTTCCATGCCATAGTCACTTGCACTCTAGATGGCAATCCATAGTTGTCCACTCCTTTGACAAATTGTTTCAAAACTGTGTCTGGAACAATGTGCATAGATAATAAGTTGTGAATATCCGTCAATACACAAATGAATAATCAATCTCCACCTGATGAGTTTGTGATTGCTGTCAATGTGCCACAAGGAATTTGGAGTGGGCACACTGTATTTTCTTGGGTAAATTGCTGCACGCCACCGTAAAGCTGTGCCCGGTCATTAGAGCAAAGGCAGTTCCTCACTCGCCATTGTTGAATGTTAAGTCCTCTACTTCTTAGTGCACCAAGTAGTCGGGCATGGCCTATATTTGGAGTTCATTCTTGGATTTCTCAGAACTGTTCTCTCTAAATCATCATCCGTAATCTGAGTCCAATTTGATTCCTCCTCCTGTGCAGCCATTTCTTACAATATTCTCGTCTTTCTAAGCCTACTCTCACTTACTCCAAGCAGGCTAGCAATCTTTATCCAAGGAAAGTGGAGGTGTCTTAAAATCGTATTCATTCCTTTCTCTTATAGTTGTTGTTTAACACATATTTCTACAAAGGTTGATGATATTACAAGATTGTGTAAGATTGCAAATAATAACACCATATAAAGTCATCAAATAACCATATAAAAAGTCGATCAATGACCATATATAAAAAGTCAATGAACATAATTATATAAAAAGTCAATGAACATAATTATATAAAAAGTCAATGAGCATATATAAGGACTTGCAGGGAAGTTTGCAGAATATTGACGGGGACAATTGACGAAAACGAAATTGATAGTCTAGTATATAAAGTGAACTCTTTACTGTATCTTTTAGTATGATGAGAAGGCTTGGCAACTGTATCAAACGAAGTACCCACTCTGTTAGGAAGAGTCGTGGATATCCTGTCTAATTATTCACAAGGCCACTGTTTTCCCAAAAGACGTGTTGGATATCAAGCAGGAAAATCTTACATCATACCTAAGGAACAGTTAGAGTTATTTATCGAGTTGGGGTTCCATATTCCTGAAATGGCAACTATGCTTGGTGTACATGGGAAAACAGTGCAAAGATGGTTGAAAGCATACAATATGTCCATAATGAATAGATATAACAATATATCAAATGAAACTTTAGACAATCATGTTACAGAGGTTTTGTGAATGTTCCCAAACTGTGGTTATCGCAGGATTTCTCACTACACAAAACATTCGCATTCAAGAGAGGCAAGTTTGTGAAAGTATGCAGAGTTGATCCTGAAGGAATTCTTTTAAGGACACTAGAAATTCAAACTACGCAAAGAAGGGGATACAACGTCTATTCTCCTAATGCACCAGCCAAATCCAGCGGTGACCACCACTTTATATTGTAATATAAAGGTGGCGTATTACGGAAGATAATGTATGTTTTTATAGTACATTTGATTATTATAATAGTTGTGTTGTCTGCAGACTGCACTAGATGAACTTATCTTAAGCAGATGATGCTGCAAAAAGAAATAGACCTTTAATGAACACAGTATATATTACCCCACCACAAACAATGATCTTTTGTGCTCTAGGTTTGGCAGCTTTTATGCATTCATAATTATGCGTTTATACGTACCTTTAATACATAGTGGATGTGGGCACCCTTTCCTGCCACAGCATTTCAACATAAAGGTGTAGTTGATTGGAAGGCTTTCGTCCATGTGGTTATTTCATAACTCCCACATCTCAGAGAAGTAGCCAAACAATGTTGGATCTTTCTTATCTTTTTCTGTACCTTTCAGAAAGTTTAACAGATTTGCCCGTCATGCGAGAAAGACATGGGTTTCAATGCCTCTTGTAAGATGAATTTTGGTTTTCATGCAAGGGGTGCCATTTAATGTACTGATCTACTGCTGCGGACATATTGGCTTTGTACTTTGCTTCATCCAACCCACCATTGTCATCGCATGGAGAGCCACATAGGGTGGATGGTATAAAGGTATTGGAGTGACCCCTACTCAGGCATGATTTAGATGACTGTCTCCACTGCATCTTGTTGTAATGAGAGTGACTCTTGTTGATCGGGTTACGTGTCTCTTCGTCCACGAAAATTGGACCTTGTGGTGGGAAGAGCCTTCGTCGGTGCTACCGTCAACCCGAATGCATTCGGATGCTACTGAAGGGAAGAATGATCAGGTCAGCATGACGAGCAGATATGTAGTTAAAAAGCTTTTAAATGAGTACAGTTAAAGAGCTTAAGAGGCTGTCTCCGTAAAAACCTCCTGGTCAATATGTGGATCAAAAATAGATTTCTCTCATACTCTGGTGTTTTGAAGGTCTATGCTTGGGAAAAACTAAAATCGATTTCATTTGACTCAAATTTCTGTTGAATTATTTTTGGGGGCGATTGATGTTCGATCGGCTGGTGACCAACTTGAACTCCGAATGAGGCAAAATATCTACACATTTTCACCTATATTTTTAAATCAAATTCATACCTAAATTTTTAATATTTTTGCACATAAATATGGACTTATCCTTCTATTTTCGTTGGTGATATGACTTAGATAATTATTATTTTGTATAAAATAGAAAACAGCGCAGTTATTGACCCTCCTGCACGGATAACGGACATCGTCTCAAAATATACCAACTTTGAAAGCTTATTTCAAAATCGTGGCACTTGATTGGCACATGACCTTAGCTTTTCTATAAACTACTAACATTAGTCAACACAAATCGCTAATAAAATCTTTCTGCTTTAACATTTGACAAAAATGACAAGTGCTCAAACTTTGTAAAGTTTGAAAATGTGTCGAAATCAAGCATATTTAACGGTAAACCTAATTATTGATATTAACAGATAAAATCACCTTACACTACACAGAATGAAGCTTGATTATGTAAATATATGTCGTTCATCATTATTCTTTGGCTTTGCGCTTGAAAAAAATGTTTGAGTACAGTTTGACTCAATGTGGTTCAATGCCAGTGTCTTCTGCGCGCATCACTGCCAATAGAGGCCTGATTGTCACATACGAACCTTCGCTTTGTTTACCTCCTGTAAATAAAATGTCTATGTGTCTTGGGGGTTTATTGACAATGTTCAATCAAATTAGAAAACTCAGAATTAGTCATAATACAGAGTTTTCATCTGTTTGTTTATGTTAAACTGTTAAAGTTTTTAGTTATAATGTACTAATTAAATCTCGGGGGAAACCCCGGGCCGAAAGAAATGTACTTGTTTCTTTGCTCTCTGGCTTCTCTATCTTCGTATGGCATTAAATAGTAGTCTTAGTATTGCACCAGAAACTGAAAATGGAAAAGGCCACCAGTCATGGTGAAGCAACAGGGGAAAAAATGACGAATCAAGGTATAAATGTGTAAATTTTCTTTTCCTTAAAAGCGCCTGGGTACAAGGCTGATAAAATCTACTGCCTGCCGAAATCGTTTTGGTTTATGGTTTACCTAACGTTGCGTGACCACCAATTGCGGCTGTAGTAGTAGTGAATACCATATGAACGAGTACAGAAAAAAACAATATTGTAGACACAAAAACCTGGTGCAATACTATGACTACCATTTAATGCAATACGAAGAAAGAGAAGCCAGAGAGCAACGAAATATTTCATCGTGTTGATTGACATGTTTACGCACAGCAAGTACAATTCTTTCGGCCAGGGGTTTCCCCCAAGATTTAATTAGTACAACTAACGAAACTTTAACAGTTTACCGTAAACAAACAGATGAAAATTCTGTATTATGACTAATTGAAGCCAAACTGTACTCAAACAATTTTTTTCAAGCGCAAAGCCAAAGAATAATGATGAACAACATATATTTACATAATCAAGCTTCATTCCGTGTAGTGTAAGGTGATTTTATCTGTTAATATCAATAATTAGGTTTACCATTAAATATGCTCAATTTCGACACATTTTCAAATTTTACAAAGTTCTAGCACTTGTCATTTTTGTCAAATGCTAAAGCAGAAAGATTTTATTAGCGAAAGATTTTATTGACTAATGTTAGTAGTTTATAGAAAAGCTGAGGTCATGTGCCAATCAAGTGCCACGATTTTGAAATAAGCTTTCAAAGTTGGTATATTTTGAGACGTATAGTTGTTCCCAAGGATAGACCTTCAAAACACCAGAGTATGAGAGAAATCTATTTTGAGCCACATATTGACCAGGAGGTTTTTACGAGGACAGCTTCTTAAGAAGGAGAATGATGCTTTAAAGCAGCAAGTTCAAGACCTCAGACAAGATTTGAAAGACATAAGTGAACGTGTTGGTACTATTTGCTCTGAAGCCGTTAACAGTTCAGATTTACAGTTTTATAGCAATACATATGATGATTTGATTACGTTTAAGAAGGACACGCAAAATTAACTCAAACGAATTGGTAACAAAATAGATGCTACTTCAGATAAAGTTGACAAGATCACAGCCGCCATTACTGCCTTTGAAGACTATAGCTACCAATATAATGTTAAGATTGTGGGCGTGCCTCAAGTCAAACAAAACGAGTCATGTGAAGATACCGCCAGTTTATGCCTAAAAATATTTGCTGGTTTAGGTGTGCAAGAAATATCCATGCAGGACTTGGATATAGCTCATTGAGTCCCTCGAAGAGATAATGGGAGCAGATCAACAAACAAACCAAGCCCGATTATATGTAAATTCACATGTCGAATGGCAAAAGAACACGTTATGGCGATGAAAAGAAACACCAGCGAGCTGACGAATGTAACATTGGGCTAGGTTGAGAGAATCGGAATTTATGAGCACCTATCGCCACGCATGCAAGAGTTATTTTACAAAGCTAAGACTCTTCAACAGCGATGCAATTTCAAATACTGCTGGAGCAAGTCTTCGAACATATATTTAAAAGAATATGACACTTCTCGTGCAGTCAGGATACGGTCCTTGGATGATTTGGATCGCTTTGAGCAACAAGCGCAACCATCTCGACGCCAATCTGATGAGAATAGATAAGTTATTACTATTTTCTTTTTTCTTTTATTATTTAACTTATAAGTTATAAATGTGTGAAAACAATACAGGTGCTAGAAGTGTGATTAAATTGCTGTTTCATGAACTGCCGTATAATGGATATAAATAGTACAAAGCCATGGTCAATTTAATAATAGCCTAACCAACGAACTACCTACTAAAAGAAATCTAAATAAACAACCCTGCATGTATGATATAGATTTCTTTAATTTTAATGTGATTTCTAGCACAAACCCTGATCGCAATTCTAATTTTGAACCTATACAAAGTAGGAAGGAATGGAAAACCATTCTATATCTTTTCTTCATAACAATATAGGGAGCTTAAGACGAAATATTGATAACTTTCAAAATCACCTATTGTGTGAGCTTGAGTTTAGTTTTAGCATCATCAGTATTACCGAAACTAGAATAAGAAATACAGATACTTTAGACTTTGATTATAATATTCCAGGCTTAGATTATAATATTCAGTTTGAATATGTACCTACACCTTTGTCAGCAGGAGGTGTTGGAATGTATGTTAACAATGAACTTCATTATAAAGTACTTGAGAAAACAACTGAGGCTTTTCAAGCCCTTTGGATTGAAATACAATGTGAAAATAAGAAAAACATAATATGTGGCATCCTGTATAGACAGCACAATTCCCCAGGGAGATTTCAAAATTATTTTGATGAGAGTCTGGAAAGATTTGGTTCATTGAACAAACCTGTTTACATATTGGGTGACTTTAACATAAACCTCCTCCGAATCGAGACCTGTTCGTATGCTCATAACTTTTTACTTTCAATGCAAAGTTATCGATTTAGTCCAACAATAGATAAACCAACTAGAGTTTACAAAGAGTCGGCTACGCTTATTGATAATATTCTTATCAATGAAACAAATGGTTCAGTGCAAAGCGGTAATATTGTATCCGATATAAGTGATCATTTCTCACAGTTTTGTGTAATTTTATCGAACAGAAGCAAGCCAGCTGCGAGGAACACTGTAAAAAATCAATATCGTGAATTTTCACATTTTTCAAAAGAATCTTTTAATAATGATCTCACACAAATTGAATTTGTTCAACCAAATGTGAACAATGTAGCCAGTACTGATAAAATATTCTCAAATTTTTACACTAAAGTGAATAAAATAGTAAATAAGCATGCACTACTTACAACATGTTCAAAGCGTAAATCTAAACAACTTCTTAAACCATGGATAATGAAGGGCTTACTTAAATCAATACGAATTAAGAACAAACTATTTTATTCTGGAGAAATATAAGCAGTATAGAAACAAATATAAGCAGTATAGAAACAAAATCTCAACGTTAACAAAATTAATTAAAACAAATTACTATCATAATTATTTTTCTACTAATATAAATAATATGAAGAGAACTTGGCAGAGGATTAATGCTTTAATTACTAATAAAAGAGATAAACGTAACATATCTACACTGAAAAGACCAAACGAGGGAAGTGTAACAAACGATCCCACTGAAATCCCAAATTTACTTAACAGGAATTTTGCAACAATTGGACAAAATCAATTGCCTAGCTCTAAGCATGACTTCCGTGAATATCTCAAATATCCCTCACCCCAGAGTGGAAAGTTTGCAAACTGCGTGACCGAGATCAGAATTTTCCGAAATTTTGCGCGCCCAATTTCCGAGTTTGTGCGCCTGGTACGAAAATTTGCGCGGATATTTTTTCCTTCATATCAAACGCGTTGACATGGCCTTCAGCATCCCAGACAGCACACAGGAAATTCAGTCGCGACGTCGATCTACCAAATATCAACATCGATTCAACTTTGTCTTTGTATTTCCCAATTTGGGAATCCCAAAGCACCTGCAACTTGTGCATATTTGAAATATTATAGTTTTGCCACTTGGAACATCTATATAATAATGTTTGATTAAAAGTTTCATTTTTACTTCTACGATTACATTCATTTGCTAATTTACAGCTAAAAACAACGGCGATTTTCCGTTTAGGCTCACCATTATCCGTTTAAGATTGCTATTATCCATGGGATCACAAATAAACGTATTTTCGTTACTATCGTGTCAAGATCACTGTCAAGATTTTGTTATCAATCGACCGTCGCGCTATTTACAATTGAAATTAGAATAAAAACCAGCCAATCAGATGGGGGTCATTATCGAATGTTGTGTTGTGATTGGCGGATGCAACGCTAAATTATTTGCATAATTAGAAACACAAACCAGATGAAAGCTGCGTGACGACAAACGGCATTCGGCTTTGAAATTTTCGAAGGCTTTGACAAAGATAATTGGTGCTCTGTGGTATAGTTTTCTAAACGAATTGTTACCTAAAGACAAGTAGGAACGTCCCAGAAGGTAAGCAAAAGGGTAAAGATTATACTAACTATGTGTTTATAGCGATATCAACTTCATAATATCTGCGATCGGCGCGATGAATGTTGAATAGATATTTGAATCAGCATTTGTATATTTCCGTGCTTATGCCTCGGAGTCGGTCAAAGCTATTTGTATTAAAGCTTATATTATGGGCAACTACTAAGAAAGACTGGATATTTCTTCAGATTAGAACTATAACCATAACAAACAAGTTGGACGTTTACTTATTTATATTGATATATTCGGTCTTATCACTTTGACTTGAGATGTGTGTCAACCTTTGCAATTGTTATTGTTCATATTTTACCTTGGGAAGTGATTAATTTACAACAAATGAGGATGAAAAATATTTCTTTGGTGCATTTTATAAATGAATTAAAATAAGCAAGTATCCCCATAGGATGGTTGAAAAATTTAGGGATTGAAAACAGTACTAATTAAACCGCGATTACTCTACCATTAAAATGCTGCAAATTAGTCTGAGCGTGCAAAGCATGATGGTCGATAAATTGAATGATTTAAATTGTGTTTACAATCCAATTCAAGCCACCACTTTATGAGGGGTGATTTCTGCCAAAATTCAACTTTACATTATGCGGTTTAACATAGCCATTCTGCTGACCTGTTTAGTATTCTATCATGCTGTTTTGCATTTCGTAATGCCGTTTCGTATTTCATTATGCTGCTTTGCATTCTATTATGCTGTTTCGTATTTCATTATGCTGCTTCGTATTTTGCTTTCATTATGCTTACTTCATATGCTGCATGACTCCCAGTAACACTTTTTAGCACACACGCAGGGCGCGGGTTCAAATCCTGCCAGAGGACCTAGTGTTGCATTTTTCACAACCGTTCCTGGTCAGGTTTTTCCAAATGTATATAATATGTTCACTCGGATTATCCATCAACTCCAATTTCAGTATTCTGTCCCAAAAAAAAACGGAGTCCATCTTTTAGGCTTCATAACTTTAAAACTACTATTTCTAATAGAGGTAGAGGCAGGGAGTATTAAGTTGTGCAACTACCTGAAAAATACAAAAGTAATTTCTTCGACGTTTAGAGCAAAGGCGCTTTTGTCAAGAAGTTAGTAGCGGGGGGACGGAAACACATGTGCTTATATACTGATGAATATATAAGCGATCACGTGATAAAAAATAAACTAATCAGATGGTCAATCGGTTCTGGAACGAAATCTAATTGGCTGATCTGGAAGTTGACAAATTTGCTATAAATGAGTTGATGAACTTGAGGAAATGTATCGATGCAATATTTTATCAACACTTAATGCATCAACAGTAAATAATGGTAATTGAACTGACCGCGAAGCGGGAGTGCGATTTGTAATCACAAGTTTAATTTCAGACCAAAATTGCACGACACGAAGTTCAATTTCCACTTTATTATCTTCATTTTGAAATCTGAATAATTTTTTAAACCGGAAGCAGTATTTTATTAGTCTTTGTTTACAATTTACACACCCGCGATACTCCCTGAAATGCTGTAGCATAGCAACAACATGAATTGTAATTTGACAAATTGACTCAGTCAGAACAAGCAAAATGTGATTATGTGAGAGAATTTCTAGAAATAAAGATCAAAAAATAAGTGTAAAGGCCGGCGGCACACACTAGGCGACAAATTGCTGCAACGCGTCGCTGCAACAAATCGCTACGTGTGTACAGTTGGGCGTCAAGTTGCATGAACTCATTGAGGAGGTATGTTTGAGCGACAAATCGGCCCGTGTGAACAGTAGAAACAAAGACTTCTTCTTACGCGGTTTTTGAGGGATATCTGGGGTTAATACGGTAAAATCGATGTCGCTTTTTATTGGTTGCAAAAATGTGCACACGCTGTGCAAGAGCTATAATTAGTTTTGTCGCCGCAACAGGTCGCACAAAATCAAACTGGTTTGATTTTGTGCAACATGTTGCGGCGATAAATGTGTGTCGCGGGGGCAAAATTTTTCACTCAAATTATCCTGTTCAGACGAAGAAATTTGTCGCTGCGACGTGTTGCAGCGACGCGTTGCAGCAATTTGTCGCCTAGTGTGTACCGGCCTTAAATATATCGTAGACTTTACATGTAAATTGATAAACGTTTCTTGTGATTTTGTGCATTCAAACATTGACACTACAATCGATCATTCCATATTTTAATACCTTGTGCCTTTGACAGCTTTGTGTTCAGTTTTGGCTGTTGCTCAAATGAAACTTGTTTTTGTTGACATTTTGACAATGTTTCATTCAAAATTTGGTTTATAATTTGGCCTGTATTATTTGTCAAAAATTATTGGCTTGCCTTGATGTTGATTTTTATGGAAAAAACTGCAGTAAATGCAGTCTAGAGTATATTGACAATTTATGGTGAACAGATTTGGTCATTTGCCAGAGCACATTTTTCTTTAAATTGATTGGCTAGTTAAATTCTATCATTCAATCTGATTGGTTGTTGTGGTGCAGAGCTTCAATCTGATTGGTTTAAAAATGATGCGATTAATACTCAAGATGATGCGATTTGGGACTTAATCGCACTATTTTTGACCAATCAGATTGCAAGAAATGCCATTGATTTCAAAATGAATATAATAAATTGTAAAATTTAATCTTTTTGATATTTCAAGGTGGTTTTGAGTATTTTATGGCTTATTGGAGAAACTACAGAAAGTTGACGTCTGAAGTTGAAGCTCTTGCAGCTGCTGAAAGCAGTGAGGACGAGAACATTGTGAACATTAACAGTCAGCAAAATGAGCTAACCGAATCAGTTAACTATAGTAGTAGCGATTCATCTGACAGCTTTCATGAATATGAACAAAGCACAAAAGGTTACACATCAGCTTCTGATAGTGACGTTCTTGAAAACTCTTCTTCTCTTAGCAGTGAACAAAGTGTGCGCCAAGAACTAAATTCTTGGGCAATTAGGAATAGGTGTACGCATAGTTCATTGAATGAACTTCTTGATATTTTAAGACGGCAAGGACATGACCTTCCAAAAGATGCCAGAACTCTTTTGGACACTCCTAGAGATGTTATTATTTCATCAAAATGTGGTGGTCAGTATGTATATTTTGGTATAGAACCTGGGATTATTAATATCTTGTCTAAATATTCCAAAGCAGCAGAGAAACTGGCTTCGATAGAACTAATGATCAACGTTGATGGTCTTCCTCTTTTTAGGTCAACAAACGATCAATTCTGGCCAATTTTATGTCGCTTTAATGACTTAGATGTCTTTGTAGTTGGCCTGTTTTATGGCAAAGCTAAGCCTGCTCCTGTTGAAGAGTACCTTCATGACTTCCTTAATGAGCTTGACAAGTTGAAGGATAACAGAATTTTCTATGACAAAAGAAAAATCACTGTTCAGGTGAAATGCTTTTGTTGTGATGCTCCTGCACGCTGTTTCTTGAAATGCATTATTGTCCATACTGGCTATTTTGCTTGTGAGTGCTGCATTGTTGAGGGAATGTGGAGTGGCAGGGTTGTTTTCAATTCTGATACCGATGCTCCAAGTTGAAGTGACGAGGTGTTTTCCAGTTGTGCATATGAAATCCATAAAAAACGTGCGACTCCCTTGATCGATCACAGTATTTCATGTGTTCGTCAATTTTCCTTGGACTATATGCATTTAGTGTGCCTTGGAGTTACGAAACGTATAATATACTTCCTAAGAAAGGGTCCTCGGTGCTGTAAGTTATCTTCCCAGCAGATTGACCAAATATCTTCCAGATTATTGCTGTTAAAAGGATCAATGCCAAGTGAATTTGCTAGACAACCTAGAGCTTTAGATGAAGTAGACAGATGGAAAGCTACAGAGTTCCGTCAGTTTTTACTTTATACTGGGCCCATTGTTTTGCGAAATATAGTTTCCAAGGAATTATACAAGCATTTTCTTGCATTATCAGTTGCTATATCTATCATGCTTGATACAAGTAAAGAAAGGAGAAACGCCTATCTAGATTATGCTGAGCAACTTCTAGCGTTTTTTGTTAAGAATTGCAAGCACATTTATGGTGATACTTTCACTGTTTACAATGTGCACTCTCTGTTGCACTTAGCAGATGATGTGAAGAACTTTGGTTGCTCTCTAAATGAAATTTCGTGCTTTCCTTTCGAAAACTATATGCAGCATATTAAGAAACATGTACGGAGTGGTCAAAATCCAATTGTTCAAGTATCCATCCAAACGAATTGGTGAGATATCTAGTTCAGCTGCAAAAGTAGCCACCAAGTGCAACTTTACTCGTGTGGGCACTGTTGCAGAAAGGCTTAAGGACAGTTGCTTTTTGCTTGGTGGCAAATTTGCATTTGTAAAAGAAAAAAGGGACGATGGAAGGCTTGTGTGTGATGTGCTATCCGAAGGTCAGGTGGAGAGCTTCTACTCTAGTCCAGCTGATTCGAAGCTCTTTAAAATCGTATATGCTCGTAGCATTGAGCATAGGGCAAAACATTGTTTGGTGGAAAAGTCTGAGCTAGTTCGAAAGGCTGTCTGCTTACCACAAACCACTGGTGGTGGATATGTAATATTTCCTATGCACCATGAAGTGGAAAGAACCTGTTAACCTTATTTACTGTTTCTGTAAGTCAATTGTATTAGCTAACGATTGGACTGTGAATGTGTACCACTAACCATTCTTACAATTTGCATTATTTTTATCAGAGCGGTTAGCGTGTTGACTCTGGCCACAGTTTAGTTGGTTTTCTCCTCCTACATGTATTCGTCGAGGGTTTTTGTCCGGGTACTCAGATTTTTTCCCCTCGCTTAGGCATTAAAGTGGTTCACCAATGGAAATATTTCCTACAATTTTTTACATAATCTTAAATATATATTTAGAGAACGTGCATTAAGTTTCATTTCATTAAGTTTCAATGTGTGAAGCCTGTGTTTTGTAGCGCCCCCATTAAAATGACCAAATTAAGAAGAATATAAGTCGAGAAGAGCTCATGATGTCATAGCCTCAACAAAAACAAAAGGCTCATTGTTGTTGTCAACAAAGGGGTCATTGTCATGATTATTAGGTACCCTTAGAAAACTGGTATCGCTTTCCACTAGTAAAAATCAAAATTCAATCAGGTTTGTGTTGCATTATATTTTACGTTATTATACTAATAATAAATGTGTGTCTTCCCGAGTGATAAAACTGATGTCACCTCATTCCTCATATGATAACCTGTACATATATTGAATTTTTGATAGATGACAAGCTTGTATGTGATGATTGTGATTTCACGTCAACGGCAGAAACAAGTGGTGGGGAAGAATTAGTTCCAGAAAAAAGGAATCCGCGTAAAGAGACAACCTCATGCTCACCTTTTCGTAAGTTTGATACGCGTCTCGTATGTTAAGCCATATACGCGAGCGGTATATAAGTGCCGTTCGCGAATCCGCACCAAGGAAAAAGCAAACTGCGCCAGGAAAAAACAAACTATCTCCGAGAAAGTCTGCGATACGTCATCCAATAAGAAGAGATACGTCAGAATCCAGAGCAAGGTCTCGATCACCGCTGTTGCCCAGGTCACCGATACGACCGTTAAGCGGATCACAAAGCAGATCACAAAGCAGATCACGATTACCCGGAAGATCGCCAATGCCACCTTCAATGAGACAGTCACCCAGATCGCCAACACCACCTTCAATGAGACAGTCGCCCAGATCACCAACGCCACCTTCAATGAGACAGTCACCCAGATCGCCAACGCCACCTTCAATGAGACAGTCACCCAGATCGCCAACGTCACCTTCAATGAGACAGTCACCCAGATCACCAACGCCACCTTCAAGGAGACAATCACGCAGATCGCCATCGTCGAGATCGTTTGAGTCCCTGGGTGTTATACAAAACGAATCCTCAAGAAAAAGAACAGGAGCAAGCCAACAGTCAATACTGGAATCATTGTCCTCAATCGATACGGAACAAGATAGAGAAAGATCCACGTCCTCAAACAAATTTCCAATGCCAGAAGAACGTAAGTATGCTCGAAATATGAATGTAAAAGAATTTAGCAATATCCATATTGGTTGGTTCATACGTTTTCCAATATTTGGCTGTTGACATATTTGAACAAAATGAGAGTTCAAAAGGAGACTTCGATTATTAGGTACCATAACATCTTTAAGATTATGTAAAAAAAATGGTTCTCCATCGGAGAACTACTTTAAAGGATGGAAAACATTTTTTTAAAATTAAAGGTCAACGTGGATGTAGCTAAATAAGATCATAGTTAATAGAATACATGGTTTGGAAACTGGAGGAAAATACAATATAACTTATTATCTATGGTATTGTCAAGGTTTATGCAAAAACGTAGCCGTTCGTCGTCACGTGTGTATTGTATTTTCACCCAAACAACCAATAGCAATGTTTTGGTTCAATTATCCATCCGTGTCTTGAACAATTGCTCAGTCTAAACATTGTCGTTGGTTATTTGGGTGAAAATACAATACGCACGTGACATTGAAGGATCGTATTTTCGCATAAATCTTGACTAACATAGATAATGAGTTATTGTTATTCAGATGAGTTTCCAAACCATCTATTCTATTAACTATAAGATTAAATAAGTAAAAAAAATTTTTGGGGCATGGCGTTGTATTGTGACTATTATGTGTCAAGGTGTTTAATTTATTGTTTTTCCTCAGGATTTCAAAAAAGAGTTCTTCACCTGCTGATGGAAATCCGTGACAATCTAAAACAGGTTGGGAAAAGGTGTGAATCCAACGAATCGGATTTTCACCTTGGCCAAGCTTCCACCTTGGAAGAAATTAAAACGATGGAAGAAGCGCTAGCTGATGATGAAATGAGAAAACAGCTGGTACGAACTTATTGTAACACACACTTTGCTACAGACTGATTGAACTCGTTGCAGTAGATGTATTTTTATGTTAGATTTATATAATGGTTCTTTGATTAATGATATAGACCTCGCGTTTTGGAAAGGTTGGCGGTTCGTCGATTAAAGACAATGTCCGGGGCATAATGACAAGGTATGCAAAAACTTTAGTGGCCTGCCTGAGGCATCGCTTCACCTAGTAAATTCCAATTTTCTATTCCAAAGGCTAACCACATGTAGGCAGTGCGTACCTGTTTTTTTCTTTTAATTCCCGAAGTTATGATAAAGATCAACAAAGTTGTACATTTAAAGGGAAATGATTTTAAATTTAATTAAGTTAACTTACTTTAAATACGCAATAATCATGAGTGATTAAATTACTCTCAGTACAACCTCGTTCCCAGGGTCTCTCTACAGGAAAGGCCTGTAAACGATGCACTGTCAAAACTAGCACTGTCAAATTCTGCTACTGTATATTTATCAAACAGGAAAGATTTTTTGGCCATCCGGTCTATATATTTGCTTTCCCAAAAGAAACGAAATGATGAAATTTTGACATTAAAATGTAGCGCTCATGCACACTCCTGTATTTCTTTTAGAATAATGAGTAACAAAGTAATGGCTGGGATGAATATGAATGGCAATGGCGGAAAAATGGCATTCCGAAAAACAATTATTAAATTATAACAGGTATATACAGTATAGTTCTATTTTGAGACTTAAGAATTTTCATGGAGTTACCGCAATTTTCATGGAATTACTTTCACTTGAATATGTCCCATTTTATGGAAGTCTTCGATTGTTTTACTGTGATATACAATACATACCAGGTATATAAAAACTAGGGAGTCTTCTGTTGAAATATAAATTTCGGGAACAGTAATAGTTTAAAACGTACATGTTTAGAACATGGTAATAGTTTAAAACGTACATTAATTACATGTACTATTCACATTTTTTAACGCTCAGCTATTCTTGACCAAAAAAGGGAGATTCTACGTTTGACCCCAGAAAACCATTAAAATTTATGTCTGACTCGATGTCAGTCCTAGCTTTGCACTGTGATAATTATATTAGTCTTGTTTTGTGGATACGCGACGTATATATTTAGTATCCCAAAGCTTTCGCTCCGTATAAGACCGGGTCCTCGTCGTTGATCGAGTTTAATTTAGTACTGATGATGATTCGGCCTTGCGGATCGAAAGCTTTGCGATAATTAATATATGTGGTGCATCATGTCACCAACAAAACTAATAATTATGTAAGATATGTTTAAAAAGCTAATGCACCATGCAATTTATTACAGCGAGTGTGCTGAAGAATCACCAAGGGACGGAGGATGACGTATACCAAGCAACCTCAAAATTATTGAAGTACGCACCAGATCGAAAAGGTGGTGGGGGAAGAAAAAAGACGGAACAGATCGACCTATCATAAGGATAGTCGTAAATGGACAATATGAGACATGTTCTCCCAACATAAATTATGGAACTTTTACGTACATGCAACAAATATAATTTAATAATAAAGTTACTTAATTAACTATGTTTTGTGATTTCATTTGCATCTTGCATGGTTGCACTTTGACATCGATATTTCGAAAAGTATCGTTTTGAAACTCTTGTCAAAAGAACATCGTAAGTACACGTCAATAACCAAACGTCGTTATGTAACGTCGATTCGATTTCGAACCCTTTTCGACGTTGTTTCGACGTTGATGGGCGACATCGTTTCAACGTTGAATCGACGTCGTTTTGCTATCTGGGATGTGCGTGCAAAATTTCCTGTTTGCCTTGTGGGCCGTGTATGGCCTTTGTGCGGCGACAGCGGCGCTGCGGCGATACACCGTTAAAGAAGCAGTGAAGCTTACACCATGGGCATGGCTACTTTGCGAACAGTATAATTTTGTATTCCAAAATGATCCACTTACCTCAAGTTTGAACTCACCTTCTGATCAAGCACTTCAATTACCAAATTAACTCTACACATACCGTAACTGCCACGACAAATATTCATCAATCATTCACAGGGGCGCACATTCCAAAAAAGTTTGGGGTGGTGTCCATTGTTCGGGGACCGACTTTTTATGTTTGACCACATCACAACATGTATTATGAGTCAGTAATGTAAAAATATGTATAGTGCCAGGGGTGTAGAAGGATTGTTAAAGTAGGGGGCTGACTTTTTAAAAACTTGAGTCCGTAGATCCTCGTAAATGGCATTTTCAGAGTCTTCTCTGCCTCTTTCGTTATAGGCCCTTTCATTAACATATATAAGATTTCAAACACTCTAGTTTCGAATTCAAATATTTCGCTGCAATTTTCTTTAAATGCAGTTTATTAAAAAAAACGCCCTCCAAAATGTAACCTTCAGAGTTTACTTAATTTTACTTGAGAATACTGACGTGGAAATAGAATGCACAATGCGGCAGAGCAAAAGTTAGGAGGTTTTGCGCAGTCGTACTGCTATGCCATCTTACATTTGAGTAGACATTAATTCAGCGTCGGCCACGGACATATAAGAACAAATGAGGGTTGTTTCGTGTGTGCCTATTGAGATATAAACAAAATCTCGACGTTTCGAGCTAAAGCCCTTCGTCAGGAGAAATTAGTAGAAGGGCTTTAGCTCGAAACGTTGAGATTTTGTTTATATCTCAATAGGCACACGCGAAACAACCCTCATTTGTTCTTACATTTGAGTATATTGCTTTCAGAGGAAAAAATATCTCTGGGTTTTGAAATGTTGATTTATTTTATTGACAATTTTTGTATCGTTTATTATACTTTTTTAGACAGGATGTTTCAGACCAACTCGGACCGAATTAAATAGTCTAATTTTACAATTCACAAATGATGACACCCCCACACCCCACCTAATGTGCACCCCTGATCATTCAATCATAACATCTTACCAAAGATACATGAAAGGCAGGCACCGAATAAATTCACTTCTTTCATGATAAAAATCAGCAGCAAAACTAATTTGTCAGGTACCTTCCTCAACAGCTATGTCAAATTGAGCAACCAGGTTTAATTTTTATAATCGACAAGACGGCAACCAGGTGGTGGTTAAGGAAGGTACTTCAGTTATTAAATGTCTATAATCAGCAACCAGGTGGTGGTTAAGGAAGAGATTTTGAGTTGAAAACGTAAAGGAGAACAGTCGAATATACGTAAAATTCACCGCAATCCATAGTAAGTTAAATCACCATCAATAACAATTTTAAACTATATGAGTGTCAATCTTGGTTTGTGAAAACAAGATGTGACAATTTATAATAAATTGTTTTAGACTTTTTACTTGAAGCACTGTAAAATCAATATTTGGACTGGATTTTTTGTCCTACTTAATGGGGCAATCGACAAATCGTTTTGTCCCCAGGGTGGGGGATTTTTCACTTTTAGCATGCACGTCATTGGCTTATTGCCCCATCACACCTATTGCCCGGCCTCTCCCCCCCCTGGGGGCATAACATTGATAAGTGCATAATACGCCGGGCGTGATTTGATAATGTGCAGCGTGGCACATTGGCTCGTATAAACCACTCGTTTTGCCCGCTCAATTCATGTTTTTTAAATATTTTGTAGTACATTCTAAAGCATTTCCATGTTCAGTTTTTTGTCTAAATATCCCATAGTCATCGAAGATAAAAAGGACTTTATAAAACTAAAAAATTGTGACTAAATGTCTGAAATATAAATCGCCTATTGCGGCAAGGCGGGTGCTGTGCTGCCTGAGGGCTGGGAAATATAAATCAGTATAACTATACAAATAACAAATTTCCATAAAACGCAAACAAAAATATCACTACTGACACTACATACACTCACCTCGCAAAAACTCAGCGCGCACGCTTTGCTGCGCGCTCACGCTTGAAATATTACGCAATAGCCTTTCAGACGCGGCTGATTTTAAAATTGCGCGCCTGATCGGAGATTTTCGAAATTTGGTCGGAAATTGTGCAACCGAGATCTCGATTGCGCAATACAAACTTTCCAGTCTGGCCCTCACCTAGAAGTTCATTTTACTTCAATCCTGTTACCCCTTTAGAAGTAGAAATACTATTATTACCTGCGAATAAGGCTCACAGACTGTATTCATTTGCAGTACCAATTCTTAAAGGTGCGAGAACTATTATTTCTAAACCGTTAGCAAATATTATGAACATATCAATTGAAACAGGCATGTATCCCTCTCAACTAAAACATGCAAAAGTCGTGCCAATTTTTAAAAGCGAAGACAAAGAAGAACCAGGAAACTATAGACCAATTTCTTTACTATCGAATTTAAATCGGATATTTGAAAAACATATGTATAATAGACTAAAAGTATTTATTGACCAAAACAACATATTATATTCATCGCAATATGGATTTCTAGAGGGTCACTCTACAAATCATGCTCTCCTTGATATCGTGAACAAAATACAAACAAACATGGATATTAACCTTTTTTCTTGTGGTGTTTTTATAGATCTTCAAAAAGCCTTTGACACAGTTACCCATGAAATACTATTGTGTAAACTTAATCATTATGGAGTAAGGGGCATTATTAATAATTGGTTCTCATCATATCTAATTGGTAGATGACAAACAACTCAAATAGGTAACTATATATCAGAGAAAGAACAGACACAGTGTGGTGTTCCACAGGGATCGGTACTAGGACCTTTGTTATTCTTAATATATGTTAATGACATACAATATTCTTCAAACAAATTGGACTTCTTCTGATTTGCTGATGATACCAATTTACTTTATGCTGACAAAAATCTAAAGTCGCTTGAAACTACTGTTAATAAACAACTAGAATATATTTGTGACGGGCTACTTGCCAATAAATTGACTTTCAACATCAAAAAGTCAAGTTTTGTCATATTTCACCCATACCAAAAAAGATTAAACTATAAACCAAACTTGAAAGTTCACGACTATAAAACAAATACATTCATATCACTCGAGCAAAAGGATTATGTGAAATATTTGGGTATTTTGATTGATAGGCACCTCTCATGGAGATTTCATATTGATCATATAACACTTAAAATAAGTAAAAATATTGGTATCATATCACGATTGAGACATTTTGTTCCTTTTTCAATCCTTTTAAATATTTATCGTTCACTAATTCATCCACGAATTTCTGTTGATTACTATATAGATTTGTACCATAATCAACACGATACACGCCTAGATTAGTTTACAACTACTTGCGGGTTAATGCAGTGTGTAACTTGTTTTTTAATATATTTTTTTAAATAAAAATTGGAAAAAAATTAACTTATCCTTTTCGGGTTTTTTTCCTGATCACCAGTAAATGTGTAGACTCCAGTTCTGTGCCAGCTATCGGCACCAATGACATCACCAATGTCTGGATGTTTGTCGATAATGGTCTTGGTTGATCGCGATACCTTCTTCCGAAGCAATCGTTGCTGTTCAATTTCTTTCTTTGCTCTCTTTCTAAACTTATCATGGATCTGTTTTAGCTTGGTTCTTATTCTATCACTTTCCACTGGAGACAAAAACTTGTCTTCGCTTTCTTCATCATCGCTAGAATGGCGAAGTGGTTAGAATGGCGAAGTGGGCTTTGGTGGCGAAGTGGTTAGCGCACTTGCCTTTAACCTCTAAGGCCGCGGGTTCAAGTCTCAGTGAGAACTTTCTCAATGCGACTTGAACCCAGTCCTCAAGTGAAAAGAGTAAAGTCAACGCTCTGCCGAAAGTCGTGGGTTTTTCTCCAGGTACTCCGGTTTCCTCCCACAGGGAAAGTTGACAGGGTGGGTTATGTAAAAGGGCCCACAGTAATTGGCATATGCTGTTGTGGTGACCCTGCCCTAGTTGGCGAAGCTAAATAAATAAAAAAGAATCATCGCTGAAGTCGGACCTGCTACTTAAATCTATTTCCTTTTGTTGCAGATTTTCAAGATATGCTGATCGTGATTGTTCAGTCAATCTCAACTCTTCTTCGTTCTCAGGCCACAATTTTGTAGTTGTGCAGCAAATTTTACCAAGAACTGGTCAAATACATCTAGCGCATGACCTGCACTTCTAGATCGTTCTTGAAGTATTACAACAAATGCAAACCAGTTCCAAGATACTTCTTTTAGCATATCTAAAGCAGTAAATAAATTGATGGAAACTGGTGGCTCATCTTATGAGTTGTTTTCCGTGTTTGCGTCTCTCCAGGAATCATATTTAGGTGGGTCATGTCCTTCGCTTTTCTCAAACGTAGGATTAGGAAGACCACTTCTTTGTATTTTGTCATCGTCTCTAAAAATGCTGGTCATTTCACTTTCGCTCTCATCAACATTGCTATCTAAAGATACTTCTGTGTCATCAGATGAAGTGAAGTCGGAGCTCGGAGCTACTTGTCAAAATTTCATTTGGTTGTATTCCACAAGGTTGTATTTCACTTGGCTAGTACTTTAACTAACCTCATACTTTAATCCTTCTATTAAACTTACTCTGACATTTGCTGAAATTCGTTGTCGCTTTGTATCTGTAAGATTTTCTTTTTCCTGTGTTGCAAGAATTTGTATTAGTGTATTTACTTCCGTTTCTGATCATTTCCCCTGCTCTCTGGGGTTCGGAAACTATAACAAATTATTATTGTTTTCGTTATCTTGCATCGTCGTGCAATTATCGTCTTCCTTGTGCTCGGTCTGCCCATTTGCCAATCTGCTTGTCTTCAACATCCACAACTCAGATGTTTTCCTGCTGCTGAAGGTCTCCAACCTCAACGTCTCCACTCTCGATCTCACTTAAGAACTCTTTGTCAAATTCCACGACTTCCAGGTGGTTTCCATCCGATTTGTTTTCCCAATCTATTGCTCCAAAGTTGTGTCACAAACCTCCGTAATTCGCTCATCTTCCTGGTTACCAACCGCTTTGGCGCAAATTTGCGTCACTATGAACTCATCTCCATTCTCCCTAATATTCACGACTCTTTTGCTCTCTGTGCACTCTGTCTTCAATCTGCACAACTCTATTCAATGTCTGGTTTCCAACCACCTTATTTTCACTTTCCATCTTTCCAAACTCCCTTTCGCCAACCTCCATATAAACCTTGACTTGCGCTCTCTGCTGTACCGAGCTTCTTTTCTTTGGTATTTTTGTCTTCCATTGCCTTGACTTCAATACTCAGGGTTTCAATCACGTCATCTCCTTCACAGAGCTCCAACTTTTCTTCTTTGATACAATTGTGCCACAATCTTCATCAGAACTACTTAGAAGTCGAGTTGTTTCACATTCTTTATCATCAGTGCTTGCATTGGTAGAATCTGCATCCTCGCTGACCTGTTTCAACTTCATACAGGACACTATGTCCATTTTGTATTCGGATTTCGTTGCTTTGGCATCCTTTTCTCTTGCAACAGGGGTTCCCTTTGCTGCATACTTCAAGTGTCTTGCTTCTTTTTTTTGTAATTCAGAAAGCCTATGCTGAGCTTGTTGTTTTTTTGTTAAAAGCACACACAACTCTTTATGTAATTTGGCACAACATTCAAAGTTTTTCCAATAGTTGGCTTGAATGATATCTTTTTGCTTATTATCACTTTGATTTGTCAAAGACTGAAGTTCAAGAGAACAAAGCCTTAATTCTTGAGCTCTTTTATCAGCTGACAACTTTTCTCTCTTCATAGGCTTCTCCAAATTGACGTATTTTGATCTCAAACCCGCCTTCTTTTGAAATACAAAGGTTTTCCACGCTTCCTCTTCTGCCTCGTACTTCAGCAAAGACCTATCATACATTTTGTCTGGCAATTGTTTTGCTATTTCAAGAGCAGCAGCATTCACTGTTTCTTGCCAATTGGATAACTTGGCACTTTTCTCTTTCAATCGACCATATATTTTTGACTTTGCTCAATGGTTTGGAAACCCTTTTGGCAGCGGTAACAGCATGTGCTTCACTTTCCCTTTCCACAACTTTTATAGGATGTATAGGGGCTTCGACATCCAAGATCACACCTTCAGAAACCGTTGCGTCACTAACGACTGTGCAAAGTTGGGCATATTTTCGCTCAAATTTAAGCAGCAGTCCTTGGCTTTTTATCATAGCTTTCAAAGAATCCTTATTTAGAAGACAGAAAGCATCACCATCAATATCATTCTCTGGAAAAAGGCACAAAAGAACCTGTAAGGCTAATACAAGGTCGACTTGTTCATGATGGATTTGATGCATGTTGCAAATACTGTACTGCATGTAGCTATAAGTTTGAATCAAGACTATGAAACTTAATTTTGGCAATGTTAGGAAGTCTTTTCGGATTATATGGTCGCTCGGATTTTGCTTTAACAATACATTTTTAAGTATATTAAAATATGATAATTTAACACAATAAATGCTTGTTATATAAAATTTGCGATAAATAAACAGTTAACATACAGTTTAGTTCCCCCGTATGATAGAGGAATTCCAAATATAAAATTCACTTTGTTTTACTTGCACAGTGTATGAATCAGGCTACACAGCCAGAAACACGCAAGTTGCAGCAGGTCTGCTGCAGACTTGCTGCAACCTTGCGATCATCAAGCCGATATCAGGATGTGTTCGCATCGCTTGCTCCGGCTTGATAATAACAAGTCTGTTGCAAGTTGTCCATAGACTTGCTGCAAGTTGTCGACCACAGACTTGCTGCAAGTTGTCATCTGCAGATTTGATGCAAGTTATCATCCACAGACCTGATGCAAGTTGCGAACTGCGGACTTGAAACAAGTTGCGAACTGCGGACTTGATGCAAAGTGCAGTTGACATGGCAACAGGAGAACACACGTTATTCCTGTGGGAAACACGTGTAGCGTGGACAACATAGGGAAAGAATAATGTTTTTTATATTTTATCTACGTTATTCGTCATTTATTATATTTTGCTGATAAATATCAAACAAGAAGTTCAAGTTATCATGGAAAGGGGACCATAAGGTTAACATGATCCAGCATATACCGTGTATGGTATCTTTATACACTGTTTAATATACATAGCAGGTCAGCTCAACCTTCAACCTTGTGTTTTCAAATATAAATGTTTATATGATATCAAAGAGGATAAAGATTTAAATTTATCATCGAATTTATCTAATCAATGCTCTACACATCGATCGATGTTCACTATAGAAAATGTGGAACTTCTGTGAGTATACTTCTGTGTGGAACTTCTGTGATTATATATCTTCACATGGTTCTAACAAATCAAAGGCATCATTCCCTAAATAAAAGGGATTTAAAAGATACCTATTGTTTGTATAGTTGTGAACAAATACAAGTGTATTGTGTTCGACACCTCGTTCCTCCATGAACGTGTGGCTTCCATCTTCAAATTGGCAGTGACCATCAAAACAATCATGGACTATATGAACTTTATGGCAAACTTGTGCTGATGGGATGATTTTCTTCATGGTTGTCTTTTGCAGTAATTTGGAGTTAAAACGACCACGATGAACTGCAACATTATCCTCAAGCTGCTCAAGGAAGGCATATGTCTTGATTTGAACCCAATTGATCTCATCTGTTCCGGTTGGGTTAAGCAATTTTATTGCATCATCAAACTCACCCAAGTATTCCTGAAAAGGTTTCATCACATAAAAACAAAATTCAAAAATTGGGAAATCTGGGAAAAGATTGCTCCTGGCTATCTTTGAACAACTAACTAAATGGTTTTTTGTTTAGGTTTGTTTTCAAACTGAGCCAACCATGGTCTCAAGAAAACTCTGTTTATATATATTTCTAAAATGCATTAATAATTCATAAGCAAAATACAATGGAAATCAACATGATGACATCGACACATATAGACATGCGCATAGTATATCTATATATAATGTAATATATACAAACTGTGCAAGAGGTCTTTATCAGATTTATAAACCTGAGGTGAAGCCAAGTGAGTTAAAGACCTCTTGCACAGTTTGTATATGTCTTCAAAAATTCATTCATAATTCCTCTTACTGGCATTGGAATTTTGAGAATTGATGTTATCTATGCTCTAAAAATTAAAGGAGAAATTTTGAGCGAGTCTATATCAGATATACGGGTCATGAATTTCCTTTGTATTTTACTTGTTCAACACTGCCTGTATGATACTTGTTCAATACTGCACTTACTAATTTCTAATATCCTACAGCACTCTAACTTTCCCTCACAAATGGCTTGCTTACCCTAAAATAATTGCAGCTGCTTGACCTTGATACCTCACTTATGTCATTTCTCATGGCTGTTTCTTCAAAAAAGGCACCAACATGAAACTTTTGCAGGTGACCCTTATTATACTGCCCAGAGTTGTTAAAAGTTGAGACATTAGAGATGTAATATTAGTTCAAAATAATAATGTTAGATAGCACCATTAAAGTTGACTGGATCCAAATATACACACAAACCCTTAATGTTATTGTATTAACATAATACTTACAATTCTAACAGCACTGGGTGTTGCACATTTCCTAAACAGTCAAATTGAAAGTGAGTGATAGATATCATGATCTTAAAGCATGTTTAGTAAAATGGTTAACTTAATTACAAGATGATTGCCCTATTGAGAACGTAGTAAGGAAAGTCATGAACAGTTGACTGCCTGTAACATTATTACCAGATGCCAGACCCATGATCTTCTCCCCAAAAGCCACCATTAATGACATATTTGAGGGTCTGATGTTTTGCATACATCCTGCCAATGTCTCTACTGCATGCCAGTCTATTAGAAAAGATGTTCATCTGCCTTATAACTGAATTGAATTATTCGAGTTTTCAAAAACATGACAAAATTATTAGAAGGCACTTTGAAGAATTTTACAAAAATGCTACTGGTAGTCTCCTTTTTTATTCTTTTCATTTATGAACAATATCTGACCTTTCAGTGTTAAAGCCAACCGCCGGACCAAAATCGGATATATCATCCAGTAAGTGCAATAGAGTATGCAGTTTTGGCTTTCTCATCATTTCTGGGTGTACATTTTCCACACTCTCCAAGAATTTGGTAGTTGTTGGTATGATCTTCTCATAGTTACAAGTGTCATAGAAGGAGGAGTATGCAATAGCAAATACCTGACAGGTAAACAATAAATATCTAACACAAATGTTACCATATCATATCTTTTTCATTACACACAAACTACTAATCTACTTAAAAATTACCCTGCAACGTCTTCCATTTTCTCCGAGACCACACTAGTCTCTTTTCGACACAGTAAAAACATCCGGGAAACCCTAGTGCACAGCTCACTGCGACAGGACTCTGTGTCACCAGCTGGCACTGTTTCCTGTGGTCGTGCTAAGTGCTACACTTGTAAGCATTTAAACCTCGCCACCTGTATTTCGGCTCCAAAATCTCAGTTTGTCATCAAGGACAGTTTCACATGCATCTCCTCCAACCTCGTTTACTGCATGTCTTGCAGCAAATGTGGCTTGCTCTACATCAGAGAGACTGGAAGACGTTTAGGCAATAGGTTTGTTGAGCACTTCCATGATGTTAAGAACAATGTGCACAACAAACCGGTTGCTAGGCACTTCAACAGTGCCAACCACTCCTTTTCTGATATGAAAATATGCGCCATTCATCCCATTATTGGTGGCAATGATACCCGTCGGAAGCAAGAAAAGCGTCTCATTTTTAAACTTGGCACCATTCGCCTGATGGTATCAATGAGCGCCTCTCCTTCATCTAGCTCATTCTTTTCTCTTAAATACTTCTTATATACTTTCCTCTATATCCCCTCTTCCCTTCCCTTGTACGACATTTATAGCGCTTTGATAAGTGTAACGCCTGTGCGCAGGCCTTCAACCCTATAATCGGGCCGAAGCCTGCACACAGTCTATATCTTTACATATTAATTATATTTTGTTATGATTGTTATGACTACTTTATTTTCATTGATGTAATGTGTTTATCTGTCTACTAATTTCTCCTGACGAAGGGCTTTAGGTCGAAACGTCGAGATTTTGTTTATCTTTTAGGCACATACGAAGCAACCCTCAATATGTCCGTGGCCGACGCTGAATTAAAGTCTATGATATCCTTCACGAAGAACAGCGACAATGGTGAACCTCAAGAGCGTACGTCGAGAACTCCGGAAAGAAATGTTGTTCGACTACCCATCACACTTCCTCTGCCAGTGATATCAATTTGGTGGTTACGATACCTCCTGATTTGCCTTTATCTGACTCTGACAGATCTGTCCTTGCGAAAGGTCTCAAATTTGTACCCAACCCTGGACCCATAGACTCTTTCTCAGTGAAAGAGGACACTGAATCTTTTTATAGACGTTTAAAACTTAAGGCACATTTTCATAACAACACCTCCATCCAGTCTAAGCATGTTTTTGAGGTCATCACCCCCAAAAAATCCACCTGGTCTCCTCCGGAAGGCCAATTTGGGTCCCTTGATCTATTCATTCGACAATGTTGACATGATATAGATCAGCTCCCCCGTTAAAAGGCCCCCTAATCTTAGTTTAGCCGAATTTAGTGCTCTAAGGTCTTTGCGTACCCGGAATGACATTGTGATCAAGCCTGCTGACAAGGGGGTGCCCTAGTCGTCTGGAGGGCCGACTTGTACTGTCAAGAGGCTCACAGACAACTGGGTGACACCTCGTTTTATAGCAGGGTCGATACTGATTTTACATCCAAACACAACACCACAATCTGTTCCACCATCAACCATCTCATCACGACTGGGGAATTACCTGCAACGGCAGGCAATCTCCTAGTCACCACTCCACGCACACCAGTCATGTATTTCCTACCCAAAATTCACAAACCTGACAACCCGGGCAGACCAATCATGTCAGCTTGTGGTTGCCCCACTGAACTCCTCTCTAGCTACCTTGATCACATCATGGCGCCCTTGGTTAAGAACTTGCCTTCTTATATCAAGGACACCATTCTTGACAACATCAATTTTCAGGGTCCACACAAATTCATTTTCACCATGGATGTCAAATCACTTTACACTGTCATCCCGCATCAAGACGGCCTTCAAGCACAAATACTTTTTAGACCAAAGGGTAATTCAGGATCCATCTACCACCACCTTGGTACACTTGGCAGAGTTAGTGCTCACCTTGAACAATTTCTCGTTTGATGGTGAGCATTACCAACAAATAAGTGGTGTGGCCATGGGTACCAAAATGGGACCCAACTATGCCAATTTGTTTGTTGGTTATGTGGAAAAACAAATCTTCGAACAATACACTGGTCCCTCACCTGACTTCTATCGCCGGTTCATTGATGATTGCTTAGGCACTGCATCATGCTCGTGTGCTGATCTGAATTGCTTCATTAACTTTGTTAATGATTTCCATCCAGCACTTCAGTTCACGTGGGAGATCAGTGAGACCAGTGTATCATTCCTAGACATTCTCATTTCTATCAATGGTAATAGGCTGAGCACATCTGTCTTTTACAAGCCTACTGACTCCCACAGCTATCTTCTCTTCTCATCCTGTCATCCTAAGCACACTAAAACTGCTATCCCTTAATCTCAATTTGTACGTCTTCGTCGCCTCTGCAGTGAAGACGACGACTTCAATGCCAAATGTTCAGAAATGAGAAGCTTTTTTGTGAAACGTGGTTATCCTTCCCACCTTTTAGATACTGCCCTTAACAAGGCCTCCCTTATACCCCGTTCAGACACCTTAAGAGAACCTTCGGTTGCAATTTCTAATCAAAAAGTACCTTTAGTTTTAACCTTTCATCCCTTCAATTTTAAAGTAAGGGACATCATTTGCCGGAATTTTAATCTACTTAAAAATGACCCTGCAACGTCTTCCATTTTCTCAGAGACCCCACTAGTCTCTTTTCGACACAGTAAAAACATCCGGGAAACCCTAGTGCACAACTCACTGCGACAGGACTCTGTGTCACCAGCTGGCACTGTCTCCTGTGGTCGTGCTAAGTGCTACACTTGTAAGCATTTAAACCTCGCCACCTGTATTTCGGCTCCAAAATCTCAGTTTGTCATCAAGGACAGTTTCACGTGCATCTCCTCCAACCTCGTTTACTGCATGTCTTGCAGCAAATGTGGCTTGCTCTACATCAGAGAGACTGGAAGACGTTTAGGCAATAGGTTTGTTGAGCACTTCCGTGATGCTAAGAACAATGTGCACAACAAACCGGTTGCTAGGCACTTCAACAGTGCCAACCACTCCTTTTCTGATATGAAAATATGCGCCATTCATCCCATTATTGGTGGCAATGATACCCGTCGGAAGCAAGAAAAGCGTCTCATTTTTAAACTTGGCACCATTCAGCCTGATGGTATCAATGAGCGCCTCTCCTTCATCTAGCTCATTCTTTTCTCTTAAATACTTCTTATATACTTTCCTCTATATCCCGTCTTTACATATTAATTCTATTTTGTTATGATTGTTATGACTACTTTATTTTCATTGGTTAATATTTTGTTCACATGACAGCTTTTATAGCGTTGCTATAAAAGCTGATGTAATGTGTTTATCTGTCTACTAATTTCTCCTGACGAAGGGCTTTAGCTCGAAACGTCAAGATTTTGTTTATATCTTTTAGGCACACGCGAAGCAACCCTCAATTTGTTCTATTAGTGTCAATAATGTATTACCAAATTTTAATCTAACAAAATTGTTATACCTCACTGAGATTACTCCACACTTCCAGTTCCTCTTCTGTGATAATGTTCATCAGAATGAAAACGGCAACTTGAGCCCATAATTTATAGTCACAGCCAACGTAATGTTGCGAGCAAGCCAACTTAAGAAACCAACAGGTCAAACGTACTTATCAATAATCACCCTTTATTTACGCACACTTTTATATCGCATATTTACAATTCAAATAAGTTCCGCATGCACAAACATGAGGAGGCGTCACACTGCCCCCTCCTTATGAAGCTGTTCGTCCCGAATAGTATATAACAATTTAGTCCGTTTTCCCAAAATATCGCCAAAGTCTATTCCGGTGGACTACGCGTGGTTTCTCGCGTGTTGATTTTCTCACTCTATATAGTAATTCATTGATCCTCTTCATGACAAGGTATGGTCCTTCCCAGTCGCACGTAAGTTTCGGGGACAGTCCTTTCTTGCGTTTTGGATTGAAGAGCCAAACTAAATCACCAGGCTGAAAAATGTCATGAGATACTCCCACGTCGTACCTTTTCTTCATTCTATCGCTCGCAACCCGAATTCTTATACGCGCAAATTCGTGCATATTCTCCATTCTTCTTTGCAGTTTTGTGACATAATCATCAATATCAACGGATCTCTCCTCCAGTGGTCTTCCATACAAAAGATCAATTGGCAAATTTAATTCTCGTCCTAACATTAGGTTTGCAGGCGTTTGTCTTGTGCTTTCATGAACTGCGGAGCGATATGACATCAATAATAATGGAATATGCTCGTCCCAGTCTTTTTGGTGCTGCTCGCTAAATATAGCCAATTGGTTTTCTAGTGTCCTGTTGAATCTTTCGACCATACCGTCGGATTCGGGATGTAGGGCAGTTGTTCTCGTCTTTTCTATCCCCAACAGGTTACAAACTTCTGAAAATAGAGAAGACTCAAAATTTCTCCCTTGGTCGGAGTGCAGCTGAAGTGGAACACCAAACCTCTGCTACAACTTCCGCCCGCTGGTTTTCTAAAGGGTACGCTTCGACCCATTTAGTGAAGTAATCACCGACAATCAGGATATATTTGTTCCCTTTTTCCGAAGTGGGTAGAGGACCAAGAACATCAATCGCTATCCTTTCTAGCGGAGCTCCCACATTAAACTGTTTCATAGGTCCTTTCGGTCTTCTTCTGGGTCCTTTCCGCGAAGCGCATTTTTCGCAGCTCTTACACCATTCTTCTATATCACGTCTGCAGTGCGGCCAGAAAAATAGTTCTTTCACTTTCCCGAGTGTTTTCGCCACTCCAAAGTGCCCTCCAGTCCTGCTATTGTGCAATTTCTGTAATACAGTCACTCGACTTTCCTTAGGAACAACTAACTGTTTCCGTGGTATCTTGGGGGGCACAGTATCGAGGCATCGGTACAGCTTCCCTTCGATTATTTGTAAAGAGCTCCACTGTCCCCAATACACCTTTACTGCAAGGTTATATGACGAAATCTCCTGCCATGCTGGCTTTACGTCGGACTCTTCCATCAATTGCACGATTATCCGAATATCGGGATCTTTTAGTTGAGTTTCTCTGGAAAATTGTGGTCCAAGCTCTTCGCTTGACGCCGAAACAGTCGTTCTCGCCATTTTAGCCATCGGGCCAGGAAAGTCATGTGCAGATTCTTCTTCTCTACCCTGCAATTCGTTTATCTCCCGTTTTTCGCAGTATCCGCATCCATTTTCGTCACAGGGTCTTCTTGAGAGCGAGTCTGCATTTCCGTGCAGTTTCCCTTTTCGATGCTTGATTTCAAAATCATATTGTCCCAGTTTTTGAATCCATCGCGCCATTTGTCCTTCAGGATTCTTGAAACTAAGAAGCCATTGCAGGGATGAGTGGTCGGTACGCACAAGAAAATGGGTTCCATACAGATAAGCGTGAAAGTGTTCAACACCTTTTACAACTGCTAGCAGTTCTTTTCTTGTTACACAATACTGTTTTTCTGGTCGGCTAAGTGTTCTGCTAAAATAAGCAATCGGATGTTCGTCTCCATTTACAACTTGCGAGTACTGCACCAATGGAAATGTTGCTCGCATCCGTGTCCAAAACAAAAGGTTGATTTACATCAGGGTATGCCAGTGTTGGAGTGTTGGTCAAGTGTTGCTTCAAATATTCAAACGCTTGCGCACAATCCTCGTCCCAGTGAAACGGTACATTCTTCTGTGTCAAGACGTGTAAGGGTTGAGCAATCTTCGCGAAATTTAAAACAAATCGCCTATAATAGGAACATAGTCCCAGGAAACTGCGGAGTTCGTGAACGTTTAATGGTGCTGGCCAGGATCTTATCGCTTCAACCTTCTCTGGATCAGCTTTAATCCCATTTCTAGTAACCACATACCCCAGATAGACCACCTGGGTTTTGAATAAACTACACTTCTTCGGGTTCAGCTTAAGACCAGCGCATCGCAGCCTGTCGAACACCTGTCGAAGATTTTCTTGCTGTTCATCAAAATCTTTCCCAAGGACAATAATGTCGTCGAGATACACCAGACAGGTTTCCCACGGGAGTTTCGCAAGCACCGTCTCCATAAGCCGTTCGAATGTCGCCGGGGCATTACACAAGCCGAATGGCATAACAGTAAACTGCCAAAGTCCCTTTCCAAAGGAAAACGCGGTCTTCTCCTTGGCCTCGGCATCCAGTTCCACTTGCCAATATCCACTCTTTAGGTCTAAAGTGGTAAACCAACGAGAGCCGTTCAAGGCATCTAAAGTGGTGTCGATACGAGGCAACGGAAATGAGTCCTTTCGCGTGACGTCATTCAGTCGTCGATAGTCGACGCAGAACCGTGTTGTTCCATCTTTCTTCCTCACAAGAACCACTGGCGAACTCCATGGACCGGTCGATGGTTCGATGATACCTTGTTTCTCCATCTCGTCAATTGCCTTCTCGGCTTCTTGTCTCTTCGCAATTGGAAGTCGTCTAGGTGCTTGTTTCAAGGGCAATGCGTTTCCGGTATCAATCTTATGGTAGGCGCCTGTCGCACGACCAATGTCCCCCTGTCCCTTCGAAAACACATCTTGGTAGTTCGTAAGAATTTCGGCTATTTTCCTGGTTTGTTCTTCGTCTAGACCTTCCGCAGTTCTTTCTAGAAGAGGTTTCAAGTGAGCAGGTAATGACGATGTGTCAAATGATTCTTGCGGCTCTCCACGGTCAGCTACTCTGGAAGTTATACTGGCGACAGGTTCACATACTGCAAGTTCGAATCCTTTTCTTAACTTTTGCCTACCGGCGGTGAGGTTGGCCACACGAACAGGAATGTACTCTTTTTCCAAGTCAACCAATGTTCTTCCGACCATAATCTTATTGTTTTTCTTACAGCAGCTTGATGGTCCCACGGTTCCCCAAAAGCAACCCCCCCTGGGTCCTTCGACTTTGACCGGGATAATCATCTCCGTATATCCTGGCACTTTGACGGACCGGTCCAGAACCAAATGCAGGCATTTCACTTGCTTGTCACCTGAACGCATAGGAATTTCCGTATTCCCCATTCGCAGGACTTGGCGTGGATAATCAATCATACAACCTTCTTTCTTCAGGAAGTCAGAACCCAATATACAGTCCTCCTGTATATGTGCAATCCAAACATTTTGTATTGATATGTTTTCACTTCAACATCTCTGTTAGGGGTATGCTTTAAATTTTGTTCGGCCAACCCATGCCCCTCTGAGTCGACCGTTCGTCGTTTCCCTGCTTCTCCTGGAGTTGTTGACGTGGTCCTGTGTCTTCTCTTCCTTCCCACGACTCTTTCGTCCCATCTTTATCGTCGTGCATACAATCTCGTTGCAAATGACCCCACTGACCACAGTTCCAACATCTCAGTGACCCACCCGAAGGAAGTCGAGGCGGTGAACGTCGAGGTCGTCTTTTTAACTCTTTCAGCAGTTGATCCACCATTTTCTCAAGACGCTCAATGCTTGATTTTTCTTCGTTCGTCGCAGTAGCTGGAGGCGTAGTATCTTCTACTTTGCGCACGCTCCACGATGAGCCACGCTGCCATCTTTGTCGGTGTCGCAAAGCCAGTTGGAAAGACTCTAACTCCATGGCATTTTCGAGAGCTACTTGCAAAGATGGCGGTCTTAACTGGCGAATTCTTAACCGCGTATCGTCGTCAGGCAAAGCATCAATGAAATTATCTCTAGCAATAACATCTTGCAGGTCTGTAGAGGCGTCGGGATATGCAGTTCGAGTTAAAGTCTCCACACTTTCCGCCAACTCTGCCATAGATTCTTCTTTGTTCTTTCCCCTGCATTTCAATTTAGCTCTTGCTAACTCCGACTGGTGGGCCATTCCAAAGCGTGTAGTCAAAACGGTTACCAACGTTTTATAATCCCGCCGTTCACGATTAGACAAGTTACTCAGCACCAGTGCAGCCCTTCCAACTAGAGCCGTAGCTAAGAAAACAGCTTTGTCATCTTCTTCCCACCCATTTATTTCAGCTGCTATTTCGAACTACTGAATACTATTATGGCGGACAGTTGTTCTCTCTTGAGCTCCGCTAGTTCTATTAGTAATTGTGTTATCGATCTTTGTTTTCCCGAAATTATTGAACATAAAGAGTGTTCGAACCTGTCCTACGACGGGATACGAATAAAATGGCTTGGAAGTTATGATTCACTAAAGAATTTTGTCGAACTTGGTATCAAACTACATGGCGACTGGTCATCACCAGGCGGAAGCTCGAAAAAGTTTTCATGTCGCAGCCCGGTTATTACCATCACCTGGTATCCTGGTAAGCAAAACTCTCTTATCTTATGCGGTGATGCAAGTTTTGTCTTATCTGATATGCTGATTGAAACCGTTCGTGCTATGGCAAACCAAAGCAATCTCACTCCGAAACCAAGCTCACTAGACGAAGGTGTGTATCTAAACAATGTGTCTATGTCCGATTGTGTAAGTACAACCAATACGAATTCAGTGGTCGAAGCATGTACAGAAAGTCCTAAATCCTTGGCTAGGAACGATACGCTGGTCGGCGATCACATTGAGGTAAGAAGTGACACCCCACGTTGCAAATCAATGCAAGGATCTTATTGTAACTGTCGGTGTGCATTATTAGCTGCTGATTTAGAAGGGGTAAAGCTTGAGATGGCGATTATGCAAAATGATATTAAAGCTAACGCCATTAAACCCCGGAAAGATGAAGTAAACCAGCTTAAAAAGGAGCTTTCTAGTGAGAGGGAGAAATGCATGCGCCTGGAAGCTGATCTGTCTATTTTAATCAAAGGAAGAACGTGTGAGGTTAATGAATTGAACGATATTATTGCCTCTCTTGAATTTAAACTTAAAGCCACTGAGGCGATTAATGACTCCTTGAGAGAATTAATTAAGACCAAAATCTCCAATTCAAAGCAGAATGAAATTTTCCCTAGCAACGCTGCCATAAAAAAACGAGAAACAATGCGGGCCGAACCATGTAGAACAAAGCAATCATGACTTTAATCAAGGTTTGGGTGAGAAAAACTCCCCGACCGACCTTGCACAGAAATCGCGCCTGACTTCCAATCTAGTCGTTTCCAACAATGGACGCGTTGACAATGACCGTAAAGAAATTAACTCATCAGTTAAGGATAATCAATTATTTTTAAATAACGATAATAGCTCAGCCAACCTATTACAAAGCCATAATAATAATCTGATCAATGGCATCAATTCCCCTGACGGTCAACATGTGAAAGTTAATTTGAATGCAAGGAAATTGCTAAATATTATCGAACACAAATCCCCACTTCAAGTACCTGGAGTGTCAGTTACTATGAATGAATTCGACAACAAGGTTGACACATATCCCATTATCGATGGTCACAACTACAGTTTGAGGAACGTTAGTTCGTCAACCTTTAATGTTCTTAAAGATGTTCAATTTTTACCCCTAATCAGTCTCAACGAATCCCATGATACCCCTCGTAACATGAAATCAAAAACGAGTAAGGCAAAGGCCAATTCGACCGAAGCTCATGTCCATAGGAATATGCATCGGCATAGTTTTCATAGAAGGAGGAAAAACAGCAGCAAAAATAGATTTAATCGCATGCAAAATTTTCATCCTGTTCCCGAGAGGAGACGACCCCCAGACTGGCAGAATTACCTGTCACATGTTCGGCACAAAACAACATATCCACTCACGACATACCCCAAACCACGATCCCCCCAATTCCCTCACCCATGTTCGCTGAGACCGCTGATGGAGTTCTCTTTCGAATACCCGTTAGAATAAC
Source organism: Trachythela sp. YZ-2020 (assembly GCA_016169945.1). Taxonomy (NCBI): domain Eukaryota; kingdom Metazoa; phylum Cnidaria; class Anthozoa; order Malacalcyonacea; family Clavulariidae; genus Trachythela; species Trachythela sp. YZ-2020. Next base: position 1,296,321 of record JADLSH010000393.1, on the reverse strand, counting down.
CCCACGTAATCAAGAGCGTTCGATTTCAAACCGGAATTTCAGTAACACCCTCGACTTAGTTCAAAGGAGAAATACAACAATACATCACGGGCGAACCATGTAGATGCTAACCTTCATTTTCCTCAACACCCGATCCTGTACTTATAACAAATCATACCCGGCCATATAACACTGCTAGAAAAACGGCAATGTGGTCAATAGCAATAATATTGCTGTTAAAATAACCTCCATTGACGAACTTGCAACAACAACTCCTATTACTCTTTCAGGCCTAAAGATTGTTCACTTAAATATTCGCTCATTGAGGAACATAGCCCATCTTGTTCAACTTAGGATCTAGCCATATCATCAAATATCGATGTCCTTACAATCTCGAAACATGGTTGAACACAACGGTTACCAACTCTGAAGTCGGCGTCGAGGGCTATAAGTTGTTCAGGCTCGATCGCCTTCATAAAGGGGTGGCGGCGTTTGCGCCTACATTCGAAAAGAAATAAAAGCCTCCGTATTAACAGAACTTTCACAAATATCCGAAACTAATTTCCACCAACTCTGGATAAAACTTCAATGCAATAAATCCAAATCTCTTTTAATATGTGTTTCGTACCGTCCACCAGACTGTCCTGTGGCCTGTTTTGAGAACTTCTTCAAACCTAATTACATGCAAGCTCTTCTATATGGAAAACCGATTTTCATTCTCGGTGATCTGAACTGCAATTTGTTAAAGACTAGCCGTGACCAGAAAGTTCTAGCTGACGTATCTGCTGAACTAAACCTCACACAAATGATCAATAGTCCAACTAGAATAACACATACTTGCCACTCATTAATTGACGTTATTCTCACCTCGTCCTCGAAACTTGTGCGCGAAAGCGGCGTGTTAAATACCCCAATCAGCGACCATCTACCTGTTTACGCCATACTGAAGTTGAGACCACCTAAGAAAGCACCATGCTTTATTACTGTACGGAGCTACAAGCACTATAACCCCTTGTCATTCTCCTCTGATCTCGCTTCGAACTCAAACCGTCTCCTATCTATTTTCAAGGAATGCGACGTGAATTCGAAGTTAAAAACCTTCAACGACATACTTCACTCTGTCCTTGGTGTACATGCACCAATAAAGACCGTGAAAGTTCGTAGCCGACCATGCCCGTACGTCACGCACGAAATTAAAAACCTTATGAGAGGTAGAGATCGACTTCACCGCCGTTACCTACAGACCCGCGAAAATAATGATTGGAATCATTACAAAGATTATCGTAACAAAGTCAAATCTACACTAAAAAGTGCTGCCAAAATCCACGCATTTAATGAAGTTCAGAAACATAAGAACAACCCCAGCTCTCTTTGGAAGACAATAAATCGATATATTCCAACCAAAGAAAAGGAATCGCAAGTATATGCCAAGGATAAAAAAGTAGTGGCTGATGATTTCAACCAGTACTTCACCTCGCTGGGAAAGAACACCGCTGAAGCAGCAAGACGTGTAGCTGAAGACAATAACATTGAATTAATTAGTCCATTATCTACTGTAATTTCTTACCCAACAAGTGAGCTATTTTACTTCGAATCAGTTACCTGCACCGAGGTGCAACGTATTATCCTCGCTATGCCCACTAACAAGTCCCCTGGACTAGATAAGATAAGCCTTCGTGTTATTAAAGACAGCCTTCCTGTGATATTAGCCCTCACGGACATAATAAACTGTTCACTCGCTTCATCGACGTTTCCTGATGTTTGGAAATTAGCGAAGTAATACCATTGCTGAAGGAAGGCGATCACGAGTTGGCATCGAATAATCGACCTCTTTCACTTCTTGTCGTTGCTTCAAAATCTGTGAAAAAGTTGTCCTTAATCAATTTGGTGCTTACTTATCTAACAATAATCGTTTATCCTCTCATCAGAGTGGAAATAGAAAATACCATTCCACTGAAACCATCAACATTATGGTAAGCGACTGTATTCTGGAAGCTATGGACAAGAAGATGGTGACCGCTTTGATCTTGTTAGATTTATCCAAAGCATTTGACAGCGTCAGCCACTCAATCTTGTTGCATAAACTAAGTTGCGTTGGTGTTTCTCCTGAGGCATTGAAATGGTTCGACAGTTATCTCTCTGGTAGATCTCAATCTGTACGTATTGGATCACAAATGTCTTCTTCACTCCCCATTACTCATGGCGTACCACAAGGTGCAATCCTATCACCTCTATTGTTCTGTATCTACACAAATGACCTACCATCAACCACTCAATCGTGTAACCTTGATTCGTACGTAGATGATTCTAAAGTTTTTCTGTCGTTCTCCATCAAAGACATAGAACAAGCGACTCATAATTTGGAATCAGATCTCAACAGGGTCGTAAAGTGGTGTTCTGCGAACCAATTGCTTATTAACCCAGTCAACTGATGGGAACCATCCCCCCTGATATATCGTTAAACCTCTTGGGAAAAACCATTACGCCAGTCTCATCCGTCGAAGATCTAGGGGTACTTCTTGACTCACACCTATCATATGACTGTCACATTACTAAACTGGTTTCATCATGTATGTCCAAATTAGTTCAAATCTACCGAGTCAAGGACAGCTTCGACAGAGATACGCTCTTGTTAGTTATTGAAGCTCTTGTTATTAGCAAGCTTTTATACTGCTCCTCCGTCTGGTCTAATACTTCCTCTGTGAATTTGAAAAAACTCCAGGCAGTACAAAACTTTGCGTGTAGAGTCATCACAAATACCAGAAAGTTTGACCATATTACACCAGTTTTACAAGAACTTGGATGGCTACCTGTCGAACAACTGTTATTGTTTAGAGATACAGTAATGGCCTATAAGTGCGTTAACAACCTAGCCCCCAATTATTTATGCGACAAGTTTAGTAAACGTGCTGAGTTACACGATCATCCAATGCGCTATCAAGATCTGCTCCACATTCCATTTTACAGAACGGCAGCAGGACAGAGAACGTTTCACTACAGAGGAACGAAAATCTGGAACGATTTAGAAGACAATTTTAAAAACATTCCTACAGTAAGAAGTTTTAAGAAGAAACTTAAATCACATATTCTAGATACGTTTTATTCGAATCCATAATTTTTATCCTTTTATCATAAATTGACAATTTAGAAAGTCTTATAGATATATAATTTAAATTATCTTAACATAACATTTTAAATTAGCTGTTATATTAATATTTAAATTGTTGTAATTTTATGCTGAAGAGCCCACTTGGGAGCATATCATTAAAGTATCATATCATATCATAACTGCGCTTGGAATACTTCCCACGACGAACTGCCATCGAATTTCGGCGCAGATTGAATGGGCTTATGTTTTCTCTGCGTGATGTTATGTGGATCTGTGCGAAGATCGATAACAGGACTAGAACTCGTTTGTTTAGGCAACATGTCTTGTCTTGTAGATTTCCTCTCCGTAGATCGGGCTTTCGGGCTTTCGGATAAACCAACTTGAGTTATTTCGTCAATTTTGCATTGTAAATTGGTTTCAGTTGAGCGCACTTGCGTATCAAGCTTCTCGACCACGGAAAGCAACTGTTCGAAACTTTCGGCAAAGCTAGCACGAACATCTTGAATTTCCTCATTCGACTTCTCAACACGACGCTCTATTTCTTTATAAGACAACGCCGGGATTCGGCTAGAGTCCACCTTTAGCTTTCCAATGTTACCTTCGAGAACATCGCAGCGGGTTTCAAGGTCTATTTGACTTCGACGGCTTTCTGTCTCGCGGGCTTCTAATAGTTCTACTCGTTCGACTAACCGTCGATTATCGCGACAGATTCGCTCGTTCATTTATTTTAACTCCGCCTGACTTTGCTTTATATCGTTGAGGCCGTCTTTTACGGTTTGTAGCTTCTCTACGACATGTATTTCATCGCCAATATATTCGGAAAACTGTGGACTTGCTTCGTGGTCAGTCAAGCGTTCTCCTGGGTTTTCAATGCCCAAAGAAGCTTCAATTTCTTCTCTTAGTTGGCCTCGCCTTTCCTTCGACATCGTTATCTAACGAAACTTAACAAACCATTTCCTGCTACCAAATGTTGCGAGCAAGCCAACTTAAGAAACCAACAGGTCAAACGTACTTATCAATAATCACCCTTTATTTACGCACACACACACTTTTATATCGCATATTTACAATTCAAATAAGTCCGCATGCACAAACATGAGGAGGCGTCACAGTAAGATCCATACATCGATGTAATGCTACTGACTATCTTTGCTGGAAATACAGATAAAACATCTGCTTTGGCTTTTATTTTATTTTTGTCAGCTGGTGAAAGACTTTTCATGGTCTTGGCCAAGAGGTATTTTACTGCACCAAGTAGTATGGTATTAGTAGGAAGTAGTAGGAAGTATTTCCACTGGTGTCTGCCTAAGTTGTTAAGAAAGATAACACACATTAATTCAAAAGGTGCACAAGTGTTCAACAAAAGTATGTGTCACTCAGCATCCTATAAACCAGATAAGGTCCAATATGGCCCGTGTACGTACTGAATTGCATTAAATGTTTTGAGATATCAAATTGTCCTCCTCGTTCTGTCACGCCTGATTCTCTGCGTATCAGTGTTTGTTGTCTGGTTGATCTGAAGATGATACAAAAATAGTCTTTTGTTTTGTGGAAAGTACAATCATTATAATTATTGAGTAAACCATTGGGTGTGACCTGTAATTAACAGACGCGATTTAGGGCTTATCAACCTATTTCACCTTGCATTTTGTATATGAGAAACTATGTTTCTTGTTGCTTCCTCTGTTCGTATGTCCCCTAGTTCTGTAGCATTTTCTTTTGTTGCCTAAATTTAAGTAATTCAATTATATGGTATTACTCGAGCATAGTGCACAATTCAGTGAAAAATTTGTCAAAACCTACATCACATGTTCTACAGAAATGGAGTGCTGAACATCCCAGATGATGAGTAAACTCTGAGGCCCTTGGGTTATTGCACGTAACGCAGAGAATTGGACACTGAACAAACAGTTCTTTTTGGGTAAGTGCATCATACATAACAATGCCATCTTCAAGTTCTGTATGAAATTCATATAGAGGTTTATAGTATACTGTAATATGGAGAGAAGAACATACATTGACATGTTGTTATCTGAATTGATTTTGGCACAAACGTTTTCCCTTGACACTAAAACTGCACATTGTCTGTGGCAATAACTTTTCCCATTGTTACTGAATCCACTAAATTAGAAGCACAAATAAAATTTATGTTACTAAATTTGGTGACTTCTTTTCTTGACAGGCTGCAAGGAAGAAAGAATATGTTTCCAGTCGGTTCCACTTTTTGGATCTATTTCCACTTATCTCATCCGAGAATACAACAATTGGAAGCGTAAGCATCTCTTTGACACCAGCCAAAAGTTTTGTCGGGTGAGGAGATTGATGTATGGTTTTCTCCTAAAATTAGAACAAAAGAGCATGTTATAATAATATCCTATCACTGAGATGAGTATAGAAATGGATATACTCAGGGCTCAAAATAACGGCCTGTCAACGGTCAATGACAGGCCAAAAATCCCAGTTTTTAACATCGCCGGTCATTTTGACCGGAGACCTATCAGTCGTTATTTTGAGCCCTGATACTGTACTGTATAATAGACCTCCTGGGTCAAGCTGTGTATTTGGCCATCAATCTATTTGAAGTTCAACTGCACTGTGATGATCCGGCTGGTTATTGAGTCAGTTTATATCTCTTCAATTTCATCGGTGACGACTAAAGAGTCTTGATATGCAGGATGGCAGTAAACTTTCATAACATCACACATTAATTTCAGACAGTTATCCACTTTCTGTAACAGATAAATATTTTTATCACTTAATTACATTGAATCTGTGTGATGTTACAAGTCTATGTATGTACATTGTACAGTGCGTTGACCAATACTACCTTGGAATAAAATGATTGCACTTTTCAAAGGTTATCAAACTTTTACATGCTATTGTGCGATAAATACTGGGTGTATCGACTTAATTTTGTATCGTTCTATTATTTCATTATTTATCGCAAAATAGATTGCTAAAATTGCATTACCTTGTTGAGACACCCTGTACTCGAGGATGAAGTTTTACCTGACACATTTCTTCAATTATGTGCTGCGTTCTCTCTGGGTGTCTTGCAAGTTTTTGCACGATTTCTGGTGTTGCTAGTTGCATTTTTATAAGGTCTGATGGTGCTATCCAGTAGAACGGATGGCCATTCCCATAATCCTATACAAATATGTATGTAGAAGACACGACTTGAGCCGTTTTGGACTTTTGCTACAGTAATTGGCAGGGCCTTTTTTAACAGATAAGCTGTGTGTCCCACCACGAATTAATTTTTGCCCCATCAATGAAGGACCTTTTTCATGAAAATATAAGCAAAAAATTAAAAGGGGGAAATGACTCTGTTCAGAAGAAAGTAATGATATTCTCATGGTAAACCCTCTCCATTAAGATGGGATACATCAATAATTAATTGTCTCTCAAAATGCAGGAAATCAAGTCATAGGCTTAAACATTCAAACATTTTCTGGGGGAGGACCTAGCAGGTTTCTATCTAGTACAAACCGAGATATATATTTTGTCCCACATGTTTCCCAGATTGCATTGCAATTAATTGTTCAACACTGGTGTGACGTAAACACGTCTATAAAAGTCTATTATATACTCTTTGTCAAACTGTTGTAAGGACAAAATTTAGAAACACAAAAAAATACAATTGGAATTTAATCCATTTAATTTTTTATTCTTAACTAAAATGAAAATTAGCATTGTGGGAATTTTATTTACCTTGTTTAATTTCAACATATCATTGAGTCCTTCCAGTTTATACGATAGTACGGAGTCAAGAGGTGGTGGATTGACTCCGAATCGATTTAGCATCATCCACAAGAAATCAAGGTTGGCTCGTGACTTAAAAGAAATTATTTGGCCACTATTTATACTGCATGATATTTGGTGATTATACTTCTTATATAAACACTACAACTGTTCATTTTTGAGATATTGTTATAAACTAGTACTTGTTTCGTGCACAAATTATTATGGATTTTTTCTAATGAACTTGATGTTGCAAATTACTCGTATAAATAATTCTTTTTCTAGTGAGTATGTATCAAAAGTCCAACTTAGCCTGATAAGTGTAACCAACACGCATGTTCTCACTGCGAAATAACTTTAAGCGGGAGTTTGCACCCTCCTGCCTCCCCCCACTTACAACAGTGCATGAACTTAGGGTATTAGCATGAATTTAGGGTAGCACAGGTGGCGGAAGCGGTTAGCGCGCTGCATCTTACCACTGAGTTGAGCCTGTTTCATGTTGAGATGGCTGTTGGTACTCGCATGAGATCGGCAGTGTGCTCAAATAACTCATGTAAGTTGAGATTCTCTCCTGTGCTTCGAGGGTTTTCCTCGGGTACTCCAGTTTCCTCCCTCTACTACTAACCCTTAGGAACTAACAATGGGGCCACAGTAATTGGCTGACGCTGTTGTGGAGCCTGCTGCAGGCCGGTAAAATCCGCAACTTGCATCAAGTCTGTGGCGTTTCTGGCTGTGTAAGCACCATATTAGGACATCGTTACCCTATTTTAACCAATAAGGATTAGGTTTCACTTATCTTTAAATTGTGATTGGTGGAAAAAGTAAACAAGACGATTTCCGGTCGCAATTTTTTAAAATAAAAATGCAGTGTGGTTCATTTTTTTGTTCACCATGTTCTTCTTTACTTGGACAAACCTTAAACACGCTGAATGCGACAGATGAGTAAGTCTAAATTTTTGTATTGTGTTTTTTGAAAGTTTGTAGATATTTGAACGTACGTATTATTTTTATATTGTTGTTTTTTCTTTTTTCAGTGTGTATGTATTTCCAGGCTCTCCACAATATTCCGACTCGCAAAGGTCTCCCACCATTTTGGTTAACCAAGGTATCAAATTTAAGTCTATTGACTATTTGCTATAGTAATTAAATTTGATTTTCATAGCAAAGCAAAAGTTGTTTATACAGTTCAATTTAATTAAATTTTTGCTACTTGCGTAAAATATGCAAAATTTTTAATTAACAGAAAGATTTAATAGACCAAACTCACAGAAGAGACAACGTGATGAATCAGCTGATAATGCAGCTCATGTGTCTACAGGTTTGTGGTGTAGTTCTTTACAGACTTTAGCTTATTTTGCAAAAATACATGTACATTTTTCAAGTCGTTTTCGCATTGCAGGTTGCCCAAGCAAAAAAAAACGTACAGCTGCATTACCCCGTCGAAACGGCAAGGAATGAAAGTAAGTTTTGAGCTTTCTAATACACACGAAACTTAACGAAACCTTATTAAATACGAAAAATAGTTAGCAGAATAATTTGTCTAATATTTATATTCTCTCCCTCAAATATAGCCTCAAATATGCAGGAAAATGAATACACCAGAAACAATGCTGGCAATAATGAGGGTATATAATATACTTTGAATACTTTTTTTCTTGTACTAAAGTACAGTATTTAAAATTATAGTATTTAATAGGAATTTCCCATGAGAAACTAAGTATTTGTCATTTACCTTGGTAACAAGCTGTTAACCATAAATTAATATACACTGTACTCCTAGACAGAGAAAAACAATGAAATAGAGTACATTGCACCTTCATGAGTTAACATTAATACAGTGAGCATTTTACTGTCTTTTACAGAAGTGAAGTCCATTCGCTTCGCAAGCAAATAAAATTAATCACAGAGAAGCAAGATGAACTGCTAAACTTAGTGAAGGCCTTAAAAAAGAGCAGCGATTGAGATAATTTCGACCTCAGTAAATGCTGTCATACTGTAAGTTGAACAAATAATTATGTTCAAGTTTGGTTACGTTCTCTACCTCTCTGGCAGTGGAAAGGTTCTCATTTTCAATAACACTACTGTACTTTTAAAGTGTATATGCAATGAAAATTTCGATATCGGTTTTTTTGCATTTTCTTAAAATTTGATCTTTTCCGATCATAAAAATACCAACCTTGTTGAAAAATTCGAACCAGAAGTTTGTTAATTGTACGATTTTGAGACCATCTATTGGCGAAAGACTGGTACCTAGAGTTCTGGCCTTGTGACGTATGCAGTGTGACACGTCGAAGTGTTTGATCTATGGTTTGACTATACGAAAACAACAAAATATCACAAACATCAGACAGTTGCCTTTATATTTCGCTATAAAAATGTCCGATAACGAAAGCTTTGAATCGCAGACAGAGACAGAAGGGTCCACAGATAATGAGGACATCGCTGAGCAATCTTCTATTGTTCAGCCATATCAATTTGAGCCAGTTGCAGATAGTGACTACGAGGAAGACCAAACGGACGAAGACGGCATTCTTCGTGAAACTCTTGAGGCGAGATTTAAGAAAGATGTAGCTGTTAATTCATGGTAAGTAAAGTTATGAAAGTAATATTATATTAACCCGTTCCTCGACTCTTTATTACCCTGTTTCGTCTGACATGCATGTGGGTTTTAATATTTTAAGGTGCTCATGTGGACATTGTAGCGACGAATTATTGCAGGACGCTAGAGAATATAGATGCTGTAAGGAGATTTTGGAGTGCATTGGCAAATTTACATTCGACGGCAAGGACACAGAATGCATCACGCAGCACTGGGATTATGCAGTAGTCACCCATCGAACAGTACTAGAGACTGCAGGGGCTTTTCTCTCTGATAAGTCAGGGAAAAAGTATCATAAACCAACAAGCACAACACAAGTTAGCTCGTCTGGTACGTCAATCGGTCAATGTGATACCGTGTTCCAAAGTACGATTTTTCGAAGTGCGCTGAGCATATTACTGACGAATTCGTAGGAGTAAAGCTCGGCCGATGTTTTCGCACAAATTTTATCCATATTTTCCGTTTTTCCTCATTTGATATGTTACTATTCGTGCAACTGCGCAATGCAGGACCTCCACAAACGCAAACCCCTCTTTTCCCCTCTTCGTGCTGGAAGCCATGCTTGTTGAATTCGAAATGCATATATAGTAACTCAGACTGCACTGCTTTTATAGGTTAGATAGCACAGATGCAAACAGGATTGCGTGCGAGTGCGGGTGTGAGTTTCGTGACGTCGGGGAAATGCGGTAGCCAAGCCTAGACGCGCTATGTCTGTCGCGCAAAACATGCATGCGTTTCTTGCTGAGGTTTTCTAGAGGCGAGATAAATACTAATCAAATTCCGGTCTATTTCGTGTACAAAAACACGCAACTATATGTAATAGACTCTCAATGTGAACTTAAGGAACATTTGTGAGTGAACGTAAATTATATAATAAAGTAGAGCCCATCATTAGAAGCAGCTAAAAGTCCTATAACGCTATCGTATTTTACCATGCTATATTATAATATATGCAATTCAAAATTGGTTTGTTTTGGAATGGTCATGTTATGGCATAATGTCAGTAAATGTAGATATTTAATATTAATTTCTATGTTATGCTTACACTAGTTACTACAATGTTTGCCATAATTAATATCAGCTATAGCTATCTACATAATATGCGGTCTGAAACCTACAACCTAGACATACTCTCTCGTCTCATAGAATTTGCATTTTCGGCCGCTTATACGCTACAACTCGTCATGTTGTAATTATATTGTATCTATACATTGAAAGCGATGTCTACAGAAAGTGGATTCGTTTGAATTTTCTTCAAAATCTCTCAAAAACCCAATTCTACCCAGACAAAGCTATATTTTTCATAGTGTTTACATATCAAAAGATCGCACTGTGTCACACTGCATACGTCACTGGCCGCGCAATGGAATGTCAGGAATTTCGCCAGTAGATGGTCTCAAAATCGAACTTTAATCGTAAAATTAACAAACTTCTGGTTCGAATTTTTCAACAAGGTTGGTATTTTTATGATCGGAAAAGACCAAATTTTCAGAAAATGTAAAAAACCGGTATCGAAATTTTCATTGCATATACACTTTAATTCAAGGACAATGTCAACAATATTATTGGACAACTGTACTGTTCCAATGGACGCTTTCCCAGAGGATTCTGAAAAAAAAGTGAGATTTGTTATACATTATAAACATGTTATTTTACAGTGTATAGACTTATTAGGTTTTAACAATACCAATGGTAATTAAATTGCTTTACTTTGTACAAATATAATATACAAAGTACAGTTGCACAGAAAATCACCTTACCATTGCTTACAATAGAGATTATTGGAAGAAGAGTTTGAGGACTCCGCAACAGGCATGACGGTGGCTGAATTGATACTTCGCTGTGCAAAATATGAGTCATTCAAGATGTCGTATTGGAGAAGTGAAGAGCACCGAAGGGTACTGCAACAATTTTTACCATTCTAAAAAGAAAGTTTGATTTCTTAAATATTTTCATTCCATGAGAAATCATAAATATGGTTATTAGGGCTATTGGACAAATGAATTTCGTAGATTTTACAAAATAATAACCTCAATTAGAAAATATGATTTTGTCATTCTAGCTTCTGGGAATTACTGGTTATGGTGCGATGGCCAACATGTCATCCAGGAACTTGACCCTCAAGGTTCTGACACTTGTTGGTCAAAAGTATAATGGGTTGGCAGTGAATGGATTGAACTAAATGTATATTACCTTTATTTATTTATAATCTTCCATTGTAGCACAAGTTCATACGAGCCACAACTACAGCAAAGAAATTAAGGATTTTGGTGGAAGCTTCTACCAATGGAAAATGGAGAAGTTTCCCAATGGCAGATGTTGAGAAGGGAGGACCAAGCTGCCTACCCAGAATAAATTGTTAAATTAGTTTATAAATTAATGCTAAAAATTAGTTTGGATGACATGCATCAGTCAAATCCAAGCATGCCTATCCCCCAGGCCTTTGTCAAATTTATGTGAAAATGCTCTGCAGTGGGGAAACTTTGAATGGTATTCATTTTGGCATTTATGTTTTGGATTTTTTTACAGAATTTGAATAGAATTATCATTTCAAATTGGTGTGCAAATGCCCCGGGACATACCACACAAACAAATGCCGGTGGCTCGGGAGGGGATGGGCACACTTGGAATTGACTGATGCATTATTTTCAGAATACAGGGTAGTGTACACTATCTAACTCAATGTGACAGTGTTCAAAACATACTTTGGTCAAAGTATTTGTAAGTGTAAACAACTTCCAAGTACTTTGAGCAAAGACTTTGACAGATTAAGTTTGATAGTCTACACTAATAGCCTTTATAAATAAACCAATGTAAATCCTGTGGGAAAAAATGAGGCCACATGTGTTAGAGATGCTCAAACCAAATTCCCACACTGCATACATTTTCCAGCACAGCATTGATTGTCAGTGCACAAATCGGCACAGAAGAGCTTATTTTGTCATATTTTGTTATGTATTTTGTATATTTTTGGTGCAGAACAATCCTTTTGTGTTGTCAAGAGCAAAGAAATTGTACATCCATACTGGTACATTTTGTACATGACATGACTTTTAACTATAAATATAGTTTTATTCTAGCAACTTTTTTCCTCCACATTTTCCCACAAAGCATGATCTATATGAACCTGGATTTATATTGGTGTTCAAATATTATTTAAATTTAATAGTTGTATTTTACAACTGGGTAATGTGCATAGTATAAATTATTACAATCATCATTTAATATTTCAACACTGTCATGCTCATAGAGATTATAAAAGAATAGAGGGGACATCCGAGGATTAATTTAGGGAAAAATTGAAGCTTCCTAATGGAGGCCCCTTGTAAGTCCCGTATGTAAATCCCGTATGTGAAATAGCGCGCCCATTGGCTACATTTGAAATCTCCTTAGCAACGCTTCCTTAGCAACAACAAAATTCATTTTTTGAAAGTTTACGGCCCGTCTAAATTAAGCAAAATGTTAAAAAAACTCGCCCAAATTCAGCGAAAAACTATTCCTATGTGAGCTTTAATTTGATGTTTAAAGATGTGGAGTTGGTGTGAAGCAATGAAACTGCTTAGTGGAACTGGCATTTAACTTAAAAGGTGGGTGTTTCCACTCTGCAGTCTGGGTGTTTCTCACTTGGTTGGTCAACTTTAAATAGACAAAAAGGGAAACAAATCAATTATATCAGTTTTTAGCAGGTTTATTTTCAATATATATTAAATATTAACACATATTTAAAATTTTAAGATACATAGGAGTGTTTTTTACTGAATTTGTGGGAGTTTTTTCGTGCATTTCCCCCAGATTTTTCCCGTCTAAAAAACAATTTTTTTGTTGCTAAGGAGATTTCAAATGTAGCCAATGGGCGCTTGATTTCACATATGGGACTTACATCCGGGGCTCTTAAGGGGGCCCCCATTAGGAAGCTTCAATTTTTCCTTTTTGTTGACTAACATTTGTCAATTGGATGCCCCCTCTATTCTTTTATAATCTCTATGGTCATGCTGTCATGGCAGCTTAATATTTCATTCATGATTTTTCAAATTTAAAAACATGTTAATATGTTTATATATGTTTGGTATACCTTTCTTTTAAAACAGACATGTTCAAACAAAACCAAAAGAGCTGCTAATGCAGTGGTCCAAGGAAATCCAAAGCTGGCTGGCGACCATAAATGATAAAATATTTACCATTTATATTAAGCATTTTTATAAATAACGATGTACACAGTCTCGATTAACCATCCAAGAATAATTCAAGCTGAACCAGAAAGTCCTGAAACCTAAATTAAAAGTGTGAAACTTGCCTGCGATTTGCGGCGATTGAAGCCATCATGGCGATTGGAGAAATATATTTCGGTACTATTTTGTCGCGGCCGACACAAGGACGGCCAAGCGCGTAACATTTCGCAACAATTGTTTAATTGTTGATTGTTTGATTGCAGAAAAGTTTTTTCGCTTTAAATTATGCTTAATAACACAACTACGTTTTTCAAATAGTTGGTTGTGGTATAAAACTACAATTTAAAATACAAACAACCACTATGATTATATAAAATAATCATTAATAAATTAATTATTATAAACGATTTATTAAAACATTTATAACGTCTCAAGTAAAATCAACTCGAGGCTGCAATTTGCAACAAAGTTGTTCCAACAACTTGATGCAGGCTTGAAAATATAAGCTTGCAGCAAGTCTGTTAGAACAACTTGCAACAAGCTTGTTGAATCAACATTGCTGTTGCAAGTTGTTCTAACAGACTTGCTAAACCTTGTCATCAACAGGCTTGTTACATGTTGTTCCAACAACTTGATGCAGGCTTGATAATATCAACTTGCAACAAGTTTGTAAGAACAACTTGCAACAGCATTGTTGATTCAACAAGCTTGTTGCAAGTTGTTCTAACAGACTTGTCAAGACTTGTTATCCACAGGCTTGCTGCAAGTTGTTTCAACAAATTGCAACAAGTCTGCAAATGCAACTCGCAACAAGCCTGATTTTAACAAGCTTGTTTCAACTTGATGAAATTAACAAGTCGGTAAAATTGACAACTTGCAACAAGTCTGTTGTGTTTCTGGCTGTGTAGTTGATGTATTCCTGTATTTCTTCTTGGCATTTCCGCTCGCTATTAGCATTGGCATCACTATTGGCATTTCCGCTCACATTACGTCAATTATGTTCTTATTTGGGATAACTTTCAAAATATTAAACTACCTATTTGGCTACTTTAAAAAATGTACCGTCCTTTAAAACAAGGCAGAGGCGAAAATCTTGAGGACATTGCAGGTGGCACTTACTTGCAATGGCTCGGCAAGTACTTCATCTACTGAGGAGCCACATGTAGTAGAACCACTAATAAACATTAACCATAATTCCAACCCTGATCCTAACCTAACCCTTGTATCCACAATATCCTCAGTATATAAAGTACTTTATGAGCAGCTCTGTGTTTGTAATCTTTTCTTGCAGGCTCATACAAGACATATCGGCAGGAGGTGCCATGGCCCTGAAGTTTGCTAGCATGCCATAAAATATCCAAAAATAGTACATATGTATATAAATTGTCTTGCATTTTCAGATAATTCAGTGCTTTTAAAAAAGAGAAATACTAAACAAAATCGAAGTCCAAGATTAGGCTCCCCAGGTAAATATTAAACTCTTTATAGGGAGCGTTAATATGTTACCTAGAGGGGGGGTGATTTTTAATTTTCTAAATTTTTTGGTGCCCCCCCCCCTAAATTACAAAGTAAAAAATCATAACCCCCTCTCAAAATCACCATAGCCCTCCCTCTCTAGGTAAATTATGAATGCCCCTCCTTTAATATCTCCCCCTGCAATCGACCTATTAAAGTTTTGTATGACGACGATATCTGTCTTTTTTACAAAAAAGACATCCTGAATAAAATGTTTTATATATAAAATGCAACAAACTTTTATCAATTCGAAAGAAATTAAGGTTGTATATACTCGAGAATGTCACTGCACAATTTCAGGGTATAAACAGTATATTAAAACTAAAAAAACCGCTTGCACTATAGTAATACTATTTTATATACTAGTATAAAAATATCAACGAAACGGGTGATTTTAATGTGACAACGTCAACAAATTAACAATTTTTTGCTACAGTTCTTTATACGTGCAGAATTTTTATAATATCCACAAAACAATTCAATTGGTAATTGCTTGCACATCTTTGTCTTTGATAACGAAAGACACATTGGTACAAGAAAACATGAATGTATAAAATATGCACAAGCTGGATCTGACTGGTGCATAAATCTTTGTATCATATGGATGGCAATCATAAGTTGATTCGCTGGAGATTTGTGATCCATAGTGATCCAAGGTAATAAATTTACATCTGAAATAAATTTAAATTATGAATAACAATTTATATTCTGTGGTGCAGACAGGGAAAGTTTTATAGGTGGTAGAAGTGTCCACAACCAAAGAATAGGTAAGTAAGAATGCAAATGAGTAAAACTGTGTTTACTTGATATTGGTATAATATTATAAATACTTATGCAAACATGACAAATCGTAATCTGGAAATGAGTAATTTTTGCAGCTTATTATTTATGTTTGTAACAACTGTTGGCTTATGAACTGTTGCTGCAGAAGAAGTAGGCATGTGATTAGAATAAGCAAATCTTACCAAAATAATAGTGCTGTTCTTGATACAGACATTACATCAACTTGCATAAAAATACACAGGGTCACATCTTATTTGTTATATTTTGGTAATGGCATGTACTGGTACATGCATATGCATTGCAAAGAATGGCCAATCAATTACAATAAGTGTTATCCAGAGTAAATATTAAAATACAAGACTACCTTTGCACTGCCAGGTCTAATACATATTGTACAATAGACTAGGTTTTACAAAAGTTAAAAAATTCAAGAAAATTGTCTTTAAAATAATAACAGGAAAATCCCAAAAATAATCAAAATCCTTTTGTACTTTATAATAACATTAGCAGGGCTGTCGAGAGAATTTGCAGGGCCCAGGGCAAATTTTTCTCTGGGAGCCCCCATGACGTCATTATTTTCAAGCAGCAGAAAAAGATTAAAAACTGTGCTAAGGGATATAAGGGCCCCTAACTAGACTGCACGTGGAGCTAACTTAAAAGGGCCCCCCAATTTAAAAAATGCTCACAATCTGCAAGTGGACCCTTACACCGACCCCTACATTTTGTGGGACCTGCTCAATTTTAGACTCTCTCTCACTTTGGGGGCCCATATTAGGTTGGAGGCCTGGGTCAAGTTGCCCCCCCCCTCTGGGCAGCCCTGAACAGAAGTAATCCCACAAACATGTTAACCCCTCCTTTACTGTACATTCAGAATTTGAATAATTATACCCTGGCAGCAAGTTTCCAAAATATGGCAGATGGTGAAACTGCTGCTCTTTCATTCATAGAAAGGTTGTGGTGTGACATGTTTACTGGATGTACATATTTGTATTACAACCTTTTCGATTACATGGAATCAATTGGATTGTTAGAGCCACACAATGATGCACATCTCTGGTGTCTGCACTTCGTATATCAGCCTCGCATAGATGGTCATCTTAAAATGTTTGCTGAAGGATGGAACATAAAACACCTGCTCAAATGTGGTTCTCTGGCCTTTATGCAATTGCCCAATCAGATAATCGCATTGCTTCGGAAATGAACAGTAATGACTTGGAGGTAGCTATGTTCCAACATTTTACAGTCTTCCAGATACAGGATGCCCCCTTACCCCGGATGATTATGCAATTTTGAGAAACGAGGTAAACCCTTTAGACGAAAGAACTGTGCATGGAATGGATATTTACCAAAATACATTAGCATTTGTTACAAGTGTAGTTGGCAATTGATCATCTAATGCATTTTTGTAACATACCTTATTTGGTTTCAATTCGCACACATTTAATTTAGCGCACATTTAACTGCTACAGAACTACATAGTTTTATATTTCAATATACAGAACCTAGAAAATTACACTTAAATTATCATCATTTCTCCATGTTAAAAGGCTTAAAATGAAATTGCAACCTGAAAAGGAACTAGTTACGCAGAGCAGTCTCTTTATGTAGCTTTAGCAACAAGTCTAATGGCTATAAATACATATTATACATGTGATGTTACACCACTGGCGAAAATAGTGAAATACATACTATAGCAATCATATTTGCACCACTAAATCCATAGTAAATCCACACTATTTCCATACTATATTCATAATATGAAAATGGCAATTAGTATGGACATTGGATTTCCATACTATTCCCAAGGATCCATACTATTTCCAGGACTTTGAAAAAATTCCAAGGTACATAACAATTACTAGTTTGCTTACTGCGAACATTTTCGCACAGACTATTTTTCGCTCAGTTTTAGCTTTGCACACCGATATGATAAATGACATTGTGCGAATTCTAATACCGCATGAATTTAAAAGCAAGTAAGGTATACAATTTCCAATATCATAAAACGATTTACAATCATATAAAATCGAGAAGTCGTACAACTAATATATAACAAAACTTCTTACTGATGGAACCATAACTTAATTTAACACAACAGATATTAACTATCAACATCAACATCAGCGAATATTAATTACCGCTATGTTGAACTCCCCTCCCCGGCACGTGTGACTGTATTGTTTCTGAGCACATGTATTGCTATAAACATTAACTAATAATAATATTTAAAGAAATTGCTTCATAAACAACTGTCGTTCCTTTTGAAATTCAGGTAAGTATTTCTTGATTTGTAAACACTTAAGTGAAAGTTATCAAGCAATTTCTTTAAATATTATTAGTATATAGCAATACATGTGCTCAGGAACAAAATAGTTGTGCATGCCGGGGGGGGGACTTCAATGTAGCGGTAATTAATATTGCATGGCGGACATTTTACCCATGTGTATATATCCACCAATATTGACTTTTCAAATTCATGTAGTGATGTAGATAGTAGATAGATTCATGATGTGATAGTAACTTCAATGTTGGAAATGTGTTAAGTATCTATAAACGGCATGCTAAATTTGATATGTTCAATATTCAAATTAACTTAAAAATGGAACATGTTGAATTAGAAATTTAGAATCAACCGAGAATCAACATCAATCAACCGGTAATCTGATGCCATAAGATTTACCTCTCATGGACAAGGTTACTCACATTAACATAATATCAGCCATTAACGTTTAATGTTTACAGAGTGAATACGGTAACAGCAATCTAAAAGTTTAGCACAGTTACATTGCGATTTTCCTCATCCTGACGCATTCGATTGAGTCACTGACACATGAATGTATTAGACCTTCACAACAAATAGTCAATACTTTTTTGAGTCATCCAGTCCATCACCCTATAACCGCCTTCTCTCGCTACATTTTTGTGCTTTATATTAAATTCCCAAATAAAGACCCTTTTAAGAGACATACTTGGAGCAAGTCTAGTCCATCACATGCATCAGGATGAAGTAAATTGCCACAAAAATCACCTGTGTAAATGGCATTAGTATATGGTAGAAATAACAGAGGAAATAACAAGAAAAACTTATTTACATTACATATATCTACCTATGAATATGAAGAGATATCTTCAAGTCAGATAAAGTGTAAATTATGGAACTCCAAACCCGGTTGATTGAATGGCTATGGCCAAATCCATTTGTTTGGAGAATTCCTCGAAAGATGATACTTTCGAAGGAATTTCCAACTCCATTGGACAGGTATTGGTGTTGGGTAACACACTGTCAATTGATGTTCCTGTAATTTCCGATGGGGCGTGAACACCCATGGGCAGGATGCTGCTAACTCCTGAGCAAAACATAAGCAATTTGCCAGATCATCTCCACCTAGAAAATAAGACCCTTTTAGTCCAGGCCGAATCAGTATTGTTTCTTATTTGAAAGCCTTTATGAAACAATTATTGGATTTGACTTTTGCAAATTTGACTTCAAACATCGGTCACATTTGCCTTAGCCTAGATATCGTCCACTTATTGAATACAGTATAGCTATTGAAGCTCGTTCCATCTTGACAAAACATCACTCTAACGCTAAATATACCACCTATAACAATATACCCGTACTCTAAAAAGGCCCAACACTCCAACAATACCCTTATTCTAGAGACCTGAGTTATATAATTGATCACTTGATTGAGTGGTCAACTATAGGAGGGTGAACACAGGGGGCTTCGGTGGCAGTCGTCCAGAACAGCGCCTTTGGACTGATGTGAAAAGTGGGGTCAACGCTCTGCGCAGACAGTGTGGTTTTCTCCGGGCAAAGCCTCTGAGTTCGTGGGGTTCGATTCTTCTTAGCGGACTGATGATGTGAAAGTCGGTCAGCAGCTCTGCCTTACCGAAAGTCGTGGGTTTCTCCGGCACCTCGGTTTCTCGGTTTCCTCCCACAGGGAAAGTTGACAGGATGGGTTAGGATAAACACAGTTAAGAAAGTAATATCACAATCGTTGTAAAGATAAAATAGTCTAGGCTAAGTATGTAATTAGGTAAGCGTAACATTTGATGTAAAGCGCATTTGATCATATTCACATGTAAATTTGCGCTATAGAAATGTTAATCGTTTGTAAAGTATGTGGATTTGAAAAGTGAGCGAGCTGAAGGTTAGAAAAAGGAGATGTTTGCTTGCAGGTTGATTAATCTAATTATGAGTGTATATATTATGAAATGAAATGTAGATTGCCTTGTCTTAACATTTTTTCGATTGTTTGCTTGAAATAGAAATATGTGCATTTACGTCTACAAATTAATCACTGTTAATTCATTATACAATCTTTACAGCTAGCTTCCAAATTTAGTATTTACACTCCAGGGATTTATTCTAAGAAAATTCTTCAACTCCAGTAAATTAATTTACCGGATTTGTAAAATTTTCTTGCAAACTCCGTACGTGAAATACATACAGTGTTGGTCAGGTATACTAAAATACATAACATGCTGGTCAGGTACACTGAAATTGTACATTGTATGTAATACAATGTTGAGCAACCTTAACATAGGACCATTTTTGCTGAATCAATATATATATTTTCTTGTTTTTAATGAGATTTCTTAACCCTGGGGAACCCTTATATCGATTCAGCAAAGCCAAAGGCTTAACGTAAGTGTATGTTATACATTCCATGCGAATTACTTGTTGATTTGTGTTGAATAGAATTGAAATATCATAATGAAAAAATTCGGAAATATCATAATGAAAAATGATTTGGAATTAAAATTGACAAGTCCAGTAATTTTCATTTACAACTTCAGAAATATTTTTAAAACTCCAAGAAGTGGCAGTAAATCCAGCTTAGAATAATCCCTGTTACACTCATGTAACAGGTCAGCGGTTGCTGCCCTGTTTTATGTATCAATTAGTTACCGTCTAGCACGAGGTGTGCAATGTAAACAAGAAGCTGTCGGAAAATAGAAGTTTTTAGAACAAACACAATCCTTGTGAATCCTAAGTTTAGAGTATGAAATAAAACATGAAACAACTCACGGGAAGGAAATACTTTATGTTGAAAGTTTATTTAACTGGTCGAACATCTGGTGAATTAAGCTCATCTGGTGAATTAAGCACATTGCAAGCGAAACAAGTCTCCTTGAACATTCAACCAGTCACCAGAATAAAATTGTCAGCCTTTTCAGCAAAAGATGGATTTGAAGCAAATCTCCTCGACAATGGGTAATAAAAAGAGAACAAATTAAAATGGAAAATCTGAATTACCTTTACTTTCGATGTACATCTCAAAATATTCTCATAGATTACTTTCTAATTGATCCATGTAAAGTAAGCTCTTCAGCCTTTCAGAACTTAGGTCATCCATGCTTTCATCTTTTACGAACAATCGCCTGCACAATTCAGGAACCTTTTTGGATTATTTGAGAACTGGACCAAGTCCCAGGGCAAACTGATCAAGCTCTGCCTTTCTACTCGTTACGCTGCTGCTTATCATCAAGCTCATTATTGCGTTGCCTTTATTCGCTTTGTTTAGCATTTTACAGAATCCAGTATACATTCAATTTATGCAAAGCTAAAAATTGCAGTTAATGAAGTAATATGTTCAAGAAGTATAAAGGATCAGACTTTGAACGGCTAAGTTTACTGAACCGTCCCAAATAAACTCGATCAAATAAACCAACAACAAACGCAAAGACTCTTCGTGGTCTCAAGTTGTATAGCAAACGCAGTATATTTGTCCAAGACAGTACGTAAAAACTATAACAAAAATAGTTACATTCTGAATTACTAAAGTCTAAAATGTACACGATTAGTTAGGCGAAAATTTACATCATTGCTACGCTTATGGTCATCAACAAAGACATCTACAAAAACATCAACGTTCAAACTAGTGAACATATAAAGTCAATAAAGTCATGGTTATACCTCTGTCCCCGTTGATCTTTGTATATAACTCTATGGTGAATTCTCGATTTAGTATATTCGACAACCTTCTCGCAACGAACGCCTTTTACCTAAAATCTACTTAATATTTTTGGGTATATTATTTATTCATGCATATATTTAAAACTTCATGACTTTCTAATTAGAAACCAATTCTTTACAAGAAGATTACATTTGCCCTAAGGCCTTGCCAGTCTGTCAGCACAATTAGTGTATACCAACAATTATAGCTCAGGGAAAACTCAAGTACCTTGATAGAACAAGGCGTTTATTCTTGTGTCCTGTTAATAAATATAAAATATGATAAGAACTTGAACTGTGGAAACTTAGCATGTGAACAACTGATGCAAACTTGGGTCTAACCAATCAAAGAGTTCTCCCAAAGATAGCTGTCACCATCATGCATACAATGGCCCTCTATGCCATCACCAACAAACGGAAACAGTTTTTAGAATCCATGCCCGCCTTATTGAAATCAAGTAGTAAGAAGTTTTGGTCAGTGTTTAAGTCCGTTCGTAAGACCTCGAGCGTTCCCAACAAAATGACTTGGCCTGATCATAATGGAGTCACCTCTACAGCCAACAACCCAGCCGACATCGCCAATCTACTAAATCGCTATTTCTACTCCGTTTTCCAACCTTCTCATAGCAATAATGATGAACATACTTTTTCCAACTCGACTGACGACTCCATCACTGAATCGGATGCAATCTTCAACATCACGCTAACATCCGAGGAGGTCTACTATGTTCTTGCAGCTCTTGATGAAAACAAAGCGACTGGACCAGACAAAATTCCCGCTAAATTGTTGAAGAACTGTGCATGGAGCGTTTGTTCGTCTTTATGTGACATATTCAACAAAAGCTTGTCCATAGGTATACTACCGTGCGAGTGGAAACTTTCAAACGTAATTCCAATTCCCAAGAAAAGCCCTGCTGACGAAGTATCAAATTACAGACCAATATCTCTCTTGTCTCTGGTCTCTAAAGTTTTTGAATGTTGCGTCTATAACCAACTTATATTTCATGTCTCCAGTCAACTTCACCATCTACAATTTGGTTTTCTCAAAGGAAAGTCTACCACCTCTCAGCTTCTGCGCGTTCTTCATGATATAAACAAGTCGTTAGAAAACCGAAGCCAAGTCGACTTGGCTTACCTGGACTTCGCAAAAGCATTTGATAAGGTCAGCCATAACCTTCTGTTAGTAAAACTCCAGAGGTTTGGAATA
The DNA here is from genome assembly GCA_016169945.1 of Trachythela sp. YZ-2020. NCBI lineage: Eukaryota > Metazoa > Cnidaria > Anthozoa > Malacalcyonacea > Clavulariidae > Trachythela > Trachythela sp. YZ-2020. The sequence goes on along the minus strand of JADLSH010000393.1, from coordinate 1,273,257 downwards.
AGAGGAGATCTTCTGTTATGGTTCAAAGACTACCTCTCAGGACGCTACCAAAGAGTAACAGTTCTTGGTGAGTCGTCCCATACTCTCCCTGTTCTATCTGGAGTTCCACAAGGATCAATTTTAGGACCCCTACTGTTTCTGGTATTTGTGAACGATCTTCCTGATTTAATTTCAACCCAATCGTCTGTGGCAATGTTCGCCGACGACACGAAGTGTTACCGTCCCGTGAACAAGTTAGCTGACTGCGAAGGTCTGCAGAATGATCTATATAAACTTGTGACATGGTGCAGCGATTGGAGGATGGACTTAAATCAATCCAAGTGCGGGTTTCTTAGCATTACTAGAAGTCGTCAACCAATTATCGCATAATATCAGCTTTTTGATACTTCGCTTAAGTCACTTATTACCCAGAAAGATCTCGGGATCATTATTTCAAACGACCTAAAATGGAACAAGCAAGTTCATAGCACGGTATTAAAGGCAAACATGATGCTCGGCTTCATCCGACGATCAGCCTCTGACATAAACAATATCGAAGTCCGCAAGATTCTTTACCTGTCTTTGGTTAGAAGCAAATTGGGGTATGCCAGTCAAGTGTGGGCACCCCAAACAGTAACTAACATCGCTACAATGGAACGCGTCCAACGTCGTGCCACCAAATTCATCCTTTCCCTCCCTTATAGAACAGACGTTTTGTACAAAAAAAGACTCCAGTCTATCGGTATTCTTCCCATCTGATTTAGTTTATCTCTACAACTGTGTTGTTAATGACTCTGATACAAACATCTCAATACGGGTTGCTAATCGTAGAACCAGAAACTCCAATTCCGACAATGGTATTCTACTAAATATACCTAAATCCAAGACTGTTACCTTTCAAAACAGTTTTTACGTAAGAGCACCCAGCTTTTGGAACATTCTACCCGATGTCATCAGAGACACTACAAGATCTACAGCTTTCTTTAAAATTTTACTATTTAAATACTACTTTAACCTTCTCGAACATGTCTACAACCCGGACAATCCTAGAACCTTTAAATCGGTGTGCGTCAAATGCCACTGTACTCGTCCTATTCAAAGCCAATAAATGTTTTTGTACATGTATAGTAATTTGTCATTTTTGTCGGGACCCCGTTATTGGAGTTTATCTCTGTGGTCAGTCCCAGCCAATGTACTTGTAGGTATTTGAATAAGTTTAATAATTGTTTGGTGCGGCGAATCTTGTAAAATAAAAAAAAGCTGCTCATTTGCAAGATTTTGTTTCAAGGTATCAAACCTTGTACCACAGCAAGGTACAGCAAGGTTGTCAAGCTGTTAATCAAATTAATTAGAGGTGAATATTACTAGAAATTTATATGATATTTTAGTCATTTGTTGTTAAAATTATATCTATAAATAATTAATCGCTGCCTATAATCTGACTCATAATGAATTTGTTCTCCTTTATAACCTTTATTGATGACATAATCTTCACCAATACCCCCCTCCCCCTATGTAATCAACTATCATCCAATTAGGTACCCCCCTCCCCCTCGTTGATGATGTAATTGTTGAAATGCCCCTAAGTTGTTATCCAAATATGCAATGCCGAATGGCTAATTTATATCATTACATGTACTGCACTAAGTCTTGAGTTTGATTCTTGCTGAGGACTATGCTCATCACATTCGTGTGAAAAGAATAAGTCAACACTCTGCCGAAAGCTGTGGGTTTCTCCGAGCACTTCGGTTCCCTCCCACAGGGAAAGTTGACTGGGTGGGTTAGGATATACAGATTAGGAAAGTAATATCACAATTGTTGTAAAAATAGATAATGTAGGCTATGTACATAATATAGGTAAGCAAGATACTTTATGTAATCGGTCACTGAAAAGCCCCAACGGGGACGGAGCTGAATAATATATGTATGTATATTACTCAGGGTTATGTTTCTGCTACTCAGGGTTATGTTTCTGCTACTCATGTAATAATCTGTATCTGTAGCAGTGGAAATATATTTTAGTCTTATATACCAACCTCAATAAGAATGTTTCTTATTTCAATGTCAGCTATGTCATCTGGTATGGCTGTAACAAGGTACACATATACTAGAGGGGCTAACAAGGAAAACCACAAGACCCATTGATGATAGAAGACGCAATCATTCGTCCAGCAACCTTGAAGAGACCTCCTTGAAGTGCATCAGTATTATGCATTGGAACCAACCTGTTCTCCTGCCCTTCAAACAATCTAATTCAACCAGGAGATACTAGTTCTCTCAACAAGAGGAAAATACTTTCTGGTCGGCCCCCCACCATCAATTGCAGCTTCACTCTCAAAGGTGATTCGATATTTCTGGTCAAATGTTGCAGTCTTGAATGCACAGATACTATCTGTTAGCAAGAAATCTCGATTGACGGTAATCCTTTTGATGGAGGTTCCTTTAGGAGCTATACAAGCCAAAAGTTCTGGCAGGTCATTTGGCAAAGTATTGCTTTCTTCATAACTCACTGTCGAAGTTTAAGCTCCAGGATCATTATCTAATTAAATAAACATGCAGGTATAGACAATATATTCATTTTTGCAATAGATCTTTCCATGTAAAGACAGTGGATCACATAATTCCAGTACATAATAAATGTGATTGGTTAATTTTCAAGAATGTCCAAAATCGCTCTGTCAAATTTTTCCGCATGTTAACGTAACTACAAAAACGCATCACTGGAATGCAGCCTTCGTTACTATCGTTCATGTACAACAACTTGCCAAAGTATGAAGCTAGTCATAGTATGAACCAACTTAATAAACAGTAACCATAAATTCAAAATTATGAAAAATATTGAGACCATGACAACCAGTGGTCTATCATTAATAGACAGTGAGTAGTTCAGTCAGTCAGACAGTGAGTAGGAGAGTTTTTCCACGTTATCCCAAACTCCCACAAGTGTTTCTATAAGTGTATACAAACACAGGAAATAATATATAACTTCTTTTATAATATAACTCAAAAGACATTTTTAAACTCGATTAATTTACAAATTCTCATTACCTACGCATGCTGACCGCTGCTCGTCAATTTCACTGCAAAAAAACAACTCTGTTTGAAAATTAACAGTCAAAAATGTGTAAAAGCATTAAAATTGTTTTTAAATAGTATTCAAAGTTTTATAATTCGCATTAAATTTTGTTTTTTTTATGATTTCTGTGTTTCTATACAGTTATAGAAACACGCTTCTCGACCAATCAGCATGCGCATACTATAAATGTTATATTATAAATCAAGCTACAGAACAACAATGCTGATAAAAGATGTTCTATAGCCCCTTCCAAGCTATATACACTTTTTGAAGTTGACTCCAGGACAGATAGGGACATCTGAGGAAACATGGCATGCAACTGTGTAAGTGCCTCTGAATTTGATGATCTGTCTTGTTGACCTAGTACATATGTATAATATGTGAGGTTGTTGCAATATATTGTGTTAGCTTTTCAAGTTGTTTTTTTTGGAGAATCCTAAATATCTACAGTAATACTCCAGATAAATTTGATGGTGTGTTGGTTGAGTATCAAGATTTATAGAGTGAGAAGAGAGACACAAATTTAGGTTTACAGTTTCCCACTGTACAGCAGCACACATGGCTATTCTCTAACACATACATATACTTAGAGGTAAATCAATTTTATATATTTTTATATTTGCAAACCTCAATTTAAATTGTTCGCTTCTCTTTTTCACCTACGCCAAAGGACATGCTTTCCCACATGTTGTAAGGTGACTACGCAATGCCCTAAGAGCTACTGGAGAACCACATTGGTAACACTCTTGCATTAATTGGCCATTGTTTTCAGCAACCTTACAAACAACACAATGAAGATGTACTCGCAGGATCGCAGGTTCAATTCCTGTCGGAGGACTTAGAGTTGCATTTTTCGCAACCATTCCCATTCAGGTCTAAAATATTTTATATAATATTTCACTCGGAATATCCATCCACCTAAACCTTCCACATCAATTTCAACCGAGTGAGATGCAGAAAAAAAATCTTGTAATTTACCTTTATCACAACCCGCAGCACCCACATCTATATATATATACATGAACTTGTGGTTAACGCTTGGCAACTGGACTCTGTAGCTCAGTGGTCAGAGCGCTGCACTGGAATCGCAGGTTCAATTCCTGTCGGAGGACTTAGAGTTGCATTTTTCGCAATCTATATATAATCTATATAACCCGCATCTATATATATATATATATATATACATGAACTTGTGGCGCTTGGCAACTGGACTCTGTAGCTCAGTGGTCAGAGTACTGCACCGGAATCGCAGGGCCGCAGATTCAATTCCTGTTGGAGGACTTAGAGGAGGACTTGGTCGTTGGCTTAATTTGATGGACAGTCTCATTCTACTACTCATTGTTCCTTTGATTGTTTTGTTAACTTGCCTTCTAATCCTTGTTACCATAAACATCTACTGTAAATATTTATTAACATGAAGATTTTTTGAAAGGCTTATAATTATATGGAATGATTATATATGATGTGGGGCACTAAAAAAAAAATTGTGATAAACAACATGTAGTGAATTATAGGTTTGCATACAGGGAGGCTTGTATTTAACAAGGCTGATATCCTGAGGTTTATGGTGTTGTAATCTTAATGAAAAATATATCAAGCTGTGATAATGTTACATTCTCTATACTTTACATTCTGAACATTTACAACACATTTTACAATAACTACAGCAAACATGGTTGTCTTTTGTGACATTGTCATGGACATCAAGATAATCCAACAGAAACTTTCTAAGGCAGCTGTCCTTAAGTTTGCAGTATTCACGAACATTGTCACTAATGCCTGGCCGGCCCTTAGCAATATCATGGTTGTAATGCAACACAGCTGTTGACTGTTTCCCATCACGACCTGCTCTTCCTGTCTCCTGGAAATACTCTCTAATTGTGTGTGGTGGCCCAACATGAATAACATGTCTTACACGTGCTATATCAATGCCCATTCCCAATGCTACAGTTGCAATTACAACTCTTAATTTTGACAATGAGGAAGAGAGTTCTGTAAGAATTTGATGTTTCATTGCATTTGTCTGGGGTGAATGGTGTTGGGCAAACATCCTATTTTCAGGTATTGCTTCTGCATTAGAAGGATAGTATAGTTCCTTACCCAAATATTTATCCAGATACTTGAAGGCAAAGCCACATCATTTCAGCGGTAGTTACACAAAGGTCAAAGGACAATCCAATTTCTTTTCAACCAATTCAGTTGCAATATTGTGCAAAAGTTCTTGAAAGAAATCAAGGTCATTGCCCTTTCTGAAAACCTTTTCATAAAATATATTTGGTCTGTCTGGATTAGCTGTGATTTCCACTGGCTTTTTCAAATTCAAAGACTCTTTAATTGGTACAATATCTGCCCTGCTGGCTGTAGCAGTGAGGGCAACAACAGGAACCGTAGGAAAAGTGGCACACAACATTGCTAGACTTGAGTAATCTTTTAAATCCCGTACAAAATCAGGTAGCAATAATTACAACATGTACAAAGCGTATGTTTTCATACTATTCCTTTAGTTGTATGTTAAACTTTGAGACATTACTATTAAACTTAGTTATTCGCTCATAATAAATACAGTATTTACAAAATATACTGTATACTCTTGACAGTAGCGTGTCATATATACTTCAATTTTGTAATCTACAAAACATTTAGGGTAGCACGGGTGGCGGAAGAGGTTAGCGCGCTGCCTCTTACCACTGAGTTGAGCCTGTTTCACAACAGGTCGAGGTCACTGTTGGTACTCGCATGAGATCGGCAGTGTGCTCAAATAACTCATGTAAGTTGAGATTCTCTCCTGTGCTTCGAGGGTTTTCCCCGGGTACTCCGGTTTCCTCCCTCTAATACTAACCCTTAGGAACTAACAATGGGGCCACAGTAATTGGCTGACGCTGTTGTGGACTCCCTGCCATTGAGGCGAAGTTGAATAAAAAAAATTTTTTATATAGCTATTAACTTACCACTCTGAAATGCAATGAGCTTCATCGACAATAATCGCTTGAACGGACTGCTGATAAGGCTTGCTTTGTAAAAGTTCCATTCCTTCTTTACAGGACAACAATGCCTCGGGATGCATGTCAATAATGTTGTACTTGGCACCTTTGACAACGAGTTAGCACCATTAAAATCCAAACCTAAATCATTGGTGTCTTTCCCCTTTTTAACATTTAATATGGCTGCCTTTATATTTCCTTGGTAGCTTCTTCTAATTTGATCCTCAATGAGAGCATTTAGCGGCACCATTACAATAATGATAGGATGATTTACAGTCACCTGTTCTCCACTGTTTAACTTGTGGTAAAAGAGTGATGGAAGAACATGGAAAATTAGTGACTTTCCATAACCTGTAGGTAGCACAGCTATAACGTCTATACCAAAATAGACTGCTTCCGAACACTTCACTTGCTTAGGTTTCAGAATAATATTTGAATAATTGCTATTTTACACTATTGCAAAGTGAAGGCTGCTGTAAAACATGGCCGAACCGATTTTATTGAAAGCGTAATCGCGTTTCGCCACACGGCTCCCTCCCCACAGGACACAACAAATTGGTCCAGGGTTTTTTCGCAGCGGGAGAGTAACGGGAGCGGAGATAAAACCCTGGGTACGAGGTTGGTGCATACTTGACAGAGAGCGTACTGCTAGACCATTGAGAATTGCTGGGAACTTCACGACAAGAAATTGTATTTAGAGTTTGCTTCTATAAGGTGGAATTACTGATATAGTGTAAATGTGCAATTCCTTTATTTAGCCGCAAATAAACTATGAAAGTCCGCCATTTTCATTGAACGATCTGCCGACAAAACACGAGCTAGGCCTATTGCCTAATGGAGTTTGGCGCAATGCATGCCGGTGGAGTGGTATCAAATTCACTTCCTCGAGAAATGGCTTTTATAGCCATATTTTGCGACTTAAAATTGATACTAAAAACTGGCCTAGAATGCTGTAAACAATGGCCTTTGTGACGTACAAGAACATAACTTCTCTTGTGTTTTGGTGCGAAAATTTGACTTGCATTTAGGCAAAATTTAATGTATTTTACAAAAGCATTATTTAAATTGTTTTAGCAGGAGTTAAAGCAGTTTTTGTAAATGTTTTTCTGTTTGGAGTGCCTTGGTTCTTTCATTCTACAAGTAAACAGTAGGTTTTTTTAAATTCTAAGTCATAAAACATACTCTAAATAGGTTTTAGCATTCATACATCAGATACATTGAAGTTTTAGCATTACAGTCAGGTATTAAGTCATAGTTAAATATATTTCTGTTTATAAATTATTAAACCTTTTGCACAGTATTAATTCAATATTAAAAGTTTGTAGTCTGTAAACTATTTACTGTACATATTGTGTATTTAAATCAAATTGTAAATAGTATTTTCTGAATAAGTGTAACTCGAGATGTAGCTTAGGTTATTGTATTTTTTAAATATTCAATTGGTATTCAATTTTCAACTAACTATAAAATATTATTTCAAAAATTAGAATAGGATTAAATTATTGTAATGGATGATGAACCAAGCACTTCCGAAAGAATCAAATGAACAGCTGCAACAGGGTGAAACTGCTATTTAAAATCACTTGTCAATTGTAACCCCCACCCTCCAACATCGAGAAAAGGTGGGAAGATAGATGTTAATACCTCCATACTAAACAATGGCCTCCCCGAGGAAGACTGAACTGACTAACCCTGGCTAATCTACCAACACATGGGGGAAAGATTTAAAGACATTTCAATTGACTTATTGAACAAAGAATATATTTTAAAAATTCTTGTTCAATATTTTCAAACACTGAAAAACAATGCTGTACACATGCAGGGCAGAACCACTCTCTTTCAAATTATTTTGCTATTCTGTGAGAAAACAAATACAGGAACTAATTTAATTGTGCCACTGTGTAGAAAAACAAACATGCAGATAATATTTTATTTATTTTGCTTAATATTTGAGATCATGTGTTTAGATCAGCCTTAACAGCAGGGCCTTTTTTAAGAAATCATCAGTGGGGGGGCATCATCGAAAGGGGACATAACAACTAGGTGGTGTATTATATGTGTATGAAGGCGAAGGGGGGTCTGGGGGTCCTTCCCCAGAAAATTTTTGTATTCTTGAGTCTCTGTGGCTTGATTTCCTGCGTTTTCAGACACAATTTTTGATATATCCCATCTAAACGGGCCAGGTTTTGTTGTGAGAATACAATAACTTTCCTCTAAACTCAGTTTTTTTCCATTTTTGGCTTACACTTTGGACAAAAGGGACCTTCACTGGGGGGGCAAAAATAGCTTACTGGGGGGGAACATGGGGGCTGGGGGGGGGGGGTTTGCCCCTCCAGTACATTAGTTAAAAAAGGCCCTGCTTAACAGGCCAACCTTAGACTGTGACTAGGCTGTATAGCCAAGCCTCCTAAACGTTTCCTCATATTTAATATGCCCCACACCATATTCAAGGGTCGGGAATCCATATTAACTCATTAGCTGCAATATTTTCAAATTGTCCCTTTCTCCAGGTAATTCAAAGTGCCCTTTACTAAAGAAGAGGTGCCCTTAAGAAGTGCCCCCCCCCCTTGAAGTAACAGTTACTTCCTATGCCTATCCCCCACCTACAATCCTGGACATAACTTGTTAATAAAATTCCAAGGTACGTCTGTCGGAGTATAAATTGTACTATAATTTCTGTATTTGACCTTGGATATCCCCCCTTCCCCCTAGACAATGTTGTTATGTTGCGTTTTAAGTCTGGGGATAATAATAGGAACATTGGTTGGGGGAAAGGGGGGCGAAAGCCTAATGAAGTTAGTCGAACGTGTGGTCCGGAAAATTTAAGCAATTTTATCAACTGTTATGTCCACGATTGTCTGTGATACATTGCAGTTTTCGAAGTGACATGCAATCAGTTACCGATAATCGTAAGGTCCATTTTACACATTTGTTTAAGGACAGACCACTAAGCTTTCAAATGATGCTAACCTTTAAGCTTTTGAACCATTTTTAATGGTTAAGCAAAGGCAATGCTGATAAAGACTATATATGTGAATTTGACAAAATATTGCTCACGAGCATCTTTAGTGCAAGTACATGCGTATGCAGTACATAAACCTAAAGGTTAAAAATACTTTGTAAGAAGTGTATCAGGAGAATTTAATATCTGTGTTTTGCCGTTAATTGGGATGTTTTGCCGTTAAATCGCATTTTGGGCGAATAAGACCTACTGGTATCCAGTGGCGCAGAACGGTTAACCACAGTTAACTCACGGTTAACCATGAGCAATAATGAGAAATTGTGACTTTGTGGCGATAAATGTGCCTGCATTTTAGCATATTGTGCTGTTTCTAAACACAGTGTTAGCCATCAAAAGGAATCAAGTGTTCACAACTATGAATTGTTCAAAACTACGACGGTTAACCACAGTTAACCACTGTAATTTAGATATACTAAAGACTCAATTATATATACAAAATAGTGGTTAACCGTTGGAATACGCCAATGGTAACAGTAATTGCTCCTAAAACGTTTCTTAAGGGTTCCTTTATATCTAATAAAAGAATCAAGTCCCAAAAGGGATAAATTTATAACATTGCTTTAAATATAATTAAGATTTACCTATGGTTAACCATGCTTTAACCGTCGAGTTATTATCCATTGAGTCTCAATCATTCGACTTTTGCTACGGATATATGTTCGCATTCACTCATATATCCTAAGTTATTCGAATTGATAATGCACTAGTACACAGCAAGTTATGTTTTATATCCTATAAATGCTTTTAAACTCTCGTTATATGCTTATTATAAACGCTGTATATAACGGTATAAACTAAGACATGGTGATTTCGACCAAGATTTAACAGGCCTGTAATGCAAATTATATGCAATTTTTATATTGAATTAATACTGTGCAAAATGTTTAAAGTTGTAAACATAAATATATTTAACAATGACTTAATACCCAACTGTAATGCTAAAAACTTCAATGTATCCGATGTATAAATGCTAAAACTAAAATCCTGCAGCTTTTTAAACCTATTTAGAGTGTGTTTTAGGACTTAGAATTAAAAAAAAAACCTACTGTTTACTTGTAGAATGAAAGAACCAAGGCACTCCAAGTAGAAAACCATTTACAAAAACTGCGTTAACTCATGCAAAAACTAGCAGATATGCAATTTAAATAATGCTTTTGTAAAATACATTAAATTGTGCCTAAATGCGAGTCAAATTTCCACGCCAAAACACAAGGGAAGCTCTGTTCTTGTACGTCACAAAGGCCATTGTTTATAGCATTCTAGGCCAGTTTTTAGTATCAATTTTCAGTCGCAATATATACTAGAATTACTATCGCAAGGGAAGTTGTTTCAATAGACTCACAAATATACTGTAGTTAGTGATAATTAATTTGATTGACATTTAAGTAACCTGATGAGGATAAACGTTTTAATACTGAGACAGGACTGTTTAAACTGTAAAAGCACTGATTGCTAACCTGAGTAGACTGAATTTATGTTTATATAACGTATTGAACGACTGGATATTGCCACAGAAGTAAGTCAATGTTTATTTTGTAACTGTTATTCGTAGTATATTCAAATTAGGGATTATACACAAGTTAACTTGATCTTTTATAGTATATCATATAGCTTTATTTTTATTTAACTTTAGATCGAATTGTTTGTGTTTGTTTATTCAAATATATAATACGATTGCAATATTCGGTCCCTGTCTGTATGGTTTATCGACTTCAAAGCATTAGACCACTTAGTTTCAAACAAGCGACCGACAAATGAGGTAAGAGAAGCCTTATTAAAAGTCACAATTGCATTTGATAGCTTAGTATTGAAACATGAAGCATTTACAAGCTTAATAACCGATGATGACGAGTTTGAGAAAGAAGCATGGCTTGACGAGTGTCAAGAGTTTTATCTGAAAGTAGACGCAGGCGCAAAGACTTATATTGAAAGCGTAGATTTACCAGTAGAAGATTTAAGCAATAAAACAGAGACAATGGTGTTACAAGCTTCAGGAATGATCGGAATGTCTAGAACACAGAGCGGAGAGGACTTAGGTAATATGAGCCAAAATATGGCGAGTGTTGACAGTTCTGAAAGTGTGAATGATGAAAGCAGTAATGTGATGAGCCCTACAGTCAGAGCCCTACAAATCCCGACATAGGAACTGTTTACAACGAGTTTCAAATGGAAAATCTAAACTGCCTAAGTTTGACGGAGACGTGCAAGAATACGCTCTTTTTAAGCCTGACTTTAAACACGCGATTGAGTCGAGATATAGCAAACAAGACTCAATAACTTTACTGCATATATCGCATCATGCTCTCTTACGGCCAGAGAAAAAGAGCACCCCTGTATGGATTGTCTTTCATTCGTCGTCTGTATTTCAAGGGAGCAGACTAAACGACTACTGGAAAAAGGGGCCATACTTACTGAACAATTTGTTCGGCGGCGTGTTGCGTTTCAGAAGAGAAAGAAGTGGTGATAAGTGGGACATTTCGAAGATGTATCATGTATTGATTCCGGACGAAGACCAACATGTCCACCGCTTCGTCTGAAGCAGGGTTCGAATTAAATATTTAAAAGTGAATAGCGAATTTGTACCTAGTGATCCTTGTAATATAAAGTGTAGCGATTTTTTTTACGTACTGATTAAAGGCCATTTTCCATTATGGCCGCGCTGGAAAATATTCTTAATATACTGTGTAAATGTGATCAGTAAATATTAGAGCAACCCAAACAAAATAAACACAGAAAAGCAGGGCAAAATGGAAACATCAAACATGCTTTAATAATTGCTCATTTTATCAAGGTGCGGCTGAATTTACGTGCTATTTTTAATCGTGGCATTACTCGAACTTGCTACAACGCTGTTTATGTAAATATTGCATTAGATAACAGAATATTCTCATGGAATTATCTACTACATGTGCACAATAAATAGAAATAATTCAGGTGTAAATATTGTGGTTGCTCCAGCCATCCCATGCTATTAAAGCATTTAGTATTAAACTCGAAAGTTCTTCAACAGATTTGTTCGGGCTTTTCAAGTGGTTGCAACATTATAGTAAAATTATTCTTGCATGAACATGTATTAATAACTCGACCCTTGATCTTTCGCAAGTGGATCACATTAAAGAATAAACTCAAAACACTCTGGAGATAATTAAAGAATGTGCAAATAGTATTAAATTTTTTGATTGAGAAAGATTTACGCCTTTAACGCGTCATTACAAACAGAGGATATTTGGCCTTAAACATTACATACAACAGTTTTATTTTATTAAAAAAACGCAAAGCTCAAAAATAAAATGTTTTCAAGTTAAACAGTAATTTTTCATATCATTGAATAGCGAAATGCCAAAAACGGATAGCGAATCGCTATCCGTTAATTCGAACCCTGGTCTGGAGAAACTTGGAGACAGAGAGAGAACCGGATAGACATGTAAAGACGGTGCTAACGTTCGGCGACAAGCCTGCACCCTCGATGGCCCTGCAAAAAACGGCAGAAGAAAACCAAGTCGACCACCCTCAAGCTGCAAAAGTCATCAAAGATAATTCGTATATGGACGATATCTGTAACTCTGTTGATACAGTTGAAGAAGCACGAAAGCAAACGTGCGATATTGACACAGTGTTGGCGACAGGTGGTTTCAAGGTCAAAGGATGGACCTCCAACAAAACCTTAAAGGAAAACGAGAATGATGTTGAGGCGGGGATGAAAATGTCCAAGAATCGAGTGGAATAACGATACGGACACGTTTCGTTCAAGGTCAAAGCCGATCTGCTGCAACTCATAAATCCTGAAGATCTTTCCTGTCAGAACCAGCCACGTTTGAAGAAGTGTAAAGTACTGAGTCAAATCGCCAGAATATACGACCCCAGTTATGGGAGACTGGATACAAGTGGGACCAGGAATTACCGGCAGAGGCTTGTCAAGGGTGGATTGAGCTGTTCAGAGAGCTGGAAGAGTTAAACAAAGTGACATTCCCTCGATGCTTACCTCCTCAAACCGCACTAGGACTACCTGTATTATGTGTTTTCTCGGATGCTTCAAGGAAAGCTTTCTGAGCTTGTGCTTACGTGAGATGGTGTGTCGCCAATGGAAAGTACGAGGCAAGATTTGTAGCTGCAAAATCAAGAGTCACACCACTGAAAGAATTCACGATCCCACATCTCAAGCTACAAGCTGCTATTTTGGCATCACGTCTCTAGGGAAGAGCATTCTCGAAGAATCACGTCTGCAGTTTGAGAAGATTGTCTACTTTACGGACAGTAGAATCGTTTTAGCGTGGATCTGCAGTCAAGCAAGAGGATACAAGCCCTTTGTATCAGCCAGAGTTGGAGAAATCCAAAACAACACTGTCCCATCACAATGGAAACACATAGTGGGAGAACAAAAAGGTGGCAGGTTATGTTTCTTGCGGTATTAAAGTATCGGAGCTAAGTGATTGATGGAAACATGGCCCAGAGTTCATGCAATTACCGGACGAAGAATGGCCACAGGAAGCACTTGCACCCAAAAAGGAGCTTGAACAAGTGAATACGGAGCGTTGTAAAGCCGAGATGGTATGCAAGCTAACGTTATCTAAAGCCAAATAAACACTCAATATTAAGAAGTTTTCAAGTTGGAGAAGATTGATAAGACTCACCACCCGAATGAGACGATTGGCTCAGAAAGTGCGAGAACGACAGGAAGAAACTGATGACATACGAAGTATAGATATGCAGAACCCGATGACACCCAAGGAACTCCAAGAAGTGGAGTTATTTTGGATCAAAGAAACACAAGAAAGTTTGAATGATCGCTTCGCGAAAGGAGAGTTCAGATCTCTTAGTCCATTCCAAGACGAAGATGGAATAATCAGAGTTGGAGGATGTGTCTCGAAAGCCGTCGTGTCGTATGATTGTAAGCACCCAGCCTTATTACCTCACAATCACTGGATTTCACTGTTGATCACCCTAGTGCACACCAGTACACATAATGGAGTGGCAACAACGAGGGCAAAAACAAGACGAAAATACTGGATTCTTAGAGCTCACGATCTTGCCAAGTCCGTCAAGTATCGTTGCATATTCTGCCGAGAGATAGAGCACAAAGTTGAGTTGCAGAAAATGGCGGATCTTCCACAGCTTTGTCTTGCACCTTGTATGCCGCCTTTCCATCATACAGCATGTGACTACTTTGGACCATTGATTGTAAAGATCGGACACAACAAAACGACAAAGCACTATGATGTTGTGTTCACTTGTCTAAACACAAGAGCAGTTCACCTGGAATTGGCTGTGGATTGTTCTACGATGGAGTTCCTGCAAGTTCTTCATAGATTATTTTCGATCAGAGGACAGCCAGCTGTTATGATGGGCGATAATGGAACCCAGTTCGTTGGTGTGGAATGCGAACTGCGAGAAATGATAGCCGGTTGGGACAAGGAACAACTCCAAGAGTTCTGTGCCAAGAAAGGTATGAAATGGAAGTTTATTACCCCGAATGCCCGCCATCACAACGGATGTGCTGAGGCTATAGTGAAGAGCTGTAAGAGAGCCCTGAAGAAAGCGATTGGAGATAAAAGGTTGACTCTTTGAACTGTATACGTATTTGCTAGAGTCTGCCAACTTAGTTAATCAATGACCCATCGGAAGAGTGCCTAAAGATCCTGACGATGGATCGTACCTATGCCCGAATGACATACTGCTTGGTCGAGCGACGTCAGAAGTGCCACAAGGTCCGTTCAATAAGTCCTTGTGACAGACTTGGTCGATTTGTTTTGGAAACGTTGGAGGCGGGATGTGTTCCCATCACTAATGGTACGAAAGAAATGGCAGGTGAAACAACGAAACGTGAGAGTGAACGATGCTGTGACGTACGTCGAGGATAACGCGATACGAGGAAAGTGGATGCTGGAAGTGCTGTAAAACTAAATTTACCAGAGGGGGGGCTCTCTTGACAAGCTTGAAGCCGTGAAATCGTAAAAAAAATGCGTGACGTCATCATATGACGTCATAGATGTTCACAACTCATGACTGAGATGACTCATAGTCATAGATCATAACTGATAATAAGTCTCATACTCTCATAACCACCTTTTGAATAGGACCTTTATGCCTGGAATAGACTTATAGACACACACACATACCGATATATGCGACGCTCGGGCCCTCAGCGGATTAAAAAAAATAAAGACTGCGGGGAAATGAGTCCGCTACAACAACTTATGAATGATTTTCAAAACAGTAACGATAACATTAGTCTACTAGACTACTAGCATTCTAAAACAGTAATACTAGCCTACAAAAATAACGCAATTAATCATTATCCACGTCCACCCCTAATAGGCAATTAGCATTAATAAATTGTTTTGTCTTATTTGTTCATTATCAATCGATGAAACGTCGGTTTAATGTGAACCAAGTCAATCATCTCTTATCTTCTGTGTGTTGAGTGGTGTTATGTCTAAAGTTTATATTAAACCCGATTTAGAAGTTAACGTGAAGCACCGAGACTACAAAAGAGAAGTTTCATGTAAAGTAAAAAAGTGAAAGTATGTGTCTCAAGTCAACTCAACTTTTGTTATTTTTGGTAATTTCCTTGATAAGATCTTTGCGCATTGTAGTTGCAATTATGTCAATCATTTCTGTACATGACCACCTGGAGTGTAGAGTTACCCCGAGACTTGTTCCATTTTTCTGCTGAAGCTTTACCAGATTCTCATAGTCTGAGTATGGCCTGTTTTCTTTAGCAACATAATAGGCAGTTCTGAGGCATTTTTCAGTAGCTGATTGATGTTGTAAAACAGACAAGCCAGTTGAGCTCTGGATTTTTCTCTTTCGTCGTTCTTTGAGAATGTTGGTTGCAGTTACGTGTGCATTACTTTTTGCATGCTTGGTGATTTTTTTTCGTAAGTACTTTTGTGCTGCTGACGTTTCATGACTCTTCGTTTTGCATGGAAAAACAGTACACTCTATCCATTCTTTACTTATATGGCTTCGTTGTTTAGCATGCAGTCCAAGAGTGTTAACGTTTCTACATTCGCAACAACCAATCTTTCCATTTGAAAAATAATCCAGAGGTATGCACTAGTAAAGTAATCTTGTTGCTTAACAGACCAACATGAAGGTGGAATAGAATGAATAGATCGAAATGAATGTTCACAAGAATTCGGAATTTCATTGGAGGCATTAAGGTTAATAGCATTTAGCAAAGCAACAGAACTGGATTCCCTCAAATCGTTTTCCATAGTTTATAGGTTTCCATCAAATTTCCTGTGGTCATTCTCCGTTTCGGAGCTGTCGCTCTCGTTGGTTTCGATCATTTCAATATCTTCGCCTGTTCCCGTAGCTAATGAAGCATGAGAAACATCGGAATTTATTTCATTTATCTGCTTGTTGGAGTCGTTGGTTTGTTGCGAGACACAATTGTCAGTTTGTAGATCTATATCTTCATTTGAATCTTCAAGAGGGTTTTCTTTACTTTTCTTCACCTTTGGCATAAAGAAGTCCAACAGAGGATGCATGTTTTACTTTTTTAGACATTTTTAAGATTTCTTTCGCGACAGTATTAAATTTATGCACATACTACCCTCCGTAAAAATATGTAAATATTTGTTGGCTGCCTGCGCCCGTGCTACTCAAAGCAGCTCTCGCGCTGGAAGTACTTAGTGTAAGTTTTAACCTAAGTCATTCCGTTTGGAAAATACAGAGCATAAATGCATAATTATATTTATATGAAACATTGAAACAAGATAAAGTATCGATTTATTAAGGATGCCATTTTAGTAATTTTGATTCTACTTCATGAAAAAGTAGTCAAGTTTTGTTTAAGAGTGTTCTTAATAAATTATCGATTTTCTAAAGTAGAAGGGCGGCTCAGCCCCGGCCCCCCAGAGCTTGAAGAAGGGGGCTCTGCCCCCAAGTGCCCCCCCACTGCTACAGCACTGGACGCTGGGTAGAATTGTCGAGGTGTATCCTGGTCAAGATGGACGGATCAGAAACGAAGACATCTGCCGGACAGTACGTTGAAGAATAAGGACTGTATCCTTTTTGGGCGGGAGGATGTTTCGATAGACTCATAAATATACTGTAGTTTCAAGTTTAGTTAATGATTAATAATAGGCAGCCAATAAGGACTGATATAGTGATAATTAATTTGATTGACATTTAAGTAACCTGATGAGGATAAACGTTTTAATACTGAGACAGGACTGTTTAAACTGTAAAAGCACTGATTGCTAACCTGAGTGGACTGAATTTATGTTTATATAACGTATTGAACGACTGGATATTGCCACAGAAGTAAGTCAATGTTTATTTTGTAACTGTTATTCGTAGTATATTCAAATTAGGAATTATACTCATGTTAACTTGATCTTTTATAGTATATCATATGGCATGTTGTAAAACACGGATTGGACTGGACTGGACTTGTAAAACGCGGACTGGACTTGTAAAACGCGGACTCAAAATTTGTAAAACACAGACTCAAAATTTGTAAAACGCGGACTCAAAATTTGTAAAACGCAGACTCAAAATTTGTAAAACGCGGACTCGATTTGCAAAATATGTCCTTGTAAATGGGAAAGTGTTTACTTGAAAGTGTTCACTTTATATTTACCACTAAAAGTACATAAAATGCTCACTAATTGTAAATTCAATGGCTAGATCCAAAATTCATGATCACAGATGCGGGTTTTCTGCCAGTAATGAGTATGTTGGTGGAGAAGGATCAATGAGAGGTATGTGCTTTTGTTATTTAAATCTATAAATTTGTAATGCAAATCTAAACCATCTGCTCTTTAAAAGTTAATCAATGAGAAAAAAGATTATGTATTTACACCTTAGGATGTATCTTTCGTTTTTTGTTGCACAATTATGCACATGTTTAACTTTCGTATTCTTCCCTAGTGACTTTATAATATAAATATAGTAATAGTATTCCTGTCAGAGAATTCCCGTCATGTCATGAACAGAATTCAGCAAAATTAAATATAGAATCCTAGAAAATGTGTTTTACAACTGGACTGGGAATTCAGGATTGTCTTCGACTAGTTTACATCCAAAATTCCCAAACTACTCTACTAATAGATTGCTCGCTTATCTACTCAAGACTCTATTAGAATGTTTGTGAAATATATAGTTGGTTTTGGGGTAATAAGTATTAATATAACTGTTATCTATGGCAACAACAGCATATGAACTATAGTAGTCATATCCTATATGAATGAATGATAAAAATATTTATTCAGGAAAGCCAACATCACAAATAGTGTCTTTCAGAAGGTTCCATCATGACAAAAAATAAAATTAATTAAAGGACATTGGCAACAAAAATTTTTATTCCTTATATTTATAGAGCATGCCCACGGAATACCTAATTTCATAGTTTCCCTTCTCCAGCGCATTTAGTTGTTGAGAAAATTTGTGACAAAATTCAACAGTCATCCGCACAGTATATCGTGTGTTACAACACGCGGCAAACGTTGTGGCAAAATAGACGGCAGAAAGGTTTTAACAAGTGTGTAACATGTTTGTGCCTTCAGTTCGAAAAATTATAATCACTGCCCACAATACGATTTCACATATGGCAAAAGATTCATCCAGTACATTTTCGAGGAAGGAGAACAAGAAATAGTAGTTCAACCTCACGGAAATGCCAAAAATAGCAGGGCCGCAAACACTGGGTATAAGAGAACCTGAAAGAGCATGAAAGAGCATGAAAAATCTCATCACAGGAAAGCTAGCAGTATTAGCACCACGTAAAGCAGCGCACAAAATTATTTTAGACAGGGGGGTATAATGAAGATCAGCCAGCCAGGTGAATTTCCACGAAACCGCAGCCAGGTTTACAATATTAACAGAAAGTTGAAGAACGGAAAAGGAAAGACGACTGTCCCAAGCAACGACCCTTTGATGCAGGTAATAACCAAGGCGAAAGAAGAGCAAAAGGAAGAATCGAGAACACTCTTATTAGAGAAATTCCCTTGTTCCCAGAACCCGTCGTTCTCCTGGCATCTGAGCAGCAACTAGAAGATATTGAACACTTCTGTACGAATCCAAACAACGCTTCTGTACGAATGATGCAACGTTTCAAATTGCCAGTTTCTATTTTACTTTCACTACATACAGAAATCTTATGTTAAGAACAGACAAAGGAAACCACCCCATTTTCATTGGGCCAGGAATAATTCACAAACAAAAACTTTGCACGTCTTACAAGACACTGCATCTTCTGATGTCTGAATACCGAGTTTTCGTTTACGGAACAGACGGTGAAGAAAACATGGCCAAAGCCTTCTCAGATGCTTATCCAGATGCAAAGCATTTGCGTTGTGATATTCATACGAGGGACAACGTCAAGCGGAAACTGAGTCAACTTGGAATTACCAGAACGCTTGCTTCAGAAATAGTATTCGGTAAGAAAGTGGATGGTGGCATTGATGAAATTAACACAAAATAAGCTTTTTAACAGTGGGCTCTTTTGGCGACTAAACATTACAGAATCAAAAATACTAAAAGTTTAATCCCAAACATACCTCCAATCATACTGCAGTTCAACTCAAACAATCTTTAATATCTTCTTTATAAGACCATTTTACCACAGACTTCTAATAGTCGAAATTTAGCTTTTTATCTGTTCATTTATTATGTAAAACTTTGCTTCGATACAGTGAGTTGAATTTTTTTTTATTTATCGTCTATTTTCCAGCATGCACGCGCTCACCATGTTTGACTATATATGGTTTGCCCACACGCTTCAGTCCAGATCTTATATAGGTATTGTACCCTGGGGAATTCATTCCAGCCACTTCAAAAATAGGTACGCTAAGCGTACATGTATCTGCTCATGGTGATCCCACTGTTGTCATGAAGGAATAATAATCTATAATTCTATTTGGCCCTAAATTGTATAAGTTACACATATCTTGTACAAAAACATACACTTCATTCAACCAGTAACTTGTAAAGAATAAGAGATTGTCTGTAAAATACTAATAAAAGTAAAATCGTCTGGCATTAGACAGGGTAAAATACTAATAAAAGTAGGGTGCATCTTGGCTTGCCAGCTAATGGGTTAAAATAATATATTTTTATAAATATCACAAAAATATATATCATACACAGTAGAACACTGTTTTCATATTAATTGTTAAATGGGGCAGTACTTCCACTTGCAAGGATTTTTCCCTGCAGCAAGGAAATATTGGTCCTTGCAAGGAAAATGCAAGGAAATGAGTTTTACAAGGAAATGGCAAGGAAAAATAGAAAAAGTAAAGGAAATTGCAAGGATTCCTGTAACTTATACCAGTTACAAGTCTAAAACCACTTAAACCAGTAACAATGAAGCTATAAATAGTATAGGCCTAACAAAAGAGGTACAGAAGAATCTGAAAATGCCATCTCCGGCGATCTAGAGACTATAAATTTCAAAATTTGTCGTTCAGCGCCTTGTGCCATTCGACACCTCCACCATTATCAAGCACCTACGCCCCTGGATGAACATAAATTTCACGTTCTTATTACAAACCAAACACTTCTAAGTTGGAAATGCCTAGAATTGTGAGCGTACAATATTTTGTGATACATTTGCCTCAAATTTGCCTGAATTTTCTTGATTTTTTCTACCGTTTGGGTGGCAGGGAAATTTTGTGGGAAAAAAGGAATTTTGGAGATTGTGAAAGGAATTTTGAACCGCGGTTGTGGAAGCACTGAAATGGGGTTCACAATTGACAGTATCACTATGCCAGACAGTTTAGTACATATGACAAATAAAATGGCTGATATAAATTTCACTAGCGGAGACTATTTCCATATTAACACAACAAAGATTTTATTTAATTTTATGATGTCATTGCTGAAACATGTTAGGTTCGCAATCTTCTCGATAGTCCATAATATACTACAATCAGGTATGTGAAAAAATTGTAGATGCATGGATGTTGTCAGAATACCAGATGTCGCTAACACATCCTCACACAGTTTCAACAGCCTTTTTAAACACATTGATACACGACGTCAACATGTGGTATTCAGGGATGGAGGAACACAAATGAACTATTTATTCCACATGGATGTGTTAGCAAATAGGTCATATTATTGAAGTCTATTCATCAGTATAGCAAATAAATGTTAACTATGTTGAAAATCAGGAGTATAATGTAACACATGTATATAGTCTGTGAATATAATGTATAAAGTATATATAAACACAGCATATCAGATCCATACATTGGCTAGAATTGACTAGTCAAACCTGCGGTGTTCCGTGTGTTTGTTCCCCCTACAATACAAATATGAGAGTGATGTGTAAATGTAAAGTACAGGCAAATGATTGCTTGAAAAGACATTAAATATAAGCGATTTAGTAATTTAGAGGAGAATTTGCCTATGGATATGAAGTATGAATTTCTATTATGAAATTATAAGTATGTGATTGTGAGACTGTCTGCAATAAAAGTCATGCCAAAAGGAGTATTTTACCGTCTTAACTATTATATACTATAAACAAGACTATATTTGACCACAATATTTTATTTAAATAAATGTGACCACTATAAAATTATGTGGAATTGCTGAATGTGAACTTAAAATGTGAGATTAGCTAGTATTCATGGTAGTCAAATTTACTTTAGTATTGAAAACTAATGTACATAAACAAGTTGCTATATTTTACAATTTACGCTTCAATGTTATATTAATATGTTGTAGTATTTCTTACCTTGATCTTCGACCTTCGATAGTTCGACTGTTTCACTGTTTAGTTTTCCTTCAGAAATAGAACCACTAAATTTTGAAGCATTCTTTGATTTCTTTCCAGTCTATCCATAAGTCTATATCTTCGTATCTCCACGTTTTTATATGAATTAACGACATTTAAATTTTGTCAAGATCTAGCCTGCGAACAGGCAAAATTGAATGATGTAATGGCTTTGCAGAACATTACGTCATTGCATTGTAAGCCACTTGCTGATTGGCTATCAATTTAAATAAGCTCGTTGCTGAATGGCTATAAGCTAACAGCTAACAGCACGATGGCAATATATCTGCATTCGCAGATACAAAAACCATAGCAACAGTCTTTGTTTGTCTTTGGGCCTTTTTCTGTTGTTTTTGTCTGAAAGTCCGGTTTAACCCGTACGCTACATTTCAAATTTCGCCGTAACTTTGCAATATTTATTGTTTTTCTTTGAAAGTTGGTCAGTATGTACTGTTTGTAAAGCTCTATAAAATGGTGTATTAGCGGTTTTTAAAACAGAAGTTTTTAAAACAGAAGTTGTAATCGACCAAAGGTACTGAGATTACAAAGATGTTAAGATTACAAAGGTGTTAAATCTGCATTTTACAGGTCAGATCTGTAAAACAATGCGTTTAGCGATTTGTTTGGGATTAGTCAAGAACAGGTGTGTTTGCTGAATCGATTGGTGGTCTTTTTGTCCGTTTTGGGTGAGGGGCGCCAAAGATACAAGCGCTCAAAGTCATAAACCTTTGGCGGTTGATATTCTACGCTTGAGAAACCGCCAGAGCTTATATCCGATCTGTATGTGACCTGGGATATCCTCCTAAGGTCTACACTCAAAATGCTAATGAGTGTATGAATCGACTCGTTAAAGCTGAAGATAATTCCAACTACTCAAAGAAAGAGTCTTCACTACTTCTTTATGTAGAGAGGATAATCGACATTCCATTTCCTATCCTGAAATGCATGTTTGACAAAGCTACTACTTTAGTCAGCAACGATTTACATATCTGGAAGATGCCAACAACTTCTCAACCAATTTTCATGGTTCGTAGTACTTCATCTCAGAACGCACATAAAGTCGTAGTATTTCCAGAATGTGGCAAAGTGTCGTGCAACCAGGCATGTGTGAACTGGTGTACATACAGTTTGTGCTCCCACACCATGGCAGAAACGATGAAACGTCTCAAATAATTTTTCAACATCAATATGCCTCAGAACAAAGGGCCTAAAGGTGGTACAAATAAAAGGAAAGGATCCGCTAACAAGAAACCAACTGAAGGAATGCCTGTTGTTTCCAGTCGTGTGATCCAGTTGCAGCTGTGCCTAGTTAATCAAGTAATGATTCAGCCGACTGAACCAATGGAGTCGCCAACCGTCGCCTTCCAACGTGGCATGACACCGACAAACGACCCCTTCAATGTCGTTTGACACCAACAACCGTCGCCTTCCAACGTGGCATGACACAGACAAAGACACCCTTCAATGTGGTTTGACACCAACAACCGTCACATTCTAACATGGCATGACACCGACAAATGACGCCCTTCAATGTGGTTTGACACCAATAACCATCGCCTTCCAACATGGCATGACACCGACAAACAACGCCCTTCAATGTGGACACCTACCTATATTACCCGACGATCACCAGTTGATCCAACCTACCAAGCCCAGCAATACAGTCCATCAAGACCGAAACCAGATCCCAGTTCATTTGCATTCGCGAGACTCCCATACCTTGATATGCGAATGTCACGCTGCTATGGCTGTGGAGAACTGTTAAAGCCAGGAGGTGTTTTGCCTCCTCCACCAAGCGATCTAGTTCTGATACTAAACTGCACAGGAAATACTATAAGGATGGGCAGTTACAAATATCACCAACTATATCACCAGTCTATCTCCATGTCAGCTCGTACTGCGCACAAGCAGCTCTCCCAGAGTTTACACTGGCATATTCCTATTTACCCAACCACTTGATTCCATTTCTTCAGAAGGAACATTATGATTTCATGCATGCAAAATTAGGTCTTAATTTTGCACAGAACCTGCAGACAAGATTCAATTCTAATTCCAAACGCTGATCTCGAGTTGAGACGTTTGACATTTGCGAAAAAAATTTGACTTATTCATAAAATAATTAAATAGCTGCTAAAGTTACCGGACACGATGACGTCTATAATTTAGGTTTCAGTAAGCGTTACAGGGCAGCAGATGGTCGTCAAAATCAGATCAATTTTCCTCCAAATACGAGAGTACTATCATCTATTGAAAAGAATTTGCATCATTTTTGCACTTTGATAATTGCTGGTTGACTACCATCTGTTGCACCATAGTGCTTAGTGAACCTATCGAGACATTTTGTGGCGATAACCAAAACAATCTATTTATATTGCCTGTTAGACATTTAGAGGCATCTTAAGGATAAGTTGTATAGAGTAAGTGCTACACCACCTTTTAAATATTTCCACAAAATTACACCCTTCCACGTAGTAAGATTTATTGACTCAATTGTTACCTCACACCTCATTTCATGATGCAATAATTTCATGAAAGAAGCAACCATGAAGTTATAAAATTTATGGTTAATTTGCTCTGAGAAAGACTGACAATTATGAAAATCGAAAACGTTTTGCACCCACTTTACAACCGATAAGTTGATTTGAGTTCACAGTAAAAATCATGCAAAACATTTCACATTATTACGAAATATCTTCCCCTCTTGTGTACAGAACGCTCTCTTAGAAACAATAGTTTTCTTTCTATTATTGTGTTGTTTTTTTAATTATTCGTTATGTTTGTAAATAGTACTAAAGCATTTATCGATCTGATACATATCTATTATCTTTGTCATAAAGCAATTTGCTTCTATAATTTTTATATGGCAGATCACTTTTTAATTGAACCATTCTGGCTTGTGGGGATCTTTAGGAAGGGAGGTTGTTCTGAGGTCCTGTATTACCTGAACATGGACACAGCATGTTGCATTCAACACAGTTAGCCTGGCAACCTCCTGGTAAATTTTGGATTTCCGGATATGTTTGACTCAGAAATTCAAGCAAACTGAGTATTCAATCAAGTGAATCCTGTTAATGAAGTTTAATATGTTGAAATACATCGTAAAGTACTTTGGACAACTGGCAAATTCAGCAAGACAACACACACAACAGACGCATTTTGTGGCATATATTTTGGCCAAGGAAGTGCTCGAACAGTCTAGAGGCTCTAGCGAACCTACGTTTTTACCTAGAGGAGATGGAGGTCCTCTAGATGGCAGAGGGTTGAGCCAGCTCTGGCATGTTGTTCAGCGAGTTGAGATCGGATGGTCTAGAGACCACCATTAGTTATACTGAGACAGTAAGGGCACTCAAGACCTGACAGAGCATCCAAAAAACTGTAGGTTATTCTAGAGGAGACGATGGGCCTCTAGATAACGCGGGGGAAAGCGGCCCCCCGTTCAGGTCAGTCAGCTTGTTGAAATTGAGTCCTAGTTGGACTTGGTGACCAACCATTGGTGCAGGGTACTCAACTATGTATGACTGACCCATCGAGTCTCTAGGTCAGGCCATTAGGTCGCATTTACGACCTGAATGACCTGTAAAATGCACTTCATGTGGCGAAGTGTTGTCCCAAAGGACAGCACTTCCCTGCCATTAATTACAATCTGTACAAAGTACATATTGTCATTTCCGCCACGGGAAGCCGAGCCGAGTTTATTGATTATGCATATTTATAAATATGCGTAGGACCAGTAAAAAGATGGAAGCGTAATTAGAGAAATAGGTTTGGAATTCGAAGCTGTAGAAACAGTCTGCAGTTTTTGGGCCGTTTTCCTTATTTATGTTGATTTTGCGCTTTGATGTGTCGATATTTTCTGACCTGCATGCTGGAACTGGTCTGAGTTCTCGCAATATGTATTGGCACAGTTAAAATATGCAAACATAAATTATGTACGTTGTTGCTATCACGAAGACCCAAAATCAAAGGTAACTTTCCATCAGTTATTACTCCATGCTCCAAAGGAAACGTATCTAAATGCGAGAAGGCTGGATAATCAGGGAGGCCAGAAAAAACCTGCAGTACAGGAAAACCTGGGTAGGGCCAAGACCTCCAGCAGCTCCCCACGTAGCTCTGCTATCTTTACAAATATAGGAAGTATCAGCATCAATGTACACAGCCTCATGCCAAGGCTATTAAACAGTGTCAGAACGAAAATTTCTGCATGGAATTGATTGCATTAATAACTTTTAACCCGCAAGCTTAAATTAGCAAATAGGGTCAAGCAGCAAGATTATATCTTGATCTTGCATTATATAAATATTTTTAAGTTTAAACTTCAGTATAAAATATTTGCGTTGTAAACTAGCTGAGCCCCAGTACTAATTTCATTCTCGCAATGCATGCAGTAATGTGAACAATACAGATCATACAACAGAATGCACTAGAGTTCATAATTTAGTTGGGAACGATGCAGCAAATCAGGGATTGACGTGGAATTCCGGAGTTGACATCGACTGGTTTCATTCATATCTTTACTCCGTGCTTTACTTCGTCTTACTAACAACGAGAAAACGGAAAGAAACAAGTACTCTGACGTGGAAAATATGGTGAAAGGGGGGATTTTATGTACCAATGAATATCTATAACCACGCGAATTGAAACCCGGCAATGCAGATACAGGAGTATCCAAAACATTTTACAGTGCCTGGGTTGTTTGTGCAGTTGTGTGGTAGTAGACAAAGTAGCTGTTGACAGATTTACTGGGAAATAGGAAATTATAACAAGGGAAATGTTTTGATGTTCATATCGGTCACGCAAACTCATGCACTGGACCTTATGTGGCATGCAGTAATAGAAAGTTGTAGTAAAAGAACATATTTGAAATGCATTGTTTAGAGTCGACATGACTATCCGTCATGATATGACTGTTGCATACAATTTGTGCCACATCCTCTGGCTTTAATAACATTGTGACTAATGAGACTCGTAGAAATATACCAGGCAAGGGCTAGTTATAGTGGATCATATGAATAGTTTTAAATTCGGGAGCCTTGTAGCACTACTGTAGAGCCTTGTAGCACTACTGTATACACCAGACAAGAGTAGACGCATGTATAGCATCCTATTAATAGGTATGAAAATTGAGATATGTAGCACAATACGCAAAGCAATGCGGCTCATAGCACTATACCAGACAAGATTAGTATATTCATGAATAGGATCATATTAAAGATTATAAATTCAAGTTGAGATAATTAGCATAGAAAACTCAGAAAATGCTAAATGTGAGACCCATAGCACCAGGCCTGGCAAGAAGTATATACATGTATAGGATCATATTATAAAAGCTAGAAATTTGAGTTGCATTAAGTAGCAGAGTACGCCAAACACAGAACTCATAGCACTATACCAGACAAGAGTATATAGTCAGGTATAGGATCCTATTGAAAGCTAGTCAAGCTAGACAATTCGAGTCACTAAACATGAAAACATCCTAAATACTAAACATGACACTCGTATATAGCACTATATCAGACAAGAGTATATATTCATGTATATATAAGATCCATGATATTATTCAGGTATAGGATCGTGTTAAAAGCTTTCTAGCATTCGAGTTTAGATAAGTATAGCATAGTGCACTAAACGTACTAAACATGAGATTCACAACACTATACCAGACAAGAGTATATATTCAGGTATAGCACCATATTAAAAGTTAGAAGTTCGAGTTGAGATAAGTATAAATAGCGCTAGACATGACAAGAGTATATTACTATATTCATGTAGAGGATCATATTAAAAATTTTCTTCGAGACTAGTTTACACACTGAAGGAATCTTGCGAATGAGCAGCACACGCATAAACTGTACCCAAATGCCTTTAGTACAAAGAGGGCCATTGTATACATGATGGTGACAGCTATCTTTGGGAGAACTCTTTGATTGGTTAGACCCAGTTTGCATCAGTTGTTCACATGCTAAGTTTCCAAAGTTCAAGTTCTTATCATATTTTATATTTATTAACAGGACACGAGAATGAACGCCTTGTTCTAACAAGGTACTTGAGTTTTCCCTGAGCTATAATTGTTGGCGCATGCACTAATTGTGCTGACAGACTGGCAAGGCCTTAGGGCAAATGTAATCTTCTTGAACATATTACTTCATTAACTGCAATTTTTGGCTTTGCATAATTTGAATATTTAAAGCTGTGCCAGACTAAGTGTATATATATATACTAGAAATACATACATGCAGAATCCCCTTGCCCATTTGAACCAAACAATTTACTCCCCAAAAGTTATTTTAACATGAAGTACTGAGTTGGCGATTGTAACCATGGTAACATGCAACATTGTATATTTTTTATATTTTAATTTGTCCAAATATTATTTTGTTTTTAACTATAAAATTATCAATTGCCCAACTATATAAAGTGTGTACTCTTTTAGCTTTGATTTACTGTAACATTCAACCTTAGAGGTTCATAAAACGTTTCGAAATTTTCAAAAAACTTCAACTGCTTTTCGAGGAGTATTTTTATACTTCGCACTTGCTTTTGCAATGACGTTTTTGATATTTCATGTTTTTTTATTTTTCTATAACATATTTGAATCAATACTAAAATACTCGTAAAGATCAATCAATGTTATATTGACCACACAGAATGATCTACACATTTTCAAATTCACAAACTATACTGCCTGTTTAAAATGCTCCTTTTTGGGTCTTTCGACTGTTTTTCCTCTTGTTAATTTGTCCTCTAAATAATTTTCATTTATCTTGTTTTGGAGACTTAACCTATGAACTTGCTTACATAGAGACTTACTTATAAAATGAGTCTTACAAAACTATTTTTGAAAAAAGTTTGCAAAATGGAAGTCTTCTCTCGGCTTGAACTTGCGCATGCACATAACTTACGAAAAGGTCCAGTCCATGACAAAAAAAATGGCGGACGACTTTGCATTCCACCATGTTTTCACACCAAATCCACCCAACAAAAACATGGATACTAAAAGTGATATCATTTTAAATTAGTAGGTTAATATCGGCAAAGGTCTGCAAAAGTGAATGTGTAACTTGCCAAAGATATAGGTTTCAGTTCATTCAAGGGCAATCTCAAAAGTTCTTGCCCGTGAAAACAACCACAATATGTCAGTAGTACAAAGATATTTTCCTCAGAAAGTATAAAACAAGCCTAGAAAACGTCCATAGTTGAAGAGTATGTGTTAAAAAACCAAGAAAAATAAATTTATAAGATTTTATATGCGACTGATGAGTAATTTTAATACAGACTACAGTATAAAGAGAGTGAAATTACAAAATATAATATAAACAAACAGCAATAAGTAACAATACAAATGCGAAAAACAAATCAAAATACCTTTAAAAAACGTTAAACTAGATCCTAAAAGATTACACTACAGCACTGAAACCAAGAGAACATGTTTACTTTTAAACATTCTTGTTATTCACAATACTCGAAAATGAAATGCGAAGTTTCAAGGTAATAAAATAATACCCAGGAGGGATTTAAACATATTTTTAAGACCAGCCCACGCGATTGAATGCAATAAATATCGGGGGGAATGCGTCAAATGCCTCTCAACTCGGCTCAGTTTGCATCAGAGCCAACAAGGAGATAGTTGGAACGATTTTTCTTTTCTTCCCCCCTTTCACACGAATTTCCAGAGGTATGGCTGAACAGTCCTGTTACCACAAGCACAGCATATTAACGTGGTCCTCGAGCCACCTGTCCACAACCCTGAACGCCCAGAAGTGGTAACTGGGGCTATAAACCCGCTACAAGGACTACCAGAAGTTCTGGAATTAACGGCAGAGTAAAAACTTGAGGTAACTATGCATATACTGTAGCTATGTGCAGCTAAATATGAAATATATGTGTATAATTCTGTAAAATTAAAGCGATACAGGGTTGTTTGCGAGTCCACCTTTGAAACGCATGTCTTCCATTTATACTCATTAGTGTACTGTGTTTATGGTCTGTGGTAACAAAGAGTGAAAGCGTTTTTCGAATACTTAGAGATACATTTCCCGGCTCAGTTTAGTACTGTGTAATATTTTCAAACAACGTTTGAGCTTCAGAAATGGGTGGTTTGGCTCGCTTGAATTACATGCTTTATTCTAGGAGAGTTATATCGGATCAGGTGGACCAGGGAAATCCCAATTTTACAGAGCCAAGGTATTGGCATGGGCATAGCCCATTGTCTCATGAAATTCCATAATTGAACTGTTAATATAATAGCCGTGAAAATACATTTTGGTTCTCCTGGTATATCCGAGTTAGGCGCTTTGGTTCGCCTATAGTTTGCCTGAGTAAGGCGCTTTGGTTTGCCAGTATGTCTATGAACTGTAGGATAGAGGCGCTTTGGTTCGCCAGTATGTCTAACTCTAAAGGAGAAGTGTTGGTTCGTCTATAAGTGTGTCTGAGTTCGGCGCTTTCTTTAGTATAGTTTGTCTGAGTTGGGCACTTTGGTTCGCCTAGTATGTCTGAGTTATGCGCTTTGGTACGCCTAGTTTGTCTGAGTTAGGTGCTTTGGTTCACCTAGTATCTCTGAGTGGGGCACTTTGGTTCGCCTAGTATGTCTGAGTTACGCTTTTTGTTCGCCTAGTATATCTGAGTGGGGCGCTTTGGTTCCTCTAGTTTGTCTGAGCGAAGCGCTTCGGTTCGCCTATATATAACTATTAAGTCATTGTTGTTTGCTTATACAAATTCAAATGTGCTTTGGTTCGCCTATATTCATATCGCGTGCTTGTAATTTGATGAAATTATTCTGGTGTTGGATTAAACAATTGAATTGGTCATTAAGGTTAGTGTGGTTATTTTGTCTGCAAATTATATAGCAGACTTTAAAATTCAGCTGTTTTACGTGATTATGATCCCATACTTTACCGATATGTTACTTATAGGCACTACAGCAAAAATATGACCAGTTGCAACAAACTGTAGACTCAATAACTGTGTCTTCTTGTCCAACTGGTAACAGCGCGACTTGTCCCGGACTTTAGCAAGTATGAAGCTTTATCCTTGGTGGAAGCACTGAAGAATGCCGCTTGTGACACCAAGAACGAGAAGGCGGGATATTATAAAGTTGCCTACAAGACGTTGAGGGGAAAAATGAGTGAATCAGATGAAATGTTTCGCAATTATCTGCTTCCTCTTCTTGGCGATAAGGACCAAGAGAAAATTTCAGCGATCGCCGTGAAGGTGGAAAAGAACAAACTCAGAGACAGCATTGGTTCTTCCCCCACCGCAAGGAAAACGCCTACTTCACCATACCAAACTGTCCTGTGTTTTTACTGCGATGGTTTTGGTCATTTCCGTGCATCTTGCCCACAAAGACGGCGTGATATGGAGAGATATCCAAACACCTGGGGAACGGGACCTTCTAATAGGAACTTTCGTCGTCAACAACGACGATAGACAGGACTATTAACTACTTACTAACTGAGCGTGAGGTCTGTACGGTAAAATATCAAGCTGAGGTCTTGCTGTATTGACCGAGCGATAGTGAGGTCAATACAGCAAGACCGAGGCTTGATATTTTACCGTACAGACCGAACAGTCGAAGTTAGTAAGTTGTTTATTATATGGCATTTCAGACAACAAAAAACAATTCATTTTGCCAAAAATTGGTCACGCGAGGGCAAAGTCCGAAACTCAAAGCCGGTCATTTTCAAATGTCAAAATAATTTCAATGATAGCTACGAATTTGTCTTAGTTTTTTACAAATTTATCTAATCTTAGCTTAGTAAAACTACTCTACAGTACCATTTATAGAATAAAATATAAAATTAATAGAAAATATAGTGATATTGAGCTATCGGATCAAGGACAAAAACAACTTTGCATGTTCGAAAAAACAAAAATATTCTTGACTGTTTTAGTTAAAAAACATCGTAAAATTTACCTTAATATTTCGACTTGAGCCAACAAAACTTGATTTTATCCCTTGTAGTTATCCCTTGTAGTTATCCCTTTTCCGTATTTTCCGTTTATTTTTCATTGTTTTAAATTATTTTTAAGGGTTTTTTAATGCTTTTATTGGTTTGAAATGTGTTCAAGTCGTCGCAGGGCAATAAGAATACCGTATTGCCCGTGGGCAATACGGGAAAATCCTGCCTCGTCAGCGACCAATCAGATTGCGAGATTCACCAAAACAAGCACTTGCCATATAATAAATACTCTTATTTATCGTGTTGGTGTGTAAAGCATAGATTTATTCCAGTGTCTATGGGCAAAGTAAACAATGGTACTTGGCGTGAAGATAGCAAATAATAAACTCAATTTCACTGTTCTCTTTGTGTTATGTTTATTTCTGGGCCGGTTGGGGGGTATGGTGATTATCTTGAAAAAGAGTAATTTTCCACAAAATTTTTCTTTTACTCGGTTAATTTGTATCTCGAATGTGGTCGTCATATTCCCACCATGCAAATACAGTACCTGCATTTTGTTTTGTTTGCCTACCCTAGCCTACTCTTGACCAATGGGAATATGACGCCTCATTTGATGAGCAGCTGACACAACGTATGAACAGCCTCGTTTCATGACAAAGTTCAATGGGTGGACTATTTGAGCGCAGCCTAGTGAGGAGGTGACAGTCTTAGATCTTCCTGAGAATACAACTAACAAACTTGTTCACAGGGAATGTTTGGCAGATCACAATTACTATTTCGGGATCCCGACTGTTTTTCTGCCGGAGAATTACATAATCATTTGCACGAATGGAACCATATAGTGGGAAGTCAGGCATCACCACAGCAAACCCATATTTTAAACTGGATGGCCAATAAAGTTTAGTTTAAACATATTTAATTGCCACAATTGCCCCAAGAGCACACATTGGCTCGTCTAGGGGGCTCTTGCACGAAAATAAAGATTTACATATATTTAGGCAACATGCGAGAACCACACAACATCATTAGTAACAAACTTTTTTAAAAATATCGCTATCAGCCCAACGTCTTAAATCAAGTTCATTACCAACTAGTTACAGTCTTTTTTATTTCACTACTTACGAACTGAGAAACGAGATGTGTCAATTATGAATCTTTGTACAGCAAAAAAAATCTATAATTTACATCAAAGGCAACGCTGTAACATCCAAAAAGCAAAAAAGAAAGTTTCCCAGTTCTGTTAGAGTTATACCAACAATTCCCAAGACATTCTGCAACCGTAGTAAGTAAACTCAAACGGTAAGTATCCCAAAGAGGACAATGCAACAAATAATGTTCAGTGGTTTCACGATGGTATCCGCACGCACAAGCAGGAGACGGTATAAAGTTATGACGAAAAAGATCATCATTTAAAGTACTATTACCTAACCGAAGTCTTGTGTGTAAAACAGAAGGATACCTAGCGCCGACTTCGAAAATCTTCGGACATTTTTTTTTACAAAATAGCCCATTAATTGAATTTTTAAAATTTATAAAAGAGGACGAATTTCTAATTGAATCAGATAGGGAATTCCAAGCAAAAATGGCCGATGGAAAAAACGACTGCTGAAATCTAGATGTAGAACATGAAAAATTGCATATATCATCACTGTTACGGAGTGGATAATTAGAAATTTGAGACACAGACATTGGTAAGACAGAATAAAGATAGTCGGGAACCAATGTATTTTTAATTTTATATAGAACTGACAATTTATGAATATATCGTCTGGTTTCTAATTTATCCCAAGAAAGTTCTTCTAACAAAGATACCCGATTAGTGCCTTTTATAGCGCCAGTAACAAGGCGAGCTGCATCAAATTGAATTCTATCAAGAGCATTACTGCACTCAGATCCACAACCATCCCATATAAAATCACCATACTCCATTAAAGGTCTAATTAAAGAGATATACATGCTATTTAATGTTGATCTGTTCAGACGAAATCTCAAACCTTTGAGCATATTCAATCTTTTGGCTGCTCTTTCGCTGATAATACTTATGTGATGTTGCCAAGAAAGATCACTTGAAAGATTAATGCCTAAGTGACAATGTACGTCAACGTCTGGTATAATCACTTGATTTAACAAAAGACTAGGATGATCAGGCTTGTTTTTCTTAACAGAGAAAATCATAGATCGTGTTTTACCGGGATTCATGGTTACCATCCATTTATCGGCCCAACTAGTTATAGAAGCAAGATCAGTATTAAGCTTTGCAGCAGATTTTACTGGAGAATCTACCACATCTAAAATCATAGTGTCGTCAGCAAACAAAAAAGCCTCAGATTGTATATTATCAGTAATATCATTGATGTAAATAAGAAATAGGAGTGGCCCAAGTACACTGCCTTGAGGCACTCCAGCATTAACTTTTTCCAATTCGAATTGGTCCCTTCCACAACTACCCTTTGAAAACGGTTAGAGAGATAGCTCTCCAGCCATTTCAGTAATGTATCTTTAATTCCAAGAAATTTCAATTTGCTTATCAACCCTTCGTGCCAAACTTTATCGAAAGCCTTACTGATATCTAGAAACACACCTCTTACTTCTTTTCCTTCTTCTAAGCTAGAATATATTTGGTGGACAACATATGTTAGTTGCAAAACAGTTGAATGACCAGGACGAAAGCCGGACTGTAAGTTATGTAAATATCCAATTTCTATCAAGTAGTTATAGAGGCGAACAAAAACAATTTTTTCACAAATTTTAGACAAACTTGGTAGAAGGGACACAGGACGATAATTAGATTTTGTGTTATGCTCATCTTTCTTAAAAATAGGTAAAACATTTGCAAACTTCCATTGTTTAGGATATTGACCTAAAGAAAGGGATATATTAATCAATCTAGTGAAACTGGAATAGATACCATATGCACAAATTTTAATCATACGATTCCCAATGCCGTCGTGGCCGCATGCTTTAGAAATGTTAACTCTTAAAAGCAATTTTAACACTTCATCAGGATTGACAGCAATGTTGGACAGCGATGAATTCGAAAATTGGCCTACAAATTGTGGCGAAGAACGCTGTGGATCCAGTGTAGCCTGGGAAACAAAATAATCGTTAAAAAGTTTCGCCTTTTCCTTCGGGTCATAAACATATATATCATTTTCTTTCAGGGGTGGAACTGTAGAACATACTTTAGTGCCATATATGGATTTAACCACTCCCCACCATTTTTTGGCACTTAATTTGGGATTGCTTAACATAGCATTTAATTTCTCATAATATGAGGCTTTCTCTTTCCGAATTATACTAACCGTTAAATTACGCTGAGTTTTATAAAGACTCCAATCTTTAGCAAGTTTGTTTTTTTGAAATTTGCGCAACAATCGGTTACGCCTACGTATTGATCGCCTAATTATACTATTCATCCAAGGTTTATCGTTTGGACGAACAGTAATTACTCTCGAAGGAATAAAGTCTTTTACAATAGTAAGAAATCGTGATAACCAGTTCTCATAAAGAATATCTATATCATAAACATTACTAAATAAATTTTCCCAATTGAAAGACAACAGTGAACTAGTCAGAATGTTTTCATTTACCGCATTAAAATTATATATAGTCCGCTTATACGCTCTATGACTGAAAACAAATAAATTAAATTTGACAACAATAGCATTATGATCGCAATTTGCTGGTGGGCTAAGTGTAAATTTACTCGTACAGTACCCAGGGGAGTCAGTAATAACTAAATCCAGAATGGTTTCACTAGTTGCAGTGATTCGAGTCTGTTCCTCAATTAATTGAAATAGATTATTACAATTAAGGAAACGCGCAAGGTCTATGCCGCTTCTAGTAGAAGAATGGTGGTCATTTCGATTAAAATGTGCATTAAAATCTCCAGTTATAACAACTGCATTAAAATTTGAACGATCAATTGCATCAAGACTATCTTGCAGCAACGCCAGAAACGCATCCATATCAGAAGTAAGATGCGTGGGGGGTCTATAAGAAACCCCAATCAATATCTTAGAATTTAACAAAATAACTTCACACCACAATAATTCTAAATTAGGCATTGAGGTCAAGCCTTCTCCTGTAAGAGAGACAATTTTTCAAATAAAGAGCGACACCACCACCCCTGCCATATAATCTGTTTTTTAATAATGGCAAATGATAGCCGTTCATATTATAATCCTGAACGCTAACGTTTGGAGTTAACCATGTTTCTGTTAAAGCAAAGGCATCAAAATTATCGACTCCTAAAAAAGCAGAAATTTGGTCAATTTTATCTTCACTAACTATACTCCGAACGTTTAGATGAGCTAAAGTAAAATTCCGTGGTGAAGGTCCAGGGTTAATATGGACGTCGAACGATAAACAAATTAAGATAATATAAAATGCCAACATGAGTGCGAATACCACCGCCGAACTTATTGTTGATTTAGCATATGTATAACGAACTAACAATTTCCTAAAGCTATAAAGCCCAATTGCTGCTCGATAGCTTTCTAATGAATTACCCATACTATACAAATCATAAGATTTTACCTCTGACTGCAGATAATATATCAAGGGAATACAGATAAACACCAAATAAATATGATTAAAGAAAATAACAGTGCAAAAGCGAAAAATGTATATATAGAAATAATAAGTTCACCACAGAAGGAACAGCGTTTAATCTTCATGAGAATTTACATCGACATGATCTTTTTGCAACTTTTGAATGTCTTCTTTGCAGCGAACTATGTGGATAGACTCATCAGGCAGCTTCACAAATACCAATAAAGTTTCCATTTTTGACTATTTTCAGCCATTCTCCGGTTGCTTCAAGACCGTATAATTCAGACCGTCCTCCTTCACGACAGTTCCGCAATAATTATTCCTGCAGATAATTTGCTGTTTTCGTGAGAGACCTTGCTCAAGCGTTTACACACTGGAGCTATTACTTTACTTGGTAGAGTTGGCGAGATTAAACCGCTACATTTAGTACTTCCTCTAACAGTTGAGCCATCTAAACCTCGGTTGTGTCATGATGCCCGTTTCCTAAACTTGTGGATGCGGGATGTTCCATTTTCATTAGACAGTTTGACCCACCTACCACGTTATGGCATGCCGGATTCCTACCAAACCATCTTGGATGATAAGTCTGGATATGATCATATTCTCCTTACAGAGGAAAGTCGGACATTTTTTGGCATCCGATGGGGTGGTTGGTTTTTTCTTTACAATACTTTACCTTTTGGATGGAAGATTTCCTCATACGTTTACCACTCCACCAGGCTTCAGTCGACTGGCATTCCTTGCTCCTTGTATATTGACGATCGTCACAATGGCCATCTCCAAGTTCAATTACACCAGGGTGCTTATGCTGCACTTGCCAGCCAGGATGAACGCAATTTTCAAGCTGCTCAAACTGCCATATTTTTGGTTGCATACTACCTTGTGCACTTGGGTTACTTCTTGGCATTGACGAAATCTATTCTGAAACCTCAAAAGGTTGTGCCATATTTGGGGTTACTGTCCGACTCACTCCGGCAGGTGTTCTTACTGCTCCCAGAAAAGAAGAGGCAATTGTTGTTGGTTAGACATGTCCTTGCGCTCTCCCGGATCCCATCAAAGACCCTCCAACATCTGGCTGGAAAATGCATTTCATTCTCTCTTACTGTACCAGCGGCATTACTATTCATGCGCAAGATGCATCTTGTGATATCCAAGTGCACATGGTCTGGTAAACCTGTTCCGATATATCCTGCAATTAAAGCTCAAATTTCTCATTGGCTTTTTCTGGAGACGTGGGATGATCCTCTTCCGTGGAGAAATGAAAAATTTCGCTGGCAACTGACGCCTCAGCTTCTGGATGGGGAGCGGTCCTTCTCTCCCCACAAGAGGTTCACATATCCGATTACTGGACCCCTGAAGAACAGGGATCTGATATTGCCACTAAGGAGGTGATGGCTCTCAACAAAGCCTTGCTTGCCTTTGCCACACATCTTCAGGATTCATGGGTCGATGCCCAAGTGGATAACCAGGCAGTGGTGTTTGCATGGCACAACCAAGGGGGTCGGAGCTCTGCGTTGAATAACGTCATCAAGAGTATTTTTCTTACAACGGTACAGTTAAACATAGCGCTCCACGTCATATATATCCCATCTGTCAGCAATCCGGCTGATGCACCATCCCATCGCTTGTCAACACTTGATAGCCAACTTCACAGCTAGTGCAACAGCAGTTTGGTGGACCTGGTGTCAATTTATTTGCACAAGATCTTGTGCCGGAGTCTCCTCTCCTTGATTTCCCTTATGTATTTCCACCCAGCCTCGTACCCAGGCTCGAAAGAGATAAAAAATAAATAGAGATCAGTTGTTGAGCGAGCGCGCGGGGGTGCTTGGGGAGGATGCGAAGAAAATCGAGCCTGGCAGAAATTGATGTTAACATGGCCGACATGAATATTTCATGAAGAATGTAAATGAGAAAATAACATAATTAATAAATACATATGACAAAATATCTTTGAACTGTCAAATAGACATGTAATATATTGTATTCTTGACTTGCAATCGGCCATGTTGGTCCCCGTTTCAACAAAAGAATCTCATAATCTTCTATAGAATGGCAGCAATGTTGGTCACAAATTCAATTGTCTTTGGGGATTGGTTGCAAGTGAAGAATAAAAATTATAAAGCATAATGATATGAAAGTAGAAATATAGATATTAATTTATTAATTTACCATCTTGAACATCAAGTTTTTGAAATGATGCATTAAATTCATCATCTGAATTCACTGATTCTGTTAAAAGAAAGTTTTTTTAGCAAAGTAAGTCATAAACGACAAACAGACAAACAAACAATTGAACAATTAATAAGCACCATTCATTTAATAGTCAAGGTTTATATACTATATAGCAAATGGACAGACGACATTATGAGTATTAAAATACGTCAATACAGAGTAAAATATAAATAAGGATAAGTCTTTATTAATCGACAGTTATAGATATCCACTTCATAGATAAATTGTGTGGCGCCGTGGCGGTAGGCAGAGAAAATTAAGCAGCAAAGACATGCAGCAATAGCTTGTTGACATGTTGTATTGCTAGAGTCTCGCCTAAAATATAAAGTAAAAAAATTACCTTCAGATGATAGTTCTTGGTCCATATCATCCATGGATGGATAAAGAATGAGTAAATAAACGAGGAAAATGCTTAAACGCATAAAAAACGGGTTGATTTACGCGGATATATTCGATTCTTCACTTATCGACATACATTCATCAGATATCGGACATTTTCTGCCAGGCGCAACTAATTCCTGTTGCGTCCTCCCCAAACACCCCCGTGCGCTCGCTCAGCATAACCACTGATCTATATAAAACACTGGAGTAGTGCTTTTTTTTTCTCTCTTTTGCGCCTGGGTACGAGGCTGATTTCCACCACTGGTACTTGTAGGGCCAGTGCTCCGATTCTTGGGCGAACGGTTCAGCTCCTGTACATTTCTTACGTTAGATGTGTACCCCCGTAAATATTGGTGGCCTTTGCTTCAAAAGTATTCCACAAAGGCAGATCGATTGGGTCCTTTCTTTGCATTTCTAAGTGACTGGTTTGGCGTCGTTCATTGTCATTCATTGTGTGGTTTGTCGTTCTCAAATGTTACTTATATTTAGCATTTTGTTGCACAGGACCTTCCATGCATCGCAAAACTCTTTCGCCAAGTGGTACAAGCTTACCCAACCACATGCTATAATATAAATCTTGAGGATATTGATGAACGTCCTCGCCAACTGTCTATGTTTGAGCAAGTGACCAGCAAAACAAAAGGATTCCCTGAAAAAAGAATTGCAGACATTTCTAGCCTCACTTCCAGGTTGTCCTACGATGGTGATTGTGACTCCTGTTGATATATGCCGTTTTCTCGTCTATAAAGACACGCATTGCAGGACACAGGTACACAGTAACTCATGTAACTTCCTGGGAATACACGGTATACGTCAATGCGGTTGCCCGGTACGATTGGCATACAACACAGTCGATTCCTACATTGGTAAGCTCCGGGCAATTTTTCACGCCAATGGCTGTGATGGGGAATGGGATTGCCGGTTATGTATAGGTAATCCTGCAACCGATCAACAGGTAAAAGATTATCTTCGCTTGGTTACAGCTGAGCAACTTCAAGCCTGTATTCAACCGAAACAGGCTACCCCCTTTTTCGTGGACAAATTAGTTCAACTGGCCAATCATCTGGACACCACCCTTCACTCCCCCAGTTTGACTCCCAGCCAAAAGTTTGTCGTCGCAAGAGATCAGGCATATTTCAAGGCAACTTTCTTTAGCGGTGATCGCCCAGGAGACATGGGACAGGTAAAGGTGCCCGAAATTTTAAGATTTCCCAATGACGATGGATTCCTGTTCAATCATGTGTGGGGTAAAACCTTGAGGGATGGTCACAATAATCTATTTGGTATCAGAAGAAATCCACAGACTGCAATCTGCCCAGTTAAAGGTATCGAACAGTACATGGCTGTGGCCCAGTGTTACAGCGGATTTGGTCCCCCCGCAGAAATCTGCTAGCAGATATGGACCCCCCCTATGAAATCATAGGCAGACAAGAACTTTGTAAACAATAAGTATATTACTCTTTACAAAGTTCTCGCCAAAAGTCTACAAGTATTTTTGAGCTGCATATGATTTGGTTTTAGAGTAATTCGGTTTTCTTTCCATGTTGGCGTATAAAATTAAATATCTGACGTTTTGATTAAGAACGGTTAAAAACTTTATTTAAACACGCTGACTGTCACCATGTCAACCTAAGCTGTTTTTCACAAGGGCACGATTCAATGGTCTCGCGTATTTATATGTATTGAGATCACCATTTTTATCTTATGAGTCATCACCTATTGTTTATGGGATCCATTCAGAACCATTTAAATTATCTAAGTTGAAAGTTAAAATTTACGTAACTGTAGGCATGGTATTTAATGCGGAAACAGACACAAATAACAAATTAGTAATCGTTTCCAGGACCGAAGCAGAATTAAGAGAAATTTTTCTGTCTACCACAAGTGAATGCGCATGGAAATTAAATGTACGGAAAAATGGCACCGAAAAAATCAATCAATTGTCAACGGAGTAATTGCTGGCAGCACATCACACATGGCCTATTTCTAGATAAGTATTAGCTAATATTTTCTTTGGTTACGTATTTCCCACTGCTGAGACAAACATTTAAATGGAACTACAGTGAAATGTATAGTTCTGATTGCAATAAAATGTACTTCTCGTAGTTAAATATATTATAGTGGCAGTGAAATATATTTTTGGCAGTGAAATGTAGTTTTGGTTGCAGTAAAATATAGTTCCTGCAGTCGAAAACCCACGAGAAAATTTACAATCCAAAAATCTTCGTACACTTTTTCTCTGTTAGATGTAAAGATGATTAAAAACGTTTTCATTCGATATTTAATATACCATACGATAGATTTGCGAGGGATCTAAATCTGTGAGAGGGGACCATATCCGCTAGCTGATATGGACCCCCATAGGACCATTTTGAGGGGTGAGCAAATCCGCTGTGACATCGGGAGCTGAAAGTGGACCTCACCAAAGGATATTTGTTCCGACCAACTACCCCGCAAGGCAGTGTACTAGACTCTCCTCTGACTTCATCTACGGCTGAAGCACGATTAAAGGGCTATCTGGAAGAAATGGGAGTAGATAATGGCGAGACATTGCATGGTTTTAGAGCTGGCTGTGCTATTACTTTGGCTCTATCAAGTGTTGAGTTATCCGAGATAATGGATCATGTAGGATGGGTGCGCAGACATACAGCTTTGTACTACCTTCAATTAGCAAAAGTACTGAATCCGGAAGGTGCATCAGCAAAATTAGAGGCGGATCTTACTTCGGCCACAACAGAATGGTCAAACATTAACGATTTAAAACAATTTGTGTGCGCATTCCCAGCAAATACGTCTCTCAAAAGGCTTCATCCTAATGAATAATAGAGACGATTATCTATGGGATACTATACTGTTAAAATTTGGTATTCACCAAATACCGCTCATTCAAAAAGTACAGGTGCATCTCGCAAAATTAGAATGTTACGAGACAAATACATAGTAGTCGTACAAGTTGATCGCCTCCATTCAGGCCACAGTGAGGCAGTAATATAGAGACTAGAGAATTACCAACTAGGTACTGAGGGCACATGCGAACATGTAACTTTAATCTAAAATGACCACTTTCTACAAAAAACAAAAAAAAACATTTTTCATATACTCCCCCATATTCAGGTTTTGTGAGATGCACCTCACATTAAGTGACGCATGTGCTTATGATGTA
This sequence comes from Trachythela sp. YZ-2020, assembly GCA_016169945.1. Lineage (NCBI taxonomy): Eukaryota > Metazoa > Cnidaria > Anthozoa > Malacalcyonacea > Clavulariidae > Trachythela > Trachythela sp. YZ-2020. Next base: position 1,231,243 of record JADLSH010000393.1, on the reverse strand, counting down.
AGTAATCATTGAGAATGGGATTTATTAAGAAATGGAATGAAGAGGTTATATGATAAGAGTTGGAATTTGACGATGTAAGGGATTAGTTTGTGCAATGGTGGAGCATGCATGGTCATAGCTAACGGATCGAGGGGAAGTGCGCTGATTATTTCCCAATCTTAAATGAGCGTGAATTGAGAGTGTGGTGTAATAGTATACTATTCACAATACTCGAAAATGAAATGCAAAGTTTCAAGGTAATAAAATAATACCCAGGAGGGATTTAAACGTATTTTTAAACGTCATAAATATAATTGTCATAAACTTTTGTCATAAATTGTTCGTGTTTATATGAAAATTGAAATGTACATCGACTCACTATTGTAAATAGAGCTTGCATGTATATATGGTTTATATTTAATAAGCACTCGTTACTTGAATTCTGGTGAATATTAAGTCTACGAACGCATGTCTGCATATGAAAGTTTTACAAACTTGAGTCCGTGTTTTACAAATTTTGAGTCCGCGTTTTACAAATTTTTAGTCCGCGTTTTACAAGTCCAGTCCGGTCCAGTCCGCGTTTTACAAAATGCCATATCATATAGCTTTATTTTTTTTTAACTTCGAATTGTTTGAATTTGTTTATTCAAACATATAATACGATTGCAATATTCGGTCTCTTTCTGTATGGTTTATCGACTTCGTGAACCAGAAGTGCTGCCTGAAAGGTTGTGTGATTGTTATATTGATGATCCCCATGGCTTTGATTATGTCATGTAAACCTATTTAGCCAGGAAAATTTGGATTGTAGTGTTACTGTTATTAATTGTGATGAATGGTCAAATAATTCCCTGCGAGGTTGCTCAAACTATTGAGTGGTGTATAATAAATATACAGTTTTGTGTATAAAGGATCTAAAATTACAAATTAATAACTTTTTATTAACCAAGAGCAAGGTCGACAGTACTGACCGAGCTGGTCTAATATATGACAAAGCATGATGATGAACTGTATCTTGAATTGTAACAATAGCATTTTATTGGTAGCAAGTGTAGCAAATATTATAAACTATAACAAACACCAATATACCTAAAATAGATGAAAACACCTGTGAGATCTCCTGAAAATATTCGGATAACCCCCCCCCCCGCAACTTGGAACACAAATTTATAGAATATGGCAATGCTCACAGTTGATCATCATGGAAGACATCCGATCATCATGTGCCGACGAGTGCAATTCTGTAATGACGTACAGATGTCTCACTCACTGATCTGAAAATATAGTACCTGGATCGAGCTTCTATACCTATGAAAATTGAAGCCAGTTTTGGATTTGGCGGCTATATTGGAGGGACCACCAATGCCGTTGTACAAGGAGTGCAGTACGAGGAGATATTTTCAATTTGTGCTGTGTTGGGCGATGGAATAATTGAAGTTTTGTTGGAAATATGTAAAGGAGTTGGTATATTGTTAAAAATCACCGATTTGGTTTGATTTTGGGCGTTTCTCAGTGAAAAAACTGTTAGCATGTGTAGGTTTTTGTCAGCCATGAGTGAGCATATTCACGTGAAAATTTGGAATAAATCGCCGTACTGTGCCTCTCGGCGTAGTAATCAAATAAATTACAAGAAAGGAGACAGTTCCACATATGAAAGTAATACTGGGCAAATAGTGATGGTGAAAGATCGGTTTTTGTGACGATTAAAGTCGACGAACTTTGCATGTTGTAGCTACAATATTTTAATACTGAATCAGGCTGAAAATGAATGTTTTGACAAACTTTACGCGTAAGTGGCCGTGATGCACTGTCGCCGTATAGGACATATAGAATTTATTAGTGCTTGTAAATAATAGTATACTTTCTATGCTCAGTTTATGCTTCAAATCAACAAATGTAGTAGTATTATGTTTGTAGTGAAGTCATAAAAACTATTTTAATTTGTATACTGTACATTTCTTGTAAAAGTATGTTTTAAATTTCTGTGAAAGATTTTACCTGTCTGAATAATTCTGTGTGAAGAAAGAAAATGCAATAAATGAGCATCCATGATAACTGGCCAATGTTCTCATTGACATTAATTCAAATTTCTTTTTAATATGTCTTTAACTCTTTCTGGTCGGTCGCATTTTAATTATGTTGTCGCAAGTTGTCGCAAGAGCACTTTGAGTACGATCTCCTTTGCAAAATATTTACCTCCTGGCAATGAAATTAACACCATTGGAATCCTTACAAAATAAGCTTTTTAACAGTGGGCTATTTTGCCGACTAAACATTACAGAATCAAAAATACTAAAAGTTTAGTCCCAAACATACCTCCAGTCATACTTCAGTTCAACTCAAACAATCTTTAATATCTTTAATATCTTTAATATCTTGAAATAATTCTAATGGTCGAAATTTAGCTTTTTATCTGTTTCTTTAGGCTGTAAAACTTGCGTTCGTTACGGCTTTTAGAAATATTTATTTTGAATTTTTTTTATTTATCGGGAATTTTCCAACATGCACGCGCTTGTCGTAGTTTGACTATATATGGTTTGCCCACGCGGTTCAGTCCCGACAAAAAGATCTTATATAGGGTATTGTACCCTGGGGAATTCATTCAACCACTTAAAAAACCATAGCAACAGTCTTTGTTTGTGTTTGGGCCTTTTCCGGTTGTTTTTGTCTGAAATTCCGGTTTGACCCTTACGCTACATTTCAAATTTCGCCGTAACTTTGTCAATTTTTATTGTGTTTCTTTGAAAGAGGGTCAGTATGTACTGTTTTTAAAGCTCTATAAAACGGTGTATTAGCGAAGGTCACACAGATTTTAAAACAGAAGTTATAATCGACCAAAGGTACTGAATATATAATTAGTTTACGATAATAATAAATATCAGATTACAAAGGTGTTAAAACTCACGGAGATATGTAAAACAATGTATTTAGCGATTTGTTTGGATTTAGTCAAGAACAGGTGTGTTTGCTGAATCGATTGGTGGTATTTTCGTCCGTTTTGGGTGAGGGGCGCCAAAGATACAAGCGCTCAAAATCATCATGCGTTGGCGGATGATATTCGACGCTACCGTTTAGAAAGAGTTAAACTAGATTAATACCATTAAGTTCTTGATCTACTTGTCAGCTATGGTGTCATTACTTTCTTGGCACAGGAAAAAACAGGGGCTAAATATATTAGGCCATCCTTTTAAAGCAAGGTCTGAAATTTGCAGTATCCTGATATCCACAAGATACTAATATTTGGTGTTGGATAATAAACAGTGAATGACTTGTATCCTGACTGGATACAACAAAATTTCAAACATTGGTATAACATTAAATGTCTTTAATTAAGGTTTTGCTTAAGGTTTATATGCATCTTACTGTATCATGATACCAACTTATGGTAGTGTCTAGTTGTTGACTGTTGTGTCTTATGTTGTTATTTTTACTTGTAACAGTGAGATGGGTCAGGAATGGGTAACCCAGTTGGAATGAATACTGAAAAATTATTTAAATTTCAGATTCTGGAAAGGGAGTCTATATATATTTTTGAACCAGACTTAATGCATAGTATATGGTTTGTAGCTCAAACACAGTAACTGATTATGAAAATCCCTGATATTTCCCCAATGGAGCCTGGGGTTCCCGACAGAACATGTATTCCCCACTAGCACCACCCCTGCTTCCTCTGCACAGATTCAAGCTTATGTTGTAAATAAATTGTTCATTTAATTCATAAGGAAACTAAATGCCACAGCATGATGTTTTATATAGATGACCTGTAATCAACCTCTTGAGACACAGTAGACAAATTTTGTGACACATTTTGTTGGTTCTTACGTGGTGCGTACAGTGACAGTGTGAACAATATATTTTGTACTTGTTGCTCAAGCTGCCCTATGTATGCTGTTGTGGCATTTATTGCAATCCAACTATTGGCTGACAACAACATACACATGCGCGCAAACAGTTTTTTCGCCGAGAAACGCCCACCTGGTCTCACTTCTATACCAAAACCGTAACATGATCAAACTGTGGATTAATGGTCAATTGCTTATCTTAATGCGAAAACGTGATCGGGCAAAGAAAACATCAATAAAGAGTGAATCAGAAGATGATTATATTATTTATAAATGTCTAAGGAATGAAGTTACCAGTGTTATTCGAAAAGCTCGGACACACTATTTCAAAGAGAAATTAGATAAAACTGCTGGAAACCCTAGAGCTTTTTGGAAACTTATGAAAATAGTACTACCCTCAAAGCGTACGGAGAACGAAATTGAGGATACTAAAGAGATTGCTACCTGCCTAAATTTGCATTTCACAACAGCCGCATCTCATTTAATGTTAATGAATTACAGCGAAGAAGAAAGATCGACTCTGAATATGTCAGAATTCCTGCCAATGGAAACGGTACTACAAACTGTGACGGAGATGCCTCACTTTGAATTTCATAGTATTTCTTAGACCTGAGAAAGGCCTTCAACATTATTGACCATGACATCCTCTTAAATAAGGTCAAAGATCTCGGTTTTGGTGTTATGGCTACTCGAACGGACAGACAGCAATACGTTTATTGTAACGGAGTTGAGTCGGAAACCAGAAAGATCACCAGTGGCGTGCCTCATGGCTCTGTCTTGGGACCGTCCGTTATTCAGTGTATACTAAAACTCGATCACAGATAGTTTCGTTTATTCTGAAACTACATTATACCTCCTATTACCTACAGCAGTTCTTCTTAGAATTTATAAACAAACAATCTTGCCTATTATCGACTATGTGGTTCAATCATATGGCTCATCATTGTTGTGATGCAGGATTGTGGGTCTGTTCTCTCTAATTGAGTTGAAAAAATCCAAAACAAAGCTATGAGAACAATCTTGAGTGCTATGAGAACAATCTTGAGTGCTATGAGAACAATCTTGAGTGCTAATAGAACAACCTGTACACAAGAAATGCGAAATCGTCTTGGTATCTTAACTCTGTATATTTGATGACGATTTGTAAGGAATATTATAGTTTTTAAAATTGTCAACAATGTGGACATCCCTGAGTATCTTAACTCATTAACTGGCAGACTGTTGCAACATTTCTACCCCTTTAACTGGCAAGCAATATGGCGAATTCTTCATTGAATTCGTAGGCAATCATAAAATTGGCAATATCTCAAAAACATTTCTATAAAACTTTCTGATTTTTCGAATCAGACAAGAGTGATATATAATTGACCTAATTTAGTTTAAATGAGCTTGCATTCGTAAATAGATAATCCCCGAGCTGGCGCGAAGCGCCGTGCGAGGGTAATAATTCCGCTCGGATATTTACACCCGGGAAAAAAGGAAAGCAATGGGAAATCCAGTTCATCAAGTTTTGCGGGCGCATGGGTGTGATGGGTGGTCATCTCACTATAAATCTTTGTTAGGAGTGGAATGAGCGAATTAAAAAAACATGAGTAAGTCTGAATTATAACTTATAAATCGCTTTTTGGGACTTCAGGAAAAGCTGCGGAACAAATTTATCGTTTATACTTTATAAAAAAGGATAAATAGAGATAGATGGTCGAAAAAATATGGCAAGTTTCTTATATTAAATTGTTGATGTATTTTAATATAGCCGTAAGAATGTTGTTTTATTTACATAGATTTTCATTTCTTTCCAATTAAAATATCCTATATTTTATGCTATCAAAAAGTTCCAACTTAAAAGGAAAGCGAAATCGTTTCACACGAGAGAATTTGTATATTTTCAACTGATTTCATTTCAAAAACTAATTTATAAGTAAAAGGCAGTTTAGTTTTATAAACTTTTGGCAACGTTTTAGTAAACGGAAGGTTGCATTTAAACATTAATTTGAAGATTATAGAATGCATAAGAACATACCTACACCATATATCTCAAATTTGTGTGGCTAAAGCAACTAATATTTTAATTATTTTTGTAGTTTTTGTAACCTGTTTAGCTGTTTTGTACTCCAGAAAAGTTTATTTTATCGTGTTGCCATGTTCCATTTTTTATTCTTTCAAAATATATTTCCCAAAATATTATTGTTTCCTTCCACTCTTCTTTCCAAACTATTAGAGTAATGATCAAAATTGTAATGGTACATTTAAAATGAAGGAAGCCACAGTGATTACGTCAAGTAAAACATTTCATTTGGCGATAGCCTTTTATTGCGTCGTGAAGAGGGGTGTGAGCCAAGGATCCAATTCTGTTTTCTAAGCCAAATGAAATGAACGCAGATATCCGACTCGCCTACAACCTTTGCATGGCAGATTTTTTGATAAAAAAGATTAGCAATAGTAATGTTTTGGAATGTAATGTCTGGCAATGTTCAGCTGGGGCGAGGGGTTACTGCAAGCATGTATTTCTAGTTAATATTTTCGAGTGAGAATTTTTGGTTTGGGTAAATTTTATAGCACTAACATTTAGCCCCTCATCACACCTAATATCCGAAGGGCAATATCTCCATAACCCTACATAAATGGCAAAAACAAATTAAATTGCTGGGTTGGTACATATTTGTATTAAAACTAATTTTCATCTTTTAGAATATAAATTAGAAAATGATAAAATTAAAATAAATTCTCTTGAGCCTAGTCCAGGACCTCATGTTTACAACATAAAATGGAGAAGAGTAGGTTGTTGTTCACTGGTCAAAACATCTAAGCCAAAACGCAGTGATTGTACCTCCTCGAAATTTTAAATTCACACAAATATATTTGATAAAACAAATAGTACATGAATTTTATCTGTTTTAATATAAACAAAGGATGAAGAGGTGAGAAAAGCAGGCATTTGGGGAGGTGTTTTTAAGCCAGACTTCGACAACCGACATATTCAAACGCAATTTGTGGTGACAAAACAAAAAGCTGTTCATTTCTCTACTCAAAGCACTAAAAGTCATCCACAAAGTGAAAAATATCTTAACTTTACACCAGGTAAGAACTTTAGCTCAATTTTCTTGTTTTTCTGTTGAGAAAACAGCGATTTTTTTGTGCCAAAAATATTTTGTGCATCAATGTAGTCTACTCAATTGACAAAATAATGGCAGACAGCCAGCTTCTTTTTTAAATCTGGCTCAAAAAGTAAGCACGTTTTTCAGTTTGAAATAGGTCGTAAAAGGGAACAATCGTGTAAAAATACAATCTTCATACTCCAATGAAATGCACAATTTAATATTTAGGTGTTCTATATTGCTTAAAAATGATGAAATAAGGTCCTCAATATCTGGTTGCTTTTCTGACGGGAGTAAACACGTAGCTTCCATATTTTCGTGTGTGCACTTTTGAAAAGATAAACACCTCAAAGATATAGCTTTTATTTCACAATATAACGAAATATCCCATGAGTATTATTAAAAGTCTTCTATTAAAACGATCCATAAAAAAGCATTTTATAAGCTTTTGCAATCGGCTGTCAAGTTTGAGAATTCTGAAATTAGTGGTCGTTTTAAGACAAATTTACAAAAATAGATGGAACGGTCATTGTGGATCATTTGGGCGCATTGCCAGTTACCCCCTTGCCAATTCCAGGGTGCATTCGGGCGCATTGCCAGTTAATGAGTTAACGAGCTTCTTAAGACTAAATAATTGTTAAGGGAAAAATCCCTCTGTGATCAAACTTTGACAAAAATACCAAGAGTAAACACCTCACTAGGGCAAACTATGTTTAAAGTTGCAGCAGCACGTGATTGGAACTTGCTACCGAAATGTATCAGGGATATTAAAGTTCTCAGTAGCTTTAAAAACAATGCTTTTAAACATTTTTTAGAATTAGACAATTCTACACATAGGTGTAGTTTGTAATCTTTATTCATTATTTATTGTAATATAGTATATAGTTTGTATATATATATGTAAGTATTCCATAACTGTAAATATCCCCCCCCCCCCCCCCGGTAAGACCAGCTTTAATTAGCTGAATGGGTCTCACAGTTAAAATAAATAATTTATTATTATTATTAAACTTGTTTTGGACCCTGCAAATGAAAGTTTCATAATGGCTTGTTGTGTAGCAGGTAACACTGCCTGAGAGAAGTATAGAGATATGGAAAACAGTCGATAAAGAACACAGACAATTTATTACCCACATAATAGCCGAAGTCATATTAGAGACGAGAAACTTGTGTCAGACAGAAAAGTTTTCTCTAGAAACCCGTCTGAATATAAATATGAATTTAAGACAAGTTTCTCATCTGGGACGAGTTTCCCATCTAACTTTCCCAAAGCTTTTTATTTATTTTAATAATTTCACCCATATAAAGAAAAACATTTTACATTTGTAGTAATCTATTAAACATTTTACATTTGGGATAGGGGCCTACTAGACTGTATAAACAAGTTCAAAGAATAAAGTTTCAAGTTAAGAATAAAATGATTCTTTAGATATAACACTATATAGATATTATCAACCATATTCTATTATACTAAGTTGCAGTAACTAGGCATTGCCTTGTGTAACATGACCTTAAATGTTAACCCATTGATTTGCTGCCAATGCGCCCTACTTTAGTATTTTACTCCGTCTAATGCCAGACGATTTTACTTGTCAGTGGCAGAGTACTGCCAGTTAATGGGTTATACTGTAGGGATTTTGTAGGTGGAAATTTTAAACCAAAACTGCAATATTCTGTATCCTACATTTAACAAAATTTTACATTGATATCCTTGATAGGTGCATTATACTAGGGTAATGCCACTATCCTTGATAGGTGCATTATACTAGGGTAATGCCACTGTGTGGTTATAATGTACTAGTCAACTGAAACCCCACCCCCTTGGCATATGCGGGGTTTGAACATGATTTTGCGGGGGGTTTAAAATATAGATTTTAACACACTTGCCATCATGCTACCCAGGGGTTTTAGGATAAAATGTCAAGGATTGAACTCTCATAGAGCATTTGCTTTAATCGATCATACTGACACTTTGACAGTTCCCTGTAACAACAGGTTTTTAATCCAAAATGACTGATCAGAAGACGAGATGGAAAGCTAGACTTCAGAAAGCTAGATGTACAATTCGGGCAATTTAACAAATGCAATGATCCCTGAAGAAACCAACCAACCAGGCTAATCATTAATTTTCTATACACACATCCCTTGAATAATTCTTTGTGAAGACAAAATCAACAAAGGCAAGCCCTGAAATGCAAGTTTATCTTCACCACTCGGAACGTGGCTTCCTTCAAATCTGCTGGCGCGAGTGCCGCAAAGCGTCACAGCCAATAGTATTACTAATTCTGTATCACGTGAAAGCTAAATGATCGCATTTTTCACAAATAATTTCACACACTGTGGCACTGTGCTGGTTGTCTATTTCATTTATTTTTACCGAAGGTTTTAATACAGTTTCTCACACTACAACGTTATGAGTTGGACGGAAAAAAAGAGGCTGTACAGGTTGTGGAACTAGTTACAACAACAGATACAAGCCCGAAAAGTGCTTGTCTTGTGGCCTTTGTCTTGGTGGGACCTTACATGTCAAAGGTGAAGAAAATCAAAGGTGAGTTTAATATGTTTTATTTTAATTGTATTTGTTTTTGCTGTATTTCAAAATGTGAACTTGTCCAAGCTCAAGTCAAATTTCTTAAAATAAACAGGGGCTATATACAGTATATTGTGCCATTGGACTGATTTCAACTTGGGCAAATATGTTAATTTTAATATAAATAGTCTGATTGAAATGAACACTTCACTTTTATATATTCACACAAATTCATTATATTACAGTCAATGTTTTATATGTTACATTCAGTGTTTATTACACTCATCCTTCATACCAATATTCAACATAATTTTCAACACCATGTATTAAACAATATACCATTCAATCAAACAAACCATTCGTGAAACATTAAACCACTAATCTATTTTATGATACAATATATTAAGGGTATATAAATATATATACTGTATATAGTCAAATCTGCAGACATGCATGTTTCGCCGTTCAACGGCTCGTCAGTGCAGCTTGTAACGCAGTCTAGATGCGAGTGACTTCGTATTTATACACCATACTCTTGCCCTCACCAAGCGCATGTGGTACAATACTCAGACACATGCGCATCCAGACATGTGTGAAGTGTCTTGGGGCCAGAGTGCTCAAACTACCACAAGGGAAGTGAGCTTTTGCATTATATACTGTATATATATATAGAGAGAAAGTAAATTTAAAACAAATGACTCGTGTCTAATGAATTAATACAGTTTTAATAATATTGACAGAGAGCTATAAGATTCTTCTTTTTCTTAACCCATTAGCTGACAAGTCGCCTGGATGTGACCTACTTTAGTATTTTACTCTGTTTTATGCCCCACATGATTTTACTCGTCAGTGGTAGGCTACTGCCAGTTAATGGGTTAATATTAATGAAACGGTTACTTTAAGACGACTGTGATCCCAGATAATATACATTGAATATCATGCACATAGACTTGTTCCACAAAGAGCATGTACTGTATGGTTTAGAGACAGTTCAGTCACTACATGTAAATAATATTTCATCCTAAATAGCCATGTGGGCTAATCCACCGTGTTTGGAGATAATAAGTGTTATTTTCCACTGACTGAGTAATTGTTTGCATGCATTTTATTTTTGAAAGTTTCAATCCCGGAAGCAGTGGAAGTGGCAAAAGACATATTTTCAGTGAAGACAAGTCCTCAGGGTGATTGCTGCTTTGTCACTAGAGATGGGAAGCTGTGGATGTGTCTACATGGAGATTGTAAAGAAAGGAGGGGGTCATATTGCGCTTCGTATATGCTGCAGTTTCACATGTCCGCATATCAAGCTAATTGAAAAGGAACTTCAACAACCACAGAAGGTCTCACTGGAAGATACTATTTCTAAAATTACTGCATATCCCTGCACTGATGCAACAAGCAAATCACTGTGCAAATTCCTCCTTTAATTTCACCAGCTATGGCTGGAGAAGCCACTTTCAATATGGAGAACGAGAAGTAAAGTGTATATTTAGATGATACTAAATCTTCTGAAGGTAATTAATTCCAAATTTTAAGAATCAAAGTTATGTATAAAGTATGGTCAATTTGTGATAATGCATATCCATGAACCAAGGTGAGAACTGAATCAAATGACTAATTTCTTCAAGGAGTCTGATATAGAGAGTGATATTCAGGCTCATTGCTCATTATCTAACATATAGTCCACTGTAGTAGTACTCTGTTTAGAGGAGATTATAAGTGAAACTATCAGGTGTGATCATCCATACAGGTATATATGCATGGTGATAACAGATATTAATAGAATTGCATTATTACATGTAGGTGATCCAGCAATGCTTCACAGTCTAGTTGTTGAGGGAAAATTGGATATGGAGAATTTAAAGATATTGAGCATTCAAGATCTTGTGGAAGTCTGTGTGGCCTGTCAAATTTCAACTTCAAAAAAATCCATTTGTAATCCAAGGTAATCCATTTGTTGGTAGAAACTAGAAATAATAAATGTATTAATTTAAGAATCTTGTTGTTTTGAAAAAGGGCCCTTTCTCAGGAGTGTTACAGTAGTGATCATTGATTTTTGTGCTCTGTGTGTTTCCCTCCACTTAACCCATTGACTGGCAGTACCACTGACGAATAAATTTGTCTGGAGTTAGACAGAGTAAATAAATGACGCATCTGGGTGCATTGCCAGCTAATGGGTTAACAAGAGACAATGGTAAACCGTGTACAGTAAATGCCTCCTTTATGAAAGAGAATATACAAACTGTACTATATCTAGTGCAAAATCTGATTAGATGTATTAAAATAAGTGTCCATGTAATAACTATTTTTAACTTTCTTAAGACACTTTTGATGGGTGATTTACAACCTCTGTATGCATCCATTTTGGTTGGTCTTTCACCATGCCACGCATTCTCCAAAATTCAAGGAAAGACTGGTGGTTTCTATCACCTCATTTGTCGTCATGGAGTAAGTTGTTCTGAATTGATTGGGATTAAACATTTTGAAACGGGTATTATTTAGGCATGTAGGCCTGTTCATATGATCCTGCTGCGCTGCTTCTTCTCTTCCCCTCTAATACGCCTACTATAATACTTATTTTAAAAAAATTGAGAAAGCTGGCTGTTGCTGGCTGGCTTGGCCATGGGTAGAGGCGGGATGAAAATACCCATATGAACACATGAAATATCCGTATCCGTCCTGCGCGAGACATATCGGCAAGTGGAATCATATGAACAGGCCCTAAGAAACAGAATATGGGGGGTTTAAACTTAAGTTGCCAACATATACTGTACTGTAACGAACCTTTTGTTGCTGCAAATCCCAGTCCTTAAAACTGCAAACTTACTTAAATTATAGCTCATCAAGACTTTCATTGTTGTAAAATCATTGATACAGCTTTGATAATTTATGGGGGAGGGGGCAGTCGTCCCCTAGTTTCCGCCTATAGAAATTGTTGGAAGAATAGCTGTAACAAAAATACTTACCATAATGAATTTGGAATTTCAGGGTACTGTTGCATCAAAGTTCCTGACATTGACAGAATCGGTATGTGATGCAGCTGACTTGTATTTGTCAATGAAGTTCCCACCAATTGTGAAGAAAGAGCAGGCTGCTTTGAAAAACCTTGTGAGGACAAAGAACCTTCAGAGGTAAATTGAATGTCATAAATTGTATGTCTCGTTTGTTTTCCCTGGCCATTGCAACAATTCATGGTGCTTTGAAGGCAACATTTTTACAATCCTTCGTTGTACTGTTTGGTGTTACCTTCATCAATGCATGCATAGGTGATTTGATTTGTGTGTCGTGAATTAATATGTCTTTTCCGTGCATTTTCATAGGTTCACAATGTTCCATAACCTTCCGAATTTCGAAGTAATTCCCCAATTCCTGCTGTACAGTTAAGTGAATTTCAGCATCCATTATTGAACACAATGGAGAAAACACAACAAATCACCATTGTGCGAGTTTCATAATGTCAACCAGTGTCTTCAATCAAATTGTCTCAAGACAAGTATCCAGGAGTCTCAAAATAATAGGAAGAACAAGAAAAGATTAAGAAGTGTCCCAATGCAAAATTTTGAAACCCATGTGATGTTCAACTTTTTAATGGATTTTTATCAAAATATGGAAACAGTTGATAAACAAAGAAAGAACTTAGAAAAAATGGGTCATACAATTGTAAGAGATCGCTTTCATAGATTTGTAATTATTTCCTCATAACTCAGTATGGTAGTCAAACCTGATGCCTGGTTTCTGTATTGTATTTTATTGAAGTCGACCACCATCTGCTTCCCTGTAACACATGGTGAAACCCACCAATTCGAGAATTCAATTATTGAATTAATAATTTCTAGCTCTCCTTGAATTTTTAATAAATATTGTACTTGGGTAATCATGATATAGTTGCACATTGCTTCACTCTTCTATGATCATGCCTATTTTTAAAGTTATTAATAAATCTGATATTAAATGATCGATATATTAATATGGAAAACTGTCATACATTTCGAATTGGTTCAAATGGGTCATTTAACTCCTTGACTGATTGGCAGTGACCTAAATCTATATTGATCCTAATCTTCAATCACTAAAATTTTATGAAATGATGGATGAACAAGACTGTGAGTTAGTTAATTTACCTTGGGACTCGAGCGGGAGATTTAAATCTCAAAATCAAAACATACATGGCGTTTTTTGTTGTTTCTGAACGTATAACAAAATTAGTTAAATGGACCATTTCTCCGAAGAGTGAAGTATTTATTTCCTGTTGTTACAAAAGAAGTTATTTGCCGCATTTTTACGATGACAGTACGAGGGAATCGCATCGTAACCGGTGGTCGTGGTTCAAATATCCTTACATACTTGCAGTTTTTGGCGTTACTTACGACTCAGACAATGAAGAAATATCTCCCTCTACATCTAAAGCTACCTTAGACAGCACACCCCAAAAAGATAACCGTTTTAAACGAGCAAGATTTCACCGGGCAGTTTACAAACGCAAAGAGAAAAGTTAAAAACTTCCGTCCCCTAAATATCGGTTTAAAAAGTTGGCAAGCTAAAAGGAAACTCGTTTTTGATGAAACTGATGAGAATGAACCACTTTTAAAGTGTCAAACAAGAAGAGAAAAGGTAAATTAAAAGCAATTTCAATTATTTTTATTTTACACATACATACAGCAGAAGTCCAGACTTGTGCACAAAAAGTATCATTCACTTATTAATAGAGAGTTTGGGAACGCGACGGGAAGCTGACGACGGCGACGTTGTGACCGAGCAGGGGCCTGGGAAAGAATTCATTACGGAAACGTCGCCGTTGCCGCCAGAAATCTGTTTGGCGGTAATATTTAAAGTTTTGTAAATTCAAAATGGATGCAGTTTTTGACACTCTCCTTTTATCGTACAATGATGGTTTAATATCAGACGAAGAGCTATTATTTCTTCAGGACTACTTAAATATGTCACCAAATAGGCACTCAAACTTCCCTTATCGGGAATACAATCCATTTGACTGGGAAACCATTGATGAACTTACGTGCAAAGTTGAGTTTCGGTTTGACAAACAAGACATTCCACGGTTGCAAAAAACAACTCATTTCCGGAATGAGTTGTCATCCCACATGCTACAGACTGTCCTGGATTGGAAGCTTTGTGTATTCTGCTTAAAAGATTCACTTACCCAGTGCGATACTGTGATATGGTTCCTATGTTTGGCCGATCAGTGCCTGAACTATGCAAGATTACTCAATATGCAATCAATCATGTTTACAACAACCATTACTTTAGATTACAAAGCTGGAATCAACCATTTCTAACTCCAGAAAATCTGACATCCTATGCAAATGCAATTCACGCCAAAGGCTCTCCTCTCCTAACATGCTTTGGTTTCATTGACGGCACAGTTAGACCAATTTGCAGACCCAGTGTTAATCAAAGGATTGTTTACAATGGTCATAAGAGATTACATGCAATCAAGTTTCAGAGTATATGTATTCCAAATGGTCTGATAGCAAACCTGTCTGGACCATGGGATAATTTTTCTTTTAGTACTTTTTTAACATTTACTGTATTCTTTGATATATACTTCAATACATATTGAACAAAGACATTCTTTTTGGTCTTTTCTTTTGCTTAGAGGGAAGAATGCATGATGCACATATACTTGGAGAGTCAGGCTTGATGCAAGACCTCAGACAGAATGCCTTTGCACCAGATGGCACCCCATTATGTCTATATGGTGACCCAGCCTATCCCCTAAGGGTCCACCTCCAGCAACCATTCCGAAATAACGCAGGATTAACAGAGGATATCAGGCAATACAACAAGGCAATGAGCAGTGTACGAGTCAGTGTAGAATGGTTATTTGGCGAAATAACCAAGTATTTTAAGTTCGTAGATTTTAAGCAGCAACTTAAAATACGGTTAAGTCCCATTGGAAAAATTTATATTGTATCTGCCATATTGCAAAATAGTTTAGCTTGCTTGTATGGCAACATTGTATCAGAGTACTTTGAAATCAACCCACCAACACTAGAAAACTAGTTCTGGAGAGCTGAAGCATAATGTCCACATTATGATGATATTTTACGAGACTTATATTCAACACGACATTCAACACGAATATTTTAGGTAAAATAACATGTGTGTTTATACCGTATGTGAAAGATAAAAATGCTATGAATAAATTATAGTTGTTTTGTAGTTACGAGGCGACTTTGCCCGCAGGGTATAATCTAACCAGAGTAAAAATAATATCAACTTTTTTGAAGTAACAACTTTTATTTTTAAATAATACACATGGTATATTGTAAAAAGTAAAATCAAACATTTATTTACATTTTACAGCTCTACAAAACTATTAAAGCATATCATGCATGCGGATATATTCAAACAAAACCCAAAGACCAGAAATACTGCTTGTCACTTACATTTCTAGTACAATTAACGATTTTTGCAAATTCAAGCAAAGTGTTCAACAAGTTCTGATTTTGTTGTGTTTGCACTTCTAGCTCCTTGCTCCTTATTTCCAGCTCTTGCTTTCGAACTTCCAGCTCTTTAGTTTTATGCTCCAGCTCTTTGTTTTTATACTCAAATTCCTGATTCGCTTAAAATAAGATAAATCTCTTAGGAATTCTACAACAGCTGTTTTCTTGGCTCGGAACGAATCCCTTCCTGATGCTTTTCTTTTTGCTGTTTCTCGAATAGTTTCTAATGCGACTAGTCTTGTATCTTCTGCTTGACTTCTGTCCTCGTCTTTTGCAGTTTTCTCTTTCTCTCTTCCCTCTTCTTGACTCTCAAAAAGAGCGACAGCTTCCTCTATAGCGTCATCAAGTTCACTAGGCTCGTCAGTGCCAATGCCCGTAGCATTAATTTCCTCTCTCTCCTTTTTTTTGTATTTTCTTACCAACAAATTATAGCGATCACGTACAGCCCTTATATCTTTCAAGTTGAACAATATATCTGCTCTTGAATTTAAACTATCAACGATCTTTTCCCAAACCAGTCCTATTTGCCTTGAACCTTTAGGATGATCAAAGGGACGTTCAGTTAAAATTTCTTTAATCAACTCAAGGTCATGTTCGTCAGTCCACTTCATGGTCTTCAGGACTTGAGATTTACTGCAAAACAATATAAAAATAGAGTTAAATTACTGAAAATCAGTTCAATGGGATATAGTTTATGTGAAAAGGCTTACCTTTGCTTGTTTGATTCGGCCATAATGCAGGAAAAAGCAAAAAAAGATTGACGTTGTCAACACAACGGCAAATCACTCAAAATGGCGTTGTCAGGAGAACGCCAACGTCCACGCGAAGTTTGTTCGTGACTTAATTATGATAATTATACTTAATTATGCACGTCCCAGGTCCCACAACGTCGCCGTCGTCAGCTTCCCGTCGCGTTCCCAAACTCTCTAATATTTATATAGGCTGCAATTCTTGGAGAACAAAGTATTCCTCATGGGACTTGTCTTATTGACTTGGACACATTTCGAAATAATCTTAAACAATGTGAAAAGTGCAACTCTGGTAAACTTGTATTATGTTTAAAATTAACAGTTATGATAGTGCCAACTATGAAAAATTGACTTCATGGCACAGAAAAAGATTGCTATACAATATAGCAAACATGCATGCAAAACCAAATTGGCACAAATGACCCCTTGCATATACTGTTATATAATGTTCAGCATTTATTATCTTAGGTCCATTGTCATTTTACAATGTCACAGACGAAACAAGACTTGGTTTGGCAAGTACATTCTCAATTCACTGCAATTGTGGTCACAAAAATAAAAGAAAAACGTCAGGGGAGCACAGATCTGGCAAACATGGTCCACCAGCATTTGATGTCAACACAAGAGCTGCACTTGGCTGTCTTCATGCTGGGATTGGGCAAAGCCATATCAATAACCTGCTGACAACTATAAACATGCCATCATTAAGTTCGTGTACTTTTAAGCAAAGAGAAAGAGAAGTTGGGAGAGCTGTAGCACCTGTTAGTAAGACCAGCTGCCAGGAATCTCTAAAAATGGAAAAAGAAAAAGCATTAAATAGTGGCTCTATTCCTGATGAAAATGGCCTAGTTCCAGTTGCATGTTCTTTTGATATGGGCTGGCAAAAAAGAGGCAAGGGGCATAATTCCCGAACAGGCCATGCAGCAGTTATGAGTTTAACAACAGGCAAAGTCTTGGATTACACAACAAGAGTCAAGACCTGCCGCTGCTGTGATTACGCCAAACGGAAAAACATGGCCAGCATGGAACAGTTAAGTTATAAACTACCTAGTTAAATGTTTTGCCTACAATATTGCTCAAAACAAAGGAAATCGAAAGTCGTGGGTTTTCTCCGGGTACTCTGGTTTCCTCCCACAGGGAAAGTTGACTGGGTGGGTTAGGTAAAAGGGCCCACAGTAATTGGCTTATGCTGTTGTGGTGACCCTGCCCTAGTTGGCGAAGCTAAATAAATTAAATTGTAAATTAAAGTGCTATAAAGGGAATAATTCCACATGCATTTGGAGAACATGAAAACTGTGATATTTCATGGTGCCATTTTAAAGAAGGTCCTATTTCATATAAGCACAAAACGTAACAACTTTCGTGTTGCTTGTGGAGTTGCCCAAAACAACCTCAGATATGAATATATTAATAGAACGCTTGAAGCACTAAATATTGAGCCAGGAATCTTTTGTTTGAAATACAATGAAAAAATGACAAAGAAAGTTCACAAAGATAACAAAAGAAAGTCTACAGTGAAATTCAAAGGCAGAAGATCCCAAATTCATGTAAGCAACTTTTCAAATAATGCCAAGAAAGAAGCTAGAGAAGGGGTTACCTATGAAACTGGTGTTGACCTAAACCTTAGTGTAAATGAACCCACATTTGTGCATCAAAATCAGTGACATACATATGTAGTGAAGTACTTGAAATGCCAGACGAACAATTCAAAGAAATCGAGAGCTCAGTTTCAGAGTATACTCCTCAACCACAGGCAAAACAAGTTCATTTTAATGATGAGAAGAAATATTATAACTTCCTAGTGTTTGACACTGAAACAAATACAACAGGTAAAGGTGCAGAAATTTGCCAACTTGCAGTAACTGACAAGTCTGGTCTCCACACTTTCTCAACCTATATATTACCAAAGCAAAACATTGACTTCTATGCTGCCAAAGTTAATAAACTTAAAATTATTGATGTGAATGGGGAACGAAGACTTCTTAAAAACAATGAATTGGTACATACATTACCTTTTGATGAAGCCATTTTACAGTTCCAGAGGTATATGTCAGAGTGTATAGACAGAGCTAAAACATCAACAAACAAACTAATCGACACCGTGCTTATTGGACATAATGCATCCACTTTTGATACACCAATTATTTTAAGAAATGCTGGAAATGAATTTGCCAAAAGAATACAGTCGCAGAATGTTTGCTTTGCTGATTCCCTCACACTGTTCAAAAAACTCGTTAAATGTAAGCATTCTTCCCTGAGTATCAGCTCTGACGGTGCACGATTTCCAAAAGCAAATCAGTCGTCCATCTACGAAGCTCTTTTTGATGAGTCGTTTGATGCCCACAATACTGTGGAAGATGTCCTTGCACTAAGAAGAATTTTGTTTTCTTCAAGACTTTAACTTTCAACGCAGACAATAGTAAATAAGTCATCACTTGTGAGTGTTGACCATGCGGTTTTTGACATTAATTATCTTGACCGCCGGTACCACATCGTGCAGTCTTTCCAAGGCAATCTTTTTCATCCAGGCATCGCACTAATCGAATTTTGTCAGCGATCGTTGAGTATTTTCAGAATAATATTTCAAATTAAGCTGCAAACAACTTTATATGTCTTTGATGATCCACTTAATATTGCATATGCACAAATACAGACTACAAAGTCACGGAATAAAGCTTGTTCATACTCAAAATTTTATAGAATTGTATATGATCAGCTTTCGACCTTTTTAGAGAAATACAATATACTAAATAAATATCAGTATATTGTAAAACTTCTATCGATGGTAATCTTATTACATGTGGGGTGTTTATTGACTTTTCTAAAGCATTTGATACGGTAAACCACAAAATACTGTAAGCTAAACTATTTAAATATCGAATATGTGGTCAATCACTTGAATGGTTTGACAGCTATCTAAGAAATAGACTTCAATTTGTACAAGTTAATAACGAGAAATCTAGTCTTCTGTCAATGACGTGTGGTGTACCCCAAGGATCAACCCTGGGACCGTTATTGTTCTTAATTTATATTAATGATATAGTTAACTGTTCAGCAATACTTTCGTTCCATCTCTTTGCTGATATTTTATGCAAACAGAGATGCCAAAAAAACTTGCAGTAGTGATGAATTGTGAGCTACAAAAATTATTTGATTATTGTGCCTTAAATAAATTATCAGTCAATATGAACAAGACCAATTTTATGGTGATAACTTCAATTAAGAAAAAACACTTTAATATTAACATTCATATCGAATGTCTTAAGCATCTTGGTATTTATCTTGATGAACATCGTCATATAATAAAAAAAATGTATTAAGCATCTTGGTATTTATCTTGATGAACATCTTCATTGGAAAAGTCAAATTGCTCATGTTAACAGTAAAATAGCCAAAAACACTAGTATTTTTTATTAATTTACGTCATTTACTCAATATAAAAATGTTAAAACAACTATATTATAACCTTATTTATCCTTAGCTAACCTATGGTGTTATGAGCTGGGGTATTATGTATACAACAAATTTAACCAAGATTCGTACTTAACAAAATAAATGTATACGTAGTATTTTCTTTGCAAATCACATGGAGTCAGCAAACATTTACTATAAACTCCTTGGAATTCTCAATTTTGACTGTATTGTGAAATTTAAAATCGTTTCATTTGCCAAAAAATCCCATATCTATTTCATAATTATCTTATACCGCTACTTTGGCTACTGCGCACATAATTTTAAATTTATTAACTCAAACAATGTAATCATTAAAAAAGTAGGGGTTTTTTGCCTTTCTTTTTTTCATATGTAAATAACTAACAATGTGCGAAAATAAATCTTCTTCTTCTTCTTCCTAGCACTGACAAGTACAATCACCTGGTGTCAGACAGAGTAAAATACCTTAGCGTTAGACAGAGTAAAACATTACAGTAGGCTAAAGGGGGTTAATTCTGAAAGGAATAGAATTCTTACAACGAAAATTTCAATATTAAAAACAAAATAGGAAATGCCAAGTCAAGACTCAAGAGACAGTAGAATATTATTAATTTATTAAAGATGCATTCGTTCCCATTAAATACTTTATTTTGGTTTATATAATTGTTTGTTTTAGGCATGTTTCAAACATATTGTTGCATGTGTCGAATACAATTTGTATTAATGTATTCGCTCAAATCTAATGCGAATTGTATTCGACATATGCAAAATGTGATGTTTAAAACATGCCAAATGAACTTGCCAAACTTTGAAGTCATTTAATAACAAGAGAACGACCATTTAGTTTCGTATTAGAAATGTTAGCAAAACATGTTACACTAGATTTAAACTTGATCGCAACTACAAATAAGAATATTATTGTCTTTACACTGGTCAGTGCGTATAAAATAGAAATTATTTACATTGTTGGTCACAATATATTACAATTGTCATTGTATTGGATTATATATATATATATAGCTAATTCAAAAAAGGGTGTCCTTTGCAAACCTTAAACTCTAAAACTTTAAATCTTAAACTCTAAGCACGAAAAGCACTATGGGAGCGCAAGTTTCCAGTTTAGGAATTGAATATGGCGGCCATTTGTGATTGATATATCCTTGTAGGGAGATAATAACAATTTCACTCACAAATGACCACCAAATTCAATTCCTAAACTTGAAAGTTGCGCTCCCATAGTGCTTTCCGTGCTTAGAGTTGGTTTTGGAGTTTAAGGTTTGCAAAGGACAACCTTTTTTGAATTAACTATATATCTACTGTTAACATAATTAAAAATCTACTGTTCTTCTCATGGACCAACAAGTGCAGAGTAAGTGTTCAATATGGAGATATCTAAAACGCTCGGGTAACGCCCTAGGATGTTAATTATGACGAAAATCTTATTCCAGGTCATCTTGATATTTAATATTTATACGTTATGAGTCATGAAGCATGAGAAAATCTTATGACACAACGCGTAGGCATTTTACATTACATTATTGCTAATATATGATAGTCAGTTGAAACCCCGCCATCGGGAAAATGCTGGGTTTTAACAGGACTTTGCAGGGAAAAATATTTAGCAAACGTTGCCATCGTGCTACCCGGGATTTAAACACCGGCATAAAATGCAGGTACTTGACCCTCGTAGTGATATAGTATGTATTTGACAGTTCCCTGCAACAGCATGTTTTTGTATCAAAGATTACTGATCAGAGGACAGATAAGAAGCTAGAGCCTAGAATTTGAAAGCTAGATGTTAGGCATTGGCAAGCCGTGCATTTTAAGAAATAGACAGGGTTTTAACAGTTTTAGGTCTGGATTTAACACTCGAGAAATGTTAAAATCCCTGCATATACCCTTTGGGAGTCTTGGTTTCAATTGACTAGTGCATAATTGTTGGTTAAATTTCTCAAAACAAGGGCAATTTAAAACATAATAATATATGCCTGTTGATGTCAGACTCCTTAAAATCTTATTTTTTTCAAGAGTTGCACAGCCATTTCTTTGTGCGTGGTTTCTGCTTCATTTGTAAGCATATCGTACAAAAAAGTGTTACTTGTAAATAAGTGTTCGATGATGGCAGGATATAGTGTTTTAGAATTGAGAGTATGGATTTAGGTCGACAAGCGGTTACAAAATTTATAAATATGTACATAGTGATATATCATATACTCGCATGTGATACCAGCCCACTGCATTCGTCACATTGTATCCAATGTATCCAATGTATCTCCTTCACTGCTTGTTTGGTCACTGGGCTTAATTTTGCACATATATTGCATGTATCACTTTCTTTTTTATTTGATTTTGTTGCTTGCATACCTACATAATATAATAAATATTCTGTATTTGATCGATGTCTGCTATATAATGTGTACAAAACACTTGGGACGTGCGAAACGAACATACAACACAAATTTCCGAATCTTTTTGCAACCCCAATTGCACCATTGACAAATAGCTTTCTTCTCAAATACGCGCTTTCTTCTCCATGGATGTTGGATGGTCCTGCTATATTTAAATATGAAACGCAAGGTTTTCATTGGTGAACACAAGAAGTCCATTGAACTAGTATATTCTATTAAGCTCAATGTTTTCTGTTTTACTGGCTGTTCACGTCACTTTGCCTTTGGGTGGTGCATACAATATTTGCTACTGCACAACCTTTGGTTTTATGATTGAGTGAAACTTTCATATTCCAAGTATACTGGTATAAAAATATGAAATAATATATTGACATTATACAAATGATTTTAAATAGGCAGGGAGGATCGACTCGGTTGGTCTGAACATATTTTTCTGTTAGAAGTTAGTTAGGTGATTAACTGTAAGCATATCACTGTATTATGGTACATCTTTAGAACTACATGTTGTTCCTGTTGTGCATATGTTCAGAAAAGGCTGGTGTGGACATGCTTTTTATGTCGCCAGAGCTGTCATCTCCGCTGTCAGAACTGTGATCTCTGGCATCGTCAAGAATATTGTTTTCTGCAACAGAACAAGTAACTGTATATCGTAGACTTTAATTCAGCATCGGCCACAGACATATAGAACAAATTAGGGTTGATTCGCGTATGCCTAAAAGATATAAACAAAATCTCGACGTTTCTAGCTAAAGCCCTTCGTCAGGAGAAATTAGTAGACAGATAAACACATTACATCAGCTTTTATAGCAATGCTATAAAAGCTGTCACGTGAACAAAATATTAACCAATGAAAATAAAGTAGTCATAACAATCATAACAAATATAATTAATATGTAAAGATATAGATTGCGTGCATGCTTCGGCCCGATTATAGGGTCGACCCTATTTTAAATCCTAAAAGAACAATTTCTTCATTACATTAAAGGTGATGGCGATAAAGACAACGTTACTTATTGTCACCTCGATAAAGGAATTATTGGCATACCAATAAAGATTTTATTGCATCCTGCATCTAGTTTTGTAGATAAGGAGCTATTGTAATGGGACACATGGGTATTTTCCCCGTAATTAGTAGTCACATGAATGTAATGCGCAGGAAGCGGATAGGAGTGGCGATATAATCTACAGCAGTATGTGCATTAGTTCATTCTGCTCTTCAACCTGGTAACGCAAGGTCAACTCTCTGGCTGAAGTCAATTTATAAGGTATTCATCTTTCTCTGCTATTCTTTATCATGTCAAGTTGTGTCCCAAGTATTTTAATTCTCGGTCATTCTTTTGTCTGTCGTTTGCGAGAAGATTTAGATGCGCAGTTTAATACATGTGCTGCTTCTAATTTTTATCTCCCCGATTCGGGCTATATTTCTTGTATTCGGTGCACAAGTATAAGCCCGATATTGCCATCTTGGAGCTTGGGACTAACGATTTGTCGACCCACGCCCCTGAGGTTGTGGGGTCTAAAATCGACGACCTTGAGCATGTTTTAAGGCACACATACAATGTTCGAGTTGTTGGGGTGTGCCAGGTTATAAACCGCAATATCCCTTTTGCTCAAGGACCCGACCTTGGCTTTAATGCCAAGGCCGCTATTTTGCAGCAATATTTGTCCGTGGTCCTTGCGGGGGGAAATGGGATTTTTGCTTGGGACCATCGGGAATTTTTTCGAACCGACCGTGCATTGCTATCCTCCGATGGCGTGCATTGTAATGCCCAAGGACAGTACTGTTGTATCGGAGTTACCGTGGGGCTATCTTGAAAGCTCTCAACCTTTTGTAACCTGTGAACTCCGTTTTTTTTTCTGTTTGTTTCTGTTCCATTTTGCGTTTTTATTGACAACGCCCTAATTTTATGAAGGCGTCTATTGTCACACTCTTTGATTATGCAGTATATATCCCCTCTGTACTTGGTGTTGATATATATTATGCTTATATTTGTTATATTATTATGGGCTAGAGCGACACGACTGTTTTCAGATGCCCACGTTGAGATTTCAATATTGGGTTTTTCCTGCACAGGGCATATTCACGATTATCGTGCTGGTTATATATACGTTTATATAACGTGTTTCCCCTAGTAGACTGTCTCGTCTTCTGTTAGACTAACGTACATGTATGTCCTCGTACTTGCTTCGTGCCGTGCTGATATTTAATGTTTAGGGTATATATGACTGGCTGATCCTGTGTTTGGAAAAATGCATGTCTAAGTGGGATAGTGCAATTTATTGTTTTCAGATGCCCACAGTTGAAATCAATATATTGTGGGACGGTGCGGCATGTTGTTTTCAGATTGCCCGTTTTTATATTATTTTGCAGCATTTAGAATGGATGATCTATTGCGGCTACCTTCGCTGTATGCCATGATTATTCCGCTGTGTTGTTTGTTCATGTCTAATGTTCCGTTGTGGATATTGCAGCTATTATAAGGATGATATTTTGCGACTACCTCCGCTGTATGTCCTGATTATTCAGCTGCGTTGTGTGTTCATGTTTTCGTGTTCCTGCGTATACATTTATATCCATAGAACTATATCACAAATCGCTTCACCGTACGGAAAACCCGGCCCAGCTTTGCCTGTCTATGGCCAAACACAATTCTTGCATCTCGCCCAAGTACACGTATCCAGCACCGAGCTCAGGCGGCAGCAGCAACACCTAGTGCCTCTTCGCGGCGGCGGCGGGCCACAGCAACGTCTACAACTGCCACCAGTGCAGCCAGGGTCGATCCACAGCCTGCCGTGGTTGCTACACCTCCAGCGTCGCAGAACATTATGCCGCCAGACCTCTCGGACGAAGCAATGCAGAGGATTGTCTCGGCGGTTTCACAAGCAGTGATGGCGTCGTTTGGGGCAAGTCAACCAACTCTCCCGTCGCCTCCGTCCATGGAACCAGAAAGGAGAGAAGTACCTCTAGTTGTAGGGTCAAATACTAGTCATAATTTAGCAGATGTTACCACTATGCATGGGCCGGTAGCATCTACTTTACATAATATAACAGGTGAGACCAACTTTATTAACGTCTCACAGTCAACAGAGTCGGGCTCCGCAAAATTTTGCTCAATCAGTGTGCCCATCGATGCTAATGTTAGCGCTAAAGTTAAAGCGAAAATATGGGCGCACGAATTTATAGATTTTGGTGCTTTACTGAGCTCAGGGGCAGGTGATACTCGGTATCACTTGTCTGTGAGCTCTCAAGCCGGTTCCTCGCTCCCTACTTTATCTTTAGAACCGTCACACAAGCCAAAGTCCATTCCAAATATGGAGGCATGGACATCGGCTCTTCAAATTTTCGTTGGCATCTACACTTCAAAATTTCCCTTGGAAGCGCCAATACTAATGAAATACGGTGAGGTAATACGGGATTTGGCCGCACGAGGGGCTGATTGGCGTTTTTATGACACGCAATTTCGTCTCTTGCGGCAAAGCAACCCAGCCGAACTACCTTGGGGTTATACTCACTGGGAACTTTGGATCCGTGCACAAACTTTCGGTAATGTGCGTTTGAGCAAACCTCAAACAAATATGCGCACGAATTCAAACAACAGTTCGTCCTCTTCTCTCGCCGGACCCTTTGTTCCCAGGGGGTTTTGCCGCAAGTTCCACCGGGGTGCTGAATGTTCAGGGTGTAACTACAAACACAACTGCTTTAAATGTGGTGTCGTTCACCCGGCTAATCGTTGTAATTTTCGTGGCCAAAAGCTCCCCTCTGGCTCAGCCCCAAGTGTCGCCAAGTCCCGTACTGCCAACACCGGTTCTAATTGACAATCTTTACCCGTTATTATGTGGATACGATGTGGGATTGGCGTTAAATTTATATAATGGTTTTAAGTTCGGTTTTTCCCTTCATTTTGAAGGATCTCGTATATAATTTTTTGGTCCTAATCTCGTTTCGCAACAGAATCCGAGATAGTTAGTGCTAAACTCTCGAAAGAATTGGCTGTCGATCGCCTAGCTGGGCCTTTCAACAGTCCACCCTTCCCTGATTTTCGCGTTTCCCCCTTGGGGCTGGTACCTAAAAAAGTCCCTGGGGAATATCGCTTAATTCACCATTTGTCTTTTCCAAGTGGTGAATCTGTTAATGACGGCATTTCTCACGAACATTCGACTGTACATTATGCTCGTGTTGATGATGCCGTTAAAATGATCAAACATTTAGGACGCGGCTGTTTCCTGGCAAAAACAGATATAAAGAGCGCATTTCGTATTATCCCAATAAGGCCTTCCGATTACGATCTTGTAGGAATGTTTTGGCAAGGGAAGTATTACTATGATCGCGTTATGCCCTTTGGCTGCGCGTCATCTTGTCGCACTTTCGAGATGTTTAGCACTGCTATCGAGTGGGTTGCTAAGAAACACTTGCAAATCCCACATCTGATCCACATTCTTGACGATTATCTAATGGCGTCATCTACATCACCAATGTCGCATTGACCTTGTCCGTTTCTTATCTCTCTGTAAATATTTAGGCATACAAATTGCACCCGAAATAACTGTCGGCCCTATTCTTTCTTTTGCTGGCATTGAATTAGACACTTTGCGCATGGAAGCCCGCTTTCTTGCGCCGTCTTATCGATTTGACAAAAGGCATCAAGTTCCCACACCACTTCATCCGTCTCACTAAATCGGTTAAGGCAGATCTTGCCATTTGGCAGTCCTTTTTGGACGATTTTAATGGCCGATCGTTTTTTCTCAGTGATGTTTGGAACGATTCGTTCAGTTTAAATCTGTATACCGATGCTGCTGGTAGTTTGGGCTACGGTGCTATATTTGGCGATGAGTGGTTTTTCGGTGCGTGGCCTCCCAATTGGAGGCAATTAATTATCACGATTTTAGAATTTTACCCAATTGTACTCAGCGTACTTTTATGGGGAGATAAGATGCGAAACCAGCTTATCACCTTTTTTACGGATAATGCGGCATTGGTTGATATTATAAATAAAGTCACTTCACATGATGTGACTGTTATGATATTTGTCCGCCGACTGGTGCTGGCATGTTTGAAATTTAACATTTTATTCCGCGCTCGCCATGTTCCGGGTGTCAAAAATGTTTTAGCTGACGCTTTATCTCGATTGCAGGTTTCGAAGTTCAAACAGCTAGCTCCGGTAGGTGTACAATCGTCACCAACGGCCATACCAGCTCAACTACTCCCGTACAACTGGCCGCTATAACAACTAAATTAGTTCAATCTAGTTTGCAGCCATCGTCGATCCCTACATATCGCCGGGCCTGGAAACTATATAGCCAATTTTCAAGTGCAGGTTTTCACTCAGCTTTAGTCCCACTGCCTATATCGCCTGCCAACTTAAGCCTATTTATTCCGTACATGTTCCAACGCAATTATGCGGCCTTGACGTTATCATCGTCTTGTGGGGGTGAACGACCCAACTAAAGTATTTTGGATTGTTGAAATGTTGAAAGGATACGGTAAGCTTGGGTCACGCATTGATACACGCATGCCCATAACTCTTCCTATCCTTCGCACCGTCTTACAACAAACTCCAACAATATGTTCGAGCGAGTATCGTGGGTACTTGTTCAAAGCTATGTGCACGACCGCATTTTTTGCCTTTTTACGAGTTGGGGAAATCACTTGTTGTCCCCGGTCACCGGACGTACTGCCATTGAATCAGGTCGTTCAACTCGTTGATAATGCGGGCAATATCAGCGGTTTAAAAATAACATTTTTTAATTATAAGCATTCTTACAACCAATCTAATGTCTCGCTCACACTTCAACGACGTTCAGACGTATGCCCAGTGCAGAGCTTGCTAGACTATTTTGCACATCGTGGTTTGGCTGATGGCCCCCTTTTTCAAACTCGTGATGGGCATGCAATTTCACGCAAAATGTTCACAGACCATTTCGCTATTATATTTCGCACGTGCGGTCTCGATGCAAACAAGTACAAAGACCATAGTTTTCGCATCAGCGCGGCTACTTTTGCTGCCGAATGCTGTTTTTCCGATGCCCAAATACGATTAATGGGTCGTTGGAAATCCGACGCTTTCCGCAGGTATATTCGTGCTCCTAGCCTGTGACTTACATCAGACACTGCGCCTATACAGGCTGGGCTTTTTGGAGGGATTGATTATGGCTGCCCGTTGATAAACATTCTGGACTTAGTACAACTTGTCAGGTCGACGCAAGGGCAAGACCTGATATTATATAGGAATGTGCATGTTAAGATACTAGGAATGTACGTATCACTTAATTACTAATTTATGTTATCTGTGAGGCTAACGCATGGGCAAGGCTCACACAAATGTTCGCATTTAGCAGGTTGGCGGTCCCCTGACAGTTTAACGCATGGGCACGAACTGTCAGGTCGCTCACCATGTTTTTTGCCTTTATAATGACAGTAATAATCCACGCACTGATTTGCTTTGTAGTTGTTTTTCTTTATAGGTTTTAACTTCACTACATCTGCTGATCCCTTGTAACGATTGGATGGGGTTTGCCTCCTTTGCCCAAGGAGACTTGTGGCGTATTTATTGACCCACCTTTTCTGTGCGAACTTTTAATAATTAACTTCGGTTAATAATTTGTTATGTTAATAATTATCTCATTGTTTTGAAAAATTAATAAATCGGCATGTGCGTTGCGCAAGACGCACATTGCCATAATTATTCCAGTTGCTGTCTGACTTGGTCAATTGCGCAACGTTCGCGCACAGAAAACAGAGCTAATCGTTACAAGATATCTTGCAGACCTAGTGTTAAGGGAAGGAAGCGATAAAGGAATTATTGGCATACCAATAAAGATTTTATTGCATCCTGCATCTAGTTTTGTAGATAAGGAGCTATTGTAATGGGACACATCGGTATTTTCCCCGTAATTAGTAGTCACATGAATGTAATATCAGCGGTTTAAAAATAACATTTTTTAATTATAAGCATTCTTACAACCAATCTAATGTCTCGCTCACACTTCAACAACGTTCAGACGTATGCCCAGTGCAGAGCTTGCTAGACTATTTTGCACATCGTGGTTTGGCTGATGGCCCCCTTTTTTAAACTCGTGATGGGCATGCAATTTCACGCAAAATGTTCACAGACCATTTAGCTATTATATTTCGCACGTGCGGTCTCGATGCAAACAAGTACAAAGACCATAGTTTTCGCATCGGCGCGGCTAATTTTGCTGCCGAATGCGGTTTTTCCGATGCCCAAATATGACTAATGGGTCGTTGGAAATCCGACGCTATCCGCAGGTAAATTTGTGCTCCTAGCCTGTGACTTACATCAGACACTGCGCCTATACAGGCTGGGCTTTTTGGAGGGATTGATTATGGCTGCCCGTTGATAAACATTCCGGAATTAGTACAACTTGTCAGGTCGACGCAAGGGCAAGACCTGATATTATATAGGAATGTGCGTGTTAAGATACTAGGAATGTACATATCACTTAATTACTAATTTACGTTATCTGTGAGGCTAACGCATGGGCAAGGCTCACACAAATGTTCGCATTTAGCAGGTTGGCGGTCCCCTGACAGTTTAACACATGGGCACGAACTGTCAGGTCGCTCACCATGTTTTTTGCCTTTATAATGACAGTAATAATCCACGCACTGATTTGCTTTGTAGTTGTTTTTTCTTTATGGGTTTTAACTTCACTACATCTGCTGATCCCTTGTAACGATTGGATCGGGTTTGCCTCCTTTACCCAAGGAGACTTGTGGCGTATTTATTGACCCACCTTTTCTGTGCGAACTTTTAATAATTAACTTCGGTTAATAATTTGTTATGTTAATAATTATCTCATTGTTTAGAAAAATTAATAAATCGGCATGTGCGTTGCGCAAGACGCACATTGCCATAATTATTCCAGTTGCTGTCTGACTTGGTCAATTGCGCAATGTTCGCGCACAGAAAACAGAGCTAATCGTTACAAGATATCTTGCAGACCTAGTGTTAAGGCAAGGAAGCGATAAAGGAATTATTGGCATACCAATAAAGATTTTATTGCATCCTGCATCTAGTTTTGTAGATAAGGAGCTATTGTAATGGCACACATGGGTATTTCCCGTTATTACTAGTCACATGAATGTAATGCGCAGGAAGCGGATAGGAGTGGCGATATAATCTACAGCAGTATGTGCATTAGTTCATTCTGCTCTTCAACCTGGTAGAGCAAGGTCAACTCTCTGGCTGAAGTCAATTTATAACCTGCCCTCCTCCCAGCAAGACGCACATTGCCATAATTATTCCAGTTGCTGTCTGACTTGGTCAATTGCGCAACGTTCGCGCACAGAAAACAGAGCTAATCGTCACAAGATATCGTGCAGACCTAGTGTTAAGGGAAGGAAGCGATAAATGCTCGCTTCCTCCTTGGGGTGAATTGTTTTGCTGTATGTTTGGACTCGGCGATAACTCCTAACGAAATATAAGTTAGAATATATTTAGTATTTTATCACAGTTTATATAAGCCTCTTCACTAAAACTACATATTAGTAATAATTTAGGGAAACATGCGCGGTATAATCGTGGAAGGAAACCTATCTTACTTTACGTTCACAAATGATGAGTATTTATTCTACAATTTACGTACATTTTGCAAATTTTCAGCATCCACAGGCAGTACTGCATGTGCTTGTATGTCCAAACCTTCAACAAATAACAAAGATGAATTTCACCAATAGACAACTAGGAGGCTTCATGTTTTTTTGAGATCCTTGTTATGGATAACACTATAATAGACTTAACCAATGAACGTGAAAAAGCTCCATATGTCAACTCAATTTGATCACCTGAGATTTTTTCCTTTACATCTTCAACAAGATCGGCTAATCCTTCCCAGCTCAACTGCAGATCTATCCTCTGCTACATATCTGCTGTCTGGCTCATTTACACTTATTCCACAAGCTTTATTAGGAAAACAGATAAATATGTTGAGGCCTATTGAGATTTTTATTGTTTTGCATGACAATCATTGAAACTTACCATAGTCTATTTGGTGTAACAGCCTCTGGTCAAAGCTATCCCTTGGGAATTTCAGTGCCTTTAAACTTCGTGTGTTTGCCATGGTTCTTGCACTCAAATATTTTAAAGTAGCACTACTACATCCTGAAAAAGTAGTGCTTTGTGTGTAATTTATGATCTTGGGCTTCTTCAAAGAGTTTGAGGCAAGCAGCTGATCTACGATCAGACAATGAATCTAACATCGAGATTTTGATAGCGTTATCGTAAAAGATTTTGTACCCTCTGAATCTCTTGGTTTAGATATTTTGGCAACGAGTTATGAAACACAGCGATGCGTATTCCAAGATTGACCGGATACATGCACAATAAATCAGTATAATATCTTCAGTGGGGACCTTTGCTCGTTTAAGTTGCGTTATCAGATCGTTTATAAAGTTTGCAATTTCATCATGGGAAAAATCATTAATATTAATGTTTTCAAGTGCAAGGATGATAGTATATCTTTGTTGTCAGACACTGGGGTGTGACCACTGATGCGTTTAACTTCGTTCCACCACCTTTTAGGTTTACTGTCCTTCAAAAGACGTATCTTAGAGTTATAATAAATTTGCCTGCACCGCTTGCGTTAGCTATTGACCCGGTTACGGTAAAACTTGAAAAGTGTTTGATTGCCTTGTGCCCAGGCTGCTTGGCATTTAACAATTAGCTCTTTCAGATACTTTGTCATCCATGGAGCGTTGTTCCGATGAATTACTCGTGTTTTCTCGGGCATAATATTATTAAGTCCAAGCTGAATCAAATCATCAAATAAGGCAGATTGGTTGTCGACTGACCCGGTTGATAAACATGACCAATCGATGCCAAGTTGTTCTTTTTTACTTGGTCTTAGATCTCGTACTGAAACTTTAATGCGCTCACAAGGGTAACAATGCCAGTGATGCATTTTCGAATGATATCTGTGTCAATTTCTTTACAAAGTTTATGATATCTTATTATCCACACCAATAGAAAGCCCTAAATGTTAAATAGAATTAGCACATACCATTAGTATGACCTCAGTTTATTAATCAATACATCGGTTTCTTATTATCTTCTATTATTTCTTTCTGGCTGACTCGCGGCTCATTCTCAGTACTTGCAATGAGTGAATATGTAACCTGTTTTACTTTGCCTTTGGCTTGGATGACACATCAAGACCCTACCAACTATACCCACAAGGGCCAGGCTCTAAGCTTATTAAAAAATATTTAGAAACCCAGTTTCTCCACACGCCTCGGAGAAATAGTTATGTTATAGATAAAGCTTTGTTTTCACGCTTATTTTTATCGACTCGTGCATGCTGCATGAACATGTGAAACATGTTTTAATGCTAATAAAATCAAGAAATCCAGCCGAATATCACGTCCATCTAATCTGAATACAAACACAAAAAGTTTCGGATTCTTATTGTCTGACTCTCAATGTTATTGTTTTTTGAACATGTATATGCTACAATCTTTCTGTGTGGTACACAATCAATATATTATAGCATATAGATCTTTGTAAAGAAATAATCTACATGCAGCAGGCTACATGCAGTGGATTCGTTATCTATATTTGGTGTTTTACCTATCTGTTTCCGGAACGCTATTTGTGATCATAATAATTCCACCTTTGGGGCTTTGAAAACCAGATGTACAGGAACCCTGTACAGGGCCACTCTGCACCTGAAGAAGGAATTCTCCCAGAGATTCCATCATCTTGGGGTCATCCACAAGGCATGTTAGTGTTGTACTAGACGTTATTTCCCTTAACTTTTTCCTAAGATTATAAAAATTTTCAGTACATTGGTCATAGCATGGCATTGAAAAATTATTGACATTATTCATTAATAATATAATATTATGTTGGTCCAAACTCAACATCATCATACCTGGGCAACTATTTTGACTTTGTAATAAATTAACTTGGTCAGTGACAGTGTAACAACTATACTTACAAGGATGTTCCGCTAACACTCTGGTTTCCACCAGAGCACAACAGAGGATGCATTCGGGTGATCAGGCCTTGTCCTTTTGCCAAGATACTTAACGTCAGACATTTTCCAGCATTTTGAATACAGAACTGCAATGTTGCTTTCCACTGCATGAAATAAGATAATCAAGAAATTAGAATATTTACAAACAACGATTATGATTATTGTACAAAATTATCTTAAATGATACAATAACATCTCTCCCAGTGATGAGACAATATTAAATAATTAGTAAAATAGAAAGAGTATGTTTATTTATTTAACACAAAAACAATTTATTATTGCGAATAGTCTCTGCATTTGAATACACGAATTACGATTTAGACTTTATCAGTTTATGTCTTTGTAGTCTTTTGTAACCGAAACTGTGAATATTCCATAAAATTATTTATTGTGTTGTGGAAAGGCGATATATCTTGAAAAACAAGAATATAAATTAATAGAATGGCATTGGCCATTGAGCATTTATATATTAATATATATATTATTGGTTTTTCAAATTTGCGATTCATTCTGGAAATCAAGTGGTTTATGTAAAATAGAACTTACACCATGCTTTGTTTCTACTGGAGTCCGAAGCAATGTCCATAGCATTTATGTTCCGCAATAAAACAAGCGCAACAGCCAACTTAAATGACGATGTGTTTACACAGAAGTTTTTTTAAAGGTCTAGCAATCTACAAAAGTATTAAAATTATGTTAACTCCTGCATGACTCGTGTCGTCATGAGGCAAACACTTTGTCTGCCTTTCAACTGTTTTAATAACTATATGGTCAGAAAAAATATTTCAGCATGATTAAAATTAATTTTGCAAATGTAATACCTCTTACACACAGAATTCAAAGCATCGCCGTAAGCTAATAGGTCCAAATTAATGTCTGTGTCGTATCCATGTAAAGATTCTGGGACAGTTGTGTGAAATTTGAAATCCACACTGTTCAATGGTAGGCTGTTTTCAAGGTGTAGCTAAATTGAAAAATCACAGTGGCTAAATCACGATTTACCTGAATCGGTTTATGCACAATTGTTACAGCAACCGAAAGAAAACTGCAAATAGTTTGAATACTAGAATCAAGATGACGTCAAGATTTAACATTGAGATCTAAGTTCTAAATTTAAGATCTAAAATAATGTTAATGATTTGAAATAAAGCCAATATGTCTCGATTCCCAATATTCAATATACTGGAAAATAATAACAATTATACTTAAATCTTTTGATATAACCCAGTAGCTTTCGCCTACATATCTCAGGTGATCAAAAGTGAAGAACATCCTGTAAGATCATAAATTAAGTTGCCACTAATGGCAAAATGTTCAAGTGAGTTAAAAAAGATATCAATTAAAGTTGCAGTATGATCAGTTATTCGAGTTGGTTGCAGAATATATGGTTGGAAAAAAGAGGTTCCTAATATATTCATGAATTCATCAGTTTTGGGGTGAGATTCATAATTTAGAAGATCCAGATTAAAGTCGCCCATAATCATGCAATACTTATTTTCTCTGTGGATGCCATCAATAATCGAATTTAAATAATTCTGAAAAATGTCAACATTGCCATTGGGATGTCTATATATAATTCTGCATAACATATTATGTTGAGAATCACTCTGTATCTCAATCCATAAAGCTTCAAATTCAGACTTTGAAGCTGTTAAATCATCACGAATTGTCCAAGTAATGGTTTCTTTTTCATAAAAACCTACACCACCAGCATTTGAATAACTAGGTTGGGATACAAAACAATAACCAGGTAAATCAAGATTCATAATAGGATCTTGGTTGAATTTAAATTTGGTTTCAGTAAGACCAATTGCCGAAAATGGAACAGTAAAATGAGTTAACATATCTACCAATTTATCATAATTAGCTGACAGACTCCTTATATTACAATTTAAAGCTGAAAAGGAATTTTTTTCAGAAAGACATTGGGAAATTTCATAATTGTTAATAAATTGATCCATGCTATAATAGTTAAAGTTTAGATCACATGGCATGTGTAAATCTACATCAGAATTTGTTAAATGTGACACATTAGTGGCCACAGAGCCTATTTCCAAGCGAGGTAGTGAGTTATATTCTACAGACATTGGGCAATGCAAGATACACTATATTACTATTGTTAATATAATTAAAATGTACTTATCTGGCAACATAATTTGTTTTTCACACTTGAAGTTTCTGGAGATCAGACACATGTTTAATTGGTAGAACAGAACTGGATTCACTTCTTCTCAGAAATATTTTTCCATTTGATGTCCAGATAAATTTAAATCCCTTATCCTTCTTTACTTTGTAAGCTGCTTTGAACAGATCTTTATTTTTCCTTGTTAGGCTCTCAGTAATGAAGATGTTCTGTTCAACTCGGTACCCGAGGTCCTTGGTATTGACATTTATAAGCCTTCTTCTGGCAAACTTGTTATCTTAGGAGACACATTTGTTCCACACCCTTGATATCTAAACTAATTATTTATCTCTAAATCTAATACTAACAAGATGCAAAACATAAAGTTCCTACAAATATAGCATATAATCCCTGTTAGAAGGGAACAATGATATTCGACCATGCAATTACTCGACAAGGACTCATGCCGGAGGCTACAGCATGCTATTTTCATTCTAAAATCAT
Source organism: Trachythela sp. YZ-2020 (assembly GCA_016169945.1). Classification (NCBI taxonomy): domain Eukaryota; kingdom Metazoa; phylum Cnidaria; class Anthozoa; order Malacalcyonacea; family Clavulariidae; genus Trachythela; species Trachythela sp. YZ-2020. Next base: position 1,195,126 of record JADLSH010000393.1, on the reverse strand, counting down.
CATCATTAATTTAGTTACACAACAAATGCGTACAATATAGTAACAGTCCGGAGCTGATCTATATTAGACTTTAATATCGTGACACGTGCAACAGCCGCGCCGGTTGCAATCTGAAAGCATTTGAGAAATCTGAAACTGCTACTCAAGAATCCGCATACATCGATACGTTCTTTTAAAAATTAATAATATAACCAACCAATCAGAACGCAGCTTCTGAGGCTTGCAGGCTGACTCTGAAATCCTTCCTTTGAAATACAGAAATAGTTTGATCCCTTTAGATAACCAATCCATCCACTTTGGGGCATATTTTCTTCACCTCTTCCATGGATGATCCAAGACAATACAGTCCAATGAATACACCAAATACCAAAATCAAAGGTTTCCCGCTCATATATATTTTATAATACTATTACGAGGTGAAATTGTCAAAATTTGGTGTGAAATCTCTGTCCGATTAACCCATTCCACACAGACTTGATAGTAACAAAACAGATTACTGTCAGTAAATTTTAAGACAATTTACAATATTTTTGCCCATGTTTCAAACGCATATTTGCGTACTTTTCACACCTTAAACATGCCGCCATTTTGAATGTTTTCAGGGGGGTAACTGTCAAAGTGAGTGAAAGCTATTTTTGTCCTCGATACTGCCCCATAAAAAACGGTCAAGGCTGAGGAGGGGAAAGGCTAACTATATCTGGAGGACGTGTCAAAAACATGGCAGATTTTAGCTTGCTGACGCCATATATGGTCCCAAATGCACATGGTAATTACCACTGACAACCACAATACTGTGCTATCGACGAACTCCTTCACCCTCCTGGTTTTTGCACTATAATATTTTATGCTTTCGACATTTGTTTTTGAGCTAAAAAATCTTGATATTTTTTCTCCTATTTTTGCTTGTTTTGCAAAGTCGAGGAATGATTACCTAATTGTTCCACTTGTGGATGCAACAATTCACTATAAAGGAAGAATATAACTGCTTCTCACCGGTAAGATTTGCATTTTTTTTCTAGCTTTCTAGTTGACTTTCTATATACTCAGTTGACTTGGATAGAAAGTTTTTTAAAACAGACTTAAAAAAATTGTAATGTATATAAAATCTTGTTGTTTTGATTCAGAGCTGGCCAGGTTGCTTTGACCTTTGTGTTTTTAATTAGTTTTAAAAGTTTTATAGTATAATTAATTTTATACTTGTTGGTTTTTTATATGTGTAGTCCTTTCATAAATACAGTTAATATATGGTGTCAATTGTCAAAATCCTTACACTTACCATACATAGGCTTTGTAACACAGATTATATAGACAACTAAGTCTAAGACAAGCAAATTGTCCTTGGCAAACTTGCTAGTTTTTCCAGGTATTTTTGTAGCAGCTGTTACCTGTTTACTAGCATACTTGTTCCCAATTGGTCAATCATTCACTGAAATGAGACGCCATTGGTCGATTCACACACACAGGAAGTTGATCAATTTTTCAACAAATGAATTGATAAACTCTAGGTAATGAATATCAGCAATATTTTAGTAACACTTCAATTGGAACGACAGTAACATAACAAATAAACACTATAATAATATATATATATATTAATATATAATATAAAAAGTGTATCTTTCAAACCAACTGAAGCATATCAAAAGTTCTCAGTGTATCAAAACAATACTTAGCAGATAGTATCAAAATATTTCTGTCTTTCATACTTAAAGATGATATCCAGTCGAATTTGCGCATGCGCAGAAAACATTGTTTGCGGGGTGCACAAACAAACCATATTACTGTAAATTACATGAAGTAGCCAGGCTATGTTGATATTTGATATTGCTGTCAACCCTGTCATATTGCTTGAGGAGTTGAGGAGCGGGCAAAGAGTGTCGAAGGCGAAGCATGGCAGACGAAGAATGGCAGACGAAGAAGGGGAAAATATAGCAGTTAGTTCGACACCGAATCCAAATCCAGCCCGCGGGATTGAAAAGCGAAAAGAGTACAATGCAAATAGAGCGAAATCGAGGATATACTTGTACGAGCAATTTATTCCATGGGCGAAGTTGAAAAGTTAGCTAAATTTTGACACTCACAAACAGCTCGCGGAGTTTTTGATAAATTCATATTTATCTGGAGTTTCAGGACAGAATAATACTGTGAAGTGGTATGTAAATAGTTTTGATGATTTATGATAATGCTATATATGTTCGACTGCAAGAATCATCTTCTATATTATTGTTTTTGCATATTTAGCGACGCTGAAACACAGACAGACAATGTGGATTCAAACATGTCATCGCCAGCATTGTTCTCTGTAGAATCGCCAATACAACCGATGGTGCCTTGTAAGTATTAAATTATTTTTGAATCGCTTTATATATCATGTCATTGACTTTTCAATATCGAAATGTATGTTTTACATCATATATATTTTTATTTTCTTAGTGATGATGTCTACTCCTGAGCGAAGTGAAATCTCAGAGGTAACACAATCCGGCACAGAAGAGCCGTCCAGGAAGCGACGGCTTAATATTTCAGAGTCCACAATTTCCGCATCTACATTATCAAGGTATCTATTTAGTGTTTATTCATTCACAGCAATCTTTGTATGAAATAGCATATCATTTACTTGTGAGTTGCATACAGTATATTTCATGGCTGTTTACACGAACCCGAGTTGACTATCAACCTGGGTTGGCTTGCCAGCTAGGTTGGTCAACCTGTCTACTAATAAATTACTATTAGTGTTTACATGATAGCCAGGTCAACCCTTTCACATCTCGCCAACTCCTGGGCACCCTTCTCCAGACCCAGGTTGGCGAGGTGTGAGAATTGTGCTTATTTCTTCATGTAAAGTCCGGTTGGCTTGACACGTAAAAATACAGATTTTCCTTGAGCTGTGGCCTGTACAAGCTCTAATACTCATTCAATGCAGTATTCATGTGTTAATTTAAATGTGAAACATGGGTCTCGTTAAATTGCCTTACAACAAGTAAACAAATTCGGCTAAAACAATGTTGATAGTAGAAAGGTTCGAAACATTTGTATTGACAAAATAGTGTGTAATGAAAGATTTAGAAACAGAAATGTATCACAACCTCAAATGAATGTCAGCTCGGGTTGGTGCAAGCTGACCGGGTTGAAAACATTTCATTTAAACACGTCTTAGCTATAAACTAGATATAAATTGGTGTGATGCCTATATTAACATGGCTTAGTTTTGTTTACATGTACCCTGTAACTACATGCTCAGCAGCTGGGTAGATTAGATTAAATCACCCCCCAAAATACCCTAAACCTAACCCTTACCCCCATTCTAACCCTAAACCTAGAACATGAAAACCAGTGTTGTTTTAATAAAAAGTATCTTGAACAGGATCCAACCCATGACATGCAATCTGTAAGCAGATGCCCTACCACTACACAATCAGCAGCATGGCTGAAAACATTTGTAAAAAATTGTTTTATACTATAGTGATATTAGTACAAAGCACAAAACTAAATTGACCGGCTGCCAAGCATGTAGGCACTTTATTACATGTTAATATAAAGATGTGGAAATGTTGACAAATAGATTTTGTCCTGCTAGAACTTCTGTATTATGTGCATTATTGCTCTCACCTGGTGAGACAAAATCAAGTTGTCAAAGTGGAAACAATGTCAAAATTTTATCAGAGAAAATCTTGTCAAATTCATCCCAGATTGTGACAATGGAATATTCTTGTTACAAAGAGTTTACTGCACCATGAACTACATTATAACCTGTGCCATTGACAACTTCAATCTTTCGGGTCAAATTTATCAACCTTCTTGCCAGACATTGACACTTCTTGACCCTGATGTCCCAGAAGATAGCTCTGATGATAGTCTGGATTTAGATGTCAATGAACAAAGTGCCTTGTGAGTATATATACTGAGAACTTACATTACATACATTTTCAATTCACTAACATTGGGGCTTTTCAGTGACCGATTACATCATGTATCTCACTTACCTATTGACAGCGGTCTCACCCACGTATTTAAGGGAGAATCCATATATCATTAGTACAGTCTCTGTGCAACTGCCAACCAGACAACAACTGTTTTCACTCAAAGCAAAATGTCACGCGCGCCGGAGGTGTACAACGAGCAACTTCAACGCCTCCAGCGATCCATGCAGCAAGAAGTACTATTACATCTGCTCAAATCACAACGCCTGAGGCTTCACAAGCCCTAAGCCATGAAACTCCACCAAATCAAACAAATGAAGCTCCGGCCGCAAGTATTGATCCTGTCGAAGAACCAACAATGGACACCGCTCAGCCGGAGGGATAATTATTTATCTGTGTTGGTGTACGTTTACAGTCCTTGTGCTTTCACGGTTTCAACACAACCATCCATCGTTATACAGGCATGATCTGAATGTCATAAAGTTTCTTTACCGAACCAAACTATTGTATATACATTTGTAGTTTTGCCTTCGGCACTGATTATACCAATCTCAATTTTCAACCCTTTTCGCCCGTCAAAATATACTCTATACGTACTCCGGAACCGTTATACAATTCAAGAAAAATTTTCTTGTTAGTTCGCATCGTTTCCGAAGTTCAGCTGAAAATATTTTAAGATCCAAGCCTCACCTAGTTTCCTTTGTCTTTTACGTTAGTAACCTTTGTCTAAAATGCAAATTATCACAAAATAGCTTTCCTATGTTCAAGTTTGTTTGCTGAAATTAATTGCTCTATCACCCTCACCCCTTCGTAAATCTTTCTTTTGCTTTCAACTAAAATTTTGTCCCATGGCGAATCAGTTTACTTTACAATTTGTGTAAAGTAGTTGACAGTTTGGTCCTAGATACAGTTCAGTTATTTCGTTATGCTAAAATATTACGCGCTTGTTTACAACACAAATCTCTCACGCCCGTTAGTTATTTCTTTCGGCAGGTTAACAGTTGGCCCTGCAAGCATCTTTTGTTTCATGAACACAGGTTAACAGTTTATCCCTGTTGCTGTATCGGTTATTCACTTCATTATAAGGCAGGTTAACAGTTTGGCCCTGCGTATACAATATATACTTTATTTGACGTTTACGAGCACAGGTTAACAGTTTGCCCTGTTGCTGTAGCTATATAGCTAGTTTCTTTGTTAAGGCAGGTTAACAGTTTGGCCCTGCATATACAATATATACTTTATTTGACGTTTATGAGCACAGGTTAACAGTTCAGCCCTGTTGCTGTAGCTATATATGGCTAGTTTCTTTGTTAAGGCAGGTTAACAGTTTGGCCCTGCATTGGCTGCATATACAATATATACTTTATTTGACGTTTATGAGCACAGGTTAACAGTTCAGCCCTGTTGCTGTAGCTATATATGGCTAGTTTCTTTATTAAGGCAGGTTAACAATTCAGCCCTGTTGCTGTAGCTATATAGCTAGTTTCTTTGTTAAGGCCGGTTAACAGTTTGGCCCTGCATATACAATATATACTTTATTTGACGTTTATGAGCACAGGTTAACAATTCAGCCCTGTTGCTGTAGCTATATAGCTAGTTTCTTTGTTAAGGCCGGTTAACAGTTTGGCCCTGCATATATATGTAATATGTTTATGACACAATTCTCTCACGCTCCGTTAGTTATATCTTTCGGCAGGTTAACAGTTGGCCCTGCAAGCATATTTTGTTTCATGAACACAGGTTAACAGTTTATCCCTGTTGCTGTATCGGTTATTCACTTCATTATTGGGCAGGTTAACAGTTTGGCCCTGCGTATATATGTGTATATGCGTGTATATGTGTGTGCATGTGCATGTGCATATATAAATATAATTTGTTTGATGCTTATGAGCACAGGTTAACAGCTTAGCCCTGTTGCTGTATACTGTTAAAGCAGGTTGACAGCCTAGCCCTGTTGTAATAATTATAAGATTTGGTTGATCCTTTAGCACTGTGATTGTACGTTGCATGGTTTTATAAAAGGCAGATTAACACTTAAGCCCAGTAATTGTGGCATACACATGCTCTTCGAGATGTAAACAATGTATTCCGTTTCCCTCTCGTTTACATATCATTTGCCTTTCCCCCCCTGCTGGTTTGTAGGCTGATGAAATTGCTACTTTGAAAGCTCGCATCAATGCGCTTGTAGAGTAAAATAAGCCATCGGTTGATTCAATCTTCCAAGAGATTCATACTCTCGATCCTTTGGTGACAGTCCTGAAGGGGATTCTAATCCTTACTCGGATTACCGGGGCTCGGGGCTGTCATCTCCTGGGATTGATTGTTGAATCTTGAATGGAAAACCTCTTCCTACCAGGAATATTTCTTCCCTAGGTTCCTGAAATTGCCATTCCTGATTGGGAAGCTACACTGGATTTTGACCCGTTGTCCGTACCCCTACATAAAATCCAATGGGTCAATTGTGAAGGAGAGTCTATTAGCCATGCAGTCCCAGGAGATGACAGCATATAACCGGCACTTGCCCCAAAGTTTCATTGATGATGTTTTATCTGGTTCTCAAACTGCCGATGCCAGTTGAATTTACTGATATTTCCTGATCCCAATACTTTTGTAGCGGGACAATTACATCAGCATTATGATCAATGGCTTCATAACGCCTCAACACTCCACAATGAAATTACGACCATTTCCAACTCTCGAGTGGATGTCTTCACTGATAGTATGGTCCCCATTCACAGTTGGCAAAAAACAAGGCTCACGTTCTAAGCCCTTATTTGATGCCATGAAACAAATATCTACACATATCGTCTCTGCAAATATCCTTGTCCGAGACCAAGCCGCTCTCAAAACGCTATTTTTTGTTAGTGATTTGCGAAATATCAAGACTGCAGAAATTTTGCGCTTTCCGAATGACGATGGCTTTCTTTTTAACCACGTCTGGGGCAAAACGCTCCGTGATGGCTCCTCAAATATGTTTAGTATTTGCCGCCATCCAAATCCATTAGTTTGTCCTGTCGCCGCAATTGAAATGTAAGTTGACCTTTGCCAGCAACTATCAATTGACCTATCCCGAGGATATCTTTTTCGACCAACTACGGCACAAGGCCATGTCATTGACAAACCCCTAGCGAGTTCAGCGACACAACAACGCCTGAAACTTTATCTTAATTAAGAAGCCAGGATTGATGAAGGAGAAACATTACATAGCCCACGCTGGTTGCGCCGCCACTCTTGCACTCTCTGGGGCGAAACTTGCTAATATCATGAGCCACATTGGTTGGGAAAATGATCAAACCGCTTTATATTGCATGAAACGTGTAGAGGTTTGCGACGGGGCTCTCCATCTGACCTCCTCGCAACTAAAGCAGATCAGACTCTTGAAACTTCGGCTCAATATCGACCGCCTTTCCCCCGATCCAATAAAAAAGATCTAACGTCGACCCCGCAACGTGACCATGGATTTGTTGAGAATTGGCTGATGAGAATTGGCTGATGAGAGTTGGATGATGAGACTTGGATGATGAGAGTTGGATGATGAGAGTTGGATGATGAGAGTTGGATGATGAGAGTTGGATGATCAGAGTTGGATGATCAGAGTTGGATGCTTTAGGATAGTCTTGTAAGGTTATAAGACATATTCTGGTTTAGGCATTCACTGTAACCGAAGACTGTCAGGCACCAATTCTCACTAAAGGAGTGGGAGAGATCACTGACAATAATGTACTATTGACAGCGGTCTCACCCACGTATTTAAGGGAGAATCCATATATCATTAGTACAGTCTCTGTGCAACTACATACTGGATAGCACCTGGTGAGGACAATTGCAATCTCCGATTCTCTTACCACTCCATACCTTGCAGTTGTGGGAGGTGCGCAACCCGCCCTTCCCGCCCATTTGGGAAGGCATACCATTGCACTTCCTTCAACTGTCAGGCACCCATTCTCACTAAAGGAGTGGGAGAGATCACTGACAATAATGTACTATTTACTGTATTATGTGCAGAAATGTACTGTATACCGTAAATGTAGTCACCATGGTTATTGAACATCAAAGATTCCATTTTCAGTCTGTTTCTTTATTCTACAGGTTAGATCTCCCTGGAAGATGAGGTGTTTGACACACTGTTGGGTGAAGAGTTAGACACAGAGGATCCAGAGCTAACATTACCTGGAGAAAACCCACCATCTACCAGTGTACTTGAAGATAGCACACCAAATATTTCCCATTTGCAACTTGTCGAAATGGAAAAGTGCATTGTATTTACAGATCGAATACTTGAACTGCTACGAACAATACATGGTGTCAACTGCAATAGACCAAACTGTTGTAAGAAATGGGAATACAAGAAAACATATGTAGGTAGCTGTCTTATTGTGACATGGAAGTGTTCATCAGGCCATTTTGGAGGAAGCTGGTCATCTCAACCAATGACTAATAGAATGCGTGCTGGGAACTTACTACTGTCATCTTGCCTTCTATTATCTGGAAATTCCTTCACCAAGATAGCCCTATTTTTCAAGTTTTTAAATCTTAAGTTTATTTCGAAGAGCCTATTTTACCAACACCAAGGCCTTTATATTGCATCAACCGTACAGAGTCATTGGGACTTGATGAGGGAAAGTCTCTTGGATGAGAGGAAAGATAAAGAGGTTCTCCTGAGATCGGATGGCAGGAATGATTCCCCGGGGCATTGTGCACAATACTGCACATACACCATTGCAGATATGGTGGATGAAGTCATCCTACAGCAGGATGTACTGGATGTTCGTGAGGTGGCTGGCAGGAAGAGTACCAATATGGAACGTCTTGGGTTTCAGAGGGGTATGGATGCTCTATTAAGCACAGAGATTGTGATAAAGGAGGTGATAACTGATGGACATACTGGAATTGCATCATTAATGAGTAAGTGATAGATATACATGTATGTGATATTCTAATGGTTAATTTTGATATGTACCAAGAATTGTACTGTATGTTATCTTTGCAGCCCAATCAGCCATGTTGCATTGAATATAAATGCACAAGACAATATTTACGATATTTCCAATCTTAACAGGTCACTGTGAGAAGTATTCTGGCATTGTGCATCAGCGAGATGTCTGGCATGGGGGGGAAAATATTGGGGAAAAACTAACAAGTGTAAGCTTTAATTTTCTCATTTCAATATAATAAAATATGTTTAAAATGGTTGTACAGTATTTTCTGATTAATTAACACTCAACACTTTCCACTTGACAAGTGAAATTGTCTGGTGTTAGGCAGAGTAAATTGACTAAGTGAGTGCATTGGTGTTTAATGGGTTTAGCACTTATACGTCTAACAAAATTTATTACGCTGGTTGAGATGTGTAAATCTACCTAAAAATACAATAAGAACCTTCCGTTAAAACACTGCAGTTCTTATTGTATTTTTCAGGTTCAAGATACAGTATTAAATTTGGCATTTGTATTAATCCTGCATCACCCATGTCAAATCATCAACATTGTTAAATCTCCTTAGACTAGTATTCTAGTAAAATGGTTTGATGCTAGGCGAGGTAAATAACAAGGTGTGGTTCGAAGAAGTGTTTAAAATTAACAAGGTTTTTGTTCTTTCTTGTATTAGGTTGCAAAAGAAAAGGGGAATGAAGATTTGATGCAATGGGCAGGGGCTGTGAAAAACCATTTTTGGTATTGCAGTCGACAGTGTGACAGGAATGTTGATGATTTCAAGGTACTGTACATGTACTGTACTACATGTCCATAAGTACAGTATTCAATTATATATATGTACCATATATGTAATCAATCATGATAATTGTAATTAAATAATTGTAATCATGATAATTGTTTAGTTTGTAAATCCTTTTAAACACAATGCCGAACATACACAGAATGCAACACAGAAATGAATGGGAATGATAATATCTGCGGGGTGAAACACAGGCCATGTTCACAGCTTTTCTGTGTATAATTTCTACATAGTAACATGGCTATGTCCTCGATTGTTTGCAAGTTGCAGCAAAAATTTTCCCTATGTACTGTACTGTTACATGAGCTTTAGTGCCCAAGTCAAATACTGTTAGACAGAGTAAAGTGGCCTGCATTGCTCTTATACCTGCATGACCTGTTACAAATATAAATGTATAGGATTTGTGGAGAGGAATACTTCCATGTTGTGAATGAACACGAATGGGCTTTAGAAGATGGAAAAAGTGCAGGCAAATGTGGTCATGATCCACTCAATGAAGAAGAGAGACAAAAGCCTTGGTTAGAGAAGAATGGCAAAGCACACAAGGCATTGCAAAAGATTGTGTTGGGCAAGAGATTCCTGAATACATTTCCGTACTATACAAATTTCAGGTTTGTAATAAAGTCTTCATATTTCTGCAGCCTACTCAGACATGTAATAATCTACTGGTATGCTACTGTTTACTGGTAACTACTGTATAATTGTGGTAATACTGTAGTACTGTAAATTGTGTGCTATTAATTAATTAGTATAAATTTGTATTTGTAGGCAAACAGGTTTCCTTGAGTCGTTTCACAACCATTTGTTGATGTATTGCCCAAAACGACATTCATACTCGTAAGTACAGTAAGAGATGTCAATCTCCCTGGGAATGAATTCATTAGGACAAATACAAATCGCTACATTTGCCTACCCTAGTACTTTTTTGGGCCACTGACTGAAATTCCTGGCTATGTCACTGAGTGAATCACAAAGTTCCTCTCAGTCACACAAGACGACAAGTCCCAGGGACTTGTCATAAAGATCACACAGAGCGATATTTATATGCGACAACTAGCTGCAGAGAATTGTGGTCACACAGTAAGCCATGAAGTTCTGTGATTGGTCAATTTTAATTTTGTCCCAGCAACTTGTTGCATAAGCTGCTCACACAATGGGACAAGTCGCAAGAATCAAATTTATTTGATTTAATGCGAGTTGTCGCTGGGATAAAAAATAAAAACTTTCGCCTTGTGTGACCAAACCTTTAAATTCATTGGTGTGTAGAGAGGCTTCTACAGTATCTGCTATAACTAATTACAAAATTTTATTTCACAGTTATGTAGGATACAAGTTAAGAAATCAACTTGCTATCATTGATTTCAATAGTCATAGGGAACGGCAGCCCTATAAGAACTCTGCTGGAGAACTTGTGTAAGTAACTATGCTGTATTAAGTAAAATAATGAAATTGCTAGCAATAAACGAGAATAGGGCTTTCATGCTCCCACAAAAGGAAACTGTTTTAACATTTGATACACTGTTTTCAATCTATTAGACACCGTGCTCAACATAGCAAACGGACCAAGCAGTGGCGACCAGTTGCTGTTCTTCAGCCCAAAGAGTATGCCATCACTTATTGTGAAGATATTTGAGCAACAACAGAAGACTGGTAGTGTCAACCAAAAAGTGGTGAGAAGTGCAGAGGACCCACAAAATATTGCTCCCAACATTGCTATGGAACCAAGACCAAGTATGAAACATTTATTGGAGGTGCACAAGTCCCGATTTTGACAGTGTCCAACTGTCCATATAATTATTACAAAACATTTATACACTATAAATAAATATCTTACTTGTATTTTAATTGGCATGGTGGTATGTCATAGGTATGCCGAATTTAAAATACAGTGCATGGGAATATAGTAATATGTCTAAATTCTGAATATGTATGCCAAAGAAACTGTCATGCGTGGCTTGGAAATTTTAACAGGCACCATTGTACAACATGAATTAATGATTAACCGATTCTGGTAGTACACAACCACTGACAATTAAACTCTGGCATTAGACAGAGTAAATACCAAGGTAGGGCTGATTTGGGCACATTGCAAGTCAATGGGTTAAACAGTCGAATAATTTCATATGCATGTTTTGATGAATTTGATGCACATTCAACAATACAAACTTGTTTGTGAAATTTAACAAATGACAGTACCATGCTAAATGTAAATACAACTAAGGTATACAGTAGGTTTTTCTAAACCCCTTTTTTGGGGGGGTCATTTATCACAACTTACAAACAGGATAATCTACATGAGCTTGTTAGTAATAAAAGCATTTATTATATAATATATTATGTAAGTCCATGTCTAGTGAGTAATAACAGGAAAGTTGGTTACTCTATGAAATCCAATTCAATAATTATATTGCCTATAAGCGTGTTGGCCTAAAACCCACATAAATACCATTAGGTGATGGATACCGGTTTCTGATTGCCTTCACACAGCAGCTTGGGACAACTCTCCTGTTACCTTGTCCAAGTTTTCCATGTTGCCAAAGAACAAATTGCCTGTAAGTTGCATGCCTGAAGTTCTCGTTATTTCGGGGATGTTCCATTGCTAACATATCCTCCCTGTACATCATTGCCACATCTAAAATGTTTCCATCCAACACAATTTCGTAAAACAATGGGTTTGTTGTTATACACGCCCGAACACTTTTTGTACAACATTTATTTTCCAATTGCGTTGGCATGGCTACACACAAACCACACTTGCACCAATCAGGTGACTGGTGGTCCTGTGTTTCCTGGTGGTTCTACATTCATATTTGGTAATTCACCATTTACCAAGTCAGCAAAAATTGCAGGTTGTCATCTTAGCAATTAGCCAGACGTCTAACTGCTTCCTCATTAAGACTATTTATTAACTCCTATAAAAAGATTGGACTCATTATTAAGTGTCTATATGAAATATATTCTAAATTTAAGTCCACATATTACAATGAAATTGAATGAAATAAAATTTGGTGAACTTCCTATCGGTATTTTACTTTTTGAAACCTCAATGACTGCTAAGACTGTTGTGAAAGATACTAATTTCTGGCTAGTACACATGAAATTTCTTGGTATGTATACATGCATGGCTTACAACCTTTTAAACTGGTCAGACAATCAACCATATTTTAGCATCACAAATTCTCAGATTAACCATCCTGTGAACAAAGCATTCATTTTAGAAGAAAATCACCTCACAGCAAAGAATGACAATTTGGTTTATTTGTTTCCTATAAGTTTGTTTAACTCCAGCTTCCATTATTCAGCCAAATCAATAAATCTATACTCTATATTATTAAGTCCAAGCATTCCTATAAATGCACCCTCGATTTGCTTGGAATTTGAGTAGAGCATTTATGCTGTAACAGATTTTGGAGAAAACGTTTAGTTAGTACCTGTATCTGATCTTCATGTACAGCCTGTCTTTCTTCTGAATTGGCTTCAGCCACCAACCTTCCACGTCCTCTTCCACGTCCTCTTCCACCTCTTGTTGATCCACGGCTAGTTGTTGTAGGTTGCCTAGCTCGACCTCTAGATGCTGTTGAACCCCTGGGGCGTTTGGGTGGCATTGGTTCATAGCTTTCATCTGAAGATTTGTTGTCCTAAAACAAAATACTGTCTGTTGAAATAGTTTTTCAATGCAAATTGAATTATTGCAATAAGCCAGAAATTAAGCCAGAAATTGTCATCAAACGTGGTTTTAGATCCTTGAATCAGCTCATTTTCATCTGTGTGATCTCGATGTTCGAGCGTAAAAGATGCTTCCATTGCCCACGACGTTGTAGTTTGGAAAGCAAGAAAACAATACGCTGCTGTACCCAGGTGTTTCGGCGCCATATGTTGCTGCCATATTTGTTTTGTAGGTTCACAATGAAACCAACGAATATAAACAGGATACGGTCCATTAAATTGAAGTGTCATTTAATTTGGAAAGTGCGAAATCAATTATCGAATTGGCCGTTCAAAGCCACCCAGATAGTCCATTAAATTTACCTCCATGAATACACACAAGGAGTGAAGTCCGCCATATTAGTTGCATAAATTATATTAGTATTGCCTTGCGATACTTCGTGTACGCTTATATATAATGGATGTAAACAAAAAATGTAAACAAACCCCGCACATGCGCAGATTCGACTGGATATAATCTTTAATATATATTGAAACAAACTTTGCATGTCAAAAGATTAAAAAAATTGATTAATTTTATATAAACTATTAATGAAATTCTGACGTAGAGACACAGAACAGACATGGGCAGAAGCTCCACTCCGGGGTAAAAAGTGTGCCAGAATGCCACTCCTGATCACTATTATGATCATTCTATTTATGCAATTATGCTTATTATTGTAAAGTGCGGCTAATCTGTTGTAAATCTGGATGTAATATCACTATTTTAAAGTACAAGAGAAATCCAGTCTATAAGTTATATCAATAATCCTCAGTCACTGTCCAGTCTGTCCTGAACCAATAGCCATAAGTCATTAAGAATTTGTAGCAAATTCCAAGGGGTGTATCACTCCAAAAAAGCGTACGAGATATGTGGGATTTGTAGGGATATCATAGATTTTTTGGGATTTCATAGAGATTTTTTTAGGGATTTTCGGTGATTTTATAGAGATTTTAAGGATTGTGTTTCGAGGTGTACGAGATTTTTTGGAGTGATTCTGTGATACACCCCTCAGCCCATACTACGGCATTTACATGTTCTTTATTTATTTATTTATTTATTTGTACATTCTTTTACGAGGAGGTCTCAGTCACCAAAAGTTATTTTCATGAGAGCCCTCAGTCTTTTCGTCTAGATATTCCAGTTTTAAAAGGTAAAAAGACTTTATAAAGCTAAAAACTTGTGACAAAATGTCTGAATCGCCCAAGGCGGGCGCCTGAGTATATATATAACAGTGTGTTCAGACACGAGTCGCTATATAAATTTCCATAAAACGCAATTACGCAAACAAAAGTACAATCACTACGAACACTACATACACTCACCTTGCAAGATTGAACGCTCAAAGTCTCTTGAACGTCTCAAGATGTTAGAATTCCACAGTAAAAATACTCAATAGCAGCTTGTTGTCACTTCGAAGCATTGATGTTCGCCTTGAGAAGTCAAACTGAAAGAGCGCCATAGGGTGAAAAATTTATAATTTGCCAATCAGCGAAGATCAGATTTCTCAATAGCAAATTTCTGTTGGCTAAGCCCACCAAATCGGAAGTAAACTGTCATCAAATGCGGCACATGTGGCGGCCTTTGGCAACTCTAATGTTATTGTTGTCTGCAGCGCATTGAAATTCGCGGTTAGTGCCTTTCTCAGTCTTTCAAGTCGCGCACGCTTTCTTGCCCTCCCTTCTCACGTGTGCGCGCACTTCTCACATGTGTGTTTACTGCATGTTCACACTTTGCTATATTGCTTAAAATCTTTTACACTAGAGTACAGAAGAACTGAACTGTAAGATACAAGACTTGTGTTAATCTAATGTTGCTGGCAATCATACACAGGTGAAATTACTAAGATGTTGCTACACTGAGTAAATCTACACCGGGCAAGCTGAAAAATCAACTTGACCACAGTGAGAATGCAACCCACAACCTCTGGTTTACAAGACCAATGCATTCCAGACTGAGCTACACAGCCAACACAGTTTGAATGTGTAATATTTTGGAGCTTAGTCTAGCTCCTTCAATATTCTTATCTCTAAGACAGTAAACCTAATGATGCTGATGGTAAATGAAAACAGATGAAATCATTAAGATGGTGCTACACTGTGTAAATGTACATGAGATTAGTGTGTTGCAATTTTGGGTCATGAACTGTAAACTTCTAGGCAGTGGTATGGGGCCATGCCCCAGCGATGGCGATAGAGGTCAAGAAATGGGCATGCGGCGTGAAATGCAGGCGGGCGCCAAAATCACCAAGAAGGGATTAGTATTTAATTCTAAAATTTAAATTTTTAAATTTAAATTCTCAAACAATAAAGCGCGATACTATTGCGGCACAACAACATATATTTTGTATAGTTCATGTAGTTACAACAATCTACCTGGCGAAGAAAGAGCCTCTATTATAAATTGACAGTTTTAGCTGCGACTGCAAAAACTACCGTTGTAAACAATGACAGAGACGGGACGAAAACAAATTAAAACTGTTTTCGAGATGTTAACGACAATTTTATCCATGGGCGTACCGAGCGGGGGGATGAATGGGGGTGAAAATGGTCGATAGATTGATTGCAGATTGATAGTGGTTGGTTTTTGAAACCAAAGCGGGAAGCGGTGGATCGGTAAATTTTAAAATTTCAAACAACCACAGGGTTGTACTTTTGTTCATACTCCAGTTATTTCTTGCAGAGCCAACGACAATCATCTCATCTCCAATAGTTTGTCGTTACTTTCACTTTGTGTATATATAAAAAGGAACAAAACCAATGTTCTTAACTGGCGCTTTTAATTGTCTACGGAGCAAACATCATTTCTGATCAAAACTTGGGGATGAGGTTGTAAAAAGTTAAAAAGTGCGTTACAAATCTTGAATTCTTAGATGTAAAAACTCCACAATTTTTTATAAAATATCCTCTCAGGAAGCACGGAAAATGCACTTCTTTGGCTTCAAAAATGCAAAATTTTCCTGGGGGAGCATGCCCCCAGACCCCCCTAGTAACGTTGTGCGACTAGTAACATAGGCTTAGCAACTAACATCGCTGTTTTGCACTTCAAATTCGGGCGATACTGAATAGGGGGGGAGGGGGCGCCAGTATCGAAATAACTTTTGGGGGCGCCAAATTTAACACTGGCCCCCCTTGAAAGTTTGGAGCCACCACGCCACTGCTTCTAGGAAGTTAGTCTGCTCCATCAATTGCTTGATAGATGTAAACAAATATCTTACCATTATCCAGGAATCAAAGTTAAAAATTATAAGCCAGTTCTGGTGAAAATGGATTCAACTCGCGCAGTTAACTGAGTTTAGTTCAAAAACTTTTTTGTTAATGAAGAAAAGAAGCCCCTTTCACTGATCAATTACAACAACAATTTATTGAAGTTGCGCACGTCATATAGGTTATTTACAAAAATGAAGAGTAATGAAGTTATAGTGAGTAGTAGATATAAATTGGAGTTAATATTTCATTATGTCGTGCGCAGTGGACAAAGTAGCATAGTGCTTTCGAGTTGTCCACTGCCTACGATTTATTACTAATAAGAACGGAGCGGCGCTAGAACGAATTCACAACTATATATATTCTATAATTACATTTGAGTTAATAGGAGTGATTGTTTATAGTGTTTCTTAAACAGATAGGATGAACTGGATTTTTTTATTGTGTAATCTACTGATTCCCATATTTTGGATGAAGCGAATTGAAATGTGAATTTTCCATAATTAGTTCTTATTTTTGGTCTACTAAAATTTTCTTTTGAAGCAAACCTCGTATTATAGGTGTGTGACGCGGAAGCTAACGTTACGTATGTAGAAAATATATTAGGTACATTACTTGGTTCATTAAAAATTTTGTAAGTGAAATTAGCTATTTTAAGCTTAGACATTATCTAATTTTAGGATTCCCAAAAGGCTATAGTAAGGAGTGGCATCCTCTCTTTTGTGAGCAAAAAATATGCTTCTAATACATTTATTGAGAGATGTGCGGAGCTTGGTTAAATGAGAAGTATAAGTATTGGCCCAGCTCATTAGTCCATAGTTTATATAAGGGTAAATTAGGGTATAGTAGAGTTGCTTAAGCGTATTTAAATCAAGGTAATATCTTAATTTGTTTATGATGCCAGTATTTTTGGAAATTTTGGCCTTCACGTGGTTAATTTGTTGTTCCCAGGTGATGTGTTTGTCAATGTACATACCTAAGTATTTTATGTATTGTGTTTGTTCTATGTTTCCAATTTGGATTTTACCGATCTTTTTCTGTTTTGAGCCAATAATCATAAAGTTCGTTTTTTTAAAATTTATTGATAGTTTGTTTATAGCACAATAGTTATTGAGGTATGATAATTGTGTTTAGCAGTACGACTGGTATATTAAACGCTAGTACGCTACGATACAGTATAAATATGCACCTGAAATTTAAAAAGTTTCAACCTACTGCCATCTAAAAACAAGACATGACGTATATTTTGGTTCAAGCTAAGTCGAATAATAGTTGCACTTCAAGCAACACATATAAAGAACATGGGGGGCCATGGCCCCCCCAGCGATGGTTTCAAGAGGGGCGCCGAAATGCAGGCGGGGCGCCAAAATCACCAAGAAGGGATTAGTATTTAATTCTAAAATTTAAATTTTTAAATTAAAATTCTCAAACAATAAAGCGCGATACTATTGCGGCACAACAACATATATTTTGTATAGTTCATGTAGTTACAACAATCTACCTGGCGAAGAAAGAGCCTCTATTATAAATTGACAGTTTTAGCTGCGACTGCAAAAACTACCGTTGTAAACAATGACAGAGACGGGATGAAAACAAATTAAAACTGTTTTCGAGATGTTAACGACAATTTTATCCATGGGCGTACCGAGCGGGGGGATGAATGGGGGTGAAAATGGTCGATAGATTGATTGCAGATTGATAGTGGTTGGTTTTTGAAACCAAAGCGGGAAGCGGTGGATCGGTAAATTTTAAAATTTCAAACAACCACAGGGTTGTACTTTTGTTCATACTCCAGTTATTTCTTGCAGAGCCAACGACAATCATCTCATCTCCAATAGTTTGTCGTTACTTTCACTTTGTGTATATATAAAAAGGAACAAAACCAATGTTCTTAACTGGCGCTTTTAATTGTCTACGGAGCAAACATCATTTCTGATCAAAACTTGGGGATGAGGTTGTAAAAAGTTAAAAAGTGCGTTACAAATCTTGAATTCTTAGATGTAAAAACTCCACAATTTTTTATAAAATATCCTCTCAGGAAGCACGGAAAATGCACTTCTTTGGCTTCAAAAATGCAAAATTTTCCTGGGGGAGCATGCCCCCAGACCCCCCTAGTAACGTTGTGCGACTAGTAACATAGGCTTAGCAACTAACATCGCTGTTTTGCACTTCAAATTCGGGCGATACTGAATAGGGGGGGAGGGGGCGCCAGTATCGAAATAACTTTTGGGGGCGCCAAATTTAACACTGGCCCCCCTTGAAAGTTTGGAGCCACCACGCCACTGCTTCTAGGAAGTTAGTCTGCTCCATCAATTGCTTGATAGATGTAAACAAATATCTTACCATTATCCAGGAATCAAAGTTAAAAATTATAAGCCAGTTCTGGTGAAAATGGATTCAACTCGCGCAGTTAACTGAGTTTAGTTCAAAAACTTTTTTGTTAATGAAGAAAAGAAGCCCCTTTCACTGATCAGGTATGATAATTGTGTTTAGCAGTACGACTGGTATATTAAACGCTAGTACGCTACGATACAGTATAAATATGCACCTGAAATTTAAAAAGTTCAACCTACTGCCATCTAAAAACAAGACATGACGTATATTTTGGTTCAAGCTAAGTCGAATAATAGTTGCACTTCAAGCAACACATATAAAGAACATATATATCCATTGGGCGACTTTCAGCCTTTTCGGGTCCCAAAACAGCACATAGAAATGCGTTTAAAATGACAATTTTAGCATCATTAAATACGCTTTTATTAAAATAAAATGAATAATCTACGTTTCTTTAGTACATCCTGAAAATTTCAATGACATCCACCATAAAATAATGACGATATGCTCATTTAAATTTATGAAATACAAGTTTCGGCATATTAGTTTATAATGTTTTGGACCAGAGTTGGTTGCTTTCAACATGCGGCCAAGACGCCGGAAGTAACATGTGCTGGCACAAAAACTTCAAAAGTCGGAATGAGAGTGCAGTTTCTGCCCATGTCTATTCTGTGGTAGAGACATAAACATTGTGTTACCACATGACATGTAATGTTCTTCATTTCCAACTTCATTTTTGATCACAATGCTTGCATCTCCTATCACTATAAGCAACTTTTTTATATCTACCAGTTTCAACTGGCAATCTGTGTGCTGAAACTCACAATCTTGTTACTGCTTGAGGGTACTTAAAATATTTAATTTCTAGCAAGTAATTTTCAATATTTATATTTATCTTAAGTTTTTATAGACTTTCAGTTTACCGCTATCACCATTCTGGTGAACCTGGTCTTTCCAAAATTTACTAAATTCATCATTTAGTATATCATTTAAACAATGGCAAAAATCTCCTCTTCAATGAAAATTATTGGTTTTTGATTCATACTCAAACAAACATTTCTAGCTTCACCAGCTAGTGTATTATTAAAATATGTGTTACTAATACGAATCCAGTATTTGACTACAAAAGTGGAAATTTGACTGATTAATGGGACTATTCCTAATTCAGCATAAATAGCCAGATTTGTTGTTTTTTAGTGTACCCCAAGAATTCGTTTGTAGAATCTTAGTTGAATTCTTTCAATTTCTTTAATACTTTTGAAAAAATTATTTTTAAAAGATTCAAATGAATTTAGTCTACCAATCATATAAGGTCCCCATATTTCACAGCCGTATAACAGAATGGGAATTATCGTCGTGGAAAAAAGTTTTAACAGAATTTTTATTGGCACATTTTCAAAGTTAGAGAATTTTTTTAGAAGGTTATTGTATGCTCTTAAAGCTTTATCGCATAATACTTTTTGAGCTTTCTTAAAGTTTCCAGAAAAATGAATGGTAATTCCAAGATAACAATATTCATTTACTTGCTCCAGGGCCTCGTTTTCGTAGTACCATTTTGTCAAAACATATGAACATCTCTGAGCTGTTGTTCCAAATAATAACATTTTAGACTTCTTTTTGTTAATATTTAATTTCCATTTTTTTGCATATATTTCTAATTTTGACAAACACTTTTGTAATCCTGCTTGCGATTCAGATAACAAAATTAAATCATCTGCATACAATAAACAACTTAAATCTGTATTGCCAAGTCTAACAGGGTGGCATGATTGACCAAACAAATTTGGTATGTCATTTATAAATATATTCAATAACGTAGGACTAAGATTACACCCTTGCTTTACGCCAATATGACATTCAAAATAAGGAGTTGTTCCATATGATATTGTGGTATATGGATGTATAATAATATGGTATGACTATTCTCTTCTCTTTTGCATTAATCATCTGTTATAGGTACCACAAGAAATGGCACAAGGCATCAAAATGCTGAACAGGCACAGCAAAGTCATAGACCATTGGGATACAAAGTTATAGTAATACCCAGTGGCATACCGTGTTCTAACATTTCTACTATGGTGCCCATTCCAAATGTACCGAAGGAAGAAAACTGATGTTAGTGGTGTTGGTTGCTAGCGATCGCAAAATTATGTTACTAGTCTCTTACTCATTTTGGTTGTTTCACCAAGTTACTTTAAGGTACTGTGTTTCAACAGACCAAAGCCAACTTACTGACAGATTCGTTTGGGTTTAACATCCTCTATACTTCCCCACTCGGTATGCCACTGATAATAACTTGATTATACAGTTTGGTTCTTAAAATTATTTACAATACTGCTAATTATTATTTGAAAATGTCAAATTAAAATAAAACAAAATATATTACGCTGTTGTATCTTCGATTTCCAAACATGTTGCATGTTTCACCAATTACAGAAAGGACTGTGTTATTTTGGGATAAATTCTGCAATGTATATGTAATATGCAAATGTAGTTGTAAAGTTTTAAGTAGAGACAAAAGCATAAAAAAGACTGGAGGGACAAGAGAAAAACAAAAGATTTTAAGCTAGGAACACCAGAATTATGGGCGGACTGGGGAAAGTTAAAAATACTTTTTTATTGGGGGTAGTGGAGAGTTTTTAAGCTACTGTAGTGCAGGGACAGCGTGGCCCACTGGAAAATTTCCCGGTGGGCCCCCGGAAATCTGCCAATTGTGTGTGCCAAGCATGCAAAGGTCTACAATGTTTATAAAGTTTTGGGCCCTTCATGAAATATTTGGGATAAATCACTGGTAGTGAACAAAAATTTAATTTTGTATTTAATCCTATTTTTCTTCTCAGCAAATGACACACCCCCAACTCTCCCAACGTTGAGCAGTGGCCCCTAGCAAAATGTCTCCCAGACCCTATTTTTAAGCCATATGCCGCCCCTGCTGTAGTGGCCTTTTAAGGATATTGTTTCACCAGAACCGAGACGACCGGTTAGCAATTACTTCATGTAAACTCGATTAAAGCAACTAAGAAGCCTCACAAATCGTATTTATGTATAATAGGTCATAATATAGTCAAACAACCATTAAACCAATATTATAATTCGATCTAAATAAAGTAAAATAAAGTAGAATAATACATAGAAATATAACAGTAAACATGCATAAACACTTGTCCTAGTTCACACATACTGCATATAAATTATCGCCAAATAAACACAAACTATGCTATAAAAGTCAAACTGTTCGAAATGCTTACTTCTGTGGCGAGATTCCTTAGGAACTAGATAGTCCAGGTTAGCCATAAATTACAACAAAAACATGCACATTTTCCCCTATACTTTAACATTAAATCGCTTAGAATCCGTGTCTGATGCAATATGATGCAATCTTCCAAGTTCACTCCCGGTTCCTTCGCTTCATGCTAATCTTGTGTGTATTACGCTGCTGAACCACTCTCCCCCCCCCCGCCAACGAGGGCACCTCATCCCCTAGCGTTACTTATTGTTCCTTATCTGCATATCCTTCTGCAGGGTATAGTCCTCATGACTGGTCTTTCATAGAACGTTTCCAAAAACTATAGATAACCTTCTGAATAAATTCAACACGTTGTCGAGGATTCTTCGTTTCTCGGAATGATCCTTGCGGAACCACTGCTGACGCTCGACCTAGGAGAATATCGTTGGGGAACAGGAAACAACCATCGTCTGGATCATTGGGGATCCTGCCAATCGAGCGTTGATTCATCAAGTTGGCAGCTTCCAACAAGCATGTGTATAGCTCGAACGGTGTCAAGATCTGTTCACCTTTTGCGGCCTTTTTCGAGCACTTAACCAAAGCTTCAGCGCAACCATTATGGTGTGGTGCAGCTGGAGTAACAAATCTCCACTCCATTCCTTTCTCTGCACTGAATTCCTTTAACTCTTTCTCATACCATCCTTGAATCATTTCTCGGAGTTCACGCTCAGCTCCCAGCAGCTGCGTACCGTTATCACTGATCATCAGGCCTGGCTGTCCACAAATTGTGAAGAATCGGCATAACGTTTGCAGAAATTCCATCTTGAAATAGTCCACTGCGAGTTCCAGGTGTACAGCTTGGTGGTCTTCTTTCAGCCGATTTTAACTTTGTACGGACCAAAGTAATCGCATGCCGTGCTATAAAAGGGTGGCGTAAGTGGCTCCAGACGTGTAATTGGTAGATCTGACATGAACTGCTTCTCGACTTCGGCTTGCATTCGGCAACAGTCTACGCATCGTAATTTCAGTTACTTGGATAAGTCATGACATCGTATAATCCAATACCTTTTCTTGATCTTTGCAACGGTTGTTGCAACTCCGGAGTGGCCATTTTGATGGACATAACGAGTAATCAACAGAGATATCCAGTGTTCACATGGGAGTAGGACTGGGTGTTTCGCATTGTAAGAGATTACTGCTTCGTTTATGCGCCCCCTGACTCTCATAACACCATTTTTATCTACGAATGGCGTTAGTCCTTTGAGTTCTCCCTTTTTCAGGCGAGCATTAAGTGATTTCTGACTTTGTTTTATCCAGTACGACTCGGCATCTTCTAACTCTTTCGCTGAGATCGGTTTAGCTTTTGACGTGTCTTTCGCTCGAGTCGTTTCTGTGTTCTCTTGCATTCAATGCTTGTTTCGCAGCTTGCTGATAAATCGTAACACATAGGCAGTAACTGGGATAAGTTACTTGTGTTTCCGCCATCTGGGAAACTTCTTACACGGAATGATTTCTGACGGTTGGGATTTGATTACTTGGAAGACGGGTTGAGCTTTTCTCCGTTCAGACTGATCAATTTCTTTGGGAATGGTGGTACAAGACTCCTTTGGCCATTCTTCTTCAGGTAACTTCAGGAAATCTGGACTGTACTTTCATCTGCCTAATAGTTGCTGTGAGCTGGTATTCCTCTCGATACATCATCTGCTACGTTCAGCTCTCCATAAACGTGTCTCCACTGATCTGGTTCTGACTTGCTCTGAATCTCGGCGACTCTGGTGGAAACGAATGATTTAAACTCTCTGGCTTGGTTGCGGATCCATGAAAGGACTATGTAGCTATCGGAAAATAAAATAATTATTACGAACTGCATTCGAGACTCCTCGAGAATGGAATGACACAATCTCACCACCAGAACTGCTGCTTGTAGCTCTAAGTGAGGTATGGTCAGGGACTTTAATGGGCTGCTCTCGACTTCGCATCGACAAATCTGGTTACAAAGGTGTTGGTTTCGGTTTCCCATTGTAGGTACACATACCAAAGGCTTGGATGGACGTGTCAGAAAAGATGCAAAGTACTGGTGCTCCAATAACCACATCTGGCGTAAGGGATCTCTTGAACGTGACGCTGTTCAGCTCGTTCATTTCTTGGAAGAATCGAATCCACATTGCTTGGTGTTGCGGCAGTAATTCTTCATCCCAGTGTGTAGTCCTTCCAACCACAGTTTCTGCATCCCTATTTTGGCACGAATCAGGAAAGCTGCTCCAAGTGGATCGTGGATTTGAGCTACTTGGCTTAGTATCGCTCTCTTTGTAAGTTTTATTACTTCGGGAGGATTTACTTTGAACCCAAAAACGTCGTTGTGGTGGTTCCAGACAGTTCCCAAAACTTTCTCTTCAACCGGACCTTGTAGGAGCTTCATTTCCGATTCCTTTCTTTCAATAGTGCTTTCATCGTTCTCCTTTACTGATTGATTTGAAAGCCAACCTTTGACTTGAAAACCACCATTGTGAAGGACTTCATCAATCTCTGCCGACAGTTTTCTAGCCTTGTTCCACGGAATGGACAGAATCGCATATGTCATCCATATATATAAGTATTATTCTGTATATTCTTCTATATATGATGACATATCGCATATGTCATCCATATAAGGATTCAAAATGGCAATGCTAAATGTTGTGAGTCTGCCAAGACACTTCGATGAAATTCGCATATTACTGGCAGACCAAAGCATTGATGTATTGGCTTTAAATGAGACTAGGTTAAATTCAAATATCTCTGACGGGCAAGTTCATATAACCGGATATGATATATTACGCTTGGACAGAGATAGTGGGGGCGGTGTCTGTATATATGTTAGGAGTTCTTTACCATACTATTATAGGGATGACTTAGTCCAGAAAGATCTGGAAGCTATATGTGTAGAGGTAAGAAAACCTAATTCGCATCCTTTTATTATCTCTACTATATACAGACCTTCTGCTATGGTTGATATATTTTCCAAGTGTGGTTGATATTGAAGATAAATAAATTTATTTATTGGGAGACTTAAATTGTAATCTTCTTGATACTGCAAATTTTGCAGCTAAAAAGTTAGCTTCAATGATGGAATTGTATCAAGTGACTCAAGTCATTAATAAACTAACTCGAATTACAGAATTTTCAGCCAGTTTGCTTGATATATGTATTACTTCTGCACCAGAGAAAGTTGTGTTCTCTGACATGATTCATACAGGGGCAAGTGATCACAGCTTGATTTATGTGGTCAGAAAAATTAATGTTACCACTAAAACAAATACAACTAAAGAAACTTCTTTTCGTAATTTTAAGCATTTTGATAGCACTGCATTTCAAGATGATCTCTTTTGCCAGCCATGGTACACAATTGATACCTTATTTGATGTTGACAATAAATGGACTTTGTGGTGGAAATGATTTTTAAACATACTTGATAAGCATGCACCAATAATGTCCAGAAGAGTGAGAAACAAGGGTGATGTTCCCATGGTTGACGAGAGAAATCAGAAGTAAGATGATAAATAGAGACCATTTCAAAAAACAAGCAATATCAACAAACTCTAATGTTGATTGGGAGCAGTATAAATCCTATAGGAACAGTGTAAATATTGCCATGCGAAAAGCTAAGATAGAATATTATAGAAATAGGATAGGAAATCAGAAAAATAATCCTAAGCAAGCCTGGAAAATTGAAATGATATTCTTGGACGTGGAAGGAAGGATAATACAATTAATGAAATAAAAATAGATCAAGATACCGTTTCATCACCAACTAAAATCTCTGAATGTTTCAATGACTATTTCGTGAATGCGGGCCTGACTGTAGCAAGCTCAATTGGTGGATGTAATTCCAATTTTGAAAATTACATTAACAAAGTTGACAAACAAAGTTTTCCTTGTAAACTATATCTCAGAATGGTTATTGCGTCACGTTTGCTGTATCTGGCTTCAACCAAGTGCTTGAAGTCAGCTCTGAAAGTCCCAAATTCTCTAACGTCACCAGCAAATTTAGGCACTTTTATTTCTCAATTCGAAAGAGGTTTTGACCATGGTTTACATGAGTTGCTGTCGCCCCGGTATTTTCAGTGGAGTCGAAAAAGTCATTGACATTGGTAGACGTGTTGTTCTGTACATTTTGATCTTGAGTTTATTGAGTCAATACTAGTGGTTGTATCCCACTGAGGTCTTGGGAGGTCTCTTCACTGACAGGGATTTATGTGTTTTGAACTTCCATAGGGATATTTTCTGTGGGTTTATGTACACTTACGGCTTCAACATTATCTTGTTTCTTCTCCGATTTTGCCTGCTGCTTCATAAATTCTTGTGCTTCTATCTTTAGGTGGAGAAAGGTTTCCTGACACTGTTCAATCCACTGTTCGTCATCTTTGACTAACATTGTTACTTCTTCATGTTTGGCTTCAAAGGTCAGAAAATGCCTGTTCGTATTTTTCAAGTGCCCTTTTAACCTCTTCATTCGAGCGATTTTCCTGCATTTGAACAATTATAACTTTCCTGAGACGTGTTAAAGCCGATTTACCGTTTCTGCTTTTTATCTTAGCTTTCTTTAATAATTCCTCGTCATTACCCTGAGTATCGTCCGTTTTTCCATTGTTTATCGTTGTTAATGCGTCTCAAATTCCTTTGAATACATGGTTAGCAAGAGACACAGGAACTACTATCCTAGTGCTTCAAATATGGAAAGTATCCCCAACCTAAGAAATCTGACCAGAAATCGCCTTTCGAAGATCAGCTATCACCACCACCCTGACCTTATGGCACCACTCATCTTATGTGTAAATTGGCACATAACACAAAGCTCTGATTCTTTTATATCCTACTTCCCTCTTAAATATAGTAGATGGTGTCATGTCTTCATTTATAACCAGTCCTTACTTAGGATTCTTCAGAGAATCCAGATATGATATTTGCAAAATGCATGGCTTCATACTGCTCACAGAGATAATTTTCCAAATGCTAAATACATACAGCTTATTCAGAACATCACAAAATAGTATGAAACTAAAATGTGGAATTACAAAGTACTCCATTGCTTTGAGTTGAGGGAAGAAACTGACATTGTGATTATTAAATATATATATTTTCTACAACCACACTGTAAATACTGTACTTGTGGCCTAAATAATATACTATGCAAGCATACACAATCCAAAATTGTACCATATACAAGAGCCTCTAAGCCAGGACAAATAAAGTATATTCTATCATGTATTTCAACAAATTGTTTCATACGGAATTTTTAATACCTGTTTGCTCTGGTTTCAAATATCATCTTTGCCCACATCAGACATCAGTTTTGAGGTTTTAGTATTTGTTTGCTGTTTTTAAAGGATGAGAATAATGTGTACAACTTGCAAATCTTTGAACAAATGGTCAAAGGTCAGAAAAATATGTTGAATAGTAGTAAACAACGAGAATTTGAATACTGCAAAGAGCTAAAATATTTTTTTACTAAATCCAGAGGGGGTGAAAGTTGTAGCGGGCACAAAATTGAGCCTATCAGTGGTAATTACCTCCCTCCATTAGAGCACTCCCTCCAGTAATATAGTATAGCTCAGTGGGAAAGACTGTCTGCCGGGTTTGGCAGCTGCAATTTTGGCATTTTATTTTTGGCATTTATATGAAACTTTTTTCAAAATTGTACTCTGGAGTTGGAACATATTAATTCAGACAAATATTAAGTCTCCAAAACAAGATAAATGGAAAATTTTGAGAGGACGTTCATTTACTAAAGTTAATAAGAAAATAAATCATTTCAAAGGCCAAGAAAAGACAGGATTTTTTAGCTTCAAAGCTTTTTAAACGAGTCAGTACGTAGGCATGGAAAGCTACTCTGTGATTGGCTGTTCTGAATTATAGGTTAAATATTAAAACTCGTAACCTCGTCAAGGCCTAGCTATCCCCTTCCTTTCTCCTCTCTCATTTTCTCACTCCACTAACCTTCCGCCCAAGAACCGTATAAATATGCTATGGTAAAAACTATTAAAATGAGTAATTTTACTGAACATGAGAATCCGGCAAAGGTATACACAATACACAGTCGTGACCGCACTCACCGCAATCTATCGTAGTCCCTCTCACACACACATGATCTGCTGAACTACCTCAATCACGCAACACCAAGAATGTTTGCAGTGTTGGAACTGAGCCGGGTTTTATATTTTAAATATTAATAAGGTCACATGCATGTCACGCGACTTTGGACATAATTTATTCGAACTGTGCTGCATGCGACTAATGAGTTTAGCCTAAAAAAGGGCACATTTTAAGTTAGGGAAGTGAGCGACGTGAGAGAAGCGAGTGACGGAAAGGAAATCATCCACCCCTCCCCAACAACGAGCAAGGACTCTGCTGACAAAGTATCCACCACGTCGATGTCTGCGAATTCGGGCCTGAATCAGACGGTTTCTACGTAACTGTTTGAATCGGAAGAAGAGTGGTCCGTTGACCACAGATGAAGTGGACGACGCCAAGATATGGTGGATAAAGCGAGAGCAGAATCGTGCCAGCGCGAGGTCGGATTACGGGATGACGAGGAATCAACTAAATCTACAAGTCAACACGAAAGGACTCGTAGAATGGTGAGGAAGAATTCAAGGGAACTATCCTATGAGCAATGCACTATTTACCTGTCGATTAGTGCAAAGATTGCACTACGAAACACTCGATTGAGGTGTAGGCCTTACAATGGCCGCCATCCGAGAGACATACTGGGTTCCAAGACTACGGATTCTTACCAAATCTGTCATCCGAGAATGTTGGGGCTGCAAAAGATTTCAAGCAACTGCAGTTCAAACACCACCTCCTGGACCTTTGCCTAAGGACAGAACGGAGGGAGACGAGGCATTCGAAGTCATCGGGGTGGATTTCGCGGGGCCCATTAGATACAAGAAAATGGGACAAACGGAAGGTAAAGCATACCTTGGGTTATTTTCTTGCAGTCTGAGCCGAGCAGTACATTTGAAATTACTGCCCAATTTGGAAACGGAGACGTTCATCCCGTGTTTAAAGCGTCTCATTGCACGCTGTGGTCGAACGAGAGTGATATATTCTGACAACGGGGGGACCTTCGTCAAGGCAGCACGGTGGTTGGAGACGGTTCGCAAAGATGAACGGCTGCAGGGGTTCTTGGAGAATCACGAGATACGGTGGAAGTTCAACTTGTCACAGGCCCCTTGGTGAGATGGCCAGCTTCAACAGCTTATCGGGATCGTGAAGAAAGCCATGTTCAAGACGATCGGTGCCGCAGCAGCGAAAATCAAGTTGATGTTGGATCAAGAAGATGGGAACGACTAAAAGGAGAGTTAAAATTGGAGAGTTAAATCGGAGAGTTAAGATTTCGGAGAGTTAAGTTCGAGCCACGCCCACTTTTGTGAACGACCACGCCCACTTTCTTAACTCTCCCGATGGTGTATTTGAACTAACGTCAGAGAGTTAATTTTGATTTAACTCTATTGCTTAAAAAAATAAAAAGGAGGCATACCTTCTGGCTTATATTTTCGTAATTAAAATATTGCCTATTTTTGAATGTCCGTTAGGCAATATGTCCTAAATTATTTGCGTTGTCGCACTGGAAGGGCTTCTATAGTATAGTCGGTTATTATATACGGTTGTGATATACATCTGTTATATTCTATGACTATGAGTATGACTATGTACAAGTTATTGTCAAGTTTCATGTGCCTGTGGCAGTGCCGGCTCTCACATTCTTCCGCAAAGTCAAACAAAGCAGTTAAACATGAGCAAGTTTTACTTTGACATGTTCTATTTGCGGCAATGCCCGTTTGACAGTGACAGTATGGTACTATATCTATGAGTCTATGAGTATGACTATATGTCTGGAGAAATGTGGCAAAAGCCAAAAAGTAGACTTGTCAAGAAAAAACTTCACATGCACACACCCGGGAAATGAACCATGTGGGATACACCCGGGAAATGAACCATGTGGGATACACCCGGAAAATAAAACTAGTCGCATACAGTGTACACATTTTTTGGACCGTAAAAATCCAGAAAGTGAAGAAAAAAACTTAACTCTCTCGCTTAGCATTTTTTGGCATTTTGAGAGTTACAACAAAGTTAACTCTCTCTTCCTTTTTATTTTTTTAAGCAATAGCGTTACCATTATACCACCGGGAGAGTTAAGAAAGTGGGCGTGGTCGTTCACAAAAGTGGGCGTGGCTCGAACTTAACTCTCCGAAATCTTAACTCTCCGATTTAACTCTCCAATTTTAACTCTCCTTTTAGTCACACCCCAAGAAGAGAGTGAACTGTGACCAAACCATGGTTAAACTTTGTGAAACAATCAGTTGGAACACATACTTTACATTTATGTTAGTAAATGCTCGGCATTTAGGAAATGAGGTTTCTTTCAGTTACCTCATGGGGGAGTGTGTTGGAACTGAGCCGGGTTTTATAGTTTAAATATTAATAAGGTCACGTGCATGACTAGCGTGACTTTGGACATAATTTATTCGAACAGTGCTGCATGCGACCATATATGGTCTTGTTATTGTAATGAGTTTAGCCTAAAAAAAGGGCACATTTTACGTGAGAGAAGAGAGCGACATGAGACAAGTGAGAGACTTTATATTTTATGTTTGGCGAATAAATAGTTGAAAATCTATTCTGAGATTTTTGGAATTGTCGACACTTGGGAGGCAGTGTTATTTCCAAAAGCAGATGATACGAGTGTCAGTTATGCGGCTAATTCTATAGGAGAGCTCCAAAATGTCGTTTAACAGTTGACTTATTACAAATAGGCTAAGTTTGAATATTGTAAAAACAGAGTTTATGGTAATTGGATCTCGACAGAAAATAAGAGCAAAAGATGGTGAAATAGAAATTAGAGTCAATGGGGAAGAAATAAATAGGGTTGATTCAGTCAAATCCTTGGGAGCAGACATTGATGAACATCTAAGAAAATTGCTTCAGCTATTGGTGCCTTAAAACGTATTAGACCGTGTATTGCTATGGATACGATTATCCAAGTATATCAATCCTTGATTCAACCTCATTTTGACTATTGCTGCTCGGTCTGGGATGGTCTTGGAGAAACACTTAGCTGTAAATTACAAAACCGAGCGGTAAGGGTCATTACGAGGTCTAGTTATGAGGCCAATGCAGGTATGCTCTTAGATACTTTGTGCTTGGATAACCTTTCCTTAAGGCGCAAAAAATTTAAGACTGGCTTAATTTTTAAAACACTTGAAGGAAATACACCTTCTTACCTGCCAGATTTCTTTTCAATTTGTGGCACAGGGTACAATCTAAAAAACTCTGAAATGAAATTTGCCCAAACCACTAACATATTATTTAAAGCGAAGCTTTCGTTATAGCGGGCACTATTGTAGAACAGTCTCCCTCAAGATATATGAAAACTTCAATCAATAGCCAGTCCGCCAGACTAGTACCTAGTCCTCTATACGCGCGTTCTATATTTCCGTGACGTCCCGAATGAAATGCACGCTAGAGGACTAGCACAAAATGTTTTCCAATATGGCGGAATCGTCAGAATTTGCAAACATGGAGGGATATGCCGAATATCTACAAATCAATCTAATTTTTTAAGGATATTATGTCCATACAATATAGATAAAAAACACGAAGTCAAAGGAATTATAATTTATTTCAAGAATGACAAAAATTGAGGGCAACTATATTTAGTATTAAACACCCAAACAGCAGGATCTGTTTATATACTTGACATAGTTTTTATTATTATTATTATTATGATGGTATCATACATATTTTCGCACACATATATGAATTACAAAACTAGGAATTACAAATACGTTAAAAATTTTAAAATAGTAAAAAGAACAAACTTACATTGAGATAATATTGCTAAAACTGTTGAAGTTACAATTAAATAGTCAATTAAGACAGTTTATTAACTAGGTCTAGTTGTTCTCAAGCAACGTATATGCCATTGCAGGAAAGAAGCTATCTTTGTATCTGTCTGTGCAGCATTTTGGCAAAGAGAGATTAGAACTGTTTCGAAGGTTTACTGTGACACATTGTCTACGAGTGGGCGGTAGTAGATAATGAAGCCGCGAATCCGGTTCACCAATTTTTGGTAAAACTTTGTGACAAATCTCGAGACGTCTTTCATTTAATCGGCTGAAGTTGGCCGCTGTCAATGCTTTGCTGTTGTGATAACCAGGAAATATTATACACAACGCTCGTTTTTGTATAATTTCTATTTTTTCACTGAGGTATTCAGGGATGCTGTTGGACCATAAAACACAGCAATATTCCAAAGTAGACTGTACAAGTGAAGAATAAATACATGTCAGTTCATTGCTTGGCACACCAGCCTTTTTAAGTACTAATTATTTCGTCAATGTTCTTGTTCCACTTTAAGTTATCCATTATGGTCATGGCCAATACTTTATGAGATGCCACTTTCTCTAAAGGAATTCCGTTAAGCAGTACCAGGTCAGGTGTACGCTTTAGTGGACAAACCAGCATCTCTTTACATTTCTTAGGGTTGAGGTTCATGTTGTTATCTTTTGACCATGCAGAAATGGTATCTAGGTCAGTTTGTAAGACGGAAGTTTAATCAATCTTAACTACCTCTGACAATGTCACATCATCAATAAACTTCCAAAGATCTGCTGTAATGTATAGCAAACAGAATGCGTCCAAGTTTTGTTCCCTGTGGGATACCAGCATGGCAAAATCCCCAATCCGAGAAAAAAAATTGAACTTAACAGCTTGACGTTGACCACTAAGGAAGCTACAAAGCCAGGCAATTAAATATCTCCTCACACCAAGATCGATAAATTTCTTAATCCTTGCTAATAAAGGCCTTGCTGAAATCCATGTAACAAATTCTTAAGTAATGTTCTGGTTGGTCTAAAGATGAAAGCCAATTTTCAAACATATCCAAAAGGCAATTTGGATAGTTGTCATAGTACATTAGCAATGTTTACAGTACGTTATGTGTTTGTACAATTTTGCGTTGTCACTGTATATATATATACATGCTTTATAGATTACTTTTGTTTCAAAGTGTTTTATTTCATGAGATGTTGAAGACCTGAAGTCTGAAGAGCAAATATTATGGTATAGGTTGGCTTACCTCAAAGACAAAATCTAAAAGGCTTAGTTAGGGTGCACCCATCAGGACAATCTGGCCAACTCACAAAATATATGATGCTTTGTGTGGAAAAGAGGGGAGTGCTTAAACAAGAGTCACATATTGTCACACAAGCAGGAGGAAGTATCACATGCAGTGTAATGTAACAGATGCACTGAAATAGAGCAAGACAACGTTTATGCAAATCCATATTCTATTTGAAAACTATATATTATGTAAGATTAATAATTTTATTAATCTTATTGAATGAGATGCAGAGAAAAATGTTGATATTTACGCATACATCACATACTGGCATCACTCCCATCTTATATCACCCGATTAGCGCGTTTGACGTCGGCTGACAGCCGGAAAAATGTCGCCGATTGATCGGCTGCCAGCCGGGCTGTACTATAGTATAATATTGACCAAAAATAAGCGCGTTTTTTGGGAGACTAGACCTAAAATCTTTCATTAACAAATAAAGCATCAAAACTGAACAAATTTAGCCAAAATTATTGCAGTACGTCTAAATTCGTCTTTCTATTGCTATATAAAGGCAAATACACGAAATATACTCAATGGCAATGAACAAAAAAAAAAAATTTACAAGCGTACGATGTAGGACTTGAACCCACATTCTTCAAACTAAACTCGTTTGTACATATTATACACTTCCCGCACTCCACCACACCTCATGCGGAAATTATGTAAATTAATTTGTTATAAAGTAGCACTTCGTGCGCTATGTAATACTACACCCAGTCGACATATCTGTAGTATGCTATAATATACTACAATAAAATATGGCTACCAGCCGAGATTATCTGTAGTATACTATAATATACTACAATAAAACACGGCTACCAGCCGACGTTACCTGTCAGTATACTAATAATACACTACAATATATACTACACGGCTGCCAGCCGAGATTATCTGTAGTATAATATACTAATATAATATAGTTGTCTATATTGTCAATTTTGTCAATTGGAACAGTTACATTATTTCTATAATAACTTTAGAACACACGCCCTTCGTGGAAATCAATATTCTTAATTGACGTAGTTAGCGTGTCAAAATAAAATTTTCTATCTATCTATCTACAATCAAACACGGCTACCAGCCGACGTTACCTGTAGTGTATTATTAGTATACTGACAAGTAACGTCGGCTGGTAGCCGTGTTTTATTGTAGTATATTATAGCATACTACAGATATGTCGACTGGGTGTAGTATTACATAGCGCACGAAGTGCTACTTTATAACAAATTAATTTACACAATTTCCGCATGAGGTGTGGTGGAGTGCGGGAAGTGTATAATATTTAGACATACTGCAATAATTTTGGCTAAATTTGTTCAGTTTTGATGCTTTATTTGTTAATGAAAGATTCTACGTCCAGTCTCCCAAAAAAACGCGCTTATTTTCGGTCAATAGTATACTATAGTACAGCCCGGCTGTCAGCCGATCAATCGGCGACATTTTTCCGGCTGTCAGCCGACGTCAAACGCGCTAATCGGGTGCTTATATACCGAACTTGCGGTTAATAGCTCAGCACTACTAATATTCCATCCACTAACACCTTCTACTATATATTATGTACCTTGATATTTCTCGAGAACACTAAAGTCAACAAGCACTTGAATGAGAAACTTGTAAATCTAGGTATAGGAATGTACTGTGACAGAAGTAAAAAGAAATAAAGGACTAAAGGTTCTTCCAGCACACACTCTCTCAAATTACTAATTATTTATATAATTGTGAGGGTGGGGAGGTAGGCTGAGAGTCGCATAATTTTTGAGTGAGTGTAATGATAGCTGTCACAAGGGGAGTAGGGGTGGCAAAAATCCCCCAAAAGCATCACATATTCTCTGGAAGGCCCCCTTTTCATAAAAGGATATGCATTCATGTGAGGTTAAAAGTTAATTATTGTTATAACAATACCCCAAGTGAATTTGTTATTTAAAATCTGAAATATTCATATAATTATTTAGTTATTTGATACAGGTTGACGGTAAAGTGTACAAGGCCAGTATAGGATCGGATAGTACTGTTGAAGCTAAAGAGAAAACCATCACCAAGATGCATACATATTGGCCCTGATGTTGGTGAAAAAACTAAGCAATTTTCTAGTGGCATCACAGGCGGCCCGACTGCATTGCTTTCAAAGTCAAATATCTCTGCTCAAACTTGTCATACGGCAAAAAAAATTCGATCAGATCTTTTCACAAAGGTTTCTCTTTCTATTAATGAATATGGTTTGATCTATGTTCATAATACTTCGACAAATGTCGGGCATATGTACTGTTCGTAATACTCTGCATGATCGTGGGACAGCAGTTACGCGGAAGATCACACGAAGGATTTTATATTCCTTCTTGTTATGTCTTGTTTGAAAGTCATATGCTGGGCTTTAATATAGTTATCTTTAAATTGCAATTTTAGTCCTATAATAAAATATAACATATGTTTTCCTTGGAGAGTAATAGAAGAAGATGTATTTAGACTCGTCACTGCTTAATAACAATTGAATTATAATAATAAATTTAATGTTATTATAATTACACTGTTTATATTTATTAAGTTTAACCAGTGTGTTAAATGTTAATCCCTAATTTTACCCTATTATTGTTCATTTAATTGTGCCAAATTTGGTGCTTCAATTCATTTACTAATACAATTTAAATGCTACCCCTTGTGAATGTTCTAGCAAGTAGCATTTATGTATAAATAAATGAACACTGATTGGAATTCAAACACCAAATTTTTCCAATATGGCCTTGTTTAGTTCTATTTCCTTCACAATTGACCCTGTTTGTGCCTGCATGCTATCATTGCATTATATTTGGAAAATTTCTTTCATGGGTGAAGCACTTCCTAAAATCTAAATATCAAACAAAATGGAAATTATTGTTTTGCAAGTACACAACAATAACATTTTGGTGGCATTTTGGTGCAAGATCGAGTCGTTGCCTTAGAGAAACAACACATTTCCACAGATATTGAAACCAAGAATATGAAGCGTTATAAGCAGTATACCATGATGCATTGCGCCGCAGAATAATCACTTGTGCAGCTCGAAATTTACATGTGCTCCGGTGACTTCTCGCAGTGAACATGGCAGATAAGGCTGCTTGGAAAAACTTTAAAAAACAAATGACAGCGAAAAGAGGGACAAAAAAAAATATGCCAAATGCCAAGATCTTGGAAGAAGAATCCATGATTGTGCAACGTTTAAGTGCTGATTTTTCGGGGAAAGCCCAGACATATACACGAGTTGGTGCTAGGGAGTTTGTTGCATTTGACTACGATGAAATAACAGTGCCGAATATTAAGCGAGCGTGTTTAAGTCATTTCGAAGTTGACAAAGGCAGTGTTTGTGATGTTTTGGCTGGCGAGCAGGGGCCCTCATGTTTGTGTGTGAAACAGATACGGAACATGAGCGTCATTCATGTGCATTTCTTCGACAAAGACAACTCAGACAAGGTACAATGGAGGTGCAAATATATTATTTTTACCTCTGCGATATAACTTGGTGCTCCTCTCCTGCCAAATTTGACTTTGATATAGACAAACAAAAACCGCTTGGCACCGTTTGGCGGGGTTTCAACAGGCCTTTAAAGCGACCAGCAAGACGAAAGATTTCGACAGTGCGCCATGGGCTGTGAAGAAAAATCTTCCCAAAATAATTGAGGGTGCTGAAACATTGGGCCAAACTGTCAAGCAGTACACAAAGAAAGTGGTCCAAATGCACACCATTGCCTGCAATTTTGCAGCCAGATTGCAACAGGAAGTCGCGAAAGCTAACCTAGGTGACAAGTTTGGTCCAGTGTTGAGGTACAACAAGGTGTACTTTGGTAAGTGTGCTGGTGAATCTGTCACGGTTGAGGAATTTATCCCTGGAACTTTTGACAAACACAACACTGGTGATATTTGTGGGGATGAAGCTTCGGATGTATGTCAGAAAGCAGAATGTTTTGTCCACTATACATACGAAAGGTCTGATAAGCAACTGATGGTGGTAGACATCCAGGGTTGTGGTTACACCATCTTTGATCCTGAACTTGCAAGTTCAGAAGTTT
Organism: Trachythela sp. YZ-2020; assembly: GCA_016169945.1. Taxonomy (NCBI): domain Eukaryota; kingdom Metazoa; phylum Cnidaria; class Anthozoa; order Malacalcyonacea; family Clavulariidae; genus Trachythela; species Trachythela sp. YZ-2020. Next base: position 1,157,794 of record JADLSH010000393.1, on the reverse strand, counting down.
CCTCAGAGGGTGAATTTTTATTTTGCACTGGCAACCTAACCACCAATGCAATTGACAGATTTGTTGCTTCTCATGTTTGCAATCAGTTTTGCAAACTATTAGGGTTGACAAAACCGAAACAATCAATTTAGATATGCAACTTTGTACTAACACTTGGTTTAAGTACATACTGTATCTCAATTTGTTGTCTTAAAGTTAAGTTCTGTTTGTAAATAACTATAGCACCACCACTTTAGCAACTGTTATGCACATATCAATGTTATGCTGGCAGGTGATTTAGGGCATAGAGGGGCATTTGATGTTTGACAATTTCAAGATAGATAATCCAATATACCTAAATCTCTAAATCCTGCCATGTATAACACATTGATATCTCTTAGGGCTTGTTCATATGAGCCAGGCTGAGTTTTGGCACGAAAATCTTCCCTTGGCCAAAACAGAATGCTTTAATTAACTCTAAGACAAGCCTGTACCTAACCTAAACCAGCTATTCCTTTCACCTTGAATTCAGGCGAGTCTTGAATCCACAGTAAGATGCAAAAGAAACGAGTTGAATACATTGCACAAATGTGATAGAATAGCCATAAGGATTAAGGGGAAACCAGCATCAATGCTATTCTTTCAGGTTGGGGAAACATAATTTGGGCAGATCATACAAACCATGATCAAAATACTAAACTATAGGGCTACAAAAAATACTGTAATTCCCAGTTCAGCTTAGAATGCCTTATAGTCAGGGAGGTAGAGGGAATTTTACCTACCTTGTCGAGGGGCAAATTCTTTTGTTGATAATATTGTAGCTAAATAGGTCCCTTATCACGAATTCAAATGTTGTTTTTGTTCATTTTTCTTGAGAGCTTAAATAAACACTTTTTTCTCGCTCACTCAGCACATGTTGACATTTGTAGAAAATGGCGGCGAAAGTGATATGCGCCCGCAATATTTTGACCTTCACAGCAATAATTTTCTGGATACTCCATGTACTGAGAACTTAATTTAAATGAAAGAACAAGCATAAAGCGGAACAGATTAGATAGGCTTTTTCCAGAATACCTTGCTATTTCCATCCTTTGTGTGTTTTAGTTATTTAAGAAAATAGGCCCAAAATTTCTGTTAAATATTAGAAACGCACTTACCCTTTCTGACCTTGTCCAGTTATGTTATACCCGTATAGCTAGTATACTTGCCAAATTCTGAACAATTCACATGCTTTTTGCAAAAAAACAGAATCATAATTTACCATGGACCTCCCTCACAGATTCTTATACATCAGCACCGCAGGAGAAAACAGGGTGAACAGCCTGACTTTTTGCATCCGCATGCTAGAAACTCCAACAAAGAATCTTGTGCTGGTTTTTGGCTCATCCATTTTATTCCCAATAGACCATTGACGTCAAGCCAGCCATATCCTGCAGGGTGTGGAGGATTTACTGTAGCTATCAACGCAACGTCATTTTGTAGCTGTGCTGCTTTATATATATGTAGCATCCCGCAACGTTTTACTAAATTTTGTAATATTTTCGTCTTTGTCGTGCTTACTGAAGGATGCGAATTATAATCCGAAAAGTCGATAAATATGCGTGCTGCTACATGCAATAACTTGAGTAGCCGCACAATTCAATGAACATAATATTCACTTGCGTAAATTGCGTTCCATATTTTGACTGAACTTGTGTACACAGGGGCAGATCCAGTAGAATGGGATGACTGTTGTAGTAGGGGGCACCCAATTGCAGGGGGGTCTGGGCAAATCCTCCCCCGGGAAATTTTGAAATCTAGGACCTCGGAGTCGCAATTTCCTACGTTCTGAACAAACATTTTATTCAATTTGTAGGTGGAAATCAGAAAGATACCTAAAAAAAATCGAATTAATTCTATTTAGCTTCCTATACAATAAGTTTTCTTAACGCTCCAGGGAACGTTTTCACCAACATGTTGCGTTTTGAACATTTACGCAATTTTGAAGGGTCTATAAATTTTAGCATTGAGTCTCCAAGTATAGCCATATTAACAAGGTTGCAAGGTTGATTTGATGGATTATCAAATGGGTTTGACGAACCCGTTGGTTTATCAGAAACCTTTTTGTTAGATGATGTGGGTTGTCTCAATTTATTCGCGTTGGAGCGATCTTGATTCTCGGGAACCAGTGTCCTTGTTGATGTCCCGATACCTGGGAACTTACAATGGAGTTTGAATTGTCAAGGACTTGGAATCGATTGCTAGTTCCAGGTCTGACTACATCCTGAAGCAAAATAGTTGGTGACTTGCTTTGATGCTTAGACTTAGGTTTGCGGTGCTTAGACTTAGGTTTGATGTTAGCATTGCGTGGCATAATGCGTCCAATTCAACAATGCAAAATGTTGAGACCGACTGCACTTATTTTGAGACCGGTCGGATCATTTTGAGACCGACCGGATCATTACGCCCCTGGATGCAATTAACTTTTCCGAGCTTTTTCTGTCTTTTGGGTGGTGTTAAATTTATTTTAACATTCCAAGGTTGAGATTTTTGAATTCTTTTTGACATAATTTCGAAAATTTTACAAAACAGATTTTGAAATTTGATATATTTTTCACTACACATGCAAATTAAGGAAAGAATGCATTAATTTGCATACTTGAAGTTTAAGCTGCTCGTTTGTTGTGGGCTCGTTTCTTCACGTGAAAATATATAAACAACATGGCTGCCGTTCGCAAGTGCTCGGAGCTGTTAGAAAACAGTGTTGGTTATCTTCCTCAAGAAAATTTAACAAAAACAACATCCGAAAACGTGATCATCATGTTCACAGCTACAATTCTATCATAAAAGAAATTTGCCCCTCGATGAGGTAAGTGTGCACATATATTTGGCCCTCCACCTCCCTGACTATTACAGAAACTGGAATTAAGCATATTCAAAATCCAATTAGGTTTGAATTATTTGTTCAAAACATACAAGAAAACATACTGGGTGACAGTAAATTATTTTCAAACATTGCAATATCAATAATCATTATCATTCAACAAATAGAATTTTAGCCTCGAGTAAGGGATATCATAATTCAAGTGAAAAATGTTGACGGACATATTAAATAAGCATCAGTCCAATCATCTGGCTTAACATCATTAACATCTGGGACCCATCGTTCACATTCCTCCCTGATTGGTCTTTCCAGAAAGTCTTCACCATATTCTAGAACTTCTGAAAGGTTTGCAGCTTGTGCAAGATCCTCTTCTGAAACAGGCCAACCTATACATACAAAAATAAATGTATTACTTATTTTAAACATGTGATTTATGATATTATACTGTATATACAGTAGAACTCTGCTATCTTGACTTTGGACTAAATCTAATTTACCATAGATTTGACTCAATTTATTGTTACAGTAATTATCTCATTAACCTCAAACCCCACCAACTCAAATAATTCCCTTGGGAGTTAAACTTAGCAGGGTGCTATTTTACTTGAAATTCACCACAAAAAAACTCACCACATTCCTCAAAACCATACTCCTCTGGGAAGGAATAGATATGATCAGGGACACCACTTGGTAATTCAGTATCTTTCTGCTGACGAATTCTGTGTGTATTCCAAATGGTGTCCTTGAAAGTATCCAACTCTTTTTGTAACAAGGGGATGAGAATATATGCTAGTATCATCCTTCAAAATATGAAATACAAAAATTGTTACACAATTAAGTTCACTGAAGCACAATTTAATTATTCTCTATCAATGCTCCAAAGCTAGCAAGTTTAACCAATCAATTGTGCAGGAGACTCTCCTTGAACTCTTGAAGAATACAATTGCCTGGCAATAGACAGAGTAAAGTTATGAGAAGACTAGTGTATTGTTAGGGTACATCACCAGTTTCTGGGTTTATCCTATAAATACAATTACTGGGCAATCCCCTCCAGATACTGTATATTGGTTTGATGGGCTCTTAATGCTTGTTAAGGAGTAATATGACAACAAAGGTTTGCAAATGTGTTAATTATGTACCTGTCTCTCTCATCATGTGGATCATAAAGATTTTCACCTTTTAGTTCAGAGAGTTGTGCTTTAAAGTATTTTTCGAGCTTCTCGTGAACCACCTTTCAATCTACACATACATTAAAGAAAAATGGTCAATTAAAGAGGCTGCACATCTGAGGATGTAAAAAGAAAATACATTTATTTACAGTTATCAGAGTTATGTAAAACCCCTCCCACACCATAAAATATATCCTATTTGGGAGGGGTTCCAAAAACAATTCAGTTTAATGTTGTAACTAAGCAACAATACTGGCACAGAGAAAGGTTTGTCAGTAATAATTCCACATCCAACAAAATCGAAAGATTACCCAGATGATGAAATGTGACAAGCTTTTCATTGAAAAACTGGCATGCTAGCTTTTCAAAAGCTTGTCACATTTCATCAATTTTCAATGCCAAATAAAAATAGTAAAGGTATAAATAATTGCCAAATAAAATTGCGCACGTAAATACGTAATATGCAAATATCAACACAACACAACACAACAACATGGATGCACAACAATTACGTACGCACTATAAACCATGTAACAGCGTTTGTCTTTTAAAACTTTGCACTATCCTTGGATCAGATTGTTTTTCAAATGTTTTTCACTCCACGGTAAAATATCGTAAAAAGCTGCCCGCTCACGCAGCCGATCAGATTGCAGGAAATAAAAAAATATCAATAGCTATACACAAATAAAAAAAATATTAATATTGTAACTACTGTATTTTGATATTATTATAATTATTGTCTCTGCACTGTTGCTTCCATATCTATCAGAGTAAGCTTATAAGATAAAGGAGCCCAATTTTTATTTATTTATTTAGCTTCACCTATGCTAACAATATTGCAAATTAGGGAATAAATTAAATACTCCCAAACACATGCAAAATAAAAATAAAAAGGCGGGACACCACAACAGTTTAACACCAATTACTGTGGGCCCTTATAAAATATAAAATGGATATATAAAATGGGGAAAATACACTGAACATAGTTACTAACGACAGCAAGTCAAAGACTGTATGAGAGTCCGCGAAGAGTTACATTTCAAACATATTGTTTTCCATGTTCTGGCGTCGTCTACGTTGTAACAATTTTGAAGAGCTTTATGGTAATAATCAAAAAGCATCTTCTTAAATTGGCACATGGGTAAGTCTTTCAGCCTTAGGTGTTGAGGCAGCGAGTTCCATGTTCTCGTTGTTCTATTGAAAAATGAGCGTTGGTATGTAACAGACTTACATTTACGAGGACGGAACGATAATACATTTACATTAACAGTGGATCTAGTAAGCCTCGATGGAATTATAGGCACAGGCAGGACATCTACGGAGACAGTTATGAAGTTGTTAATGGCTTTGAAGAAAAACACGAGATCAAGATACTCATGCCAGTAGGAGATTGGTAGTAGGTCTAAAGATATCAGCCTGTCTTTGTACGTTTCAGCACAAAAGAAGGGTAGTTTCAAGATGAGTTTTGTGCCCCGGCGTTGGATTCGCTCTGTCCTCTTGAACAACTCGATTGACTGTGGGGACCAGACTTGTGTGGCGTAGCCTAACGCAGATCGTACGATTGTCAGGAACAATGTCCGTCGTATTTTTATATTATTTATTTGTGGAGCAGATCTGCGCATTTTGTTTGCTTTCGCACAGCGATCTTGGGTGTGATCTGACCAGGTTAAATTGTTATTAATCAAAATTCCTAAGACCCGAAGAGGTTGACCATACCTCTAAATTACTTAGATCACTTTGTAACAATAACGCGTCCGCACTGGAGTCAATTTGTTTAAACAGTTTTGTGTCGTCAGCAAAAGAGGCGATTTTTGAGTGATTTACTGCATCCGGCAGGTCGTTGACATAAAGTAGAAAAAGTATAGGACCTAGAATTGAGCCTTGTGGGACACCGGAAAGGACAGATTTTGGAGATGATGTAGCTCCTAAGACAGTAACACGCTGTTTACGCTTGGACAAGTAAGAGTGAAGCCAGTGAAGAAGGTTACCAGAGATTCCAAAGGAGTTTCTTAGCTTTTTAGTTAGGGCTGTGTGGTTGACTTTGTCAAATGCTTTGGACATGTCCATATAGATTACGTCAGTTTGCTTACCACCATCTAAGAGGGAACCAATATAATCAAGCACTTCTACTAGCTGAGTTATGCATGATTTTCCCGGAATAAAGCCATGTTGAGTAGTGCTGATTAATTTAAGTAGATGTTCTCTCATATTCCTAAGTACACAACATTCTAGCACTTTCGATGTTATGGACAGAAGGGAGATAGGTCGATAGTTCTCCACATGGCTCTTGTCTCCTTTCTTGTGTACTGGAACATGTTTGCTAATTTCCATTCTTCAGGTAGCTCTCCACAGCTTAAAGATCTATTAAAAAGCTGCGCGAGATAAGGGGTGATTTGCTGTGCTGTTTCCTTGAGGAGATGAGATGGAATGGCATCAGGTCCCGTAGCCTTGCTGGTGTCTAGGTTTAAGAGTGTTCTTAGAACTTCTTCAGTAGTAAGTTGTACGTCTGACAGCAACAAACAAGATGCTGGTGGCGAGGGAGGAGATGAAAGATCTTCGAGATCGTCAGAGCTAAATACTGATATAAAGTACTGATTAAACATATCTGCGATACCAGCAGGAGTAGAAACGGTGGAAGGTTGTGAGGAGGCAGGCGTTTCCATCGACATTGTGTCTGGAATACTCGATTGTTTATTCTTTAGCTTAAAAATCGACTAAAATTGTTTGGGGTTTGATTGGAAATTCGCTTCAAGAGAGTTAAAGAAGTTTTCGCGGCTTTCACTAACCATTCTCTTTACACTGGCTCGTAACTCTTTAAACTTGACACTAAGAGCATCAGTTGAAGAAGACTTTAACTTTCGTCGTACTGCCTCTTTTTTCCTAATTGCATGAATAATGCTGCCATTCATCCAAGGAGGAGAGTCAATTATGCCGGATAAATCAATATTGTCCAAAGCTGAGCGTAGACCATTTATGTCGCCCCTATGGTAGTCATAAACAGTTCTGTTCAATTTGTGAGCTGCTTTTATGAATGTTTTCATATTAAAGACGATTGTGTCATGGTCGGTAAATAATCCACTTTCAGTTGGATCAAGTTTTGAAATGTTCTCAACTTGGTCTGGCATGTTAGTGATGACTAGGTCTAGAACATTATCTCCTCTTGTCGGTAAAAATACCCAACAGAGTTTAGGAAAGTTAAAGTCTCCACAAATTAGTATGTTATTGTAGCGAGAAGATAGTTGAGCCATGTATGAGTTAAAGTTTACTAGCCAAGACTTTTCTGCATTGGGAGTTCTGTAGCAGCAGCAGATAACGATCTTCTGATTATTGCTTGTAAAAATGGCCTTATGGTTTATTTTGGGCTACCTTGCCTTTATCTATTTAATTATTGTTTCTTTTGTAAATATTTAACTTGTGGCAGAATAAATTTATCTAATTTAATTTGATTTGAAGAACCATGATTGCTTCATGTATTGTTCTATATAAATCTGTAACCTTGGGGTCCAGTGTTGGCTGCAGCCAAAAATATACAACACTGCTAGTCCCACAACATCGGCCAGGACTGCCCGCTTGCTAGTGACGAAGGCCAGATTTTGGTGTACATGCTGGGGGAGATGAAATAAATTTTAGGGGAGGTGCAGTGTCTGTGCCCCTGGAAGAGTGGGTTCTTGAATTTTATGGTTTAAGACCCCCTATGCATTATGATTGTGTGACTCCTCCAATTGAAACTGTGTTTGACCAAAAGTGCAAGTTGGTTGTAATGGTGCTGTTATTATTCAACATTAAATTTTGATCCATCATTTAACTGTTAACAAGGGGAGGTGTATAAATTACCAGGGGTGGTGCAAAATGATCCCAGGAGATGTGCTCACCTCCTCACACCTCCTCTCAAAATCCAGCCATGCTAGTGACTAAGTGGTTGTTGGAGTAAGGCAAGATCTCCACATTACTGGGTTCACATGAAACTTTCAAGTGGGTCAAACTGGTAGGGCTAGGCCTTGAAAGGTCTGGACTCCCCTCCAAGACTTCTACTGTCATCCTTCCAAATCTACAGGGGAAGGAGCTTAATTACAAATGTTCCAAGAGTGCTCATCAACATTCAAAAGTTTTTCAATCCACACCAAACATTATAGATTGTGAATCGTTATTGGGAGGGAGGGAGGGGGGTGGGCAGTGAACAAACCAAACTGTTGTGGACCATCAGGTCCGTTTCTGCTTCTCTTGCTGCTTCATGAAGGGCCTGTAACTGTATTTATCAAGTTCACAGGGAGGTGGATGAAATCTGGTTCAGATTGGCACTTCCAAAAGGGCACCTTAGGTTCCTGTTTAAGATATCTTACTAAGAGGGGGAGATATCTTCCAAGAGGGGGTGAAGATAGTGGGCAAACTTCCCATTTCCCTTACGGGGGAGTGTGAACATCTTTTGTAATTATCTATTTTGCAAAATATACACTAATTTCATTTTCCAGGAAATATGATATCATTTCTTTCTGTTGGCTTGGATAGCCAACACATATTAGGCACATGCCAAGCTTGCAAGGTGAGTTAGCATGATTTGCCAGGCAATCATCTGCCTACAATAACTCATGTGGACATTTAGGTGGGAATTAAATAAATAAAACCTTGGACTTCAAAAGTAAACAAAGGTAATTGAGTTGTCCATTATATTTTCTTACTATTGGGCACACTAAAACCACCCTAACCTATTTATCTACAACAATTGTCATGAATGTACCAACTGTGATCAGCAGCAACATGCACCTAGTCTTTTAATTTTCCCCAAGGTGTTCAACTTCCACAGCATTTACATTAAAGTAAGCATATCTGCATGAATGCATATTCAACAGTTATTTACATATTGGTTTTAGTTGTGTTGGAAAGAATAAATTGATAGTTCAGACCTCTAAGTATAAACTTTGTGGAAGAATAGGGGGCAGTTTATTAACAACTTTATAAACCCTAAAATTCAAGAACCCACTCTTCCAGGGGCACAGACATTGCACCTCCCCTAAAATTTATTTCACCTCCCCCAGCATGTACACCAAAATCTGGCCTTGGTCCTAGCAAGCGGGCAGTCATGGGCTGCAACCACAAGCCTTGGAATGTTGTGGGACTAGCAGTGTTGTACATTTTTGGCTGCAGCCGACACTGGACGCCAAGGTTACAGATATATATAAAACAATATATGAAGCAATCTTGGTATGGGCATAGCAAGCATGGTTCTTATGAACAGCCCTTAAACAATTATAGGAGAACTACAGTATATCATGGGACAAAGGGCTGTTTATTAACAACTTTCGCAATCACTGGTAGTCACTACTTACTGTCTGGAGTAGTGGGCAGACAAAGGACTTTGCGTATAATATATTTTCAGTTATTTAAGGGCTTCTTAAAAATACAACCGTTTGCATACACACAGCAACCAAAACACTAATTTTTGCAACTATTCTATAAACACATGTGGCCACAACCAAAAATATAGCCAAGCTAAAGTCAACAGCAAAGCAGAAGTATTTTACAGTCAATACTGTTCGGAAATAACGAGAAAGTTGCTAGTAAACCGGGTTTGTTTTTGTGACAAACCATATCAAAGTGAAGCCTGCTTGTGGAACATGTTGGCTAAAACATTTTGATTTTTAACTGCCTGTACGTAGAAATCAAGCAGTCAGAAATACATAAAAACAATAAATCCAGATTCTTTGGTTACAGAGCTCCATTTGAAGGGGTAAATTGTCTACAGTGCTCTTACCGATCACTATTTATTTCATAACGTGCGACAGAGTAGTTTTCGAAGCCAGCTTTTTGCCAAATTTGCTTCACTCCTGTGTCAATTGTCTCCCGAATTATCGAATGAATTTCGCCGAAACTTACGTTTAAGAGTCCTGATCACCTCAGGACTCTTAAATACAACTTTTAAACCAGTATTTGGAGCGAAAGATAAAGCATAAAAATATAAAAATATAGCTTTGTGTAAAATATACATTTTCCGTCCGCCATTTGGGGCAATATGGAAGAATAACCACTTTTACCGGCATGCATTGCGATAGCTGGAATAGCCTATTGTTGAAAAGGAAAGGTGTAAGGGACCCTGGCCCTACTCACAGAGTATGTTCAATGCATTTTGTGGGTGGAGAAAAAACATACAACAATATTCCAACAATCTTTACTACATGTACAACCAGTAAAGTAGGTAACCCCCCCCCCCCCATATTTGCCCAGAAGTGAATTGACATGTATGACATCACACCCGGAAGTAAATAGAATAATAATGAGGTGACGTACCCTCTGAGGTTGCGCAACCTGCTTTATCATTGGTTTTGAACCAATTAACATGAATTCAGTCTTTATTGGCCATTAACCATTTTCTAAGGTTTTCTAAATCAGAATTTACTGCACTCTGAAGGTCAGTTATAGAATCTCCCGAAGCTGTCAGATTTGTGTTGTCAGCAAACAAACGAGGTTTTGCTTTATTTAGACATTGAGGTAAATCATTTATATATAGCAAAAAGAATAGTGGTCCCAAAATAGAGCATTGTTGTACACCACATTTAATCACTCGCTCAGATGAATGGGAGTTTTTTAATTTGGCATTTCTGATTTCGGTTTGTGAGATAAGATTTGAGCGAAGTTAGAGTCTGTCCTTTTATTCCATATAGCTCTAATTTCCTCCATAGAATTTGATGATCAACAGTATCAAATGCTTTTTTAAAATCAATTAAAACTACTAGGTTAAACATTTTCCTGTCTAGATTCATATACCAATCATTTTTACAGTCTAGTAATGCAGTAGATGTGGAGTGAAATTTTCGAAAACCAAATTGAGAATCACTGAGAAGTTCAAATTTTGTTAAATACTATAAAACCTTGAATAAATTAAATATGGCGGATGGTCATGATTTTGATGGCTGTGAAAATCGCACTTAATCACCTTAAAATGCCACCAAAATCGAAACGTAACCAAAATAACCAATCCAGTCAACATATAGATTCAACAAATGTTGAAATATCATCACAAAATGAACAAGAAAATGGAAAAGATTGTCCATTATCAGAAAGTTCGTTTAAACGAATTTTAGATGATAGGTTGAAATTACAAGGTTCCGAACTCAAGGACTTAGTTATCAAATACCACAAAATAACTCAAGATGAACTCAGAGAAATAAAAACCAGCCAAGAATTTATTAATGCTAAATTTGAACAACTGTAGAAAACAATCGAAGACCTTCAATGCCAAAATGAATTCCTGAAACAAGAAAATTCACAAATAAAGGCAAATACAACCGAGATGTCTATCAGAATAACGCAATTAGAAGAAGATCAAGAAGCTCAAAATCTCTACTGGCGTAGAGATTGTTTGGAATTACATGGAATTCCGATTCAATCTGGCGAAGAAACTGACAAAAGGTTGGTGATCTGGTCGGTACCAAAATAAAAAATGAAGATATCTCGATCAGCCATAGATTACCTACAAGAGGAGACCGAACACCTATTATAATTGCTAAATTTACAAGAAGTGTGCGAGATAGTTTACACAAAGCATGAAGAAATTTAACCAGATATAATGCCACTGACCTTGGATTTTCCCAACAAAATAATAAACTTTACATAAATGAAAGTCTAACAACAAAGGCTAAAGAAATATTCAGAAAATCAAAGGAATTTCAAAAGATGCAAAAGTTTCAGTTTGTATGGACAAAGAATGGGAAAACGTATATGAAACAGGATAATGATGTTCATTCCAAAGTAGTTTCGTTCTCTACTTTGTCTGAATTTGAACGATTCAAAGACCAATTCTCCACAGCAAGATAAGTTTAATCTATATAATCTTACATTAATCCTATTATTTTGCATACAGCTTAATAATGTATCCTAATCCGAATATTGCTAATAGCTATCTAAACAAATCTATTAATTCTGATTAAATCTAAACAAATCTATTAATTCCGTCAAATTACTATAGTATAGAAGAATGTAAAAACTTATTTAATACCCCCCCTAATTTACACTCATATTCCCCAACATATACTAATAATCATGATCTTTTTTCAATCTTTCATTGTAATGTAAGAAGTCTCCAAAAGCAATTTAGTAAACTTAATGATATTCTGATTTCATTGGAAAACCAAATCTCTATAATTGGAATAAGTGAGACCAGACTAAATGAAAATTCATCTTCTAATATTGATTTGTTTAATTACAGTTTTTTAAGACATGATTCTCCCACACAAGCAGGAGGTGTGGGTCTGTATATTCAGAATAGCTTAAGACAAGATATTAAGTTACTGGTTGATGGTTGTGAGAATTTATGGGTTGAAATTCATACACCTAAAAATGAGAAAAATATTATTATAGGCTTAATTTATAGACACGCACACTCTAATATTTCTGCATTCAAAGATGCTTTGTCAGATAAATATCAGTTTGAATGAAAATAAGCAATTAATCATTATTGGGGATATAAACATTGATCTCATAAAATGTGAAACACACCAACTTACTTCTGATTACCTTGATATGATATACTCTAACTCTTGTTTTCCTGCTATTACATAGCCTACTAGGGTCACAAACTACACTGAAACACTAATTGACCATATTTATACCAATGTTTTAGACAAACCTATTACATCCGGAATCTGCTTGACTGAAATTTGCGATCATTTTCCTGTTTTTCTAATCTTGCATAAAATAAAACGGAATATGAAGAAAAGAAACTTCAAAAATATCAATAATGATATTTTTTTACAAGACCTAGAAACATCTATCAGTGATTCTAACCATAATAGAAATGTTAACAATTCATTTTCTACTTTCTTTTCCATATTTACATCAACAGTAAATAAACATGCACCTATACAAAATGTCTCTAGGAAAGAATTTAAACTTTCTGCGAAACCGTGGATTACTCCTGCGATATTAAAGTCAATAAAAAGAAAACAATATCTATATTATCATAATTTTATCAAAGGCAATGAAGATCAAAAAAGGTACTATAAATCATACTCATTTGAAAGAATTGAGTAAAAAGTTATATTTTAAAAATAAAATAATAAATATTCAAGGTAATATAAAAGAAACATGGAAAGTTATTAACCAAATAGTTAAAATAAGGTCTAAAGGTTCCATTACTCCAGACAAGATAAATAATAATGGCATTGAATTTGATCAACCGCAGGATATTGCCAATCAATTCAACATCTTCTTCAGAGATATTGGTCCCCAACTCGCGGAAAAAATATCTCCTTCCAATAAAGATTTTAGGGAGTATATTACTCCCTTGAATTCCCACGAAAGTTTCTTTCTTACACCTACAACTCCTAATGAAGTGGCTTCTATGATAAATGAGCTTAGTGGCTCAAAGGCTTTGGGCCCTCATGGAATTCCTATTAGTCTACTGAAACTTGCAAAACCAGTTATTGCATCAGAACTAAGTGAAATATATAATTTTTCATTTACTTCTGGTATATTTCCTGAAGAACTGAAAGCTCTTGCGAGTAATCCCTCTTTATAAAAATGAATCGATTCACTTGTTATCAAATTACAGACCTATTTCATTACTCTCACCATTCTCAAAAATGTTAGAAAAATTAATGTGCAAACGCCTATTATCATACTTGAATAAAAAGGACATTATATACAAATACCAATTTGGATTTCGGAAAAACCATTCAACAACGTTGGCATTAATTGAAATTATTGACAATATTCTTAATGCCATGGATAAGGGGATTATTGATTTTTCAAAGGCATTTGACACTATTAACCACACGATCCTCCTTTCCAAGTTGGAGCACTATGGTATTTGTGGCGTGGCGTTGCGTTAAATTGGTTTAGTCGTTTAGAACCTATCTAACGGATTGCTCACAATTTGTAGACTTTAATGGAACACTCTCAAACACTATTAAAACAAACTGTGGTGTTCCACAGGGTTCAAATTTAGGTCCACTATTATTTCTTATTTATGTTAATGACATCTCGAATTGTAGCAATGTTTTAAAATTGCGGTTATTCGCAGGTAGTAATATACTAACTTTAACCACAATGGTTAATGTTGAATTAGAAAAACTTACTAATTGGATTAAAGCAAATAAATTATCGCTAAATATAAAAAAATCAAAATTTATGATATTTTCATCCATTAGAAAACAATTTCACTATATTCCAAATGTTAAGTTGGGTGGCTCTTCACTAGAGCAGTCAGAATTTTTTAAATATCTGGGTGTCCTTCTTGACAGAAATTTGAGTTGGAAATTTCATATAAACGTTATTTCTATTTCATAGAAACTTTCCAAGAATATTGGCATGATTTCAAAATTACGTCGCTACGTTGATCTTGACACACTAAAAAAGGTTTATTACTCCCTAATATATCCTTACCTTTATAATGGGGCAATTATCTGGGGAAATACGTACCAATCTCGTCTTAATCAGCTAAACATTTTAAATAACAAAGCTCTCAGGATCATGACTTTTTCCGAACCTCGATCCCATGCTCCACCTCTCTACAAATTACTAGGTATTCTTCAAGTAAAAGACATTGTTTACACCCAAAAATGTACTTTTATGTACGATTACGTTAATAATAGGTTACCAGTAGCATTTTCTAATTATTTTACAAGCTCTTCAGAGGTGCATCAGCATTATACTCAATATTCAACCCATAACTTTCATTTGCCATCCGTTTCTAGTAACTCAGGAAAATTCTCATTAAAATTTTCTGGAATAAAAATCTGGAGTTCTCTTAATAATCAAGACAAATTACTGCCTAGGAAATCTCTAATAAAAAGAATTAAAAAGAATTGCCTTGACACCTATTTCTAATATGAAATGTTTACTTTATATTCTCTCTTATATCTGAATTCCTATAATCAAATTAAACCTATTGTGTGTGATACAAATTGTTAATGTACAGTATGTGTGTATATATGTATTTATTATATTTCTTTATATATTTCTAAATTTATTTTCTTTTATATTATTATTTACCATATTTAATTTACTCCAATTCCCCAGCACCGTTCTCTTTCATGTAAATCTTTATTGTAATTGGGTTTTTTTCCGAGTGCAAATAAAATTCTATTCTATTCTACTAATACAGTTGATCATATAGAATTCGTTCCACAATTTTGCTAATGGCCGCCAAACCTGATATTGGTCTATAGTTACCTGGAATATTTCTTTGGCCATTTTTATACAAAATAGGCATTACTCTATCTACTTTCCATTCATCAGGAAAAGTAGATAGAGTGATAGTCTGATTAAAAATAAGTGTCAGTGAATCTGAAATATTTTACAATAAATCTTGTCAATGCCAGTGGCTTTATTGCTAGAAAGCCCAAGCAAAAGACGACAGACATGACTGACAGCAACAGGTTGGAATGTAGCGAACTCTGATTTAGAATTTTTAACATATGCTTCAAAATTGTAATTTGAAGAATCAATCTTGCTAGCTAAATCAGGGCCAATGTTTTAAAAATAATCATTAAATTCCTCTGCAATATCTTTGGGACTTGTTCAAATATTGTCCTCTAGATTTAGTTCATTTACTACTGTTGGTTTGCTTTGCCTACCCAATAAGTTGTTAATACTAAAAATAACTTTTTCCAAATTTCTCACATGGCATTTGGATCTTCAGCAAAAAATAGATATATATTCCCAGTGCTGTTTCAGCAGTTCTGCAACAACTTTTTCGTCATCAAAATTTTTCATGTTTCTAATTTCAACAGTATTTTCCTGTCTTTTTAGAACCGACATTTTCCTAATTGCAAATACTAAACTATGATCGCTTATACCCGTATGAATAACACCAGAATCATACATTTTCTCTGGTGTATTAGTAACGACATATTTTTTTTTAGATTTTAATATGTTTGTCGCAATAAAATACAAAAATTACATACAAAATTACCCATTTTAAGTACATACAGAAGTAGCGACAGGAGAAAGAAACAGTGCAAAATGCCCCAATTGACATCAGACTCCTAATTAATTAGAATATTATATTATAATAACTATATACATCTGTCTAACGTGTTCAATTTAAAGCTAGTCTTAAAAGTATTAAGTGTTTGAAGGCATTTGCAGTCTTTAGGGAGGTTATTCCATAGTGCAGTTACTCGGAAGAAATAAGAATTCTTCAGGTAATCTTGTTTAGCTAACTTTATTTGATAGTTATTTGGATCTGAATTCCGAGTTTTGTAGCGAGAATTTTGCGTTGACTGAAAGAATCTGGTTTATGTCTGAGGAACCAATTCTTGATTTATATAGAAGCACTAAGTCGGCCATCTCTCTTCTATACTCGAGCGGCAGCATCGAGAAGTGGGCAAGGTGCTTCTTGTAACTGACTTCTTTGGGATAGCCAAGTATAAATTTTGTGGCTCACCGTATATCCGTATATGGTGACCATACCTCGCTAGCATATTCAAGCCGTGGCCTGACGATGGAACAGTATAGAAGCTTTCTTGTGCGTGGATCAAGAATATCTTTGCATATTCTACTAATTAATCCAAGTTTTTTATTGGCTTTGATTGCGATTTCTTCAATATGCCGGTTCCATGTTGAAATGTTGAAATATTAGTCACGTGTCAGAGAGACATGTGCTCGAGGACACGGTTTGAGAGGTTATAAAAGTACAAACGGTACAATATTGTTAAGAGTTACAGTCAGTTAATAAAAGCATTTATATAGTCTATAGACAGTTATCGTTTGTAACAGTTATCCCTAGATCAGTAATATGAGTCACCATTTCAAGAGCGGCGGAATTCATCTCATAAGATCGTTCGACTTTTGCGGTTTTCTTGGATATATTAAAACTTTACATTTGGTAGTGTTGAATTTCATAGTCCAGTCGTTACACCACAGGCTAAGACTCGATAGGTCGCTTTTGACTCTATTCAGAGTCATTCGGATGTTGGATGGTTTTGTTTAGAATCATCAGCGAATAATGCCATTGTTGAGTTTGGGTCTAATATACTCTGGCATGTCATCTACATAGATTAGAAAAAAGGAGAGGTCCCAGTATGGAGCCCTGAGGTACGCCGGATGTCACTTCTAACCAATTTGAGTACTCTCCATCAATGACCACTCGTTGCTTTCTCCCTGTTAAATAGCTTCTAAACCAGACATTCAATTTCCCTCCTATTCCAATCTTGTCTATTTTCTGAACTACTTGATCGTGGGGCACTTTATCGAAAGCTTTGGAAAGGTCGAGAAAGATAGCGTCTACCTCGTCACCATTCGATAAAAATTGTAAGATATCATGATATACTGAAGGAGTTGTGTTGTCGTTGATCTGCCCTTTAAGAATCCATGCTGATGGCAAAGTTTAGGGATTACAAAGGAGTGACAATGGTTTAACACACATCTCTCAAAGACTTTTTGAAAGAACACATAATAGTGATATAGGTCTATAGTTATCCACTAGTGTTAGGTCGTCTTTTTTTTAAAGTGGACTTAGGTTTGCCAATTTCCATTGCATTGGAAATTGACCCATAGCTAGTGATAGATTGAGATGGTGCTATTTCGGCCGCAACCTTTTTTAATACTCTGTGCGGACCACTAGCTTTGCTTGGGTTGATGTTACAAAGAACCTCATAAACTTTGAATGTCGTAAGTTCAATCTTTGTCATTTTACTTGCAACAGTAACATCATCACTTGTAGTTGAGGTATCATAATTTGTTGTAGGCTGTGTATGTGGGGTACCTGAGCTTGCAGTTGAACGGTTATTTGAGACATCAGAACCCATAGTTGTCTGGGTAGTTGGGGAATCGGGACTTCAAGTAGTTAGAATAACTGGCCGTGAAGAAACGGAGTGGAAAAAATTGTTCAGCATATTTGCTTTACTTTTGGACTTAGTATTGAAAGTCTGTCCATCTCATAGAAAATGCGCGCTTGTTGATTGTTTAGTCATGGATTTGACAAAATTCCAAAATCGTTTGGGATTTTCATAGATAGATGAGTTGAGTTTTGTAGCGTGATCGAAGCGTTTTCTACTTATAAGGATTTTTAGGTCCCGGTGAAGTTTTTTGAATAAATTCCAGTCATTAACGTTTTTAGTCTTTACAGCCTTTCGTTTTTGTTTATCCTTGCGTTTCATTAGTGCACGTAATTCAGAATCTATCCATGGGTGATCGTCTATGCTGCGTGCTGTACATTTTGGTATGTGATTATCCACAGCTGCCACAAACATATCAGTCCAATTACTTAGAGATTCATCTACTTCATTAGGAACATTGCATAGATCCCATGGGATGCATTTTAATGTGTTTTTAAGGCCACTCCAATCAGTATTCGGGAATTGATAAACAGAGCGCTTAACTGAAGGGCTCCGTTTCGGTATTTGAGAAGTAATTAGGAAGCTGATAAGTTTATGGTCTGTACTGATAATATCTTCAAAGCCGGTGATGTTTTTAACCTTGTCTGGAAAGTTAGTCAGCAATAGATCAAGTACATTGTCTTTCCTTGTGGGGAAGTTTACAAGTTGACAAAGAAAGTTATCATTTACTAATGGGTTGTGGTCGTGTTGGTAGACCAATCGATATGTGGTAAATTAAAATCTCCCAATATAATTAAGTGTTCAAAAGCAGCTTTGTGAGATTGCTGAAGGAATTTCTTGAACTGTTTTATATATTGCAGACTTGAATTTGGTGGCCTATAGAACACAGCTGTCAGAAGTTTTTTTCCTTATTATTAGGACGTACCTCACACACCAAAATTTCCGCACCGCTTTCAATATCAATCCTTCGCACACTTGATACATCAGATCTCATGGCCAGCATCACTCCTCCGCCTGTCTTGCACACTCTGCCCTTTCTGTGTATGATGAATTAATTGCCGGGTAATATTTCGCTATCTAAAATGGCCGGTTTGAGCCATGTTTCAGAAATAGCAAATACATTGTATCTAGTTGCGAGAGTTTGAAGTTCGCTAGTTTTGTCTACAATGCTTCTGGCATTTAAATAAATGCATTGTATATTCTTCTGATATGTATTATTGCTGTTATTGTTGTTATTGTCTGCTCCCAAATTGCTCGGCCTAGAGCTGAATGTTTCCATTTTAATTGGGCGAGGATTTATAGCAACATCACCCGATAGAAGAAGTAGAGCTAATTCTAGAGCATGATTTTCTCTTGCTTTGAACTTGATCATATAAGCATTCTTCAAACCCCATCCCATTTGGCATCTTAGTGCATGATCTCTAGTGTGGCACCAATTCAATCCATCTTCATCTGCATTGATACTCGTCAGAGAAGCTGAGATTTTGAAATATGGAACTGATCTGTCGTTATATTGACTATTTCTTTCATTTTTATTGGCAATACTCTGGAATAAAACTATAATATGTAACCAGAAACTCAAAGCTAAAAAAGCACGTCTGATTGCCATCTTGGCGTGCACCATGATGAATTAGACTGGTGGTTGTCATAGTAATTCGTGTAGCTTCATCTATCAGTTGTGATAACTGATATAATTCGTACAATTATTTAATTTTCTTTGTTGGGGTGTTTGAATCTTTATCTGTTTTTAACATATCACAGTTCAGATCACCAAGTACATACATCTCTTTATTTTCATTATCAATAGCTTTAATAAATTTTTCAAAATGATCAAAGAATTCTAATGATGCACTGGGTGGTCTATAAACTGTTGTAACCAGAAATGGTTTGCTATGTGGCTTAATATTTCTATGCAAACAGCTTCCAGTTCAGAGGGAACTAGATCATCTCTTATTTTGTAGTTGATGGAGCTACGCAAGTTAGATACAAACTCCACCATTTCTTGATCTATCTTTTCTGACAATATCATAGCCATCCAGGTTAATCGTATTATCTATTATATCTGCATCAAGTCGTGTCTCATTAAAAGCAATCAGATCAATTAACTTATTTGACATAGAAAAATTAATTTCATCTATCCTTTTAGGTAAACTAAAAATATTCAGAAAAGCCATATTAAAACCTCTTTCATTTGGAATTGAGCTAAGGGTTCTCATAAAATCGCTGCTCACATTTTTGCTTAAAAAATCTAGGCTAGTTTCTGGGACCATTGTTTCACATGACCATGAGTTGGTCGAAAAAAATGGGTTCCATTATGGCTTGAAGCCATGTTGATGTTTATCATTCTTTTCGATTTTAGGAAAGTACAAAATGCACTTCCTAAGGCTTGGTCTCCCATATGGTTTACATGAAGCTTAGAACCATCTAATAAAGATTTATCTATGCAATCATTATTGATAAAAGTAATTTTATGTTTATAGCTTAAATCATGCAATAGTTGATTATACTTATCTATCTTCTCGTTGGAAATTCTGCCATCATTTCTTTTAACCACACCAGGCACAGCTATCTCCTTTGCACCGGTTTTCGCTTTGCTTATTAGGATTCCATACTTGATGCCACTTCCTCTGGTTCTTTGCAAACAAGGTCATTCATTCCCACATGAAGGATGACCATGTGAAATCCATGATTTCCATCTCTTTCCAATTTATTGGTGATCTGTTCCACAGTTGCTCCACTGTAGGAGTGGCAATCTACTCCACTGTAGGAGTGGATCTTGCTGCTCTTCCAATTTTGTTTTGGTCGATATTCTGTACCATTGAATCTCCAATTACTAGGACCGACTTGTGGTTTGGTTTGTAGTTGGTTTCTTGCTTATGGTGACTAGGTTTATTTTTCTGGGGAGAAGGGTTTACCTTTGATCTGTCAAGTCCTAGATTCTGTTTCGACCGCCGGTGATGGATTTGAGACTCTACATTGCTTTCATTCCTTTCATCAGGCTTTTCTTGGGAATTCTCTTCATTTATACAATCACCCTGGTCATGGCGAATTGAGAAGGGATTTTGGCACTGAGTCTGAGTTACTTCTGTTGTAATCAGCAAGCTATTTTGTCCAGCATTGCCAAAAGCTTTATTTTTTCTCTTTATTTTTTGTCCATTCATTTTGTTTAATGTCGAGGATGTGTTTGATGTGATTGTTATCATTGGACAATTCTTCAACTGTGAATTTTAGAGCTTGAATTTCAGCCGCCATTTTTATATTTTCACTCGTCAATGTTTGCATCTTGGTTTCTTGTTCAGTTGCTCATAATGTTGTTCAGTTGTGATTCTTCTTGTTGTTTGTCTTTTATTTTCACGATTTGGTCCATTATATTTGTGATCTGTTGATTGTGATGGGTGCAATGTTCACAGGATGAGAATTTGCTCAGAGTGTCATTCACCTTTTTTTTTGTTTTCGGCCACATGTTCGGTCATCTCGCAATTTTTCTCTTGATTTTCAGCCGCGTTTTCTTGTGCTGATTTCACAGACAAAACATCTTGAACTTCAGCTTTGTTCCTTACTTTTGGGCAATTCCAAATCACTCTGCAATACATAATGAGTGCATAAAAGATCTGCGTTTTAAATGCTCAATATCTTCCTACGAAATGGAAGGAAGACTATTTTCGGGTTCGACGCGACATAATGAATATACTGTGCTGAAGTTAAACGTAGAATTTTCTATTCAAATCAACGTTTTTAGCACACCAAAAGTAGCCAATACACGAGATAAATTGTTTATCTCGAAATAAAACGTTAAATTATATTGAAAAAGTATTATATTCCGCTGGCTGAGGAACGAAAGAGGCAGAAAATGTTTTCTCACACAAGCTGGGAGCCCGATAATAGGGTTATCGGGTGGTGCAGGTTGCACAAGCCATGTTTTTGTTGTTGCAAAAACGCATGGTTTGACAAAAATGCCCACCTGCCCACCCTTCGTAACAGATTTAATTAATGTACTAGATAGAAGTCTACAATGTATGTAAAAATCTATTATGCTAAGCGAGCAATTGTAATGTTGTGAGATGAATAAATGTCAAGCTGTGCGGATATGCAGCAGCAGCTCCCAGCGGTGTGCGAGAAGTAATATTTACCATGTAGTATTAATAGTGTGCAACTATATATGTTGTCTTGACATGAAGTAATTCAATATAAGTGGTAGCCATGGTAACACAAGTTTTTTTAAGTATGATTTTTAAAACAACAGAACGATTTACACTTTCTACTATAGAATTTTCAATCCTTTGGTTATATTAAAAACAATTTTGTTTAGATATGGATTTGGCTATAAAAATTGCTGAATGTCAGACAGTTGCTGAACTAACGACTCTGGAAAGGCTTATGTCTTGAGCGAATACGAACAAAGTCTAGGGCTTGCAACCAACCTTACAGATTTCCTGGACGCCTGAACAACGACAACAGTTTTGCAAGATTGGCAGAACGACGAGCCTGACATGTTGATAAATGAGGATTTAACACAACGCTTGTGCGAAGAGAACTTTAAAAGCCTCTACTACAATCTGGACATGGACAGAAAAGATCCATCAATGATGTAAACAATGGTGCAAGTACATCTGATCAGGTTAGCGATAATAACAATTTTACTATGACTGATGTTAAACAAGTTTGAGTGAAAAATTTCCGAACAACAGGTGTGGATTATACTGTACAATTCACGGACATGTTTGCTCCTTTGGAAATGTCTCGATACCATGACCGTCTTCACGAGATATTTGGAAGCTTATTGAATATGGTCACTGGAGAGATACCTATGCACAATCAAGTCCGTTTTGTTTTGCGATCACCTCTGCTTGAAACCCCCATTTCTCTTCCTGTCATGCAATTGTGTTATTTTCCAAATTGTCCTATTGTTTCATAAGGACCCTTTTTCGATTGTTTCTCTTAACTGATTTATTGCATAATGAGCCAAAAACGTTTCTCTTTGAGGAAATCTTCGGAGAGAGCACACAGTGTTTACTCTTTCCAGGCATATTGCAAACTGAGGACACGTTTTAAAACCGTGTCACTTTATACAATCATGATTGTTACATTTCCACTTTTCTGTTGAAACACATGTACGTCCACAACAACTTAAAAGTTTCTTGTTTTAGGATTTGTCTCTGACCTGCACAAAAGACAGTTCTCCAATCATCATGTGTATACTTAAGCATTTCAAGACCATTCACTCTAGGCTTAATATCGCTCAAACTTTCGGTAAAAGCCACCATGACATTTGCTTCTGAAACCTTTTCCAAAGCATGGTCAAAGTATAAACATACCTGCTCATCCTTTTCCATCATGAGGCATTGATGTTGTGTTTGGGATGAGTGGTCAATGATGCAACCATTGCAGTTTTCAACAACAAGGCAAGATATAATTGACAAGATTTCTTCAGCATAACTTTTCAACAGTTTATTTTCAATACGTTTCTGACAATGATGAAGTTTTGACGAACGATACATGATTAGCTCTTTACTTCACGATTATCAGAGAATGTTTAACAATTTCTCGTAAGTTGAAAAGGTTTTATACCACACGTACAAGTCTGGTATCTTCAGAGCACAGCAGAAATCACCGTGTAAACATCGGTCACTCTACTGGCAAAAATCCAAAGATTAATAAAAATCATAACAAACAGAAAATGTTTAGAGTAGGTATAAGTGTTGGTCGCAATGATCTCAATCTCGAAGGACATTTGCAGATGGGATATAACAGTAAAACTATAAAAAACTACAAACCTGTTGAAAACAATGCATTAGTGGCAATTGAGACTAATGTACCTATTCAAAACGTCGAAGAATAAAACAGTTGATGATTTGGGATGTTCATTTATTACATACAAGACAGCAGTGCATGAACATGGACAATTACTTGTCTAGCGGTTATTACGATCCAAAACGTTCAGGAGGATATGGTGGAGTGGATCGTGTGTACAATGACGTGAAAAAGGAGGGGAAATTTGATATAAGTCGTAAGAAAATTAAAGAATGGCTGATGAAACAGGATGCATACACTTTACATAAACCTATTCGTCACAATTTTAAAAGGAATTGTGTGATCGTGGGTGGCATTGACCAGCAATGGCAGATGGATTTAGCGGATATGCAGTCCATGCAAAAATTGAATTATGGGTATCGTTATTTGCTTGTTTGCATTGACGTCTTTTCAAAGTATACTTGGGTAGTCCCACTAAAAAATAAAACGGAACCTTCTCTGGTTGAAGCTTTCAAAATAATTTTGTCTTCTGGACGCAAGCCGGAAAATATCATGACTGATCAAGGAACAGAGTTTTTAAACAAACGTTTTCGAACGTTGGTGAAAGGAAAGAAGAGGTACAACACTGTACAACACGTATAATGAAACCAAAGCCTCTATCGTTGAACGTTTGATCCTTACTCTGAAGACGAAAATGTGGCGATACTTCACAGTGAAGAAAACAATGAGATACATTGACATGTTGGCTGATTTAGTGTATTCTTACAATCATAGTGTTCATCGTAGTATTAAAGCAAAGCCGGCAAATTTTACTGTTGAAATGAAAAGAAAGTATGGCACACTTTGTATGATGATCATAATGCCGTGAAAAATGTAGAATATAAGTTTAAGATTGGTGATCAAGTTAGAATTAGTAAAATAAAGCATAAACGTTACATACGTACGTTACTATCTTGATCAACAGCAAGGATGTGGGATACCTGTTTTCAGAGGCAGTCCATGGCAAGTTGGTCATGGACAAATGGGCTATGGACTCGGTGGCCTGTTTTGTAGTGTTGCAAGAGCAGTCATGCCTATGGTAAAAAGTGGAGCAAAAGCTATTGGTAAAATTGCTTTGAATGCTGGAGCTAATGTGCTAGGAGACGTTGCTTCTGGAAGAAATCTAAAAGAAGCAGTAAAAACCCGAGGGAAAGAAGCTGTAAATGTCGCAAAGGGAAAAGCTGTTAATCGACTTCAAACTTATGCTCAAACAGGAAGTGGAAAGCGTGCAAGAAAACGTACAAAGCAAATAGCTAAAAAGAGAAAGGCATCTGTGTCTACTATCAGAAACAACCAGACCAAGAAGAGGAAAACAGTTAAAAAGAGAAAGGCATCAACATCTATTACCAGAAGCAGTCAGACCAAGAAGCAGAAAACAGCTCCTGGCATATTCGGATAAACATGTATCTCAAACATTCCAAGTCACAAGAATGCACAAAGACAGAACTCGATCTGTTTTCTGTACGTCCAACACAAGTCAGTTTGGAAAAAGGACATTGGGTAGATCATCAACCTGTTTCCAGTGTATCAGACGGTGGTCCAATTACGTTCCTGTCTCCAGGCACTGAAGATTATGTCGATTTATCAAAAACGATTCTTGTGGTGAGAGCAAAAGTGACCAAGGCAGACGGTGCAAATCTTATTGCTGACGAGAAGGTCGGAGTTGTGAACAATTTCCTACACAGTCTGTTCAAGCAAAGTCAACATGTTTTTGAAAGAAAAGCAAGTGACACAAGCCACTGGAAATTATGCGTACCGAGCATATCTGGAAACCCTCCTCAATTATTATAATCCATCAGCGAAGAGATCCCAGCGAAGAGATCCCAATTCGCAATGGCCCTCCACTATAAAGACACTGGTGGGAAAATGGACGTTGCCAACCCTACTTTGGCAGGTGCCAACGCCAACCTTGGTCTTAAAGCAAGATATGAATTCAGCAAGACAAGTGGAACTATTGAAATGACTGGACCTATATTCAGCGACATATTTTTCACCGAACGTCTCCTGCTAAGTTATTCTGAATCGCAGTAGCAAAGAGTTTTGTCTGATGGTGTCTGAGGTGAAAGATACACAAGGTGAAAGTTAGTCCAAGCATTTCCGGTGGCTCATAAAATTGCATTGAAAAAAGGACCGGCTATCTATCCTATTTGTCGCATGGAGTGCACGAGTTTAATTGTTCCTACAGGAAATCCCTCCATGAGGAAAGATAACATCTTTAAAGGACTTGTACCGAAATTGTTTGTCTTTGGATTGGTCGATAGTGAAGCGTTTAATGGCGCATACAAGAAGAATCTGTACAACTTTCAACATTTTAAAGTGTCCTCTATTGGAATAACCGTGAATGGAGAAGATATGCTGTTTAAACCGATGCAGCTTTCCTTTGGTACAAACCCCAGATTTGTTGAAGCATTCAGTACATTGTTTTCTGGTACGGGGAAAATGTATTACAACACAGCGAACAACATAACACAAGAAGAATTTCCAAAAGGATATGCAGTTTATGCTTTCGATCTTACCCCAGATATGTGCGGCTCCTCGCCTCATTTTAATTCTGTTCAACGAGGAAATCTAGCAGTTGACATCAAGTTATCTGTCGCACCAGCAGCACAGCTGTGAGTCTCGTCTGTTACAGGGAATTTGAAAACCTGATTCAAATTGATGCTGAGAAACGTCATTTACGATTACTCCAGTTAGATGAACACCACACAGATAACTAGTGTATTGGAACAAGATCCTATAACAAGCAAAACGGTTTGTGGCATGTTTCCAGACGATCAACAAATATCCATGTGGATTTGTCTAAAACACTGATCCTATCAGTAAAACTGGAACACATTGGGTGGCCTTTTACTTTCCATCAGATCTTCGACAGTTATGGACAACCACCAGATTACTACAGGAATTCGTTTGGAGACTTTTTAGAGTCTCATGAATGGGAATCTAACACTCATAAACTGCATATAAAATCGTACAGTTATTCAATACGCTACTATGTTAAATGATGTTTGTTAAGAGTCAATATTGTTAAATCGTTCAAATGTTAACCTTAATCAATTTAGTAAAAAAATGTTTCAATAAAACTGTTGTAAAATAATTGTGTGTGTGTTTTGATCCCTGCAATGCATGCATACAAATGTCTCATACTGTCTCACATAGGAACCGCACGTCCCCCGCGAATTCCCTGCTGTCTTCTGGTGACAGAGTGTCACATTTACTTAAAGAAAACAACAAACGAGTACACAGAAGTGAAACATTTTATTTAATAACTTGAACACAGTTGTTTAAATTAATAATTAATAAAATTGTCCTGGTTTTTCTTCATGTCTGTTCAGAAGGGTTTGGAAATACGGGCTTGCACATCGTCGGCTACGAACATCTTTTTCATCCCTTGATAAGGAGCTCCTCTGGGCTTTTTCTATCCATCGTTCCTCATTTCTTACAAGATCTCGTGGCATGTTAATCTTTGATAAAACACGAAAAAATGCTTTTGAGCACGTAGGATTGAAATTTGTTCTTGCCCTCATGGCATCGCTGACCAAATCAGATATGTTTGAATCTGAAATTTCTTTACCGTCCAGACTCATCCCAACAAATAACGTCAGGTCTTGCTTTCAAACAGTTTAAAAGTGCTGTAGCTCTTGGATGCATTGTTCTAGGTATGTGTTCTACAATGGTCGCATCAGGCAACTGTGTCTTTTCTTTGGGTTCTTCTTTCTTTTCAGAATTAGGTGCTATCCGAACGGTTGGTATTTGACTGTCCTTTTGGCACCTCAAGTCTAAATAACGTTCCATGTTCGCATCGTACAGTTTTTGCTTTTCAGCATCATCCATATCCGTATGTTGGAGAATATTCGACATTTCCATCACTTTATCCATCATGTTGGCCAAAATCGGCGAAGTTTCAAGTCTTTGTCTTTGTTCATATCTATGCAACACATCCAACCAACGCAACCATGCATCTTGCATGCTTCATTTTACCAACAAACGTCCAAGTACACTTAGAACCGGTGGCAAGAGAGCTGTCAATAAATTTCCACCTTTTTTATTTAGGTACAGCTTCTTCCGTTTATGTGTCTTGTGGCACATCAAACGTCACTTTTGACGAGGTGTTAGTGGGATAATGCCTTTAAGTAAATTCAGTGAGCAATGCTCAATAAGCAGCTTCCGCAATTTAGGTTTACATTTGGTCATAACCTAAAGATATGGAAGAGTTCCTTTCATACGCTTCGACATGATGGAAAGGATGGTTTTAGCTGACACGCATAGCTTAAGTACGCTTCACATAGACAATTTGTCTTTCCCCGGCAGAATGTTGGTTCTCAAGCGCATGTTTTCTGGTGTCAGCTGATTACAGTCAATCATTAAATATCCAACACAGATATACCACGATTATGGGAACCGCGCATAAATAGATCTGACGTGTTCGGTATAGATAATTCATCAAATTATTTTTTATACTCTCCATAACATATTACTTTGGTTGGGACAGGATAAAACAACTCCTCCAAATGATGTAGCATAGAACGAACCAAATACGATTTCCCGCTTTGACTTTCTCCGCAAATAAAAATTTGCAGGTGTTCTAAATCTCACATCCATCATGTCCACAAGCAAACAACGTAATAAGTTATATTTCACAGGCCCCTGTACTTTAGTGAAAATATGCGTTTAGCGAAATAAATCATTTTGGGGAAAAAACTTTCTTCAATCTTAAACTTTGTGAAATCAAAGCTTTTAAGAGGTGTAGCAACCAACTGTACAGCTCTATGCGTAACGTGCTCAGAGCAAGAGTCATTCATCACATAAACCAATGTTAGGTATGCTATGGCACGACCAAAATTGATAACATTAGTTTCGTGAAAAAAACAGTTAGATCGCAGGCATTAACACGCGTTGCCATTTGTTCATACAGTGTTTTGTGATGTTCAAGACAAACATTTATAGGATGTGACAACCATCTTTCCCACTTAACACAACAACATTAAATGAGCACACAATGTGAAAGATTTCAATTATGTATTTGAAATTATAACATTACAAAATAGGTTTTACCATACGTTAAATGTTGAACTGTTTATAGTGTCTAATGCTTCAAAAGTGATGCTACCGCAGTCCTCGCAATTTTCGGCGGCAAAAGGCAATTGCCGCCGAAGATTAAATTATCGGCGGCAAAAAATTGCCGCCGACGAATTTTTGTGTCACTGATGATGCTTCACTGCCGTCTCAATTCGATTAATTCTTCCAAGTATGAACATATGATTATGATTTTAATTATTTGTAGTTCACTTCACAGAAAATAATTCGGGAAAGTGAACTATTCTTTTGTGAACACTTATTTTTTTGGCTTATTTTAAAATACATCGAAAGTAGTTCTGATATACTTTATGTAACTTCAAGTTCCACCAAACATACACACCGCTGGCCACGTGTAACGACGGGTTTGGTTTCGTCCATGTGCAACAATTTTAGAACAACGTCCGTAGTGTAACAAAGTTAAAACTAAAAGATTGATAGCTGGTCTCAATGTTATTGTGTGTGAAACAACGTTTCTTCGAATATCAAACACTTTTAATCAGTAGAGTCAAGAGAATTTTATAAGAGACAAAAAAATTGCCGCCGAACTTCGAAAGATCACTAGGTCACAGGTTCAAACCCTGCTCGAAGGTTGTTTTTCTTCTCTTTTTTATTTATTTATTTTTCTTCACTGAAATACCCTTACTACATAATTATTTAAAATTTGGGGAATATCCTTGGGTATTCAGACAACATGTTTTGACTTTTTCAAAGACAAACTTCTGAACCTAGAGGAGTTGCTCAGTCATTGACCTTTCTATTTATGTACGTACAAAACCCTAACGCAAGGCAAGTGGTTACCGCTGGTTTTTTTTTTACATAAATAAGCATAGGTCAACATGTGATATCATGTGCGATCTTCACCTTGACCTTGGTCAGTGATCTTGACCTTGACCATAAAAGTGCGCAAAATTCATATAGGAGACCACGGATCTACATGACATTTCGTGTCAGTGTGGACAAGGTCAAGAAAAGCCAAGCTGAGAACTCTAAAAGGTTTTGGACAAAATGAAAAGATGAATTTCCTAAGTACAAAGACTTTTATGCCTTTGTGCTTAGTAAAAACCCAGAGTTGGTGGCCCTGTTCGAGACAAAGAATAAAAAAAAGAAACGGCAGAAGTCGTCATTGAAAATAGTTTGGTCCTGGACTGGTTGGACGACCTTCCCAAGGGGGACATGCCAATCTTCGATGTTGACTTTTTCTGATGTGTCCCAAGATTAAAACAAAACAGCCTTTCAAGAGCCATCACATTCATAAAAGAATATGTACGAAACTTCAGATTTTAATTTAC
Organism: Trachythela sp. YZ-2020; assembly: GCA_016169945.1. NCBI lineage: Eukaryota > Metazoa > Cnidaria > Anthozoa > Malacalcyonacea > Clavulariidae > Trachythela > Trachythela sp. YZ-2020. Next base: position 1,127,853 of record JADLSH010000393.1, on the reverse strand, counting down.
TCTCGAAAGGGCTAAAAAGAGGTTAGATGCCACGCAGCACTCCAAATGGTAGTTTGTGGACATATGTATTGCTTTCTGTTTTTAAATACATTATTGAAATGATCAAACGTTGTAAATGTGTAGTAATGATATTTCACTGAAGGGAAGATATCCTTTCAGCAGGGTTCAAACTTGTGAACATCTTATGTACTTTGGCACACACACTACCCCTGTAACTTCAGAATCCCAAAACAAATGTGACAAACCAAGATCCATGGCACCAGAACAAGAATTATTTATTTCTTGTTCTAGTAAGGTTACGTTTGGGGTTACTTCTGCAAGATGTTGCACATCGATTTAACATTTCAGCAAGTTGTGTGTCTCGAATTTTTAAAACCTGGATTATTTTTTTACATCACTGCCTTCGTTCCCAACCAATTTGGTCCAGCCACAAATTTATTGATGAGAACATGCCCCCCTGCTTTAAACAAGCTTATCCGAAAACCAGAGTAATTATCGATTGTACTAAAATTGTTATTGAAATGTCCTCATCATGCAGAAGTCAGTCCATCACATTTTGGAGTTATAAGAACCACAACACTGCCAAGGGCCTGATTGGTATTTCACCCAGTGGATACCCAAGTTTTGTTTCTTGTTTATATGCGGGGCAAACAAGAAAAAAAGTACCCATGATTGTGGCATTCTAAATCTGGTGGAGCCTGGAGAGGAGATAATGGCAGACAGGGGATTCGATATTGAGGCTGATATTCCCATCGGAGTGTTGTTAAACATTCCGTCATTTCTAAATGGACAGCACAATTATCAGCAGAAGACAAAGCTAAAACACATAAAATTGCATTTGTCAGGGTTCATGTTGAGCGTGCAATAGCCAGAATAAAAAATTACAGAATCTTGTGGCAAGTTATTCCCTTGACACTGGCTGAAAACCTAGATCAAATTTGGAGTGTTTGCTCCTAACATTGTTTTTACCACCTATAATTAAGAATTAAAAAACGAGTCGCGTGCCGTTATGGTGTAATAATGCACAAGGGGGGAATGTTGGGAGAATACGAGAGAAGCTTGTAAAACACGGGGCGTAGCCGAGTGTTTTACACGCTTCTCTCGTATTCTCCCAACATTCCCCCCTTGTGCATTATTACACCATAACAGCACAAGACGAGTTTTTTTAATTCTTTTATATTATAAGTGGTAGATAAGCACAGTAAACAATTTGTTCAAAGATCAATATTGATATTCTCCTAACATGTAATCACTCACGTCACTCGCAAGCTTTTCAATGTTTTCATTGCTTGGCAACAACTATGCTTGAATTCTGGCCGGCAAAGGAGCGAAAAACTTGCAACTCAACAAAAATTAGGGATTAAAAAGGCACAAAAACTGTTGAAAATTTTTCAAATATGGTGCACAATGATAGACAGATTGGTTTTTCGTTGTTCTGCTTCACTTTTGTCCTGGATTCGGTATAAAAGCGAAGGGTTTTTGTCAAGCTGCTATGACGACATTGGCTGTCAAGTTGATTTTTCATCTTGAACCAAATATATCGGGCAGTTTTTGTTTGAAAGTACTGTTTGAATATTTTTGTGTTTTTTTTTGCTAGTTCAGTGGTTGGTGGTTAAAAATTTTCTCAGACAAACTGTCAAGAAATGCATAAACATGTCGTATTTGTGTAGGTTTTGTCGTTGCATCTTGACAGCTTAAAAACTGTACACATAATGTTATCTAAATCAATGCCAAAATGGTTAATTTTAATTTTTTGCACCTAGAACTGTGGATAAATTTGGTTTGGTTTGTGTTTAAATACAGTTTTTGTACCTTTAAATGTCAAAATAGCACATATTTTCGCGTTTCGTGTCGCCGTTGAATGCGAACTTTCAAGCAAAAAAGTATATTTCAAACTCAGAAACAGATACGAATCTTTATTCGCCGTTTATGGATCCCGTTGTTATTTGTTTTCCATCTCGTTTAGGTCTACTTTTTCTTGCTTTCTGACAGACTTTGGATTTAAAACTATTATAATTTTGTTCATATTGTATTGACAATTCCGAGGAAAATTTAACAAGCGGGGACAAAGGGAGAAAAATCAAAACGGTGGCCATGCTTTATTGTGTCATAAAGCACGCGCATTAGCCAATAAAATTGCTCGTTAGATAGTACTTATAATATAATTAAGGATAAACAACCTTAAACTGTTGGTTATAAGGAGTCTTGAATTGTTACGTAGCATTTATTTCAATGTGCAAATTATATCATGCTGTTTATTTTATTTATTACAATTCTGGTAACATATATTCAGTATAGAGACTGCTTAGCTCTGGAACAATTTTATTCCAGAAGTCATGGTCAAAATAAATCCTCTCAATGTGTAGGTCAACATTTGTAAACACAACAAAATCACACTAACCAACATTAAGTGTGGCCATGCACCCTTGAAGTTGGTAAAAATAATTGTGTGATTTTTTAACTGGATCTTTCCATTTAGTGTCAACGCACTGTGTCTTTCCATCAGTGTCAACGCACTGACACGAGACGGACGTGCATTTTAGGCTCTGTGAATAATGCCTCTAGTTATTTAACAGCAGATACATTAAGAGAACTTTGGGCAGATGAATTCTTACCAAGTATTCGAAAGGAATTTAAAGCTGAGATTGATAAAATAAAATAAAAGACGAAATTTCAGCCCTAACCGCTAAGTGCATTGAAATTGAATCCTCGCAAACTTTACTAATTCTCTTCAAATAACAAAGCGCGATGTCATGGACATGTCAAACTGTCTGAAAGCTGTGGAAGATAAAAAATGAAGTCTATAGATGATTTAGTTGATGAGCAAGATGATATACAGCAGTATATTCATTGTGATTGTGTAGAGGTTACCGGCGTCCCAATGCTGCCAGATGATAACCCAAAGGAAATTATAATGGAGATTGGTCAGCTCATGGGAATTGAAATTGCAGATCATCAAATTTCTACTGCACACCTGGACACTAAAGATTAATTCTACAAACAACGGAGTAAATTGGTTGGGAAGAAATCAAATGATTTGCCATTGCTTAAGCGTGAGTATGAAAATAACAATCAGGCATCTAATAATATTTATATAAATGAATCACTGACTGCACGTAGGCAACACTGACTGCACGTAGGCAAAAACTGTTCGGACGTTCCCGTGTTTTTAGTTTTGTCCATGCTGAAGACTGACGCTTTCCTGAATGAATCTTTTTAATAACAATGTGTGCTCCCTTCCGTATTATGCTTGCGCCACCTATGCAAATAACTAGTGTTTATATAGGTAATTTACATGCTGAATGACCTTTTCATAATTTAAATGATATGGAATTTAATTATTTACTCAGTATTGATTGTAGATGTGTGGATTCTAATATTGATTTATATAAATTGTTACCAAACCCAGATAAATTAGATGAAAGTGATCCGGACCATATGTTGGATAATATATGCTCTGATTATTATCAGAGTGAAAAAGTTGATAAGATTCTTAAGCTGAAAGGTCCTAAATCGCTTTCTCTATTTCATTGTAATATAAGAAGTCTTCCAAAGAATTTAACTTTGTTAAGTGATGTAATGTACTCGCTTTCAGTAAAACCAGATATCGTAGCGATTACTGAAACTAAATTAAATAATACTGTTGCAAATATTGATATATCGGACTATAGTTTCTATCATGTAGACTCGACGACTGCGGTAGGTGGAGCTGGTATTTATGTTTGCAATAGTTTAAAAGTAATTGAAAGACCGGACATTAAGTTTTCTATGGATCTTGTTGAATCATGCTGGGTAGAAATTGAGCCTGGTCCCCGAGCCGGCGCGAAGCGCCGTGCGAGGGTACTAATGCCGCCCGGAGATTTACACCCGGGTATGTGAAAACATTGTGGAATGCAAAGTCGTCCGCCATTTTGTTTTGTCATGGACGGACCGGACGGGACTCGACCTTTTCGTAAGTTATGCGCATGCGCAAGTTCAAGCCGAGAGAAGTACTTCCATCTTGCAAACCTTTTTCAAAAATAGTTTTGCACTCATTTTATAAGTAAGTCTCTATGTAAGTAAGCTTATATGTTAACTCTACAAAACAAAAGGAAAAATTAACAAGAGGAGAAACAGTCGAAAGACCGAAAAAGGAGCGTTTTAAACAGGCAAGTGTCTATTTTGCTGGTTTTTTTGCATGTTTGCTTTCATGCTTTGCCGATTTTTTAACATAGCATGCAGTATAGTTTGTGAATTTGAAAATGTGTAGATCATTCTGTGTGGTCAATACAACATTGATTGATCTTTAAAAGTTGATTTTAGTATTGATTCAAATATGTTATAGAAAAATAAAAGAAACATTAAATCTCAAGTGCGAAGTACAAAAATACTCCTCGAAAAGCAGTTGAAGTTTTTTGAAAATTTCGAAACGTTTTGTGCAAGTCTAAGGTTGAATGTTACAGTAAATCAAAGCTAAAAGAGTACATAATAGCATATACCCACTTTATATAGTTGGGCAATTGATAATTTTATAGTTAAAAACAAAATAATATATTGTACAAATTAAAATATAAAAAATATACAATATTGCGTGTTACCATGGTTACATATTCGTCGACACAGTACTTCATGTTACAATAACTTTTGGGGAGTAAATTGTTTGGTTCAAATGGCGAGGGGTTCTGCATGCATGTATTTCTAGTTATAAAAAAAAAACAACGTCGTCATAGGGTGCATATATAGACATCCAAAAGCGAATATTTAAACATTTACAGACCAACTAAATAAACTGCTTAAGCACTTAAATCAATGCAAATATCGATTTTATATATTGGGGGATATAAATATTGACTTCCTCCAATATTTGAACCATCAACCTACTGAAAAATATTTAGATATGTTGCATATTAACAATACCACTCCCCTTATTACTAAACCCACAAGAATAACAAATCACACAAAAACGCTAATTGATCATATCTATACTAATACGCTTACTTCTCATATAATATCGGGAATAGCATTATATGATATCTCCAATCATCTTCCTATATTTTGTGCAATAAATACTCCCATAAAATGAAATAAGGAAAAGAGGTTTTATAGAAATTTTGAAAACTTTAACACAGCGTTGTATTTAAATGATATGAGACAAGTTGATTGGAATAATAAATAAATGTTGTAATTTAAATACTAATTTAAATAAAACCACACAGGATGTCATTAATGTTTCAGAAATCATTTGAAAAATACTTGGAAGCTTATAGGCTCGCTCATACGACGTAAACAAAAAGGCCAGCCAACATAACCCACCGCGATTAATTAATAATGGTACAGAATTTTCTTCTGAATATGATATAGCAAATCAGTTTAATCAACATTTTATTAATGTAGATCCAAACCTGGCTAACACAATAACCAGTACTAATTAAAATCCAACAAGTTACATTAGTAATTATCCTGTATCTAGCTTTGTCGTGTCATCTATCACAGAAACTCAAGTACTAAATCTGTTTTTAACACTTGATGGTAACAAAGCATGTTTTCATATTCCTAATACTAGAAGTTACTATCGCAAGTGAGGTGCTGCCTTACGACCAAAGCCCTGGGGATTGATTATACCAATAAACTTCATTTAATTAAATTGTCTTATACACACTGTATGTATGAATTTATTTTGTTTAAAAAAGATCAAAATTACAACATGCAATAATTACTATATATACTGTAAAGTGTACTTCGTAACTTGGGATTTTCATATTTACATGTATGTACATGTTCATATTTCATATTTACATGTTCATATTCACTATTCATGAAACAGCTGCTGTTGTGACAAGACATGTCTTCCAGAGCTCCTGAAATATACTATAACTCTATCATAATATTATAAATTTTTAGACGATAAACCAAAAGTATACTGCAATAGTATGGCTTATAATTTCTTTATCGAAGATTCTAAGCTTAGGTGGAGGGGAAACCTGGAAACATTAAAGTCTTTCATTGCCAACGAACTGAATTTAACGGGAAAATTGACTTCTCCCGGTGGCGACGTTAAAGCATTCACGAACAATAATGACTATATTACCGATGATGAAACCATTAAAATCAAATGGTATCAAGGCAAAAAGATATTAACTATACAGGGAGTCAAATCACAAGATATTGAAGACAAAACACGCGACGAAATGCAGAAAATTTCACACACAGGGGAAGGAGAATCGAAGGACGAGCAAGATAATGTTTCCTTAGATCAAACCGCCCTAAACCAGACAGAACTCCAACATTTGCATAGTGAGAAGTTAATTGAAGCTATTAATGATATCAAAGTTAAAATTCAAAAGCTCAAAATTGATACTAAAGAAAACCAAACCTCTATATCCAAGCTGACGGCTCTATCTCAAGTTGCACATCCGAAACCAGACGAAAGCTTTGAATTACACAAGCTTCGCCAGGAAAATGAAGATTACCGATGCCAGAATGAAAATCTGCTGAGGGAAAATGCCGAAAAGATCGAACGCATGAACAACCTCGCATACATTCTATCGAATGTAATCGTGACACCTCAAGTATTGCATCGACGGATTTATCCAATACAGCTGACTCGAAGAAAAAACAGAAAAGGAAATACCCAGAACGTAATCGCGATGCCTCAGAATGTAATCGTGACACCCCATGTAAAAAGCAAAAAAGGAAAAAGAAAACCGTGGTCGTCGCTGGTGATTCCTTGGTTAAAAATGTTATCGGTGCAAAAATGAGTAGCATTGACACTGATAATTTCTTCGTTGTGAAGCCTTTTCCAGGAGCAACTGTAGAAGATATGAATGACTTTATCAACCCACTAATCCGAAAAAAGCCTGATAAAATGATTCTACACATAGGAACCAACAATCTGAAAAGTTCGTCCCCAAAGGTTGTTGGTTGTTGCATTTTAAAACTCGTGACTAGAATCAAGGAACCTTCTCCAAATACAGCTGTGGGTATTTCAGCATTGCTGGTAAGGAATGATAATCACGAACTCGCCGTAAAGGTAAATCTAGTTAATAACATTCTTAGAGGTTATTCTATTAATGCAAACATTTCATACCTAGGCAATGCTAACATTAATAGTTCGCATTTAAACTCTAGAGGCCTTCATCTTAACATTATTGGTAGTTCAATTCTTCAAGACAATTTGCTAATAATTTAAATTGACATAATGCCTTACCGGGTGAATCTGTTACAGTTACCGATAATCAACCAAATAGTCCTATCAATCAGTCAGCCCCAACAATACCTATTATGCGGGGCTTCAAACTAGCATCACTTAATGTTACTAGTATAATAAAGCATATCAACGAGCTTAGAGTTTTGCTTGTTGACCATTCAATCGATGTTTTGGCAATTAACGAGACAAGTCTTGATTCTACTATAAATGACAATGAGGTTCATATATCTGGTTATGAAATTGTACGTCGCGACAGAAGCGTCAATGACAGATTTGGGGGTGCTGTATGTTTTTATGTTCGATGCAATATCAATTTTCTACCACGTTTCGATATGTCAATTGATCAACTAGAAAATTTATGTATCGAAATTCGTAAACCTAGATCCAAGCTTTTTCTCGTTACAACTTGGTATAGACCTCCAGATTCACCCGTCGACAAATTCAACTATTTTGAAACTCTAGTAGGTAGACTCGACGCAGAAAATGTTGAATATTACTTAATGGGTGACCTGAACTGCAATTTTGGGTCAACCGTAATGGATCATAATTCAACCATTTTGACTAGCATCACTGATCTTTATGGCTTACAACAGTTAATAAGGAACCAACTCGCATAACCAAGTCATCTTCAACACTAATTGACTTGATATTTACCAATTCGCCTGATAAGATTGTTTGCTCCGGTGTCTCTCATATCAGTATCAGTGATCATAGCCTAATTTATGCTTTTCGTAAACTTTCAACTGGTTTATTTACTAAGGGCCACTCTACTGTGACCTATAGAAAGTTTAAGAATTTTGATTCTGCAAGTTTCAGAAACGATATCTGGCTGCAGAATTGGGATGAAATTAGGGCACATGATAACCCAAATGACATGTGGCATGTTTGGAAAAATATATTTAATAGTGTTGTTGAAAGACATGCACCTTTGTGTACAAAGCGTATTAGGGCTTCTAAATCGCCTTGGATTACCCCTTACTTAAAACAACGCATGCATGATCAAGATATTTTGAAGATAAAAGCGTGCAGCTCTAATGACCCAGCTGATTGGCACGCTTTTAAGAGAACTCGCAATATTGTAAATACTGAAATCAAACATGCCAAAGAAATGTATTACACGAGCGCTTTTCACGAAAATCAAAGCAATTCGAAAAAGACTTGGAATATAATTAATGAACTAACTTCAAGAAAACAACACATCTCGCACGTAAAGGAAATTGAATTGAACTGCTGTTCTATAAGCAGCTCTCAAAAATTATCTGAGGCGTTTAACGATCATTTCGCTGATATTGGGCCAAAGCTTGCCGATAAAATACCTTGTAACGAAAACAGTCGTTCTCATTTAGATTACCTTTCAAGTAACGAAAGTGGAGCTAGTACTAGTTTTCAACTGAAGACAACAAGTTCGTCTATAGTCTTTTCTCTTCTATCCAAACTTAGCAAATCTAAAGCAACTGGTTTGGATAAAATTTCAGCTAGGCTTCTTCGTGAATGCCCTGATTTGATTTCAGATTTTCTAAGTATAATTTTTAACCGCTCCATTATCACGGTATATTCCCCGACGATTGGAAATGTTCAAAGGTCATACCATTATTTAAACAAGGGAAACGTAAGGATCTCAATAACTATCGGCCCATCTCTATTATTCCTATTGTGGCCAAAGTTTTTGAGAGTTTTTCTTACGGATAACAAATTACTTTCAACTAGTCAATCAGGATTCCGAAGCCTACATACATTCCACAGTTACTGCTCTTCTCAAAGCCACAAACGACTGGGCGTACAACATCGATCACGGTAACGTAAACGCAGTAGTTTTCTTAGATCTCAAAAAAGCGTTTGACACCGTAGATCATGCAATTCTTTTATCTAAATTAAATGCATATGGTACAGGAAGTGAATGGTTTAAATCTTACCTAAGCGATCGTAATCAAAAATGCTTCGTGAACGGTTTTCTATAACCAAACCGCTCACTGTCCTGTGGTATCCCACAGGGGACTATCTTGGGGCCATTACTATTTTTAATTTATATAAATGATTTGCCTAATTGCCTCGAACATTCCCAGGCACTTATGTATGCAGACGACACTCATTTGACGTTGGCAAGCAATAACGTTCGTGATATTAATCAGAATCTGATTCAAGACCTTGTCAACGTTAGTGAGTGGCTTATCGCAAACAAGCTTACTTTAAATCAATCCAAGACATGGTGGGATCCCTGTTAATCAGGTTTCGTTTACAAAGTCTCTAGGTGTACTGATTGATGAAAATCTGTCTTGGAATATGCATATCAATAAGCTAATTAAAAAGATTGCATCAAGCATTGGAGCTATAAAACATTTACGACTCTGCAGTATATTTACAATTCGTTAGTGCAACCGCATTTTAATTATTGCTGCGTCGTCTGGGATAATTGTAACAAAACCTATGCTGATAAGCTTCAAAAATTGCAAAATCTTGCAGCAAGAGTGTTAACATCTTCTAGCTATGACATTGCTGCTGATTTTCTACTAGAGAAGCTTGGCTGGAGAAAACTCGATACCCAGCGCAAGCTTGAAAAAGCTGTTATGGTCTATAAATCACTTAATGGGCTCGCTCCCGATTACTTGCGTCCCATGTTCATAGACCGTAGCAGCATCACGAACTACTCATTGAGAGACACCGAAGGCAAACTAGCTATTCCAAAGCCACGGACCAACTACCTAAAGAATAGCTTTGGTTATAGTGGTGCTGTGCTTTGGAATAGCCTTCCTACTGAGCTACGCAAAACAAATAATCTCAGCGTGTTTAAATCGGGCTGTAGTAGGTTTTTTAAATGATTGAATTTTAACAAATTATATTATTGCATGGCACTTATGGAAAGCAGGTATTTTTATTTTATAATTATTTCTATATTGAGCTATAACTGTAATTTGTTAGTTTGTAAAATTTTGTAATTAGTTAGTGTACCATATATGTAAATCCTGATAAGTTCACCGTGGGTAAATAAAGATTCTATTCTATTCTATGCACGTGATTGTTGGTACCAATGTTTTAAATCATCTTCACTTGTCAGAACGTCTGGAAGAACACAGTCAATTGGGAATATACACAATATGTGTTTTAACGTGATACGACTAGTTTTTGCAAGTTTTCATATTCTTTCCAAGGTAATGATAGTCTACTGTCCACTGTATTTTCCATTTGGTAAACAAGTTTTACTATTGTTTTTTTGTCCAATATATAAATGTTTCATATTTATTTAGCATGTACAGGTAGTATCCATTGTTGGTCATCATTATTGTCCAATAACTTGTTAGGTTACTGTACATATAAAGGTATGTAATATCTTGACATACAATGTTCCTGACATCCATATGGTAGATTGGAAACAAGTACGGCAAAAATAATACATGGCAAATTCCATCCCATTGCATTAGATGTACTATATCCATACAATCTTGTAAATCAGCATTCTTGTTTTAATAGAAATACATTTCTGTTAATCCAGAAGCTCCCATCCATTTTCATGCGATGTAATATATCCATATTATATTTTGACTTTAACAACCATTTGGTTTCATCCAGCAATTAACATGGCACCATTCACATCCATCAGAATTGCAAAACTATAGAAAAAATAATTTTCATACAATACAGTGATAACAAGGAGTAAATTAGTTATTATATAATACAGTAAATTATTTAAAAGAGTATATAGTCAAACTACATACCAAAATATAACTGGGATCCCTATATGAAATTCCTCTCTTATTCAAACTCAGTACAGTAGTTTTTTTATGTAAATGCACTGCTAGTAGCCTGTGCTAACTGATCTAGCCTGTTTTCTTCTTCAAGCCTATATTGTAAGTTAGCTGAAGATTTCAAGCTTGTTAATCGTTCATATGTCATTGGTTCAATGACACAAGATGCAAGTGGTTTTACTCTGCTAATAGCAACATAAGAAACTCCAGCGGTTCTTTCAGATTTGCCAATATCTATCCATGCTTTTGGAAGTGTAAGTCCTTGGCTCTTGTGTATTGTTAGAGCCCAAGCAAGCCCAAGAGGTAACTGTTGCCTCTCATGGAAACCTATTTCTGTCTGTGATGTGACAGTGATTGGATATATTGGGATACACAATGGTTGGTTTTCATTAAAAACAGGTCCTCTATAGTTTTCAAATTCTACTATTACTGCAATAGGTAAGTCAGGTGGTTGATGGTTGTTCTGATAGATAATATCAATAACTGTCCCAGTAGCCCCATTGCAGAGGCCAACACTTGACCACAAATTCATGGTTAACATGACCCTAGCACCTTTTGCTAGAAACATACATGTCAGCAGCTCTCTGGCCAGCTTCAATATCCTGGTCTAGTTCTGTTGTATCAGAACAATCATTTTCATCTTTAAATTTTTGAGCTAAGAAACCTTTCAAAGCACTCTGAGTAAGTTGACACAAACCTGGGTCATTAGCAGTGCCATGACAATGGATACTACCTCTACCTTGATATTCATATCGAAACCAGTGCCATTTCGCACCAAGTGTATCATAAAGCCAGTGTTTTACAAAGCTTTCTAATCTTTGTGTGAAACACCAATCTACAACATGGGGATTGTTGATCACATTTTGTCGTCTCACCTCACTGGTAGAGTTACCTAACTCATTGTCAGTATCAGCTTTAAATAAAGCATGCAACTCAGGCCAATGCATATCTGCAGAGGAGAAAGTGAAAAATAATGTTGGTGCTCCAACACTAGTTATTATAGCCTTGAGTTCCTCTCTTACTCTAGTCCAGTAAGCATTAGTACCTGCAATGTTTCCAACATACCTAGATACTTTAGACATAAATGCATTAGCATTGTTGTTGGCAGCCATTTCTCTCAGTTCATCAATAGTGAGATGGGCTTCACCTGGATTTTGTTTTCGAAATATTCCACTTTGCTGTAAGATTCGTTTTTCTTTGAATCATGTTAAAAGCCCAGTAAGAAAATCTGGGATGGTTGGCAAAGCGGTAAACCCATTTACCATCTATGATTTCACCAAATTTTAATAGGTGTTTAATTCGTTCATGAAGAGGGACATCTCTTAGAAGTCCTTGATTAGTTGGGTCACCTTTTCCATCAGGAAATAATGTTGGGAAAGCCATTGTGGCCAGATATGACACCTGATACTCATTTATTGGCTCATTTTCAACTGAGGGCCATGGCATTGGCTGATTTTCAGAAAGCTGATTTCTAACAGCTTCAAGTTCCTGTTGCTGTTGTTCACCAACAGGTAGAAAACTACTAATTTCAGTAGAGTCATTATAAACTATATCCTCTGATGGATTATCAGTAGGAGGGCCTACATCAGGAGAACAATTGTCATCTGAGACTATATCATCTTCAGTCTCGACAGTCATGAGATCGGGCGGTACACCTTTTTCAGGTAAGGAATGCAAAACATCCTCATTAATTACGTTGACCACCAGGTTTAATATAAATTCTCATGATAGGGTAAAGCACGAGCAATTAACATTTCCTCAATCTGTGTTAAATTTTGCAATTCATATGGTACAGATGAAGGTATCATTGAGTTTTCTAAAGAAAACTTTTTAGGAGTCTTTTTATCTTTTTTGCATCGTGAACACACATATGGTGACTGTGGTTTAGATTTCAAGGGCCATGCCTCATGACAAACAGTACACTGACTGAGAGTATACTGAACAGACTTATGAAACTTATTTAAGTTACCTTTTGCCCAAGATTGCTCTTCAATGATACCATTTTGGGTGATGTCAAACATATTTCAATAATCCTGTTGACTTATTTCATGTTGAGGTTGAGACACTCTATTTGCACACTTTTGTTTTTGATATGTTCTAATAAGTTCTGCTGATAAGTTCTGTTTTTGATAAGTAATTTGTGTCTTACTGTTAGTTTTCTGGGACCGCTTTCTTTGTCTAGTCTCACTTGCTTCTTGAAGTCTAATTCTCTTCTCACTTTCAGTTTCCTCCGACTGTTTTCGTTTTTTACACTCACATACTTACTCGCGAGCTTTTCGGAGTCTAGTTTGCTTATCAACTTCATGCTCTAGTAAACATCTTTTAATTCTTTGGTATTCTCGATCGTTTTCACATTTAGTCTTTTCTTTAAAAGGGATTAAGTTATTTATTTGCACAGGCACAATTTCATATATATTTGTGTGTAATTCCAAAGACAAACAGTATACATATTGCTCTAATTCTAAAATATTAGTAAACTTTATGACAACAGCTGTGCCATTAGGATCAGGCATGCCACTGGAGTCTCTAGCATGTGAGTAAAATAAATAGAAAGAATCTATTTGCTTTATTATAGCCATCATATAGCCTTCTAATACCAAAATAGCATAACTATTATTTAAGAAACTATTCAAAAGTGCTGTGTGAATGTCATAATAGGGAGACCCAATTTCTTGGTCACTTATAACAAGACCTTGAAGATCTTTTCCATAATGTATAACCAACATTTGTTTTTCATTCTCTGTCTGAACACCTTCTACAACAATGGGTAAATGGGTATTTTGTGCTACCACCATGGGTAGATCAATGTCATTTTGTGCTACCACCACGGGTAGATCAATGTTATTTTGTTCTACCACCACGGGTAGATCAATGTTATTTTGTGCTACCACCACGGGTAGATCAATGTTATTTTGTGCTACCACCATGGGTAGATCAATGTTATTTTGTGCTACCACCACAGGTAGATCAATGTTATTTTCTACTTCAATAGGTTCTATTACTAATGGTAGATTATCACCTTTTGTCATCATCAAAGGGGAAGTTACTTTCCCTTGTACAGGAGATATATTAGTATTAAATATCTGGTAGGAAAATATGTTTCTACAATATGAAGCACAAAAAAACTTAGGCAAGTCATCTACAGATATTATAAATTGTCGTTTCTGACCATTGGATCAAAGGGATATTTCGCGCTGTTAAAAGCGCGGATAAAGTAATAAAAGCACATTGTTTACCTCTAGAATCGGCACTAAAAAGCTCATCGCCTTGATGTATACTTCCAGAAAGAAATAAAGCCATCCACTACCAGTACAATTTTAAAAACAACTTGTATTAATACAGGTAATATCATCGATGTCTCGATGAACACATGGTTCGAAGATTGGAGCCTGATACGCAGGCTGCATGCCCGTTCGCAGGTTCAGGATGGGCACGTTTATTAACAGCTTGCGCAAAACGCTGCTGCAGAGGGGCATGCTTCAGAGGGGAATGAGGGGCATGCTTGTCCTCGGGGAAACGAGATTGTTGTCAAAATAGATCAATCTCATCGCCAATTGGCTGAAAGTGCAGACACATGGGCAGACTAAGCCATATAACTGCTCAGTGATCCAACATCAGCCTCTTCTGCATCTGAACTTTTGACCCTACGGTTCGAAGGTGAGTGGATATCACTACCGTATATATATATTTAAAGTTATGATAATTTTGTAGATTATCGGTAGCTATATTGCTTCTCATAGGTTTAAACGTATTTAGAAGTGGAATCAAACAAACTATAGTGTAAGAGAAATAAAAGAATCCATAGCGAGAAATATTTGAGTGAAAAAACGCTCAAACACGTGCTCACAACATATGTTGTCTTTTTAGAGCAATTTTTGCCCCTATACCTGAGGAAGCTCTGCAGCTTAATGGGTTAAAGTGTTATTAAACCTATTAAAACACATAAAAAGGTCCTTATCCCTACCCCCACATCACAATATTACTAAAACGATTTGTCTAACGAAATTAAAATTTATCTCGGAACGTGCGAATTGTGTGTTTGTTTCAGACGCGGTCACAACGTTGCATAATTGAATTAAAGACCTAAATTTCTATTGCTGTTGTGGTATACAACAGAGTCGCATTATTACACAATTATAGCGACCTGCTAAAATATGCAAAGTCTCTGGGCTACACAACATTGGTCATGGCCCCACCCCCAGATTAAGAAAAAAAGGCGAGTGCCTGGGGGGCGGGGGATGGGCACAGCTGGAATTGACTGATACATTAAGAGGCAAAATAGATTTTGAACTTTGCTTTTTTATATAGATTCCAGTTGTAAATAACCCAAAAAAGAAGTGCAATGTTATGTTCATGCGGTTTCACCTGTGAAGACAGCAACTACAAATAAACGTAAATATTTCAACTGCACAATTCAAAGTGAAGAAAAAGTCGCAAGGGCAGTATGTTTTTCCCCAGAGAAACATTCACAGCTGAAAACCCTGCAGCAAACAAAAAGTCCTATAAAGATCGAGAACTTTGGACATGCAAGAAATGATGAGAATGGTGATATGTTAATCCACAAGTTCACAAAGATAGTACCAATAGATGCTACCACAATTCCATTCCCTTATTCAGATAATTTAACTGCTAGTGGTATTATGCCCATCTCCTCCATTGCAAATTTAGCTGTGGAGCAGCTTGTTTCAGTTAAGGCAGAAGTTGCTCATTTGTCAGGTGTGAAGATTTTACAAACAAAACATCAAGGAATCCTTAAAAAACAAGAGGTTATCATAAGGGATACAACAAGTTCTATCAAGTTGACTCTTTGGGGGAACAATGTTGACACACTAGCGCTTAACGATACATATGTTCTTAAAAACCTGCGAGTAAAGTCCTTTAACAACACAAAGTTCCTAAACACTGCAAAGGGGGAAGAATTTGTGCATGAAGAGAGTACTCCCTTTGAACAGGCGTGTGTTAGTATTGATAACATTACTGATTTTGCAGAGAAGACAATCTTTGCTAAAGTTTTAGGCATTCACCAAGTCACACGAAGTCTCTCGTGTGTTTCATGTAATAAAAAAGTGGTACCAAATCCTGATGATGACAGTCTTGGAGCCTGTGAAAGTTGTTATTTGAAACAACTGACAGAAACGTGTAATGTCAAGTGGTATCTTCGTATACTTGTTCAACCATCGACGGAACCTAATCGAAAGCTGCATTTGACTCTTTTCAACCAACACGTCACAGAGTTGTTGGCCCTTGTCAATACTGATGTAGATCCAGATAAAGCTTCACCAAATGAAATAGAAAGTGCTATTTTGAGAGCAACAGGAAACATCACTTTCAAGTTCGACACAATGGACCACAAAGTTATTGCTGTAGAATAGACCAACCAACATTCATGTACAACTTACTGTACTATTTTGAAATATTGATATTTGAGATTATTATTAAGGACTACAAACTTATTGGCTATATTGCTGTTTGCAAGCTACTATTAGGCATGAGATTGTGGCAAATGTTGACTGGTGTGCAATCGCTAAACTGACTTTTTGAAACGTAAACAAACCTGAAAAAATCACCACGCCTAATGGTAGCTTGCAAACAGCAGCATGTGTGTAGATATATTTGAAAAAGTTGATATTTGGGGTTATGTTTTGGTTACAGTTGAGATGACGAAGTTATTACTTTGTTGAGACAGAAAATTAGCATGCATGTAGAGCTTGTTGTATTACGAAAGTCACCGAACTGTGGAATCGCATCAAATTTGTATATCGACCACTCCCACAAACGTCTATAGTAGATGTTTACAATTCTAATTTTAAACAGCCAATCGACGTTTAATTGTAATTGTTACCAAGAACCTGATTGGCTGTTCAAAATTAGAATTGTAAACATGCAAAACTATGTAGGCGCATCGTAGATGTTTGTGGGAGTGGTCGATATGCAAATTTTTGATGAGATTCCACAGTTTGGTGACTTTCGTAATACTTTCATATTTGAAAATGTTGATATTTGGGGTTATGTTTTGGTTACAGTTGGGTTATTACTTTGTTGAGACAGACATTTATGCATATAAAAACAAATTTCTGTACTTTTGTGTTTGAAATATTGATATTATTTTGGGTAGCTTTCTTTGTGTTTTCTGCACAGACAATTTTCTTTGAATGTCGACCAGACCACACCCTAAAACCTGGCTGGCTAACTGGAATTGCATAATCATCCATATGTGGCCTTGTGTAGTTCAATCTTAGCCAGGCCTGGCTTCTGGCAACAGATTATCCCAGAGCCTTGCGTTCCTTCCCGAGGAAGGAACGCAAGCTCACTTCCCTTGTGGTCGTTTGAGCACTCTGGCCCCAAGACACTTCACGCACGTCTGGATGCGCGTGTGTCTGAGTATTGTACCACATGCGCTTGGTGAGGGCAAGAGTATGGTGTATAAATACGAAGTCACTCACATCTAGACTGCGTTACAAGCTGCACTGACGAGCCGTTGAACGGCGAAACATGCATGTCTGCAGATTTGACTATATATATATATATATATAATAATTTGAGATTCAAACACACTCATGCAAATGGTCAAATTTAATCAACATGTATAGCAGAACATACCTATATATAAAAATAATAATTGTACTAACATGCAAATTTATATAACAAAGATCATCATATATACAACTAAGATGTGTGTTAGGAATGAATTATGTTAGTATTTTGCATGAAAAAGAACAGCCAGTTGATCAATGACTACAATATGATGGAATAAATATCGCTTCTGGACTTGGGCCCTTGGTTTGGGTATAAAATATTGTTTACATCATGTCATCATTCAGATTAGTATAAAAAATAAATAAATAATGTGTGATGTATATCGTTTCTGGACTTGGCCCTTAGGTATAAATTGTTTAATTCAGATCAGCAGAAAAGTTTGTATGAAAGAAGATCGCTCTGGTGTATAAAATATCACTAGCAGAAGCAACTGGTGTATAAAATATCACTAGCAGAAGTAAATAGAAAAGTAATTAGTCATACTAACCTGATCGATTTTAATCTGTATTTAGTTTGCAAATTGTAATTATGTAATGTTTGAACACATGTCGTTTCAAGTGTGAACATTTTAATTCCCCTCACTTCACAAACCTCTCTTGCGCAATGTCCCCCCGTAATATGACATCTTACCGGACAAACAGAGCACAGATCGAGATTGACTATACATAACTCCGCGAAAAAGACTGGGGCGAGTAAAAACGGGAAGCACGTCAAGAATAGGGTGCTGCCTGCGGCAGCAACAATGATAAAAACGATAGCCCCAACAATTTCGCCTGTATTTACATGTATATATAACAAGTTGATTAACTCAGGTATTGTTCCAGATATTCTAAAAATTTCACAATTTACACCCATATATAAATCTGGTACAGTTACAAATCCAAATAACTATCGACCTATATCATTCCTGTCAGCTTTTTCGAAAATACTAGAAAGAATTGTTCACAATCAACTTGAATTATATCTTGTTAAGAATAATATATTCTCTGAATATCAGTTTGGATTTAGAAAAGGTCACTCGACAGAACAGGCGATATTTGAAATTACAGATACTTTAAAAACTGCAATTGATAAGAAGGAAATAACGTGTGGACTATTATTGGACTTTTCAAAAGCCTTTGATACTGTCAAATTCTCTTATCTAAACTTGATAAATGTGGAATACATGGGACCCAGCTGAATTGGTTGAAGAGTTATTTAACAAATAGGAAACAGTATGTACAGATTGGAACAGTGATTCAGAAATGCTTACAATGACTTCTGGAGTTCCTCAGGGTTCAACTCTTGGACCATTATTTTTCTTGATATATATAAATGACATGCCTAGCTGTTCCAGCAAACTTTCATTTCGAATATTCGCAGATGACACAAATGTATTTTACTCAAATACAAGTATTGAAGATGTTGAAAATGTTATGAATATAGAAATTGAAAAAATCTTTCGTTACTGTGCTACAAATAAGCTTTCAATTAATTTGGAAAAGACAAATTTTATGTTGATTACTAATCCAAATAAGAAAGTTAGAGATATACGAATTAAAAATATTTTAAAAAGAGACTATTAAATATCTATAGGGGGTAATACCTATAGTACAAAGTGCGAACATGCCAAAATAAATGTGTAAAGAATATGTTTTTTGCATCTAAAAAAGAAAGTGGAACATTATACATGAACCTACTCTCTATACTAATGTTAGACGATGTTTTTAAATTGAAGATAGCCATGTTTACATATAAAATTATAAATGAAGATAATAATGTCCCAACGATATTTACAAATATTATTTCTACTGCATCTACTCAGCACTCTTACCCTACTAGATTTGCTAAAAAACAAAATTTTATTAGATCAAAAGCTCGATCAAATTACGGAATCTTTACTTTTCGATTTATATCATTAAAAATTGGGGAAACAATTCCTTATCATATAAAAAAGTCAAGTTCAGTTTCTATTTTTAAGAAAGGGTACAGTCAATTTCTTATTAATTCGCAAACATAAATATCTACACAGTTCTGTTATGCCGCCGTCATGTACTACTTAATAATAATGTGACACATACATACAGTGATCAACTCGAAAGCATTTTGCTACTTTCATCATTGTACACATTTGTTTATTATAGTAATTTTAATAAGTGGTTTTGTTTTGTAACTGTACTTATTTTGTTGAATGTTATTTTTTTTTTAATACGTGTGAAATAACTTATTCTGATTCTGATTTAGTTTTTGCAAACAAAAGTTTTTGTCTTTGCATGATTCATCCCAATAGCAAATGATGTAGGTTCTGCATTATCGAAAACTAAAAAATCAGGACTGGCACCCAACCATGGAAATCTTGAATTTACTACAAAACCACAATGTGCACACACATCAATGTTTCCTTGTTTTTTTGGTGTTTTTTTTAGTTTTTGTGTATTCCATGATAGCCTCACCCTCCTTATCTTTTCCCCACTGGCATGGTTTGAGCACTTACCGACAAGATTTGATGTTCAATATTATTTTTTTCGGATATGATTTTAAATTGTTAATGGTCTGACATTGTGTTTCCTCAGCTGGTGTACGTTGTACATTTTTAAACATTTTATCACGAACACTAGAGTCATTATTGATTCAGTATGTCTCTTTTTAGATGGAATATCTAGATGCATGCTTTCAAAATGGTATGGCTTACAGTTGTTTGACATTAACAAATTCCCCAAATGGCTCTTTTCATCTAAATCTATCAAATAATTAGCCAACGTTTGTACTTCATGTTGTCCAATATTCTGTGCAAAATGTGGGATGGGGTCATGTGTTGGGACTTGTTGCTCATTGTTTTTCCTCTTTTTACCCTTGACATCTTTTTCATGCATGGCCTTTTTAAATGCAATGTTCTCATAAAGAACTGGCTTGTCTGACTCATCTTTCCTTGGTATATGCCATTGCTGTAGCAAGTAGGTTGATCTGGGATTTCTGTCATGTCTAATTGTTTATACTCGATTATTTGAAAAAGTAGAGCAACAACATGTTTGCATTGCCCACCTTTCCCTGCTGTACATGACATACATGTACAGTTGCTATACACAACCTCCCCATTAGCTTCGTTTAGATGAACACATGTGTTTATCTGTCTACTAATTTCTCCTGACGAAGGGCTTTAGCTCAAAACGTCGAGATTTTGTTTATATCTTTTAGGCACACTCGAAGCAACCCTCAATTTGTTCTATATGTCCGTGGCCGACGCTGAATTAAAGTCTACGATATCCTTCACAAAGAACAGCGACAATGGTGAACCTCAAGAGTGTACGTCGAGAACTCCGGAAAGAAATGGTATGTTACATTTCACTATTTGTGGCGTCCATTGCCCAACCTGCCCATTGCCTATTACTGCATCTCTTGCAGCAAATGCGGCTTGCTCTACATCAGAGAGACTGGAAGACGTTTAGGTGATAGGTTTGCTGAGCACTTGCGTGATGTTAAGAACAATGTGCACAACAAACCGGTTGCTAGGCACTTCAACAATGCCAACCACTCCTTTTCTGATATGAAAATATGCGCTATTCATCCCATTACTGGTGGCAATGATGTTGCCTTGGTGACATTTTTTTAACCTCAACTTTCCATATGATAACCTAGTTTCTTGTGTTTTTGAGCACCAGAATGTTCAGTTCCAAAATGCTTAGTTAACAGCTCATAAGTAAATGCTGGAAGGTCACGTAAGTCCCTTGTCCACCTTTTAAATTCTGTACCATTGTTTGCCTCATGTGAAGTGCTTGTTTCACCCTCCATATATAAAATTTTAGACTAAATTTTAAATATTTTCCCAACCTATGTGAGTTGTTTAATTCTATTTATTTATCTAGTATTTACAATATAATTTATTGTGTAATTTATTGTTTACACAATTTGAAAATGAATTCCTTAATTTAATTAAAATAATGCTATCTCAATGTTTATATTCTAGCTAAAAATTTATTAATACAAGTTATATGACTTTGCTAATTTCAAAATCCTAAATATACCTAATTTATTTTTCTAAATATTAATTCTATAACTCACTAATATTTTATTGAATTACAATGGAGGATAGGAACCAAAGCAAACTTCAACTCAAGGACAAACGACAGCAGAAAACGATGAAAAACACTTTCAACTTATATTTTCTTGTTATAGCTACAAGCAACTCATTTCATGAAGCTCAAAATGGCATTTTTAAAACTATAGGATTAAAATAACCTTGAGATCCAATGAGAAGAACTATCAGTTGAGCTTATTTTTTAAAGCAATTTAGCCGATCACGAGTGGAAAAGCTAACTCACCCGTTTTAGTTCTTGCAGTTAAGTTTTCGCGAGCAAATTTAGGGAAAGCATGTTCACAACCTGTTGTCGTCTCAACAAAATTTCTTCACCACTAAAGCAGCGATTTTCTTTAAATTTTCTCTACGAGCAGTGGAAAACACCCTCGTAATTTTCCACACAAAAAAGTTATTGATCAACGCAAAATGTTGTCAAAAATATGCTATTTCTTCTTCCGAACAAAATTGCCCATTCATGCGACAGCCATTTCGTTCGATAGCAATATACAGCCTCCTACTGTCATCCTTAGCGGGCATCGCTATTATGCAACTGGTCAATTACTGAATTCAGTGACTCACTACAAGATTTGAGCCGTTAGTAGAGTTTTATTGTAAAATCTGACTATCTGTATTTCCTGAACCCATATATTACATACAGCTTTGACATAATATAGATAAACATAATAAAATGCAAACGTTCTGGACAACATGATTATGTAGCTGTTCATGAGGAATGGGGATCAACTTTGCCTGGCATCCTGGCAAATATTGATCCTGCAATATCGTCCCAGCAACTTAACGCTCAATAGAGTGTCTTGTTTCTTTAAGGATCATTGTCATGTCAGGTAGTGCTTTTGATTGCAAACCAAAACTGCTGGATGCCATACGACAGATATTTCCAAATGGGACAACCAGTATTGCGTCTCATGTGCAAAATGGAAATATTTCTAAATATTGGCGTTCCTTGCTTGATGACTACAGAAGTGCTGATGGAGATGGAGCAAGAATAGGATATATTGCAAACCGCATAGGTCTGCAAGATATACCAAAGTCTAACTACTGGTTTCTGGGAAATTTGGTATAACATATTATATACTCTAATTTAACATATCAGATTATGCATGTGATTTGTATAATAAAAACAAAACAATTTATTTATTTGTTTATTTGCAAAATCTATATTCGTCTTTCATCTGGAATTTTTGAGCAGACGCCTATTCTTGAAATTCAGCCTGCTATCACAATAATTATTGAAAACACTGGATATGCAGGGGGGTGGGGACCAAGTTGCCCCCCAATGTTTAAATTGTAACTTTGTCTGGTAATTAAATTCTGCCACTGAATTACATGTAGAAATAAAATTGCTCTCTGATCAACTTTCATCAAGTTCTTAGCTACTTATACATAGTATTTATAAAAATATGGCCTATCCTAGCATTTCTATCCTATAAACTAGCTATAAACTATTTAACAATTATTTGCCAAAGGCAATGTGAATATCGGTGAATAAAAACCGTTACAAAGTCAAGGTTTTATTCACCGATATTCACCGAGCCTGAGGTGAATAATTGTTTTAGCAAAACTACACAGGTGATTATTTGGAAAAAAATAGAGAATACACATTTCGAAAATATTTTAATTGAATATTTACAATAAAAGCGCCTTAAAAATGCTTTAGGTGATTATCGCGTATTAATCTGAGGTAGCGCAACCAATCAGCATGCGCATTGAGAATTTTCAATGATCACCTATGTAATTTTATTAAAGTCTAATATTCTTATAAATTAGCTAGCATTTAATCACCCATATTTTAATAGCTGCCTAATGATATACATCATTACTAGTTCTAGACAGTGCTGTAAGTAACTTCGTTACAAGTAACTAAATTACAAGAAATCGTTACTTTTTGAGTAACTGTAACAGGAACTAGTTACCTTTAAAAATAAGAGTTACATTTTGGCCTAAAATTAAACGATAACGTTATGGCCAACGTTTACGTTACTTTTTTCGTTACATTCTTGTGGTTACAACTTCTCAGTTCTCGAAATTCTCGTTACGATTTTCTACGACGGCAATGCGTGCTTACTGCTTCACAGCTGAGAGATCCATTTGGGGTAAGGTTACATAATGTTTACAAATAATTAACGTCAATCTGCTGACCACTTATCACTGGCACATATACAGCAAAATTGATTTTCAAACAATTGCATTGGCAATTAGCCTGCTCGCAGACTTTGTTAAAAACAATGTCTGCAAGCTGGCTAATTGGCATAGTATGAGTATTAATAGAAGCAAGTTCTTTGTTATTGTTAACTGTTAAGTTAGAAATAAAGTATAGTTGATTATCAGATTATGTTTATCAGATTATGTTTATCAGATTATCAGATTGTGCTATACGTACAATTCTTATTAGTTCACTATTATTAAGAATTTATGATAGTATTCTTATTACCACATAGACTATATATGATATACAGGTGTATGTACCACAGAATACCACGGTACCACAGAATACCAGCCTTATTTATTGATCAAATAAAATTTGGAGGAAACATAGTATATACTTTATTTTTGTGAATATATATTAGTTTTAGTTTTAATTGACATTTAAAAAACAAAAAATGAATATTTTCATAAAAATTCTTTAAAATAATCAGGATTAACAAAAAATAATATTGTATGTTTTTGATACTTTTTTCCCGCATAATATAATATGCCTGTAAAATTCGAAAGTTTCAAAATAAATTTGCAAACCAGTATAATTTATGTTGATCACTACTTTCTCTATGCAACACAAGAATATAGGAATCAATTTTGCCATTGAAAAACTGAATTTTGAAAATTATTGATAAACCTAGTATACTTTGGTTACACCACTGGTATGCTGTACTGATTTTAGTATTGACCTTTCACTAAATTAAGTTAGCAATATCCTACAGTATTATCACACAACATGACACACCAAATCCTGGTACAAATACAATTTGATAAACCGTTGCTTATTTATCTCCACACTTGTATTCTGTGGTACATTAGAGTTTGTTTCACAGAATGTTCAATTAAAAAAAATATCGAAGTATATGAAATCTAGCCCAAAAACCCCCAGGAAGAAAAAATATATCGATAAACTATACTAAATATTAAGAAGCCAGATTATATATATTTGACAAAAGATATGGAACATGTAAATTTTTGCAGTATTCTGTGGTACATGCACCTGTAGTGGTTGATTGAAATTATATACTATACAGTCGTTCCCTTGCGTAGTGTAGTTGCTGGAATACAGTTGAATAGGTGGTGCATTAAATTAAAAAAAAAACTGGGTTTTTTTCTTAAAGTAATTTTGTAACGGTAACTAGTTACATTTTTAAGTGTAACTTTCACCAGTAACTAGTTCCTTTTTTGAGAATGTAACTGCAACTAGTTCCAAAAAATGAGTAACTTTTACAGCACTGGTTCTAGACCATTATTTACCCATTAGTTGGCAAAGGGCCAGGATGTGCCCTACATTAGTATTTTACTCTGTCTAGTGTCTATTAAAATGCCAGGTGATTTTTAACTAATCAGTGGTAGAGTACGCCAGTTAATGGGCTAACAAAATTATATCTGCCATATTAGCTGGTAGACAATTTTATCAGTCAATCATTAAGAGTACTGCTAGTTAATGAGTTCAGTTATTAGTTAGTATTTTCAAATTTTATTCTGCAAGGTACATATAGAAGAGAACTCGATATTAACTGAGGACAGGTTCAAATTGTTTGATGATATGGATCTGATATGTGAACACTCGGGTTATCATGAACGATGATCTCTTTGATGTCAGAAATCTCCATTTTCCATCAAAAGGTAGTCACAATTAAAAACTTATACAAAAAAAACTTATATTAAAAACTTATACACAATTAAAAACTTATATAGCGTTGCTATAAAAGCTGATGTAATGTGTTTATCTGTCTACTAATTTCTCCTGACGAAGGGATTTAGCTCGAAACGTCAAGATTTTGTTTATATCCTTTAGGCACACTCGAAGCAACCCTCAATTTCTTTTAAAAACTTATATAGCTTGTAACATTTCAAAGTAATATATTGTTATATAATGATAAAAAATGAATTAAATGCATTAACCTAAATTTAACCCCCTTGTATAGTAAACACAATCAACACATTTAAAATGTTGTTTTCAGAATATGAAAGGGGGTTAATCCATGCATAAATTAGCTGCAATGCGCCCAGATGCACCCAGTACTTTAGTATTTTACTCTGTCTAACACCAAACTATTTCACTCAGTACGTGGCAGCTAGAGTACTGCCAGTTAATGGGTTAATATAATATTTGCTGCAAAACTTGCCTTAATTAATTTGGACTTTTACCACTTAAAATATGTTAAATTATTTTAAATAGTTGCTTACCTAAAACACAATTATTGTTGTTTAGATTCCTTAGACCAACACTATACTTTGGTGTGAACCAAAAAGTTATGGGGTATGTTAGTAATTTGTACCTATATGTAAAGTCTATAAATAGTGTATTTTTATTTACTAACAAAACACTGCAAAAAATGGTTAAGATTAATTCATTAAGGATTTTTAAGTCATGGCTATACTCATCTATATATATACACAGCCATCTAGAGTGTATTATAAAAAACGCAACCTCGATTCAAATGTGGACTTTGGATCCGCCTTTCACTCTGTTTAAAGACTTCTTGATACTTTAATTGTTTGGTGTGAAAACAACAGATTCAACAGGTCATACTAATTACCGTCAAAAGCCGTAAAAAAAGTCAAAAGCATTTTTAATTGGATGTTGTCTCTTTAGTATAAATCTATTAGTAGACTATTACAAATCCTGTGCTGTGATAGGCCATTACTTGCATTAGTGGAAAATTCAAAACAAAAAACCCATGTTTTGCAGAAGTTTCTGACGAGTGTCTTGATGATGGTTAATATGTTCTGTATATATAAATAAATAAAATTAAAGCGGTAAAAAAATATGCAGTGAAAATTTTTAATAGTGAGGAAATAGCTAAATAAGATACATTATTTGAAGTTTGAAACTAAAATTAATGGCGTGCGACTTCTGGGCAAAATGAGCTCTACAAAATCGTTATATATTTTTCGTTTCGAAAATTTTTCGTTTTACTAGTAGGTCTATACTAAACAATTAGTTGTCTCAACCTCGTTGTCTAATTGTTAGTGCAAGTCTAGAAAAACCACAGCAATGTTAACTATGTGGAATATTTTTATTGCATCAAATAAGCACAGAACTTATTCTTATTTGAATTTGCCAAATATAAATCTACATTTCCAAAAAGGCATTTCTAACAGTTTGTTATTATTAAAAAGATACAAATTGAAGTTTTTGGAAGAACGCTTCTTGCGAAGAAATCTTTTTACGAGGCTAAACAGGAGTTTGTTGTGTTTCCATGTGGTAACTTGACAGAACAGAACTGAACTGACATCATCAGCATTATTCTTCCTGTTCTCAGCAGGGACTCTTTGTTTGAGTGCATTTGCTTGCTTAATGTTCTGGACTTGTTTCAAGTTACGTGGGGCATCAACAGAGTCTTCAAGTACCATATCACAGTAAATGTTTCGTGGAGGGACGTTCGTGATTCTATCAGTAATTTTCTTTTTTGTACTTTCGCTGGTTCTCACATATTCACTTCTGCTACCCTTTTTACTGCTTCCGTGCATGCTAGTCTTTGAAGGAAATAGACCAAGGTGCTCTGCAACCGCTTTCCCATGACAAGCAATATCCATTTGTGACGACATCTTTTCTATCCAATTTATTCGTTTTTTATTTTCTGATTTTCGTTTTAGCGAGGTATAAAATCGTTTCAGTATCATCACTTCTTCATCAAGTGGTTGTGGTTCCAGAGGTACACAGTCTCTCAGCTTTTTGGTACAGTATTTCCCATCCCTCATTTCAATAGCCTTGAACTTCCATTAGCATGATGAAAAATAGTTTTTTTCGTTGAGGATGCCTTAGAGTTCCACACACCGCAATCATAGCGTAGCCTCTTTGAAACATTGTCCATGTTTTCTACTAAGAAAAACACATCTTCTTTGATACCTTTCGGAATCGATGGCATTGCTGTTGATTCACTCTGAAGGAGATCACATAACGATTGTACATCTAGAAAACGTCCATTCAGCTTATTGGTTTCAATCGATGGTATGTCTTCGTTTTCATTATGCTGATGACTATCTGCTTGGAACTGAACTTCTTCCACACGCGATGATTTGTCAAATTCAGATCGATTAGAAGGTAACATATTTATTGACGGCTCTTTGGGAAGCCCTTTCGCAACTTTTTCAGTAGATGATTGGCAAACGAATCGTTCAGATGAAGACGGCTTTTTGGTTTGATGACACAGTATCATTCTTGTCGTCCTTTACATTTGGCAGTTCTATGCTATCATGAGAGCAAGGTGATGATGTCTTCAATGGCAATGTTGGAGTTAATGGTTGGGGAAAATCTTCATCACATTTGGCAACAGTTTCTTGTGGATTCATTTGGGTGCTCAATTGAGGTTCTTCCGGGTTAGAATCTGAATTCATCTCAATTTCTGGAATATCTTGCTGAACTAACAAGACGAAATGGTTAGGTAACCATTGTCTGTTGCGTTGTCGAGGAAGGGTCCCACTACATCTGGTCCACAATAGTGGATCCGTGGATCTATTTCAGCAAGTAGAAATTCTTGGCAGGAGAGTAACGTTCAAAATACTAATGCATTTGTCGAGCATGCCGTTGACCGCTGGATACACCGACACCGTTTCTCGACCAAGAGCGGAAGCTAAGGCTTGCGTGGTGAATATGGACGAATATGCTCCGTCAAATTTCAATTTGCGATTATTACCTTTCATTCTGGCTTTATTCAGTCTTTCCAGGGCTTTTTTAAAATCAAAACCACTTTTCTGATTGGAACAACATCTCGAACAGACTTAGTCAGCGCGGATACTGGAAAGCTCTTTGAACTGACTCTCACTCAGATTTTCGCAAGTGTGATGTAGCCACTCGCAACAACTGTGGCACAAGATGACACCATGGACACAATCTTGAGCACATGTGGCGCATGGCCATTCAGGACGCATTCTCTTCACATTACGAGCTTGCATTTTTCTAACCATGATCACAACTTTTTTAACAAATGGGATTACGTTCAAGGAACTCAAGGCTGCACATAACTCTCAGACAGACAGATATAGAAAGAATGTATCTAGGATTGATAATTCTTTTTTGCTAAGGATATTTGCACAAGAATAGAGCAATATAGTGACAACATGCATAATTAAACCACAGTAAAATTGCATAATTAAACCACAGGTAAAAATGTGTTCTAGTATATCTTAATTCTCTTGACCGTTGTGATTTATTACTTGCACTTAAAACACAAATAACCACTTGTTAGAAAGAGAAATGAATGAGCTTTAAAGAAATACTAATATCATTTTCTAACAATTAATGTTTTGAATATTATTTAACATACAAGATGAATTGCGTTTTTTGCACATTTTGATTGTACACCCTGTGTACTGATAAAATTTTGAAAATTAACTTGTGCTGACATTTCTAAATATAGGAGAAAGCAACCTAGGTGTGATATATTCACCAGATAAGAACTGTGGAAAGTCCCTAAGCTTGAGAGTTTTTGCAAAGCTGCAAGGTATCACAAACTCCTGTCATCCTTTGCTGCTCTCTGTGGGAAACCAGAATACCTCAGGAACATCTGAGCAAGTAGGGTATAATTATATTGTAGTACTAACTGTTACGGCTGGTACTTGTTTACCGAAAAGCTGTATAAACTTTGAATTTATTGCTCAATAATCTTAACTGCTGCTGCTTAATGTAACTTTATCAGCTTGCATAGCCGTAAGATATATTGATCTCTTTACATGTTTCTCTTTAAGTCTTATATAAAGTTCGCTTTACTTAATAAACATTCAACGTATTTTGTAGTAAGTCTATAATGCTTTTAAACTGTTCGCCTGTTCGCCTTTATCACTGCCCGTAGGCGTTGTGAATAAATAATGCATAATAATATGCATGGACACACACAGACACACACACACGCAGTCACACTCCCCCTACAGAAATCATTTCGATTTAAAATGTTACCAATTCATCATTGACATTGTTCATTGGCAACAAAGAGTACGAGTTTATGAATTGGTCTCTTTAACACTGTAGGGACTCTAATTCTCTTTCCTTTGTCATCCAAACTTGCATCACTCATAATAAGTTCGACAATTCTAATCAAGCCCGTTTCATCAGGATAAGTCTCAATAACTTTTCCAAGCTTCCAATTATTACAAATCTCACATTCATCCATTAATAACAAAATGTCTCCAATCTCAAGATTCCTGTGAGGTTTGTTCCACTTTGGTCTCTCTGAATGAAGAAACTCTTTTCTCCACCTTGACCAAAACTCGTTTGTAAAATGCTGAATCCTTCTCCATCTTTTCTTTGAATATTCTTCCTTGGACTGAAAAATACCAGGTGGAGGTAAAACAACCTGAGTCTTAATCGTCAGTAATGGTTTGGTGTAAGAGAACCTGGAATTTACCACCGATTCAACTTCACACATCAATGTACCGAAAGACTCTTAGTCCAAGCATCTGCTGTTCTTTTGCATTAAGCCATTCAGAATACTTCTAACAGTTATAATTTGGCGTTCCCAAACTCCACCAAAATGACTCGCTTTTGGTACGTTCATTCTAAATTCCACCCAATCGCAATTCGACTTCAAAAGTTCCACACAAATTTTGTCGTCATTCATTTCCTTTAGCGCTTCTTGACTTACAGGACCTCTTCTGCAAATGAAACGCCTTAGTGCTTGTATAAATGAATCCGTGTTCATCGTGTTCAAAACTTCAAGGTGTACTGCTCGAGAAGTCATACATGTGAATAGTGCAACGTATCTTTTAAGTTCTTTACGATGATCTTTAATATAATACCACGGCCCGCAGTAGTCGACAGCGGCATAAGTGAATGGTGCAGCTTCTTCAAATCTATCTTCAGGCAGATTAGCCATCAATTGTTCTTGTCATTGAGCATCGAGCCACATTGAGCATCGAGCAGAGCAGACGTACATTTTTCTGCTCCGCTAAAATTTAAAAATTTAGTTTGGTGGTAATTGATCTTTACTTGGTATAATTATTTCTCTGTCAGTGTATGGCAAACTGTTAATTGTATTTTTCATTTGCCGGCAGAAAACTAAAGTGAATGTGTTTGTAGTCGTCTTATATTCAAAACATTACTTAGTTTAAACATGGCAGTTACACGCTCCCGTGGAGATTCAAGAAAGGAGCTTGATAATTACTTTCAATCGGAGGAATTCGAATCTATAATAAACAAGACTTTAACCGTACAGTTCGAGAAATTTATTGCTTCATCTGAGTTTAAAAACATGCTAGTGACAACAACGAAGGCTGTTGTATCGGACGTGGTGCAAGGTACGGTACAAAATATAATCGATAAAGAAATCTTAGTCATAGTTGAACCTCTAAAGAAGCAAATTGATTATTTATTGGATGAGTTGGCAAATACAAAGATGCATGCTAATGAAAACGAGCAATATTCACGGCGATGTAATGTCCGAATACATGGCATCCCTGAAAAGGAAAGTGAAAATTGCCATGAAGTTGTCTTAGATTTCTTTAGACAAGATCTTCGTTGTGAGGTGAATGAATCAGAAATCGATAGAACACATCGTGTGGGTAAGCGTCAAGCTGGTGATAAGCCGCGATAAAAAAAAATTTGTTCTTGTGCAATTCCTCTTAATCTTCGACACATGACACACTTTCGTATGAAATGGGCAACAGCAGACGATCCTGCTATGATCCAGATACCATTACTTCACATCTCATTCAACGTTATGCCACGTCCCTGATGGGCAACTCTTTCGTGATAATGGCATATTATCAACTCCGTTATATGGTTATTCCGGGGAAGAATTATTGGAAATTTGACATCATGAGGAACAGTTGCGTGTTTAATTCGACCACCAACTCGCAAAATACCATGAGAGTCACAAAAAGGATTGAGACGATACAACAGACTTGACTTCTTAACAGAAAATTCAGATGTATTGCAATGTCCTCTTGACACCTTTCTTCCATTTTCCTTCTATTCATCTTCAAAGCTTTTACATCTGCTTTAAAATGTACCACTTGAACAGATTTGTAGATTTCGATGTCTGCCTTCTGTAAGTATTCAACTGTTCTTATTTGCTGATTGATGCTCACAGGATTTCTTATTTTCATTTGCAGATAGGTTAACAGCCTTTCTCGATAACTAAGACAAACAGCGATGGCTGATCTTCTGTGTTACCAACTGGAGAAAACTTCAATTGCATTAGCAAGGCACCACGTTTCGTTCACTCCAATGGAGAAACAGGATTGCTTCACTTCAGGATCTTCGGACAAAATGTCTGCGATTGTGATAGGTTGTAGCCACTCATCTTCAGACTTCCACAGAAAATCGGGTCCTGTAATCGATCTTGGGTTTTTCAGTAATTGCTTGGTTGTCATACCTCGGGATCTGTCGTCAGCTGGGTTAAAACTTGATTCTATATATTTCCACTGTTCCTTGGTACTTTTACTTCATATTTGTGAAACACGATTTGCAACATACACATGGAATCTTTTGGAATCATTGTTAATGTACCCAAGAGCAATTTGACTGTCTGCCAAAACGTTTCTTTCTTGATCTCCTATTCAAGCTCGCACTTTACTGTGTCGTTGACTTTGGCAGAAACCAACGCCGCTGTTAGCTCCAATCGAGGTATAGATACAGTCTTGAGTGGGCTGACTCTTGATTTCCCCATAACTAGTGAACAGTGGATTTCCCTTCAGCATTCTGCAGGCGAAGATACGAACATTGACCATATCAACGTTGCTAGCATCAGAAAAGTTGTGGAGTTCTGCAGCCTTCACTGTTCCAAATTCCTCTGGTTTGAAGCATCTTGGAATTGACAATTCCTCCAGGCACGATAGCTTGTTTCACCACTTTATCCATTTCATCTTCAAATCTTCTGGAATTTCGTTGTCCCACTCGATTTGGTCACGGCAAAGATCTTGTAATATCCTCTTGCCAATGAGGATTATCGGTGCCACGAATCCCAATGGGTCATAATTGGAACATACGGTTGCAAGAATGCCTCGTCTTGTTAACGGGCCGATCTTCTAGAATAATTCGAAATTCGAAACTGTCCATTTCTATGCGCGATTGTACACCTAGTGTTCTTTCAATTGGCAAGGCGTCCAAATCGAGATCCTTTACTGCATCCGCACAATCTTGCTCCAGAATTTGTTGAAGAATTTCTCTCATGTTGCTGATGAATTTACATAAGTTAAAACCACCACGTCTACACATTTCCTTCGCTTGCTTCATCAGATTCACAGCTTTGGGTACAGAAAGAACTGACTTGAGCCTGTCGTCAACATAAAATTTTCTTCTTAGGAATTCAGCTGGATCCTTTCCAATCTCTCGTTCATTGTCATCGGCAGTTCGTTTTAGGGCAAAATTCGAGCACCCAGGAGAAGAAGTTGCTCCAAACAGATGAACTGTCATCCTATACGTTTGAACATCTTGGCTTGTCTCACCGTCTGGCCACCAAAGAAAACGGAGGAAATCATGACACTCCTTTGTAACTTTTACTTGGTGGAACATTGCTTCTATATCGGTTGTAAAAGCAACACTTTCTTGTCGAAATCTTGCCAATACTCCAATTAGTTTGTTTGTTAGGTCCGGACCTTGAAGTAAATACTTGTTAAGAGACTCTCCCTTGTACTGCGATGAGCAATAAAAAAAAGATGTGAATCTTCTCCGGTTTCTTGGGATGATACACCCTGTGGTGAGGAATGTACCAACATTTGCCATCTTCTGTCGTTTCTTCACTTGGTAGATCTCATTCCGCGTACCCTTTCGTTATCATTTGATTCATGAATGTGACATAATCTTCCTTATACTTGCCATCATTCGCAAATCTTGACTTTAACTGTTTCAGGCGAGACGCAGCTAATCTTTGATTGTTGGGTAATTTGATTCTGTCATCATTGAATGGTAGTGGGATTTCATAATGTCCATCTGGTCCAAGACTAATTCCGTTCGAAACCTTTCGCAAGAAAGTCTCATTATTAATGGAGGAATATGTGCGAGACATATTGGAATTTTCATTAAAATCGAGTTTGAACATCTTGTTAATCGTCGATGGGTCGATTATTTCCTTTGCACAACTTTCATTAACAAAGACAATGCTCGCTTTCTTTTCTGATGCAATCTCCGTAATTGCAACTCGATTACACGATGTTTCATAACTTTCAATGTCCATGTCATCCAACTTGGAAACAGGACCGATGACACCCCAACCAAGAAGAGTCTTGATAGCATAGGGATAATTTTCGTTTCCAGGTATTACTTCTTGTGGTTTAATCGCTTTTGGACAATTTGATCCGATTAGAACACCAATCTCAACATTTTCTTGGTACTGCAGTATTTTTTGTGGTTAACTTAGCCAGATGTTGCCATCTTTCAGCCATTTCAGGTGGAGGAATTTCATCTCTTCTTGATGGAATATCATCTACAGCATACAGCATTTGGTAATCTAATTTGGGTGTTTCTTTCTAGATCTTCTATTATGAGTCCTGTAATTTTCTGTGTTGGGATCATCTCGGTGCCATCCAAGTTTCTTTGCGGTATCATTTTTAACAAATGTTCCATTGCTAGCAGGATCCAATAGAGCATATACCATTACTTGATGTTGCGGATCCATTTCATGGTACAACCATACTGGTACGATCATTGCACTAGTTCTAATTTCGTCGAATTTACGGTTTGATTTAACAGCATTGCATACTCTTACGCAGTTGTTAATGGTGGAACCAATGGATGTGGGGTTCAGGTTTAAATCCGCAGAGGTTTGCGTTGAGCACTCTTTCTTAGAACCACTCTTTGATGAATCGTGTAAACAATGTAGGGTGTTTCAATTGACATACATCACACTTCTTTCTGGTTAGACATCTCCTTGAAACGTGTCCAACACGAAGACATCCAAAACACAGTTCTTTCTTCCGTATAAAGTCCATTATTTCCTTTAACTCCATTTCTTGAAACCTTTGACAATTCTCGAGGGAATGATATTGTGGGCACAAAGTACACTTGTGAATATCAGGTCGGGTTCCAAGTTTCATTTTAGGTGATTTAGAATCAATGTTGGTTGAGAAACTGCTTGTATAATCGCGCCATTTCCATTTTCGGGAATCTTGCTCTTTAACTTCAGTCTTCCTTTCACCTTTACTTTCTTCCTTTATTGCATGGGGAGAAAACACTGGATCTGTTGAAAAGGTTGCTTCTGCTTTGACAAACTCTTTGACAAACTCATCTTTAAAGTTATCTTCCTTCGGCTTTGCATTAGAAACGTTTGTCTCAGTCTTACAATCTTTACTCGTCGAGACCACATGGTCAGTAGGCGTAGGTGTGAATACTTGAGCATTTACATTTAATTCATAAGGTGTATCAGTCGTTTTCATTTGCTGACAATTCTCCTCATTGGGCATAGCTGGCCAAAAACCAGAGCTCAGAAATGTCGTCGTCCCTTTGAATTACTTCGTTATTTTTAGAACCTTGCTGATAAACAGGCATTCTCGTGCCCAGTTCCTCAGATCTGCGCTGGTTTGCAATATTCATTTGTTTATTGTATCAAAATAAGCTTGCATGGAGGTTGGAAATTGTCTCTCGGTTTGCAAGTTCTTGTTCAAATTTCTTCATAGTTTCTTCTTCTGCTTTAGCCTTTGCGTATTCTTTTAACATTTGTTGTCTTCTATAATCCGATTTGTTTAGCATTTGTTGCTTTTTATACTCTGTTTCCTGATCAATGAAGTTCATTTCAATTTGAAGCGAGGCAGTTTTCACGGCTGCTTTTGCCCTTCTTGATCGAATAGACTCTTGCGTTTAACTTTGCAATGACTTTGACTTTTACGATTTTGATGACTTTGCACTTCTCTGGGAAACATAGTCATTAACTTTAAGCTGTTTGAGTGAATTTATCCTTTCGTTAATCTGTGTACGAGATTGAAAATATTCACAGTCTCTTATATCGAACCATTGATACACTTTTAGTTGATTTCTTCAAAAGTGTTTAGTTTTTAATTATAATTATTGTGGGCTTTGTTTGCCCTTTCTCGCGACAAGTCCAAATCGTCTCGTTGCTTCTCTAAAACTGAAATATACTTACACTCTTCGAGCAGACGATTTACGTAGGTAATTTTCCTTCGAAGGGTAGCTCCAGTCCAAGTTCTTCATTGCTTTAAAACGTTTATAGTCTTTGCTGTTACTTCATTGGGCAAAGTTCGACTTTGTCTTTGATATGTCGCTTTGCTGATTTCACTTCGATTTGGTCTTGATCTTTCGCTTCAGCATTCGTCGATTGTAGTATAACTGGCAGTGAACTTGATCTTTCCATCCTCAATACTCCATAGCAATGTCTTATGCTAGTTTAGTCTATGTCTTACTGTTACGGCTGGTACTTGCTTACCGAAAAGCCATATAACCCTTTAATTTATTGCTCAATAATCTTAACCGCTGCTGCTTAATGTCACTTTATTAGCTTGCCTAGCCGTAAGATATATTGATCTCTTTACATGTTTCTCTTTAAGTCTTATATAAAGTTCGCTTTACTTAATAAACATTCAACATATTTCGTAATAAGTCTATAATGCTTTTAAACTGTTTGACTGTTCACTTTTATCACTACCCGTAGGCGTTGTGAATAGATAATGCATAATAATATGCATGGCACACAGACACGCACACACAGTCGCACTAACCTGAGATGCACCACAGATTATTACCGGTATTTATTCGGTCTAACGCATGCCAGACGATTTTACTCTTCAGCGGCTAAGGGTTATGTTACAGTTCCAATTATACATTACTCCAAGTCTTATTTGGCAACGCACCCGCGCCCTGCTTTACTATTTTACTCTGTCTGAAGGCGGATTTCCAGTACTCGCACGAAGCTGCTTGCAGCTTGCCATGAGTACTCGTACGAATGTCATTCCGTTTTGAGCACACACCAGTCTTGTATGTCATGGCATGCCGTTCACAGGATAGGTAGTGGCAGGAAGAGTTTAAAGTTCAAAATGGCGCTTAGCAAAAAGGAATTATTGCTTTTGTTATTGTGGAGTTGACTAAACAGACGTACCAATACTTAAAACGGTTTTGGGTAAGACCATACCTGGCATATCAACCTCCTTTCCAACAACCTTTCACGCATTCCTTTTTGTATCTTGTCCCTATAGCCTCTGTTCTTTACTGCGTACAAACAAGGATATTTGGCTTGTACATCGTTCTTGGTATTAGTAGAGGACCCACAAATCACTCAAAACCATTTATGCCATCAGCATAAAGACATTGACCAGCTTTGAGGAGGTATTCCGCCTTGTGATGCAGGCAGTAGAGAAATTAAACTTGACAAAGGAAGATGTAAGTATACTAATTTCAGAAGGTTTCTTAATTTAATTTTTTTCACCAAATATCATGCATGCAATCTAGTATTTATTTTGGGTTACAAGTTTTTTTATCATGAATTGAAAATTGAATATTCGTGTAGATATCAAAGAATATGGCAAATGCTATTCATCATTGATATCCTATTCCCCCCGAATTTTGTGTTAAAACTGGAAATGTTAATTACTTTCAAGGTTGGCCAGTGGATGAGACCTAACGTGAAAGCCAAGAAGAGCACCCAAATGTCCATCGTTTTCATTTTACACAAAGCCTTTGGTGTTATCAAAGATGCCAAATTAGCAGATCCACCAAGTGACAGCAATGTACGAGAGCTTGTTGCACAAGTGAATGGCCGTAGAGAGGAATCTAAGTCCACTTTCGTCTGTCATCCGACTCTGCGGCACATCTTTACAAAAGATTTACTGGAACAAATTGACAATGTATGTATTTAAATTTAGCACCTACAGGTGTATGTACCACAGAACACCAGTCTTATTTATTGATCTTATAAAAGTTGGAGGAAACATAATATATACTTTATTTTTTTGAATATATATTAGTTTTAGTTTTAATTGACATATAAAAAACAAAAAATGAATATTTTCATAAAAATTCTTTAAAATAATCAGGATTAACAAAAAATAACATTCTATGTTTTTGATACTTTTTTCCCGCATAATGCCTGTAAAATTCGAAACTTTAAAAATAAGTTTGCAAACCACTTTTTCTATGCAACACAGCATTATTACTATACAGGAATCACACCGAGGAATCAATTTTACCACTGAAAAACTGAATTTTTCAAAATTATTGATAAACCTGGTATTCTTTGGTTGCACCACTGGTATGCTGTCCTGATTTTAGTATATACCTTTCACTAAATTAAGTTAGCAATATCCTACAGTGTTATCACACAACATGACACACCAAATCCTGGTACAATTTGATAAACCGTTGCTTATTTATCTCTGCACTGGTATTCTGTGGTACATTAGAGTTTGTTCCACAGAATGTTCAATTAAAAAAATATTTAAGTCTATGAAATCTAGCCCCAAAACCCCTAGGGGGAAAAATATATCGATAAACTATACTAAAAATATTAAGAAGCCACATTATATATATTTTACAAAAGATATGGAACACATAAATTTTGGTGGTATTCTGTGGTACAGAAGGCCACTTTTAAATAAACGCCCCATATAAAATAAACGCAATGTGTAATGTAGTGTAACAACCTGCTTCTCAGGTTGGTATTGCATGTAATACCTATGAAAATTGAAGTTTTTTGACTATGGAAAAGAATGGAGTGTCGTTCAAGTGTCGGAGAAGCGAAAAATTGCCGTATGGCATATGCAAGAATAAACGTCCCCTGTATGAACGAAAATTTAATAGTGCCTATTAGATCGTTTACGGTATTGAACTGACATCAATTCATTGAAATCATAGGTCAAGCCAAATTTTTATCCATATATATTTTACCAAAGCTTGTTTTATAAAATAGGGTTAAGGATGTACACAGCCCTACCAGTACCATCTTGGACACTTTAAAAAAAATATCTCTGGTTATCTCCTATTACGACTTTGATTATTTGACTTTGACAAGTTGTGCCTTGATGCAATGGACATTCACTCTGTTTTGCAGGGATTATTTTAATGTGCAGTGATAAATGAGATTTTGTGCAGTAATAATTTTTCTTTAATATTATAAGCAAAGAAGAGTAGAGATTCTCATAACCAAGCTTGCTTTTCTACCTAATATTCAGTCTCTATATGGAATATATAAAAAATTGTGTCTGAAAATACAGAAAATCAAGCTTCAGAGGCTCAAAAATAGGAACATTGTGTGGGGGAGCACCCCACAGTCCCCCATTAAGTTCAATCTTTTCCAGTTAACCACCTCCTAGTTAGCTTCCTTGACGTTGGTTCCATGCTGTTTAATATGCCTTTATGTTCAAATGCTATCCATTTTTGCTCTTTGTGCAGTGATAAAATTTCCTTAAAATAATTCCTGCTGTTTTGTCTAAATTTGAAGTTAAATTGTTTTCAATTTTTTGGTCAGAATTTGACATTTGTTCAATGTCCAATGTTGTTTATAGATGAATGATTAGCAGACACACTTGTTCCATCCACAAATAAATGACAGAGAATTAGAGACTGTTGGGAAGATAATTAATATTTAAATCAACTTTTCACAACCAAAAGAATATTATGTTTACCACAATGTGAACATACTAAAAAGTTATAACTAAATATTTGATCTCGATAACGCACTCATTACTCGTTTAATGATTATAAATTATGTACAGTACTTAGAATTATTATATGGCTGTTGATATAACATTTCATGTAAGTACAGTTATAGTGTATTATATACTACATTTACCCTGATATATGTATATATACGTGTAGGTTAGGTCTACGAAACGCAAAGAGTGCTTGACAACATATAGTTAGAGCAAATGATAGATTTTCGCTTAGCTCAAAATATATAAAAATATACATGTGGTGCCAGTGTGGGTAGAGCATAGCAAATACGGCGGTTGACTGTTGTGTAAAACTACCTGAAAAATACAATGAGAACTTCAACATTTCGAGCGAAGGCCCTTCGTCTTATATATATATATTACAGCCAATTCAAAAAAGGTTGTCCTTCAAAATATCTTAAACCTTAAACATTGTGCTCGCAAGGTATGATGGGTATTACTTATTTGGAGCCTTAGATTGGACATTAGCATAGTAAACCAAATATCCCTACATCGTAAGTGTTTATTATATGCCCTTACAAAGCACATTTCCAGAGTTAAAGACTTTAACTAGGAAGTTATCCATCATCCCTTGCACGCTCATTGTTTACAGTGAATTTCACAAACCTTTGGCCGCATCAATTGTGAAATTTGTTGGGAATTTGGGAACAATAAACACGAGGTTGGTTTGAAACCGGCCAAATCATAGTCGCAAGTTTCGCATGAAATTATTTGGCATTCCAAAACAAGTTCGCAAATTGCAATAGATTTTGGCGGCGAACATCATGTCGTACAACGTGGAAAGCTTGGGCTGGATCAATGAGATCAAAAGCGAACTAGAGCCGAAACAACAACAGCACGTGTACAAGATACTAAAGGCAAATGGATTTACAACGTGTTTAAAATTAAAGTTTATCCACGAGGACGGGTTAAATATCGTGTTCAATACAGGTACGGAGGTTTTGCCTTTGGGCGCCAAAACGTTACTAGTATATAAGCTTAATGTGTTGAGGGACGAGTCGCCACTAGTCTCGATGTAAAAACCCTGTGGCCATACAGTGGATATGAAAATGGTTACACTTAAAAAGGTTAGTATGACTGAAAGTAGTTCATGTCAAAGTTCATGTTATATGTAAACAACGAGTTTGAGTGTTTCATCAGGGGATCCAAACACGAGAAAACGGTATGAAACACGAGCGCGAAGCGCGAGTGTTTTATTGTTTTCGAGTGTTTGGTCCCCTGATGAAACACGAGAAACGAGTTGTTTACACATCTCAAACGAAAACATTTCATTGGCTGTTCAATTTATTAAGCTCTAACGGGGGACCTATGAAAGTAATTTGTTTTTGTGTTTTGACTTGAATTTGTAATTAGGATCTCAGTTATTAGATGAAAACCGTTTTTCATCTAACAACGGTGATGGTATATGATTTTTAGCGTGTTTCCTTGCGGTATCCAACCTCAATCATGTGACGAATTAGGGTGAGTTCATTCGCTAATTTGCTCATGAATTATTAATGAGTTTTAGATGTCTCATGTCACTGCATATGAATTGTAAATTGTTACAATTTTAAATTTATGTATGTATATTTTCTGTCAGACTGTCCGTGCTCTTCAAGATCAAGGAGAAAGGCTAAAACAGCAAGTTATTGAGGCGAAATTAGAACTTAAAGAGATTGAATTCAATATTGAATCCATGAATGTGAATATATGTGAACCAGCAGCGATTGGTCGTGGAAAAAGCGTGTGTGGAAATTGTCATCATTGTGTGGCCATCGTAATCAGGCAACTAAACCATGTGTGTTAAATAAATGTACAGACTACAGTTACTGTGGAATTAAAGACAAGCATTGAATGCAGAAAGAAAGAAAACGCAATTTTAGACATTGAGAATCAAATAAAATCTATGGAAGAGTTTAAGTAGTAGTGAATTTCAATTTGTTAAGAATCCTACTCCGCGTATGTACAATGGTGACCCAACTTACAAGACAAACAAGTGTGAACTAATGCAAGACGTTCGCTTGCTCCAAGAGTCTCTTGACTGAAAGATACTACCAGTTACAGCAAACAATGCTGAGCAACTTAGTTTACTTATTAAGGAGCTCAAGAAAACAAAGCGTATTGCTGATGATGACAACTCTAAACAATTTGCCATTTGGGAGGGCCAAAGTGAGGACATCATGTCTCTAGCTAGTGATTGTCTTGATCACTCCCCATTAAAGAAAACATGCAAATATGATATAAACACTGTCGAGCCTATTACTTCATCAACTAGTTCAAAGATAAGTGTTGATATGTCCTGTAGTAAGTTGTCTAGTAGTAGCAAAGACAAAGTACGGAAAAAGTGCAGGAAAAAGCAGAAAGAAAAACACCACAAAAGGAAAGTCAAGGGCAAAGCTAAAAGGCGCAGCAAACGTATGCATGAGCGGGAGTCGTATGATCTTACATCAGATGAGGAAGTTGAACAATCTGAAAGTAAACAAAAATATACTTTCACAAGTAATCCACATGTCAATCCTTATTTGACGCCCTATATGGACCCATATTTTTTTTGTCTGCATCCGAGCACTAGAATTAACAACACATTTCCATTTCACAGTGTTAATGCCACGTACGCTACTGACACAGTGTCCCAGCCGTATAACTTTGTTTTGCATGGATCAGCTAACACATCTGCTTCAACGTCTGTGAATTCTGGTTACAATATAGATACACCGAATAATAAAAGTCCTGCAAGACAAGAGTTGCCGTTTGGCGCCAGAAATGTCTCTCAATCACCTAACAGTAAAAAAATAGGCCAAACATTGTTAGAATTGGGTTCAAATGTGGGCATCAACTCGAAATATGATGACTAATGACTATAAACGTTTTCCTGGTTTGAACAGTTTTTACGGGCCTTTAGTCTTTACGTTTTATATTGATTTGCTGAGACGATTATTTAGATGCTTATCATGCACGGAATGTATGACAGTGTAAATAATCGACTTCTACACAAGCTATACAGTAAAGTTAATATACATTAGTTTGATATTATACCGTTTATACAGTTGAGTTGCGTTCAACGCTGTAATAGTGTAAACTTGACAAATTTATTGGCGCATAGTTTACTTTTCAAGCATTGACACACATGTTTGTGGAAAAATAATAATTTAGGTACATCTTTAGTAAAGATTTTACAGTTATGCTATCATGCAAAACGATGCGTTTATTTTTCTACATACATTGTTTACGTTATTAATTTCGGATGTATAAATTATTAACTGTGATGAAACCTTGCAAGTGCAAAGTCACACTTTTATATACCGCGTGACAAAACATGTTACGTGGCTTGAAAAGAACACACGCAAAAAAAGAAGATAACAAACATCTCTGTAAGTGATGTTTATCCTAATTACAGTATATATTGCTAGAGGTTAAAATTTGTATGTTATTTTGTTATCTGCTGTGTCTACTATATTATTTCGGTAGTTGCGTTTGCAGTGAATTCACAGTGATCGCTTCGTTTTTGGACTAAACATTCCCATCATTTCCTATCCCATTCTATATTTTCAGAACTAAAATACACCAGAAGTCATATGTCTTTCTATGGCAAAAAGGCATGGTAAACAAAAACAACATAATTCCAGGAGCAAATATTGTATTAATAAAATCATTTACATTTAGAAACATTGTTGAAAGTCTAGAACTCAAAAC
Source organism: Trachythela sp. YZ-2020 (assembly GCA_016169945.1). Taxonomy (NCBI): domain Eukaryota; kingdom Metazoa; phylum Cnidaria; class Anthozoa; order Malacalcyonacea; family Clavulariidae; genus Trachythela; species Trachythela sp. YZ-2020. Next base: position 1,084,886 of record JADLSH010000393.1, on the reverse strand, counting down.
AACCAACTATTTTCAATGACTGGAGATTACATTTATAACCTTAGACTTTATAGTATGATTAGTAATTGTCTCGTGTGCCCTATATATAGACACACGTCAGTCAAGCAAATTCTATTTGTTCGAGTGTTCTTTGTTGTACTTCCATGTTGTGGATTTAGCTGTCTTCAGAATATCTTTTGTAGGTTCAAATTGATGGGCTGGCATGTCATTAGCAAGTTTGACAATGTACCTCTGGTATTGAGACATAGTTTTATTTTTGCGAACCATGGAGAAAATATGCTCTTCTTGGGCGTTAGAATTTGGGAGAGCACTAGCATAGCTATCTTGGAAAGTCTAGAAAAGCGAGTGGTGTGATCTGGAGCCTTCAGCGATGAAAGGTAATGCCAAATTATATCCATCCTGTAGTACAATTTGTCTTAATCAGTGTCCACTTTAACCATGCCTTCATCCCATATCTGTTCGGGTATATCTTCATCACAGAGCAGTTGAAACACAATAAATTCATCAGATAAATTATCCATTTCTTGAGAGGACTGGAAAGGCAATAGCGAGTCAAACTTATATAAGTGTGAAAAGACAAAACATACAGCGGCAGTTTATTAGTATAGAGCCGAAGCTATTATAATTAAGGAAGTACTCCACTTCAGAAAGTTTTAAAAACTTCGCATTTTGTAGTACATGGCCAGAAATATGCAACATCCGCTTGTGCAACAATCGAAGGCCAGATGAAAGTCGCGGGATATCGATAAAAGCTGCGGGATATCAATAAACCACCGGATTGTATATCGCAAAACATTTCAATTACTCATGCTCTATACTTGACACGTTGACAAAAGTGCATGTGCCTCGCAGTCTCATTTGTTGCATATTTCTGGCCATGAACTCATCCTTTAACGACTCCAAGGCACAGGCATAGAAGGCTCTAATACTTTTGTAGAATGTGTTTTCTGTGCTGGACTGATGTTGCCATCTTCAATAAGTTTGTGAAGACGTATTTTGGTAACCAATAAACAACAAATTGTGTGAAAAACAAACATGTACGATATTAATACATCTGCTTTTTAGTCGTGCGTTTTTCATTATATACAGTATATACGTACATATATGCCGGCACAGAAAGCAAAAATACATTCCTCTGAAATAACCAAATGAATAAATGCACAACATATATTTTTGTGTGTGATTTAGGTCCTATTCGTTTACGTATATGTATATATAGTGTATATCAAACATATATATAAAATTTAGATGGGTTTGAACCTTTCCGAGCACAAACACACACATGAACTCAGATAGTGCAAAGTTCATGGGGTAAAGTACTGATCATATAAGCAAATGAATATGGTATGAATTTGGCAATATGCACGTTTAGCACAGAAGACCTGCTCTGAGTAATTTTTATACTCGAATTTAAATGCAAAATATTTATAGTTACAGAGCTTAATAGATGTAACACAGCTGTACTTTCTTGCAACTCTTAAATATAAATTATTTGAATGACTGAATTATTCATGTTTGTAATTCATTGTTCAATGTGTAACTGTTCCAAATGACTTTCTTCCAAAACTAAGCGAACAAAATATATTTCCTCGTATATTTCAATATACTGGCCATAAATCAACTCTTGTGTGATCGAGGGCACGTCTGTTCACTGGCTATGCTGCACGCAAATTATATATTTATATTGGAAAAATGTCTATATGCCTTTATAGAGGATAGATAAATTTTTCACAAAGTTTGCCTTTTCAATGTATACTCCAGAGTTGAAGTAAAACTTGAAGATGAATTAGTTAGACAAGTGAATTATATAACAATGAGGTCGACTATATAAATGCTGAATCAAATTGCATGGTATTTATAAACTGACACTGTATACTGTATATTAAACGTGTCTGACTGTAGATCATGATTTATATAGCTACATGATTTTAATAACTATTACAGTAAAATATCTCTCTATTAATACAAAATGTTTTAAAGAACAAATCAGAATTTTCATTTGAATCTTTGATCAATGTATGTCATGTTGCTGACTTCAATCACATCAATATATTCGATTGAGCCACTGAATAAAATCGATTACCGTGTTTGTCGGTGTAGTTGCACACTCCAAAGTAATAATAATAATAATAAGAAAGACTTTATTTAAACTCAGTGCTCTCACAACCAAATTTTGATATTCCTTAGTGTGAAATCTTAAAAAATTCCTTAAAACTTTGCAAAATTCCTATTTCTAAGGAAAAATCCTTAGAAGTGAGAGCACTGTTTAAACTGTTAAAAATCCCATCAGCAAAGCTGCTGGTATAAATGGGAGAACAGTTTACAATTATCAACGTTACACTTATTTTATATACAATATAAACATTCTAGTCCAGCTGTTAATGACCAAAAAACCCTTGAATTGTTCAAATTAATGATAAAAGAATGAAACTTTGCCACATCACTAATGATCCTAAGACTAACTTTTCCTGATATAGAACCACATCACATTATCACCTGGAGACGCGAACTGCGCATGTCTCAAATTCGCTGGCATGGAAACGAGGCTGTATATATAAATCCTTCTTAAACGTTATTATTTGAACAAATTTGCCAATGAAACTTGCTAGCATTAACTACTGAGTCATTTTCTATACAATGGTATTGATTTGGGTTGGTGAATGTCATATGGTTTGGTATTTCTTGCACACGTTTGAAGTTTTTTTTAGTTTTCAAGATTCCAGGCTGCGATGTAAGTGCCATATGTGTTACTTAGTTGTCAAAAAAAGTAAAACTAAAGGAAAAATGATATTTTTGCAAAAGTATAAAACGTTTAACAAATAAAAAAAAATTGTTTGATAAAAACGATCGCATTTCATGCAATACACTGCTTTACTGTTGGCACTAGAGCCCAGGCTCCCCACGGTTTTCAAGATGGCTGACCCATGTGCAGTACTTCCAGTCACTTTGGGTCAGGAATTTAACGATTTATACGGTTCATGAGAGACAGTATTCTTTTTGTTTACCAGTATAGAACTTATTTATTATATTGAAGAAAAGGAAAATGTGTTTCCACACAAATATTTGTCCATTTCTTTAGTATTTTTGTGCAGAACAATTAGGATTTTCGATTGTATTTTCAGTTAAGTAATCATGGATTGGGGTAGATGCATTATTTGCCAGAAAATCACAGCCAAAAGTTTAGAGTGCCCTGCAAACTCGAAAAGGAATGATGCTGGTGCAGGCTATGTGTCTTTTATTCGAAACGCTGAAGAATTTGAGAAGCTTGGAATTAATGTGTTTGGCAATGACATGCAGGTTTTAGTCGATGAAAGCAAGGGATTAGAACAGACTTTGTTCGACAACAAAGCTTCGTGGCATAAGTCTTGCAGAGCTCTTTTTAACAACATTAAGCTACAGCGTGCGAAGAAAAGAAAGTTGGCTGACCTTGACCAAGAAGAAGACGGAGACAGTGAGAAAACTGATGGAATCATAGATCCGTCCAGTCCTGTGAAAGCCAGGCGATCTAGCAGTGGAAGTTATAACACTCAAAGCCAGTGTATTTTCTGTGAAATGTTTGATAACCCCGTTAATTTACATTCTGCATCTACTCTTGAAGTTGACAAAAAAGTAAGAGACTGCGCTGTTTTACTGAATGATAGCAAGCTTACTGCTAAACTGTCTGTTGGTGATTTGATTGCTATTGAGGCAAAGTACCATACCAAATGCTTGGTAGGTCTGTATAATCGAACAAGACCATTTAAGCCCCAGACTTCAGAACCCAGAGATTCCTCCGTCGAAGTAGATGAGCTTGCCTTTGCTGAACTGATTGGCTACATTGACGAGTGTCTTGAAGTGGAAGAGCCTGCAGTACTAACTCTTTCAGATTTGGTGAAGTTTTATACCTATAAACTACAAGAACTTGGGTCTGATGAACATGGGAAAGTCAATGCGACGCGACTGAAGGAAAGAATAATTACTGCATTCCCTCACCTTACAGCACACTCCTTAGGTAGAGAAACTAAACTGGTTTCTAAACATGAAATCGGGGGAATTTTGTCTGCTGCTAAAAGGATGGATTCCGATGCCATGTATCTGGCCAGAGCTGCACATATTGTCAGGAGAGAGGTTTTGAAAGTAAAAAACTCCTTTAATGGAACATTTTCTCCACAATGCCAAAAGACGTCCGTGCCAGCTTCCTTGCTAACATTAGTTGGTATGATGATGAAAGGTCCTATCACCAAGACTGACCCTGCTGACAGCCAGGCTTGTCTCTCAGTCGCACAGCTGATCGTCTTTAACAGCATTTCAAGATCCCGCAATCGACCTGAGGCCATTGGGACCCATCATTTAAGGACCAGGGAGTGTCCACTGACCATTTACACAGCCCTGAAGATACACGGAGGCACTAGAGACAGGTCTCTTATCGATAGGTATGTGCATTTCCTATGATCGATTACTGTCTGTCTCTACCGAAATAACGAACAGCGTCATCGAACGGTATGAGCGCGAAGGAGTTGTTTGCCCTTCTAAACTAAAAGGAGAACTTTTTACCACAGCCGCTGCCGACAACATCGACCATAATCCTAGTTCTACCACTTCCCAGGGCTCCTTTCATGGCACAGCAATTTCTTTGGTGCAGCATCCCTCCGATGAAGAACCTGGAACACTTCGAGCTACAGATACGTTTGATCCAGATAAGCCCTCCACGTCCAAGAGGATATCCGAGCTTCCTTCATCATACAGCGAAGTAACACCCATGGCGCTACCGACCACTGATTTACATGTCCCTGAGGTACCACAGGCGTTATTGGCCTCTCCAACCACCCTTAGCAACGAGAAGGAATACGATGAAGAAGATTGGCTTAGCAATGCTCAGGAACTTGTTGCAAAGGAGAAACTGCAGCCTAGAGATTTTGTCTCATGGGCGGCTTACAGGGCCTCTCAATCCTCGCTCTCTAGCTGTAAGCCTGCAATAATTTCTCTGCTGCCGATGTTTGTTGAGAATGCTCACTCGTTGGCCATGATCGCACACAGTATGCGTGTGATCAAGGTTACTGTACAGCACATCAATCCCCAACAAACTCCAGTTATCGCATTAGACCAGCCATTATTTGCCCTGGCCAAACAAATCCAATGGACACTGCCAGAATTTAGCGAAGAGCAATTCGTCATTATGTTCGGCGGACTACACATAGAGATGGCTACCTTCAAGATGCTCGGAAAGTGGTTGACAGGCAGTGGATGGGCAGAAGTTATTTGCAATGCGGGAGTTGCGACGCAAGGAGTGGCCGATTCATTTCTATCTGCGAGAGCCATATAACCCGCACACGGCGTGCACATCAGGTTACAGCTGCAAGCCGGTACATTCTAATGAGTAAAGCCTATGATGCGGTCACATCAGAAGAGCATGGTCAACGGTTGTCACTTCGCGAATGGAAGGAGGTAAAACCTTGATCAATTATCGAACGTCCTGGATGTTCTCCAGAGATCGATGTTATGCGCATGCCCCATAGAACCAATTTTATGTATTTTTATATTCTTTATCTATGTTCTGTTGTAGGTGATGGCACAGAAGTCGCCGCACTTTTGCTACTGGGCTTCAGTACTCGACCTTGAGCTTGTCTGTCTTCGTCTAGTCAGAGCCTTCAGACATGCTAACTTCGCCTTGTACGTCGACGCGATAAGACAGATACTGCCATGGATGTTTGCGATGGATCACCATAACTATGCCCGGTGGCTCTCTGTGCATTACCGAGATATGTGTGTTCTTCCAGTCAAGCACCCCGACGTGTTCAAGCACTTTGGTGATGGCTGTTTTGTTGTGCACAAGACAAACAACCTGTTCTCATCCATAGCGTTGGATCATGCACACGAGCAAGTCAATGCTGTTGTCAAGGGTGAAGGAGGCGCTGTCTGCCTTACTGAGAGCCCGGCAGCTCTAAGAAGATGGATGGTGGCGGGTCCAGAATGGTGCAAGAGTTTGAGGGTAGCATATCGACAAAAGAGAGCCACGATCATCATGAGCAGAAACCAGGCATCCAATGTGCATTCTCCAAAGACGTGATGAACACAATAGCTGCGTTTGAAGAAATTGGAAATCCGTTCATGGAAACAGGGCCAAATCTGATGGCGATCCATACCAAGGATATCATGGATGATACAGTGGTCACAACTGTTGACATTGCAAAGAAACTCGGGGAGGAGCAAATGAATGCGTTCCTGAAAGAGCGGCTCATTAAAAGAAGTAAGCCAATTTCAGATCCTATCAAGAAAAATAGTCTCCCAACATTCTGCGCGCCGAACAAGAAGACCATCTCAAAAGCAGAAAGTTGCAGTTTTGAAGGAGGACTGTTCTCTGTTTTCCCGACTCTACATTGCTTGCCAGACCCGGGATGGAAACTTGGAGGATTTCTTCAAGTATGAGAATCAACCATGGCCGCCATCCCTTTCAGATCTTGGTCAGCTTAGAGGAGGTCAAAAAGCAGACCTGCTGAAGTGCTTGCCAAGCATACCGGGCGATTCCCAACCAGTTGCGGATGCTGTTATTCTCGATGGAGCTGTTGTTGTGCAGATGCTACAGCCAAGAACAGCGTGCACATTTGACGACTACTTTAGCACCGTATTCAAGTCTTATATTCTGAAACATCTGGATGTAGCCAATCGAGTAGATTTAGTGTGGGATGTATACCTGGAAGACTCATTGAAGAGATCACAGCGACAGAAAAGAGGTTCTGGTCAAAGACGTAAAGTTCTGGGAACAACCAAAATTCCAAAGGATTGTCAAAGCTTTCTACGTGTCGATGACAATAAGGATGAGCTTTTCAAGTTTCTAGCGAACAAGGCATGTACTTATATGTAATTGCATGTACTATATGTAATGTCAAACGGCTAAAGAGTGGGTCTCTTTTGGGTTTAATAGACCTCTTTGTTATAGCCAGTTAACAAATATTTGCGCTTTATTGTTTTCAAGGTGGTTTCCGTGTCAGTTCCCGAAGGCAAGGAAATCTACTCATGGCGAATGTGTCCTATCGTCTATCAACCGCACGGATATGGGCGTACTTGCGCCTTGTACCCATGAAGAGGCAGACACGCGCCTGATGGTTCATGCACTCGACGCATCCTCTCGTGGGCATCGACGGATTAAGATCAGAACCAATGATACAGATGTAGTTACGATTGCGATCTCTGTTGTTAGCGCTCTCCCAGCAGATGAGATCTGGATCACATTCGGAACTGGGAAGAATGTCCACAACATCCCCGCACACACCATAGCCACATCATTAGGGCCTGATAAAGCCTCGACGTTACCAATGTTCCATGCCCTGACTGGATGCGACACTGTGTCATTTTTTGCTCGGCGGGGAAAGAAGACAGCGTGGGATGTGTGGAAAGTGTTTCCTGAGCTGACACCTGTGCTCCGAGTCCTCAATGGAGCACCGAATGAGGTAACTGAAGAGTGCATGTCTGTGCTCGAGAGGTTTGTTGTCCTACTGTATGACCGAACGAGCAGCCTCATGAATGTTAACGACGCAAGAAAGGAGCTGTTTCCAAAGAGATCCAATCTAGATAGCATCCCGCCAACACGAGCAGCACTTGAGCAGCATGTAAAGAGGTTACTGCCACAGGTTACCCAAAGCTGTAGGTAAAAATTATTAAAAAATCCTTTTGCCAACATTTTCTAACCGAAATCAATGCCACAATAAAACCATAGTATAGAAAATGACTCAGTAGTTAATGCTAGCAAGTTTCCTTGGCAAATTTGTTCAAATAATAATGTTTAAGAAGGATTTATATATACAGCCTCGTTTCCATGCAGGCGAATTTGAGACATGCGCAGTTCGCGTCTGCAGATGATAATGTGAGGTGGTTCTATATCAGGAAAAGTAAGTCTTAGTGATGTGGCAAAGTTTCATTCTTTTATCATTAATTTGAACAATGTTGGTCGTTAACAGCTGGACTATTCATATTCTTATACACTACAAATATGAGACTTATTGTCAAGTTCTAAAAGATGCGTATAAACAGTACGTTTAAATCTTGAGAAGGATATAATTTCTCTAATGTTTAAAGGTAAAGAGTTCCAGTCTTTTGCACCAGCATACTTGAATGTTGATTGGCCTATTGCACTGTTCACCTTCGAAGGCCAAGCAGCGTCTTATCCCTCGGGATTCTGTTGTGCATGCAACGTCTGAATTGGAACATCTCTCTCAGTTGGCTAGGGCAGTCCAAGTTATACAGTATCCTGAAAATACTTAGAAAGCGTAAAAATCGTCTCCTGCTATGTAATGTCAGCAACTTCAGTTCGCTGCACATCTCTTGAGAACATTTTCGCCTGCCTTGGTGAAGGATAATCCTCAAAGCACGATTCTGCAGTTTCTCGACCTGCCTCGTTTGAATTGTTCTGCACTCATGCCAAACTGTTTAACTATTGTCCAAAATGGGTAGTATAGTTTGTTTGTAGATACACAGTAAAATTACGCAAGGTAAAAATGACTATAGGCGATTGAGTAAGCCAAGTTTTGGATACAAGCGTTGACATATTCTGCTAACATGCTGTCAATATATGCATATAAGTGTATAGAGCAATGTCTACAATCTAGTGACATGTTGGAACAAGGAACTGGACCATTAAATGTGAACAATACAGCTAACGATGGGTTGTTTCGCATTGATAGCTTCTTGTCACATTCAGTGCACATGGAAACTGGCAGCGTTAAATACCTCTGAAACGTGTTTGCATCACTTCCCTGTATTTCATCTCTCTTGCTCATGAATATAGGACAGTTATTCTCAAGAGCACTGCCAAATACCAATATTTCTTCAACTTAAATGTCTGATCCAGGTGACAGACATTTGAAAACTTCGGAGACAAACATGTACCACATGGCAGTTCCATCCACAATATGCGTTATGTTCGCTGGGACATGTTGCATCACTTTGCATAGGTTTCAAAACCTTGAAGCATTAATTTTGCTGCTAGGATTTGAAGGATTTCATCTTCTGTTAGGTGTATTCTTTGATGAGTTCATGCAACCCGAAGAGTGCGGTTAGCTTTCGTATTGACGCTCGCACATACCGCATCAAAATCAAACTTGCTAGTCCGCTTCCTTTTCTTATTTCTTATCTGCGACATTTTAGTAACATATTTAAGTAACACCCGATATTGTAATCAATGTAGCCCGGCACACACCATGTTATATGTATGAAGACCATCACTGAAATGGTCACAGAAATGTAGCCCGAGATGTAGTATCACATGGTGACAGCCAAGCCAGCCAATCAGCTGCAGTTGTGAAGTCCACGGCAAGCAGTGATTGGTCATTTAAATATATGATATCAAGTTATTTTGAGCATAAACAAAGATAGGAGTGTAATATAATATACTATAATACTTAAATGTTTACAATACTGATATCAAATTGTTTTGAGCATGAATTTTATACTGATATCAAATTATTTTGAGCATTAATTTTGCCAATTCTCTTATTTTCATTTAGCCAACAGCAGTCTTAATTCATTCTCATTCAGTCTCAGCAACAGTTACTATGGAAACGGATCAGAAAATATTGTTTTGCTCCTGCTATCCCCCCCTAAATCCAATCCAAGTTGGGTAATTCTATTCAATCAGCTGTTGGACTGGGTCTGTGATCAATCTGAAAATGTGGTAATCTGTGGCGATTTTAATCTGCCGAAAATATCTTGGGAAGCCTATGACAGTACTATAGGTGCAAATGAATTGCCATTCCATGAGGCATTAAACAATCACTATTTAACAATCATTATCCAAGTCATGGATCAATGCTCAAAAGCCAATAAATTGCTGGTCAACGAGAAACATGATGAATCAGTCAGCGCGTCAATCTCTTTATCTAACACTCGTTCCATCACAAATAGGCTATGCCACACAAGTTTGGTGTCCACAATCTGTTGGGTTAATCGCCCACCTAGCACGCATACAAAGACTTGCATCCAAATATATTCTTGGTCTACCATTTCTTTGCGATGGTCATGGATGGTCATGGATGGTCATGGCAGCTGATGGACATGGATTTTCGACCTCTGTTTTAATCGCAACATTACTGTTGCTTAACTGCACGGCTAATGTACCTGGTACGATTAGAGTAACCAACTTGGCTGTTAATAAGACCGAAATATGCCCTTTATTCAAGTCGATGGCAGAGTTTATGGTTTCAAGATATATGCCCAACGCACGGTATTTGCAGAGTGGATTGTTGTTTAGCCGAGAGTATTTGCAACGGCTAACTTACGAGATGTCAACGGGACAGGGAGGCATTTCTCGTGCGAAGAAACATTAAAGAAACAGAGTTTGCTGTGTCAACTTATTTTTTGAATTCACTGGAGTCCTTCTCGGAGCCATTACACCGTGACAGAGACCGAATTTACATATATGTTGTCAGTCATGTCAAGGCTTGATACAAATACAGAGGAAAATGCTTAAATCTCTCATTTTATGTGTAACAACTTTAATTTGAAACAATTAATAACTAAACCTACAAGAGTGACGGCGGTTTCCAGAACCTTGATTGATGTTATGATAGTTTCCAACCTCGATCTGGTGCGTAGCAGCGGAGTGATGGACCTGACTATAAGTGATCATTTTCTGGTTTATACAACATTAAACTTGAGAAAACCAAGGTTAAAAACATCGAAACTTATAGCACGAATTCAGAAGTCCTATGACTCAAAATCGTTTGCAGAAGACATGGCCAAAGTACTGTGGCATGTTTTATCACATTTTGATAGTGTTGATGATAAACTTGCTTCATTTAGTTCATTGTTTAGCGACGTCCTTGACCACCACGCACCTGCTATGGACCGTAAAGAAATTGCAGCTATGATCTTGTTAGATCTTAGTAAAGATCTTAGTATCATTCTCTTTTGGTGGCTGAACTTAAAAGTATTGGTGTCTCAGGGATTACGTTGGATTGGTCCATAAGTTACCTTTCCGACAGGGAGCAACAAGTGAGAATAGAATCTGATCTGTCCGAGCCTCTTCAAGTGAGATACGGGGTACCTCAGGGCTCTATTTTAGGCCCTCTTTTGATTAACATCTACACTAATGAACTTTGCTCCGTAACCTCTAATGCATCTGTTAAATCCTACGTCTACTAAACTCTATCTCGCTTTCCCATTGAAAGAACTGAATGATGGTCTTCTTAGACTGAAGGAGGACTTGAATAAAGTAACGGGGATGGTGCAGTACAAACCAACTCTTAATAAATCCAGATAAGACTCAGTTTATCCTGTTTGGTGTCAATCAACTTTCGCACCATGTTCCATCAAACGTTGAACTTCCATTCCTTGACAAAATTCTTAAACCTGCTGGTCACGCTAAAGATTTGGGAATCACTCTAGATCAATCTTTATCTTATTCCAGCCACATAAATGAAACTGTATCATCATTCCATTTTAAGCTGTTTCAAATACGTTGAGTTAAACATCTACTTGATAAAGCAATGTTGGAACTTGTAATTCAGTCACTCATTTTGAGTAAACTGCTCTATTGCTCCTCAGTATGGTCTTCAACAAGCAGGTCGAACATCCAAAAACTACAACATATTCAAAACTTTGCTGCCCAGATAATTACTGGAGAACCCAAATTCTGTCATATTACACCTATATTGCACAATTTATCCTGGATTCCTATCCCTGAGATAATCTATCTAAGAGAGGCAGTAATGACTTACAAGTGCATCAATAATCTTGTACCGGAATATCTATCCTCAAATCTTGACTCTTGTAGGATTAAGAATAGAGCTTATAATACAAGAAGCAAGGACGAATTGAGACCACCTAAATGTCGTATAAAAAGCACCGAATGCTCTTTTATATTTAGGGCGTGCAAACTTTGGAATACGCTTGAAGAACAGGAGAAGCAATTAAAATCCTTACCCCAATTTAAGAAAGCAGTGAAGAAACGTCTTCATGAAAAGTTTTCAAAAATTTCAACTTTGAAAGGAACTTATTTTTAGATTTTATTATGTATACATGGTTCTTAATATACTTTTAATATTTGTAATAACTTATAATAGATATTCGTTTTCTACAAGCCCTACGGGGATATTGAATAAATCTACTACTACTATAGAACTGAGGCTTCTTCCGTTAAGTTATTGGCATGAATATTTGGACATGGCTTTCTTTTTTAAGGCAAATTGTGGTGTCATGAACTTATCGGATACAGTTCTTCCCAAACATGTCAACAAAAAAGAAACAAGATCTGTGGAACCAAACTGCGTACAGTTTCAAACAAAGAATTGTAACACTGTGACATACCAACAAACGTACACTGTTAGAAACATCAAGAACCTGGAATGCCTTACCAAAACTGATAACAAATAAATTTAATTCTCTTGCTATTTTTAAAAAAATACTTATTTGACTACTACCTGTCTGCTCTAGAAATGAATTTAAAATGTACATGATCCTTGTTCATGGAAAACAATTTGTGTAAAATGTAACCAGGCTCGTGACTTGACCAAACCTCTCGCATGTAATTGTAAATCGTATGTATATTCATCATTTGGGATCACAGTAATTTAAAAAAAATTTTTTAATGCACCTAAATCGTACGTCTACACAAGATAATGTCTTAGGTTTGGTAATCACCAGTGCTCTTGACCATGCAACTGTGTCAGATGTATTGTCGACAAACCAAAGCAGGAATTTTCACGTCTTTATTAAAGCGCCAAAAAAAACACAGGTCTATATTCGACTTAGCCTCCTCAGCAGGCAACTCTTTGTAAACACCAGAATTGTGCAATATGCCTGCCAAAAATCGACATGTCCGCTTGTGGCCTTGGGCGGTGACAAAACACAATTTTCGTGTGGGTAGGTAGGTGGAGAAGAAAATATGGCGGATTTTATAGAGTGGGAATTAGATTGGACAAAAGAATTCAGATTTTTACGTGTTTGTGAAGAAAGTTTAAACGTAGATATTCAAAGAAATAGATGTGGAAGTTTCCTTAAAACTATCAAAGATGGACAACGAATATAATGAATATGTTTCATGGTTGTCTGATGTCTGATGGACAAGTTCTGAATTTATGAACAAAAATCATTGTATTTGACTTTGAATTGTTTCAATTACCTAACAAATTTATTCTCCATTAACATATTATACTACATAAGATCTAATATATAAATATGAGATTGTAGATGTAAATTAATTGGCAAAATATTGTTGGACTTTAATTTCATCTTTATATGAAATCAAATGCTGATCAATGTACAATTATTCATGTTGTGATCATGTGATGTTGTATAAGTTGCCAGACTTGGTATATCAGAGAAATTACTTCTACTTGTAAATAAATGTTTAAGTTTGTGATACTATTTAAATTATCTTCTTCTACAGTATGCTATTGATTTAAGAGCTTAAATTTATTATGGCTTCTCATTTGTATACATAAACGTTGCAATGCACTTCTCAATAAATAATATAACCTGTCCATTCTGTTGTCAAGAGCAACAATATTTTGTCCAAGGTGTTAATTATGACTTATTTATACTAACAACTGGTTATACTGTAATACGAATTGAAACCCAGCAATGCAGATACAGGGGTATCCAAAACATTTTACAGTGCCTGGGTTGTTTGTGCAGTTGTGTGGTAGTAGACAAAGTAGCTGTTGACAGATTTACTGGGAAATAGGAAATTATAACAAGGGAAATGTTTTGATGTTCATATCGGTCATGCAAACTCATGCACTGGACCTTATGTGGCATGCACTAATGGAAAGTTGTAGTAAAAAAATATTTGAAATACATTGTTTAGAGTTGATGTGACTATCCATCATGATATGACTGTTGCATACAATTTGCCACATCCTCTGGCTTTAACAACATTGTGACTAATGAGACTCGTAGAAATATACCAGGCAAGGGCTAGTTATAGTGGATCATATGAATAGTCAGTTTTAAATTCGGAATTTGATAGGTAGAGCCTTGTAGCACTATACACCAGAGAAGAGTAGACTCGTGCATAGCATCCTATTAATAGTATGAAAATTGAGATAGGTAGCACAATACGCAAGGCATGAGACTCGTATAAGCAATAGACCAGACAAGAGTATATTCGTAGGATCATATTAAAGATTATAAATCCAAGTTGACGAAAATGCTAAGTGTGAGACCCATAGCACCAGGCCTGGCAAGAGTATATACATGTATAGGATAATATTAAAAGCTAGAAATTTGAGTTGCGTTAAGTAACAGAGTACGCCAAACACTGGACTCATAGCACTATACCAGACAAGAGTATATAGTCAGGTATAGGATCATATTGAAAGCTAGTCAAGCTAGACAATTCGAGTCACTAAACATGAAAACATCCTAAATACTAACCATGAGACTTGTATAGCACTATATAAGACAGGAGTATATATTCAGGTATAGTACCATATTAAAAGCTAGTTTTAGTCGAGACTAGATAAATAGCATACTGTAACACTCTAAAAGTACACATATAGTTATAACAATAAGGAACGAACTCACTCGGTTTTAGTGTCACAGAAATAAGATTAGGAGCAACAGCAATTTCCCAGGTTCAGAACAGAGGGGGCTTGTACATCTGAGAAAAAAAAAATCTCGTACCGAGAGGAAACTACGTCAACCGTTCTTGAGCAGGACATAAACATATATTGTTCGTGACTGGGCCATTTATCCCGGGCCATCCCAATGCATCCTCTTCAAAGTGCGGGATTTGTATATGGAAATCTAGCTACACCAGCCGTTCTTGTGCAGGGAATAAACCGATATTGTTCACAACTTGACAATTTGTCTCTGACATTGGTGGCTGTACCGCAGCGTAACCGATCCTCTTGAACTTGTACCATTCCCCATGATCTTCCTCAGGTTCGAACCAAGACTTGTTACTAGCACTGTTTACACACTGAAGGAAACCTTGCGAATGAGCAGCAGATGCATAAACTGTACCCAAATGCCTTTAGTACAAAGAGGGCCATTGTATGCATGATGGTGACAGTTTGCATCAGTTGTTCACATGCTAAGTTTCCAAAGTTCAAGTTCTTATCATATTTTTTATTTATTAACAGGACACGAGAATAAACGCCTTGTTCTATGAATTTAAGTGAGTGTTCCCTGAGCTATAATTGTTGGCACATGCACTAATTGTGCTGACAGACTGGCAAGGCCTTAGGGAAAATGCAATCTTCTTGAACATATTACTTCATTAACCGCAATTTTAGCTTTGCGTAAATTGAACATTTAATTATTTCTTTTTTAGCCTCTAAATTTTATAACTTCTTACTAGAAATACATGCATGCAGAATCTCCTCGCACATTTGAACCAAACAATTTACTCTCCAAAAGTTATTGTAACATGAAGTATTGAATAGACCACTGTAACATGCAACACTGTATATTTCTTTTATTTTAATTTGTAAAAAATATTGATATTTTGTACTTTTAACTATAAAATTATCATTATCAATTGCCCAACTATATAAAGTGGATGTGCGATTATGTACTATTTTAGCTGTACTGATTTACTGTAACTTTCAACCTTTTTTCATAAAATTTCAACTGCTCTTCAAGCAGTATTTTTATACTTCGGCACTTGCTTTTGAAATGAAGTTTTTGAGATTTAATGTTTTATATTTTTCTATAACGTATTTGAATCAATACTAAAATACTTTTATGATCAATCAATGTTGACCACACAGAATGATCTACGCATTTTCAAATTCACAAACTATACTCTGTACGTATGCTATAAATCGGCAAAGCAAGTATGCAAAATAGACACTTACCTGTTTAAAACGCTCCTTTTTTGGTCTTTCTACTGTTTTTCTTCTTGTGGATTTGTCCTCTAAATACTTTCTTGTTTTGGATATTTTTTTATTTGTATTATGTCCTGACTCCAGAGTATTATAAAATGAGTGCAAAACTATTTTTGAAAAAAGTTTGCAAAATGGCAGTTTTCTCTCTGTCTGAACTCGCGCATGCACACAACTTAAAAAATCTTCCATGACAAAAAAAAATGGCGGACAACTTTGCATTCCGCTATGCTTTCACATAGCCGGGTGTAAATATCCGAGCGGAATTAGTACCATCGCACAGCGCTTCACGCCGGCTCGGGATTATAAAAGCCCACAGTAATTGGCTACCCATTGTTGCGGTGTCCCTTCCATTTTTTTTGTGCACCATGATGTCTTGTAACTATATATTTGTAAAATTTACATATGACGAAGCTAATAAAATAAAATAAATTCTTACCTAACTGAGACAAAAACACTCGGCCAATTTAACATATTATACCACCGCAAATTTCAATGCTCAATTCCGAACGCTCATGTTTGGGTGAATTCATATGAAAGAGATTTTGAAGATCGATTTTAATAGCAGACCACAAAAGGAAAAATTGCTTTTGCTTTCGTTAGTATATAAATTTCAATGCTCAATTCCGAACGCTCATGTTTGGGTGAATTCATATGAAAGAGATTTTGAAGATCAATTTTAATAGCAGACCACAAAAGGAAAAATTGCTTTTGCTTTCGTTAGTATATAATTAGAATGATAATATGTGTGCTTCTGATAGGACACATGCTTGTACTGCTCGGGAATCAGGATGGAATGATAGAACGTGTGCTTTGCCAATTTGGCCGCTTATTTTAGGCATCATATAATAATAATAATTTTATTTCAGTGTCAATGTATTTAGCTTATTTACAACTAATTGAGGACACTATTTATAATATATATAATTGTTACAATATTGGACAATTACTTTACATTAACTGTCATAAGTATACATCTTTGAAATACATGTACAACTCAAAAACATGTTATGGGTCGGTAATTCTTATCTTGTTGTCTATCACCTTTTTTTAACACAGGAATCCATTTCCATGTGCTTGGCCATTGACATAACTCAATGCAATTCTTATACAGGCAAGTTAATGATGGTGCAATTCCCATAGCCACCTTCTTGAGAAGTTTAGTTGGTTCCTTTATCATACAGTGCAAGTTGTTGACTTCCACATAATGTTTTATAATTTTCCCCTCTGCATCCTAAGCCTGTCCATATTTAGATCTCCTACAATGACAACGGATTGTTTCTGAAAACAGGCCCACTGGCATATATCATTCATATCATAGTTTTTTTAATGTGTATTTTTGTGTAAAAATTGAGACACAACTTCTCAGGACTAGTGAATTATAGTTGCTATAGTAAAATAAAGCGGTAAAAATTGCCTTAATTTTCACGTATAGTTAAAGAGAATCTATATATTATTCCCAGCACAAGACAGTTGCCATACTGCCATATAATGAGGTATTCTATGTTTACATTTTTGGCAGCTGATAAATTTGTCAAATCTGTTGCAACAATCTGGTTTGCACAAAGCTTAATTTATAGCTCTGCGTTTGATATATGCGCATATGGCTATGGTGAGTGCTTTTGAAGGGCTTTAATGCTGCACATTTGTAGGCTTTCGGTAGTGTTATCTTCCTAGATGGAACGGTTGAAGAAAAATATTATATTAATCCGCCACAACCTTTTGCTCCATCTTTTCTGTACATTTACATTTGGTATCCATGTAGTTTGAACTGGATAGTTGGGGTACGAGGCATCAATCTTAGTTTCCGATATTACAAGGATATGTGCTTTAAGAACATCATTCAGCAATTTGAGCTCTTCAAATTTGTTTTGGATGCTATTTATGTTTAAATGCTCTGCTTGAGTCGATTTTTTTCGGAATCTTCATTAGCAGTTTCCCTCTGAATATTACTTTCATTTCTTGGTGAGTTACTTATTCTAGGTTCATTATCATTAAAAGAGATATCCATATTTCGGAATGGTAAAGAGCATAGTGAACATGTCCATGCAGTGTTTGAGAGATAGAAGTAGTACTTTAGCGCAGATTTAGTTAAGTCCAGACAATTAGTGTGTGACCAGTAGTTGCACTCAACACACAGCATGATATTCTGATAAGAGTGGATGCTTTTACCGCATTCCTTGCAAGGGTATTTTGGTCCTGGATTGGGTTGGATGTCGCTTCCTAAAAGTATTAGTTGAAGCTGGAAGGTACTCTGGCTGTTTGTACTGTAGGGTATTCTCGAAACAAAGTAAGATTTACCACAACCTCTGTGTCGAAGGACTTTATCACATCCAGACAGATTTGATGAGCTTGATTAGACTAACCTTCTTTCTGGTTGAGATGTTAAATGTAGTCATGAGTAAAAAAATTACAGCTAAGGCCACAAACTTTGGAAAACATGTTAACTTGCGTTTGTCCGCCCGAAGACCCATATCAGTTTTAGGTGTTGTGTTGAATTAACTAGGAATTATTACAGTTATTATGATAACAGTTATATGTAAACATACTCACAATCGCTGACATTGGAATATGTCTACACCAATGTAAAGCAAAGAACAACGCATACTGTCCACACATGTCCGATAAAGGGGCTTGCAAAACCTTTGTGTTCCAATTAAAGGTACTGCAATGCTCTTCAAGGAATTGAGTAACATTCTGACTGTAAAATCCCAGTGCTTTGTCGTACAAATACCAAAATTATCTCTTCGCATCTAATGTAAGATAGATAGCAACCCAATGTGATCCAGGTTCTGGAAGAGTCCACATTAAGAATTAATTCTTTAGGTGTACTTTTTACTTGACGAGGGTAAGACATTTGTGAACTCCATCTTTGTAAATGGATTGTTTTTTAAAACGTTCATAATTTGGAGAGTGTTCATGTTTAGGTGCTAAAATCACAGAGCATGTTAGGATCAGCATCAATCTCGATAAAACTTTGAAATTCTTCCAAGGCTGTCCCAAATTGACATTTGATTGAGATGTTTCCATTTTTCACTGGTTGTACATGATCAGCAAGGCAAATGTCTGGAGTGAGATCAAACACAATCAGCATATAAGAGTTTGCATATTCTTCATGAGTTATACCGTAGTCCTGATTTTCCAACATGTTATGTGTGCCAGCATATAGGTTTGGTATGTGGAAATATAATTACTCTCTGCTCCAAACTTAAGCTGTAGTGGTTTCACAGGTAGGTTTCGCCATTAACAGTCAAGCCAACGTTAGTGATATCATAATTTTTAAAATTGAATGGATTCTTGGTGTTGGGACCATTGATCCATAGAAGGATCCTATTAGGAAAATCTAGGATCCTGCATAGAATCATACCAGAAATGTCCAGGATCCTGAAATCTAAGAAGCAGGATTCTATCAGGAAAATCTAGGATCCTGCATAGAATCATACCAGAAATGTCCAGGATCCTGAAATCTAAATAACAGGATTCCAAGTAGGATCCTATCAGGAAAATCTAGGATCCTGTGTAGGATCCTGTGTAGAATCCTGTGTAGAATCCATACCAGAAAAGTATAGCTTAAAGTGGCACTTTGAATTTAACCCAAGTGAAACAACCATAATAACCTTTGGTGAAACCATGCAAATGAGGAACAAAATGATGCGTTCCAGAGGATGAACTCTTTTCGGTGTTTCAATACAAGATAAAGAAACCTGAGCGCATGTTGGAATATAATTGTCGGGGAATTTGTCAAGTACAAAGAGACATTAGTTGCATGTGGAAAGGCTAAATCAGTAATGGCAGACCTTGTTAATAATGGAACACGCCCCAATACACTTAATCCAATATGTGGAACAATATAACTAACTTATGGTGCACAATAGGAATTCCAACTACTCTTTATGGATGTGAGCTGTGGAACAATCTAACAACAAACGAAGTAATCTCCATGGAAAGGTGTCAACAATTCAATGCCAAATGCCTTCAAGGTCTGGAACAAAACACAACATCTGAGGCAGCTACTGGAAGTTTAGGTTTGTGGTCTGTGGAAGGGCAAATAGACAAAGTCAAGCTATTCTATTTGTCGATTATGTCACTCAAGTGCACTGTTAATTTCGAAGCAAACCTTTCTTGCTTGTCTGTTTTCGTACATTTCTGATCCTGCGATATCATTCGCATACAAAAGAAGTATAATTTAGTATGTTACTTAACCACCTATATGAATGAGCTACTTTTCCCAACAAAATTATTTGCGAAAAAATGTTGTAATTGAGAAATTTGAAACAGAAAAATGAAAAACCAGTATATGGAATAAAGAATAACTCGTATTCTACAAAGACATTCATACCAACCTAGAACCACTGTATATGTGGAAATTAGTGCAAAGGTATCCTAATCACAAATCTTCAATTATCATGCTAGTTAACATTATTTGCGGAAACATTCCACATCTTCCAACCGATAATCTTCCAACAGATGTTCTGGCCAGACTTCATTCCCTGGACAATGTTGACTTCTATGTAGCAATTATTGGCTGACAAATTCCTGGTGTATCTCATTTGTATCATACTTTAGCTGATGAGTTTTCCCTAATTGTATTAAGGAATATCCGAAAACTATTAACTGCAACAAATTAAATTGGATAGTCAAAGATTAGTGTTTTGCTTAGATATTTTTTTAATTTTGTATATATTGATTATTGTAACTTTTCATTTTTCTTTTCTTATACAAAACTGCATATTTTTGAAGGGTTTTGTAGATGGAAAATTATTGAGTGTAAATTATATACATTTATTAGACCTAAGGAACAGCTGCAAAAAATGCAACTATAGGTCCCTGGCAGGAATCGAACTGCGGCATTGAGATTCCGGTGCAGCGCTCTAACCAACTGAGCTACAGAGTCCAGTTGTCGAGCTCTAACCACAAGTTCATGTTATGTACTAGGGTACTGCCCTTTTTAAGTTGTGGGTAAATATCAAGATTTTGTTGGTATCTCACTCGATTGAGCAATAATTGAAGGGTTTTGTAGATGAAAAATTCTTGAGTGTAAATTATATACATTTATTAGACCTAACCAAGAACAGCTGCGAATAATGCAACTATAGGTCCCTGGCAGGAGTCGAACCTGAGGGCCTGCAATTCCAGTGCAGCACTCTAACCAACTGAGCTACAGAGTCAAGTTGTCCAGCTCTAACCACAAGTTCATGTTATGTACTAGGGTACTGTCCTTCTTAAGTTGTGGATAAATATCAAGATTTTGTTGGCATCTCACTCGAGTACTGTATATATCTTCAGCAATTGGAGGAATAAAGTCTATCTGCCTTCAATGAATTACAAAGGTTTACAGCAATTAATATAAGTAGTATAAGATTACATCTAAAATTACTTAATATATACAGTTATTTACAAAGAATGAATGTTGTTATACAGTCGAACGGAAGGTTGTTTTGGTGTCCGCGTCCGCTTACGGGAGGTGTCCGCCTAGGAGAGGTTGTAAATATAGTAATACAATAGCGTATTGGCCGGGACCCAAAAGGTGTCCGCTTCCGGGAGGTGTCCGTAAGTAGAGGTTCGACTGTAGTTTATAGCACTTGCGTTCAAAAATGTATTTCTAAATCTATTAGTTTTGCCACGAGGGATCACGAAGAGACGCTTTCATCGGAGTTTCACTTGTCCTTCTCTGGTGTTTGGCTGTAGATACTTGTACAATTGTCCTTTCTCTTGTTGCACGACAATTTTGTCGAGAAAAAGCGGAACAAAGTTCATATCTACGTTTGAGACAGGCTAGGAATGTTAGAGGTATAACCATGTATAATCCGCATAGCTTTCTTTTGAATCTGTTCCATATTTGTGCTGAGATATTCAGGTAGGCTATGGAACACTTGACAAGCGTATACTAGAACTGTTCTTATGCATGCAACATAAAAGTTTGTTAGTTGCTTAACTGGAACATTTGCGCGTTTCAGTTGAACCAAGAAGTACAATCTCTTTGCTGCTTTTTTAATTGAAATGTCAACATGTAAGTTCCATTTAAGATTGTCTTGAAATGTTACTCCTAGAATCTTTATTGATTTAATGAGTTCAACTACATTATTTCATATAGTGCTTCAAGATCGCTAATCATAGCTATAAACAGCCAGGGTCCAAGCCTTTGTTCCTTGAGGAACTCCTGCTGGTACTGTACCCCATTCAGAGTAACAGTCTCGACCCAAAATCACTCTTTGTTTCCTATTTTTTAGGAAATCTAATATCCAATTTATAATGCGAATAACGACAGTTTGAAAATTAACAATTTGTGGTCTATGAAATCAAAGGCTTTCTTATAGTCCCGAGCAATACTCTGACATTTGCACCACTTCCATCAGTCGCTTTAGACCAGCTATGCACCATGCTAATCACAGCATGAACAGTGGATGAATTTGGAACACATCCAAATAATCTGATTTGATACATTTAAGAATGGCTGGTTTAACAAATGACCGTACTACGAAGTCTTCGGCAACTTTGGACAATGTTGGAGTAAGAGAAATAGGCCTTAAATGTTTTGACATGTCTTCGATTATTGATTGCTTAGGTAGGGGAGTTATATTTGCTTCCTTCCATCAGTGGGCAGTGCTTCTTCTTCAAAGGAAGAATTAATTATTTTGGCAACAGGACTACTTAATTCAATAGCAAACTCCTTTTAATATCCAGTTTGGGATGTTATCTGGACCGTTGCTTTTTACTATACTGATCGCTTTCAATTTATGCACTACTTCAATGGGCGTGACCACTGGAAGTTAACTGTTATCGGTGTTTAGACGAAAGTTATTCTCTATTTGCTGGAATGGGCGAAGAGGTTCAAGGAAGGCATTAATATTGTTAATATTGTTTGCTAACTGTAATCTGTCGGATGTTGTAATGTTATTGTTTGGCAGAAGTTGTACAGCAAGATCAGATGGTTTACGTGTTGTAGCACATAATATTTATTTACACAATGTCTATAGAACTTGAAAAGGGCTTGGTTACTTTGGTATCAATGCCTACCTTTAGAATGCTCGTAAAAAAAATTGAGTTTCGACTGACAGGAGACCAAATTGTCAAGTACTGACCATTGTATTGATGTCAAATATCTACCTAACGCTGCTTTAGAACTTGCTCTCAAGTCACAAACTTGAATAAACCGTTTCTTTGTCACAGTTTTGGGATGCAAGGTTGGTTTAGTAACAATTGTGAAATGGTCTGCCAGACCGAAAGTAGGGAAACGAACAGGTGGTTGATAAAAATGTGATAAATTAGTGATGATCTGGTCCAAGGTACGTTCGTCATGATTGTTAAACTTAACTATTTGTTTCAGAGTAAACTGGATTTTCAATTGCGAAATGTCAAGCCTGTTAAAATCACCAACAATCAAGATAGCAGCATTAGGAAACTTGGATTCAATGAAGGAAATGCACTTAAGCAGAATTATTCATGTAATTATTATCGGCGCTAGGTGGGTGATAAACAACGCCTATTATTAAGTAGGAAAAACCATGAGGGAGTCGGTTTCGATCTATTTTACACCACAGTACTTTGGCGGCTCTCATTTCGGGATCCTGGAGACTGTTAAGGACCGTAAATTTCATTGACTCTTTAATAGATATACAAACACCGCCATGCTGAGCAAATGTTCTGTCTTGTCTTACTAAGTTGAAACCACAGATATCAATGGCACTATTTGCGACTGTACTCTTTAACCATGTTTCTGTAAAGCAGCCGATATCTATATGGTTATTCTTCACAAAGTAGTTTATTTCATCTATTTTCGATGCGAGAGACATAACATTTGCGAATGATATAGTAGGGACAAATTGAGTAGGTGGACTCACAGCTTTAGATGTTTTTTCTTTTGGAATGGCAGTCAGATTATGCAAATTAGCACCTCGGGGAATACTTTGTTGAAAATAATTTCTAGGGTTGCATTTAATGACCTGAATCCTCTGTCGTTTGCCACCTCACTTTCCTCAGTATTTAAGAATAAATAAACGTTTTAGGGTATCTAAACTCAAGCTAGGTACTTTTGACTTTGTTGCAGTGATCGCAAACCTTTCGATGAATATTGAAAATTGGTGGTATTTAACTTATTTGTATTATTAGTTATGTGCGAAAATATATGTTGATCTTGAGTCATAGAGCAATATCCATGTATATTGATAAATCTAATATAAATGGCTTTGAAGCCAACACCAAGGAGGTTGATCCATGTGTACTAAGCTTTACAGCAGCAAAAGTTAATGAAATTTCCTTCCCAAACATCTACGCTGAATTTCCACATTTGGTCGTAAAAAACCCAAATAACTTGTTGAATATATGCCATCCATCTGCAATCCCTGCGAATCTTCAATGATACAACTCTTAAATTTCAAAATATTCCTGTTGAATATATGCCATCCATCTGCAATCCCTGCGAATCTTCAATGATACAACTCTTAAATTTCAAAATATTCCTTCTTTCAACCAAGATTCGTAAAAATATGACAAGAAAAATCAAATAACTTATAGACTTAAAAAATTGAATGGCAGCCATATTGGCACTCTATTATTGTTATTCTATATACACTTTATACAATCCATACACACTCTATACACACTATACACACACACATATACATACATACATTATTCAGCTCACACAGTTGGGGCTTTTCAGTGACCGATTACACCTATATTACGTACTTAGCCTACACTATCTAGTTTTACAACAATTGTGATATTACTTTCTTAATCTGTATATCCTAACCCAGTCAACCTTT
Source organism: Trachythela sp. YZ-2020 (assembly GCA_016169945.1). Lineage (NCBI taxonomy): Eukaryota > Metazoa > Cnidaria > Anthozoa > Malacalcyonacea > Clavulariidae > Trachythela > Trachythela sp. YZ-2020. The sequence continues at coordinate 1,060,318 of JADLSH010000393.1, read as the reverse complement.
CCCTGTGGGAGGAAACCGGAGTCCCCAGAGAAAACCCACGACTTCGGCAGAGCGTTGACTTACTCTTTTCACATGAGTGTGATAAATAAAGTCCTTGGCAAGAATCGAACTCAAGACTCAGATGTGAAAGGCGTTTGTTTCTATGACTGCGCTACCGAAGTCCCATTAGTGTATAGAAAAGGTTGCATTGGACTCTGCATTGGAAAAGGTTTTGGGTGGTGAATTTGGACATAACGTGGATGACAACAAACAAGAACGAAAAGATATATTGTGCAATAAAGGTATTGGCAATATCTAAATGATGCATGCGTACAATGGCTACATTAATATGGAGAATACCAATCTTAACAAACATGTTTTCAGTTTCAGCATCGGGCAAGCAGAAAGCTGCATCCCCTTGTGGGCAGTTGGACTCAAGTGATGAGGAGGAAGAAGACAAAATAGGGAACACGCCAACAAATGGTATAAAGAGCTCACTATTATTGTACACAGAACACTAGACATAATTATAGGATCTTTCTAGGGATGTGATATAACAACTTATATGCTTATAGGTGATTCCGTTTTCGAATGGGACTTTCCAGAGTCCCAATTGAAAACAGGCAAAAACTCGCATTTAAGGCCTAAAAAACACACTTATTTAGCTGAAATATTTTTATAAACGTTAGATTTACAGCAATATTTGCGTTAAATGAACGCATGAAAAAGAAATTCGCGGAGCTGAAAAGTGTTTATTTAATATTTGCGTTAATTTAACGCAGGTAAAAATGACATTAGTTATTCACGTTAAAATTCACGCAGGCAAAAAGGATATTAATTCTGTGCGTTAAATTCACACGGGAAAAAAGGACATTAATTCTGTGCATTAAATTCACGCAGGCGAAAAGGGATATTAATTATTTGCGTCAAATTCACGCAGACGAAAAGGACATTAAGTCTGTGCGTTAAATTCCCGCAGGTAAAAGTGACATTAGTTCTTCACGTTAAAATTCACGCAGACAAAAAGGACATTAATTCTGAGCGTTAAATTCACACAGACAAAACTGAGGACATTAATTCTGTGGGTTAAATTCACGCATGCAAAAAGGACATTCGTACTGTGCGTTAAATTCACGCAAGCAAAAAGGACATTAATTCTGCGCTTTAAATTCACGCATACATAAATGACATTCATACTGTGCGTTAAATTCTCACATGCAAAAAGGACATTAAATTTGTGCGTTAAATTCTCACATGCAAAAAGGACATTAAATTTGTGCGTTAAATTCACGCAAACAAAAAGGGACATTAATTATTTGCGTTAAATTCACGCAGACAAAAAGGACGTTAATTCTGTGCGTTAAATTCACGCATGCAAAAAGGACATTCATACTGTGCGTTAAATTCATGCAGGAAACAAGGACATTCATACTGTGCCTTGAATTCACACAGACAAAAAGGACATTAATTCAGTGCGTTAAATTCACGCAGACAAAAAGAACCTTCATACTGTATGTTAAAATTCAAGCAGACAAAAAGGACATTAATTCTGAGCGTTAAATTTACGCAGACAAAACTGAGGACATTATAATTAATTATGTGTGTTAAATTCACGCAAGCAAAAGGACATTCATACTGTGCGTTAATTCACGCAGGAAAAAGGGACATTAATTCTTTGCGTTAAATTCACGCAGGCAAAAGGGACACTAATTCTGTGAAACAATTGTTACAGTCTAATCGCAAGTTAGTGTAATATTGCACTAAGCTTAATAACGCTTTCAGTGCATCTTAACTTTATTAACTCTTTATCGTAATTACAATCGGTTGTTTCAAATGTAAATATCGCCAGACGTGTTTATTCTCTGGCAACAGGACACGCGTCATTCGATAGCTTATGACTTCCTCTTTAAAATTATATTTAGTTTGTCCCAGTTCATATTACATATCCAAATTAATTTGTATACATGTTCATAAATTATCTAAAAATTTTACAATTATTGTTGAAATAAACCTGAATTGCCAGAACAGGATTTAGAATTTTCGAGCAAATGTTAGCAATTCTAATCCCAAAATTGTAGCTCATGTAAAAAGGAATATTATTGGAAAGTTTCATTGTATTTGAAGAAGTAGAAGTATTTTTTTTATTTTTTGAAAGTCGCATACAAAATGCCGAGATTGTTGAAATTTGATTCCCGCACGCGCAAATTAATTACGAAATGCCATATAAGGTCAGTGTTGATTGCTATAAACCAATGCAAATCCGCCATCTAGGCAATTACATCGCGCGGAATCGATTGCCGGTAATTTCAATACGCTAGGATGCAAAGCCGCGGAGATTTAGCTTCCGAAGTTGCCCGAGCGTGCGCCAACAAAACCGGGATTTCACAATTAGACGGGATTTTCACGAGAAAAGTCGAGAATTGTCATAAAATGGCTAGTTTATTTAGTATGGATATTTAAATACATCCTTTCGAACAGGATTTTCAAGAGCTATCCAATGGTCACACTTAGGAGTTTGTAGCGTGTAAACCAAAGGTAGGAAAGCGAAATGAATATATAATTAGTTTGTATTATTGTTAATTTGTAAACAATACAAAGTTCAGAGATGTTTGAAAGGGGCTAAATTGGCCGCGTAGCATTGTAAACAAACACAATTTACTTCTCTAAAGACATCGTAAAACGCTGAATCGAACGGTGGTATTTTCATCTACATAGCATGCACTGAACCGAAGATATGAACCTGCAAAATTTAAGACGATATCGTCTTAAAAACATTAGCACCTAACAGTACCGGACGATAAGGAGTTAAATGCATGCATCGTTGGTACGAAATTGATCAACTCCTCCTGTAACTAGGTTTCATGTATATACATTAACCAAAACATTCAATCCCGGTACAGACGAGCAAGTTTTTCCTTGATGAGCCTAAAGACCTCTTTCATGCAGTATATTAAGTAAACAAAACATGTTATTTCTACCATGCATATTGAAATTGAGGATTCAGTTGCGTACTGAGCATTTTCTTTTCAAGTTTTCCTTGTCGGCAGTACACACGAACAGTTCAGTTCCACGTTAAAAAGCTGATATAATAACAAGCTTTAAGGCAAGGATTCTAGTGACAAGAAGAACCCGTCAATTTTTGTCATACGCACAAGCAAGTATCAATAGAAGTTGTAATTGTCAATATCAGTTTCGGTATTATCTATTAACTACACGGCAACATCTGATATACCGCCCACGAAAGGACAGGAAGCGCACATGATGCTATTACACAATTTATGTTGATTTTGTATATTGTATTATTTGTATACTAACCATTATTAAGACGAATTTCGAAGTCACCACTATCATTTCCACGATCATAAATAATTCTCTGTAAAAACCCAAGAGTATATTTTAAACACCTTATAAAAAGTTATATGGTTCCTTCCATGCATATCAATTGTTAAATATATTCTCACTCTAAAGAACTAATTAGCTTAGCGCGAAATTGGCGCGAATTTCAAATCGAATCATTGGCCACATAGCAAACGGCACAGCAAACAGTTTGTAATGAGTCAAACTTAAAATCCACATAGCTTTTGCGCGAAAAAATGGCAAATCGTAATATATAATTGTATTATTACGAGGCGGCCCGCTATGACAAAGAAAAGCTTGTGTCATCTCGTATCAAGACAGTGCACAGCGCTCTGCGACTGATTCACTGATGCGCAATATACTCCGCAAATATACACTTGACACTTCTACAAATCTTCTATATATGACAACAGAGCACAAACCATAACAAATAGTTTAGCACATATGGTAACAGGTATAGTTTTAACAGGTAAGGCATAAAAAATACTGTCGCCCAAACAGAATAGATCATTTATATGCAAATATGATATAATTCGAGTACATATCACATACCTTTTAAATCACCTTTGACTGTTACTTCCAAAGTCAAAGGAAAAATCATCACTATTGCGTTTGCGGTTCATGATATTGTGATTTATAGATGTACCAATGATAGTAACTAATTATGTAGGAGAATGTCTGCCTCGCCAGTACACGTACGCAGACAAAATAACGCAGTTTTGTCTTCGCTGACTTTGCATGTATATTGCGTAGGCGGACCAATGATGTTTCAAATTACATATGCGAACCCAAATGTGATCCCGTTTCCGACCAGCGAGCAACGCAGCGGTTTGGCTGTCAAACTTCGTACAAACTATTTAGAAGAGACAAATCGGCAACCTATTCGAATTTCTGGTTTTGCGTATATATCGAGAACAAAAATTGAACCCCTGCACAAATTGACTTGTCATTATATGGGTTATAGTGGTTGACTAGTCATTATATGAGTCATAGTGGTTGACTAATCATTATATGAGTCATATTGGTTGACTAGTCATTATATGAGTCATAGTGGTTGACTAATAATTATATGAGTCATAGTGGTTGACTAGTCATTATATGGGTCATAGTGGTTGACTAGTCATTATATGGGTCATAGTGGTTGACTAATCATTATATGAGTCATAATGGTTGACTAGTCATTACATGAGTCATAGTGGTTGACTAGTCATTATATGAGTTATAGTGGTTGACTAATCATTATATGAGTCAGTGGTTGACTAATCATTATATGGGTCATAGTGGTTGACTAGTAATTATGAGTCATAATGGTTGACTAGTCATTATATGGGTTATAGTGGTTGACTAGTCATTATATGAGTCATAGTGGTTGACTATTCATTATATGGGTTATAGTGGTTGACTAGTCATTATATGAGTCATAGTGGTTGACTATTCATTATATGGGTTATAGTGGTTGACTAATCATTATATGGGTCATAGTGGTTGACTAGTCATACGGGTCATAGTGGTTGACTAGTCATTATATGAATTATAGTGGTTGACTAGTCATTATATGAGTCATAGTGGTTGACTAGTCATTATATGGATTATAGTGGTTGACTAGTAATTATATGGATTATAGTGGTTGACTAGTAATTATATGGATTATAGTGGTTGAGTCTAGTCATTATATGGGTAATAGTGGTTGTCTAGTCATTATATGAGTCATAGTGGTTGAGTCTAGTCTAGTCATTATATGAGTTAGTGGTTGACTAGTCATTATATGAGTCATAGTGGTTAAGTCTAGTCATTATATGGGTTATAGTGGTTGACTTGTCATTATATGGGTCATAGTGGTTGACTAGTCATTATATGGGTCATAGTGGTTGACTTGTCATTATATGGATCATAGTGGTTGACTAGTCATTATATGAGTCATAGTGGTTGAGTCTAGTCATTATATGGGTCATAGTGGTTGACTTGTCATTATATGGGTCATAGTGGTTGACTAGTCATTATATGGGTTATAGTGGTTGACTTGTCATTATATGGGTCATAGTGGTTGACTAGTCATTATATGAGTCATGGTGGTTGACTAGTCATTATATGAGTCATGGTGCTTGAGTCTAGTCATTATATGGGTTATAGTGGTTGACTGGTCATTATATAAGTTATAGTGGTTGACTAGTCATTATATGGGTTATAGTGGTTGACTAGTCATGATATGAGTCATAATGGTTGACTAGTCATTATATGAGTTATAGTGGTTGACTAGTCATTATATGAGTCATAGTGGTTGACTAGTCATTATATGAGTAATAGTGGTTGACTAGTCATGAGTATAGGAATACTATTGGGTTCTTATTATATGGGTTATAATGGTTCCAGTACTGCTATCGGTTCTGCACCGTACGAGCGTTACTTAATAGTATGTGGGTTATAAGGAGTAAATATAACTTGACCGTTTTTGAGATATTATCATGATATAAATAAAAAAGGCGCCCATAGCCAACGCCCATCCCACGGAGTAACCTCAACGCGGTTATGACGCCAGCCTCCCTCCACCGGGACTCCAGTAATAGTCGATGGACTTTGGCTGGTTGCATGGGAGGACAATGCACCAAGACCCAAACTTATCACGTGCGCTAGCACACATATTGATGCCACCTTTATAACTTTTGCCAGCCACGCACTTAATGTGTGTTGGCTCGTATTTAACCACGTTACCAAAATCATTTGAACGGAATGCGGTGCATGCCATGTTGATTTTAATACGCATGCCTATGAATAAATACAGTACTTTTGTATAAAGCACGGTATTTTATGGTAAAGCATCATATGATATGGCATAAAATAGCACGGTATGGTAAAATGGTGTATAGTATAGAATATAACACCAAACATCTTTTATACGTTAAAGATAATTTCACAGTGAATCGATCAGGATTGGATGGATAGACCGCCACAGATATGACGCAATGCTGAGAAATTAGGCATATTGTAACGTCGAGGTTCTTGTTCTATTTTTTGAATGTAGTTGATCATGAAATCCCACAGTATACTTAATTATATGCTAATGTAGCCAAATGGGCATTTTCAAAAATTAAATACTCTGATTCTGAAACAAACTACACTGTCTTCTAGAAACTGCATATAATTTAAGTACGAGCGGTAATTATTGAAAACTAATAAGAAAACGTGCTACACTAAACCTGCATGTAGTTCTGTCTTCCTTTAAGTATATAAACACTATAAGTAGGCGACAAGTCGATGACAGTAAACAGGAAAGGCGGCTTAAACCTGAGACTGAGTAGAAAGAAAACGATTGATACAAGCTTGATTTTAATAGTTTCAAGTGATCAAATTTCAAACACGTCCTGATCATTATACTAGATGAATCAACATGCAATGGCCTACAGTGGGTTAGATAGAAAGAAACGATTTACAGCAGTAGTCTAATAAACACAGTAATATGTGGTGGAATAACAGTGTGTGAATGGAGAAATCTTGTAAAGAAAGGCAAATTGAAGTCTTATTCAAACCTGGTTTGACTTTAATATGGTGAAACAATGTTGAAACCAATCTGAGGTGCGTTTACGCTATTCCATATTTAGATATTTATTATTAGTAGAAAATAATATTCATGTTTTAAGACCAATGGCGTAGTAGGAATAGCTAGTAACAGCATCAGCACAGCTCGATCAGCAAACGCTCCTGTTTCGTGTTAGTTGATTTTGAATTACGCGCTCTTGGATTTTAAGATCAATTTCAAAGTCGGAGGTGTACCTATTATGTTGTCTATATATAATTATCCGTTACATTGGATTTCAGTAGTGTTACCAGGCAAAAGACAGTAATTATAAACAGGTCTGTCTTACAATTGTATTTTGGCACGAATGGGTCTTCAGTCAAGGGGTCAGTGACATGCGTTTTCAAAAAAATGCTTGTAACAAAGTTTGAAATTGCTTGGACTAAAAAATCTAAATATATTCTTGTAATTCTGGTTTAGTGTTTCGTGTAATGTTGTGAAGCATGAATCATAAGAGACTTCATCTGAGTTCACAACTGAAACCAAATTATACTAAATGTACACTGTTACGTTTATGCCTATGGGAATATGCGACTCAAGGCATCCTTTGCGACTATAAAACGACAAATATTGTAGATTGTCTTTCACCTAAGGCTAAGACTTGTATTGCGTATGCGATATTACCTAGAACATTCTAGGGAGGAAATCTCCCACATTACAACCCAGTTTTGCCTTAAGCGTAACACTAAGCTTGATTAGAGTATTATGAAGTAAGATCCACAACAGTGAACAGGCCAAGGCTTACACTGAATAGAGGCCCAAAGGGTAATGAAGACAATACCAGACTGTGCCTACTTGCGTGAATTTAACGCACATACCAGACTGTGCTTGCTTGCTTGAATTTAACGCACAGAAAATACTCTGCTCTTGCTTGCGTGAATTTAACGCACAGAAAAGACTGTGCTTGCTTGCATGAATTTATCACAGCCTTCTTTGTGCGTTAAATTCACGCAAGCAAGCAAGCACAACCTTTTCTCTGCGTTAAATTCACGCAGGCACGCACAGTCTTTTCTGTGCTCTAAAAGCAAGCACAGCTTTCTCTGTGCGTTAAATTCACGCAATCAAGCAGTCTTTTCTCTGCGTTAAATTCACGCAAGCATGCACAGTCTGGTCTGTGCGTTAAATTCACACAAGCAAGCACAGCCTTCTCTGCTGTGCTTGCCTGCGTGAATTTAACACACAGAAAAAACTGTGCATGCCTGTGTGAGTTTAACGCTGAGAAAAGGCTGTGCTTGCTTGCGTGAATTTAACGCACAGGGAAGGCCATGCTTGCTTGCGTGAATTTAACGCACAGACCAGACTGTGCTTGCTTGCGTGAATTTAACACACAGAAAAGACTCTGCGCTCGCTTGCGTGAATTTAACCATCTTGGATTTCTGAAATGCAGTAATTTTTACAACTGACACTGTGTTTACAATATATATGGTATATATAATCATACAAGACGTACAGGGGTCATATAGTTACCTCTTGTATGATAGGATACAAAAAATTCATACATCTACTTGCCCTATTGTATGATATTCAATACAATCTAATTGCGACACTTACTACATATTCCCAAGTACAACTGTGCAGAGATACTTGTCCTAATATTTTTCTGCAGATCCAAGTTCACTGTCAACATGAGCAACTAACTCTTGTCATTTATAACAGATTTCTTCTCTAAACTCCACGCAAATAACCCTGAAACTCTTTCTTAACATTTCCACCATATTAGATTTCATCAACACGAAATTTTTAATGAAAAAAAGCAGAATAACTTCACAAAATCTCAAAACAACCATATTTGTATTTATATGAATCGCCATTACTCTCCCAGTAATGCATTGCAGGTTTCAAAATCTCATCTACCCGCAAACCCGCTAAAAAACGGCAAAAATGTGAGAGGGCTGCATCCGCCGTTTAATTAATAAAGTGCATTAATAATTGCTTTAAATCATGTTAAATGAAATGGAAAAATCAGGTTTCGAGGAAGATAGCACTTTAAGAGGCAAATGGTATACATAAACACTTGACGACTCCATATCTATGACTGCAGTTAATTGGTACATCCAGGACTATCTTTAACTTTGGGCATTAATGTCACACTTAAAGTAAATCGACAAATCAAATGCACAATTTTTGTATGTATCCATATACTGTAACTATACTGTAACTATAAAATGTCATTTAAATAGTGACTTTTTCCATATATTTTAGACATTGCACAATGGTGATCAGAGTTGTGTTTATGACAGTCATAAATGAGGTCACTACCAGGTTAGATGACATTAAAGGGTTGCTTCAGCAGCTCGTTAATGAGAAGAGGTTGAGAATTCAGAGTGATCTGCAGCAGCTCCCAGTTAATGTCACACCACCACAAAAAAAAATTCAAATTGGGTAATTCCAATTTGCCTAATGGATCAACACAGGTAAAATATTTCTCAATATGATGTATACATAATGTCAATTAATGAGGTTTTAATTCACAAATGTTTCCATGTAATTGTCGCTTAATTTCAGATAACTAATGGGTCTCCTAGACTCCTAGTGATATAACAAATGAAGAAGATACTGTGGATATTGGCAGTCCGTAAGACTTTGTAAGTATTCATGTGTGTTTTAGAGACTTTGGTCCATTTGACAAGAATAGAATTGTCGGAAAATTGCATGCAAAGTAATATAGCAACAAAGCTTGCTTAGATAGTTGGTGTGAACCTTTTGCAGGATATACCTTTCAAGTTCAAAGATCCAAATCTTTATGCCACAATCCTGTTATCCCATCTTTTCACCGACGAAGAAACGAACATTGCAAGAAAAAGGCTCTGGGTCAAGGGGAAGATCAACTTAATAAAAAGTGAGTTGTTACAGTACATTTCTATTTAACATAACCTAAGGTAATATTATTTTCATGTTGAACAGTGATGTTTAGTAATATGAACATGTTTTGTGATTGGTCTTCTGAAACAAAAGAGATCAGTGTTTATGATTCGTTTTTATGTCATAGCCAAACAATCAAAGCCTGTTCAAACTTCATATAGGTACACACGACCCATTCAAAGCCAAAATTAAATCAATTGTTTGTCTTTTAATGTATATATAGGAGTTTTGGCATTTCTAGATGAAAGTAATGAATGAGTGAATGAACATTTTACCGCTTGAACTTGGAAGTAATTGTTTTATAAAGTAATATAATTATAAATGAATTGTATAAGTCCTTCAATAGACCCCCACAGCTTCATATGCAAATTGCCCATTTCTGATTATGTTATGCATATTTACATCTTTTATAATCAATGACTTGTTTTTGTATGGATTCGAATTATATGGATTGATATGAAAATATGATATATGAAGTTGACAATTTGTATATGAAACAACAGATCCTGGTAGGATCCTATAAGACCCTGGTAGGATTTTGTAGGATCTTGGTAGGAATTTTGTAGGATCTTGGAAAACCCCTATAGGACACTGGTAGGAAATTTTAGGATCCTCAATCGTCCACAAAATATATTGAGACTTTTGGAATCACCACCGCCCTTCCCCCAATTTCAATGTTGAATTGCTATGTTCTTTGTACTTGAAACATAACGTGAAACTAAAACCGAGACTGGTTCATTGGGAGTCGAAATCCAACATATGATATTTGAAATAAACAATAAATCCAACAAAATAATAAACAATAAATACAACATAGAAATGGGGGGGGGGGGGGGGGGGTTTGTCTCAAATATTTTGTGGACGATTGTCTGAAAATCTAAAAGTAAACGAACAGAGATTGTGGCTATTTACTCCATAAAATTTTCATTGTAAGCTAATCGACAAACGTTTGAATAATGTATATGATTTGCATATCATATTAACAAATGGCTATTTATGAGAGTTTGTTAATTATATATGTAAAACCATACCTTTGGCATGCCTTTTTCCTTTCAAACCTTTCTTTATAGTCTAAATCAAACAATATATCAACGATCACTGACGCACACTACTTCAGAAATAAAGATTTTAAAGTGTTAATATGTAAATTCATATACATGTGCAAGTGTTCCACTACAAGGCCAACATGTAAACAACCTCGTTCTCAAACCGAAAATCAGCCTTTCTGAAGTACGTGTATATTCATGGGGCTACCTGTTTTGGCACCAAATTCAAATTTAAATTCTCAACGACTTGTTTTCGGCTATATAGTAACACTGTGTTTGCAATGGATGATTTTCAAGAAAAGCAACTAACTAATCCACGTATTGGTCATCGCACATATCTCGTTACTTACTCTCAAGCTGATCTAAGCATATTTCCCACCCGTGAATGTTTCGGTCAGATGCTCGAGAAGGAATTCAACGCCGGTTCCGGAAAGGCAAAAGTTAGTCATTGGGCATGTTGCCTGGAAGAACATCAAAACAAAGGCTTGCATTACCACGTCTCCTTAAAACTGACAGCCCACAAGAAGTGGTTGAAAGTTAAAAATGCTATCATAAAAGAGCACAACGTAACTGTCCATTTCTCGGACATTCATGATTACTACATCGCTGTGTACAGGTACGTGTGTAAAGCAGATGATCAAGTGGTTCACAGCATAGGTCATCCTGATCTGAGTGACGTTGGATTGCCCAAACGAAGAAATCAACAAAAGCCTATAGAGAGTCAAGAAAAAGGGCACACGAATTGGATGAAGAGAATGCTGCAATTCCTCGTAGAAAAAAGGTATTAAAACCAAGGAGGTTGACTAACGTGGAAGTCTCGGACTTTTTAGTCAAGCACAATATATGGAGGGACACGGAACTGTTTGCCATCGCGAAAGAGAGAAAAGATGAGGGTCAGATGGATCTGGCCAATTTCGTACTGTCAAAGTCATCAAAGACTATAAATGAATTAATTGACAAAACATGGAAAATGCAAACGGCCAGCAAGAGTCTGCAACGTGAAAAGAAATCCAGAATGGATATCCTTCGTGAGAAGCTGAGCGATGATTGTTCTTCAGGGTGTGACAAACTCTGGTTGAAATGCGCCATTGAAGTTCTGAGAAACAACAAGCTACATCCATTCGTGTATGCGGCAGCAATGCGCGATCTTCTGGTCAACGGACGGAGGAAATTTAGAAACCTAATGATCATTGGTCCTGCAAACAGTGCCAAAACATTCATGTTCAAGCCCTTGGAATCCATTTGCAATGTGTTATCAAACCCAGCTAATGACAAATATGCATGGGTCGGCGCTGACTGTGCTGAAGCAATTCTCTTGCAAGATTTTAGATGGAGCTGTGAGATGATACCCTGGAATGATTTGCTACTTTTGTTGGAAGGAGAGACTGTCAAGTTACCAGCGCCAAAGAACCAGTTGTCGTCGGATGTTGTCCTAGCGAGAGACACGTCAATTTTCGCTACAAGCAAATGACGAGTAACGTATGTCGGAAAGTTTAATGCATCAGATGATCGGGAGACCGAAATGATGGCAATCAGATGGAAAGTGATTGAGTTTAAGCATCAAATCCCGGAAAGTGAACAAAAACAAGTCGCTCCATGTGCTCGATGCTTTGCCGAGTTAGCATTATTGGGAGAAGAGGGAATCTAAACTCCTAAAGTTCTACAGAATAGTATTCAACTATGAAACTTCATTATTAACAGTAATTTTACGGACAGTTTTTTCCAGAAATGATTAACAACGCGTTACTCACACGCATTACCACACGCGTTACCATTATAATAATCCAATTTTACAGACAAACATGCAAGCAATGATTAACAACACGTTACTCGCCCATTACCATACCCGTTACCATACGCGTTACCTTGAATTTTCGTTCTTTTATATGGTTTTTACTAATATCGTCATGCGTTACCACGGGTTACCTTTCTTTTTCAAGAAAGATTACTATAGATATTTTAATAGAAAATGTATGGGAACGCGTGGTAACGCGTTATCTTATGAAAGGAAACTTAGCAAGAACATTTAATTCATGGTAACGTGTATGGCAGCGGGTGTTGTAACGCCTCTCCTTATATATATATAGTAACGAAAACTTAATAAAAGCAATTAATTAATGGAAACGCGTATGGTAACGCGTAGGTAACGCTTGGTAACGCGTAGTGTTGTGTTTCATTGAAGTTAGTTAGTCTATTCAAATAATGCAATACGTTCACGTGCTTAATATTTTGTTCGCTGCCCCTTGGATTTAATTATTAAACCAATTCTTTTGTCCATTGATTCAATAGTTTTGTCAATGATATCTGTTGGGAAATTTTCCATAGTTTTCTTTACTCTTTCCGAAAATTTCTTGAAATTTTCCTGCTCTATATTCTTTTCCATGGCAACAGAATTGAGTTTACGTTTTACTTGGTGGAAAACATTCTCTATTGGATTAATATCTGGGCTTCTTGGTGGGATACTAAACTTACGGGCTCCTACAACATGCATGGCATCGTAGGCTTTCTTGCTGTTTTGAGATGGGTCCCCATCCTGGAGAAACAATTTACCTTTGGGATTTGAACACGACAAAAACAACCGTGGGAAGTGCTCGCGGACACAGTTAGCGAAACTTTGACCGTTCAACCTTCCGCGATATTGCTCGCAAAGAACAACACCTTCTCCATACGCTATCGCTGCAAAGAAACGCGCCACTTTCTCTCCTGCACCCTTGTGACTCCCTTTAGCTGTGCATTTATATTTCAACCCCTCATTAGGTCTTCGCCAAGCCATTGTTTTGGGAGCACGCGCTTGGTCAGAAGGGTTATACTTGTGAGTAAAGCTGGCTCCATCAAGATAGGAAGAAATATCATCCTTCCAAAAATTTGGATTCAATTTACGCCTGACCTTTCATGCAAATGCCAGTCTTAACTTTAATCTTTTCGTGTGTGTTCTAATTGCTATGTTCTTTGTACTTGAAACATAGCGTGAAACTAAAACCGAGACTGGTTCATTGGGAGTCGAAATCTAACATGATATTTGAAATAAACAATAAATAATAATAAACAAATACAACATTGAAATTGGGGGGGGGGATTTGTCTCAAATATTTTGTGGACGAATGCTGGTAGGATCCTGTAGGGTCCTATTTAGGATCCTGGTATAGGATCCTGTTAAAATCTTGTAGGATCCTGTTAGGATCTTGTTAGGATCCTGTTTAGGATTTCTACCAGGGTATAGAAAAAAGCATTTATTGAAAAGAGTCTTACATCATAAATAACATGCATAAACAAGTCATAGCGGTAGTCTATATAGTTATCAGTTTTTGTCAAATTGTCATTTGATTTGCTTTCCATATATTCCTTTTGAGCTTTCAATCTGTCCCCACTTCGATTTGTAAACAGCTTCCCTGTCTGTTTTCTTGTGTATCTATACGAAGCAGACCTGGAAATAATTCCTGCTTTTCTTGGATCTGCTTTCAAGGGCAAATATTTTCTTTGAAAACACGGGGGTCAGATTATATTTAACAGGACTTCAATGTTCATTCTTACAGCTATTAGGCATTAGCTGTGCTTAACAGTTAACAAAACCCATTTAATTGATTTAACAGGATAATTGTATTCATGTTACTGATGTTATAGCATTATAGCATATCAAATTAAGTTGTAACAAGATGCTCTGTTGAGCGTTAAGTTGATGGGTCTTTTTAAATATAGTAATTGACATCAGTTGTATATATATATTCAAAATCAATCATGTTGTTCAAACATGTTGTGCGAAATGTTACACTCTTTGTAACGGTAGTACAAACCTAGAAAAGCCGACAATTTAGAGATATATTCAAACTACAATTGTGCATATTATATATTGTTAGATTATAGAATTACACTGCTGCTTTAGAGTTCTAGTCATACGATTCTATATTCAGAAGCAATTTGCACAAAATCCAGACACATGATTGGATCGAAATTCGACTATGTTGTGCACATTTTCACGCTCTTAGGTGAATAAAGCATTATCAGTAGGACAAGCTTTGAAAGGCCGAAAATTTAAAGATATGAATTCTATATGAATATATTATATGAATTCTTCTTGCATGGCACATGGTGAAGTCTGGTGTGTGTATATGGGATACTTAGGGATAAACGTTTGGATATTAAAGACTAAAGTGGGACTAAAGTTTGGGTTATTGATGGATAATGTTCATGACGTAGGTGCATTTTGTGTCCAACGACATAGAAGAAAAAAATGCTTGCCAAATCCTAAAGTTGCTGCTGTACTCCCAGCAACTAAAACGCTTATAAGTTATAAGCGTTAACTACAGTACCACATAATCTGACAGTTGACATGTTATTGATGCGAACTATTAACTATTGAACATGCCTATAATTATATGTGCATATACCCCGTACTTCCATTTTCAAGGAAATTTCAAGAAAATTTTCGTGTATGAATGTATATTAAAGAAAATCCAATTTCAAGGAATTTTAATGTACGATCAGGGAATCCAAAGACTTTGAGGCCACTTCCCACTGTTACCAGCCCAAAACGTTCTGCCAACCAAAATCGAAAATCCTTTCTTGGAAACGAAAATATTTTCTTGGAATGATGTTCCCAGGATCCACCACTAAATCCAGGTCTGATACGAAGGTGGCATGCTAAAGTGCACTTCGTAAAATGGATGTATTCACCAGGAGTCCATTCAAAATAACCACAAGAGGTATCCATCTCATTTGGATAACTAAAAAAACGTGCAATCTTTATTAACACCATCCTTTGTCACTTTCCGTATGCAGCAAGGAAATCCATGATGACAGTTTGGTTAACTGTTTCGGTGACATCACCCATTGCCAGAAAGAACAAGGATTCTCCCGATCAGAACAAATGAAGAAAGGCCTACCATAGCTTTCTTTCATTTGTTCTTCAACTATTTGCATTTTTGTAAACTTCTGATGTTCATGGCATTGCAGTTGATATTGCAAGAAGGAGTCTGTCGACAAAACCAAAATTATCCTTTGCTTGTAGTTGAAATAGACACTTGTTTTCCATGCAGATATCCATAGCTCTTGATTGAAAAGGTAATAACAGAACATGCACACTGCTCTTATATACACAGTCATGTCCGTTGATGTCATATATCTCACCCATACTCACCCAAAAATAAAGTAACTTTTTTCACGATTCACCGTACTAACATGCAAATCCCTCAATGAATTGAACAAACATCGAATCTGGCTATTTTCCAATTGATGTTAATGACCTTCCTATTGTTACATCATTGTCAGCATCCTTTGGGTGCTGGATGGGGGGAGATACCCTACTGTGGTGTCCTTGGAGGGTCTGAGACATCCAAGCCAATAAAATTTATCTGATGAAAAGGACAAATATTCAGTCTGAGACATTTCAAATGACTAATAATATCACTAATAATAATACCTCTTTAATATAAAAATATTTTAATATTTTTTAATATAAAAATATTTTTTTAGGCAGATAAAATGATTTTATTAAAGAACATTAACACATTTATACCATCTGGAAGTGTCAAATTTCTAACGAATTGTAGATTTTCTGCAAAACTAGGATGTGCATGTGACCTGGGGGTATATAATTATTTTGATTGATGTTTAGCTGCATGTTTAACATACCGCACAAACTTTAGTAGGGATAGATTTCACAATAATATAGACAGCGTTTTTCGTTCGAGTGGTCCAAATATCTTAAAGAAAGAGCCCGGTTGTTAAAGCACGAATGGGAGGCGTTGAGATATCTTGCTTGGTGGACACAGGATCCATGGTGACCACTGTGAGCGAGGAATTTTTCAAGCAACACTTGCAGCAAACGAGTGGAAAACCAAAAATGGCCGGGAACTGGTTGAAACTTCGTGCGGCAAATGGGTTGGAAATTCCTTACATTGGTTATGTAGAGATTGACATAGAGGTTAATGGTATTAACGTACCCAAGCGTGGGGTACTGGTCGTGAAAGACACTGCAGACACTAGAGAACGAAAGAAAGTGGTACCAGGATTGTTGGGTACAAACATGCTCAAACGATGTTGTGGTGCAATATGAACCAAGTGAAGTCACTATTTCAGCAACACACAACGACGATTCTTTATCGAATGAAGTCGAACTTCCTGAGGGGATTGATTTGGTTGATTTTCCAGGCAATGCTGAACAATTTCAAAGAGCTACAAAGATTTTCCATGATTACTCTGACATCTTCACGGTAGGAGAGGAAATAGGTTGTACCCCGACGGTCCAACATCGTATTAACACAACGGACAACACCCTGGTAACGCAACCTTTTTGACGCATACCTCCAAACCAGTTCGAAGAAGTGAAGAAGCACTTGCAAAGTCTGTTGGACAAAGGAGTCATCAAGTCAAGTGAAAGTGACTATGCGTCCCCAATAGTTCTGGTAAGGAAGAAGTCCGGGGAGCTAAGAATGTGCGTCGACTATCGCCAGCTGAACGCAAAGACAAAGAAAGACGCGTACCCCCTCCCGAGGATAGACGAGTCCCTAGATGCACTAAAAGGTTGTACTCTGTTCTCCACAATGGATCTGGCATCGGCATATAATCAGGTCGAAATGGATTCAGAAGTTGCGCACAAGACTGCGTTTACAACACCCATGGGACTGTTCGAGTTCAAGAGAATGCCTTTTGGACTTTCCAATGCCCCAGCAACGTTCCAACGTCTTATGCAGAACATATTCCGAGAGGACTTACTGCAGATACTTCTGGTGTATTTGGACGACATCATCGTTTATTCGGCATCCATTGACGATCACCTTAACAGGCTGGAGCTTGTTTTCCGTAAGCTTCGAGAGCACGGGGCTGAAAGTAGAGCCAAAAAAATGTTGATTCTTCTGAAAAGAGGTACCGTTTCTCGGTCATGTGGTGTCGGCAAATGGGATTTTTGGGATTCGTATCCTACTATCGGCGCTTCGTCAAAGGCTTTGCTCAAGTAGTGGCGCCTCTTCATTCGTTAGTTGCAGCCGTTTTGGGACAAAGAAAGCGAGGGAAAAATTCACGAGACAAACTCCAAGAACAGTGGACCCTAGAGTGCAAGTTTGCCTTCGTAAAACTCAAGGAGTGCTTAACCCGACCACCAGTCCTGGCATACCCAGACTACACACTTCCTTTCATTGTTGAAACAGACGAGTCTAATTCCGGATTAGGAGCAGTTCTTTCCCAGAAACAAGATGGAAAGCAACGCGTTATCGCATACGCCAGTCGAGGTCTACGGGGATCAGAAAGAAACATGAAGAATTACTCTTCAATGAAGTTAGAGCTACTGGCGCTGAAGTGGGCAGTGAGGGACAAGTTTCGGGAATACTTAATCGGTTCACGCTTCACCGTGCTGACAGACAACAACCCCCTGACGTACATTCAAAGCAAGAAAAAGCTGAAGGCAGTGGAGCAGCGATGGGTGTCTGAGCTAGCCAGCTTTGATTTTGAGATCAAATACCGATCTGGGAAGCAGAATGTCTCGGCGGATGCGCTCTCTCAACTGCAAGATCAGTGTAGTGAGAACGAAGATGTGGAAGAGGATGACGTCGCGGTGTGCATGGCCACAGCTTGTGGAACAACTTCCCTCCCAGCGTCACTTCGTTTCAACATCGAAGACCAGTCGTCCAAGTCGAAAGGCATTCATTGCTCGGTGCAAGAGCAAGTAACTTCTACATCAGTCCCTGGTTGGGACAAGGAGAAGATGTCGGGACTCCAGAAACAGGATCCAATCATTGCACGACTGATTCACTGCCGAAATCACGGACGAAAACCGTCACGCAAAGAACGCAAGGATGAACCCAGAGAGGTGACAGGTCTTGTACGCGAGTGGGAACGGATTAAGGAAGAAGATGGCGTGCTGTACCGGAAGATTCGAGACGCGAATGTACCGGAATAGAAGAGAATGCTATTGTTGCTGCCAAAGTGCTTGAGAAAGGTGGTTTTGGAAAACCTTCACTACAAAGTGGGTCACCAGGGAGTCGACCGAACTGAGCAACTCGTTCGTAGTCGTGGGTGGTGGCCTGGTCTTCATAAAGATGTGAAAGATTGGATAGATAACTGCGAGAGATGTGCCTCAGCGAAAGGACCATATTTACCAGTTAAGAGTCCGATGCAATCAATCTGCGCAACTCGGCCATTAGAAGTACTCGCTGTTGACTTCACCTTGATGGATCCGTCATCAGATGGTAGAGAGAATGTCTTGGTGATGACCGACGTGTTTACCAAGTTTACTGTGGCGATGGCAACTCGTAACCAAACAGCATCAACGGTAGTAAAAACGCGGACAAAAGAATGGGGAGAATCGTGAGAGTTATGTCGGACCTATGGAGTGAAGAAATCCCGCACAACCCCCTACCATCCACAAGGGAACGGCCAGTGTGAACGGTACAATAGAACTCTACATGATTTGTTAAGAACACTACCCGAATCGAGCAAGCGGAGGTGGCCTGATCACCTACAGGGTCTCTGCTACACATACAATGCGACTCCACACGAAACGACAGGATTCTCTCCGTTTTTCCTGATGTTTGGCCGCGACCCGAGGCTACCAATCGACATACTTCTGAGAACGGGAGACGTAGAAAATGTTTCTTCCAGTGACGATTGGTTAAAGGTCCACCAAGAACGATTACGCGAAGCCTACGACAAAGCTAGTGAAAGAATTAAGGCGACGACGACGTGAAAGAATGAGCGCGACGACCACTCAACCGGACCTTGACGAATATGACGAAATCCCAATTATAACGATTTTCAGACCAGTTGGTACTGCTACCGTCGCGGATGGTGGACATGAAGACCAAGAACAAATGGAAGAAGCAGTGGGGCCACTCGACCAACCACTGCATGGCTACAATCTCAGGAGCCGAAATACAGAGTGATGTGTACCTTTTACTTTATCTCGCACGGGTCGTGGCGAGAATTGGCGGGAGTGCATGTGACCTGTGGGTATATAATTATTTTGATTGACGTTTAGCTACTGTTTAACATACCGCACAAACTTTAGTAGGGATAGATTTCACAATAATATAGACAGCGTTTTATCGTTCGAGTTTTCTATGTATTTTACACGAACCAGGGCTGAAAGAGTACACATACTTCGAAGTGGGTATGTTCTGTTTTGTTGTCAAGTATATTATTTGCATGGTTCAATCATAGTTAGTTTATTTTAGTCTCATATATGTACATTGTATTTGTCACGTGAACTGTTTACATTGTCGCTTGTATAGGTATTACTCGTGGTTAGTTTGCTATTTTCTGTTATAATTATATATGGACTGAGCTTGGACGCTAGTTCTTTATGATATAGTTAGTCTTATGCATGAATGGACACGTATTTTATAATTCGTATACGTCTTACATTGGGCTATTGTTAAGCTCGTATTTCTATTTCAATATTTGTAGATAACTCTTTCATTTGTCTTATTTTTCGTATGTAATCACAAATAAAACTATAAAAACGTTTATCCGAGTGTAGTACAGTGAACCGCAAGTGCGCCTCACATGTACAACCACAAAATCAATTTTAAAATTCCTATTTAATCTATAATTAAGAATTTGTAGCAACAGCAACCCTATTTTTTACATTTTTTTTAGTTATTTTGTAATATTTGAATAAAAAGGTCAATCTACTGGTTTCCAGGTCCATTTCTACAATTAAGTGGGTTTTTTTACTAAAAAGCATAACTATAGTAAAATGTTTTCTTAAAATAACTCTAAAAGTTTCCTTGTCTATTGATAAATAAAGGTTTATTTCCGGTGGGGATAACTGTTCTGGTGCCAAATCTGAAAACAATTGTTTTGAGCATTGCAATTCAGATACTCCACATTGAGGGGCACTGCAATATGAAGATACCTTCCTTTCTACACCTTCCACATCATAACAGACTTTGCAGTTACACCTTGCCTTAGCAAAGGTAATTATATGTTCCGTTTCAAAGCTACTAGGATCCTTCTTTCCCTTCTCGTACTCTAGGGGCTGGCCATAGTCATTCAGCCCAGCTAACTGCCTGACCACCTCTTCTCCGTACTCAAGAAATGAATATTTCTTTGCTCTCATCAACTCTTTTCTCAGGGCTTGCTTTCCTGTGACACTGGAACAGAATGTGGCTGTTGACGATGGCAATGTCAATCATGTGGAAAAATAAAGTTTTCCACCACTTTATGCACTTGCGAAGACTGTTGTTCTTTGCAAGTATTTGGTCTGATCTGTCTATGCCATTCATAAATTGATTGTACAGATCAATTGCCTTTTGGTTGCTTTACATTGTGATTCTTTGTCCAGTTACCATCAGTCCCTTTTTGCTCACATGCAGATTGGCATTACTTATTGTTGTAAGAACAGTGACAACTCTGTTGTCTGTCCACTGTATTGCCTAACACTTCCCATCTCTTTCCCATTGCATGTCTCCTCTTTCTTTTTTCTTGGCCCACTCCTTACCTTTCCTCATAGAGTCTGGGAAGCCACGACGATTCTCAGTAATTCGTCCGGTTGAAGGAATTTTGAGTTCAAATAAGTCATTGAACAGTGTGGGCAATCAACAAAGAGTTGATAACCTTGACCTGCCAGAGGAGCCATTAGTTTCATGACTGTCATATCCCAAACCATTTTCTCCAATAGTCTGGTCAGCTACTTTTCCAATATAAACATCGAAATCTATGGTATAGCCATTTGAACTGTCCGCCAAGACCACAACTTCAGTCCCCACTTGGTCGGTTTATTCTTGACGTACTGTCAAATTCCAGATCAATGTTTTGACTCCAGCATTCTTGTGACATGATCCGTTGAGCCCAGAGACCACAGTATTTTGATGCTGCAGTACCTATGAAAGGTGCTAACATTGACCAGACCAAAGTAAATTATAGCAATAAGCCTCTCAATTTCCTCTCGACATGTCTCCTCCCAAGAACCATCCTTTTTGGCATAATGAGGCTTATTGGTGATCATCATCCAGGCATATGAATTGGTATGTTTGCAAATTTCAGCAATGATCTGAAGAACTCTATGGCAGTTGTCATTGCATTTCTCAGAATTGGAGTCTGGAGATGGAATCCCAGTTGCTGTCGAGGTGTAAATTGTGGTAATACATTACTTGTATCTGGAGTATCGTAGCTTTTCTGAGATGGCGGAACTCCAGTGCCTCTGCATCCTGCTCTGGTAGAGCCTCTTGCTCTGGTAGAGCCTCTTGCTCTGGTAGAGTTTTTTTGCACCTACTAGTACCACAAGATCTACCACAAGATCTGCCTTGAGGTCTACCATGTGATCTAACAGGGGCTTTTTCCGGAGCTCTTTTACTACCCCTTCCACTGCCTGTACTTCTGGTGCCTGGACAGATGTTGATGATGACTGGGAATCCATTGGGAGTCGATTAGAACTTTGATTTAACAGTTAACTTGAAAAGTTAAAGCAATCGACAGTGAACACAAATGCAAATTCTTCCAATCTGACAAAAAATTCATGCAAATGACAATGATACATTGTAATACAATCAGAAAAATGTAGCGCACTGTTGTCCAATGCAAATGTGAACATATTGAACATGCTGCTTCAGATAAGAAACCTGATCCCAATGGCTGCAGACTGTAGTTGTTTTATTATAGTAAATTTGGAACACTGATAATTTGATCGAATGATTTATTCCTTACAATTTTGCCTATATTTACGGCAAACTACCACCTTACATAATAAATGTACTGCCCAACTTTAGCGAAATTATGAATTTTGACTGATAGTAAGCCATTGAATTTACGTGCAAAAAAACCGCGAACCGATATCAATTACAATATTACACGGTTTACCTCAATTCCTCATCTAGTGATTGCAATCCAAGTAATTCTTCATCTAAATCAAACTCTACAGACATCTGTATCGAAATCCCCATAATTTGTTTTCCCTGCTATCGTTTAACATATCCGCCACTTCTTCCACTATATAATTAATTCTTTGACGCTTACTTGAGTACGCTATCTTGAAATTGATTTCAACGTTGGGGAAGGAGAAGCGCATGTTGGGGGTAGATTATCCGCAAAAGCAATGGGGTTAAACCTTATATAATATGCTAAATCTGATTGGATAAGTACAATAGTCAATTAAAAACAGTATTTTTACTTGAGACTCACAATGCATTGCCATGGCAATCGTTTTAAGTCATTGATCATATATGATGGATTTTTGAGGGAGCTGTCACCAAAGAGTGGCAACACCAATTTTGGAAACTGGGTTAAAAATACTTTCACAAGAATTTTAAAAGAAAAACTACTTATCATTAACTACTTATCTTCGATCTTATCGATCATAACATTCTAATCAAGCAAATTAATGATCTACCAATCCCCCGGAAAGTTGCTTGTTGGGTTGTAGACTTCTTAATGAATAGATACCAAATCAAATTGTCTAACGTTTATTCAGACTGGGAAAGAGTACCATCTGGAGTGCCTCGAGGGACAAAAGTAGGCCCTTGGTTATTTTTATTAATGATAAATTACATCCGGTTAGATGGCATAGATACGTGGAAATACGTCAATGACACCTCTACATCAGAGATTATTCATAAAGGCACAGATAGTAATATCCAACTTAGTTCCTCTGAAATCCAGGAGTGGTCTTTACAAAATAGATTCCAACTAAATACAAGCAAGTGTAAAGAGTTAAGAATTGACTTCAAATGGCAAAAGCAACAATTTAATCCTGTTATGGTAAACGACTTACCGGTTGAAATTGTTAAACATGCTAAACTACTAGGTCTTACTATTTCCAGCTCTCTGAAATGGAACATGCACATCGAGGATACCATAAAGAAAGCCAACAAACGTTTGTATTGCTTGGTACAACTGAAACGAGCAAAAGTCCCAGAAAAGCAAATTGTACAATTTTACTGTTCTTGTATTAGGCCCGTATTGGAATATGCAGTGCCAGTCTTCCATCACTCTCTACCACAGTATTTGGCAGATGATTTAGAACGTGTCCAGCAAAGATCATTGAGAATATTTAAATGCGAAAATTTCAATAAATGCTTAGAGTATTCTGGGACAGATACCTTATTCAATCGAAGGCAAATGTTATGTTTGAAGCTGTTTGATTCAATAACATCAAATTCAGATCAAACTTTATAAACTTTTACCCCCAAAGAAGACATAATTTGAGGCACAAACGTTCTTTTAGTTCTATTTTAGCACATACTAACCGTTTCAAGAACACTTTTATACCACATATGGTAAACAGTGAATAATGTCAATTGTACTCTGTATTCTGTCACCAATTGTAAATATTTCTATAACCTATATCATGACTGACGAAGAAGCAAACCCTATCGAGAAAGAAACAATCAGAGCCAAGGATGGATCAGATCATATTATGATCTTTGCAGTAAAAAAAAATCACTGTGCCAAAATTTAGAGAGACTATTCAAGAGGTCTGTGATTATAAAAAATTTATTGAAAATGATTTTATTCACGATTTAGCGCAAGTGCAGTGGGATATAGTATGTCAGTTTGACGATCCGTTGTCAAGCGTGGAAATCTGTATTTCTAGAGATAATTGATGGACACGCCCCCCTCCGGCACAAAAGAACAAAAGTCAATTCGGTTCCCTGGATTACACCTAAAATTAAACAGTCTATGAGGAAAAGGGACTTCCATAAAAAACAAGCAATAAAAAATAATTCCCAGTTACACTGGTATATATATAAATCTGAACGAAATAGGGTAAATGTTGAGATGCAAAATGCAAAAGCGAAATTCTTTGGTGATAAATGCTCAGAATGCTCAGAATCTAAAGACATAAAAAAGAGCTGGAACTTGATAAATACATTGATGGTAGAAACATAAAATCAGAGACTGTAAATATACTCTTTATAAACAATAGAGCTGTTTCAGATGATAATCATATAGCTGAAGCTTTTATTTACTTCATAAATATTGGGCCTAAGTTAGCTGCTGAAGTAAATGATCCAACCAACCAGGCTTGCCCTGACACAAATTCTGAGCTGTATTCTGGCCTGCATTGTTTGGGTTCACAGTTCATATTTTCTCAAATTGACCAGAACAATGTAACCAGATGCTTAAAACTGCTGAAAGTCTCAAAAGCGACAGGTATGGACAACATTCCTGCCAAAATCCTTACGATGTCAGCAGATATAATAGCCCCATCTCTAACTGCTATTTTCAATTTGTCCCTAAACTCTGGGGTATATATAGATGAATGGAAACAAGCCCGGATAACACCAATATATAAATCTGAAGACAGGCGGAAGTGTGAAAACTACCGTCCTATTTCAATTTTACCGGTAATTAGTAAGATATTTGAAAAGCAAGTCTTCGATCAATTATATGATTATCTAGCCAAGAATTCATTGCTGTCGAAATTCCAATCGGGTTTTCATCCAAAACATTTGACCCTTATTCAAATGTGTGATCAATGGTTAGAAAACATGGATAATGGTATGTTAAATGGCGTTGTTTTTCTTGACATTAGAAAAGCCTTTTACTCTATAAATCAGATGAATGATCAATTCGGAGTCCAAGGACTCGAACTAAAATGGTTTGATTCCTACCTAACCAATAGAGAACAAGTGTGTGTTGTTAACGGTCGCAAATCGTCATCAATGAAAATAATATGGGGAGTACCACAGGGATCGATTTTAGGACCACTATTGTTCCTACTGTACATTAATGACATGCCAAAATGTCTGCAATGTACAACACCGTGCCTATATGCTGATAACACTGAAATTTTCTCCTCATCTCATGATTTTGATAAACTTATTGAAAATTTAAATACCGATCTAAAAAATATTCATAATTGGCTTGCCAAGAATAAACTACAACATCACCCAACTAAATTGATGTTTATTGGGTCTTCATATAATCTAAAGAACAAGGTTGTTGAGGGTTGTGTGTTCCTGGGTGACAAACCAGTTCCCCGAACCGGTTCACAAAAGTGCTTGGGGGTAGAAATAGATGAGAATTTAAGCTGGGAAAAACAAATTGAGGCTATCTGCAAAAAAGTTGGTGCTGGTATTGGGGCTATAAAACGTGCTAAGCCCTATGTTGAATCTAGCACGTTACAAACCATATATAACGCGTTAGTACAGCCTTATTTTGACCACTGCTCCATCCTATGGGGTAATTGTGGAAATTTCAATCACGTGCGGCAAGAGTGATTACAGGGGCCACTTACGAAATAAGGTCAACTGACGTTCTTGACAACCTGCCATGGGAAACACTGAATGTCAGGCGATCCAACACAAAGGCTACATATATGTATAAGATATTAAATGACCACACTGCCCCAAATGTAAAAGAATCCTTTAGTGAAAGGAGTGCGACACAAAATACATACAATCTTAGAAATAATGATGTAGATTTGGCACTCCTAAAACCAAAGACGGAATTTTTAAAGAGAACCTTTAAATATAGCGGCGCTATTTTGTGGAATGATCTTCCGCGAGAAGCTAAATCGGCCAATACGCTTGATTGTTTCAAACAGAATATACATTCAAACTAAAGTGCGATGCTGTATTATGCACTGAGCGACTTACTGTATATAGTTATCAACATAGTGTTTGCATGTATTTAGTTTTTTATCCATAGTCCTTATTTTAATTTGTAAATATATAATAATAATTTGTGTGACGCCCCTCGTGGAAATCAGCTGTGTGTTGACGAGGCAGGCATGTTTAAATAAAGTTTTACCTACCTACCTACCTACCTACCTACCTACCATTGTCCCATTCAAAGATTTGTTCTTTGTGAATTTAGAAAAGGAGCCAGCTTTTCCAATACAAGATGTACTCTGCAAAAATTTCAGAGCTGGCATTCTTAAGTTGATTGCCATGTAGATCCTTTCCATACAGTAATTGGTTATGTGTACATGTTCAAGGATGTTTTGAAATCAGCACTGGGAAGGGTTGCAGTTGCTGTGGTCACCAAATGCATGGAGATTTTGACAGTTCTGACTTATTATCTTTGTTCTGGTGAACACAGTATGAAAAACACTTAATAAGGTAGTTGATTACTTTTTGTGAAAGAATATAACAATTAGGAAACTTAATTTGGCTCAGGTTATATAAGCGAGTAGATAGCGACCGGAGTTTTCTTTACTAGTTCTGTGAGTGTGGTGCTATCATCATCTCCGACATAGCTAGAGAACTTAACATTGCTTTCAGGTACTTCTTTGAATAGTTGCCATGCAACTTCTGTCTCCATTATTCTTTGAGGAGCCTGTGTGGTTTTTACGACAATCCTGTTTCTCTTGATGTACATTTTCTTTCCCTCTAGGACTGTCACAGAATAAACTTTTTTTCTATATGAATAACCATCCCAGCCCCATGACTTTTGCCCTCCCATATCATACGAACATGCCTGTCCACGTTTTCTCCCTCCCATATCATACAAACATGCCAATCCAATTAAACCATTCTCGTCTGCTACTGCACCATTTTCAATCTCCTCCCTCTCTGTCTTCACAATTTCTATACAGCTCTTTCCCAACACGCTGTACAGCTAATCCAATTCCCCTTTCTCTTCTTTTAAAGGTACTACAACTAAGTCTCTCCAATGCCACCGTCTAATGTGCCTAATACTGCTCAATGAGGACCATGGCCACAGGATTTGTGTGTTAATTATGTATTCACAATATTTGTTGAAATCCAAATCACAATAGATATGGAATTTGCTTGTTACACCCATTTTTTCCTCCTTTACTATATTTACAAGTGATAAAGGACCGAATGCAAGAATTAGTAAATCATAAGTAATCCATTCATTTTTTGGATAATAGTATGTACTTTGGGGGTGACACAGTAGGAATAAATATGGTGATTCATATGTGGAATCCCCCTCACATATTAATATATTGTTTCGAGATTGTATTCACATAGAGAATTTAATTGGCCTGTCAAAATCCCATTTGAACAAACATGTAATATTTCGTGAAACCATAATGTGGACAGGCCTGCAGCCTAAGCCATTCTATCTCTTGGTCCTAATTCTGCTCGGTCCTAATTCCGCGTGATGGGTACTAATTCCGCTCGGATATTTCACCCGGGTATGTGAAAACTTTGTGGAATGCAAAGTTGTCCACCATTTTTTTTTGGCATGGACTGGACGCTTGCGTGTTATCATTACAGTAATCTATGAGGCACCAAATGCGTCAATATTTCAAACAACCATAAAATCTTATCAAGGTGTAAAAATTTAAATAAACGTCAGAAAAACACATTCAAATGGCAGCTCCCCGATTTAATATACTGCAATTTCAAAATTCTATTTGATGAAATTTTCGCATTCTATTTGATGAAATTTTTGTCCATCGCTTGAGATTTTTGTCCATTACTTGTTGAGATTTTTGTAATATGCTTGTTGAGATTTTCATGAACATCGCTTGTTGACATTTTCATGAACATCGCTTGTTGACATTTTCATGAACATCGCTTGTTGAGATTTTCATGAACATCGCTTTTTGTCCATCGCTTGTACGTGTTGAGATTTTCATGAACATTTGCAGTTGATGTGAGCCCCAATTATGAATACACAGCTATGTGAGGAATATTAAGTGAGGTTGCATATTTGCCGGGAATAATTTTGTGCGAATAATTTCAATATGGCGGAGACATCTGACATGGACCATTAGAGATCCATGAAGACCCAGTTCCATGAAAAATTTAATGGCGATGTCCCCCCATTTAAGATATTAACATCCTATGGAACGAAACTTGCTAAACTTGCGAAAGAAAGTCACTTGCCCTGTTTGTCAGTTAAAAATTCCATCTGTCGAAATAGAATCACATGATGATAGCTGTGCAGAGAAGCCTGCATCTTCAAGTAGTTATGCCAGCATTATTGGGGACATACCTTCATGCATCGCCTCAGAGCCAGAATGGGAAGACTTGGAATTGATGCCAATAAAAGGAATTGAGGATTTAGAAAAAAACAGATACAACAGAATTACTTGATGGTAATGTGAAGAAGCTCAGAAAAGTTTCAATATCCCTCAGTACTATCATTATGCCATTTATGTACAAATATTCAGATGCAGACATTCCAACCTCCGAGTCCACAAAACCGGGACACTTCCCAATTTTCCCATTTTACTTAAATAAACGCCTCCCTCGAATAAATGCTGCGCTTTTCTCATTACAACGTATGTCACAAGAATTACATCGATCGGCGACAAACTCGGCAATTGTTTGGGGCAACTAGAAGCTCCCATTTCATTAATATGTATTGAACCAAACAAATTTCATTAATATTTGTCACATGAGCCTTATTTGAAGAATACAACTATTAAAATACTACAGAAACCGGGACAATAAGAAGAAAACCGGGACATCGGGACAACATAGTCCAAACCGGGACAGTCCCGGGTAAACTGGGACGGTTGGAATGTTTGCAGATGTTTTCGATGCTGCATCTAGTAATGATTCTACTAATTTCATGCTGCATGTTGAGAACAGTATGCTGCAGTTACGAAAGACACACCCAAAATACTATCAAATACAATGTTAGTTAGCTTTAACTGGATCAGAATTTTGTGATTTGATTGTCTATACTTTTCAAAGTATTGCTATTGTTAGAATTACTTTTGATACCCAATTTTGGACAAATGTAACAGATGTGGTTGATCGTTGGTATTTAGAATACATATTACCAAAATTGCAATAGAATCCAAAGGATAGACCATGAAATCTGTGTTTCTCACATGATTTATATTTTTGTAACCAGGCTTAGTTATACCCAGTTAATAATTTATTGTATTCAACTGAGCTTAAAATCACCTGGTTGTTTGACCTGTTGCAATTTACTTAATATTGTAAAATATGGAAATTACATAATTTTACATGGCATTTAGGTCACATGTTCTGTATACCTTTGTCAAATGTTCTCCTAACCAATACCAAAGTTATAATAATACTGATAATTATCCAATTAGAATATGTACCATGGTGTGTCAATCATTTTGTATTCTATATAGTTTATTCTGTTAGACTGTTATCAGCCCATCTCAACCTTTTATCAGCCTCGGACATATATTATCCTATAAGTTCAAAGTGAGTATATTTCAATGCTATATCTCTTAACCCATAATGGGTTGACAAGAGACATGACTGTTCGAGTTAACCTATGTTAACTATTGTCCTGTAGTACATTGTTTTTAAGTTCAAAGTGAGTATATTTCAATGCTCTGTCATGTGAGTGTCATGTGAGTCTGGTTAAGCCATTAGCACCAACACTTTTTCTCTGGAGGAGTAAAATCCTCTTGTGTTAGATATTAGTAAAATAACTTTAGACCTTTCTCTTGAGATTTTGTTAAAGAAAATAGTTTCGTGGAAATATTATGCTGCTATGCAAGCATTTTACGTGTTTGTTTTGACTCAAATATTTTATTTTCGCGACTTTTTTCACACCTCCCCTTTTATTTTCGCGACATTTTCATGACTTCACAATTTGTTAATGTTTCTGTCATTTGCTATCCATAATTTATACTTTAAAGCTAATATATAGTTAGTTTATTAGTCGATTGATAAATAGCAGGGCATAGTAATAGTATGCGCATTTGACGAAGCATGAATTCCATTGAGTTTGATACTCGCTGATACTGTTTCCTGTGTCAGTGTCACACACTCATCAATGCACAAACCTAACACCTGCGTTAACCACATTTCTATTTTTAAATTTGAAAATATTTGTTCCAGACGAGAGGTCATAAGACAATACATTAATAATATTTAACAGTTATAAAATTATAAAATTTTGAAACCTAAATTGTACAATACATTAATAATATAATATACAGTATATATGGCAGTATATTATCATGGTAATGCATCGTAAAGGTTTTAAGCCTTGTAAAGACAAGTGCTTCACAAGTTCTATTTGTTTGTGTGTATGACACAAATACTTTCATCCATATTTATGGCAGTGCACATGTTGGCTGCAGAAACCACAACAATTTCCGGATAGAGAGACAAATGCTCTGCCAATGAACAAATGCCTGGGCCTGGAGAAATTTTGCAAGTACTAATGCCCGGCCCCTGGGCAAAGAAAGTTTGCAAATGCCCGAGGGTGGGGGGGGGGGGGGTGATGGGCCATGCTAGAATTGACTGATGCATAATAGATCATTCATTTTGTATCACATCAAATTGTTAATTAGGTCTTTCCAACTTTTGTTTTGATTTCAAGCACCTAATCAAATTTTGCACGTTTCTCTCATTCAACTTTTTAGGCCTGCCTCCTTTACGTTCTGGTTTTTTCCCTCTTTTGAAATCAGATCTTACAAAATTTTATAACGATGCACGCTATAACGCGATATATTTAATTTAATTGCTGTTTCTGTTGCATTCCATTGCTTTTCATTAAGCAAAAGCAATAAATATGCGACCTTCTTAGGAACTAACAATGGGGCCACAGTAATTGGCTGACGCTGTTGTGGACTCCCTGCCATTGAGGCGAAGTTGAATAAAAATAAAATAGAAAGTCTTGTACCGCACATGATTTATCTGAAAAAAACTAGTACTGTATTGATGACGTATTTAATTAAACCAATCCTTTATTTGACGTCATTATGAACATACTATCCTCTCAAGCATTCCTGCTGACAAAAATATTTGGAAAAGTTTGTGTGAAAGAAGTAAAAATAATGTATTTGATTTAGGAGCTATTCAGACAATCCTGGACAAAACATCTGGCACTTTCAGTTTTTTACCCACTTTTCTAGCATCATCGCAAAACCTCCCCCCTCCCCCCACCATTCAATTTTGATTGCTGACCCACAACATATTTAAAGTAATGGTGATATGTTGTTCAACATTGTATTGGGGGGACATTACATTAAGAAATATCACAGTTATTAAGTGAGTAACATTCACGAGCATGATTTTAATCGAATGTCACAGATGGTTTTGTCCAAGGTTGTAGGTTTGGATAGCATTTGTTCTTGAATAGGGATAACTCAATGCCTAGTACAAAAACTAATACCCAGCCCCTGATATAAGAAGTTTGCAACTGCTTGTGCATGTGCCAAGCAGAATGAGTCAGGGAATATGATAATTGACTGGATGTGTTGGTACCAAACTATAGACAAGGCTTTCAAAATAAACCGGAGGCTACCTTTAAGTTTATCTGGTCAGAGCAAAAATTAAAGCAAATCAATGTTCCACACCGAATTTAGTCAAACATGGTCTGTTTACCCTTAAATTTGGAAGATTAATTCATATTTAAAGTAACAAATAAAAGATTTAGCTTTCAGCTAGAACAATATTACAACCATTTGCAAGCTACCGTTAAACGTTAATTTAAAACAACGTTTTAAAAAGTTATAATTAGCATGTTTGTCATCTGAAACTTAATAGTTTGACCTGTCAAACTTGTTACTTTTAAGGGTGTAACTTTTTGTTTTGCGGGCGTAACTTTTAGTTTTGGCGCTGTGTATATAGTTTTGATAGCGTATATTTTAGTTGTACGTATTTCTACGTACGTTTCAATTTGGGATGGGAATTGTCAAGATTAAGATATTTTACGGTCCTGAATATTCAAGATGTAAAAATATCAACATAGACAGAAATGTATTGACAAATATGAATTATGTATTGTATTCGAATAAAATCACAGAATCAATATGTCAAGAAAGTTCGTCAATGAGGATTCAATATAAAGACGACGAGCAAACATTCGTCACAATGGGTAACGATGAGGACTTTGAACATGCTCTTCGATGCGTCGAACCTATTCTAAACTTTGAAGATGTTTTTCGATTGAGTGTAAGAGTCGATGATTCGTTCTCTTGACCGCGGCTGTAAATTGTTTCACATCGTTCAAACATACAATTTCACGCTGTGTGTTTTAATCGCAAATGACAATTGTAGCATAAGGAACCGTTTTGCCAGCGTTGAGATCTTTCGCATCATTTAACTTCGAATTTATCGTTTCCTTTTCTACATCAACTCATGCTTAGCATCAATTTTAGTTTGACAACAAGAAATATACCTCTGTAAAGGGGTATCGCATGGTTCAACTACTTGAGTGTGCTTAACTTCATGTTTAGCTGATTTGGATTCCGTTGTATGATAATCAAGTCTCCTTTTACTTGTTGAATCTGAACTATGCGGGATGGTAATTTTCTTTTCACTTTTCAACGATCGTCGGAAATACAGTGTTGATGCGTTGCATTTTCTTTTCCGGATACTTGGGTGTCAACGAATCATCGACTCTTCAACTCAATCGAAAAACATCTTCAAATTTTAGAATAGGTTCGACGTATGGTTCAACGTTACCCATCGTGACAAATGTTTGCTCCTTGTCTTTGTATTGAATCCTCATTGACGAACTTTCTTGACATATTGTTTCCGTGATTTTATTCGAAAACAATACATAATTCATATTTGTCAAACATTTCTGTCTATGTTGATATTTTTACATCTTGAATATTCAGGACCGTAAATATCTTAATCTTGACAATTCCCATCCCAAATTGAAACGTACGTAGAAATACGTACAACTAAAATATTACGCCCTTAAAAGTAACAAGTTTGACAGGTCAAACTATTAAGTTTCAGATGACAAACATGCTAATTATAACTTTTTAAAACGTATTAAATTAACGTTAACGGTAGCTTGCAAATGGTTGTAAATTTGTTGCAGAGTTGTCCTTTGTTTTTTAAAGTTCCATGCGAGAGCATGCACCCAGACCTGTTTGCTCTCGATCACTATTCGTCACAGACGGCTTCTTTTTATGGGCAGCTGCCTACTTCAAATAATTCTGAAAGCCCTGTATAGATAGGCAAGAGAATAGAAAGATATTATACTTGGAGTTAAAGGTGTAAATTAGGAGATGGATTTCAATGACAATTTTAGGATTGTAACAATGGTCACTATTATAATGCTAGTCAGATTAAGTAATGGGTGAAAATCAAACTATACTCTGAGGTCATTGGTTTTGTTTTCAATTCTAGATGGATTTTGTTGCCATTCAACATGCAACTGACAATGATCTAAAGTCACTAGGCCTAACAAGAAGAGGAGATATCCTATCCTTAAGTTCTTTTACGGAGAGTAAAACTGCTAAAGATTGCAATGAACGTACAGAAAAAAAGAAGTTACTACAGCTGGCACAAGAGATTCAAACATCCAGGAAAAAAGGTAAACATGATGAAAGTGATCCCCCCACTACTTCAGAAATGCACAGCTTTACAAAAAGAAAAACATGTACAAGAAAGTTGGATGGATGGATGCATTATAGCCCTACATTGAAACGATATGTGTCTGTATGGTACAATAAGGGTGGTGGAGGTAGGGAAATTTCTATGGGCTTAGATGCAAATGCCAAGGATATTATGAAAAAAGCAAAATATTTATTTTTCCCAGGAGGAAAAAGTTACCATGGGGATGCTTTGGACATGACTTTTGAACTTGGAAAGTTTGACTGTCAAACCATCATAGATGAGATTTTTAGCTTGGGAAAGTATATTGAGGAAAACAAGTTAACAAGAGTACAGCTTTATCTTCTTTCAACATGTGATTGACATGGGATTGATTAACAAGTTAATTCCTTTCCAAGTCTTTTTTAAACTGTGGATGTTTTGTTCAAAATAGTTGTGGTAATATAACTTTTTACTTATACGAGTTAACGTGTTAAGATCTTGTTCCTATACAATTTATATTTATTAATATTGCTAGAATGGAAAAGTTGGTTCTTTATTCTTATAGATTTCCTTATTCCGCTCGTTATACAGGGCTTGTTCATTTGTTTCGGTTTGCGCTTAG
Organism: Trachythela sp. YZ-2020; assembly: GCA_016169945.1. Lineage (NCBI taxonomy): Eukaryota > Metazoa > Cnidaria > Anthozoa > Malacalcyonacea > Clavulariidae > Trachythela > Trachythela sp. YZ-2020. The sequence goes on along the minus strand of JADLSH010000393.1, from coordinate 1,025,752 downwards.
ATATTGGTCTTAGCGGAGCATGGTTATGTACTGTTTCATTAAGTTTATTATAAAAAGGAATAGAATTGAATCAGAAATATTCAGATTCCAGTTAATTTTCGAAACGTCGTAAATAAAATTTATTTTCTGAATATTTCGAATAATCAAGCATTTTTACTTTAGGAGTGTCTGGTTTCATTAGAAATTAACGAAAGATGCAGAATTGAGAAAAATGATCGCTTATGTCTGAAATAATATTTCCACTATCAATTAAAGTTGCAGAGTAATGGTAGAATCTAGTAGGTTTGTCAATGGTTGGTGTTAAATTAAAGCTCTGGAGAGAAATCCGGAAGTTCTGTGCATAATTACATGACTCAAATCGAAGAAGATTTATATTGAAATCACCCATTATGTAAATTGTTTTACCTGAATTGCTAAATTTTTCAATGGTTTCTTCAAAATAGCTCGAGAATGACTAAGGGGAATTATTTTGCGGATATATATCGCCACATACAATATTAGCCTTTTTTGGCAAGGAAAAAAACGCTTGCTTGAAACGCTTTGCTATAACTATTTTCAACAATTGTGTATTCTAAGTTGTTATCAATATACATAGCGATGCCTCCCGCATTTAAAGGAGTGCGTACAAACTCGAAATTATATTTTGGCATGTCTACATTAAAACCAAGTGGAACATCTGTAGTTTTAATCCTCGTCTCAGTAATTCCAATTACATTGAAATGACAATTGAGTTCATCTAACAAATGAGTTTGAAAAGCTTCAAGGTTGCGTTTCAAGCTTCTTATGTTGTTATGTATCAGAGAAAAACTAGATTCATTAATAACAGATTTTGGTAATGGACTAAAACTATTAGGAGAATAATAATTACTTCAAATAGGATGTGAAGACAGGTTATAGTCTGGATTTATGTTAGTATGAGAGTTTAGTTTGAATAGATCTAGGTCATATGACGATCAAGAGATTTCCTTGTTGGTAATTTGTATATACCGCATGGATTTTGAAATTCAGTTTGACTAATATTCTCAGTACGGCAGTTTGTGGAATAATGCCTTGGAGATCTTTGCATTGTTTTTTGAGCAAGTCAACATTTCTGTTATTTACACAAGTACAAATAAGTTTGAGCCTAAAGTTAGTTCACTCATTCTTTGAATTAGGTACAATACTTGGAGAGTGTTTTGGTCATTTGGTCCTGTGTTTCGTAGGTATACAGTACCGTTCTTTGTCCAACAATAGGTGTACCCATATGTATTTTGAGAAGAGATGTTGGACTCCAGGTGTAAGATGGTCCAATGTCTTGAATCATAATATCAGCCCCAATTTATACATTTTTACACAGGCAGTAGTTGTTTCCATAGCGGACTCTCTTTCCTCAGATTCTGGTATACCCATCAACTTTACGTTATAGCTATAACTGTACTGTTCAATGTCGCTGATAGCACCTGCAATTTTGTCAATGTTATCTGTTAACTCGCCTAATCGTGTATTCATGGCTGAGAGTTCTTGCCTTGCAGTGGAACAGAATTTGTTTCGGTCGTTGTATTCTTTGCTCATAAATGCAAGAGGTTTTGCTGTTTCAACATCTGGAGATGTACGGCTTTCTTTCAACTTCACTATGGCTGACTCGTGACTTTCGAGGCCTGCTTGAAGTCTTTTAAAATCGCTTGTGAGAGCCTCAATTTGATTCTTTAGTTCATTATTCTCCTTCTTAATGACTTGACGGTTGGTTGAGACATATTTAAACTTTATTAACTAATTTACCGTTTTATCACAGAGCTCAGAATCGGACGTCTCAGCTGCTCAAACAACAACAAGAGGAAGAGCTGAAAATGTCTCTTTAAAAGGATCAAAGTGAAGATCGTAAAAAAGCAGAAGAACAGGAAACAATTAATAGGCAAAAGCGTTTACAAACTGCAAGAAAATGCAGAGTTCCCGATATACCACCTCCAGGTATGCCCTAATTCCGTGTTTCCAACCAACATCCAACTGTTGGTATATAGACTCAATCTTTCTGTCAATTGGAGAATATGTCTGCTGTGTATGATTGGGCAGGAAGTTTACACCTGAATCGTTTATCCTATCCAAATGTGATGTACCTTTCAGTTACTGATGTAGACAAGCATTTGCTTTCTATGTCAGAAAGTGAAAGTATGCCTTCATATCCTGGGAATTTCATTGATTTCATTGGGTTTGGTTCCAATGACGATGCACTTATTTAAATATTTCAATTTTAATTACTTCAATCTGTTGTGGTTGTTCGTGAGGATTACGAAATGTAAGTTACACAAACTTAATTGTATCTTGAAACAGCCAATCTGCTTACAACATATTTCTTGTTAACCCGTTAACGTGCAATGCACCCCCTTTATCATTTTACCCTGTCTAATGTACTACTGTACCTCATGCTAGACAATTTTGCTCATCCAAAAGAGACCACTGTTGCATGGGCATTGATGGGTTAACAATAGTGCTGTGCTATGCTATGAAATCAAAGTACCCTGTAGATGGCGGTTGACTGTTGTGTAAAACTACCTGAAAAATACAATGAGAACTTCAACGTTTCGAGCGAAGGCCCTTCGTTCGACTAACTTTGAAGGCCCTTCGAATGCCCTTCGTTCACTAACTTCCAGACAAATGGGCCTTCGCTCGAAACGTCGAAGTTCTCATTGTATTTTTCAGGTAGTTTTACACAACAGTCTTATTCCCGACATTGGCACCGCACGTTCGAGATATTTACCCTGTAGATGTTTTGAATATGAAAATTAATAACCTTTATACCAATATTATGTTCTAAAATTGAAACTTTGGTGAAGTGTTAATAATATTAATTGTTGACTGCAAATAATCGAGTGACAAAACATGACAAATTATTGGCTAATGTAATTGTGCTGTGAAGTTTACCAGTGACGTGACCTCTAGGTTCCAAATTACTAAAATTAAGTGCCTGAAGTACCTGTGCTGAACAGGACACAAGTTCTAATGGCAAGTTCTGTTTTGAAGACCAATGACATTCAAGACTGAAATTGTCAATTTCTTCCATGTTTTTCACAAAAAAAACCCCACTTTTATATTAATAGTGTTTGAAAGACAAACAAATAAGCATCTTTCACCCTGCGCATCATCCTCATTACCATGAAGTCAATAAACAAAACATCCTCTGAGTCTGAGCTGAAATGACAATTAGCTGTAAGCCTGTATTTATGCAAACCGTCAATCTGCATCCTCAAAGCCAACAGAATCCATTTTGTGAAAGCAAACTGAGCGAGCAGCCAAGGGTGTGCTACAATGGCAGAAAATGCATTTTAAATGGCAGGCTTAATCACTGCGGTTCCGGTTTGAGCTTGAACATTCATAATGTCATTTCTACATGCATGATTTGCGAGGATACAGTAATGACCTTTTCGCAAATTCCATATTGCCTTTCATGTTACGGCAAAACGGAGCTGGATGTGGATAAGCGCATTCTCTGAAGGCTCTGCATGAATCCGAATTCATGCGTATTTGTTTGTGTGTTCATCCAGTGTGTAAATTTAGTTAAAAATGCGAATTTTTTAAATAAGTCCTCAACAAAGATAGCTAAAAGGCAAAAGTACTGGACACAAATTTCAAGATTTCACTTTACGAAACATTTTCTGCAGACAATTTCGACAACGCTCACGGCAACATCCATGTGAGGGTCAAGCAGCATTGTAGCAAACTAAGTGCTTGGAGGTAGGAACCGTTGTGTGTGTGATTTTTGTCAGCCTGAAAAAGATTAAGTGGAAGACACGCAATGGTTCCTATACACCGCAACCAAAGCTGAAACCCCCCAAGTTTAAAGATTTTGATCAAGTGCTTTGCGGGAGGCAGCGGAACCCCTTATCGAAGTCCTAGTTTGCCAACATTCATTATAACTTTACAAATACATAACTGGTTTATACATATATGTTACATAGTAGGACATTTATCTTCCCATATTTTGTAACATTTATAAACAAGGTTCACTGTTTAAATTTATCATTACTCAGGGCACAACAGCATCGGATGCTGACAACGATACAAGCAAAGTATCTTCTGAAGGCCATGGGCCGGTTGTTCAAAAGCCGGTTAACGCTAACCCAGGGTTAAATTTGCCTAACCTAGGGTTAAATTTTAACCTTAGGTTTGTTTGCGTTGTTCAAAGCTAGATTAATCATAACCCAGGGCTAAACAGTGGGTTAAATTAACCCACCTCGCTAGGTGGGTTAACTTGCTAATCGGCCGATTAACTCGTAAAAATGGACGTCGAAAGGAGTGGAAAACACGTAAACACACAAAAATCTCGTTGAAACAGAGTGTACAAAGATTTTATGGATGAAAACCAACCTCAAACAGTAAATTCTAAGTCTTTGAATATTATTGAGATTCTTATTCGTCCAGTACGAGCCCATTGAGTTGCTTTTAATACCTATACATGCTGGCGTTACTATGAAATTTTACGAGCATTAAAGACACAACAATTTAGATTGTCATTGGTCTAAGCATGGACATCATAGTTAATAATACTGTAGAGTACGTCGGTCTTCGGCCAATTTTACAATAGAAGTACTACGCCTATAGCTATTAAAATGGTTTTCAAATATAGTTTTCTGTTTGGCATAAAGCCGTAAACATGCATGATATTGTACAAGGAAGTAAAACGAATTACCTCACGAAAGCTTTGAAATGCCATCCTTCATTATTGCCACAAAATGAACAACTTGCTGTTTGTACGCCTTCGGGTTTGTTCGAAAAATATATTTACTCAGAACCCTTTTTCTTTTGCCAAACAATTCGGTTGCCAGCAGTTTTAATTTACAAGTTCCCATTTGCTTTTCTTGAACATCACAAATTTTTGCACATCTAATGCCTGCAGACTCAGTGTATTACCAACAAACATTGTTTTTGAAAGCGGTAAAAAACTTTGCTTTGGCTTCTTTTTCCTATTTTCATGTTTTGTTAGGATCTTCTGCAATACGCATGCGTTGACAATTGTTTTTCAACTAGTCAAAAAAATGGAATTTCATTTGATTGGCTGCAATAAGTCTAATTTTGTTCTCAAATTTAATTATTCAAGCACTGCCTAAAATTTTAAAATTTATGGCCTATAATGAGCAAATTTAATTTTATATGTTCTATTTCTCATTTGTTTGGTCTATATAAACGGTTTTGATCAAGTATTATTTTATCTCGGAACTTTCTTAAAATGCTCAAATTCATGTCTGAATAGTTCAATTTCAGTTGCTTCATGTTTTGACGCACGCTTTTCAGCCAATCAAAAATGTTCTTATATTAGATATATATTTTAACATAGATTTATTCTTGGGTTAAATGTCTTAACCCAGGGTTAACTAATAGCACCGCTAACCGACCTTTGAGCAACGCCAAATTAACCCAGGATTAGCTAACCCAGGGTTAAGGATTTTTAACCCTGGGTTAGCACTAATCCTGGGTTAAGTTAACCGGCTTTTGAACAACCGGCCCCACGAGTCATCATCTGATGGAAGCCAGGGGACATCTGGGGCCTGTTGTTCAAAAGCCGGTTAACTTAACCCTGGGTTAGTGGTAACTTTCATACAAGTTTCCCGACATCGGTTATATTAATATGAATACTTTTTTCTATCAACCTTGTTCTGGGCGATAGAAGTTTTTGTTTATATAGTTTTGAAATAAACAAACATGTAGAAGTATACAAATCAGAACAGCAGATTAAAATTTAACCCGGGGTTAGCGTTAACCGGCTTTTGAACAACCGGCCCCTGATGGAGACCAGGGTTCATCTGGTGGAGGGCAGGGGTCATCTGATGGATGACAGGGGTCATCTGATGGAGGACATGAGTCATCCGATGGGGGTGAGGGGTCATCTTATAGGGGGGACAGGGGTCATCTGATAGAGGACAGGGATCATCTGATGGAGGACAGGAGTCATCCGATGGGGGTGAGGGGTCATCTTATAGAGGCCATCAATCAACTGGAAATCTTCGGTAACCATTTATTTTATCAATTCCTCATACTGCACCTTTAATAACTCACTTTAATTGATAATACGCTGTCAACCATTATTTATCCTTTAACCTATCAAAGTTACAGAACTTTAAGTTGGTACATGTGTTTCTTTCTTAGGGATGTTGAAAAATCGACATTATAGGCTATTTCACCTTGGAAAGTTATCGATTCTCTTTGCTGGAAAAAATGCCAATGTCTATCACTAGTATCAGTCAGAACATCATAGGAACCTTGTGCAAAAAATCGGAATGCTTTTTGTCTCATAAATTACAGCACATCGCAAGTGTGAAGAAAATTTTCTCTATTAACATTTTAACCAAATTCATTGATCTGCAGAGGTTGTACAGTTAGAGTAAGGTGATAAAAACAACTTACTGATGTTTAACAACATGTTTACACAATTATATAACAAAACTCAATGAAATTTCAAAGTCCATTGGTGTCGGTGATGATGCATGGACACAAGAACTCTTTACAATTGTATTTTTCGTATATCAATGCCAATGTGGAGGCCCTCAACTCTCGGTCGTCACAACATTAAGAAACAAATGTCCCCCTATGGTAAATTATCTTACCCCAACATTTGCTCATGCAAATGATTCTTTATTTTTCAAAAGTCTAATTATATCTCTAACTTAACGAACATATTGGACAAATACAATATTCAGTAATGTTATAATGGTTTGTTCTCTTTTGTTAGATTTGTAAGGGTTAGACAAGCAATTATACTAAAAGATCTTATAAAAGAGTTCATGGATGTAAAGCAGTTCAATGAATTGCAAGCTGATATTTGTCATGGTTGATGAAAAAGGAAATGATGAAAAGGGTTGCAATTCAAAAGGCATTTATCGAGATGCCCTATCAAATTCAAAAGGCATTTATCGAGATACCGGTTTGGGAGTCGAAGGTTACCAACCAAGGCAAACATCAATAATATAATCATGGAAGTAGCCCACAAAGAGATTCTTCAAAAAGCACAGTACGTCAGTGATTCCTGGGAAAGCATTTTTAACGCGGCTCTGGGACAGAGTAATCTATACTCGGTTGATCAAGTGTGCAATTTGTATGAATCTTTGGAGCCCACAAATAAGAAAGTGCTGGCCATGGTGTGTTGTGGGCCGACCACAAACGCAACTGACGCTGCCCAACTTAAATCTCTCTTGATATTTACAACTAGTTCAGATGTCATATATGCATTCCAACTATTATCTAATAAACCCTGCTAATCTAGTAAACATTAGTTAGTAATCTATAGTCAACCTTTAAGTAATCTAGTAAAACCTTGTCTAAAAGCGATGGAGTACGAGAAAAAAATCTATTTATACTCCTGAAGTCATTGAAGTGGCAATTGTTTGTTTGGTTGGTTGTGGGGTTTCTCTAAAATGTATAGTTTTAAGATAATACAATTATTGTATTAAACTAGTGCAGTTTTTTGCTTATGCCCCTCATTGCCCCCATTATACCTGGGCATTCTGTTCTATGAAATTTTTCTGTGAAACTTGATAAATACAACTGGAAAATAATCTCTTTTGGCTAGCTGCTCGGGGGTTAAGACTTAGGGGCCGATTACATGGAGCGAGTTGGCCCGGTTAAGCGAGTTGGCCCGGTTGACCAGGTGCCCCGCTTCGTGTGTTGATCGCTTATGTTTTCAGAATTTCAATTACATGAGAACCGAGTTGGCCCGCTTTGCCGGGACCGCGGTTGTTGACTGCCGGGCCAACTCGCTTTGCCGAGTTGAAAATTGGCCCTTTTCGCCATGTAATTGCTTTTTGCCGAGTTGGCCCGGCAAAGCGAGTTGGGGTGGTAATATATGCGCATGCTCGTACTCCCACGTTTTGTTTTCAAAATGGCGGACTCTCAACCAAAAACAAATGCACGCAAGAAATCAATCCAAATCAATCCAGATAACCGATTCCAATGGAGCGATGAAATGGTCCGGGATTTACTTGATGCATTACTTGATTATAAAACCACAATGGAGTACAACAACTCAGATTTTAATGCTGATAAAAGCAAACAATATGAGGCGGTTAGGCTGCACATGGCGTCGAAATATAGCGACCAACCATCTCTGTTTGGTCCAGAGATTATTCGTGATCAAATCGTTGATCAAGAGGATCGGAAAACCTATTTAAAGAAAGCTGAAGATGACAAAGCAAAAATACGAAAAGGATATTCGAGAATTTTAGAAAAAATCAAGAGTTTGAGACAGAAATTTAGCAACGCAATAACATCTGGAAGGCGTTCAGGATCTGGAAGGCTGGTAATGGAATTTTATGACACAATGGTCCTAATATGGGGTGGATCCCCATCGACTGAGCCTCTCCCTTTTGGCAGTTATTCAGCTGAAGCAGATCAAAGTCAACACACTGGTTTTCTTGACATGACTGACACTGATTTGGAAAATGAAACTGAAGAAACTGGTGAAAGAGATGATCCTTTACTTGATTCCTTTTCCAATGAAGAAACCACAGCTACTTTAAGCAATGATAAAGGTAGCCGTAAACGCCCTGCTAATGTACCAAATTCAGTTCCATTGCTGATTGACGATAAAAGGAAACATATGGAACGTCAGTTGTCAGCTGCACAAAGAGACAAACTTCTGCTTCAAGAAAGTAAAGACGAAAAGGAGTTTCGTAAAGAGCTATCTAATGCATTAAACAAGTCGAATAGTGTTTTTGCTGAATCAATGAAGGCAATGAGCACTGCAATGATGGCAATGGCTTCATCGATACAAAGATCAGTTGAGGTTCGGAATGTGACACCTCAATATTTTAATATGGCTTCACAGGTTTCAAATCCATTTCCAACAATACCAAATGTTATTCAACAAGGAAATTATTTATATCCTAATGCAAGTGGACAGCATTCCTCAGCAACACCAAATAGGAATAATGGAAATAATATGGAAAGTGAAGAGCCAACATATTACACATTATGATTAACTTCAGACATGGTAACTGTATTTTTAGTATACACATTGGGGTTTGAAATTTACATTGTTCTTTTTGTGTTTATGTTATTGCTACTGTTTCATTTATTGTAATATAAATTGATAAATTTAATCATTTGTGATTATTTTATATTCACCTTTGTCATAAAACATTTTATTAAAAGATTATAATAACATTGACAGTCAGCTGTTCAACTGGACTGCATTGATGAAACTGTTAGTTTGTAATTTTCTACAAAAATATATATTATTACATATTATTACATCTTAATGCATAGTAAAAACAAATTCATGTTACAGTCATTTTTCTGTGATAAACAACTAATGAACATATGTTGCACGAACACCTACAAGGCACACCTCGGCAATGGAATCCGGTTACTTTGGTTAATATATAACCTCATTTATGTAATCATGTCCACGCCTTTACTATGATGTAAAGCATTTTATTCGATTTATAAAAACTGTTACAAATTTATGCCTTGGCAACGTTTCAACTTGTCATTCAAAGTGAATTAGCCATATCCTGTTCAATAACTTAGGGCAAAGTTATTTAAAACAGTTAAACTTTACATGTCTCTAACTGTTGCTCCATTATTTTTCACTAAATCTAGCTCCAAGGTAATTGACCTTACTTCTTTTAATATTTATCAGGCAAGTGTACTTGTATGTATTCTGTAAGTGTGTTCCTTATGGCTTCACCCTCCCCAGTGTTGCCAGAATAGACTGGGTCTGGGACATTCCTGTGCATATTTTCATCAGTAATATTTCTTGCAATTTGATTTCTCACAAGCTCTACATCAATATCATCATGATGAAGTTCACAGAAATTGTGGAGCACAAAACATGCTAAAACGACTTTTGGAACCGTAGTGAGTTTCAGGTCCATTTTTCTTGATAAGATAGACCAGCGGGCTTTAAGGCGACCAAAAGCACATTCTATTGGGTTTCGGGCAGACCTCAACATATTATTAAAGATCACTTCAGCGTCACTTTTACAAGACTGAAATTCCTTCATACAGTATGGCGTTAAAGGATAGGCAGGGTCACCAATGACATAATTAGGAATCTTGTTATGACCAGGGAGTAGATTGTTGAAGGTCTGTGGTAGTTGTCCTGAATGCAGCTTATTGCTCAACAAAGAATTTGAAAATACCTTTGCATCATGCACACTACCTGGCCACCTGCATTCTACATCCATGAACAAACCCTTAGCATCACATACTGCTTGAACACTGAGGGAGAAGAATTGCTTGTAATTAAAATAGTCCTGAGAATCGACATTTGGTCTTCGAATAGGAACATGGCTCCCATCAATGCACCCCATCGCCTGTACCATCCCGAATTTTGTCTCGAACTCTGCAACTTTAAGTCTCATTTCATCTTCTGTTTTGGGGAGGTGAATGTATTTAGGACATAGGTGGGTAGATATAGCACTACAAACTGGAAGCACTATTTTCGAAACTGTGCACTGGTGAATTCCGAATGTATTTGCCGTCATCCAAATTGTGCCAGTGTCCTTCAAATAATATAACGTCACAGCAACCTTTTTCTCAACAGATAACGCGAGATAATTTGGTGATGTACCTGGCGAAATATAAGGTCGTAGTTCTTCGCACAACTCAATAAACTGGTCCTTCGACATGCGGAAATTCTTTTTCCAGTCTTCTGGTGGTGATATTTCATTGATCATATTCATCCACCAAGCATCTGTTCTTCCTTCATTTACCCACCTTGATCTCTTTTTTCTAGCTAGTCTTTTTAGTTTTTTATATTGTGCTTTTCTGTGAGCGATAGTTCCGCTTTGTGGCGTAATAAATTATTAAGCATCTGCTTGCATGCTGTCGATAGGCCAAATAAGCGTACAACAAACCTTGAAGTTGAAGAATTAAAGCCGCAAAAAGGCAAAACTTGCGAAAAAGATTAAACTCCATCTTAAAAACAAAAAAGCGCGCCTTTTCCCCCCGCTATATTTTGAACTAATCCCGGGGTGTAAAACTCCCATGTAATCGCGCGAGCGAGTTGGCCCGGTTGACCGGGTCAACTCGCTTAACCGGGCCAACTCGCTTCCATGTAATCGGCCCCTTAATAATCAGCATTAGCAAGGGAATTTTTTAAATAAAAAGGATCAATACTATTGTAAGTGCCTTGTCTTTTGATCGTTAATGGTACTAAGACAAGTGTTAAAGCACATACTCAGGTGCGTTAATGACTGGGTCCAAAAGTTATTAGTTTCCAGTGCCTATTGGGAAAGTAGCGAATTTAGGCGTACAATTTCCGTCATTTTTTTCGCACATTCCTGTGAACAAGGCGTCGCATGAGAGTGTTGTTTATTTTATATATGGTAAATTGAAGATTTGGCAAGAAGCTGTTTCTGTATTAATAGCGATTGTGGTTATAGTTTGTTTAAAGGTTTGTATTCTCTCTATTGGTACTGTTTTCCTAGTGTAGCCTTTATAGTTGCGCTTTGTTTATTGACATATTTTATATAGGATGCTGATACGGGTTGATCCCAGTTATTAAATAGCTCTATATATTTATTAACTATAAGCGTTTCTTATTGTTACTTTGGCATGAAGAAGGCAATAATAAAATCACGTATAATTTGTATAGATTATATTGTACACATAAATATATTTTATAGGTACTATAATACTGTCACTGAAAGGCAGTAAAGGAAGGATTCTAGCTTGTGTTTATAGTGATTCTAACAATGGCCATAAAATTATTTCACTATAAAGGTCTGTTTAATACTGCATTCCCTTCTGGCTAGTAAACAGATTTACTCACAAATTTCTGGGAGTAAATCATAGGTCTTACCTGCTGAGAGTTGCACTGAAAAGTGAGCCAACCAGATGTCCAGATACATTCCATATAAAAATAGTTTAATAGTGACAGCAAGGATCTACAATCTACTGCAATACATTCTATAATTTTTACCAAGAACCAAACACAAGACTGTGGAGACAAGAACGCTTATTATTATGGCCTTGTGTCCACTTGTTTTAATACATTTAATTGAAGAATCAATTTCATATGATACAAGTATTTACATCTTATGGTTGGCATATTCACTCATTTTGGTGCTCTTTAAAATATGTAGGACTTCAAGGTCCTCAGAACAGTGAGTCTACTTACATTTGACTACTGTTCAAACATATTTCATGTACCATTAGATCTGGATAGCTACTCAATATAGACTATATATCCATATTTAAAGTAGCTTTGTCATCTAGCTGCACCATTCATGATATTATTTTTTGTCCAGTGCAGTCAACTATTTTGATAACTTTATATACTGTATTATTCTTGTTTTGATAATGTTAATAGTGTTGTATTCAATTTTAATGCTAAGCAATTATACTGCATTTTAATAATAGTAAATTTGTTTTATTTATATAACTCTATTAATTAATAACACAGTTAAGATCCAACTGGTTGCCAAAAGACACAATATCTTGACAACCTGCTGCCGAAAGATGATTCATCTTGACAGCACAAGAGTTTCCACTATGACTGTGTTTACATAGTTTAATACAAGCTATTGGATTTTATTAAGTTATTTATATTTACATTATTTAAACAAGTTACTCATTAATTCCTTGCATGTTAGCTATATCTTTAGAAAATACCCAATAAAAACACAGTTAAGATCAGTCCTTCCACTTTGAAGGAAATTTCCTTTTCGAAGGAAATTTTGACAAAATGAAGGAAACGTAAAGGAAATGCAATTCTGAAGGAAATTTGAAGGAAATAATGGTTATAAGGCCATGTTACAAGTCACCGAATATATTATAATAATTAAATAAATAGCTATATATTATAATAATTAAGTAAGTAATTAATATCATTATACGTAAATGTTCTGTAGTTCTAGGGTTCTGTAGTTCTGTAGTTCTAGGGTTCTGTAGTTCTAGGGTTCTGTAGTTCTAGGGTTCTGTAGTTCTAGGGTTCTGTGGTTCTAGGGTTCTGTGGTTCTGTAGTTCTAGGGTTCTGTAGTTCTACGGTTCTGTGGTTCTAGGGTTCTGTAGTTCTAGGGTTCTGTAGTTCTAGGGTTCTGTAGTTCTAGGGTTCTGTAGTTCTACGGTTCTGTAGTTCTAGGGTTCTGTAGTTCTAGGGTTCTGTAGTTCTACGGTTCTGTGGTTCTGTAGTTCTAGGGTTCTGTAGTTCTAGGGTTCTGTAGTTCTAGGGTTCTGTAGTTCTAGGGTTCTGTAGTTCTAGGGTTCTGTAGTTCTAGGGTTCTGTAGTTCTACGGTTCTGTAGTTCTAGGGTTCTGTAGTTCTAGGGTTCTGTAGTTCTACGGTTCTGTGGTTCTGTAGTTCTAGGGTTCTGTAGTTCTAGGGTTCTGTAGTTCTAGGGTTCTGTGGTTCTGTAGTTCTGGGGTTCTGAAGTTCTAGGGTTCTGTAGTTCTAGGGTTCTGTAGTTCTACGGTTCTGTAGTTCTAGGGTTCTGTAGTTCTAGGGTTCTGTAGTTCTAGGGTTCTGTAGTTCTAGGGTTCTGTAGTTCTGTAGTTCTAGGGTTCTGTAGTTCTAGGGTTCTGTAGTTCTAGGGTTCTGTAGTTCTAGGGTTCTGTAGTTCTAGGGTTCTGTAGTTCTACGGTTCTGTAGTTCTAGGGTTCTGTAGTTCTAGGGTTCTGTAGTTCTACGGTTCTGTGGTTCTGTAGTTCTAGGGTTCTGTAGTTCTACGGTTCTGTGGTTCTAGAGTTCTGTAGTTCTAGAGTTCTGTAGTTCTAGGGTTCTGTAGTTCTAGGGTTCTGTAGTTCTACGGTTCTGTGGTTCTAGAGTTCTGTAGTTCTAGGGTTCTGTAGTTCTAGGGTTCTGTAGTTCTAGGGTTCTGTAGTTCTAGGGTTCTGTAGTTCTAGGGTTCTGTAGTTCTAGGGTTCTGTGGTTCTAGGGTTCTGTGGTTCTGTAGTTCTAGGGTTCTGTAGTTCTACGGTTCTGTGGTTCTAGGGTTCTGTAGTTCTAGGGTTCTGTAGTTCTAGGGTTCTGTAGTTCTAGGGTTCTGTAGTTCTACGGTTCTGTAGTTCTAGGGTTCTGTAGTTCTAGGGTTCTGTAGTTCTACGGTTCTGTGGTTCTGTAGTTCTAGGGTTCTGTAGTTCTAGGGTTCTGTAGTTCTAGGGTTCTGTAGTTCTAGGGTTCTGTAGTTCTAGGGTTCTGTAGTTCTAGGGTTCTGTAGTTCTACGGTTCTGTAGTTCTAGGGTTCTGTAGTTCTAGGGTTCTGTAGTTCTACGGTTCTGTGGTTCTGTAGTTCTAGGGTTCTGTAGTTCTAGGGTTCTGTAGTTCTAGGGTTCTGTGGTTCTGTAGTTCTGGGGTTCTGAAGTTCTAGGGTTCTGTAGTTCTAGGGTTCTGTAGTTCTACGGTTCTGTAGTTCTAGGGTTCTGTAGTTCTAGGGTTCTGTAGTTCTAGGGTTCTGTAGTTCTAGGGTTCTGTAGTTCTAGGGTTCTGTAGTTCTGTAGTTCTAGGGTTCTGTAGTTCTAGGGTTCTGTAGTTCTAGGGTTCTGTAGTTCTAGGGTTCTGTAGTTCTAGGGTTCTGTAGTTCTACGGTTCTGTAGTTCTAGGGTTCTGTAGTTCTAGGGTTCTGTAGTTCATTTCTCCCTCTGTGGTTCTGTAGTTCTAGGGTTCTGTAGTTCTACGGTTCTGTGGTTCTAGAGTTCTGTAGTTCTAGAGTTCTGTAGTTCTAGGGTTCTGTAGTTCTAGGGTTCTGTAGTTCTACGGTTCTGTGGTTCTAGAGTTCTGTAGTTCTAGGGTTCTGTAGTTCTAGGGTTCTGTAGTTCTAGGGTTCTGTAGTTCTAGGGTTCTGTGGTTCTAGGGTTCTGTAGTTCTGTAGTTCTAGGGTTCTGTAGTTCTAGGGTTCTGTAGTTCTAGGGTTCTGTAGTTCTAGGGTTCTGTGGTTCTGTAGTTCTAGGGTTCTGTAGTTCTAGGGTTCTGTAGTTCTAGGGTTCTGTAGTTCTAGGGTTCTGTAGTTCTAGGGTTCTGTAGTTCTAGGGTTCTGTAGTTCTACGGTTCTGTAGTTCTAGGGTTCTGTAGTTCTAGGGTTCTGTAGTTCTACGGTTCTGTGGTTCTGTAGTTCTAGGGTTCTGTAGTTCTAGGGTTCTGTAGTTCTAGGGTTCTGTGGTTCTGTAGTTCTGGGGTTCTGAAGTTCTAGGGTTCTGTAGTTCTAGGGTTCTGTAGTTCTACGGTTCTGTAGTTCTAGGGTTCTGTAGTTCTAGGGTTCTGTAGTTCTAGGGTTCTGTAGTTCTAGGGTTCTGTAGTTCTAGGGTTCTGTAGTTCTGTAGTTCTAGGGTTCTGTAGTTCTAGGGTTCTGTAGTTCTAGGGTTCTGTAGTTCTAGGGTTCTGTAGTTCTAGGGTTCTGTAGTTCTAGGGTTCTGTAGTTCTACGGTTCTGTAGTTCTAGGGTTCTGTAGTTCTAGGGTTCTGTAGTTCTACGGTTCTGTGGTTCTGTAGTTCTAGGGTTCTGTAGTTCTACGGTTCTGTGGTTCTAGAGTTCTGTAGTTCTAGAGTTCTGTAGTTCTAGGGTTCTGTAGTTCTAGGGTTCTGTAGTTCTACGGTTCTGTGGTTCTAGAGTTCTGTAGTTCTAGGGTTCTGTAGTTCTAGGGTTCTGTAGTTCTAGGGTTCTGTAGTTCTAGGGTTCTGTGGTTCTAGGGTTCTGTAGTTCTGTAGTTCTAGGGTTCTGTAGTTCTAGGGTTCTGTAGTTCTAGGGTTCTGTAGTTCTAGGGTTCTGTAGTTCTAGGGTTCTGTAGTTCTAGGGTTCTGTAGTTCTAGGTTCTGTAGTTCTAGGGTTCTGTAGTTCTAGGGTTCTGTAGTTCTGTAGTTCTAGGGTTCTGTAGTTCTAGGGTTCTGTAGTTCTAGGGTTCTGTAGTTCTAGGGTTCTGTAGTTCTAGGGTTCTGTAGTTCTAGGGTTGTGTAGTTCTAGGGTTCTGTAGTTCTAGGGTTCTGTAGTTCTAGGGTTCTGTAGTTCTAGGGTTCTGTAGTTCTAGGGTTCTGTAGTTCTAGGGTTCTGTGGTTCTAGGGTTCTGTAGTTCTAGGGTTCTGTGGTTCTAGGGTTCTGTAGTTCTGTAGTTCTAGGGTTCTGTAGTTCTAGGGTTCTGTAGTTCTAGGGTTCTGTAGTTCTAGGGTTCTGTAGTTCTAGGGTTCTGTAGTTCTAGGGTTCTGTAGTTCTAGGTTCTAGGGTTCTGTAGTTCTAGGGTTCTGTAGTTCTAGGGTTCTGTGGTTCTAGGGTTCTGTAGTTCTGTAGTTCTAGGGTTCTGTGGTTCTAGGGTTCTGTAGTTCTTGGGTTCTGTAGTTCTTAATAACTAATAGTTAATAACTAATCATTTGCCTTCTATGAAAATGAACCACTTAAGATGGCGACACCATGCAATATTGTGACTTGGTCAAGTTATGCTGATTAGGCTCAACATGTCTTGAGACTTTTAGAAAGAATTTGCAAAGCAAATGCATATATGGCTAACTATTTGCTCTAAAACTCGTGAGTCATGATTTGATGTCACTATATGGATTAGCCTGCGTGGCCGGCCCTCGTTGGAGGGGAAAAGAAGAACAGGGAGGGCCGGCCACGCAGGCTATATATGGATAGACATTTCGTTTACTGTAAAAATTATTAACAATGAGGAAAATGAACAAAATTAATGAAAAAGAACATTCTTGTCATTTCCGACTATACCAAGGCTTGTGCCTCCTGTTCACTAATTTTTATATGAAACGAAATCTTGATTATAGAGGACTAAAATTATTCGATTTTAGAGAATGATAAGTAGTTTTTCTCTTTCAATTCTTGTGAAAGTATTGAAGTACATTTAACCCAATTTCCATATAAACTTGGACGGGTTGAAAAATTTGAGTCATGGCATGTTACGATACATACTAGCTATTCAACCCAATATAAAGCCTGAAACCTCCCTTCAACCTAACATAGCAATACTACAAAATATAGTGGGAGGGGGCATGTACCGTGTGTAGTGAAATTGGCTCCTCTTAAAGATTATGTATATGCACTGCATCGTATACTGCACCTGTTTCGGATATATATTATACCAGAATGCGGTACACTAGAAGCGCACGTATACGCTGAATCATAGAATTGATTGCTATAGCAAGTGATCGCGCAAGGCGTGCCAAGTGCACAAGAACACACACACGCAGAAAAACGAAACGTCATACAAATCAAACAATTTAATCATAAAAGTATTACAAGTATTCTTTAGCTTAAACATTGACGATGTTGTATATAAACTACATTATATCAGTAGTAATATATATAATAGTCGAATATGAATAATACCGAGTTCTTAATAAAACTCTCGTATAATAAGTCTCGTACATAGTAACAATATATAACACAACGAAATGTCATTAAGAAATAGAAGTAACCCAATATAAATTTGTCGGCCATAGTACTTGTGGATATTTTAACGTCGACGTGCCCTTTGGTTCCCAGTTGGTTTATCCATGCATGACAAAGCATCGGTAAGATTTTTCAGCTCTCTTTCTGTTTAGGGTTTTCTGGAAAATAATATCTTAATAAGATATAGTCACTCATTATTTGTAGTTAGAACACAACAATTAGTTTGAATCAACTATATTAATCAAATTTATGCAAAATAGAAAGCGTCCTTCCAAGATTGTTCAGTTTAAACTTCATTAAGAATAAATTAGCTTTCATAGTCTGTTGCTGGAAAGCGACTAATCTTCTGTTTTTAAAGCACGCCAAGAGATGCGATCGCATCTTAGACTGTTCAAACGTAACATGTTCAGGTCTGTGTCCATTGGCTAACTCGTATGCCCATGCAATTGCAAATAGTCCACAATCCACGGAGCTAGTCTGATGTTGGGTAGGGACAATCTTGACGTCTAGATCACCATTGTTTGCAAAGGTCTGATATATCGTGGAAAGCTGGGATTTCGTATCAGGGCTTAGATTGCTATAAATACTGTCGAACACTTCAACAACACTTTTATTGTCGTGGATAGTATCCAGTGGTTGGTGCGGACATGATGTATGTGGATGGATTTTGCTTTGGGTTGAATTGACTAAACGCGTTCGTTTGTGATAGTAACGGATTTTGAAATCCACAGATCGAAGGAAACTCTTCAACAAGAAGTTTTTGGGCAGCATTTATATGTTTATCATTAAGCATTTCTTCTGATGAAAGAATATGCTTATCATGGTCATTCAAGTTTAAGAGACGCATCCACGACTCTATAATCATGAAAAAGACACATGCGAAGATTTTAGTTATATGTTGGTATGTTAATTGCTACGTATATTTTACAACAGTTATCCAAAAGTTATATCCAAAACAGTTACTATCACAAAAGTTAAATTGGCCTACAAATATCTAAATTGAATGCATGATCTACATATTACCTGGATCGTCGATTTTTCCATCGTCGACTGGCGGCAATGTTGTGTCCTTTAAGTCATCAGCAGGTTCATCTGGGACCGTAATAATTTGATTGACGTTACCAATATCATCCGTTTCCTCCGATAACACTGTAGTTTCTATACAATAGATTAATTAAAAAATTCCAATGGTAATGTACATTTGTATTAAGGCCAAGAAAAAAGTTATGTTTCTGGTCAGCGCGCGTCATTTTTAACTGTGCGCGTCAACATTATTTTTATGCAAATACGGTCCACCATTAATATCCTTGCAAAATTAAGTACTCTTAAATAAAATCGCTGACCAGTTTATTCAATTAAACCTTAAAAATTGGTGACAGTTTAGTATTAAAAGCATAAAAATAACCCATTTCTCCAAAAAGCATGTCCTTATTAACTCTTAAGAAAAAAAAGAGGGAAATAAAAAAAGCCGCGTCGCCACGTCAATTCTGCACAAACCCACTGACCAGAAACATAATTTTTTATGGCCTAATGCTGTTTGAAAATAGATAAGAACAACGGAAAACCCCACAAACAACTACAACACTGTATAGTATGAATGAAAACGTTTATTACTTAATACATAGCGTTCTACCTAATTGCCGTGGAACCTTTGGTTGATGTTCATCAGAAGTTGCAATTTCGGATTATTCCGTTTCCGTGAATTTCGACTGACAGCTAAATGAAAAATAATACAATCATAAGTCCTTAATATTAACACCAAAGCATACATACATGTATTTTTTATTAACATACAGTAGCCATGAAAACTGACGTGAATTAAGTAATTTATGATCAGAAACTTTCAACCAAATACGAATGCTGACAATTCCGGTTTACATGCAACTTGCAAAACCAATATAAATATATATATGTATAATACCCGGACACCCTCCCCAATGCTTGTTCCTTATACTGTTCCAATGCTTGTTCCTTATACTGTTCCATTAGTATATTTTGACCCCAAAATGACGATGGTTATAACGGTAATAATGTCGTTCTTTCAGCTGAAGCGGACGTTATTTCCAGCGTGCTGCGGTATAATTGCCTCGTGATGTGATTATCATTTTGGATATGGGTTTTTCAACCGTGACAATACGTGATAATGCGTGGACATGTATTAGATTGTTGTCTTATATAGAGAACATATTTTTGATAGGTGTACTTTATCAGAATTGTTTAGGCCATTGTGAGCATATAAACTCACTTTTGCAATGTTACTTTATTCTGGGTGAAAATCAGTAACCCAACATTTTTGCTCAAATAGTCCCGATATAAAAGGCTGTAGAAGAAATTTGATATACAGATTTATACCTTGGACAAGATTTTCCTTTATCGTTGGGTTAAACACATTAAAGGGTATGCTTATACATTTCTTTTTGACTTTCTGGTCATCATCCTGCAAAAATAGGCGGTGCCGTTTCCTTCTCCCCCCACTTTTACTGCAGCTTTTGATAATATACTTTTGCGGAATGTGGAATACACTGCTTCGTCGCCCTCTTCCTCTCCACGGTACGATAATAATGTTTCAGCGCTATCCCTTGGCTTCTTCTCTGTTGCGATCTTTCTAATCTGAAAGAGCAACGAAGAACACTTGCAGACAATATCCGTTTTATAAGGCGTAGCCTATGTAATAATAGCAAGGCAAGGCAAAGACAAGGGATAGAACAAATTAGGAGATAATACAAAGTTAAACTATAAAACTGTCACTTTTGCAATATATATAGCAATTTAATTAGTCCTTTACTGTCGTTCCAATTGAAGTGTTCCTCAAATATTCACTCGATACATTACCTGATGCAGACCAATTAATTTGTTCAAGTTTCTCGAGATATTCATGAATGATGAAAACAACCGAATCCGAATTACGAATTTGAGTTTTGAATATTGTTTACTTCCTGCTATGCAGGATCAGTTCCTCATTGGTCAGTTGATTCGTACTCAAATCACATACGGATTGTGATTGGTCAACTTTCACAGGAAGTGTATGAATATCTCGAGGAACTTGAACAAATGAATTGGTCAGCGCGAGGTAATGTATCGAATCAATATTTGAGGAACACTTCAATTGGAACGACAGTAATTGAATAATAAGATTTATTTACTAAGAATTTATTGATAATGCTCAGTCACCATGGATGAAAATTATAAAATTCGGCAAGCTAAGAGGTTTTTTTGAGGAGTTCACACAAATTTTATGCGACAAAAGTCTAGAAAACATGTTCTTACTTCATCAGCCGTGAGGCACTGCGCTTTCCCTATCAGCCACTGACCAAATGTATTTAAGATCTTCGTTGCCTGGTCGATCGATAATTCTTCTGCTTGAGACTCGTTCGTCTTTATTTTTGTTATAAGTTGTTTTTTCGTCGGTCGTGGATTGAGGACCTGTCAATTAAAATGCTGACACTTATGAATACTACTTGGTCTAACGCCTGTAGTCTTAACGCTAAAGTATAGTTTCATCGTTTTTTAAAATCCCAACTGAAGGACAACACCAATATGTTTTAACCATGGTGTTTGTGTTTGGTCAACGAGTTCAAATAGACTTTTGTATGCTAAAAATATCAACTGCTAAACCAAAAAATGCAGATTGACTCTTCATGCCCGCCTCTATTGTAATTCTAACTGGTATAGTGGTATTCACGTACGTTACCATTAAAAATATTTCTCTTTGTTCAGAGAAATAATTAACCAATTTTTGGGCAATTTCCATCGTTTCTACTGATATTTCCAGTGGTACTATGTCACTATTTGAGTTTATTAATTCACCATCCAATTCGACTTCGTGACCAACAAAGTGTTCTACAACGTTGAGAAGCACGTGCAAAACACCAGACAGTCTAAAACGGACAAAGTTACTCGTTAAAATCGCTAAACATGGCTCCATGTACGACGTTTTTGATTAATATAGATTGTTTGGGTATTTATAATGTAGAATAAACGAAAAAATTCCGAAAGTTAAATTTTCAAAACCCAGGGGTGTCTTGTCAAACAGATCAAAAATGGCTTGCGCACGAAATTTGAATGCTTAAAAGTTATTTTGAGTTAGTGGGTGGAAAATTTGTTGGGTGTTGCATTGCTGTTCAAAATTTCAGAAAATTTGCTTATAAAGTGTAAGCCCTTCAAAACGTCGCGCAAACTTTCATTTTTAAAAAAAATCAGCTTTTGCATGCTTAATTTACGCCTTTACCTAATTTGCATATTGCTATTTCGCTTTTGCTCCCAAGAGACAAGAGATTTTAATGATATTAAAGTCATGCATTTTGTGCGCTTTTTATTGTCCAATTCCTTATTTACCTCCGAGACCTCCCTTCTTTTCGCGGGTTATTTATATTAGGAAGTGTCGAATTTTTTAGAATACTACATGATATTATATATTTTTATGCATAGGCCAAAAAATCATCGTTTACCTATTCAGATTTCTTCTATCTTTTGAAAGATTTGAACTTGAGATCGTTTCCTGCTCCCATTGTTTATTCATTTGGTCTGTGATTTCATTTGAGTATTTTATGTAGGCTCCTTTTGCTTCGGATGAGTAAATATACTCTCGGCCTTCTCTATGCATTTCGAAAATTGTATCGTATATAGCTGTAAAAAATAAATTGAATGTTTGTCAACGTTTAACATACAAATGATGACACGCTTCATGCTAGCAATTGAAACTAATCATGCATGTTCCATAAATATATGTGAGTGCATTAAATGTAGTCTTTGAAGAAAAGAAAAGTAAATGAATATCCGGAAGAAGGCAAGAAATCAAATTTCGGATTTTCGCATAACTCCTTAATACATTCATTCGTTTTTCGTACGCACGTGCATGCACGGAAAAGTTTAAATCAGAGGAGGAATCGTGGTCTTCCCGCAATGCATTGCGCCTCATTAGTATTCACAATTGCGATTTTCGAGGAACGTTTGGCAAAAAATTGTTGAAATATATTGCCATTTTTGGCTCTGAAGATCTCGTTTTTTCGAAGGTATGTTTTTACGATTGTTTTGTTTAGTTATCTAATTAAAGTATTTCTGACTTGTTTCGTATATTTATAGGATTTTAGTTATACTAATCACGCATTGTATTTATGCATGTTCCGGGTCAGTGGACACGCCACAAAAGTGGCTTTGAAATATGCCAGGAGCAAATTGTACTTTTTAATGAGGAAACTGAAAAAAATCACATCAGCCAATTCAGGAATGTTTACTCTTTCTATTGATACTTTAAAACATGAATTTGCTCCTCAAAACCGATGAGTAATCGCGGTTTGAAGATGGGGTATTTTGCGATATTCTAACGATGGCGAGGAATAGACAGCGTGGGAATAATTATGGCGCGACGAAAATTACTGTATGAATATAAACTATTATGCTAAATATTGCTGCTTGTTTTGAGTTCAATGTTACCTTTAAGTTAGGTATGGTTATATATGACTGTATTTTTCCATTTTATTATAGAGTTCAAGTATTTTGGAATTTGGAGTAAAACGGAATCTAATAATGACGATGTTGTCATGTAATTATAATGCATGTTTTAAACTTTATCAATATTTCATCAGTTTCATATTAACTTTTTCAAATTGTACCATAAGTGTAGATTATGAACTATCATCTTAGTTTATACGATTGACATATTAACAGGGAAAATTTAGGGTTTAAGTTTATTGTAAATACTCATAAGTTAATTAATTAACATGTAAATATTGAAATTCTAGAAGTATAAATAATTTTATGACTCTAGACAATATTTTATACAGACTTTAATTCAGCGTCGGCCACAGACATATAGAACAAATTGAGGGTTGCTTCGCGTGTGCCTAAAAGATATAAACAAAATCTCGACGTTTCGAGCTAAAGCCCTTCGTCAGGAGAACGTCAGAGATTTTGTTTATATCTTTTGGGCACACACAACTAACTCCCAATTTGTTCAATATTTTATACAGTATGATTAGGTTGGGGTAAGCCCATTAAAAGCACTATTTCCTGCTTTTCTAACCATATAGCAACATTTAAAAAAATAATATGCTTTTTCTTTAATTTCAGGTGATTTTTTTGAAAAAGAATAAATGATTTTCAATATGAATTTGACTGTGTCTGTATTCTGCTTATAACCAATAACTTATGTTATGCCAGAAGTGCACCAGAACTGTATCTGGTTGGACTGAGTTATATATTTAACCATTTATGGTTATGTCTCAGTTAATTTGCCTGATGTCGTATCAGGCAGGCATATACTTTAAATCACAGGGTCAGATAAAAAAATGAGGGTACCAGCCAGAACTGAATTCCAATGCACCCTCATCATATACCATTAGATCACTATATATATTATCATTCTACAGTATTTGTGAAGTGACAAAAATAGCACATGGGTAGAATTACCTAAGCTCAGACAGTAAAATCATCTAATATCTAGTCCTATAACTCTGAAGTCCCTATCAACCAATGATAGTGTTTTTAATTATTCTTTAGTATAGTAGTATTATATTTTAGTACTTTAGGCAGTGTTTTAGTTGTAAGTTTCTTTGGCTTGCATTTATAACTTCCAGATGAAGGTGTCCTTCAAAGTTCTGGTTGTATTTTTTAGTTACAGTAGTTTGATCCTATAATCCCTCAAGTATATTGTTTATCACTGCATACACTGGAGCCACACATTAAATAATTTTCATTGACCAAGCTTTTATTAGCAATTTATTGTCACTGTTATAATTATTGCTTGGATCATCTCTGTCCCATGGTAAAGTAATGCTTTTTCCATATAAGCATATATTCTCTTTAAACTATCAGGAGAAATTGATTGTATTTCATTTCTGATCAGAGCTCTATTAAGTTGGGGATTTTGTGTACCCCACAATAACCAATAACAGTTACCACCAACAACCTTATCACCATCTTCTGTCGACTCTTGGTGAGTTCGAAAATCTACCAAGCAGACAGGATTCATATGTTGATAGTAGCAATTACATGGAATTCAGTGGTGGGAGTACAGCATCCAGCTCTTCAATCACTGTGTCAGGATCTTGAGTGTTCAAGTCGATGGCAAAATATCAAATTCCCACAATATCAGGTTTTGGACTGGATACTTGCCGGGTATCATCAAAGTCAAAGAACTACAAGATGTAATAATAATAAATCAGTTTTAAATATAACAAAGCTTCTACAGAGTGAGTTATAGTGCATACAAAATTAATTTCTATAGAGTCATGATTCTCCAGCTTAATCAGGATTTGAAGTCGTAAATATTAATACATCTTTTACAGATGCATTGTCAGAAGTCAATGACTCACTATCATAGGAAATTTGTTATCTTTTAAACAATATAGACCGGCTTTATATAATAGATTACAGTTCAGGTTTCTACAAAGTCCTCTCGAATATCTATAATTTCAATATAACCTAGTAATTTGGAGTAAAAAACTCACCTTAAAAACACAACTAGAATGCATCTCTATCAATGCTGGGCTTTTGCATTCGGCAAACATCTCGTGCTTCCAAAACTGAAGCTTTATTGCCACGAATAGAGCGAAAATGCGCCATTTTTCTATAACAATGTTACGGAAGAGAGATGTGTTTACAGCGAAAGGCAACCGAACAATGAGCGAGACGCGCCGGCGAATTGATAATATGTATCAATGTGTCCAAAACCGCAATGCATTGTGGTATACTGACGATACCTCCTCTGAGTTTAAATAATCAAATGAATAAATGTACATAATTGAGTGTTCCGTCAGTTGACGATTTTTAAGTAGTTTTACGTTTATTTTATTTACAAACAAGCATAAAATATGTCGCTAGAAAAGTCAAATTATTGCAAAAAATTCAAGTACAAAATCGTTAATTAAATATTCGTCAAATTAATATTTTGTAAATTGCGTGCATGAAATGTACAGTTTTGGAAGCGCTATTAGTGCAATTTCATATTGGCAAGCGGGGTGAAAATTTCTATATAAGCAAGACAATATGAACACACGTAAATATATTATAAAACACATGCACGCAAGCGAAACGTCTCAGTATATAAAGTGGGATAATATAAACAGGCCCTATGACCTAGTAGACCGAGTATAAAATAAGAACTGACAAATACAAAAGCGGAAGTGGGGAAAATTCTGCAGTTGTAAACAAATTATACAGTTACCGGTGAAGTCTCGAGTCTGATATAGACCAAGAATGTCACAGTAATTTTCCACTTCTTCTTCATGTTTTAAGTGCGGTTTGATGGAGCACATCAAAATGCGATCAAGGAAACCATCTTTAGTTTTCGCCAATGGCTTAAAGAGTTGTAAAAATGGTTCTGGCTGTGTGAACCCACCGAGTGCCAACGCGTTCTCTGAAAGAACTTCCCTGCATTCCCTCTTGGTGGTGTTGTCTTTGCTTACAGTTGCGTTCCCCGCGGTTGTCAAAGTCCACTCTGCAATACCATCGTATAACCGACAGAACAGTTGTCTTTCTCCTGAACCTTCGTGCTGTTTCTTTAAAATGAGCTCATAGAATGAGCTCATTTCCGAGTGGGCCAGCAAAGCCCTTCCCTTGTGCGCCACAAGATGTTGGAATAGTCCTTTCCGTGTGAAATCGTTCACAACCACTGACTGTGCTAGCGGATCTGTAAGATTTCGTACGGGTTTTTCTACGGCCAGTTCGAATGCTTGAGACTTTCCCGCCCCCGGTTCACTTAGGCATACTGTGAACAAATTACATGGTTCGGCGTAAGTTGGCCGGATACTCAATTTGGTTTTTGGTCCCATCAACGTTGATACAACCGACATCGCTGCGATCAGTACAAACTCGGGTTTGGTGTTTACCGAATAAGCCATCGCCTCCACCCATTCCACCACATGTTTGGGAAACGCCGACAAAGGAAAATCCTTGCTACGCGCTTGTTTCATAATTTCAGTTAACTGTTCATCAGGTATCGAGTTAAAAAATAAGGATGTGTTTTTTGAATTCATCGTTCTAGCGGTCAAAAGAAAATTCAAATACTTTATGCCATGGATAATGGATTCACTACGTATTGAACAGAGATAGAACTGCATATACAAATTAAGAGAAATATCAAAGCATCGCATCAGAAATCTATCTCGTGACTCGTGAATGACTTTGAGATTTAGATTGTAATGCTTATTAGACATTGGCCGTTTTTATGCTTAAGACGAATTATCCGTCTGGACGAACTTAGGCGAAGATTTTTAGTTCGTCGTTAAGTGCGTCTGTAGTATAAAGACGGGCACAAGACGTATTATACGTCTGCACGAACTTCGTCAGTAAGTTCGTCACATGAACGAACTTACTGAGTTAATTCGTCTTGATGGATAATTCGTCTGCAGCATAAAGACGGGCAAGGACGCACTAGTCAAGAAATACGGGACCGTGCTACAGATAGACAGCGGTTTCCACGAAAGAATACAAATTGTGATACTCAAAATGGCGGAAGGTGAAAGAAACACTTCAAACACTGTGAAAAAGCATGCTAAAAGATCTCGTGCATGGACAGAAACTGAACTTAAATATTTCCGACGCTTTTGGGGTGCCAAATTTTATGGTAGTATTTTGGATTACCCTCCACCCCCAGTACACATACTTTATGACCGGTCCCTTAAATACGTAGAACTACGGATGCATTACAGGGACGACGAAGGGACGTTTGTCACAATGTCAAATGAAAGTGATGTAAAGACGCTGTTCTTGCCGCCACACCGGTACAAAATGCGGGGGACTTCAACCAGATTATGCCTGCGAGTTGATGATGTCCTAACTCCTGTTGGAAAATCTCGTGCCAGTCGTATAGGCTATCCAGCTTTTTCAAATTTAATAGATTGAACTCGTTAACAGTAATTCTAGTAATTTTGCATCTCTCGTACTCATGTCCGTATAAAATTTTCGCACTTAGGCAGACATCGCCGCTCGCATAAAACGTACGAAATTTGTTTTAAAACAATCACTCAAGTTTGTAAAACATGCAAGTTTCTACTGTCAAACATGTCAATGTCACGGTCAAAACCTATAAAACATTGCGCATTATAATTAGAATGTTTGATTCGCCCAACTTGACGTTTCAAACGTAAACAAACCACTGAAACAAACGCGTTTTAAACAAAACGTTTTGAGTGCCAAACAAAAAGTTTTGAGTGAACGGCAAACTCTGCCGAAAGAAACGTTTTGAAACTTGTTATAAATGAATGCTTCACAGTAGCTCGCAAATGCTATTAGTTCTGACGTAAACGCGAGCCATGTTGTCAGGGGCGTTGTCACTATCTTGCCAAAGCCTTTTAGTTTTATAGATTTTGTCAGAACATTATTAAATAGCACTGATATCATTTTTACGTAAGCGAAATCCTAAGAATAGTCGGGCATTTTCATAACCTTATATGGAATAATTGTTTTGTTTTTGAAAGTTTGAATAAAACGCTTTGACAACATAGTGACCGGCAACGCCTGATAACATACGTCGCAGACGTCAAAACTATGTTCAAACGTCTAAATATTACGATAAAACTCAGTATAGTATAGGCGTATATAAATCACGGTATATAAATCACAGACAAATTCATCAATTTCTATCGCATTCGTACGAACGT
This sequence comes from Trachythela sp. YZ-2020, assembly GCA_016169945.1. NCBI lineage: Eukaryota > Metazoa > Cnidaria > Anthozoa > Malacalcyonacea > Clavulariidae > Trachythela > Trachythela sp. YZ-2020. The sequence goes on along the minus strand of JADLSH010000393.1, from coordinate 997,856 downwards.
TACAGAGCAAATGCGAGTATCAAAGTTTCATAAACAGCCAGTTTCCCAATTAATACAACAAGCTGCTTTTAAGTAGCCTTTGCCAAAAGAAACCGCGTGTTTTTTTCATTGAAAAAATATTTTATTTTCTCATTTCACTTTTTTGCTTTATCTCGTCAGAGATGATTGATTCTACCAGTTTCATTGACAAAATAAGTGCAATGTGCCAGAGTAACAACTTCGCCAAACACATTGAAAAAATTCAATTTCGTATGTACAGTTACTACAGTACGTTGATCAAGCTAGAAACGAGCTTCACAGGCTAGTGTACCAGCATCAAAGGCAAATAGCTGAGAATGATGATATTAAAATTATGTCGACGTTTGACTGTTTATATAACTCACTGAAGAAAATATTAATAATGAATACAATGAATAATGAAAAATTCCCACGTGAATAGCCAGGTTTACGAGAAGTTGATACTTCGCCGATTTTTTCCAACATGGAAAAAACAAAAGGTGTTATCCGAAAATATTAAGTACTTTATCGTCCACATTATCCATGCGTTCAGCAAATCTTAGCAAATCTTACCAAAATTAAAGCAAACAAAATATAGTAGCGTGGCCTTTAAAAATTCTTCCGCGGCGTTTTATGGCCACTCAATACATTATCGTATCATTTCACTATAAAGTTACACAGTGATAAAAAGTATCAAAATAAAACAATAGTAATTGAACACTTACCTTTTATATTAATTTATAGGATCGACCAACTTACTGTATAAACATTCAGACAACGCAAGGAAAACTACAGGCACCCAATAACCCCTGGGACCGAGGATGTACTATATATAGCAGAATTTATAATGAGCTTCCGGTAGGGTGTGTATAACCTCGTTCTCGGGGTAGCAGCTAGGCGGCAACACAGTGGAAAAGACCATAGTTAAAAAGACGGAGTGAGGAGTACCGGATCTATTATCAAGTAGTTCTTTATGATAGGCAATCATTTCTTATCAGACTCCGTCTTTTCAACTTTATAGGGCGACGGAGTCTGTCATGAAAAGTGTTCCTGAAAGCAACATTCGTTTTCTACCAGACTGCGTCTTTTCCACCTTCATATTCCCATAAAGTGGAAAACGCAGAGTCTGATAAAAATCGATTGCCGATAGTAAAGGAAGACTTTTTGATTGGGTTCGTACTCCGTCTGTTCCCTCATGCCATATTGCCATCAAATGAACAGTTGTCGCGGTAACTGAATATGGTTTGCGTTGCGCCACAAACACACTCGTCGGCGGTTCCTCGCATAAAATACAAAAAACTTTCACGAAAAATCATTCTTATGTAACTGTTATTCGAAGCTTCGCCAAAATGACGACATATTGTAGATTTAATCTTTTGTTCAATTTGATTATCCTATCAATATTTGGATGTATGTCAACTTTTAGTTATGAAATCAATGAATACGCCGTAAAATGTATCAAATCTTCGACAGAAGCTGCGGATTTGAAGTACGACGCTGAGCATCACATAGACCCGCCTGAAATTTTGTACAATCTGTTCCCTAGTGTTGACGAATCGTGGAAAAATGATCCGAATTCATATTGCGTTCTTCCATACATTATTTTTGATCCTTTATGTCAGTTTAATGCCTTGATGAGAGGGAAGATAATTTGCCCTAAATGTAAAATTGAGGATATGCTTGGTTATCTAGTTAATACAAAAAATTGGAAAAATGGACGATTGCAACGACTTCATCCTCGTATCATATTTGATATTTCATCGCCAGTGATGCTCGTAAATAAACAATACTCCTGTAATCTTGGTCACCATGACATAAATGGAGTAGATGTAGACATTCTACAGCAAATCAAGACTTCTGCTGTCCCATTTACACTTAGCCACAAGTCGGGATTCACAAATAGACTAATTGACTATTTGGAAGAGTTAATCGACACAGGTCTAAGTGCGAATCAGATTTGTACCATCGTGCAACGCTGTTACAAGAAAACGTATTATGAACGGCCTCGACGTTATTATCATGATCTCAATGTTGCGAAACAAATCGGGTTGGACTTGAACGATGAGGGGATGCTCAATTTTCCAACATTTGAGCAAATGGATATACCGTGCCCTGGAAATAAACTGATCACAGGTGCTATAATTTCAAGGTTTAAACACGATGAAATCTTCTATCGACAGTATTTTTCAAAACTTTCTGCAAAGTGGATAAGTTGCGATCACACGTTTAAAGCTACTTCGAATATTGGCTATTTGCGAAAAAGTGATAATAAATGGGTAAAATTATTCCATAGCTTATTTTGCGTTCTAAATGAAAAAGGCACGGTAATTCAGTGGAGGTTTACTAAAACAGAAAGTGTTTCTGAACTAGAAAATGTATTTCGGCAACTTTCTGAACGATTCAAAAGGCAAAACACTGTGTTAGAAGGGATCTTTCTCGATAACTGCTGTAAGTGGACACAGTTTTTAAGCAAATACTTTCCCAATGTTCCCATCAAATTAGACCTTTTTCATGCTGTTCAAAGAGCAGTTCGTAAAATACCAAAACGTTCGAAATATTCATCCGTCATGGCCAAAGAATACGGGTTAGTTTTCCGTCAACCTGGAGACATTGGACAAAAAAGAACTTTACCATCGCCCCCTCCAGAGGTTATTTTAAAGAATCTTGAAAAGTTTTGTCTGAAATGGCAACACATAAAAAACCAAATGGGAACTAATGTTTTAACAAAAGAAATACTAAAGGAAATAGAAAACATCAAGTATCACATTCGTAGAGGGTGTTTATCTGATATACCAACGGGATGTGGGACTAACAGAAATGAGAGACTTCATAGAGAACTGAACAAAATCATAACCACCAATCGCATAGGACTACCCTTGCTGTATACAAAGATGTTTAGAATACTATACCAATTAGCTGAAAATAGCGAGAAAGATTTACCATCATTGCATGAAATAAAGACGCAGACATTGAGAGGAATCAACGAACACTGTATTGGAGAACGAATTGGAACACTTCGGAGTTGAGCAACGCCTGGAATACTTTGACGCTGACGATGAATTTGAAAAAACGCGAAAAGTAAAAGGCCTTGATGATTTTTCAAGGGAAGAAATTGACAAAATGTTGAACGGCATAACTGCAATACAGAATAGTATTGAAGAAAATTGGCCCATGTCGGAACATGACTACATGGAAAGATTGGACAAGGAACTTTGGGATTTATTAAATTACTTAAAGCAAGGGTTGTCATTGTGGAGGTCATCGGAGTCCATCGGGAAAATAGTCGGGAGGCGAAAAAGCACTTATCGAAAAACTATAGTGACAGAAACGAAAAGTCAATTCATGTTTACAACCAAGTCTTTACAAGATAGTTCTGAAGAAACTGTTCAAGACGAAATAAATACAGTTGCAACCCAGTGGGGTTTAGATATTGTTAGAATTATGGGTGATGGCGACTGTTTCTTTTCCTCCGTTGCTTTTCAACTTTTGCAGTTGATTACCACGTTTGACTTGCAGCCCCAAGTGAGAGAACATTTGACATATTTAGGAATCAACCCTGAACGTTCACTGTCGGAAATTAGTCAAATTTTACGACAACATATAGTTGCAGAGTGGACTGGTCCGTTTATGGACGAATACCAACCATTCGTCGACGATGATGTGAACTTTTTAGAACAAGCAAACAACTTTCTAATTTCTGGCGTATTTGCGTCTAATGTTGGAGATCTGATGCCACTTGGCTTGGCCAACGTCCTGCAACTTCCTTTGCTTATTCTGTCCACTCGAAATCTAGTTCCTTTCATGGAGATATATCCGCGCTCGTCTGTTGGAAATGGCGAGGCAATATTGCTTGCGTACAACCATGCAGGACCAGGTCATTATGACGCACTAGTTCAGAGAACCGAACCACACCAAAACGATAACGCTGACGTCAAAGAGAGCCAGCTTAATGAAGCAAACGTCGCAATCGGCCAAAAAAATAGAGGGTGCCGTTGCGGAATAAATAAAAAATCGGGGGGAAATGGTAAAAACGCTTACAAAAGCCGGTGCAAATGCATACCATTGTACGGACGTTGCTCGGATAAATGTAAGTGCAAAGGTCAATGTGGAAACAGTCGTAGTTGCAGAAAAATAGGCGAACAACCGAGGGGAAAGCGTATGTCGACAAAACGAAAGAGACAAACATTGGAATCGTCACCATTAAAGACGTCTCGCATTTTTTATGAGCAACGAACAAAATTAACAATTGACGAATCTTTCAATCGTCTGGAATTTATACTACTCGTTGTAATTTGTGCGGCACTTAAAGAAAAGGGCAGAAGCATACCGATGATGACGAAAAGAAATTTGGAAAACGTATAATAACTTAATCGAACTAATCTTAGAACATGACTTTTTATCTGTTCTTCCAATATTTAAAAAAACTTTAGAAAAAGTAATGAAAAGCATAGGAAATTGAAGTAATTTCAATACGTTAAAAACTGTTTTACAACACGGCTTCTTATCTTTTCCTCCAATATTACCAAAAGACTATCGAACATAGCACAATATATAATTACTAATGTTTACATTCAATTTGGTTACATTTAAATTACACTTCATATTGTTAATATAGACACTTATTACATATGATTATATATGGACCAAACAGAGATCAGATCGAAAGCGTGGACATTCTTTGGCGTGACAATGAAAACATTTGAGGTTTAGGTGAAGGAAAATATATGAATGTTTTAGGATTCTTCATTTGTATCTTGTTTTTACTTTAATATTTTTGTTGTCCACGGATTCCCAATTGAAACATTAAAAAGTATTGAAAAATAAAAAAATATATGAAATGTCTTAAATAGTATGTTAAAAAATAGCTCGAAAGCGGTATTACAAGTGCCAAAGGTCTCCGGCCGAGATTAAAAACTCTTTTAGACTATATTGCTTTACATAAAAGCATGCGCGTGTGCATTTTGGAAAAGCATCATTGAGCGAGTCTTTTAAAGTCATAGAAACCTATAACTATAGAACCATAGAACTATAAAACCCTAGAACTACAGAACCCTAGAACCACAGAACCCTAGAACTACAGAACTACAGAACCCTAGAACTACAGAACCCTAGAACCACAGAACCCTAGAACTACAGAACCCTAGAACTACAGAACTACAGAACCCTAGAACTACAGAACCCTAGAACTACAGAACTACAGAACCCTAGAACTACAGAACCCTAGAACTACAGAACTACAGAACCCTAGAACTACAGAACCCTAGAACCACAGAACCCTAGAACTACAGAACCCTAGAACTACAGAACCCTAGAACCACAGAACCATAGAACTACAGAACCGTAGAACTACAGAACCCCAGAACTACAGAACCGTAGAACCACAGAACCCTAGAACTACAGAACCCTAGAACTACAGAACCCTAGAACTACAGAACCGTAGAACTACAGAACCCTAGAACTACAGAACCCTAGAACTACAGAACCCTAGAACTACAGAACCGTAGAACTACAGAACCCTAGAACTACAGAACCCTAGAACTACAGAACCCTAGAACTACAGAACTCTAGAACCACAGAACCGTAGAACTACAGAACCCTAGAACTACAGAACCACAGAACCCTAGAACTACAGAACTCTAGAACTACAGAACCCTAGAACTACAGAACCCTAGAACTACAGAACCCTAGAACTACAGAACCCTAGAACTACAGAACCCTAGAACTACAGAACCCTAGAACTACAGAACCCTAGAACTACAGAACCCTAGAACTACAGAACTCTAGAACCACAGAACCGTAGAACTACAGAACCCTAGAACTACAGAACCACAGAACCCTAGAACTACAGAACCCTAGAACTACAGAACCCTAGAACTACAGAACCCTAGAACTACAGAACCCTAGAACCACAGAACCGTAGAACTACAGAACCCTAGAACTACAGAACCCTAGAACTACAGAACCCTAGAACTACAGAACCCTAGAACTACAGAACCTAGAACTACAGAACCCTAGAACTACAGAACCCTAGAACTACAGAACCCTAGAACTACAGAACCCTAGAACTACAGAACCCTAGAACTACAGAACCCTAGAACTACAGAACCCTAGAACTACAGAACCCTAGAACTACAGAACCACAGAACCCTAGAACCACAGAACCCTAGAACTACAGAACCCTAGAACTACAGAACCCTAGAACTACAGAACCCTAGAACTACAGAACCCTAGAACTACAGAACCCTAGAACTACAGAACCACAGAACCCTAGAACTACAGAACCCTAGAACTACAGAACACTAGAACTACAGAACCCTAGAACTACAGAACCCTAGAACTACAGAACCCTAGAACTACAGAACCCTAGAACTACAGAACCCTAGAACTACAGAACCCTAGAACTACAGAACCCTAGAACTACAGAACCGTAGAACTACAGAACCGTAGAACTACAGAACCCTAGAACTACAGAACCCTAGAACTACAGAACCGTAGAACTACAGAACCCTAGAACTACAGAACCCTAGAACTACAGAACCCTAGAACTACAGAACCTAGAACTACAGAACCCTAGAACTACAGAACCCTAGAACTACAGAACCCTAGAACTACAGAACCGTAGAACTACAGAACCCTAGAACTACAGAACCACAGAACCCTAGAACTACAGAACCCTAGAACTACAGAACCCTAGAACTACAGAACCGTAGAACTACAGAACCCTAGAACTACAGAACCCTAGAACTACAGAACCCTAGAACTACAGAACCCTAGAACTACAGAACCCTAGAACTACAGAACCGTAGAACTACAGAACCCTAGAACTACAGAACCCTAGAACTACAGAACCCTAGAACTACAGAACCGTAGAACTACAGAACCCTAGAACTACAGAACCACAGAACCCTAGAACTACAGAACCCTAGAACTACAGAACCCTAGAACTACAGAACCGTAGAACTACAGAACCCTAGAACTACAGAACCCTAGAACTACAGAACCCTAGAACTACAGAACTCTAGAACCACAGAACCGTAGAACTACAGAACCCTAGAACTACAGAACCACAGAACCCTAGAACCACAGAACCCTAGAACTACAGAACCCTAGAACTACAGAACCCTAGAACTACAGAACCCTAGAACTACAGAACCCTAGAACTACAGAACCGTAGAACTACAGAACCCTAGAACTACAGAACCCTAGAACTACAGAACCCTAGAACTACAGAACCCTAGAACTACAGAACCCTAGAACTACAGAACTCTAGAACCACAGAACCGTAGAACTACAGAACCCTAGAACTACAGAACCACAGAACCCTAGAACTACAGAACCCTAGAACTACAGAACCCTAGAACTACAGAACCCTAGAACTACAGAACCCTAGAACCCTAGAACTACAGAACAGAACTACAGAACATTTACCTATAATGATATTAATTACTTACTTAATTATTATAATATATAACTATTTATTTAATTATTATAATATATTCCGTGACTTGTAACATGGCCTTATAACCGAAATAATATTTATTACTTAAATATATAATATAATTATATTAATAACAAAAGTTATTACTAATAATAGTATTTACAAATATTTTTTAAAAACATTAAGAAGTTATGAGTTATGACACCACCAACACGTTTAATTATAGGCTTTTATGCATAATTTATACTGCATATAACTTCCTGTAGCCTGTGCGCGGGTTTCTCCCCTTTATTTTAGAGGGTGACATGGACACGTGGTTTAGATATTTCCAGATTTCGTTCATAATATATTCGAAGCTGAAACAAATTTCTTTCCGAATGGCTAAACAAAAATGAATAAACATGAATATTAGCACTGGCAGTGATGAATCGTCTGTATCTGAAGATGAGTCGGATGTCTCTGAAGTTGAAACTGAGCAAAGAAGTAAGACACCAATTGCCAAGAAGCGAAAGAAAACAAGTTCACGAGAGCAACCTTTTATGGACAGCTGGTTACAGCTTCCCCAGTTCAAGAAATGGATCCAGAGAAGAGTGGGCAACGATCGAAAAGCGAAACCTTACTGCGGACTTTGTGAACAGATGTTAACTTGTTCAAAAACGGGCATAAAACGACATGCAAGCAGCAAGAAACATCAGAGTAGAGAGAAACTAACTACGACCACAAGGTCCCTCAGTCATATGGTGAGTCGTATAAGTAATGATGATGTTGCTACAACAATGGAAGTGAAAATTTGTGCATTTATAGCAGAGCATAATTTGCCTTTGTCAATATCGGACAGCATAGTCGCCTTTCTTTGCTCTATGTTTCCAAATGATGATCCATTAAAGAAAGTGAAACTTGGAAAGCAAAAGGCCACCAATGTTATTCGTCAGGTGCTCGGCTTTGACTATCTTCAAGATATGGTAACATTGTTGAGGTCTAACGTGTTCAGTATTATCATAGACGAAGCAACTGATAAAAGTACACAGAAACAGCTCGCAATTGTGGCAGTTTTGTTTAATGTGGAAAAGTTTGAGCTGGAGTACTGGCTAGTGGATATGGTGGAGACAGAAGATGGAAGCGCAGATGGAATCTATTCCAAAATTAAAGAAACATTTAGTGGTATGAACATTCCTATCAGTAACATTATCGGATATTCTTCTGATACAACAAATGTGATGTTTGGGGAGAACCACTCGGTCTCTCAATTGCTTAAGTCTGAAGTCGGTTATGTACAAGTTGTTAAATGTTCGTGTCATCTTATTCACTTGGTGGCATCAAAAGCTGCTTTAAAATTACCTAAAAGTGTTGAGGACCTTTGCAGGGATGTATACGCCCATTTCACAGATCTTCAAAAGGCAGGACACTTTTAAAGAATTCCAAGCCTTTTTTGATATGGAGCCACATAAGATGCTGTCGCCAGCGCAAACCCGATGGCTTTCTTTACAGGCATGTGTTGCTCGTTTGCTGGAGCAATATGAAGCGTTGAAACACTACTTCATTCTCGTAGCCAATGACGATCCCAGCAACACTAATGACCGAATTCTAGCTTCACTACATAATCGATTCACTCAAGCATACTTAGAATTCCTCAGCTTTCAACTGGAACGATTGAATGGATTTAATCGATTATTCCAAAGTGAACTCCCTCTCCTTCATCACCTTAGACGTGAAGTTGAGCAACTTGTCAAAGGAATTGCTAGTGATTTCATGGATATATCTGTTGTTAAAGAAATGCAAGCAAAGGATATCGATCCTACAGATCATCAACTCCATAGTCCTTTACATGAAGTTTACCTTGGACTGGGCGCTTCAGCTACTCTTCAGGAAATCGAGCAAGGTGCAAACAGAGAGGATGTTGAAATATTTTTAACCAATTGTAAGAACTTCATGATTGAAAGCATTGTTCAAATCCAAAAACGTTTTGACTTAGATGCAGAATATCATCAAATTGTTGAGTGTCTCTCCCACACAATGCTGCTGCAGTTATGCCAAGATCCTTGTGGCGAATTTCCCAAAAATTGCCTTATCTTGGTGATTTTCTTGATGTAAAGAAACTAGACGTGGAATGGAGGCAGCAAGCTTTTGAAGAAAATGCTAGTCCTGATCTTCAGTGGGATGATTATTGGAAGATGGTGCGAGACGCTCAGACAGCATCTGGAGAAGCGAAATACCCCAACCTTATCAAGTTCGTGGGGATATTGGCCTCACTACCTTTTCAAATTGTGCAGTGGAGCGTGTCTTTAGCCAGCTTAAGCTGGTTAAAACTGATCACAGAAGCAGCTTGAAGTCCACATCACTGATTTCTCTGCTTCAGAGTAAGATGGCCATGAAGAATGGGCGCTACTGTGCTGCCAGTCTCAAACCAAGCAAGAGAATTTTGGAACTTGCTTCTACAATGAAATCAAATGCAACTGATGAAGAGGTGGTTGCAATAAGGAAGGACTTTTTAAGCAAGCTGCACGTTTAAACTGTATTTTGAAATAACTTTTCTATATATACAGATATGACATATCTAAGTTTAACCATGTAAATAAGAGCAAGTTGATGCTCTTTTAATGTTCATAATATATTGTTTGATTGATTTTCTGTTTGCAAAATTTGAAGGAAATTTTATTCGATTGAAGGAAATTTCATTCTGTTTGAAGGAAATTTTATCATTTTTTGAAAGGAAATTTTGATTAAAAAAAGGAAATTAAAACTTTTCGAAGGAAATATTGTTTTCTTAAAGTGGAAGGACTGGTTAAGATCCAACTGGTTGCCGAAAGACGCAATATCTTGACAACCTGCTGCCGAAAGACGATTCATCTTGACAGCACAAGAGTTCCACTATGGCTGTGTTTACATAGTTTATACAAGCTATTAGATTTTATTTATATTTATATTATTTAAACAAGTTACTCATTAATTCCTTGTGGACAACCTGTTGCCGAAAGACAATAGTAGAGCACATTGAAACTTAATGAGTTAAATATTATCCTAGTTATCAATATTGTTTACTTTATTCACCTTAACTTTTGGTTACTTCATTTTGTAGAACCTCATAAATGTATCTCAGCTGTGGATATTCTCGGCATTCAACATGGTCAAGATTTTCAAAAGAGTGGGCCTTTTTGTGGGTGAGATCAGTAGCTGCATTTGCTAACTGTAATAGGATTGTGCTGCTGATTTTCTTGCCAATCGCCTTAAGAACTCTCCCAAGTGAATACATATCGCAGGCAGTTGTAACAGGAGATCCCTTCAAGACTTCTGGTGCAATGTGTTTGTACACTTCCTTGTATTTCTTTGCCTTTGGTCGAGAGATTTCACAAACTTTCCCAAAGTCAATTAGGTATCCCTTATTTTGTGCAACCAACACATAATTGGACTTCAAGTCACAGTGGAGATATCCTTTTTGGTGCATGTGGTCAAGTGCATCAGCACAGATGAAATATATACAGATGTGTAACTTCAGGTAAAAAGTTGTTCCACGGCCGCCATGTTCCTATAGCAAGCGCGCGACAAAGCCGACAATTCGTCTTTTCTCACTTCTTAATTGCTTTCAACCAGCTCAAACATTTAACAATGATGCTCTTAACTGTTTTATACAAGAATTTCGATCTAAAAAGGCCACGAAAGAAAAAAAAACGTTCGTGTTTTTCACGCCGCCATGTTCCTAGCAAGCGCCATTTGGGGAAATTCGAGGACACAAAAGCCCTATGAAGTTACACTTCTGGTATATCCTTAATCTGTGGCATCAGTGATGTCATAACATATGCAGAGCCATCTTTTGGTTGACATTTCTGAAGCTTGATGTTGGTAGAGTGGGTCAAATAGCAATTTGAACACTGTTATAGACTGACTGTTCTCCCCAATAAATTGCATTATCAGGGAGATTGTTTTTTTGTCTAGCTGCACCCCAAGTAACAATGGGATACATCGGTGTGACAAGTTTTGCATAAATATTGCTTCTTTATATAGCATATCAGCAGTGCTGTCAATCAACTGGTTTTCAACAACTGTTATTTCTAATCTACTGAACTTTTTAAGGAAGCAATTGCCAAAAACTCCATTCCCTATTGATTCATTGCTAATTTCCTCCAATTCTTCATGTCGAATAGTGTTAATACCCGCTGTACAAGTACTTGAGCTGGACATGTTCAACTGAGTTACCTTTAAATTGAAATTGAATAACTATTTATTAGTAAGGTTTTTAAATATATAATTTTTATATAGTGATTTGTACAGCCATACTGGATTTTGGAATCAGGGGGGTATTGAATTTGGTTGGGTTGATGTTATTTTTTATAACTTTATATTGCTATTTTAGTTCCTTGCAATTGGCTTCTTTATATAATAGTGTGTGACCAACAAACCATTTGATATAGTTTATGTCACAATTCTCTTCTTGGCAGGAAGTCTCATTCTCAAAAATCGTAAGCAAATTGCCTTTCATCTTGAATCATGGGAATGAGGCTTCCTGGCAAAGGTAATATATATATATTATATAGGTAATAGCATATGGATATGGACATATTTATATACTGTAGTTATATTCAATAAAGGATTGATGAAATGTATTTGTATTAAAAATTGAGTATACCTTATTAGTAGTGCTTGCCCTGTTGTCCAACTTAGTTGGTAATTTTTTGTTGACGTCAACACTTCTTTTCCAAAGTTTGTAATATTTACAAGCAATGCTCCTTTGCTGGTCGGCTTTTGCTTTGACATCACAAAGTGCATCTTCTATGAGCACCGCGCGCTTCAACTGCGATTTCTGATGTTGCTTGCGCATCTTTCTTTTCTCCTCGATTGTATGTCGCATGCTGATATTTACCAAAATATTCGGATATACGCTCGACTTGTTCGAGGATACTACAGATAGACCTTCGCACGAAAACTGCAAATATTGGCGCCTAATATTTCTATATCATTGGTTTTCCCTATATGGAAGTGTTGCCTATATAAGGAACATGGTTACTTTAGCAACCGTACAGAGAATTTTCTGCATTTCATATTTTTAAAGGGAATTCGTTGGTGATGAAATTTGAAAGAGGTTTTTATCCTTGTAAAATGTGTTTAAATATACTTATGGATAAATGTAATCATTTCTTATGTACTCTATATGTATTCCTTATGGTATTTACATGGTTAAAGCTAAGGTGAGTTCATTTAATACAGTGCTAATATTTATATATATATACAGTATTTTATACAGTTAAAATCCATTATCCACTTCCCGTTTATAATGCGAAAATATAGGCAAACTGTTCTAGTTTTTTATCTGATATTATGTGGAATGTGCCGAAGTGTTAATTGTAGTCATCGAAGACTACTAGGGAATATTTCCTAGTAGTTTTTGGTGACTGTAAACAGTGCAGTTGTGGTGGTCCGCTTAGGCAGAGGTTTAATAATGCTGGATGCCTTTTAGGTGTCATTAAATCTCTAAAGTATTAAATTATGTTTGCTGTTCTATAAGCAACAAACTAATCTATGACACAATGCAATGTGTAATAATTTTCTACTGTTCTCTGTTCCTGATTTTGATTTTACTATTTGCTAATTCCTCAACTTACTCAAAATAGCTTTAGCATATTTAAGCTTGTTTCTCAGAAGTTGAGCATGCAAACATGCAGCTATGTCCTCTTCAGTGGCAACTTTGCAGTTTGTTTATAAACAAATCTCTTTCCCATTGACTGAGCTTGGCTCTTGTTTCTCGCTGTTGTTTTGAGACACGGGTTTCCATCACAGCCACTTTTTGCATGAACACGATCGTCATAGTAAAATTTGTCAGAGGGGAACCGTTTATATTTTTGTCTGGCTTTATCAAATTGCAGAACTTCATTCGTCTTTCCCATCACAAACTCAATAGCTTTCCCTAATTTTGTTACACGTCCCATAGAATTTTCAGCTTGGTCTCTGCAGTTGATACTGGAACAATTATCTTTGTTTACTGTTTACTGTTTACTGTTGTAGGATGTCTCAGTGTTTCTTGTAGCTCATTAACTACTGAACAGCCAGCATCTGTAATGAGCATAAACATACAATGAATGTTTACAAGTTAAGAGGTTATTTATAATTCTACTACTACTACCATGCAGATAAGCCAGAAGCTCATTGCACATCCTTATACACTGTAGCCTATGTGTTATAATTATGGCTATATAGACCTCTGGAAGTTCTCTTTACCTATTGATACTTCTGTACAACCATGTTTCTCACTGTTAGTACTTGAGTCAGGCATTATGCTGATTGTGTTATCCTCATCAAGCTCAGCTGCTCCCAGATCAAAAGTGTTACATGAATTATCTAGCTTGAATCCAGCAATTTCCAGTTCAGACTCTTCGTTCTCTAGATGTTGTTCATGTGTGCCTGGCTGTTCTTCCATGTTAGATTGTTTTTCATGTATTTCAGCCTGTCGCTCTTCATTAGTAATGCTGTCAACCACATTACCAGATGGCGAGGTAATCACAATCTGAAGCTGACCATGCTCATCTTCAACTCGAATGGCCTTTATTGGAAGGGTAACAGCATTTGCTAAGCATTGCTTCCAGCAATTGAAGGTACTGGTACCTCAACACAAAAATTGCTGGACCGAAAGTGGTGAAGTAAAGGACCTTGCGGACTCATATTTGATTCCTTTTCCCCATCAAGAAATTCAGTATCACCATCCTCGTGCTCAATCCACCAGATTCCTTTACCTGGCAGGAGAAAATCACTAACTCTTTCAAGGTGAGCTTGCCATGATCTGATGTGCTTGTCTTTTAGGTCTTGTGGAATTATGGTGTTACCATACAAGGGCAGTGATGCTGCAAGCTTAGAAACAGATGCTTCTTGCTTAGAGAAACAAGAGCCTTGAAAAGCTTGCATCTGTTTCTCGGCTTGCAGTCTGATGAATATGTTTCCAATGATGTGACTTGGGTGGTAGGAGGAGGTTGACTTAGTGATGTTGGTGATAGTGTTTTGCTCTTCAACATTTTTTTTGCATGCTTTTCCACTGATCAGGCGATGTTGCATTGCAGCATGGCTAGTGATGTTATGATAATAATTGCCATACAGCTTACGGGTGGTAATTTCCTTAAGTTTGAATCCAAATACTTCTCTACACAAGATGCCATGGTACCATGTCATGTTGTGCAGGCAAAGAACAAACTTAGGAGTTCTCTCAGCTTCTGAACTGTAAGCAATTCTTTGAATTTCTACCAGTGTGGTCAAAAGTTGCTGAACCAGCTTTGAACTAATAATCTTGGATGATTGTTTCGCAAGGGTAATAAGTGCACAACGATAATCAAATGTTCGTTTAGTTTCCTTCCCACCGATTGAACAAGTAATGATGTCCTTGACAGCAATAGCATCTCTTTCAGGCAGGTGATGTGGAAGTTCAGTAAGAATGTTTTCAATATGTTTTCCGATGTCGTGAAGTGGTTCAAAGCTAAGTATCTCATACTTGTCACAGTTGATGGATTGGAGAGTTGATGTTGGGTTGGTGTAAAGTAAAGCTGGTACCCGTTGAACCCCATGTAAATCCTCTGCCAAGATCTTCTCAAGTTCATTCTTTTTGTCACCTTCATAAATTCCTCTAGCGTTCAGTTCTCGAATAAGTTCATCCTTCTTCAAGTTTTTGAATGGCTTGGGAGATTTTGCCAGATAATTTTTTCTTCCTAGAGGACCAGCGAGCACTAGCTGTTGTCTGTTGGACAACGACAGGTAGTGGCTGTAAAAACAAATGTCCTGGTGATACACCTGTTGTGCATTTGCACCACATCCAGAACAGTAAAAATTGCCTCCTTTCTGTTGACCAGCCTCAGTGACATTGTTTCCAGATTTTGTTTGGAGCTTTACTTTCATGTCCTGCAAGCACTCGAGTTGTGTGTCAATGTAAGACAATTGCTCAACATCTGCACAACCAGACCTTGCAACAATATAGACTTCAGGTGTTTGGACTTTCATTTGGATATCTATGTTCTTATTTCCGGTCAGGTTTTGATATTCTTCTGTTGTGTAATGCACTGCATGGTCATAAAGGCATGACACCATGAAAACTAAGTGACCATGATTGGCAATTGTTGAAAGATCATGCCACATCTTCAGGTGCCTTGTTCTTTCAATATCTTTCAGCCTAGCTCGCATTTCATCCTCATTTTCTCCTTCTACATGTTCATTGATAGCTTTAATGATTTTGTCAGACTATTCTTCGTCAGCTTGTCATACCCGTCATTGGTCCTATGCCTCATGTATTTTTCTTGACTCGGCAGCATCCTTTCTCTTATTTCTAGCAGTGGCTGCTTTCGTCCATTCACTACAAACTCTGTTTCCACCATCTCTCCAGAATCACTGAGTACCATCTTGACATACTAAAAATAGAAAATGAGTAAAATTTTATAAAGATAAAGTTAATATTTGCACATTACGCCTGTGCCGTATTTAACTGGGGGAGAAAATTATTCATGATTTATGTTAAATGCCTTAATTATGTACTAATTAAGATTAGTACAGTATTAGTACTGTTGACTATTTGTGTCAAATATTTTGCTAAAACCAGATGAGTTAAAGAGAAATATATTATTTATATGTACACACACACCTTTCGTGGTACTATTTGTTGTCCAACAGTATATTCACCCGATAATATTTTTTCTTTCATGTCAGCCTTCACACCACTAATTTCTCCACCATGTCCCTTGAGTTTCTTTCTTCTGACTCTCTCATCGTTCCCACCATGTTTAGCCATTCTTTTGCAATTTGACCTCCATTCTTTTGCAATTTGACCTCGATTCTTTGCTATTTCACCCTGAGTGTTCTTGATGTTATGTTTTCTTGCTAGAGTTGACCAGTTTACAACCATGTTATCTGGATAATTTTCCACTTCTCTCATTTTCTCCTTATCAAAATTCTTGTTTTCCAAGTTTCCAACAGGACTTCTCTTCTTTGTGCCAGCTACATTGGTTTGATGTTTTGCATCTTCAGTACTTTCAAATGCCATGGCAATGCGTGATTGCTGTGTTGCTGCTAAAGATTGGCGGTTACCATAGCACCTTAGAAATATAGAGGTATATTATTTTAGTTTGTTGTTCCTGCTTACATATTAATTATTTTTGTCTTTGCATTAAATTGCATATAATTATGTAAGGTTTAAGGGCTGCCATGGCCAGGAGCTTTGGGAGGTAACTAAGATAACAGCAAGCCCTCGACTCAGGCATTAGAACTATAGAAGCTATTTAATATACTGTACCACAGACATACTGTATTTACCTCATAACCGATGTATTTACCTCCTCCAAACAAGCTTTTGTCTTTCGTTAAAAATTTCTTCTTTCTTTTTTTCTCTCAGCACAACTCTTCTTCGCTTGGATATTCAATGTGGGAAGAGTGGTAAGGGCTTTCTCAAGGGGTACATTAACTCTTTCTGGTCGGTCGCATTTTAATTATGTTGTCGCAAGTTGTCGCAAGAGCAGTTTGAGTACGATCTCCTTTGCCAAATATTTCCCCCCTGGCAATGAAATTAACACCATTGGAATCCTTACAAAATAAGCTTTTTAACAGTGGGCTATTTTGCCGACTAAACATTACAGAATCAAAAATACTAAAAGTTTAATCCCAAACGTACCTCCAGTCATACTTCAGTTCAACTCAAACAATCTTTAATATCTTCTCATATGTTTATTATATCGACAGACTTCTAATGGTCGAAATTTAGCTTTTTATCTGTGTCTTTATTTGGTAAAACTTGGCTGCGATACGGCGGAAAGAAATATTTATTTTGAATTTTTTTTATTTATCGGGAATTTTCCAACATGCACGCGCTTGTCGTAGTTTGACTATATATGGTTTGCCCACGCGCTTCAGTCCCGACAAAAAGATCTTATATAGGGTATTGTACCCTGGGGAATTCATTCCGGCCACTTAAAAAACCATAGCAACAGTCTTTGTTTGTGTTTGGGCCTTTTCCGGTTGTTTTTGTCTGAAATTCCGGTTTGATCCGTACGCTACATTTCAAATTTCGCCGTAACTTTGTCAATTTTTATTGTGTTTCTTTGCAAGTTGGTCAGTATGTACAGTTTTTAATGCTCTATAAAACCGTGTATTAGCGAAGATCACACGGTTTTAAAACAGAAGTTATAATCGACCAAAGGTACTGAATATATAATTAGTTTACGATAATAATAAATATCAGATTACAAAGGTGTTAAAACTCACGGAGATCTGTAAAACAATGTGTTTTGCGATTTGTTTGGCATTGGCCAAGAACAGGTGTGTTTGCTGAATCGATTGGTGGTATTTTCGTCCGTTTTGGGTGAGGGGCGCCAAAGATACAAGCGCTCAAAGTCATCATTCGTTGGCGAATGATATTCGACGCTACCGTTTAGAAAGAGTTAAAAACCCGTTGGAATACTGGATTAATTTCATCATACACCGTTTGTGCTCCAGTCTGGTATTCTCGTCACATACACTTGATCTGTACAGGCTGTTTACTTACATTAGCTGCAATATTTTGAGCCACAACCACAGGATTTTCTTTAAGAAAGCCTTGAAATTGCCTTGACTTAACCGGGAATAAAGCCTGATACACGGAGTACCTGTGACAACAGCTGGGGCAATCCATCAAGCTGTGTTCGTCTTTGCGCGTGGTGGATAATTCTTTCCAGCTATCGGCAGAGAAAGCTTTCAAGTATTGGTGATACATGGTTTACAACCATGATAAAGTAGAATTTTGACATATTTTTATAGCTGTGTGCGCACTTGGAGACCTTAGTCTATCAAAGCAAATTTTGAATCTGGCGCCTAAATCTTCATTACGCACATCTAATTTTGACAGATTATAATCTTAAATTACTGATAAATAAGTCTCTTGTTTCATCATAGCACTGCGCAATATTGTCTGCAAAATTTATGCTTAGTAGCCTTTTAGATTTGTATTATTATAAAGCAATAAAAGCATGTTGCGGTATAAATGCGAACTTGTGAGAACCCGCTTATCATTCCCTGCAAGGCGGTTACAAAAGTTCCATGTTTTTGTTGCTATTTTTAGACCAACAACTGGTCACGTGACACGTTTTTAAAATTTCGGGTCCGTTAGAAAAATTCTAAAATTATGCTGAGTATCATTAACACCCAAAACCCGGTCAATTCTTCTTAAAATCATTGTAAATAATTTTTCATGAATTAATGCACACTGTGAAACCTGACCCAGTCATTAACGTACCTGAGTATAATGTAATCCCTATTTGTGAACCCTTTAAACTAGACACACACTGTTCACTATGAAAGTACCTTCGATGACTTCACAAGTATAACTAAATTACTAAGGTTTACTAAATTACTAAGGTTTACTATAGATTACTAAGGTTTACTGTAGATTTAGTAGAGGGGCTGAGGCTGTAAAATTAGGGTTTTGCACAACCCACCCACCAGAAAAGGTTTGACTATTGTTTCTGATAGTTTAAACCCTCTTCTTTCAGACCAGGTACTATGTAGTTTCGGAATGTGGTATCAAAGTCGAGATATGCACCTATTTGTAACTATGAAAACGACGCTTTAACAAACATGCGTTACAGCCATTGAAATTTTATCGAGGTGAGTTGAAAACCAATTGTGGCGTGAACGCTGTGTTACCAAATAAAAAAATTTATAACGTCGGATATCATCATTGAACAAGTCTAATTAGTAGAAAAACGCACACTTTAATAAACCGTATATTTGCAATTCTCCTGCACATGCAATTTTGAACCTTGACTCTTTGAATCTTTTTCGGTATAAATACCTGCCTAAACTATTCAAAAATGGTATGCCGACCTGTTGTCGGAAGAAAACCTAATTAAAACCATTATTATGTTCGAATAAAACCGTAAATGTATTTGGCCGTGATTTAATATCTCTCTGGAGGTCTGGGGTGAGTTATAGTTCTCCTTCTTTGGAATGTATTTTAACCCTATTTGGCATACATTTTTATAACATTGTTGTAACAAATCATTATATATTTCTATCTTAACTAATAGTCAAGTATTCACACAAGTATTTTTGTTTCTCTGCGTAAAAACACGCATAAAAGAACCAATATGTTCTGACATCATGATTTTAAGGTTGGATATCGCTAATATTGGAACGGAATCGGAAAAGAGAATGAGTTTTAAATGGGCCTTAAAATAGTCTCCATGATTTTGGCTAAATTTATTGCCTAAATTGAATGCCTAAAATAATTTCCTAAATTTCACGCTATGGCTGTTGACTAATTGGTTCTTGTTTGCGAGATTTTACCATGTCGAGAGTTTAATTGAATATCGGCATTTAAAGGTATCTTGCAATACTTTTAGTCATACTTTGTCCGTTGATCATGATCAATTCTATGATTAGGTCAGTTCACTCTCCGTCAGAATCACTTAAATATTGGGTGTCATTATAACAGTTTCTACAGCTTTCTGTTGCCATACAAAGACATGCCTCTGTGCATTTCAGCTTGTTAGACTTGCATGAACATCTGCTCGCACACGATGAAGATTTGCAGTGACAAACTGTTAGTTCCAGAATTTCCGTAGGGGCGATGCTTTTAGTTGTCCACACAACAGGGCCTTTTTTAAGAAATCGTTAGTGGGGGGGGCCCATCATCGAAAGGGGACGTAACAAGTGGGTGGTGTATTACAGGTGTGGGAAGGTGAAGGGGGGTCTAGGGTCCTCCTCCAGAACATTTTTGTATTCTCGAGTATCTTGTGGCTTGATTTCCTGCATTTTCAGAGAATATTTTTGATATATCCCATCTAAACGGAGCCAGGTTTAGTTGTGAGACTACCATAACTTTCCTCTAAACTCAGTTTTTCCCCTTTTTTTGCTTATACTTTGGAAAAAAGGGACCTTCACTGGGGGAGCCAAAATAGCTTACTGGGGGGGGGGGCAACATGGGGGCTGGGGGGGCTTTTGCCCCTCCAGTACATTAGTTAAAAAGGCCCTGCCACACAATGACTTAAGTTCCCAGCCATGACCATCGGGATCTTGGATATTCATCATAGCATCTAAGGATTTCCTCCAAATTAGTGTTTGGTAATGCGCCCACTTGATGTGGTGGTTTAAGACTATCCGACGTTGGTGGCAGTTGTTTCGGTTTTCTGCCCTTTCTGGCAAAAGTGAAAATATCGTACATTGTCAGCTGTTGTGGCATTTGGCTTCACGGTACCATAAAGACTGCAGATAAACTTCTCACATCCAGCTGCTGTGGCATCTTGAAGATTGATATATTCACCAAGGTTTGCTAATTCATTCTGATGAACCTTACTCCCAAGAAGAACATTCAATGCTCTCTTCTTACCCATTCTGTAAAGAGCACTCGTTGAATCACAACCGGTTAACGTGTGGAAGGTTGGCAGAACCTGACAAAGTTCCGGTCCAAGATTGGCAACGATTGTATGCATTGGAACAAATCGAACTTTGTCCTTGACACCAGTGTGAAACCATAACTCTCTGCAATTTATGCTGCCAAAATGCACTGTGCAAAGAACAGCAACATCTGTGTCCGGCGACTGCACAACAATTCTCTCATGAGTTAATGCTGCGTGTTGGGCATGGAGTAAAATTCTTGTGTCTGCTTCCTCGTGATCGGAAAGTAGTGATGTCAGGATAGAGGTTTCACGTTGAGTTAGGGATACCGCCTTATTTCTATTTGTGAATCCACCACCAATGACCAACTGCTGCATGTGCTCTAATTCATCCTTTGCCATGGTACACCATGCTTCTGAAAGGAAAGCACACAGGTTGGTTTTGTTTTGGGGATTTGAGATGTACTTGTCCCATTGTTTGGGTATCGGTGTTGAATGCCTGTGGATCGATATCTCCAAAGCTTTCTGGTCTCCGCTCCTTTGACGTTCGGCTGATTTGATTGAGATAGACTCATACCGATCAAATACGACGTGCACCCTGTGGCATCCATTACGACCGAATTTACTAGCAAGGTACGCGTAATACTTCGCGGCAAGATCACCAAATGTTGCAGTTCCACATGCAATTTTGACCATGTGAATCAAGGCCATCACATCCATTATATAAGCCGAAGAACTGGACGAATCGTGCTCCATTGGCAATAAATTGGGAGTGTCAACGGCGTAATCTTCAAGCATGCCAAGCAGGACACTCTTGTTGGTTTTCCTCATGTTGCCATCGCAATGAGCTAGGGAAAACGGGACTGCACTGAGCTCGTAACTAAGAAGTTCCTGTAAGTCGATGTCTCTGTTCCTTGCAGCGACAAGTAATCTGCCGAAAAGCAAGCGATCACCAGCAATGGAAACAGTTTGTTCGTTTGCGAGCTTCAGTGACACCTTTTTCGCTGTCATACGAAAAGTGTCGATGCTAAGTTTAGGCAGTGGCTCCCAGAAATTTACTTCATTGGTGTTCAATCTCTTCTCTACAAAGTCCTGTAGTTGATCTTTGCCCAGTTTTGCAGCGTCAAGAAGCCTTGTTGTTGCATCTTCAGGGAGAACGACTCCAGTGGATAAATTAATGAGTGGTGATGGGTGGTCATCTTTCTCGCAGCTATTTACTTGGAATGGGTTTGCAACCCATTTACCGGACTTAAAGCATTTCTGGATTTCCTCGATATCATGTTCATCTCTTGACATTCTACCTGGTTGTGCGTCTGCCACAGTAGAACAAATCGTGTCTTCGATGGAACACATACTCTTTAACGCTGATGTTAGAGCAGCCCGCTCATGGCTCGTTAGAAGCCATCTCTCCAATGCTTGAAGTTTTTGGCTTATACCCACGATGCCACCTTTTGTTTTCGTGTCGCGGTTGATCGACTGCTCAAGAGCCATGTCCGTTGAAACTTGGGTGAATGGCTGACCTGTGCGACTAACAGAATGATTCCCTTTGCGGAATTCGTTGTGGACAATGGGGTGCGTGTCTTCTAGCCTCTTCATATCGGCAATGTAAACCGGTATCCAGCAGGAATAGTTCTGTCGATCCATTGCGTAAAAGTGTGGCAACATTGCAGCTGTGGCAGACAAATGTAAAGCCCAGTTCCCTGTCCGTTCTGCTTTGATGAATTGTAGCAGGATCACCACCATATCGATATACTCATTCCAAAATGCAAACAAGTGAGACTGCTTCGTCGATTCTTCCTTAAATTCTTCGAAGATTTCCAATAACTCTTGGTTGTCACTGATCATTTCCTCGATCCGTTGTTCAACAAGACCATGCTCACTTTCAATTGCCAAAAGACATTCTTCATAACTCTGTACCAAACGTTGCTCTCTTGACTGCATGAATGGTTGGTCAAATCGCTCATCTTCCTTTAGCCATTGTGTGAACTCGTTCCACAGACGGAAAAGTGCTTCAAGTGAAATCTTATGCGCCCCTCAACACTGCCGCCGCTGTGCATTCTGCATAAACACCTGATTCCACTAGCATGTCTTGAATACCAGAGTTCATGTATTTATTTCCCAGAAGCGACAGATAATATAATGCGATGTGAAATTGAATCACCGTGTCTGAAAATTCTTGAGGATGTTTCCATTGGATTTGCTTTGCTTTCATGTAAATGGCCAGATCGAATGTTATCACGGTGGAAGCTTGTCCTAGACTTGATGTCATGACTTGGGGCTTGCTTCATTGTGCTAAATTCGACCGAGTTTGCTTGTACCATTGGACAGTAACCGATATTAGTTTGCTGTGGACACCGTGAGTTGACTAACACATTAACTCCACTCCATCCCGGGACCATTTGCAAATTAGAACTGATTGGTTGCATGTCAAAATCATAAAGTTTCTCTGGGCAGAGACACAGAAGCATCCAGGCTTGATCCATTGAACAACAAAATCTGTACTTGTTGTCAAGGATTTGAAACCAATTCATATATACGTTGCCAAGAAATTCCTTTGTTGCCAAGAAATTCCTTTGTCAACGGCCGTTTCCCAAAATAACTGAATTCCTCTATGACAGTTGAATGTACCTGATCAAGAGATCTCCCATCTTTTGAATGGTCTCCCAAAACTTCTCGTTGAGGTAGTGGTCTGAACTGCTTCTGCTGGTAAACCACCATGTTGGTCACATGTGTTGTATGCTTACCATCAATAGTCTCCTCGTTGAGATCGTTATTATCTGCGGCCATCTGAACAAATGATCCAGGATGAATATTTGAAGGAATTATTACCCCAGAAACATCAACCACCGCCAGTGCTTCCTTTGCTAGACTTCTATCAATTACTTCCACTTCTTCATAAGATGCTTTGGGAGCTTTATTCGGGCACGAGATGCACAGTGGATAATATCTTGAGCAAGCATTATTACACGCCTATCCTCCATACCTTGTTGGTTGGTGTTTTCAACATCATGGTTTGCCGGTGTACAAACATTTTGGAATAATAGCTCTTGAAGTGGTTGTATTGAAATACCTTTGCATTCTTTAATTTCAGCTCTAATGATATCTGCTGCATCCTGGATTAATTTTTCGGTTTCATTGCAACCCTTTTCAGCTGGAGTTTGGGTTTTGTTATGAAATGGTTTTGCCGCAGTGTTAATCAAGTCATTCAATGATATAGACTTCGAATAAACAAGTTCTGCTTCCGTTCGAACGTCCGGTTGATGGAAAACAATTTTGTCCAAAAAATGCTTTCTCAAATTGTCCTTTAACTTCTGTCGAGTGTAACTGTCGCCATCATGTCGTACGCTTTGCCAGTGTTTATACCGGGTAACATGTAGCTGACTAAATCTGAAAATGCAGATGCATGTGGAGATTTTCCTTAGTCACGGTTGCCTTGCGCTTCATCAAAAGATTTTGGTCTACTAACGTACTTGGCGTCTGATCGCCATGGTTAATGCACCACATGAGACTTGGAATGTTGAAAATATCAAACCGTTTGCCCAGAAAATCCTCAACAAAAAAAATCAAACCAGCAATCGTCCTCACAATCGTCAGCTACTGCAAAAGAAACATCAACAGAAAACCTCAAAGAAAATATGACTCTGTTAAATATCCAGCTACAGCTCGTGAAAAGTCCTTTTATTTGATGAAATCGCAGCTTGCCAATCTAGAAGCAGAATTTATACTCTATAAAGAGAACAATCTCAGAATTCTCTGACTCCATGGAAAAGAAAGATGACGAAATAAACTCTGCTAGCATAGAAAAACGGCAAGTTATAAGTGACCTAACATTAACACAATTACAAATGGAGAAAGATATTAATGCCCTAACTAAAAGATGTAAAAAATAGAAGAAAAAACTCAAACCTATTAATATCAGTAAATAAAAACAAAAATAATCTAATCCTGAAGATCTTTCTTGGGCCCGATGTCGTCCCCACAACCTATGTCTAACTCGGTCAACACGTACAACATACTGACATCAAACAGCTACAAAGCCCTTTCCAATGAAGGAAATAGTTATGCTGAGACAACGAAGAAACCAATCAACACCAATGAAGAAAACCCTCAATCAAAGAAAGAGAGCTCTTAACCAAAAAATTACAGACTTCAACCAACTAAACATGACCTACAGTCAGAGAAAGAAAGCCCTCAACCAGTTAAGCAAATTTTCCCAGTACCAACTACACCAATAATGCAGAAACCATTATTATATGTGATAGCAATGGACGATATATAAAACCAAAACTGCTCTGCCCAAACTCAACAATCCGATATGTTCGTTGTCCAACAATTACTAAAGCAAGACAAATAATTGAAAACACTAACTTCACTAACCCCACAAATTTTATCATCCATTGTGGACCCAACAACATCAAACAACTTCAACCAGACCGAAATGTTGTCACTGAAATTGAAGATATTAACCTCATCAGAGAAAAACATTCAGAATGTCGGATCCTCATCTCTGCTCTACTGCAGAGAAAAGATGACCTAAACGAGCAGATCTCACCCATTAACAATGGATTTGAAAAAGCACTACAGACCAAACCTAACACCTCATTCATCCACCACAACAACATCAATATAGATAAGGACTTGTATGACAAGAAACACCTTAACGAAAGAGGAGTGAAAATGGTTGCCAAAAACATTAAAACTACATACTTCAACACCACACCGAAGACAGTGTCCTATACTGGCTATAGAAGAAACAACTCGCAACAGAAACACCCTACAGTCCCATACAGCAATCAATCCATTTGTTCCTAATTACCATCAACTACCATTTACACCCTTTGTACACTCCCCACCACCTACCGGCATCATGAATATGCTGCAGAACACTAAAGGAAATATCAAACAACAAGCCCACAACCCCTCAAGAACCAACCAAATCACAGCCACCTCAATTAATTGAACTGATCACACAACTGTATAGCTGTATCTAAAGAAAACTGTAAGTTTATTTATATACATATATTCATTACTTACATAAAAGTACATTAAATGTATTATAATATAATTATTATACAAAATTAGTAGTTTACACCATACCAACCTTTAGAAAATATTAACATTTAAGTTTTTTGAAAAGATTTATAATTGGCACTCTCTATCAGATATAGTCAGGGAGGTGGATGGGTCAAATATATGTGCACACTTACCTCATCGAGGGGCAAATTTCTTTAATGAGAGAATTGTAGCTGTGAACATGATGATCACGTTTTCGGATGTTGTTTTTGTTAAATTTTCTTGAGGAAGATAACCAACACTGTTTTCTAACAGCTTCGAGCACTTGCGAACGGCAGCCATGTTGTTTATATATTTTCACGTGAAGAAATTAGCCCACGGTATTTCGGACAGCGGAGCAGCTTAAACTTCAAGTATGCAAATTAACGCATTCTTTCCTTAATTTGCATGTGTAGTGAAAAATATATCAAATTTCAAAATCTGTTTATTAAATTATGTCGAAATTATGTCAAAAAGAATTCAAAAATCTCAACCTTGGAATGTTAAAATAAATTTAACACCACTATGGTGGCCCACACGTGCCATCAATTATTTTACTTATTTTTGTGATTTTATTTTATGATTTTTGTTTTGTTTTCTTTTTTTTTTAATTAAATTTAATAAAAAAATAAAATAAATAAAAATAATTAATTTTATAAAAAAATAAATTAAAACTAAAATGTTATTTAATTCAAAAATATATAAAAAAAAATAAATTAAAAAAATAAAAAGATAAAAAATAAAAATAAAAAAGAAATAAAATAAAATAAAAGTCAAAATAAACATATTTTGCACCCCCCGTACTTAAAACAAGATGGCGGCTGGCTCGGAATGGATGAATGACGACCAGCTAAAATGTGATTTGGAGGATTATGTAAGAAGGAATTTTCAAAAGAGTGAAATAATTGATTTCGTTAAGGAAAAGTACCCAATGTACGTTTGGAGCTTTAGAACTCTAGGCAGAAGAATGAGTTATTTTGAGATCAAATACACGGACTACAACGTTGATGTTGACCAACTTGAAACGGTGGTGAGACAGGAGATGGATGGACCAGGTAGACTGTTAGGCTACCGATCTCTCCACAAAAAAGTGAGAGAATTACACAACTTAAACGTGCCAAGAAGTCTCGTCTACGCGATGATGCAGGAGGTTGACCCTGAAGGTCTGGAATCAAGGGGTAATGTGGGAAAATCGAGAAGACCTAAAAGGGACCAATGTCTTCACTGCACAGGTACAGTAAATAATAATTTGGCAGTCAAAATTTAGGCTATTTAATATTGTCACTTTGCCACAGGATATCGTTGACAGCTTGACATTAAAACCCACCCACTCATAATGATATAAATGTCGATTCGATGTTTTGCATGGAAACTTGAGCATGGCCCCTAAATAAATAAATGATTTTTATAGGGTCCTAATTATACAATATCTCTGGATGGCCATGATAAGCTGTGTGGATTTCAGAAGTCAATGTTTCCGCTTGCTATATATGGTGGACAGGATACGTTTAGTGGACGAATACTCTTACTAAGAATTTGGACAACGAATAATAAGCCTGAAATAATTGGGAGATTTTACTTTGATTATCTTTCTGAAAATCGGAGTAAGTGCAAGAGTTATCAGTTAACCTAAACTTTGGTATTTTACTTTGTTTAAAGTCACGATTTTGCTCTGATCAAGGGAAAAGTGTTTGAAATTACCAGTTATTACTACACATCCTGATGGCAGACCTCTGATCTGATTACTAAGCATTATTTATGTATTTCTGGAGAATCTCTATATAATGATATTGTTGTATCATTGTGCAATGTATAGTGTAGATAGGAAATGCACCCTTCCCTTAAGTAAGCATGATTGAAAATATAAAGTGTTGAAATATAGTTTCCCTGGCCTTTTTTAAAAGTAAGCCACACACACAGTACTGTATTATACTAGTCAATACATTATACAAATTATGTCTGATTCATGTATTTTAGTTTTACCTCATCGACTACGGGTTGATAAAGGAACAGAAACTGGGGTGATGGCAACAATCCATTGTTACTTAAGAGCCAAAGTTGGAGATGTTGATGATGCCATAGATACTGTTTTGTATGGCCCATCTACACAAAACAAAATAGAAAGATGGTGGCGAGAATTACTTGAGAGATTGGAACGGTACTTTAAAGAGCAATTGAATGGCTTAGTAGAAGCTGGAGATTATGATCCAACAGATGAGAATGATAGGTATGTGCTGCATGTTGTTGCATCAAGGGCTGATTGCATTATTCAACCAGGTGCAGCATTGATCACATGACTCTTGAATGTGATAACATAGCATGACAGTTGCGATTGGCCTTCAGTTGAGTTCGGATGTTCATACATACTCCTTGCTCTTAGATTGATATTTATAAGATAATAAATGGGATCACTATGCCAGGCTGAAATTGTTTCACAATTGCATGGCAAGTTTCAGCCTGGGTTGAGTTTTAGCTGAAGCTGAATTCCAGTTCACACTGGGTTGAAATTCTCATATCTTCAAACTTTTAAAAACCTGATTACCTTGCCTATTAGACTTGTATGAGAGTGTGGTTGAAAAGAAAGATGGAATGAACAGGGAAAACAAAGCCATATTAACGGTATATTTTGACCCCAGCTGAAAATCCTGAAATTTTCTTCATGTAATTGAAACCTCTATCTTAACTGGTTTTCATAAGGCAGGGCTGAAAAGAGTATCACCAGATAACAAGACACAAACTAACATTTATTATAATGATAATCTGATGTTACTTGTTACTCACAATGATATCATATTTTTAAGGCATTTGCAATATGTTGTGGTTTTATGTGTTAATGGTTAAAGGTTTTTTCTTAAGGATGATGCTTGCTTATGTTTATATTCCACTTCTTCAAAAAGAACTGGACATATTCAAAAACACAATATGGAACAACCATAGGGGCAGAAAGCAGAAGAGCAAAGAACTACCCGATGGAATTCCTGAGCACATATACAGTTTTCCTGAAAAATATGGGGCTACCAAATGTGGAACTCCTATCAGTGATGAGGACTTGGAAGAAGTAGCAGAGATCTCAAATATCCTGGAAAATACTAATGACTATTTAGATGCCGAATTTAGAAGATCTTGTGAAAGAGTATTTCCTGATGTGCATGATGTCACTCCGAAAGAAGCTGCAATTGCTTTTTGTTTTCTAAAGCACAACATGGAATTGGATGTGTGATATAATCAATTATCATGTAATACAGTAACTGTAAAGGAATTTGATATTATAAGATACAATTTAGCTTAATGACAGACAGACAATGTTACTAACTTTAATGAAGTTATCAGTTCACAAGTGTCAGATAATCAATGGAGGTCAATGGATTTATGGAGGACCCCACTAGCTTTGCTGAACATTTTATCCTCCTTAAATAAAGGATTATTATTAATGTTCTCAATTTGTGACTTTTAAACATAACTTTTACAACAATATTAACAAAGACATTTCAGTTAAAAACTAGTTACCAAGTTTCAGTTACTAAGTGTTTTGTGTTTGTGCCACACTATAGTTTCAACAGTTTGCAAAATCTGTTGCATTCATGTTGGGTAAAAAAGGTTTCAATTGCAGTCGTAGAAAGATTTCCTGCACAGAAATAGATTGATTTGTCATTCTCGTCATAGAGACGTGCACTTGCAATCTCAGGGTCAAACAGTGTATACCCAACACCTTGAACATCAACAATGATGAGTTGTTGTCCGGACTTAACATATGAATAATGTACAAGTGACTCGGCCTTCAAAGCAATTGGACTTTGGTCATGAACAACAATGTCACCAGTATTGTTCACATATTTCACAAATGTCCCATCAATGAATTTCTCAACTGTTACTGACTCCTCCTTAAATGTCCCATAATACAACTTGGTAAAGGTAAATGAATCACCAAATTCCAATGGGGCATCATTTCCCATCATTTGGGCAAAATTGCGTGCAAGGGCATGCATTTGTACCACTTTTCTCGTATGGTCATCTAATGAATTAAAAAGGGACACTAATTCTGGAATTCGTTCTGGCTTGTATCGCTTTAACACCATCTTGCCACTGACAGCTCTCAGCCCTGTTGCAGCAAATGCATCTCGGCAGCCTCCACTTGCAAATTTTTTTGTATGATGGTCCCCTTTCTCCAGCAAGAATATCGCAACGATAATTAACACCAATACCGAAATGATCCAAGCACGCTTTCTTCACGTTTTCCATGGTCTTTTCGTCGTTCTTGAAAAGCACCATTGTTAACGGCCCAATACGCGTGTATTTTTGTGCTTTCCCTTCAACTGATGCAGACAGCTGTTGCACCGTAAAGTATTCTGCTTCCTCTAGCCTTTCTTTCTTCCCTGCCCTTTTACACGATAGTTTATTCTTAAAGCTATCCCACTGTTTTCGCTTCGACATATTGTCATTGATATTGCAATTGTAAGGCAAAAGATCGGAAGTACTTCATATACTGCGGATATACTGGCCCAACTTCGTACCCAGGGTCTTAATTTTGCATTGTTGAATTGGATGCATTATGCCACGCAATGCTAACATCAAACCTAAGTCTAAGCACCGCAAACCTAAGTCTAAGCATCAAAGCAAGTCACCAACTATTTTGCTTCAGGATGTAGTCAGACCTGGAACTAGCAATCGATTCCAAGTCCTTGACAATTCAAACTCCATTGTAAGTTCCCAGGTATCGGGACATCAACGAGGACACTGGTTCCCGAGAATCAAGATCGCTCCAAAACGAATAAATTGAGACAACCCACATCATCTAACAAAAAGGTTTCTGATAAACCAACGGGTTCGTCAAACCCATTTGATAATCCATCAAATCAACCTTGCAACCGTGTTAATGTGGCTATACTTGGAGACTCAATGCTAAAATTTATAGACCCTTCAAAATTGTGTAAATGTTCAAAACGCAACATGTTGGTGAAAACGTTCCCTGGAGCGTTAAGAAAACTTATTGTATAGGAAGCTAAATAGAATTAATTCGAATTTTTTTAGGTATCTTTCTGATTTCCACCTACAAATTGAATAAAATGTTTGTTCAGAACGTAGGAAATTGCAACTCTGAGGTAGGAAATTGCCCCCTACTGCAACAGTCGTCCCATTCTACTGGATCTGCCCCTGTGTACACAAGTTCAGTCAAAATATGGAACGCAATTTACGCAAGTGAATATTATGTTCATTGAATTGTGCGGCTACTCAAGTTATTGCATGTAGCAGCACGCATATTTATCGACTTTTCGGATTATAATTCGCATCCTTCAATGTAAGCACGACAAAGACGAAAATATTACAAAATTTAGTAAAATGTCGCGGGATGTAATTTATAAAGCAGCACAGCTACGAAATGACGATACGTTGATAGCTACAGTAAATCCTCCACACCCTGCAGGATATGGCTGGCTTGACGTCAATGGTCTATTGGGAATAAAATGGATGAGCCAAAAACCAGCACAAGATATTCTTTGTTAGAGTTTCTACCATACGGATGCAAAAAGTCAGGCTGTCGAAATAACATGTGCGTTTGCGTTTTAGAATGGTCTCAACTGCACAGACTTGTGTGATTGTAATGCATATACGAATACTTCACCGGATGAAGATGATGTAAGCAGATGAGAACAGCTTGATGATGACGCAGACGATTAGATACTCCCTCTGTCTAAAGATGACCATTAACAGGACATTCCTCTCGTTTTATGGAGCTCTGGTGTCTAAAGATGACCATTAGCAGGACATTCCTCTCGTTTCCTGGTGCGCTGCTGTATAAAGATGATCATTAACAGGACATTTCTCTCCTTTCCCGGTGCGCTGCTGTATAAAGATGATCATTAACAGAACATTCCTCCCGTTTCCTGGTGCGTTGCTGTTTACAGATGATCATTAACAGGACATTCCTCCCGTTTTCTGGTGTGCTGCTGTTTTCTATGCTATCCTACCATCTGTTGAAGATAAACATTCACCCTGTTTTCTCCTGCGGTGCCGATGTATAAGAATCTGTGAGGGAGGTCCATGCTAAATTATGATTCTGTTTTTTTGCAAAAAGCATGTGAATTGTTCAGAATTTGGTAAGTATACTAGCTATACGGGTATAACAATAACTGGACAAGGTCAGAAAGGGTAAGTGCGTTTCTAATATTTAACAGAAATTTTGGGCCTATTTTCTTAAATAATTAAAAACACAAAGGATGGAAATAGCAAGGTATCCTGGAAAAAGCCTATCTAATCTGTTCCGATTTTCAACGCGCGTAATCCGCTTTATGCTTGTTCTTTCATTTAAATTAAGTTCTCAGTACATGGAGTATCCAGAAAATGATTGCTGCGAGGGTCAAAATATTGCGGGCGCATTTCACTTTCGCCGCCATTTTCTACAAATGTCAACATGTGCTGAGTGAGCGAGAAAAAAGTGTTTATTTAAGCTCTCAAGAAAAATGAACAAAAACAACATTTGAATTCGTGATAAGGGACCATTTAGCCACAATATTATCAACAAAAGAATTTGCCCCTCGACAAGGTAGGTAAAATTCCCTCTACCTCCCTGACTAATAACTAGAAATAACAAAATACATGAACTCGGAAATTTCATTTAGCATGTGAAATATTAATGGTATATTCAATAGAGTCCTTGGAGATAAAACCAAAAACAAGTACTTTCATGAATCCATTTTCAAAATTGATTTCATATTTCTAACCGAAACTTGGACAAACATATCTTTAAACATTCCAGGATTTGAGGCTATAATCTCTCAAATGGCTAAACCACTTACTAACCAGGTGTGTCGACAATCAGGTGGCATTAGTCTGTTATTCAAAAGCAAATTAAACAAATATGTAAGCAAAATCTCCAAATAAATACTAAACTCCGACCTGGATTTGTACATTTGCTGTACTTACATACCACCAGAAAAATCAAAATACTTTGAAAATGAAATATTTGAAGAACTTGAAAATAGTACTTTTCTCATCAAGAGCAAATGTAACACTTCTTGGTGATTTAAATGCTAGGACCAGTAAACTTGAAGATTTTGTTTCGAGTGAAGGCAGCGATCACATTGGTGATACAAGCGAAAACTCCTTTCAAGACAAAACTTTGACACCAACACCAATAATCATGGAAAACAGCAACATGAAAATACTAAATGGTCGGACCAATGACTCTTTAGGAAGAGCTACTTTTCATGGAAATATCAGAACTAGTACAGTTGATTATATAATCTGTAACCAAAAGTTAATACCAGAAGTTAAACATCTAGTTGTTAAATCCCCTAGCTACCTATCTGACAATAGTAAAGAGACAATAGCTACCTATCTGACAATAGTAATTTCTCCTGACGAAGGGCTTTAGCTCGAAACGTCGAGATTTTGTTTATATCTCAATAGGCACATGCGAAACAACCCTCATTTGTTCTTATCTGACAATAGTAAAGTTATAACATGGATCAATTTACATAAAACAAATAACAATATCCCCTCACAACCCCCATTATCAAAATTACCACTTCAATATATTTGGACTGATGAATCAAACGAAAATCTTAAGAAAGAATTAAAATCAGTCCAATCACAAAGAAATTTGAACACATTTCTTGATAATAATTTTTCATCTGACAGAGAAAGCATTAACAAATGTGTTAATGAGTAGAAAAAGTATAGACGTAAGATTAATGTTGCAAACAAAAAATGGTTTGAAAAATAATGTAGGTTCAAAAGACACCAGTTAAGAAAACTTGCTAATCAGAGGCATAGGGACCTAAATAATAATGAAATCAGAAACACATACCACACAGCTATGACAGATTATAAACATACTTTAGGTATGAAAAAGAACAATTTTCATTTCAATAAAATCCAAGAACTTGAAAATGCTAGCAAAGATCCACTGCTACTCTTAGAAATAGCAGTGATGATCTTGACTTTAATGAAACTAAAAAAATACCACAGCCAAGTGACTGGCTAAATCATTTTGAATCATTACATTCAGAACATAAATTAAATAAGGAACAAGGCGAAATCTGTGAATGCCTGAAAAATTATGAAACAATTAAAAACAAACTTACTAAACTTGATGGAATCATCACTGAAGCTGAACTACTAAAAGCAGCCAGAAAGAAAGCTGTTTATAATGACAGAAACGAAATGATAAAATCTAGTATTGAAATTTCTTTCGAAAGGTTTTTTAAAAGTTTTCAACAACATTTTAACTTCAGGAAAGTTT
This sequence comes from Trachythela sp. YZ-2020, assembly GCA_016169945.1. Taxonomy (NCBI): domain Eukaryota; kingdom Metazoa; phylum Cnidaria; class Anthozoa; order Malacalcyonacea; family Clavulariidae; genus Trachythela; species Trachythela sp. YZ-2020. Next base: position 963,805 of record JADLSH010000393.1, on the reverse strand, counting down.
CCTGAAATGTGGACAGAGGGCCTAATAATCCCGATCCATAAATCAGGAAACTCCCTCGACCCCAACAACTATCGAGGTATATGCGTTTCAAGCTGTATTGGCAAATTATTTTGCTAAATTTTGAATAATAGATTAATGAAAATAAACTAATTCACCCTATACTCAGATTGGATTTATGCCTGGAAATAGAATGGCAGACCATATTTTCATGCTTCAATGAAAACTTTGCATGATAAATATGTTAAACAGAGTGAAAATGAAAAGATTTATGCATGTTTTGTTGACTTTAGAAAAGCTTTTGATTCTATTTATTTTTTTATTTTTATTTATTAATTTTACAATCAAAAATAACTGAAGGCGCAGACAACAGGACAAATAGAGTCCCAAATTAAGTCCTGCCATACAAAGGTGTACAACATTATACTACATATATACATATATATACATATATATACATATATATACATATATACATACATACATATATATATATACACATACATATATATATATATATATATATATATATATATATATATATATATATATATATATATATATATATATATATATTTTACTTACCTCAAAACTTGTCTGCAACAGGCTGTTTCATCTGTAAAAGAATCATCAGGCAGTTTACTGTAAACTGCCTGATGATTCTTTTACAGATGAAACAGCCTGTTGCAGACAAGTTTTGAGGTAAGCGAAAATCTAGAATTTGCTCTAACTATATGTTGTCGAGCACTCTTTGCGTTTCGTAGACCTAAACCTACACGTATATATATATATATATATATATTTATTATAATCTTAAAACAGTTTTTGTTGCTACTTTAAGTTTCATGCAGTTATGCAATCATCAGGCAACTGTTCTTAATAGTTCAATTTCGTGCTTGCACACGCTACTCATTTAACGGTTCGCTGATGTGCGTGCGGTTTTGAATTTTGCAGCGCTGAACTTTATTGGGTGCCGGCATTTCGCAAAAAGTTCCGATCTTCGGTTTAAAGTTTTGTTCTTTTCAGCTTTTAGCAGACAAAGTTTCTCTTCAGTGCAAATGTTGCAATATTTTCCACCAGCGGAATACGATGGAGCGCGCGTCACGATAGTACATTTAATTTTAGTCTTTATCTATACGCTTCAATTTCCACACGTACTTGGAAAGTTCCGTTTCATTCTCATACCGCGGGTCGTTAAATGATTTCTTGTGGTTCCCATACCTCTCTTTGAACGTATTCGCCGTCATCCCGATATACTCTTTTGTATCGTTATTTTTTATCTCAGCCTTGTAAACAATACTCTTGAAACTAAGGATAATAACGATACAAAAGAGTATATCGGGATGACGGCGAATACGTTAAAAGAGGTATGAACCACAATCGTTTAACGATGAGAAGAGAGAAGAACTTGAAACCAAGCACGTGTGGAAATTCAGCGTATAGATAAAGACTATAAAATTAAATGGACTATCGTGACGCGCGCTCCATCGTATTCCGCTGGTGGAAAATATTGCAACCTTTGCACTGAAGAGAAACTTTGTTTGCTAAAAGCTGAAAAGAACAAAACTTTAAACCGAAGATCGGAACTTTTTGCGAAATGCCGGCACGCAATAAAGTTCAGCGCTGCAAAATTCAAAACCGCACGCGCATCAGCGAACCGTTAAATGAGTAGTGTGTGCAAGCACGAAATTGAACTATTAAGAACAGTTGCCTGATGATTGCATAACTGCATGAAACTTAAAGTAGCAACAAAAACTGTTTTAAGATTATAATAAATATTGCTTTACAAATGATTTTGTGTTGAGCACTCTCATCTACTACAATCACAACACAGATATTGTATATATATATATATATATATATATATACTACATTACTAATTAACACAATGACATATTTACAGAGTTTCACACAATTACAATTGAACACAAAATTATAATCTTAAAACATGCACGTTTACGAACAACAAGACAAAATGCAAGAACGACATTTAGAACAAAATGTTTTCCAAGTCCTTGGCCTATTTACATCAAAGCATGCATTAAGTTTTTGGGTGTAGTGTTTATAGAGTTTTAATTTCAGCGACTGAACAGAGGGAGAGGATTTAATTTCATCTGGCAAGCTGTTCCATAGGGGTACTATCCTATCGAAAAATAGGTTTCGGAAAGATGATCTGCAGCTGTTTGGTCTGTATGAATCAGTAGTGCTTAAACGAGTGCGGTGATGAGTAGGATTGACCAGTATATAGTTTTCAGGAGATAAGTCATAATATCCAGCTTTACATTTATAAAAAAATGTAATGTCTTTTATTTCGAACCAGTAAGAGATAGGGAGTATATCAAGTTGCTTTAAACGGTTGGTGTAAGATGAGGTGTAGTCTTGAAGGATAGATTTGGTCGCTTGTCTTTGGATACCCTCTATTAAAAGAAGCATGGCCAGAAATTCAAGACACGCGATATTGCGCACGCGCACGCACAGGAAAACATGGCGTCTGACAACACTATAAAATTATTAGTAACTGTTCACAAAAAGTATAATAGAAGTCTACCAACAAAATATTTCAAATTTGTGCTGTTGATCCAAAGTTTTACATACCTAAATAGTCATATAGGGCTATATTTGAAGTTTTGTTTGGATAAAATAACAGGTCTAAATCGAACGAGAACTTTAGGCATACTATTGCTATACTAACCTATGGAAGTTTGACGAAAATCCAGAATTTCATGATATTGAAGGGCCTCAAGCAAGTTACTCAGCATTACTTTTCCATTTGTGCCGTTTACTTTGCGAAGTTTGAGTAATACACAATAGAACGACGCTTCCATTTGTTAAAATATACATTGTTTGGCAGGTCCATTTTATTCATCAACAAGCGATATTTTAAACTCAAAGACGGAAATACTTTGAGAATGTAAGTTTGGAAGGTGAAACGCGAATGTCTTGTCTTTGAGCGCAAAGTTTTCGGGGTTATATTTGTCGGAATTCGTCGAGCAATACATCAAATTAAAGCCTAGAAACATAGCTTTCTTTCATAACACATTTCTAGAGACGGCGGTGTTACTGCTCAGCGTACAATCCCTTTGCCTATTTACTTCCTGTCTCATTACTATGGTAACTAACTGCTGCCGAACACTTATCGTGCATTGAAGCGGGAAATTAGAATCGTTCTCTTTCCTTCTCTGACATGCAAATTTGATGCAAATTTATGGCAATCGCTCTGGATACATATTCTGATACAAAATTAAAAGGGAAATAGTTATTGATAGCGAGCATTGCCCAAACTTGGTTAAAAGATCCGATGTTGATCCTGAAGGAGTTGCCTTTACTCTTCACATTCCGTTCGAACAACTAAACAGTTGGCACAATTCAAAGCAAACAACATTGGCTGACTGCACGTACGTACAAATACTGAACGCATTTATTGGCAAACAGTATTCATTGAAGATTCAGGAGAACTGTTCAAGAGTCAATGAATGCCTTCGTATACATTGCACGAAAGTGTCAAAACAAGCTATCGGGAAACATGGGGGAACTCGGTAACATCTACTTGCGAATGTGAAGCGTGTTGCTGTTCGTCATAGCGAACTTAGTACTGTTGCCTTGGTGAATGACTTGCAAAGCCAAGTGTCGCAGCTTGAAAGTGTAAATGCGACGATTACTCGTGACAATAAGGCATTAGACATTAAATGTAAGGAAGCATCAGAACTGGTGAGTAAAAGCCAAATAAAAATCGACAAGGCCACTATTGATATTGATAAGCTTAAAAGAGAGAATAGCAAATTGTACAATATAATTGAAAAAATTTCTCCCCAAAGAAAGTTTGAGGACAAAGGGAAAACGTTTATGGAAGTAGGAAAGCGACAGCAAGATCGCAAACTTCAAACCCTGGCAACACAGGTCGAGCAAGCACTTTGGTTTAGCGAATCGTTTGGACTTCAGTTGAACAGTGTGAAAATGATGGACGACTCTGGAAAAGCTCATTGTCTATCTTTTGAAGAAAAGGGATTGAAAACTTATAAGGAACTCCCAACTGACGAAAAGGAAGACATCCAGCAAGTTTTGAATATAATGGACAAATTTTGCTTTGCATTGGTGAAGCTGCATATCATGAGCTAACTTGTTGCCCAGGAGGAGAGACACTTCCAAGGTCCTATCTGGTGAAGCAATGCAAAGATGATCTAAATAAGCTTTTCTATATTGAAAGAACTCCTGGGGAAGCAAATGGGGCAGCACTCGATTTTGAAGATGAGTTGAGCTATGTAATTGGAACTCTGGTGAGACTATTTATCCTCTTTTGGTCATTCATTAATCATTAAGATTTAAATAACTATTAGGTACCCGTCAGGGATGGTGGATGCTGTGATGTCCCGGGCTGGGTAAAAACTGCCACTGTGATTAGAAATAGCCAATCATCGCTCATCGCTAAAGTTAAAATTATTATTAATTATCATTGTTTAATTGTTCATTCAACTTTAGATGGAGACAGACAGCAAATTAGGCGACGTTCCAGTCAAAGTGAAAGTCAGTGGAGATGAAAGATGACAAGATGACAAGATGACAAGATGACGTGGTGCAAAGATGACAAGATTGACAAATTTCATTGTGATCAGCTTCTCTGTTCTTAATTTGGAAGAAACTGTTATGTCTTCAAAAGGTAAATATTTTAAAATTACAGGTTAACTAGAATTATGTGATTGGGATATTTTGGAATTTCATGTAAAGCTCTAAATTGACAACATACTATAGTTGAGTAAACCAAAACATAAATTTGAGTAAAAATAACAAATTTTATTATTTCTTCATTACACACAAAGGGAACTACACAGTTGCAGTAATCAAAGGTCATGAGGATTACAACCTTTTGAAGGCTTCATGTGCAAAAATCTTTAGCTGCATCAACAGATTGGTAAAGGCAGGAAAAATCAACATTAAAGGGAAGGATGTGCCTGTTGAATTTTATCTAGGAGGTGATTACAAGGTAATATTTGCAAAATTCAGTACTGTCTGGTAATACAACAATCAGTCGTGCAATATTTTTGCATGAAGTTGAATTCTTGATAATTTGCTCTTTTCAGTTCCTTTTGTTGGTACTTGGCATGAAAGGAGCCACATCTGACTATGCATGTATTTGGTGCAAAATATTCAAATTAGACAGGCGAGTCATAATTTTTAGCTTGGTTAAAGCCCACTTTCCATGAGAGTCACTTGTTGGCAATATTGATGTAGTAGACATAAAATAATTAAGCATTCTTGCAGATTAAGTTCTTGACTGATACAACAACATGGAAACCAGGCTTTACCCGCAGTCAGCATCATTTGAGGACTGGTTCATGATAAAGTCACTCACCATGGTGGCTTATTTAGAAACCAGTCTCAATCAATCAATGTAATCCTGCCCATGCATGTAAGATATGATTAATATTATTTAACATATTTTTACTCTTTTAGATGTGATATGTCAAGGCTTCAAAACTACTGGGAAACTCAACATGGTCGATCAATTGAAGACATCAAAGAATGTGCTTTAAAAGGTCAATTTTCTTGTCAATTCCAACCTCTGCTTAATATAAAGTTGGAAAATGTTGTTCTTGATGAACTACATTTAATGCTTCAAATCACAGGTACGAAGTATGAAACTAAATAGTAAAAATTATGTCTAGTGGAAATTATTTACAGTTGTTGCACTTCAATTATGTTTTTAGCTCTGGTTAGCCATTGAGCACTCTGGCAAAAGTTTTGATAATCAACAAACCAAATCTTATATAATATATTATGTTTATTTCAGATAAGTTATCCTTACTTGCATTGTGACACTTTTACTGTTTTAGATGTGTTGACAAAAAGCTTAATTGGCCAAGCCCTTGAATGGGACATGAAGGACAACATACCCAAAGCTCCCAAGGATAGGTCAAACCGTCACCTAACAGACCTTGTTAACTCGGTAAATGAATGCGGAGTCACATTTAATGTCTGGGAGAAAAAGAATGCAGATGGGAAAGGCAGTGGGGTATATGACTTTACTAGCCTAATGGGCTCAGACAAGAAGCTATTATTGAAGCACCTCCCAGAAAAGTTAAAGAATTGTATTGAGTCAACACTCAGGGATGCTGTAATTAATTTGTGGAAGGTATTCTCGCCATTTTTAATAATCTAAAATTTTCTGTTTAGTTAAAGAGAGAAAATTATATCTAAATAAAGCCTGTATTTTACATTTTAGGATTTCAGTCACATTTATCAAATGGTGAATGACCCCAATCCTTCAGCTGCACATATCGATGAACTATTCAAACAGGTTCGATACTCTACTTTTATGGTCCTGGCTTAGGCCTCCCGGGCTCCCCCAATGATCAACCTATAATAGATGCTAGTACAACAGCAAATTGGATTTTGAAAATTATATCTAAATAAAGCCTGTATTTTACATTTTAGGATTTCAGTCACATTTATCAAATGGTGAATGACCCCAATCCTTCAGCTGCACATATCGATGAACTATTCAAACAGGTTCGATACTCTACTTTTATGGTCCTGGCTTAGGCCTCCCGGGCTCCCCCAATGATCAACCTATAATAGATGCTAGTACAACAGCAAATTGGATTTTGAAATTGCCTTTATATTTTGCACCAACAAAATGTCCAATGTGTGTACTGTAATCATCCCAAATGCCTTCATGCGACTCTATTCAAAAGTGGAAAAATATTATGTTCAATACATTTCTGCTAATCTCAATTATAGGCTTCTGCCTGGGTTAAGCTATTTGTATCTCTTGGTGGTAAAGTAGAAGGATGTGGGAAGAAAAAGGTCACACCATACATGCATTGCTTGGTTTATCATGTGCCAAACTTTATGCAGAAACATGGTGGTGTAAAGAAGTTTACAGGGCAAGGTAATATTTGCCATATTTGTTTAGTTTAACTAATCTTGAACAAGTATTGTATATAATCAGCATTTCTTTTCACTGAATTTAAAGGGGTAGAGAAGAAAAATGATGACGTAAGGAAATTCCATTTGACCAAATCAAACAAGTGGGATGCACCTAAAGATGTCCTGCTTGTGGGCAAACGGTTACAGGTGACCAGTGAAAGAACAACAAGAACCTACCACAAAAGGAATGTTGATTATTGGTCACATGAAATTAAGGAAGCACGAGGTAAACGGCGCAGGAAATTGTTATATTCTCCCTGTCCTGCATTGCAAGAAAGCAATTCAGAAGACACTTTAGATGTTGAAAGTCTCTCAATTGCAGAAATCAAGGAAAAGTTGAAGGAATTGGGAGTGCAAACTTTCGTGTTAGGAAACTTGAGAAGTTGAAATACATTCTGCAAAAAGCACTCCAAGACTGAAAAAATACTTAAATTAATATTTAAATATATAGCAGAGGTCACTGTAAGATGATGGAATGGTTTTATGGTTTTTACTCCCTGCTAACCCAACAACAGGTAACCATATCCCATCTATATTGCCTAATATTTTGTATTTGTAATTAAAGTAACATCAACAATCATTATTATTCTCTTAAAATCGACAAACATGACCAGTAATATATCTTACTGTGACCTCTGTATACAACAGCTGACTTGCACAGATACAATGACATACTGTATGGGCATGATTTATACAGCATCAGTTACTGCTGGGCACGTGAAAGTCTGTAATAGATAATAATTAAAGACCTTTTCAAATATGTTATATAAAAGTAAATATAAAAATATAATATTAAATGGTAAACATTCATTATATCAGAAGTATATACACATTAAAATCAAAGTTGCTAATCTATGGTATGCCAATTATGAGTTCAGAATGTTTTCCTGATTGCAAGGTCTTCTAGCAAATGATATGCTAATTTTCTCAATAGGAAATCTGGGTGTTTCCACAAGCTGTCTGTCTCTAACGGCATGCTTTTTAGGCGACCAAAGAAGTACGGCTTTAGCCTTCAAGGGAAAATCTATTTTTTTGCCTTCACCTTGCTCTGACAAATAGTACCACCAGTCAGACGGAAGGATGTGGAAGCGGTTAAAGTCTCTTTCTTGGTAAAGAAAATGGCCTCTGTGCTCACATGGTACTCCTTTGTCTTGGACAATATATCGCCAGATATCCAGGTCTATTTCAATGAGGCAATTTCCAAGTGCTTTAGATTTTAGCATGCTAGAAATGCCACAAGCAAACACTCTGGTTGCGTGTTCCAATCGAGTGATGGTAGGTTTGGGTGGTCTTTCATAACCCCTAGATATAGAACATTGTAAGTAGCAGTTTTGTCATTATAAACATTCTGAATGATGTTTAAGCTAGATGGTATTGCACAACTTGCCTCAGTAAATCATCGGACAAGTGTTCAGATGGTTCCCATGTACTGGATTGTATTGACCATCCTGCCCATTTGATAAGATATAAAAAGTCCTAAATAGTATTAATATAAAGCATATTAAATATAACAATTTGTCAAGGGCTATTACAAAACATTGCCCATGGTTTATTTATTTATTATTATACCTTCATTAGTAATATTGATACACAATCACTGAATATCAAGCTTTGGAATCAACTAGACAATGATAGAACAACATAAAATATTATATATTATATCGAAGAAATCAACACATTCAGCTTACATTTTTCTCTTTCTTCCTGCTTATAATCCTTTCTACTTCATATATCTTCCCTCGTTTTCTTGGTGGAGCACTGTTGTACATTACAACTGAGCTAAAATTGTTTAACTCCACATAGTTGGTTAATCGTGGATGTGGACGTTTAGCCGCCATTTTGAAAATTTTTCGTAAATTTCGCGGTTTTCCGCTGTACCAAGTTTGGCTCAATGTCTCGAATTTCTGGCCATGGTCCCTAGATGTTGTTTGGGGTGCCCAGATCTCACTACCATAACACATGTGGGTACGAACAAGTGACAAATATAGAGAACGTCGACATTTCACATCAGTTAAATAAGTGCAGTTTCGTCGTAGAAATCCAAGCATGCGGTTTGCTTTGGAAACGATATTCGAAATATGTGGAGACCATTTCAAATTGTTAGTAATGAGAATGCCAAGATCCTTTTGAGATGTTTTGAAAAAAATATGTTCGGAGTCTAGGAAATAATTTGGTGTGTCAATAGAGCGCTTCCGCGAAAATCTCATGCCCGAGCATGAGATTCTGTCTATTCTGTCTGACATCAAGGGCTATTCTACAAACTAATAAAAAATAAAATAGGGGGGCATTTGTACGACTTAATCCAAGACCTCTACTCAAACACAAAATGTGCAATAAAACTATCGGAAGACAGAACACCATTTTTTTCATACAAAAAGGGTGTTTGTCAAGAATGCGTTTTAAGCCCTTTATTATTTCATATCTATATAAACGAACTTCCAACACTTTTTGAACAAACACAATCAGATCCATTTGTATTACCAAACAGAACTACTATATGCAGATGATCTCATTATCCTTTCACGATCAAAATCAGGTCTACAAAATTGTCTAAACCAACTCCATGAATGGTGCAATAAATGGCTAATGGAAGTCAATGTCAAAAAACCAAAATTATGATTTTTCAAAAACACAATTCAAAATTACCAAACCTTCATTTCTATATCGGAAATAAAATGATAGATATTGTGAAAGAATATACCTATCTTGGTCTCAAACTTGTACCAAATAGCAAATTTAAACATTCACAACAACAACTTAGCGAAAAAGCTTTGCATGCTCTTTATAAAATTCGTAAAAAGTTAGATTTTCATAAACTGTCACCAAAAACAGCTACCAAAATTTTTGACGCAATTATTTCCCCCATTCTGCTGTATAACTCAGAAGTCTGGGGATCATAAAAAAAATGTTTGAACAAATCGGATAATGCCATTTAAGATTCTGCAAGCTATATTTGGGTGTAAACAGAAGTGAACTTGGAAAATATCCACTTCTGATTTCAATTAAAAAGAATAGAATCAGAATATAACCGGTATCAGCTATATAATGTGATATCGCATTATGACGTATTGTGACTTTGCAGTTTTCATATCTTCGGTTCTGTGCATGTATGTAGATGGCAATACCACCGTTCGATTCAGCGTTTTACGATCTCTTTACAGAAGTAAATTGTGTTTGTTTACAACGCTATGCGGCCGATTTAGCCCCCTTCAAACACCGCTGAAGTTTGTTTTGTTTACAAATTAACAATAATACAAACTAATTAAATATTCAGTTCGCTTTCCTACCTTTGCTTTACACACTACAAACTCGTAAATACCACCACTCATTAGTTTGATACCATTTTTATAATCAGGACATAATTCTAGCCCTTTTACGGCAATTCTTGTGAAAATGCTTTGTTGTTGTGAAGCCCGGTATTGCCGGTGCACGCTCGGACAACTTAGGAAAGCTAAATCTCAGTGACCTTGCACCCTATCGCTTTGAAAGTACCCGAAATCGATTACTCGTGATGTTATTGCCTAGATGGCAGATTTTCATTGGTTTATAGCAATCAACACTGACCTTATATGGCATTTCATAAATTATATTGCATGCGGGCAGAGGCGGGCAGAATTTGTATGTGAATTTCAAAAAATTAAAAAAAAATAGTTCTACTTCTTCAAATGCAATGAAACTTTCCAATAATATTCCTTTTTACATGAGCTACAACTTTTGTGTAACACTTGCTAGAAAATTATAAATCCTACTCTGGCAATTCAGATTTATTCAACAATAGACAATAGACAATTTATTTATTTATTTAAAATACTTTGCCATTACTAACATACAACTTTACATTACTGACACTACATACACTGAGACATGGCTGGGTTACCATCACAGCTCCGTAGGATAAATGTCCACCGGAGCCAATTACGATGAGCCCTGAACACTTCTAATTTACATCACTGGTTACATTTAAGTTAAAAACAACACGGTTTTTGAAGAACATAAGCTAGATTTCTATTTACGAAAATATAAAACCAAGTCAAGAATTTCGAGCCAGTAAGTTATTGGTAAAAGATTGAGCTTTAGCAGTCGCTGTTGATATGAAACTTTAGTGCGAAACGGTAGTTTCAGTAAAAATTTTGTTGCACGCCTTTGTGCCCTTTCCATCATGTTTATGTATTTGATTTTCTGAGGAACCCACATTTGGGATCCGTACGAAAACAAAGATCTTACTAGACTGATGTAGAGAATGCGACGAGCGTTTAAGCTACCAATTTCTGCGGAACAACGGCGAATGTACCCGAGTGTATGATTTGCCTTAGAGCATACAGTAACCACATGACTTTGCCAGTGCATAGAGCTGGTTATAAGAATTCCAAGATCCTTTTGTTCGTTGATTCTTTGTAGCTCAGTTCCATTAAGTGTATATGATTGAATAATTGGGTGGTGCTTTCTGGTAAATGACACTATGTTACACTTTGTCTTGTTGAAATCCATGTCCCATGTCCTAGACCAAGATGATAAATTGTCTAAGTCAGATTGTAAAAGGAGCGAGTCGTCTAATGTATTTATGACTTTGAAGCATTTACTATCATCAACATACAACGCTATCTCAGAGTCCCGATGAACCACTTCCACAATGTCATTAATGTAAACTAGAAACAGTAAGGGACCCAATATAGGGCCTTGGGGTACTCCAGATAGAACAGGTAATGGCATTGAGGTTGCGTCGAGTATTGTGGTCTGTTGAGAACGATTCGAGAGAGAGTCCTCAAACCAGTCATGTAGTTTACCAGTTATACCGAATAGTTTAAGCTTGACTCAAAATTAATGATGGTTTACAGAGTCGAAAGCCTTGGAAAAGTCTAGGAATACCATGTCGGGTTGTAGGCCACCGTCCATAGCTTCTTGAATTTTATGATAAACTAAGAGTAGTTGAGTCGTTGTTGATCTACCTTTGAGGAAGCCGAATTGTAGATTGGACAGATTACTAGCTATGTGATCAATGATTTTGTTGAAAATACATCTTTCAAGCAACTTTGACACCAGGGAAAGCAGATAAATTGCCCTATAATTCTCCATGTTTTCTGCAGGGGCTTTCTTTAATAAGGGCACAATGTTAGCTAGTTTCCATTCTGTTGGCAGAGTGCCCGATTGCAAGGATAAATTAAATAAATCTGATAGAGAAAGGGAAATTTGTTCAGCACACTCTACTAAAACCTTTGCTGGAATCTTATCCGCCCTTGAGCTCTTCTGCTATTTGCTTGATAATATGCAGAAAATGCAAAACAGAGCGGCAAGAATAATTACGGGTAAATCATACGAGATCCGATCAAGAGACCTGTTGAGAGAACTTGGTTGGCAAACACTTAAGGAAAGGAGAGATATTCAGAAAGCTACACTTATGTTTAATGTTAAAAATAAGGAAGTGCCGGAAAATATGGCTAATATGTTCAGTTTATCTAATAATGAAAAGTATCAACTTAGAAGTAACGGGCTTAATTTTCAGCTAAATAAACCTAGAACAAATTTCCTGAAAAAAAGCTTTAGTTACACAGGAGCAAAATGCTGGAATGACTTGCCAAATAAGGTTAAGACAAATGAAATGTCGACAGGTCAATTCAAGACGTCTCTCAGAGAAAACAGTAACATTAAAGGAGCAGTGTCACCGTTTGCGCATCTTTGCTGCGCATAAACAATACATTTCCGAAATGGCCGGAACCATTCGGCGCAAGTACCTTTCACGATCAAAGGAGCGAAGCTTGTGTGAAAAATCAAAATGGTGAGTAAAAATTTGCATTTATTTGCATACAATACATAGATGGAAAATGTTGAATTGATCATTCCCACATTTGCATAGGAAAGCCACTGTGATTGTAAAAGTTCTTGCAGTGTAAAAAGGAAAGAGAATGGAACTCGAGGTTGTCGTTGCAAAGGGTGAAATGTCGAATGTTCGGATAAATGCCGGTGTGGTACTCGCGATAAACCTTGCAAGAATAGAGTAAGTATGTCAATATATTAATTTAAACATTAAATTGATAAATCGAAAGCATGAATTTAACAATTGCTTTTATGATTTTCGTCTAGGCAATGACAGAAAACACGGGAAGGGAAAGAGACAACAGGAGTGAAAAAGCTACGGATACTCGTGCAAAACAAGGCAAAGAAAAAGGCTTTCGTCTTAGTTCTAAACCAACCGAGTCAGAGGAGACACAGAGGGAAAAGGAGCACGAAGATGTCAAGGTATAGCGCATACTTGAATTTGTTGAATACGTTTTAAATGAAGCCCTTTTTGCATGTTTGGTAAACTTTGTTTACGTTTTTGGCAGGCAAAAACTACCTAGAATGTATTGTATTGTATTCTTACTCTGCTAATGCAGCATTGCTCTCGTTCATGCTTATTTGACTACCAAAAAAGTAAACAAGGTTAACTTATAGGGTCTGTAATAGAGATTTTTCAATATATTGAAATACTGTATACAGATACAGTTTACAGTAAGATACTGTACATACAGGTACTTGGTTATAGTGCATTTGAAAGGATTTATAGTTTCACTTTGGGTTCACAAGTAAAAGTAAATTTATTCTCATTGTTGAACTTATGAACATTAATTTAACCTATTCTTGGTTTTCAACTATTCCCAGGAGAGACAATTGAACAAAAGACATGACAGCCATGCTGGTCGTCTTGATAAAAGAAACCACAGTCACTGGTGGACATTTTGTCCATTTGTCTCTCCTGTGAATAGTTGAAAGCCAAGAATATATTATTTTATATAGGCTACAAATACATTTGTACAATTTTAGGATTTTATTGCAACCTTAGATGAGGCCATGGTAAAAAAACTAGCTATAAGAAGCTTGCGAAGAGGGATCGGTAGTATGGACTACATAGAAACATTGCTCATAATTGAGGATGATCTTGATGAGGATGAAAATTTTGGTGAGTTTGGTCAAGCATCAACTGAGCAACCAACTGGTTCAGCATTGGCAGACAGTGAAACAAAGAACAAAGGTCCTGTTCCTTCCGACACACATAACCCAGATCAGATAGATGATTCAGCATCAGGTTCTGTTCCAGATTGGTGTGTTTGTGGCAGATGTCACCCCATGACACAAGATGTCGAGAATAAATGTTGCAAACTTTAAAAATGCATAACGCTTTCTTCCCGATTCACAAAATTGTGTCTGGATCCTGATGTGATAGAGTTGTGCATAAGAAACACAGGGGATATAAGAAACGATAGAGAATACAACAGCAGTAGGGCTTTTCGAAAAGCAGCCTATAGGCAATTTATTCTTGCACGCCATGGGCATCTTGGTAAAGGAAACAGACGAGTCTGCCCTTCATGTGTAGTAATGAAAATAAGGGAACGGTGGCCATCCATTACTGGAGTTTACATGGGGTATAGGGAAAACTAAGTACAGTAAACTATGTACCTTAACATAATGTGTTGCATGGACATTGCATACAGGGCTGTAGGAAGATGGTAAAAATAAGGCAGGCTCAACAGCAATTTTTATTTTCCACTCTTTCCAGGGGTTAGATTTACCTAGATTGATCTGTATTATGCCAACTCAAAACATGTGCAACTGTGCATTCATTTCGAGATTCACTTAGAAATTAGAATTTTCAGGGGGCCCTACCCCCATGGTTCCTACGGCCATGATTGCATCATTTGCTGTTACAGTGTATATTAAATCTATTGACTCAGTGGCACTCTGCTGAAATGCACCAACTTATAAATCCAAACTTTTGAACCCAATTCTTCTGAGTGCATATAACAAGTTAGTGCATTGGTGCGGTACAATATACATAATGGTTAATATTTAGTTCATATTTAGAGCTGTGATTATTTATTTAAATTTGCACTGATAACAAAAATAGATAATTAATTGTGTACATTAAATTTTAGAAGCACAGCAAATTGCCTCAAAATATTTACATTAATTAGTCACTGCATTTTGAAATGGCAGCAATTACTGACATCAATCTTCAATATTTATTGTTTTGCAAATCTGCTTCTTCTTGTAATGATTTCTTTAGTGGTTGGTGGTGGAACATGTGCAATAGTTGGCGATATAAGGGCCGGGTCGCTCTTGTTCAGATCAACGACTGTTGTAACAAAATCTGTGTCCATAGCTCTTCTCCTCATCATGTGGGAAATAAGCACTGGGATGTATGCATATCCTTTTTCTTGCTTCACCTTCTTAATATCCCACTGCCGGGTTCTCTGGTTGTATTTTCGGGTGACAACGTTATTACCAGACTTGGATGTTTTCTGTGGGAGGTCAACATGGAAATTCCAATCTATAGCAGTGAGTTGCCGTTTTGCTTTGTAAGTTTGATAACTAAAATTAAATTAATCAGTCATTATTAATGCCCAATGGGGGGCTACGAAAAAGTTTTAAGGTGTAAAAGGGGGGCACAAACATATTTTCAGCATGAATGGGGGGTGGCTATGAAATATATATTCTCACTAGAGAGGGGGGGGGTGTCATAAAAATTTAAAATATTTCTTAGAAAAATAAGGGGTTGTAACATTTTTTTTTGTATTTTGAAAATTTGTGTTGGTGTTTTGTACTCAGGTGAATATGATATATTGATGTTGACTGGGCACAGCAGATCGCAGGTTCAATTCTCACCATGGCCAGGTTTTCAGCCTGCTTGGCATGGACACTTGGAGTACCATCAATGTGTCATATTCATACTTGCTAAAAACTTACTTGAAGGGAGTTCTCTTTGGAGTGTATACCAAACCAAGACTGTTCACACACTCAATACTACCAGTATGCCTAAAGCAGATGAAAAATTTTAAAAAATGCCTATATAATTCAACATTGTCTTTGAGACATGTATTGTAACAACCAGGCAGGGACGTAGCTATGGGGGTGCCCCCCCCCCCCAATGCAGTGTCCATCGGCACAATAAACAGCAACAATTTTTTCGGGGGAAGAGGTACCTAAATACCCAGTATCGTAAATAGGGCTAAAAGCCACCTTTATGTTAGGTCTTTCTGAAAAATATTTGGGCAGAGGGGGGAGGTCATTGGAAAATTTTGAAATTCTGTTGGAAATTTCGGGCTGGCAGCACCCCCCCCCCAATCACGGGATATTCGCAACGTCACACCTGCAACTAGGGCTTGTGACAAGACACTTTTACTTGACCTGAAACGAGTATAATAATTGAAACTGTTAAGTAGTTGAGGGTTTAAAATAACTTTTTGTAACTCCATAAAGTCTTTATCTCGACGATCAAAAAAGGGAAGACTTTTGTCATGGCTATCATCACCATCTGTATCAACATGGTCACATTGTCCCCCTAGCCATTGGTGGTCATTGCATATATGGTGTAATAAACCAATCCATTTATCCTAAGTGAAATAATAAAAACTATAAGGCATCCATTTCGAATACATACCTTTGCCAAAGCACAAATTTAATTTGTAAAATTTGTTTACATCATGCATGCCGATTTACTCTGCTGTTCCAAACTGAACCAAAATTTAATCAGTTCCTCATTGGTACATGTGTAATCCTTCAACAAACTTTCAGGAAAATCTGTTCACTACTTTGCTTACAGACAAACAAATAAACAGGGGGAACATAATCTCGTGGCAATAATAACCAGCCCTGTGTTTGAGCATTGCGAGGGATTATCACCAGATACTTTACCTTTATAAGTCTTAGTGCTTCTTCATCTGTGGTGGTTTCATCTTTACGACATGCACTAGAGCAATACCAGAAATGTCTGATGATGTGAGGAGACCAGTCTTTTATCTTCTGCATTGTTTTTGGTTTGCTCAACTAAAATGCACATCACACTAAGTACAGTACGGATAATGTACAAAATGGTAATAATAATTGTATTTTGCAGTGATTTTTTACATTTATCTGACAGCCATCAGCCATGCAATTCCAATATGCCTGTGTGTGACGTATTGCAACATACTAACCTTTGTCAGACATTTTTTAATACTTTTTGACTTGTGCCACACATCCAAACTGTATGTTATGTCTTTATATTCTGATTCTAAAAGTGAAAATGTTGATTTATCAAGGAAACACAAAGAAAAGCAGGCATATAGCCGGGGGGGGGGGGATTTGGGGGGGGGGCAGACACACCTGAAGGAAATTAATAACCATGATATGCATATAATGTTCCAAAACATGTAAAAACATTATCTGAATCATGACGATTGTAAAAAAAATTATATTTAAAAATACCCATTAATGCTTTTACAGAAGTGGAGGCATCAGTCACCAGCTCGGCCACTTTAATTTCCGTAGTAAGACGATTCAGACTTCGCCGCACTGCCTCTTTCTCCATGTTTGTCGAAATTAGACCAACATGCCTCTTATCCAATACTTCAATGTCAAGAATGTAATTTGATTCTGCTTCCATCATGAAGTAGCAAAGATTCTTGGCATTGAAGCCTGGAGAGTCACATTGGCCATCACCACCAAGAACCATATCTTTCCCTGAGAACTCCTTGATCAATTCACCCCTCATCCAAGCCCACCACTTATTTACTTCAGGGATCAAATACATGCGCTGCAATCTGTAGTATGTTGACTTGGACACAAATTCCAATTTTAGAAAATTTGCCATGTGCTCTACTTTGCCAAAATTGCTTCCAGATAGAATGACTGAGGCGGCCGCCTGTAGGTTGTTGGCATAGATGTCATTTACTAAGTGAGAGGAGCAAAACCTATATTTATGCCCGGATTGACATTGGCAATTCACAATCACTGTTACACCCACAAAGCTATGTTTTACAGTGGGTAAAGCAGTGCACCCAGGAGTATGGCATCTTGCTTGAAATACTGCAAGAAGAATATCCAGAAATCATTTTTGTTCTCAGGCACAGTAGCAACAACAGACTAATCTTCCACTGCCCAGAGTCAAAATAACACATCCCACACATACTCCCACATTGCTTCAAACAGATAACATACTCTGAATAACTTTGCTTCTCTGCATTCAAATATTCGAGAGCTGATTTGGTAATATCATGTATGCTGTAAGGGACAATGATGTTTATGACTCAATTAGTTCCATTCTTGTAAAAGTATTTATGACCTGACATATTTTACCTGATATAACTGGCAGCATCTTCCAGACTGCTATTACTGACATCATCCTCATCATCCGTGAACATGGACACATTTATTACATTGGTTATAGTAGAACTAGATACAACAAATATATTGTTGCTACGCACATTCACAATTCCATAATAAACTACAAATATTACTTTACAATCAGTACCTGTTAGGAAGGATTACATCAGACCGAGCAAAGCTTGTATTCGCATCAATTGTTGCAATGGTTTTATCCTCGACTTCATCTCCAATAACAGGGGATTCAGATGGAGAAGGAAGCTGTAGGCTTTCTCCAGTTTTTAACGGCGTGGATGTTTCTTGGCCTTAAAGAAATTGTAATCCATTGTGATCGGCCATGTTCAATGCATTACATCCATTCATTGAACTACCCATTTGACAATTCATCAACATTGATATAGCATTCTATTGCTTGTTTACTGTAATAGTATATCATTTTGGGCTATTTATGTTTGTGGACGCATAGGGATTACCTTGATAAATATTTTGAATGGCTTGTTCTGTTATTTCTGTAGCACATTCGGTGGTTGCTTCACTTTGCGTTCGTCGCTGTGAATGCTTTATTTCCGACCTAAAATAGTTAAACAGCACACATTTCATTACGTCTTACAAATTGAATCAAACTTAAACATACAAATTTCATTATCCGTACCTTCTTCTATACTCTAAAGATAACAGATGCACGGTGAAGTCGCTATGACTACATTTGTCGTATCTCGCTTTTTGAGCTTTTCCACGCTTCAAAAATGTTATTCAATAAATAGATCCTCTTGTGTTGACCTCCCCACGATTTTCTTCGATTTTCGCCTTCATATTTCCTTTTTCGTCCTGCATTTTCACGATGACCTCCTCGCGCAAGGACGCCATCTTGAATAGTGAAATATGATAGTGAAATAGTTTGAAAACGTTGGCCCAACGATATCAAATTTCACTATACGCAGAAAAGTTGCGCAAACGGTGACACTGCTCCTTTAAATATATCTAGCTACATATGTTCCATCTGCATGTAATAATTTTCCTTTTTAAATATTTTTAATAGTGTGATAATTTTATACTTATGTGTGCATTTGACTAGGTTTATATGTAAATCTGGTCAAGTGGAAAACGAATTTCATTTTGCCTTTACCTGCCAGAAATACGAAAACTTACGAAACAATTCAAACAACATACTTTTTAATTCCAATACCACAATAGAAAGTAAGCAAAAACTACTAGAACATACAATGTCTTCAAACGATACAGTTCTTGTAAATTTATTTTCAAACTATCTCTTCCTCTGCTCAACTGAGAGAGAAGAAAGCCTCAAATCCATGGAAGCCCAGGGATAATTAAAAGATTATATTATATATTATATTGGGATATACCCATAAAAATTAACAAAAAAAACAACTTCCTATTTAGTTATTTCAAACTTATATGTAAATAACTATATATTGTACTATAGACTCTTTGCTTTATATTTACTTATTCTTTATATTCTAGCAATACCTGTAAATAGGTCATGCATTTGAATAAATTTAAAAAAATAAGCAAGTAAAACAGTCAACTCATTAATGGTGTTTGCGTCAACCCCTGCATCCTCAAGACAAGTTGCACATTAGCTAATTATCTAATAATGGGGCATACCAATAGTTCTGGTGAACATGTATACAATTGGTACCTATATGCCATTGTCTGAAGAGGTTCGATTTGTCTACTATTCTATCCTCTCTCAAGCAAAGTACTGGATGCAAAGTTGAGTCTACTTTCCAGTAACTAGTATAACTGTTACAACATGCAGTGTATCTCCGTTGACTAAGTTGAAATGTTTCTTATCTTAAGTTTCTTTCCGTAACACCGTAGGTGTAAGTGATATAAATTGACCAAAGAGAATATAATCAGGTGCACTGCAACGTCTGTGCGATGTAACGTATCTTTCCTGCTTGAACTTTAATGCCCTTCCTAGTTTCAGGTTGTTTCTACTTCAGTTAGTCAACCAACTCCATTCAGTAGAATAGACCGTATTTCACTGAAAATAAATTACAAATATCTGTAAGAAGGCGTGCAAAGTGCTATAACAACTGTTACATTAGAGCATACACAATATTGCAACATACATTACTCGGTCGTTACTATATTTGGCATACTGTACGCGGGTACTGTATGTACAGCACATTGTTACACATACTGAGATATCGGCATATAACCTAGCTTATAAAAAGCGGGCAAGTGAATTCCGTGATGTGCAAGAAAATGGACTATAACTTTATGATAAGAGGAAAAATCCATTCAGAGGGAAGCAGCAAATTGGTGTTTTGTGGCCGTCCATGCAGTAGGTAATCAAAAGGTTTTGGTTTTTGTCAAGCACTCTAACATGTCATTCATGATTGAATGTTAACACAAACAGACCGGTCTGAATCTAAACGCTGATAATAAACAATGGTAGACAAGATTAACAGCAACAATTGTGGACTGCACACACTTTTGATATACGGTACACAATAGTGTGTGTAATAATTCTTGTACCGGCCTTGTGTAAATGTACTGACAATTTCATCCCGTTCTGACTTCGTCCCGATCTCATAAAATCGGGGGCTGTGTTGTGAGACTTAGAGCAACTCCTGAAGGCCGATTAATCGATGTAGATAACTATACAGTATAGAATTCCAGTGTTCAATTTAATATAGGCATATATTGAAATTATGAATTGCAAAAAAACACCCGGGATGTAGTAAAACCTTGCCAGTAGAAAATTGGCTGATGAAATAGACTGTTCTTGCAAGCCAATCAGAAATCTGATCTCACTAATGCTGCGGTGTCAATTACACATTGTCTATTCTACCATTTCGTTTCGAAACTTGGCATTTTCTCATTAACTACCTCTCGTTTTGGGCGTGTTATGATATAATTTATTCAACGCAAGTGTGGACAGCGATTAATCGATTACGGAAATACACTAATGGGAGAAGGAATTTGGTGGCTTGATACTCACATGCAGCCTTTCGATTTCTTTTTGTAGGTACCATATTCGTATTTGTATCTAGGGTACAATATACTAGTGCTTATATTGCACATGTATCAAATGTACTTTATACGCCTATGGTGTGGTATTTGTATCAAGACCTATGTATATCAGTATCATACGCGTGTTCATCATCATGATGTTAAAACAATAATAGAATACATTCAGTTCACTGTGTCACTCGTTAAGTTTGCAGATCAATATTGTGACTACAGTAAATGATCAATTCGCTGGCTTGATGACTATGTTGAAGTGCCTAGATCCAACTTTTCAAATGCCAGCGATTATCCAGTTCTGGAGTGCAAATATACTGTAGTGTTTGTCTGCATGGGCGAAATGTTTACTTAAAACCCATAATTTACACTGGTCATCAGCACTTACAGCAACGTTTCCACTCTGAGCATGCTCAATTAACTACAGGCAGATATTTTTAATTCAAATTATCAACTGTCAAACTGGGAAGTTATTTCAAGACGACTCTGAGGAGCTGGTTTTTTACAAGAAATTCTGCAATCCAAAGAAAAAATATTGAAGATCTTTGCTACATAAAGAATATAATTGTTGAAGGTCAGCAAAATCATTATCAAAGTCTATAGGTAAAAATATTTCGGTAATTTGCATAAAAATCGTGCCCACTTAATCCAGGCAGTCCAGGGGAAAATAGGCTTGCTCATTCTTTGTCTGCAATGTTTGTTTAGTAAAACTGTACTAAAAATATTATTTTGTTTAACAAAAACTTGATGCACCCTATTTTAAGATATAATATTAAAAAATAGAGTGCAAAATGATTTTAATATAATACTATCATTTGCAAGCTACCGTGAAGCGCGCATTTAAAACAAGGTTTCAAAACGTTTCTTCCGCAAAGTTTGTCACTCAAAACTTTTGAAACTTCGCACATATTTTACATGCACACGTTCGCAGCAAAATAGCTGCAGTTAAATACCTTTATTTTATAATATAAATGCGAAGTACCTTTAGTTTGACTGTTGCAGTTGTGTTTTGCGAACGTTTCCTATGATATATATGTGAAGTTTCCCATGCAAAACTATTTGTTTGATACCATGCTCACATATGCTATTATTAGCAAAACAATAAGTTTTGATTGAAACCTTGTTTTAAATGCACGCTTCACGGTAGCTCGCATATGGTAGTATCAGTATCATGCTTGATGCATGATGTCGATGAACCTGGATGCATGGATAAAATTGGCAACTGTTTTTGGCCACAGCTATTGAAGAATGAGCATTAAAAATACACTCAATTTTCTGTTTCATGCTCTATAACACTCTTTGTCGATTGGTAAAACAGAGCAGTGATATCCAGCCAGAAAGTAATTTTGTTTTTGTAATCTGGCTGGACACATATGCTGGAGAGTTACATACAGCTGTATTATATTGTTCATATATTATTTAGGACTAATTTTAAGGTTTAATAATAACTGGAACTTTAAATTCCTTAGTTAATATTTAAATGCCATATTCACTCACTGGGTTTGCAACCAAACATATTGGGGGCTCCTTATTTCAATCAAAACCTTAAAGAAGAAAACTTATGGGTACCAGATAATGGGATATCTCACTATTGGAAATAAAATAATAAATTGCAGTACCCTTCCACGAAGCAGTAGCTCAGATTGCAGTAGCTCAGATTTTATATGACAAATTCTGCTAAATAATAAACTCTGTTTCTGAACATGCTTTCATTAGCTATTTCTATTAGCAGTTAAACCTGTCATGTGATATTTTTACTAACAAAGGTTACATTTTCTTCATTTACCCATGTTTTTGGGAAGTTTGGGAGTTGGAATCTGCAAGGGCAACAGATAGTGTCCTGTAACACGGCTAATGGGTTAAGTATAAAAATTATATATTACCAAGCTGTGAATTCAGTTGCATGGGTTACTCCTCTTAATTAGTAAAATAGTCCGTTGTTTGCTCCAACCCCATTCATCCAGGTGATGGTCATGTATGCCTGTAAGTGTTAAAAAAATATTTCACATTGTGCAATTGTACTGTATTGTGTAGGTTTAAAATATATGCCTGCTTAAATATATATGCATAGTGAAACCCAGCCTTATGGCCACTTTGTCAATATGGCATTTATAATACCTCTATTATGGTGGCTGAGAACTGCCATAGCAAAATTTATATATATTTTTATATTTTCAAAAATAAAATAATTTAAAATTAAAGTGCAGACAAAGTAGAAAAAGAAATGAAATCAAAATTAAAACAAAATCAAAACAAACATGATTTCAAAAGAAAATGAAATGAAAATGAAATCACCTATGGCTGAGAACCGCCATAGCCCGCAATACTTGGCGGTCTAATTGTATGCAGTTGATCATATAAGCTTGGCCACAATTCAACTTTGTTATTTTAAATATGGCAGCGAAGAAAAAAGACACGTGGGACGTTTTTGGAGAAAAAATGAAAGACAAGCGATGTAAAAAAGCACAACCAGCCGTAAACAATAAAGGTTGAGCGCAGGAGATCTGATTGTACATAACGGGGAAATAGTAGTTCAAAGACTGAGTTCTGAAGTATCAGGCAAAGCCCAGAAATACAGCCGGATTGGGGCATGTGAGTTTGTCCCATTTAACGAATAAGTCTGTATTCGTGCAATCAAAGCGGCATGCGAAAAACATTACAAGTCCTTGTTGGAAGAAGGATTAAAATGTGACGTATTAGCCGGAGACCAAGGATCCTCTTGTTTATCAATGGAACATGTTCCTGATCTTAAAGTAGTCCATGTCAGATTCATCAAGCCACAAATAAATCGGCCATCCCCTTCGTTTGTGACCCCTGTATCCCAAGATATTATGAGAGAAGAAAATCCTGCATTCAGCTTCATGAGTGAATGTGTTAAATTAAAAGCGAAAGATGTTAATCATCTGCTGCAAAAAGGCCTGCCCCCAAAAGCTTGACAGGTATCATAAATGATCAAACTGGGAAAGCCAATCAAGCCCGATGTTGCTGATACAACCCACACAATGATCATTGACGTGTTCAGCTTTGATTTTAGCAGTTTGTCCTGGTCTGTACTCCCACAAACAGTGGAATTGAAAATTCTGTACTTGGAGAAGGTACAGTATGAATGTATTTAAATCCTGTATGATACTACAGTGTTAGTATTTTGTTTCTCAGGAACCTTCTGAGAAAGAATAGCTTTTCGTGAATATTATAAATATTAATTGTTCAAGGTGGTTTCCGTAAAGCGTACAAACCTAGCAGCAACACTGCTGGTTTTCAAGGCAAAGATTGGGTCGCAAAGACATACTTAGAAAAAGTTGTCAATGAGGTAACAAATCATCTCGGCCAATCCATGGAAGAGCAAACTAAGAAAGTAGGTCAGATGCAAGTTTGGTCCTGTCATGCAGTTTCAAATGGTCTACTTTGGTAAGATACAAGGTACAGGTGAATGTGTAACAATTGAGCAGTACATCAAGGGCGAATTTGTTAAGTATGTAAATAACACTGGAGAACTATGCGTTTCCAGTGGCCATTTGCTTGGCCAAAAAGCTGAGTGCTTGGTCCACTTTTCATATGAGAAGTCCAATCATCAGTTAATGGTCCTTGATCAGCAAGGGAGCAGTCATATGCTGCTTGATCCAGAAGTAGCCTCAGAAAAGCTTGTTGGTGAGGAAAATGAATTTATGTTTTGCGCTGGAAATCTTAGTGCCGACGCAATCAAAATATTTGTTCAAAACCATAAGTGCAACAAATTTTGCCAGTTAGTTGGACTGAATTCGATAGCATAGGAGAAATGTAGTGGTCAAAGCTATGCGACTCTTATTGTTCAATTAATATTACTCTAAACAGTTGCAGTTTTATATTGGTTTAGTTATGAATGCAACCAAATTTGTTAGCATGGAAAGAACGTAATGGTCGAAAGTATATGACATTTTATTGTGTTATTGTTCAGTTGCTCCAAAGAGTAAGAATAATTAATTTACCCAAGGAGTCACTTACTTAGCTCATTAAGAGTAATTTTTGTGTATACGAAGAATATGATATACTTTACATATATATATAATTTATACAATAATTTATATATTTTACGTGATAGCAGTAATTTCTTCACCGTCATAAGAACTGTAGAACTGAAATAATGATCCATCGTTAACTTGTATATGTTCACAAAGGAAGAGAAATGCAGTCCACAATCTGCTGGCTCTAAATTTGATGGGTCAGGTAGCAATCTTTCACATTGTGTCCTAAAAACTGAATCCAGATAGTCATCATGTACTTGTAATACTCCTAACAGTTCTGCCACTTCTCTGAGCTGTTCATCACTAATTTCCCAACCTGGAAAGTATGAACACAAGAAACCATATGTGGCTTTTTTATCATTGGTGCCTAATCAAAAGCATATGCATAACAGTCAGCAGGTTTTACTAGAGAAGTTTGCCTTTCCAAAACAATAGAACTATTTCTTATTCACTTTTCAAGTTTTCCCATGTTAGCAGTACACATAAACAAATAATTCTTCTTCAAAAGCATGAATAGCTTTTGCAAAAAGGAAAAATTGTTAATTGCTAGACATATGCATGAGCAGGTATACATAAGGTCATAATTTTCTGGGAAATCATATATGTGGTTTGGAATGCCATCTGGCAACACTGTATCCCTCTGTTTCCTTATCCTGTGACTGTTCCATAGAAGAACAAAACTCGATTTCTTTCTGAATCAAAGGGATCATTATGTAAGCCAATAGACACCTAGAAAATTATGACATATTACTGTTTATGGATATTGGTCTTGCATGAGCACACAGAATGTTTAAATTTTATGTCTTTCATGCAAAAATAACATATATACAATGGTTGTTACAGTATCTACCTGTGCGTTTCATTTTGAGGATCATAATGTCCTTGATCTTTAAGCCACAACAGTGGTTGTTTATAATATTTCTCTAGCCTTTCATGCAAATATTTCCACCACCGTTCTATCTGTAATGCATCAAAGCAGAATTATTGAATGTTATGTTTCATGGTTTGCCACTGCATGGGTATGTGATTTTTTCATTACAATGAATAAATAGCCCAAATTTTCTTCCCTATGCAAATTTTGTTACCACAATATCCAAACATGTGATATGCACAAAAGGGTCTGCCAAAGCCCTCTCAGAATAAATAAATTGAAACACTTTTGGATGGTATATTGTAAGTACCACTTACAAAACCCCTACCCAACCCATTGCATTGGCTGTCCCTGCCTAGTTGTGGGATGGCTTACTTTACATTATTACTACAAATGCACTCTACCTGATTTGATGTAGATGGCCCAAAAAGTACTGTTTCACCAGCATCCATATCACCATGTTGTTGGCGTAAGTATGCATGCATGGTGGCCATAACACCAGTCTCCGTGCCTTTATCCACCCTTAACATGCTTGCAATGGTGCGCTGCTCATACAGGTATTCGAGATAAAAACGACCAATTAGCTTTGGGTCACTATTGCTCCTCCAAACTTTCACCCACAGTACTTTCACCCAAACTGCATCTCGAACTTGATCAACTGAAATATTCCTATTGGTACAACGTATTTCAAAGTGCTGTAATCACTGATCTAATGTCCTTGAACTCCATGCGTACTGGCTGAAGTCTCTTTGCATAAAGTCGAGAATTTCTGTATGGTTTAAACCACTCTTTATATAATGTTGTAAAGCCTCCTTCAGCTGCAAATCATCTTGCCAACTATAATTTCTTATACGTGCCATTTTGATTTTCGATTGTGGCCAAGCTTATATGAAGAACGATCAACTGCATACAATTAGACGGCCAAAGTATTGCAGGCTATGGCGGTTCTCGGCCATAGGTGATTTCATTTATTTTATTTTCATTTTCTTTTGAAATCATTTTTGTTTTATTTTAATCTTGATTTCATTTCTTTTTCTATTTTGTCTGCACTTTAATTTTAAATTATTTTATTTTTGAAAATATAAAAATATATATAAATTTTGCTATGGCAGTTCTCGGCCACCATACTTTATTATAGTCACTTATTTTTGTCCAAGCAAAATACCTAGATTTCCTTATAATAAAAATACCCTGTCAACCCATTAGCTAGCAATGCACCTAGCTGAGCCTTGCTTTAGTATTTTACTCTGTCTAATGTCAGATGATTATACTTATCCTACTGGGGCCGGTTGTTCGAAGCCCATTTAGCTTAAACGGTGGTAAGTCGAAAATATTGATCAAGTTTGTACATTCATCAAGTAACCAAACTAAAATATTTCAACTTGAGTAGAACAATTATGTTTGCAACTATATATTTAGTGCATGAGATTTAAGTTCAGTCATTTATAAAATGTGTGAATCTGTTAGTTAATTTTGACTTATCCATCGTTTAAGCTAAACAGGCTTCGAACAACCAGCCCCTGCAAGTTAATGGGTTATATTAACTATCTGCCAATATTTATTGTTAACCAATTAGCTGGCAATGTGCCCAGATTCACTATATGGATTTTACTCTGTCTAATGCCAAATGTTGTTATATGTCAGCAGTAGGGTACTGCCATTTACTGAAAACTGAAACTACCTGGTGTTAGACAGAGTAAAATATTAAAGCATCTTGGGTGTATGTGGGCGCATTGCCAGCTTATGGGTTAACATGGTAACCTCATTGCCTCCGCCAAATTTTTATGCCCCTTTCTTCACCATATTAATAGTGTTCCACTGTCATTAATAGGGATGATCCGATTAATCGGAAAATAATTGGCGAAGCCGATTAATCGGCCATTTCTAAATAATTGGCCGATTATTGTTTGATAATCGGCAAAATAATCGGCCATAAGACATTTTTGCGCAGTTGCCAAACATATGCTAAAATACTAAATACAAGCAAATAGATAGTTTTTCACAGGGTTTTTTATTAACATATTGTGAAAGAACTCACAAAATTAAAAAGCTTCCATACAATGTATGTGCTCATTGAATCACAATGGCGACCGGTTGTGTTAATCGGCGCTCTATAATTTTGTTGATTTTGCTTGCCTATATCTCCATATTACCGATCAAATATTTGCCTAAATTGTCAGTAAATCAAACTGTAAATAAACTGTCTGAAAAGAAACTATTTGCATTGACGATTGATGCAAAATATTACAATTATCGAAGAGGTTTTTCATACTTCGATATTGATGGCTGTGGCAAGTCGTTCCTGTCTGGCAGAATCTCGCATTCTACTGATGGCAGAAGCAGTTTTCAACTACGAAGAAAATAGTCCTCTCGTTCATGTACATCCTGGTCCCCGGCAGTGTGGAATGAAATACTTGTGTAAAGAATGTCAAAAGAGTATACAAAGCAATCGGAATGCGTTGTTGTGCTCTGAATGTAATGGCTGGTCACACATGAAATGTTTCAACATGTCCAAACATATGACTAAATACTATCTAGAACGGTCGGAGTTGGAC
The DNA here is from genome assembly GCA_016169945.1 of Trachythela sp. YZ-2020. Taxonomy (NCBI): domain Eukaryota; kingdom Metazoa; phylum Cnidaria; class Anthozoa; order Malacalcyonacea; family Clavulariidae; genus Trachythela; species Trachythela sp. YZ-2020. Next base: position 935,348 of record JADLSH010000393.1, on the reverse strand, counting down.
TGGACCTGTTTACTTTGCTCGCTACCAAAGTGTGGTGGGTCATTTTTCGAAGATGTATACGAATGTGATGTTTTAAACGAAAGCTTGACAACTCAAACCGAAAAGGGAGTAATTGACAGGAACGAAGAGGCTTATGCAAATTACCCAACCTCAAATACCGAAGCAAATAACCGGAATGGATTACTGAATATAGTTGATACAAAAGGAGTTCATTCTGAACTAAGAAGAAAGAATATTAGAGAAGCGTTGCTGATTCACCTGAACATAAACAGTCTTCAAAATAAATTTGAGGAGCTTAAAATCCTGAACAATCAACTCAAGTCGCACATACTATTTATCTCCGAGACAAAAATTGACAAAACCTATCCCAACAGCCAATTTTCAATACCAGGCTACATGATGTATCGACGAGACAGAAAAAAGGGTGGAGGAGGACTTCTGGCCTACTTTCAGCAAAATATTTTGTCAAAAGAAATAAAGATACGGAAATAAGTGACCATAATCTAATCTATGGTATTTTGGAAGAATCGGTTAACCAATATAAGCCAAGGACCGTTCTCTTTAGAAGCATGAAGAAGCTTGATGAAAAAAAATTTAATGAGGACATACTTAATGCACTGTGGAGTGTAGGAGAAACGTACAACACTTTGGATGACCAATATGATTATTGGGAAACCCTCTTAGGAACAATTATGGATGAACATAAGCCAACGAAAAGGATGAGAGTAAGAGAAACAGATGTTCCATACATTACATGACTGCAGAATGGAAACGAGCAATCTGAAATAAGCGAAAGTATGCACAAATCTATGCGAAATCTCGTACACCTGAAAAATGGGAAAGCAAAAGAAAGTGGATAAATATTGCGACAAAAGAGAGAAGAAACACAATCAAAGAATATTTGCAGGAAAAGACAGAGGGGATGGCAGCGAAACCGAGACAGTTTTTTCAAACTTTTAAACCATTCATAAGTAATACGTGCAAGGATATAAGAAATATTCATATTAAAATTGATGGCAAAGTGGAAAATTATCAAAGAATGGTTGCTGAGGAATTTGCTAATTACTTCTCCACTATGGTTGAAGCAAATGTGGCTGAAGAAAAGGATTTCCACGATCATTCCAGCGTTGAAGCTATACGAAAAGCCACCGAAAACACATCGTTTCAGTTCAGACCAATGATTGTTGCAGAAGTGACGAAAGAATTGAAAAATCTAAGCATAAAGAAAGCATCCAGGTGGGACAATCTTCCATCTAAAGTACTCAAATTATCGTCGGAAACGCTTGCTCCGTCCATCACCAAACTGTACAACAGTTGTATTGAACAACTGAAGCGTCGCTTCAACTAATGCATTCTTTTTTCTCCAAACGATTTAACAGAGTGAAACTGAAAGGAATTACAAGCACCTGGAAACAAGTTAAAATGGGATGCCCGCAGGGATCATCCTTTGGACCACTTTTGTGAAATCTTTTTCAAAATGATCTATCCTATGAAGTGAATGAAGAATCCCTCTATATGTATGCAGATGACCATCAGATCTACAAGGTAGGGAAACAGTTACAAAATGTGCAAAACCATCTAGTGAAAGAAGCTGAACTTGCGTCTTCGTGGTACAAAGAAAATCTGCTTCAAACCAACACAAAGCTATTCATGGCAACAAACATATTCATACTCAGATAGATTTGAGTTGTTGCCAAGCCGAAAAAAGGAATTTTTAAGTGAAAAATCGAGAGTTTTTAGGCCGCCTTCCCACAACGTCATGGCAACTAAACTCAAACGATTGCTGAAAATTACGTTGCTACAAGTTTCTTTGCTCTGATTGGTCATCAATAACGTTTGCTTAATTAGTCGACCAATGAGCGAACGTAAAAGTGTAGCGAACGTAAAAATATGTGTGTGCACTTCCGGTTTTTTTATTCACTACATGAACAAACTGCGAAGATCGAGGGAATAACTTGCAAAATTTTTCGATTTCAGTGATAGTTAGGTAACCTTTTTCGTGTTAAAGCCATCTACACTCATAAACATATTGTACTTCATTCAGCGACACTGACTTGGCCATAGTGTGTCAAATTTATTTTATTGTTGTGCCAATACTTTGACTATTTTGTCAAGTATTTTTCAATGTTTAAATACAGCCAGAATCAAATTATAATATTGAGTGCTGAAAATTTACAAAAATAAATGCTAAATTATAATATATTTATCGATGTTAGTATGGTCAAACATAAAACTAAGATTTGGTAGACATTTGGTTACTATAGTCCAACATGGCCATCAGTCACGGTTTTCCAAGCTCTACAAAAATCAGAAATTTGATGTCTCTGAACCTTGACTTAGACATGGTTCGCAGGATCTTAAATGGTCGCAGGATCTTCAACTACTAACAAATTTTGTTGAAAATATTGTTGGCCTACGGGGCAATTGGTCATCACCTGGTGGTAAAGCTAAGAGATTTACCAGCGTAAATTTCGATCTGATCGCGACGTGGTACCTGGGCAAACAGAATTCACTATTATTCCAAAGAAAGGATGGTGAACTGCTCAAGAACTATCTGGTGAGTGTCTTAGATATAACTTGTGCTGGCCAAACAACCACAGATACGGTCACTGATTATACGACCAACATAGCGGATTCGGTATTTGAAACAGAGACTGCAGAGATATCTCCAGTTAAAACATGCAAAATTATCACTGACAATAACCCGGCAGCTGCTGAATCGACCCCGTTAAAACACCTCAGTTGGTCGTATAATACTTTTACCAACTATATGAAACGGACATAGCAGTTATGCAAAAACAAATAACATCCATAAACAATGTTATTAACTCTACCAACGCGATTATAGAGTCTATTAGTAAGATTTTGGACTCTACCGAAAACCGTCAAATATCGTACAACACCAGAATGGAGACCTTGCTTAAGGAGTTCTCCATAATTTTAGACGAGAAAAACAGAGCGATAAACGAGCGAGATATCACTATTAAACAGCTTCAAGAGAATTTGTTAGAAATTGATGAAATAAACTCATTGAAATTTAAGAATTTACCAACAAGGCATGCTGACAATAAAAGTAAGACTGCCTTGCTGCCAACGCAGCCCTTGATGAGTCAAATGAATAATATTGAGGATTTAATCAACTTGTCTAAAACTAACAATCTATGTGATATTGAAACCGATGTCTTGGGCGACGCATCCAAATTGGATGATATGCTGCTAAGTTCAAATACTTCTACTATAAAGGAACTCGGGGCATTTATCGACAAGTATTTTTATAGTGCCTCTGGGCTATCTGATCCTGTCCAGCCGACGGACTTCTCTACTCTAGCTCAAAGACGCTCTGAATAAAATCTGTCTAAACTCGGAGCACAATTTCTAACATTTAAGGAATAATACCATCAATATAAATAAACAAGAGCTATGCAAATTGTCCTGCGAAAATTTACATCTCAAATCATGCATCTCGGAGTTGGAGGGAAGATTGTCACCAAAGAATACAACAAATGTGATTAGTGACCTGAGCCCGTGTGAAAAAATAGTTAAAGGAAACACTACCGTAACTGCGAATATAGATGCCTGTGCTGTTTCTAGTCGCCTTTCGCCTGGAACAACTGTATACGTCTGACTGCAATGTATATGCTATCTCAACCGTGAATGCTGATGCTTGTGCTGTTCCTAGTGAAAGTCCACCCGAAAAAGGCTCGCATGCTGATGACACTTCGGTGTGGCATTCCCGTTTACCTTTAGTTGAAAGCCCTGTTGACTATAGTCAATCTCCTTTTCCAAAGCGTCAGCGAACCAAGAACCCACCATATCGGATGTCCACGAGCGAGGGATTGGCTGAGTTACCTCGACTTTGTCCGCCAAGCCACGAGAACCAATCCGAAATTACATCATCCCGACCAATCTCAACTAACTCTTGTTTCACACCTAACAATAACTTAATGGGAAGTGATATACCCAAGTATCCTAGCAAATCAAGTGCTATCCCGATTATAACTTCAAAACGTATCATGAGAGTAAATAACAATAATGTACACTGATCTAACTTAATCAATATACTTATGAACAATGAATGTAGAAAATCTGTGATGTGCTCACAACAGATAGGACCCCCAAAGTCATGCAGTTCTGTACCTTCCCTGTTCATGTTCAACTCGAGGTCACTAGTAAATACGATTGATGAACTTTCCGGTACCATCTCTAATCTCCTTGCAGACATCGTAGTTATCACCGAAACATGGCTCACTTCCAACGTTGATAGCGCAGTGATAAACTTAAGCGGGTTCTCTATATTTAGGTGTGATCGAGAAGATGGTAGAAGAGGTGGAGGCGTGGCTTATCTTACCGAGTCCCTTGACTGCGCTCTAACAGCCAACCAAGGAGTTGCGACTTCAACCAATTCAAACACTGTCAACTGTGTAATTCGTTTCCTTAAAATAGATTGTGAAGAAAGCTACTAGAGGATCAAACATTCTTGATAAAATATTCATGAACATTTCGAAATTTTATGACGTTCCTGAACTTGTTCCTCCACTCGGACTCTCAGACCATAACTCAGTTTTACTAAATCCACTGATTCATCGTAGGAACTCACGGTCCTTCCGAATGGTTAGGGACGCACGTCCCTTCAATCGGATGTTAATCACTGAAGCCCTATCCAGCGTTAACTGGTCTCCAATGTATAATCTAGGCTCTTGTGACGAACAGTTCCAATATTTCTCTTGTCGATGGTATTGTTGATAAATATCCCGCTGAAGCGTATCAAATCTGATAGCAGCAATAACCCCTGGATTACTCTGGAGATAAAAAGATTAATATCGAAACGCCAAGTGACCTGGCGCAGAGGAAACAAGCCTATGTTTCGATTCTATAGGAACAAAATTAATAGCTTGTGTAGGCGTGCTCGCTCAAAGTATTATACAAACAATGTCGCTAATACCACTCAGTCAAATTCACTGAAGTGGTGGTCCGCTGTCAAAAATATCGCTGGCCTTGCCCCATCTAAAAACTTTTCCACACTGGTGTACAACGGACAGCCCTATTACGATTCGGCTCTGGCCAACCTGTTTAATGACAAGTTTGTTGCCGTTTGGAAAGCTTCGAAGCGGTTGTATGCCTTACGATTACTTAAGAGATCCTCTATTCCAGCATGCAAGTTAGTCCGGGTTTATACTTACTACCTGCGTTCGACCAATTCTAGAGTTTTCGTGCGAGGTATGGCACTATAGCTTGGCGCAATACTTGAGCGACGAGATCGAGAGTATTCAACGCAGAGCCCTTCGTATAATCTTCCCTGATCTCAAATATGAAGATGTGTTGGTACGCGCTGGGGTGGTGTCATTGTTCTTACGGAGAAAGACCATTTGCGAGAAACTTTTCGTTAAAATGTGTGAAGAAACATCCCATAAACTCCATTCTCTCATTCCCCCAAGACATAAAACTGGATATTCTCTACGTAATAATTGTCTTTCAATACCAAAGCATAGGACAAGTAGGTTTGCTAATAGTTTTATTATGGCCGGTAGTAAGGCCTACAACTCTAGTTTTAGATAATAATTGTTTGGCTACATTTTTACCTAGAACTATCATAATTAACAATATGTAAATAAGGAGTGTTCGTAGACACTTTACTCATATGCATGTAAACCAGTGTAATTCATTTTTTAACTGCAAAATTGGTATCTTTTGAATAAATTGAAATTTTTTAAATATAATAGGCGTTTCTTTTGCAAAACATTCACATACATTTTTTTGGTAATACATTCCAAATTAGTTGGGTTCATGAAGTCAATGCAATTTATTTGTGAGTTTAGTAGGGTTGCATTCGTTTGTGACTTTATTCTGTCTAAATTTTGTAATATAAAGATTCCGTCTCTGTCATGTTTAAGAGTTAGGTCAACAGAGATAAATGTTCGTCCCATCCTGTTCTTTTCAACTTTCAAAATTGGATGCAATCACCAGATGGAGGGAAAAGAGACGAGAAGACGATATTGCAGCACAGCACCCAGCTGTGGAACATTCTCATGGCAATTGACAAATCAGGTTACATTAATTCGCTATTGAAGACAATTGAACCTGAAGACGGAAATTGCACCTGTTATGCAGGCTTCCTACATATTGCTACGAGATTTTCTCCTGGTAGAGATGTTCATCGACCAGCAGTTACCGACGCAAAAACCGGCCCTAAAACCGGCCCTGTGTTTTTTAAGTGGAATTCCAAAGCTATGATGTCTGGGCAGATCAACAAAGTGGTGCAACCTGTCTTTAAAAAGGCTGGAGTTAACATCAAAGTGACCTTGACGTCATTCCGGAAAGCGGCCGTAACGAAAGTACACTAGAGCAATCCTGAGCTAAGTGAAAAGCTAAGCGAATCAACAGCCAGGAAGTACTATCTCTTGTGGAAAAAAACGAAAACATTGATCGAAGCATCAACAAAACTGGGGAAACTAATGCTAAATCAGGATGCCTTGGATTACAGTGATGTTGATAGCAGTGCTGACATCTTGGACATCGATGCGGATCCATTGACAAAGAAGAGGACCCCTTGCACTGGCAAAGAAGCACAGATGGTGCAGGATAACTTCATTGAAGAATTGGAACAAAAAACGCTCAGCCTTGTTTGTGATAAGGTAGCGAAAAACAAGCAGCTCGTTGGTATATCACCAAGACGAATTTATGACAGGCTTAAAAAGCAATTAAAACAGGCAACACCAGTAGATAGCAGTGAAGATGTAGGAATTGAGCAACCCATAGCCTGTGAATCCCTTAATGAGTGCATTGAAATATTATCATCCAATTCTCCCGGCCAGCAAACAGTACGGAACAAAATTTATTTTGCGTCACAGAAGGCAAATGTCAAGGCTATTTATGAATGTTGACTGTTGTGTGAAAAGACCACTACCTGTACTAGACAACATGCATGCATGCGTGCCTGGTGCGCTTTTCGTTAGAATGCCTGAATTAGCGCCATAGATCTAGAAAATAACAACCTCATTACCTATTTTGAATTGAATTACCCCTTTTTGTGGGCATTGAAGCAAAAATAAACCATATGATTTGATAGAAAAATGTTGTTGATGTTGCTTAAACCTTTAAGACTTGGAAAATTGTGCTTATGCAAGGGTTTTTGCTGTATAACGTTGTTACACAGCATTATTTGGTTAATTAAGTTTTGTTACAAGATTTTTTTCTGCATCTGACTCGATTGAAATTCATGTAGAAGGTTTAGATGGATGGATATTTCGAGTGAAATATTATATACAATATTTTAGACCTGAACAGGAATGGCTGCGAAAAAGGCGACTCTAAGTCCTCCAACAGGAAATTAACCTGCAGCCCTGCGAAGGACTTAGGGTTGCCTGTTTCGCAGCCGTTCCTGTTCAGGTCTAAAATATTGTATATATTACTTAACTCGAAATATTCATCCACTTAACCGTCTAAATTAAGTTTTGTTATATGTATATTGATCTATACATGAGTCGGGCGCTCTAATGACATTTAAGAAGTGCTGAATGTTGTGCCTTAATCTGACAAGTTTGAACAGTATATTTTTATTGATAATGTTTAAGAAAAGTTTATATAGCCTATATTGGCCTTATGTTTAAATAACTGTATTTTATAGAAAGCTTTGCTTGCATACTGAAATTGTTAAAAAATTCTTTCCGTTTTGGAATCTATTATATTTTTTATAGTGATCGTGTTTTAGTTTTGTTAAGCCGCAAATTTATACCCTCCGACATATAGTGTGAAATGAGGACATATTGACTCGAGTCTAATTATGGTTTGCAAAAACGAAGATAATGTTGATGAAATTTTAGAGAGTGCATGCACCACAGAGAGAGCATATATAGTGTAGTTTATTTGTTAATCATGAAATGATATTCACTGCCGCTGGTTTCATTCTATTAGAAAGAGGGATCGTCACTCAGGACCATTAAAATCTTTATTCAAGAGTAATGTATATCAGATGCATATGATGTATATCAGATGCAATGTATACATTATTTAACAGGCAATAAAAAAATTAGTTTGTCTCATTTGATCTATATACAAGGTGTCGAAAACCACCGTTGGGAGTGGAGTGCAAAGTATAATTGAAAAAAAAGCCTGATCAATTATTAATTTTTCTTCTGAAACTTTCACCTTTGTTCATTATACTAAATTCAAACTTTGTATTTCAAGGATTATATATTTGCAAATAATTAAATAAAACCTTTGTATAATCCTTAAAATACAACCTTTGAATTAAAAATTATTAATTTGTGTGAAAAAGTCTATATACACTAAAAACAAGATATCCGCCATCTTGGTCAATCTTTTATCTAATTAATGCTGGTCCTGGTTTTAAAAGCACTGTGCATGCAGCCAAGGCTGGCAAGACCCAGTCACAGGCCCAGGGCAGATTGGTAAACGCCCTCCCCCTCAAGTCGCACTTTGTGCTTTAGCTCTGGCAAAATATTATTTTCCTGTTTGGGTGAGTGTTATCATAGGACAAAAACGTTAGAATAATGCAGTCTTTAAATACTCCTTATGTGCTTAGCTAAGGAGTGGATTGGATTCTACAATACCATTCATTCCAGAAATGTAAAGTAGATTCAATGAGTAAGCGTACATAAAAGCTTGAGGAATGACGCGATCAGCCTTACCCAACTTAATCCTGCCGTAGTCCTACGTAGCCAAATAACAATTGGTTAACTCTAAGATATTACCTGTCATCTTTTTTATTTGAAATAGCAGCCGAAGACTAAGTAAAATCTGATGCATAATGATAAGGAAAGTGATAATTTATGTCCATATCCTCAAAATAGCTTGGCCTATTAAATGAACATGAGAAATATGTTTCGAAATACAAAAGTGCCACATGAGGTTACAAAAGTGCCACACAGGGATACAAAAGTGCCACACGGGGTTACAAAAGTGCCACACAAGGTTACAAAAGTGCCACACGAGGTTACAAGTGCCACATTAAGGTTACAAAAATGCCATTACCTCTCCCTTGCTTTCCCTCTCTCTCTCCTTCACTTTCCCTCTCTCTTTCCCTCTCTCTCTCCCTCCCACTTTCGCGGGCCAACCACACCACATGTATCTAAGCTGTGACACATGCTAGGGGATTTGCAGAATTCCAATGCCCCCTCGACAACGCCACTGCCAACACAGTTATTAAAAACCATCTCAGTACATCAATACCGGAGTAACTATATTTTTCAATTCATGCATTCTTTGCCCACTCACATTCAAAATTTGGCACCTTTTTGTCATGTTTGTGCCCCCTGCCCCAAGTCGCCAGCCCCCCTTCCCAGGCAGCATGACACTGCATTCGAGAGAGGACTCAGCTGTGTGCATGACGTTGATACCCAAAACCATAACAGGCATGGCCTAGCATGCATAACTGTGCGTAAAGCGCACTCAGGCACAGTCTTAAGTACGCTATAGAGTGCTCAAAATCTTTAGGTTCACAGTGCCTAATATCACATAGGCAAGTACACAACTGCAAATTATATTTTGCTTTTGGGGTTTTAGACAAATAACTGGGCAGGTGAAGTTTTCCTTCAAAATCAATGTTTGAAATCCAACATTGAAACCTTGAAGAAAAATAAAGTCGGGATGGAGGATAGTGAAGGGATTCTTCAGTTAAAGGTATTGTATTTAACTGATAATTTATTTTAACCGATATTCTTAATATGTGGCCTGTAGTGTTAATGTCTTATACTTTCCAATCTGACTCCTTAAGGTGCACAAAAGATACGCAAAGTTTGTTTAACTTGGAATAATGATATTGACGATAGTGTTTCTGTCATACTTCATTTTGACGGTTGTTCAATCTAATAATAATAGGTTACTACTAGCTTTTAAATTGTTTATGATCATCATTATTGCTGCCGCAGCGAGCAAGCCTTCAGAGAGCAAGCGAGTGAGGCAGCAGATTAATTTGATACAGCTAGGCAAATCTCAATTTGCTATAGACGCAATGCATTGTGGTTCCAATTTAAATAACCACAATGCAACGAGCGGCTGATCTGAACCAACTCGATGAAAGATTGTGTTCTATTTTGCATGAATTTGTAGCAAAATAAACCATATTTACTGCATCACATGGAACAGATGATTTCCATCGAGTTGTCACATGTAGCATCACCACAATTAAATAAATTTTATTCACTGTTAAACCTATTTAAAACTATGATTATCCCCATCATTCTTTTAGCGCTTATATTGTACATTTGACTATTGACTGCGATAACCTTAATTGAAATAGCTATATATAGGATGTGTTAATCAATCGGATTTCATATGGGATCGATTTCTTGACATTAATACACGATTTATGTTGTTGTTATCAAATGGCATTGTAAACACATGCGAAGATACCGTTCCTATTGGACTGCAAGTTACTGGTTCCAAGCTTGAAGGTGGAAGACAAAACATGTCCTGACAAAAGTGTCCAAATCGTCATGTATTTCTAAATGCTTTGATGATACTTACTGTCTCTCCGTAACTTATAAATCCAGGGAGTCGACTTGTCTGTTATCACGGCAGTGGAAAATGAGCTAAGACTAAAGAGTGTACCTGGATCATCAAACGCTCACAAAGTGCTAATATTTCCAACGTGAATTAGTTATCTGAAACAGGACATCTTGAAGTTAGCGACCAAGTGCGATATGGTAGTAAAAACGTTACCACAAAAAAGAGTGTAGAAAAATTTGCTTGGCAGATTTCGGTTGTGACATGTTAAATTATCATAAAAACACTAGAGATGAAAACAATTGCAAGGTATATTCATTTCATTAGAGTTTCAGAGAATCGGGATCTACTGTGGGAATGGGACTGCGAGCGCAGAGATGGTTATTCAAAACATTGATATACCTGTTTTCCACTGTGGGAATTTACTCGCGCGAATGCGAATGATGGTTACGAACTAATCATGGTGCTTTTCAAATTTGTAAATAATCTTTGTGGGCAAATAAAATATCTATCGATCTATTCTATGTTTTTGGTTCTTTTGTTTTCAAAATGGCCGCAAATGCAGTTCACAAAATCATGATTGATCTGCTTGTCATGCACTGAGAACTAACAACAAGAACAAAAAACTCAGCAAGAAACCACCTTAGTTTTTCTTACCCTCATAAAAAATGTAAAACATTGCCATCTGTGCGCATTTTATTTAATTTTTTGAAAAAGTGCTGAGGGAGAGAAATATGGAAATTTGGTGTCTCTAGATTGTTGGAACCGATATTTCAATATTTTTATTTGTATTGGCCAACAACGAACTACGAAAACAGTTGAGGAACAATGGATCTTTTGCATAATTGCGATGCCTGTGAGGCATGATGGTCATATAGGTGGTAGGTTTCTTTCAAGCAAAATAGCGTCTTCGTGAGATTTTGTTTTTGCAAACTCCATGATTTTGGTTTGGTTTATAATAGGTGATCAGAAGTAAAAAAAAGCAGATTTTACCAAACCAGTGACCAAACCAACGCAGGCTGCTTTTCTCTTGGCGCAATTAACTGGCCGATACAACCAGTTTTGAGCACCTAGTTAACTAAGTTAACCCACTACTAAACACCTTTTATAACCTTTTTGCAGCTACACTGGAAAGCTTGCAAACTGATGATTGTTCACTCCACTTGTTTGGTCAACCGGGTTAAGAATATGTATGTGTGTGGTAGAAGTCCACAAAAGGGAGGTCCTCTTGGACCGAAACCTCCTTGGAGAGTTTGGCCCCACAAGAATCTTTCTTAGTATTTTATTTCTTAGTATTTTCAGCCGCTACCAGAGTACAGAGACAATACCGTCTCTTCAAACATTGGGACTCCGGGAAAAACAAAAATTGTATCTAAGAAGTTGTAGCTAGGAAGATACTGTATCTAAGAAATCTTTCCCTTGCAGTGGTGTATCCGCATCTTCACCCTGCTTTCTCCGCCTCAACCCACTACCAAAGTAACCTTTTCTAAAACTTTTTTATCTTACTTTTCTTTCTCTTTCTTATAGTTAAAGTTAACCTCTCTGGCTAATCTTTCAAGTATGTTGCTTTGCCCCTCAGGAATATGTGATATTTCTCAATCACGAGGAGTAAACGATAATTAGAATAGGCAATTATAACAGAAGTAAGCAACTGCAAATTATATTTTGTTTTTTTGTGTTTTAGACAAGTAAACCGAAAGATGAAGTTTACCTTGAAAATATACGTTTGAAATCCAACATTGAATTCTTCAGTTAAAGGTATTGTATTTCACTGAGAATTTATCCCCGAGCCGGCGCGAAGCGCCGTGCGAGGGTACTAATTCCGCTCGGATATTTACACCCGGGTATGTGAAAACATTGTGGAATGCAAAGTCGTCCACCATTTTTTTTTGTCATGGACGGTTTTTTAAGTTATGCGCATGCGCGAGTTAAAGCCGAGACAAAACTGGTAACTAGCTACATCATGATTGGCTAAGACAACGATTTTGTTTTTATATGCAAACGTCAGAAAAATAACTGCCATTTTGGCATTTTATTTTTGGCATTTAATTTATAATGCATTTATATGAAAACTTTTTTCAAAATTGTACTCTGGAGTCGGGACATATTAATTCAGACAAATATTAAGTCTCCAAAACAAGTAAAGTGAAAATTTTTTAGAGGACTTTTATTTACTAAAGTCAATAAGAAAATAAAGCAGTCGAAAAGCCGAGAAAGGACAGAATTTTCGAGTTTTAAAGCGTTTTAAATTAAATTAAACGGGTAAGTGTTTATTTTGCATACTTGTTTTTGCAGTTTTGCCGTCAATTGGCATGCAACTATAGTTTGTGGTTTTGAAATTGCATACTTCATCCTGTGTGGTCAATACAACATTGGTTTAGTGTTAATTGAAATGTGTTATATAGAAAAGAAAAACATATTTTATCTAAAAAACTTCATAGTATAAAAATACTGTTAAAAAAACAGTTGAAGTTTTATGACAATTTCGAAACGTTTTGTACAGTAAATCAAAGCCACAAAATAACATACCTACTTTATATAGTTGGGCAATTGGTAATTTTATTGTTAAAAGTAAAAATATTATCACAGTTTGTACAGAAAAGAAAAGAAATATAGAGTAAAAGGCAGTTTAGTTTTACAAACTTTTCGAAACGTTTTAGTGAACGGAAGGTTGCACTAAAACATTAATTTGAAGCTTATAGAATGCATAAGAACAATACCTACCGCATGTATCTCATATTTCTATGGCTAAAACAACTAATATTTTAATTATTTTTGCAGCTTTTGTAAACTGTTTTGTACTCCAGAAAAGAAATTTATATTATTAATCGAGTTGCCATGGCTACTGTGCTTCCTCTTCTTGAAACAAAATTTCCATTTTTTATTCTTTCAAAAATTCTCAACCCAAAATAGATTTCCCAAAATATTATTGTTTCCTTCCACTCTTCTTTCCAAACTATTACAGTAATGATCAAAATTTTAATGGCACATTTAAAATGAAGGGAAACACAATGATTACGTCAAGTAAAACATTTCATATGGCGATAGCCTTTGAGTGCGTCGTGAAGAAGGGTGTAAGCCAGAGGCCCAGATATCCAATTCAGTTTTCCAAGCCAAAATTTTGCTTTGAACCCAGATATCTGACTCGTCTACCACCTTTGCATAGCAGATTTTGTGATGAAAAAGCTTAGTAACAGTAATGTTTTGGAATGTAGTGTCTGTCAATGTTCGGGTGCATGGGGCGAGGGGTTACTGCAAGCATGTATTTCTAGTTTTAACTGTTATTCTTAATATGTGGCCTGTGGTGCTAATGTAAAGTCCTCTGGTGACTGTGATCAACCGGTATGTTCATTACATCGTGTGATCTGCAATCATTAATAACCTCCTCCCCCCCCAAAAAATAAATGTGGTGACACAGTTTGTAGCTTTGCTAACCTGCCATGCGCACAAAGACAATCTCACCAAAACCCAACCGAAAGCTCTCCCAATGTCTTTCTTTCAGCGTGAAGAGGTTAAGTTCTTGGCCAGGAAGGACTGAATAGCCGTAAGTACAGAGAAACATGTTTGGTGCTTTAGAAAATGAGAATAGGCCTATTGCCTAATGGAGCTGTGGCGCAATGCATGCCGGTAAAGTGGTATCAAATTGACTTCTTCGAGAAATTTTGTTGTCATGCTGGCAATTTTTTTCAAAGAACAAATTATTAATTTTCTATCAAATATATGTCGCGATCGTTGTTATTTTTATCGCTGTGTGTAAAGAGAAGCCTTGGCTAAATTCTGTGCAAATTAAAAGGAATTTGCTGGACATATTAAGGAGAAAACAGCCGTGAAAGGATGCCATGAGTGAACACAATTCAAACATATTCATCGTTTTAGAATTGATTTGCTCAACGTTTTCAGGTATTGTAATGTTGTAAGAGACCGTCAGTAAACGATTTTGCTCTAGAAATATTCTCATGTTGTCTATCAATGCTGATCATGTATTTTTACTGATTGATCGTACGTTTTATACCCATATTTTGCGACTTAAAATTGATACTAAAAACTGCCCTAGAATGCTGTACACAATGGCCTTTGTGACATACAAGAACAGAGCTTCTCTTGTGTTTTGGCACGAAAATTTGACTCGCATTTAGGCAAAATTTAATGTATTTTACAAAAGCATTATTTAAATTGCACATCTGCAAGTATATATTTACATATATTTCTGTTTATAAATTATTAAACCTTTTGCACAGTATTAATTCAATGTTAAAAGGTAGTCTGTAAATTATTTACTGTTCATATTGTAAATATATTTTAGTCTTTAAGTAATAGATAATATACTCGAGTATTTTATCGTACTTGTGAAATGAAACAATAGGTAATGAATGTGGAAAGTCATTAGCTTAATATTATGCAGTACTCAGCCATTTAATGGATCAGTTGTTTTATTGTGCTTCTGCCTTGGCATTGTTTCATGGCTGTTGGTTTTATAATATGATATCGCTAATAGGTGGTTTCAAACAAGCTTATGGGATTTTAACACAATGCTTGGCAGATGGGGCAGAAATAATAAGATTCTAATGAGAATATTTTGTATAGATGCTCTCTATGTGCGCTGAACGAGAACATAATGAAAATAAACAGGGTGTGTTCTGCTTGTGTGTGTAATATAGCTTTGCCTTGGCGTATAGTTTGTTTTCTTCAAATTGTTACATGTGGCTGCTGCAGGGATACCAGTTGCTGGGTGAGGTGTATGCCTGTAGTTGTTAAGTGTTGTCCCCAATGTTTATTTTTCAGGAGTCCCAGTTTGATATGCAATTTTCATGGCCTTTCCGAAGGGACGCATAAACGTTTTGACGGGATTGGAGGACGGGTGAAGAGGTGGAGCCTTCTGTAATTTTATGGACTTACTTGCTGCAAAGTCTTGCATCTCAGCGCTGTTGAAGGGCGGTGCGTTATCAGAAATTTGGACCTCAGGGT
Source organism: Trachythela sp. YZ-2020 (assembly GCA_016169945.1). Lineage (NCBI taxonomy): Eukaryota > Metazoa > Cnidaria > Anthozoa > Malacalcyonacea > Clavulariidae > Trachythela > Trachythela sp. YZ-2020. The sequence continues at coordinate 919,919 of JADLSH010000393.1, read as the reverse complement.
TTCCGTATGTTGCATACATTTCACTGAGGGCTTGTAATACTTTGTCTGCCTTCGTCGATGTAACCAGTTTTGCAGCTGGGAATCTTGATGCTAGGTCCTGTACGACAACCACATGTTTAGGTCAACTGCTACAGTGTCCCAACATTTCTCGGGAACCTGGTGTGGTTTGATTGGTTCTTTAGTCTTTTTGTCGACAAACATACTGCAGTGGCTGCATGATTTGACAACATCTTCTATTTTCTTACTCATGTTGTGAAAGAAGAAGTGATATCTGAGTCGTCTTTCAAGTCCACTTTGGCCAGGATGGGCTCCTCTGTGTGCTAGTCGTATGGCTGTGTCTTGGAGGTCACTTGGGAGAACGATCTTTTCACCTTTAAAAATAATACCATTTGCGGTCATTGTAAGCTCTGGTAGTACATTTTGGAAACGTTGGACTTTCTTCAGGTTGACTCCTGGTTGATGAGTGTTGCAATCTTTGTGAGGGTTGGATCGTTCTTTGTAGCTTGTGCGATAGTTCCAAAGTCCATGATCGGGGTTGTATGAAGCATATACAGTAGATTGTTGAGGTCATCAGCTTCTTGTTGTTCCTCGACGCGCACGGTTTCCAAGTGTCGTGAATCGGATTGGTTATTTTTCTTTTCCACGGATATATGTCACGTAAATCGGTCTTGATGTCGGAGTTTGATTCTGTCGTTTGATTGACCCTTGACCTGGTCTTTCATTGATAATTGAGCAGAGAGGTTGGTGTCATCTGCCTTTGTTGCCCTTCGCACGTCGGTCATGCTCGGAGAGTGCAATCGACCGGTTAATTTTTCCACGCGATATGTCACGTAAATCGTATGTCTTGATGTTTGAGCTGATTCTGGTTTCTGTTTGGATTGACCTTGAAAGCTTTCATTGATAATTGAGCAGAGGCAGGACTTATGATTACTTGGATCTTGGTGGGGGATCCCACGATGTACTGTCGAAATCTTCTCAGGGCGAAATCGATTGCAAGTGCTTCCATGTCGATTTGCGGATATCTTTGCTCTGATGCATTGGTTGTTCTCGATGCTATCGCCACTGGTCTTGCGTGCTCGTTGCTGTCTCATTGTGCTAACATGATCTCCACTCATTCCTGACCATATCGTATTGTTCCAGAGTTGGTTTGGCGTTTTCGTGGGCTAATTTCCATCGTTCAATTGCTGTGTCAATAGATACTTTTGATGGATCAGGGTACTGTGCTTCATATCATAAATAGAACGATTGTATAAATTAATTAAAAGCTTTTGAAGTATTGTCCGGATAAAGATCTGGGTAGAAGTGGAGTGTAGTGCCACTGGCCATGTTATTTTGTAGCTGTGATGTTGATATAATAATATTGCAGAATATTCACTTACCTTTTTGGTGAATTTGTGTTTATACGAGGCGTCCAGATGGCTGAATTGTATTAAGATGCACGTGTTCGTGCTTAATGACTGTGTTTGTGTGTTTAATCCTTGTCGCCAAATATATTTTAGTCTTTAAAGTAAGATGAACCTTGCACTTCGAAAGAATCAAATGAACAGCTGCAACAAGGTGAAACTGCTGTTTAAAATAACTTGTTAATTGTAATCTCCACCCTCCAACATCAGGAAAAAATAGATGTTAATACCTCCATACTAAACAATGGCCCGACTCCCTGAGGAAGACTGAACTGACTGACACTTAATGGGAAACCCCCCACCTAGTCATGCTTAACCAACAGTCAATAGAGGAAAAATACCCCACATTTCCCTACCATTCCTCAAGGTGGGGGGAGTGGGGTTACAATTGGCAACTGGAATTGAGTATTCAGTGGAATAAGTGCAAATGACAGCTCTGGGTCCCTACAACTGTAATTTTAACAGTGTGGCACACAACCCCCCCCCCCTTGCTACATACAATAGTATTCTTAGCCTTATATATTGTCAATTGTAATTCCCACTCCCCCACCTCAGGGAATCGTGGGGCGTTTTACCTCTATTGACTGATACTAAAGCCTGACTAGGTGGGGAATTTCCCATTATCATGGATTCCTGACCCTTTAATGTGGGGCATATTAAATATGGGGAACGTTTAGGGGGCTTGGCCACAGTCTAAGGTTGGCCTGTTAAGTCTGATCTAAACACATGATCTCAAATATTAAGCAAATTAAATAAAATATTATCTGTTATATACACATTTTTCCGTATTTGTTTTACAAGCCGGAAAGCTTGAGAGCGGCATGAGGAGGCGGACTTGTTTTGCCTGCACAGTTTTCAGTCTAATTAATTATTCTGGCGCGAAAACGTGAAATGTACATCTTCACATGTTTCGGGTATTAATTAATATGGGCGGTGTTATTTATATCTATTACTTAAGTATTTATACTTTATTACTCTCTGCACAATAAATATGGAAAATGATATAACACCAACAAAAACGTATTTAAGGGTCTTTTGTTCAGAGAGTATTTGTATTGAGTGTGAAAAAGACGTATTTCTGACGCCGATACATGACGGAGATTATTCAACGGCACTTTAAAGTCTTTGGCGTGTGCAAATTTAGAGAGAGTTGTAGGAGTTATCATAGGTAAAGAAAGTTGCCTATCAAGCATAGACTGCTGATCTTGGAGTGAAAAAAATGCCCGTTTCATTTCTAAAATTGACGCTGTAAGAGAACAATTTAATTTAACTAAAGAACGCTTGGCTGAAAAACAATCTGAACCATTTCACAAACAAATGAGCAAACAATGCAAACGGATGGTGTTCAAGTACCAGATGAATTTTCGTCAGTGAAGGTATGTCATTAAGTATATTATACATTTATGAGCTATTTTATTTGACAAATTATATATCTCTGAACAAGTTATCCTCTGAACTACTAGAGAGTGTACAATAAGAACAAAATAAGGACATGTTGAACCTGAAATTGGCAAAAACGAAGAACACTGAGCCCGGACAAAACTTTACTGATTCTTATTATAAAAGTGTATAGACTATAAGTATAGCGGGCCTACGCTCCGCTTAGATCCAAATTTAAGACACAAACAAAAACCCCATTCGATACACTGAAAACACGCCATTTAATGATAATAACAATGATCCAAGACAATATACAAACAATTATTCACATCGGCATACCAACGTTCGGGTGGTTTTCTAAAACAAAATAGAATTAAATACACTAATAAACTTGCTGTTCATACAAATAAAGTTCACGATATATTTACAAGTTAACTTACCGACTGTATCGATCAAATTAATGCCTTTTTTCCCACAAATATCTAATTTCAACGCTATATTCCAACAATCACAAAACACATGACAAAAACATTCCGAAGTCTTACGAACGATTACGAACACACTACGAACAATGCGGCCGCGCCCACATAGCGCGTAAACAAGAACATCTAATTACCGATCGGTAGCTACACCGACCCCTAAATGAATACAATATAACAGTATTCCTTTATACAATCAGCTACTGAAAGTCAACCCGATTTGTCTGTATCAATTTCCTCGTTTACATAGTCCACATTTTCCATCTCCAAACGACACAGCTTGGCAATCGGTTCACGGCGATCGTTACCGTCGCCTTGATATCTCCACGCCGTCGCTGTTTCGCTCGCGTTACTACCGTTGAACTTGTCTTTACGCTTGCCGCTCGAACTAATCCGTCTTCTCCTGGAAACACCTCCACAACTCTTCCTAATGGCCATTGCCCTCGAGAATACCCTTTGTCGATAATAAGAACCAAGTCGTCAATCTTTAAATTAGCTCTAGTAGTGTTCCATTTCTGACGATGTTGTAAATTGGGAAGGTATTCCTCTACCCATCGCTTCCAAAATAGATTAGCCATGTACTGGGCTTGCCTCCATCTGCGTCGGCAATGCAGATCACTTTCGTCGAATATTCCAGGCGGGAGAATCGGGCACGGTCTTCAGGAAGTGATTTGGTGTTAAAGGTTGATCATCCGAGACATCGTCGCTGTTGCGAGTAAGTGGTCGGCTGTTAAGAATATTGGTTGCTTCCGCGATCACCGTCAATAACACTTCATCAGACACCACTTGCTCCTTTAGCAAGGCTTCTAAAACTTGCCGCGTTGATCGAATCATCCTCTCCCAAACTCCCCCAAAATGGCTTGCTCCTGGTGGGTTAAACTTCCATTGAATTCCTCGTTGCGCACAGAAATTTTCAACTTTCTGCTGGTTCCATTCTTCAATTGCTACTTTCAGTTCCTTGTCTGCGCTTGGTAAAGTTCGCACTACAGTCGCTCCGATAATTTCTGGGCAGCCACGCACGCTTATAAATCTCCTTAGAGCGTTAATCATCGAGTCAGTGTCTAGTGAGTGTGCAATTCTATGTGCACAGCGCACTGCCAGACATGTGAAAATGCATCCATACCTTTTCACTCTACTTCTTCGCTGCTTCGCCTCCAAAGGACCGAAATAGTCCAATTCGACAAAGGCGTTGATAAGCGCACTTCTGTCTTCGGGTAAGTTAGCCATTAGTTGCTCACCAGGACGATTCTTCCTCTTTGACACTCCAAGCATCTTCTTATCACACGCCTTACTGCTGATCTTCCTTTACTACCCAATAACGTTTCCTTAACGAGCAAGCACCGACTCCTGACCCATGTGTCCCACTTCTACGTGGCATTCTTGTATAATCAAGTCCGTCACATGATTCTTGTAGGGCAAAATGATTTGATGCTTTGCTCTTCTGTACTTTTGGCGCTCTTCAGTCGCCACCAACTACTAACAATCCATCCTTCATTGCTGGGTTTAGCTTGTACACCGAGGTTCCCATTCCTTTCAACGTTTTCTTCGGTTGATCGCTCAGCTATCATAATTCGTTCCACTTCAGGAAAGCCACTTGTTGAACATGTTGAAGGATAATTTCTTCAGCCTTTCCAGCTCAACTACCGCCAAATTCTTCGATGTTGTTTCGCCCACGCCTGCCTTAGCACTTGATGGGTCTTTCTTCTGTTGCGATATACTCTTTAATAGCTCTTGCACCGCAAAGCCAAGCGACTGCTCTTTAATTTCCACCAACAAGAATATTGTTGAATCAGCGTATCTAAGGGGCAATTTCTCACGGTCGTCGCGTAGATTAAGTTATCTTTTCTTACTTCTGGATCACTCGCCATGATAGAAGGGTTAACGATATTCGTTGGCCAACTGGTTTGGCTTTTCCAGAGAAACTCTGGACCTCTCAACCAACGATTATTCTTCACCATTGCATCGAGTTTCAGACCTTTCGACGCATCATCTGCTGGGTTGTCCTCACTACTAACGTAACGCCATTGACCGGCAGAGGACCCATTTCGTATAACTGTGAGTCGATTCGATTCAAAGGTGTGAAACTGTTTGGACTCGTTGTTGATACATTTCAGCACCGAGGTGGAATCTGTCCAGTAGGTTACGCTGTCCACTGTGATATCCAATTCTTCTTGGATCATTTTACTCAGCTTCACGGAAATAACTGCTGCCGTTAACTCCAAACGGGGAATAGTCATTTCACGGATCGGTGCAACCCGAGCTCTTCCTACAATAAAAGAGCAATGGATGTTGTCGTTGACGTCCACCATACGAAGGTAGGCCACGGATCCATATCCCACACGTGAACCATCTGAAAAAAGGTGCAGCTGGGTATCTTTGATCTCCCCAAAGTTCTTGGGTTTAAAACAACGCCTATTCGGATTTCGCCTAGGCGCGTAGGTCTTCCAGCCAACGTTGCCACTGCTCCTTATTTTTCTCGTGATTATTTCATCCCATTCCACCTTGTGCCGACACAGTTCTTGCAGGAGTAACTTGCTTTCATCACGTATGGCGCCACGAAGCCCAAAGGATCAAATAAGGAACAGACAACAGACAACATATTTCTTCTCGTCGCTGACTTCTGCTGCCATTGCTAACATCTTCGTTTGGGTTTCCCATACAAACTTGTCGTTTTCACGCTCCATTTAAGACCAAGCGTACATTCCGTCGGAAGATCCTCAATATCTAAACTGACAACTGACTTTGCTCTTTCTGACTCTGGAATTTCAGAAAGTACCTTCCGATCGTTGCAGATCCACTTCGTTAGTCTAAATCCGCCCTTCTTCATCAATTCTCTCAGCTGTGTTACCAATCTGCTGGCCAATGCGGGATCATTTACCGATTTCATTAAATCATCAACGTACATATTTCTTTCGACTGTCTTTACAGTTTCTTGATCAAATTCATCCTGATTCACTTAACGCTGCCCTTTAAACAAAGGTTAGCACAGCTAGGCGATGACGTAGCACCGAAAACATGTTTTATCATCCGGTACTCCGTTGGTTCTTCTTCAAGATTGGCATTTTCCCACCAGAGAAATCGCAGTACATCACAATCTTTGGGATCCACTCTGATCTGATGGAACATAGATTCTATATCTGCTACCAATGCTATGGGCTCTTCAGGAAACCGAATCAGACGCCACCAATGGGTTCGCTAAATCTGGACCTTGTAGTAACTGCTGGTTTAGTGAAGTCCCACAATGCTGAGCTGCACAGTCAAAAACAACTCTGACTTTCTCAGGCTTCATCGGGTGCGTCACAGGATGATGAGGCAGGTACCAAATTGGGCGATCGTCTCTCTCTAACTCTTTCTCTGGGATCTTTTCAGCATGCCCTTTATCGATGTAATCTTCCATTGTAATCTTATATTTCTCTAGCAGCTTTTCATCTTTCTTTAATCGATTCTTAAGTGACTGGAGCCTTCTTTCCGCCATTCGCTTATTGTTTAACAAGCTCGGGGGATCTCTGTGCCAGGGCAAAGCTACTTGATAATGACCATCTACCATTGTCAGTGATTTCTCCATTAAGTCTAAGGCTCTGTGGTCCTCTACTGATGCTTCGACGTTGGTGTCAACCGTTGTGTCGCCGAAATCTGTATTCCAAAGTCTTTCCAACTGGCGTGTCAACAGTTCGTTTTCATTCTGCTGCAATTCTTCTTTGTGTGATTCCCAATCATCATATTTAATATTGACAGGTCTACCTTTGGCTGGATACTCCATTTCTTTGAAATCAGAGTAATCGTGTATCACGTCAACGGCCCTGTTGTCTAAACGAGTTAGATTCACAGCACTGGCTTGATCTTCCTTCAGTCCGCTCATGGGACCCATGACTGCCCATCCGAGACTGTACCTTATAGCAACAGGTTCTGTATCCTCGCCCACCTTGTGTTCTAAAGGCAAGAACAAGCTCGGTTTTTCCTTAACTCCGATCAGAAGCATGACTTCTCCATTCACCAACTCTGGTATATCTAAGCCACTAAGATGGGGCCACTCACTAAGATCTTCTTGTTTCGCTATACAACTTGGCGATATTGGCATTTGCTTTACGGTCTTCACCTTCGATAATTCAACTGTCGTAGATTCATCCATCGATTTCACAACAATGTTTACCATCTCACCTTCTACTTCAGTACTGCCAGTCATTCCGGTCAAGGTGTAACTTATCTTGTCACCGAGTAAACCGAGCCTCTTTGCTAGCTGTTCATGACATAGAGTTACCTCTGATCCATTGTCCATTAAGGCATAAGTCTCCACCGTCTTACTACTGTCCGTTCCCGACACCTTAACTGGAACAACTCCCAAGCACACTTTACACTCCCCTTCTCCGGTCGCTGTCGCTGACACATTATTGACTTCTTTAGTTTTACCGACTTTCTCTTCACCGACCCCATTTTGTTTCCCATCTGGCTTCATTGTTCTGTTCAATTTGTCATTTCGACGATAATCATTTGATGTTGGGTCATCCAATCCCTTGGCTGATGTACTCCCATCTCTCCCACCAACGAATGTGTTATTTGGTCGATGCATCAAGATGTGGTGTTCCCCGCTACAGTTCTCTATGAGGCATTTGAAACGAGTTTTTGGACAGTTCTTTGCTATATGCCCCCTTCCTAAGCATTTGTTGCAGAGGCCGTTCTCTTGAACGCATCTTCGCTTCTCACCATACTCCAGGATCTTGAACACTTCACACCGCCACACTCCGTGCTGACCAGAACACACTACGCACCTTTGAATTGGTCTTGGTGGGTACTTACTGTCTTGAATTCCTGGATTATATCCACCAGTTGGAAATGATGATAATCCTTTCGCTTGCTTTGAATCTTTCCATTTATTATCCTTGTCATTTCTGAATTTTGAACCACCTTTGCTCATATAGCTGCCAAACTTGTTGTCCACTAACCTCGCTCGATTCCTGACAAACTTCACTAAATCCCCAAATGATGGTCGACGTCCGGATTCAATTATGCTTCCAGCATGTTCAGTCCACTTTGCTCTAAGGAACATGGGTAATTTCTTCACCAGTTCTCTAAGGGTATTCATGTGATTTAAATCTGCCATATATTCCACACCCATGCCGGTCAGTGTCCTCTCTGCGGTTGTTAGATGCCTTGCAAGTTCCAACAAAGATGGACCATCAGCTGTCTTCAGGTCAGGTAAGCTCATAAGTCTCTCTATGTGTGCCCCAGCGATAATGTGAGGTTTTCCAAAATTTGTCTTCAATGTTTCTTTCGCCACCTCATATCCATCTGCTAAATTAACACAGCTCTCGATTGATTCTCTTGCTTTACCCACACAGTGTTGTATCAACAATTGTAACTTCCTCTGTGGATCGGGATTGTCCCTTTCCAGGCATGTTTCAAAATTATGTAGAAATGTTACATACTTCAATGGGTCACCGTTAAATCGAAGATACTCAATCTTAGGTGAGTTAACAACTTGTCGCAATGCTCCAACAATGTCTTCGCCATAGGATCGATCTTCTTTCCGTTCTACCATCTTGGTCTCTAGTGGTTGCGCAAGTAACGGTTGGTGCTGAATCTGCGCTGGAACATTTTGTTGTTTGGATATGTTGCTTGTTGGTATGCACTCTTCCCGCTTCACTTTCTCATCTTCCTTAGGTTTAGTTATAATTTCCTTTTGTATTTCTTGCTCAGCTTCCGCAACAGCAGATATCTCCGTTTGAATTTGGTTATCTTGTTCAGATGCTATGTGATATGATACTATAGCTTGTTCAGCTTGCATCTCCGCTTCCATAAGCTCTCGTTTTCTTTTCAACTCTTGCTCTTGGCATTCGAACGCTTGTCGCCTTTTAGTCTGCTCCAATTTCAACTGGGCAAGGGCCATCTTCTCTTTTTTCCTCGACTGCCTTGATAACCTTGAACTTGCTCTACTTTCATCACTATTTCCACTCCTTGATGATTTGGAATATCGCCGACTTTGGACATCTTCCAGATTAACTTCTGCCATTTTTTGTCTATTTTGCCATTGCGTTACCATGGCATCCACGCTCAACTTCCGGTTTCTCTGCTGTTCGTAAATCGAATGTGCATATTCTTTTTTGCTTTTGCCTTCCAGTAACATGTAAAACTTCTCGTGTACGTCGACAAAATGTTTCCATGCATTGTTAAAAGCTTCCAGTTTGAAATAAACCTCTTCCAAATCGGTTTTGTTTTCCATTAATAAACAATAGACATGCTCATACACTTCTGAAAATTTGTCAATTTCAATCGCACGCAATTCGTAAAGTTCATGCATTTTATTTCTTAAAATATTCGCCTCGACCGAGGCGGACTCTTCTACTTTTGCTTCTTCGCCGCAGTAAAGCTCCTCAGCTGTATCTTTTCTTTCATTTTCGAGACTATCTGCCGATCCGTTGGCTAGAATTTTCGCTGATGAGCCAGATATATGCGACATGTTTACTTCGAATAATATTTCAAATAATATATTTCCTGTTCAAATAACAAGTCAATACGCAACCAAATCTTCTTTTCGAATACTCCAATTTCGAATTAGTCGAAAACTATAGCGGGCCTACGCTCCGCTTAGATCCAAATTTAAGACACAAACAAAAACCCCATTCGATACACTGAAAACATGCCGTTTAATGATAATAACAATGATCCAAGACAATATACAAACAATTATTCACATCGGCATACCAACGTTCGGGTGGTTTTCTAACACAAAATAGAATTAAATACACTAATAAACTTGCTGTTCATACAAATAAAGTTCACGATATATTTACAAGTTAACTTACCGACTGTATCGATCAAATTAATGCCTTTTTTCCCACAAATATCTAATTTCAACGCTATATTCCAACAATCACAAAACACATGACAAAAACATTCCGAAGTCTTACGAACGATTACGAACACACTACGAACAATGCGGCCGCGCCCGCATAGCGCGTAAACAAGAACATCTAATTACCGATCGGTAGCTACAATAAGTGTGTTTATTAAAAAAACGTAAGCTGCTTTTATTGGGCATGAGTCAAATGCTAAAGAGACTTCCTGGGACTGATTCTCATATAACTGTTCTTAATGAGAAAATAACTCCAGTTTCGTTTGTTAAAGATTTAGGAATGACATTGGATTCAAGCTTGACCCATGATGAACATTATAAATGCATTCATTTTTAGTAGAATGTACTATTGTTCCTCTGTTTGGTCTAATACCTCGAAAAAGAATGTATCCAAACTCCAAAGCATACAGAATTTTGCAGAATGACCATGTGACACTCTATCCTTCAACAGCTAGGTTGGCCTCCAGTTAAGTATATGCTAAAACTCAGGGATGCTGTTATGACGTTCAAATGTATGAAAGGGTTGGCTCCATCGTACTTATGTGGTAAATTTTAAATGAGATCGGAGCTCCATAGCGTCAACAGAAGACACAAGAATAGTTTAGATATTCCACGGTATAGTTCGGGTTCTGGTCAACAAACATTTCATTTCTGAGCAGTGACTATGTATGGAATGAGCTTCCAAGAAATATTAAGGATATTGAGACTCTGGGTCATTTTAAATCGGACTATAAACGTATTACATGAATTTTTAGATAGTAGACTATATACTATAATGAAATTGTTATATCTATGTGATTGTAATGTTAGTCTAGCATTTATAAGTTTTTTATAATATTTAATGATTTCGTAATTAGATACTGAAAAGCCCTTTTGGGAGTATGTAACAATGTATAATAATAATAATTGGTAACAATATTGTAATATAAGTTAATACATTACTATGGAGAATCAAATAGTTATATAACATAATAATCCTAATTATAAAAATTAATTCTAATGCCCTTTGAGTTACATTGTTGGAAACCTCCATTGGCATTGCAGGATGTGCAAAGCTGTAGTATTATATTTTCATAAAGAGTTCAATACGAATATTGATTTAGCAGTAATTTATAACCATAATTATAAAGTAATAGTATTGAAATAATAATTTTAACACACTTTATGAAAATAACACAACAGCCATTGCATACTTCGTGGTCAGTATTGGAGGTACAGTAAATGCACCATGTACCAAACTGTTATATTGTTATTGTACCAGCGGCTACATGCCGTGCGCATGCGGACTGTATCGTTGCAGGGGGTAAATGAACGCATGGGATTTTGGAAGTAAGATTGTAAAAGACTAAAAGAATTATACTGTTTTGTTGAGTTGTTTATACGTGTGTAGTACGAGTATCCTGAGGATATAACAATTGGCGACGAGAATGGGATAATTATTAAAAGTCTTGGACAGAATCCAACATTTTACGAGTGAGTTCTGTACGATAATTTTACTTCAAGAATTCAGTACTTTACAATTACAATTATGGCTTCGACGCCATTATTCGGCGTTCTGGGCGAGTTTGATCCGTCTACCGAGTTATTTACTGCTTATTTGGAGAGATTAGAGCAATACTTCATTGCTAATTCTATTGGAGAATGCGAAGCTGAAGCTTCACAAGCTGTACTTGCGGCAGCAGACAAGAAGAAAGTCGCTGTGTTTATTTCAGTTTATGGGCAAGAAGTCTTATGGAACACTTCGTGATTTATGCAGTCCTAATTCACCTAAAGACAAAAGTTTTTCCGAGCTTTGTGATATGCTACAAGATCATTACAAGCCCAAACGATTGGAAGTGGCCGAAACGTATAGATTTCATCGATGTATTCAAGAAGAAAATGAGAGTATTTCTGCTTATAGTGCACGTTTACGACATTATGCTTCCACTTGTAATTTTGGTGAGTTCTTAAACCGGTATCTTCGTGATCAATTCGTATGTGGAATTCGTAATTCGGCTACTCGGAAAAAGTTACTTAACGAAGACCGTACTTTTCAAGAATCTTTAAAAGTGGCCATTGCTGATGAAGTTGCTGGTAAGGAGACTCTACAATTTCAAAATGAGACTAAATCAATGAGTGAGTCTGTGCATGCCTTTGGCAGAAACCAAAATGAAGGTAAGAATTATAATCAGAAAAATACAACAAATTTCAATACTTCAAAACCATCATCACCTATGTCTCAGAAAGCATCCTATGCTTGTTATTCTTGTGGCAGTACTGAACATCTGCGGGCAAATTGTAAATTTAGAAATGTTGTGTGTAGTCGGTGTCGCGAACTGGCCATATTGCTCGTATTTGCAAATCTGGCATGTCCCAAAACAACTTTGTTGAACAAAAACTGAGTTCAGATGAAGTGTTTCTTGAGGAAGAACTGTTCACTGTTTTGATGTTCAGTCTCTGTTCCAAACTGAAATTTCTGTGCCTTTAAAAATTGAGAATCAAGACTGTTCCTTTCAATTAGATACTGGCTGTGCATTGTCCTTAGCTCCCAAGAATTTCTACGACAAATTTTGTTCCCATATTCCCTTAATACCAACTGCGGTGAGGTTATCTACCTATACTGGTGAAAAGATTCAACCCTTAGGACAGATCAATGCCCATGTGATGTATGCCGAGTTCAATACTCTCTTCCATTGTTAGTAGTGCCCCAAGGTTCTGGAGCTCTATTTGGGAGGAACTGGTTAAGGCATATTAAGCTAGATTGGAACAATTTGTCTGGAATTGAATCCAAATTTACTGCTACACCAAGTTGTTCAGAAATTTCTGATAACCAGAAGACATTGGACTCACTTCTGTCAAAGTATGATGAACTATTTCAACCTGAACTTGGATGTTACACAGGTGAGCCTGTAGTTCTTAATGAAAGTAAGCAAGCAAAGTTCCATAAAGCACGACCAGTGCCATATGCATTACAAAAAAGGGTTGAAAAGTCTTTACTAAAAATGGAACATGATGGAGTTATTGAAAGGGTTTCTTCGGCTGTCAGTGCTGCTCCCATTGTAACTGTGGGCAAAAAGGACAGTGAGGATGTTCGTGTTTGTGGTGATTTCAGTGTTACATATAATGCTTGTGCAGAGGTCGAGACTTACCCAATGCCTAAAATTGAAGACATGCCTTCAGCATTGCGTGGCTGTACAGTGTTTAGTGTCTTGGATCTGAAGCAAGCTTATCACCAGATCCCTATTTCGACTGAATCACAAAAACACCTTACCATTAACACTCATATGGGTCTTTTCGTTTTTAAACGATTGCCTAATGGCATTCACTCTGGTCCTGCTATATTTCAGAGAATTATGGATGCATTATTAGCAGATATTCCCAAAGCTGTCAGCCGATTGGATGACATTCTTATTGCTGGAACTGATTATGAAGATCATCTTCATACCCTGTCCCAGGTTCTAGAGAAATTACTTAAGTTCGGTTTCAAGTTAAACAAAGCAAAGTGCAAATTCCTCCAATCATCGGTCGTATCTTGGCCATCGAATCGACAGTGCAGGTCTCCATCCGACTGAAGACAAATTGACTGCTATTCGTGATGCACCTCCTCCAAGAGATGTGACAGCTTTAAAGTCATTTCTAGGCCTCATTATGTTCTATTCACGTTTTATGCCACATCATTCTACCGTTCTAGCACCGCTGAACAATCTCCTTAAGAAGGATGTTTCCTGGAAGTGGACTAACACTGAAGATTTGGCATTCACAGCTGCGAAAAATCTTATACTAAATTCAAGAACACTTGTACATTATGACGATTCTTTGCCTCTTGTTCTAGCGTGTGATGCTTCTTCGTATGGCGCAGGAGCGGTTTTGTCACATGTAGTTGATGGAAACATCAACCAATTGCTTTTGCATCATGTACTTTAACTGGAGCACAAAGAAATTATTCACAGCTTGAAAAAGAAGCTTTTAGTATAATATTTGGACTGAAGAGATTTCATCAATATCTCTGTGGTCGTTCATTCACAATATTAACAGATCACCGTCCACTTCTTACTCTGTTGGGTCCTCATAATCCAGTTCCTGCTCATACAGCTTCACGACTACAAAGATGGGCACTTATCCTTGCCTCATATCACTACAAGATTGAGTACCGAAGTACAACTGCACATGCTGATGCTGATAGTATGTCCCGTCTTCCACTACCTCAGACCTGGTCACCAAAGAGTGAAAATGTAGAATGTTACTTCTTCGAAGACGATGTGGTTACTAATGTTACTGCAGAAATGATTAAGAAAAAGACACAAGTGGATCCTGTTCTTTCGTTAGTATACCGATATATACATAGTGGCTGGCCAACTGTGGTTGATGCTATCTTAGTACCATACAAGAACAAAAGTGATGAACTTACTATTCATCAAGGATGTATTCTTTGGGGAGCTCGGGTTGTCGTTCCTTCTTCACTTCGAAGTGCATTGCTCTCAGAATTACATGAAACTCATCCGAGAATGACAAGAATGAAAGGTATTGCAAGATCTTATGTCTGGTGGCCGAAAATTGACTCTGAAATTGAACGAACTGTGTCCACTTGTCCTGTTTGTCAGTCAATGCGATCAGAGCCAGCAAAAACTCCTGTTCATCCTTGGACGTTTCCTTCACAGCCTTGGTCTCGCATTCATGTGGATTTTGCTGGACCTGTTTCTGGTAAGATGTATATGGTGGTAGTGGATGCTTACAGTAAGTTTCCAGAAGTGGTTAAAATGACTACCACAACAGCTACGACTACTATAAAGGAACTACGAGATATTTTCAGCCGCCATGGTCTTCCCGAAATAATAGTCTCTGATAACGGACCACAATTTACTGCTGGGGAGTTCCAACAGTTCTGCCGTAACAATGGAATCATGCATCGAACTTCTGCAGCCTACAAACCTGCAACAAATGGACAAGCTGAAAGAGTAGTCCAGATTTTGAAATCGGCAATTGAGCAAGCTCTGCTTACTAATCAAGATGTGAACGTGGTTATTGCTAAGAATTTATTAGTTTATCGTAATACTCCACATGCCACAACCGGTGAAGCACCTTCAGTTTTACTTATGGGCCGACGTTTGCGAACTCGGCTTGATCTAATCTTGCCGTCCGTTCGCAAACATGTAGAACAAAAACAATACAAAATCCTCGAACGTACCTCTAATGGTAACAACCGATCCCTTGCTGTAGGGGAACATGTCTTAGTGCGCAATTATCGTGGAAGAGAGAAGTGGATTCGCGGAGTCATTACTAAAGTACTTGGTTCTAGGAATTATATGGTTAGTGTACCTGGATATGTGTGGAAACGACACGTGGATCAACTACTTAAGTGCCATCCACACATTAAACCAACTAATGAATGTTACGATGATATAACCTCGGATGAATCTGTAGTACCAGAAGCAGATGAATCATCTAAAACTATGGATAACTCGGATGATATTGAGAATACTGGAACAAACGATGATTTAATTCCACAGGATTATCCTGCTACAAATGATACTCAAGAGACTGTTTCTAATCGTCCAAGTTCAAATGATGCAACACTGTCTGAAAGACGTTACCCATTAAGGGCTAATCGAGGAAAATCAGAACAGTAACATTACATGAAATAAAACTTTATTTATGGTTGACATTTAGATAATTAATATGAACGCAGTGTTTTGTTAGAAGGGAAAATGTTATATTGTTATTGTACCAGCGGCTACATGCCGTGCGCATGCGGACTGTATCGTTGCAGGGGGTAAATGAACGCATGGGATTTTGGAAGTAAGATTGTAAAAGACTAAAAGAATTATACTGTTTTGGAGTTGTTTATACGTGTGTAATCATGACACTGTAAACTACTGCAAGTAAAATCTGGTTGGTTTTTCCCTGGGTACTCTGATTTATTTTTTATGTGATGGGCTAGAATAGATAATATAGCTAGTTGGTTTTCTCCGGGTACTTGTTTAATTTGTTGTTTAATTTGTTGTAGGATGGGTTCAGTATAGATAATAAAGGAACATTACAAATATCAACGCCTTTCATAAGTTGTGAAACACTTCAAGCTTGGTTTTGCTTACACATTTTGGATGATTATATTTGTCAACTGATCGACAATAGAAAAACATGGCTGAGGCTTGAAGTGTAAAGTTTTGCTTACACATTTTGGATGATTATATTTGTCAACTGATCGACAATAGAAAAACATGGCTGAGGCTTGAAGTGTAAACACATATATACACTAATGTCCTTATGAATGCTGCTCAGCTGGAATATAGCGTTTTGTGTCTGCTGTTGGGTATGCTCTCCAAATAAAATGGTACATACAAGCTGGCAAAGATCTTGTGTTCTCCCATCCCAATAAGCCACACATCCATCTAATGAGCCATCTATAGGCAACTGCTCTCAAATATCTAAAATAATACAATGCAAATGAACTGTGTTGGCAGGGGCAAATGAACTGCAAAAAATTGACCTTGTTGTTAGACAAATTTATCTAGAAGTATAACTTACTGGTTCAAAGATTGTGATCCTCGCCATCGTTAAAAGTGACCATTCCTGTCTTTAAGAAGCGGACCAACATTCAAGTGTTTTTATGCAGAAAACTTGCAATCCAGTAGAGTCTGAGAGTAGTATGGAGCACCAGTACACACCATATTAAAATGGTGTATGCCAAGTTTGACTAGTTGTCAATTCTCACATTTGAAATTTTTATTATATAGAGACTAAAACATTGAAATTAGAAAATATTATTAAGACATGTCATCCTGATATACTGGTGCTGACCACTGTGATGGCAGAGAGGTCCCGTATTATAGAAAGTGGCTTGTTGAAGTGACTGTATCATTGAACAATAAATTATCTGTTCCTTTTCCAAAGTAGATGAACATTTTGTAATCATATGAACATGAATAGCTATGTGACTCACATTTTTAATAATGCTGTATAAAATTAGTTGTTTTAACATAGTATGGATAAACTGATAATTATCTTTTTACTGTACCATGCCCATGGTCTTCCCTCACCAGATTAAGACCCCTAGTAAATTCTGGTTAGCTGCTCTCCTCTCTTGTAATATCAAGCTCACTGTGTCTCCTCAATGTGAAAGAAGAAAAAACCCGATTTTTCGGTCAAGAACAAAAACCAAAACTCCAATCTGAGATACAAAATGCAATTAGCCAATATAGATATAAAGCTATTGTTGCTATAAATGTTCATATAGGCATAGCACAACGTAACCCGAGAGCAACACCTATATTCTATGCTTTTTCGCTTGATTGAGAAAGACAAACGCTTATTAAATCGTGTTGAGTGCAATTCAAACAAATAATGAGAAATATCAATTTCATCAGCTAACGGATGGCTTGGATGGCCCTCAAATCAATGTCAACAAAATTAAAACAAAATACAAAGATGATTTACAAACTGTACTTGTATCTTTTCAAGTTTATAGTTTGAGTCATATATATTTACCCGGTATATTCAGTTCAAATAATATGAATGATTACACTTAAGGAATTATTTACTACTAATACTAAATACTATGATAGAACAATGTTCTATAACACAACATATAATGATTGAAAAATGTTCTTACTTAGGACACTCGTTCACACTTAGGACACTGTAAAGCTGCATCCCTGGTCTCTGACTCTGTTGATGTCTCAACTTGTGTCGTATCATCAGGAGGTGAAATAGTGTTTGGTGCAGCAGTGGTTTCGGATGAACTTGCAGGAAAGCTGCCGTGATGTACATGAGAGGCATCGGATTCGAAATCAGAATAACTTTTTGCCGGATTTGTTCTTTTGGTTTTGACTTGCGACATGTTTGAGTTGGCTTTATATTTGTTTCCTAAAACATCTTCTCGTTCTAAGGCGACCTCTAAAATATCCGAAAGTTTGTGCTTTGGAGGTATCCTACACCTTTGCACTTCTTGTTCGTTGCTCTCGAGTTTATAAAGTTCAGACTTTTTTGCGTCTATGTCATCTTTGACTTTTTTCACATACCTTTGATAAGGTGTTTCGTCGGAAGAATCCGAAGAATACGTTGTTTGTTGTTGTTTTTGGTCGTGATCAAATAATCTTTTTCTTGCATCACCAGAAATAGCAGGCCGTTTCTCGCGAGGTTTCTCGAGTTGTTTGGTTTCTTTTATCCCCAAGGGCGTCCAGGCGTCATCAACACGCAAACACAACCGAACCGTTTCGTAGTCTCCCTGAAGCACTGACTTACACGAACGAACAGCATCCTGTACATCATTTTCATCAGTAATGGTAACAAATGTACCCTCATCGTCACGATATTGGATTCTCAAAGACTTTGGATCACGTCCATCTCGATAATAGCTTCCCACCGTCTCCCACACAATTTCAGACAGCATCGCCAAATCCAAATCTTTCAGACTATTAGCTGAGATCAAAGTCGTTTTACAACGATCATAATCGCAACCATATAAAATTTTTACTTGTACTGACATTTTAATCCTGTAAAATCACAACCACCACAATTCAAATGTTATTACAGTAGAGTTACAGTACGTTAGAACACTTGTGGTTAGAAATATTGCTCTATAAATAAATGTGCGCTACGTTTGTTAAACATGTGGGTGTGACTTGTCAAACGTTGTCAACTCACAGTCTAAACTCATTAGTTGATACGTTTCAGTCTGCAGTGAGAACATTGAAGCGTAAAGAAACGCGTGAAATAGTTTGCGCCGAACGGTCGCTTGCAAATGGTAATAACTAATATGCATATCATAACTACCACACTAGAATGTATATGAGGAAGCATTATTTTTGGGATCGATTAAAGAATACACCCTAAAAGTTATGGTTCTACAGAACTACCTTGTGAGCATGAATGAAAGTTGGGAAGTTTAGTAGAGCGCTAACTTATCGAATAATTGGGGGTCGTGTATTTAATTGATCCTCTTTTGGTTGCTTCCATACATTTTTTCCATACTAGTATATATAATCCCTGTATGTAAAATCGAGAGTTAACTTACTTGATTTCTTGACAATTTTCGCCAGGTAGACTTTTCCTTGGTACTTTGCTTCTACATTTTCATCAACATTGTATTCCTTTCTTGGCGAAGTAACACTTTTAACATTTATAATACTAAAAAGATCTTCTAATATCCACTCAACCAAGAGAAACATTTTAATATGAGTGCAGTGTATATATTAACGAAAAAGTTCTGCACCAAAAGCACGCTTTCTTTACTTGTTGACTATGCACACAATGCCTTCGCAATAATATCAAATGTCGGCATTTACAGTCGCAGCAGCTTTATCTGATATCAGATAAAACTGACGGAAATTACATGCAACATGTAACATATGGATTTTCCTAACTCCATATATGGTAAAATTATAACACTAAATGAAAGGAGAAAGCAAAACATTAGGCGTCACTTATACTTTAAACAATGTTTATGCAATACATATATGATATATCATTATGCATTTATAGCAATAACTGTAGTTTGACCTTGCTTAAAATTTCATTCAGCTGCATGGGATTTGAGTTTAAGCCAGATCTCAAATTTCAGCCGGAATTGAGTATTTCAAACCAGTTGGATTACAGTAAACTCATCCCGGGCTGAAAATTGTGCATGTAGTCAGCCCTTAACTCTGAAAACTGTAACAACACGTTATACGGACAACCCTTATGCTATAGAGTATTAGGATGCTGGAATGATAATTATATACGTCATCCTATAGATAATATATATATATAAAAGTTGTTTGACAGCCAAAAGTTTGTAATAAAAAAATTGGACATCTCAAAGAGCAAACACGAAGCAAAATGGAATCTATTTTATACCTTAAATCAGACCTATATATATATTCGGCTATTATCTCTACCACAAAATCGGGACATATTGTAACTATACTAAATTCAAATTGAACAGAAAGCATTTACAAGACAAGCTAAACCATACAGCTATACATGTTACAGTGTAAATATATATAATACAACAAATTCGAAATAAAATACTGCTGTTAATTTTGTCGATATATTTGGAAAAATATAATATATAGGGGTTAGTTCTAATCCGGGTTTCTCATAGTTTATAATGAATTTTAGACCCACTATCGGCGACACAGGCGTCTAGGTCTCAAATTTACAGATGTGAATAGTGACCAGAAATATGAGAGTGTCGAAACAGATGGGAACTTAGTCATAGTAGAAGACATTGTACAGATTGAACCAAATGGTAATGTTAAAAAAACTAAAATTGAAAGTTGTCACTGATTAATCATTGGGTTTATGTCAAGTGTTAGTTTGATTTGTGCCCAAAACTGTAGGAAATACCTTTTTGGGAAATCTAAACCTTCCATTCTCTTGTGCCCCTCCCCAACACCTAAAATAATTAACAGTCATTGCTATGGCAACCATGACGTTTTAACAAAGTTGATATTTTGGCCCCAAACTAAATCAACTCGAAAATAATGCCCCTGACTCCATTTTCTATTTTGTATTCTTATATATTAAATGAAAACGTTACTTATACTGCAACGGGCATAGATTATTATTATCTATTCAAATATTCTATTTCTTGCACATAAATGATAATGCAACAACCGTTTTTGGAATATTCGAAATATGAATATATTGTATTATCAGATGAATAATATACGATGTATTCAGTGATTCAAACGAATTGTATGAATATGTGATTTATAGACCTAGTCAACCCTTATTACGGTTACTATTTAATCTCAGTTATATTTATAACCTATTATTTTATCATATTTTACTGTATTATAGGTGATCCTGAGGTAGATAACAATCTTGACGCTATACCCAATGGTAATGGAACTTATAATATTAGCTAAGTCGACGATAGTTAGAATAACGGTAAGTTTTTGTAGCGTACGGTCGTATGAACTTTGCGGGCAGAGAATAGAAATCTCCAAATCGTTCCAGATAACTTTGGTTTGAGGACACCACATTTCGAAAAAATACTTTACTTTTCTATATAAACATGTTATGATTTCAAAATGAATGCGAGTAAGATTTCGAGTGCGAATTCTAATGTAGCAAAGATTATGTATAATCATTTGGATAAACGGTAGAACTATTAAAGCAATAAAGGCACGTTCACAGATACATATCAATATCAGTCCACACTCAAAATGTAGCATTGACGAAAATAACTCTCTGTTTATGAAGTATTATTCTTTATTTAATTGCTCGGGTAGGTGATATGGATAATATCTGCAGTGAGAACATTGATTCAGTCATGGGTTCAGAGGAACAAGACTCACTGGAAGGCAGTGAGAGGGACAATTCTACTTCATTAAGTAGCAATGATTCTTGCACTAATCCATTGTTTCGGTTTATTCGTTCATTTATTCATTGAATCATTGCACAATTGCAGTAAGTTATGCTTTATTTTAGGTGGATTTCAACCACTTAAAGAGACGGCCATCCTGATGTGGAGTTGGTAAAGAAAACCTTTGGCACGTTAAATGATATTTATCAAGTCGAGAGAATTGTGAGGAACGGTCAACAATTCTATTCAACTCTTTATAAAAGAATGAAAAGAAGAATATGCTATGTTGTCCTTCTGAAAGACAGAACTGTTGGTGCTGTCCAGTATTTTATTTGTAATAAATCCACATTGATGGTGTACGCGGTTGTGGTGCAATTTCACCAGGGCAACTCGTCATTTCTAGACAAGATCACTGGAGGGAAGCATTTAACATCCGTCAAGTTGTTTGATGTATCTACTAGTAATAAAGTCATTGTTCCTGTTGATAAACTAGAAGAAACCTTGCTTTTTATTGATCCAACACCCACTAATAGCTGTTCGTGTGTTTCACGAGTTTGTGCGTTTCACGAGTTCCACACTCTCATGGTCGCTCGGTATTTAAATGATATGTATAAACATATATAATTCAGAGTGGTGTTGAAGCTGTTTAGCGGTAATACTGTATATACCTTTTCGTGATAGTAGAAATCTAAATATATTTTGAAGCAATTTGTATATGAACAGTTGATAATTGTCACATTGAAACATATTATTTAAATATGCTATTCAATATTTCCCTATATATTTGTTTACTCCATTTATAATATGTCTTAAATAGACCCGTCAATGATCAAATTTTATAAATTTTTATGAGCTCTTTTTAGAGACATATTATGACCTTTGAAGAAAAATCAAACGAAATCATGAACGGTTCATCAGACATTCATGAACATGTTGTACGAATATTTATGAATATTTAATTTACTGAAAATTCACCAACATTTCATGAAATGTTCTTGGTTCACATTTCAGGAAGTTTTCATGAATATTTAGTTCACCAAATGAAATCATCAACGTTTATGAATCATTCATGAACAAGATTGAGCAAAAACTGCTTCAGTGACGTTCATGAACATTTCATGGTAAGTTCATGAACCAAATTCTATGAATTTTCATGAACATGTTGTACGAATATTTATGAATATTTAATCTATTGAAAATTCACCAACATTTCATGAAATGTTCTTGGTTCACGTTTCAGGAAGTTTTCATGAATATTTAGTTCACCAAATGAAATCATGAACGTTTATGAATCATTCATGAACAAGATTGAGCAAAAACTGCTTCAGTGACGTTCATGAACATTTCATGGTAAGTTCATGAACCAAATTCTATGAATTTTCATGAATAATAAATTCATGAAATGATCAGTATTAACATTCCTGAACTATTCTGTTAATGAACAAAAAGTTCATGAACTGATTTAACGTTCATCAAGTGTTCATGAACCGATCATGAAGAGCATTAATGAACACTTCATGAACACTTGTTCATGAAGTGTTGGTAAAACGTTTGATGAACAGGGCATGAACTGTTCATGAATTTTCATGAACGTTCATGAACGGATCATCAAAGTTCATGCCAGTTGATGGCAAAACTGCAAAAGCAAGTATGCAAAATAGACACTTACCCGTTTAAAACGCTTTAAAACTCAAAAACCTTGTGCTTTCTCGGTCTGTTGACTGATTTCTTCTGCTGTTGACTTTAGTAAGTGAAAGTCCTCTAAAATATTTTCATTTATCTTGTTTTGGAGACTTAGTCTGCATTAATATGTCCCGACTCCAGAGTAGAATTTTGGAAAAAGTTTGCAAAATGCCAGTTATTTTTCTGATGTATACATATAAAAACAAAATGTTTGCTTAGCCAATCATGTTGCTAGTTACCAGTTTTCTCTCAGCTTGAACTCGCACATGCACACAGCTTTGCACTCTGCCATGTTCACAAATCTCTGAGTGGAATTAGTACTCTCTGAGCGGAAGCACCAGGATTACTAATAGTGAGGCGGTTAAGAGCAAAATTTAGCTGGCATTGTTAATTTTATGATACAAGCACCATATTTGCAGGAAGTATAGACTTTGATATGACAATAACTTTGAGATATGGAGGCATCTTAAAATTAATGCAACTTCACTTATAGCAAAAGTGATTATAGAATCAGAAAGCGTACAAAAAGTTATATATAAGACATGTAAGTGGTTACCATGATTTTTCAATCCTTGAGTTACAAGCTGTTAAATATGCATTTTCAAGCTAGTACCCAGGCTTTTTTTTAACGATTAACGATTAACATTTCTATAGCGCAAATTTACATGTGAATATGATCAAATGCGCTTTACATCAAGTGTTACGCTTACCTAATTACATACTTAGTCTAGACTATTTTTTATCTTTACAACGATTATGATATTACTTTCTTAACTGTGTTTATCTTAACCCACCCTGTCAACTTTCCCTGTGGGAGGAAACCGGAGTGCCCGGAGAAAACCCACGACTTTCGGCAGAGCGTTGACCGACTCTTTCCACATCAGTCCGTTACAAGAATCGAACCCACGGAACTCAGAGGTGAAAGGCGCTTGCCCTGACGACCGCGCCACCGAAGCCCCGTTTCCATTTTGGAACAGCAATAACTCTAAATCGGTTGGGAAAATAAAGGTAACCGCTTAAGTGACCTATATATAGTTTTTTTGTAAGCTTAGTAATGATGTAAGTCATTGTTGCTTTAAATGAACTTGGAGGTTCACAGTTTTACAAGCATATGAGTTTAATGAGGAAAATGAAAAAGAACCCAAATTTTAGGTGGGCGACTTTCATTTTTCAGATGCCTCCATATCTAAAAGTTATTGTCATATCAAAGTCTATACTTTCTGCAAATAGGGTGCTTTTATCACAAAATTAACAATTCTTGCACTTAACTGCCAGACTATTACCAAAATTTACATAAAATGCATATCAATGAAGTTTAATATGTTGAAATATATCATAGAGTACTTTGGGCAACAGGCAACTTTAACAAGACAACAAACACAATAGACACATTTTGTGGCATATATTTTGGGCAAGGAAGTGCTCGAACAGTCTAGAGGCTCTAGCTAACCTAAGTTTTATCTAGAGGAACAGGAGGACCTCTAGGTTGCAGAGGAGATGAGCCAGCTCTGTGCATGTTGTTCAGTGGGTTGAGGCCTGATGGTCTAGAGACCACCATTGGTTATACTGAGACAGTAAGGGCTCTCAAGACCTAACAGAGCATGCAAAAACTGTAGGTTTTTCTAGAGGAACAGGTGGACCTCTAGATAACAGGGGAACAGGCGGACCCCCTGAGTCCTAGTTGGACTGGTGATCAACCATTGGTGCAGGGTACTCAACTATGTATGACTGACCCATCGAGTCTCTAGGTCAGGTAATTAGGTCGCATTTTCGACCTGAATGACCTGTAAAAAGCACTTGTCCCAAAGGACAGCACTTCCCTGCCATTAATTACAATCTGTACGAAGTACATATTGTCATTTCCGCCAGGGGAAGCCGAGCCGAGTTTATTAATTACGCATATTTATAAAAATGTGTGGAAGCAGTAAAATGATGATAGCATAATTACAGAAATGGGTTTTGGAAGTCGAATCTGTATAAAGAGTTTGTAGCTTTTTGACCAGTTGAATTTTTCTTATTTATGTTGGTTTTGCCCTTTGATTAATCAATATATTCTGACTTCCATGCTGAAACCGGGCTGAGTTCTCTTTGTATATTATAAACTGTGGAAAGACTGAAACAAACGGCGACCCATTTCAAAAGTAATTTTTCATCAGTTATTACTCCATGCTCAAAAGGAAACGTACGTATCTAAGTGCGAGAAGGAAATCGAAAAAAAAACTGAGGGCTAATATTAGAATGCCGTGCACATGATGCCAACACTTATGCTAAGGCTGGATAATTGGGGAGGCCAGAAAAAACCTGCAGTACAGGAAAACCTGGGTAGGGCCAAGACCTCCAGCAGCTCCCCCACATAGCTCCACTATCTTTACAAATCAAAGAAGTATCACCATCAACATCACACAGCATCATGCTAAGTATGATGAACAGTGTCCGGACGAGAAGCATGAATGACTTTTAACCTGCAAGTTTAAATTATGCAAGCCCCAAGATTGTATTTTGATCTTGCATTATATCAATATTTTAAGTTTAAGCAGTGTAAACTAGCTGAGCCCCAGTACTAATTTCATTCTCGCAATGCATGCAGTAATGCGAACAATAAAGATCATACAACAAATGCACTACAGTTCATAATCTAGTTCGGAATGATGATGCAGCAAATTAGGGTTGACGTGGAATTCAGGAATTAACATCGCCAGCTTTCATTCATATCTGTATATGGAAAGGAAAACAAGTACACTGTGGTGAAATGTTTTGAAAGGGGGGGATTTTATGTATACCAATGAATATCTATACCATGGGAATGGAAACCCAGCAATGCAGAGACAGAAGTAGCCACTATCCAATAACATTTTACAGTGTCTGGGTTGTTTGTGTCATTGTGTGGTACCTGTATACAAAGTAGCTGTTGACAGATTTCCTGGGAAATTATAAGGACGGAAATGTTTTGATGTTCATAACGGTCACGCAAGCATTGGAACGTATGTGACAGTAACAGAAAGTTATAGTAAAATAAAATATTTGAAATACATTGTTTAGAGTCGACATGACCATCCATCATGATATGACAGTTGCATACAATATGTACCACATCCTCTGACTTTAGAGACATTGTGACTAATGACACTCGTAGCAATATACCAGACAAGAGCTATTATAGTGGTCATATTAATGGTTTTAAAATTTGAGGTTTGATAGGTAGAGCCTTGTAGCACCATACACCAGACAAGAGTATATTCATGTATCGGATCATATTAGTAGCTATGAAAATTGAGATAGGTAGCACAATACACACAGCATGAGGCTCATACCAGACAAGATTGGTATATTCATGTATATAGGATCATATTAAAAGCTATAAATTCAAGATGCGATAGCTAGTAGCATAAAACGCTAAAATACGAGACTCATAAGCGCTAGACCAGATAAGAGTATTCATGTATAGAATCATATTAAAGGTTATCAATTCAGGTTGAGATAATTAGCATAGAAAACGCAGAACGCTAAACAGGGACCCATAGCACTAGACCTGACAACTAGTACATTCATGTATAGGATCATATTAAAGCTAGAAATTTGAGTTGCGATAAGTAGCATGGTACAGTACGTCAAACAAGAGACTCATAGCACTATACCAGACAAGAGTATATATATAGTCAGGTATAGGATCCTATTGAAAGCTAGTCAAGCTAGAGTTGAGATAAATAGCGTAATACACTATAAAACATACTAAATATGAGACTCGTATAGCACAATACCAAGCAAGAGTATATAGGATCATGTATTCAGGTATAGGATCATATTAAACGCTAAAAGCTATAAATTCGAGTTTAGATAAGTAGCATAATGCACTAAACATACTAAACATGAGATTCATAGCACTATATATACCAGACAAGAGTATAATTGTATTCAGGTATATAGGATCATATTAAAAGCTGGAAATTCGAGTTGAGGGAAGTAGAATAGGCTAAACCAGACAAGAGTATAGTACTATATTCATGCAGAGGATCACATTAAAACATTTAGTTTAGTCTAGATAAATAGCATGTGTCCCAGAAATAAGATTAGGAGCGACAACGATTTCTCAGGATTTCACATATGAAGCTCTTATGAAGGATTTCAAGGATTTTGTTAGGAAATCCTACCAACCGACACCCAGCAGTCCCGTTAGAAGATGTCATCCTTCTCCAGGAACTAATGTGCAGAACAGAAAAACTTTTACCACGTCATAGTGCCCTCCTGCTCCTTAGGAGAAAGTTATTTCCATTCTGCTATGACCCTAGTCCTTGGATTAAAGGTAAATTGTATATAAGATGCCATGTGGGGCCTTCTACATTAGAGGTGTATCAAATAGTACCTTTTAGCATCCTGCTGGCAGATTGAAATAATCTGGCCAGAAACAGGATATTTTATAGGTTGCTTGGTCTTTATTCTACAGGTTTTTTCAAAATCACAGTGATGCATAACTAATATTTGTGCTCTGACATTGTTTTGTTGTATTGGGAAAGTGTTTTATTATATTTAAACCCTGACCTTATTTGAACCTCTACAAATGAAAACAAGTTTCATAATGCAATATATCCAGCCTCTTATCATGTAGTGATATCATTCTCAATGTTTGATCACTCTGATATGATACAGTATCTTGTGTATCTCTAATTTACAGTACAGATTTGTAATAAAATGAATGTTTAGAGGCTGCCAGTTTGGTTCTGCCATATAATCTCTAGCTTCTCACAGTCGTTAGATTTATGCAGAATGATACAAAAATTATATCAATACATATTTACTTATTGTCATTCATTTGATGTTTAACAGGGAGAGAAAAGACGACGGGAGAGGTACTGAAGTCATTATAAATTGCAATTTATTTGTACCGATCACGATTGCAAGAGTTAAGGGATAGCCCAGATGACCCTGCTGATTTTTTTCATAATCTGTATCAGCCAGAGAAGGATGTACGCACCAATGAATATGTTCACCATCGAGAAGACCATAACCATCTCTTAAAAAGAGTAATCTCATGTCTCAGAGAAGGACATATTCCTGACTTTGACTTGCGATCTCTTCGAGAGGCTCTCCATGATCCTAATACTGGGCTGACATATGAAGCTCTTACGGGAAAGAATAAACAGTCTGTTCCAGATTGTGAGCGTGTAATTTCTCATGGGGTGATTGAGTTTTTACAAAAGAATGGAAATGTCAATGAAGCAAAAATCCTAGGGATTATTCTAAACTGGCACAAAGCTGTTGATGGTCGTGGGCTAAGCGAAGAACAACGTTCCGAGTACTTATCTGATATGAAGGACTGGATACTTGATGACTGGATGCCATGGGACAAGACAGAGAGGGACTATTCATTAATTGATGTTAACAGGTAAATATTAGCCTACTGCAATAAAATTGTCTACCATAACAAAGAGTAAAAAATATAGCAGTGTCCTGTTAATTGTGTACTCAGTGTAGTTATTAGTCAGCTGTTTAAATATTTATGGGATGGTGGCTGATCAGGCCTGGTTATTGATGGAGCCAAGCCCTCATAGTCAGTCAGATTGCAATTATGGTATACTATTAAGTTTATGGGAATGCCATTTTTAAGTCATATTCACGAAAGAGAAATTAAGTACCCATTCAGCTTATTTGTTGATGTTACCACATTCTGTTGTTCTATATAAAATGCAAGAGTGAAGGAGGGTGATGTTATACCAAGACCCAACTTTAACACATCAGAAGATTCTATACCAATTTTTTGTTTCATTGACATAAATATAGATCCATCAAGGGAATTTGTGGTTTTACACAGGAGCTGATTGTTGGCCTCATTGCCAATCTGGAGAGTCGCGAGATACGAAGACAAGAATATCTTGAGAGAAGTTTACCCCCAGAACACCCACGAGCATCCTCAACTGATGATGTTGAAGGTTTTGTTGCACTCCTGCATGAGATGTTTGGCCTGGTTTTTGACCTGAAGCAGTTTTATGAAGAGTCAACAAAGCTGCTGAATGAGTTTGAGAAAATAATAGATCCAAATCTTGCATTCTATTACTGGACTGGTGCTAAAGAGAGGTACAGAGATTTTGCCTTGCCTTCATTCAACAATCCAACTGGCCCTGAAGTACAGGAAAGGGTGGACAAAATTAAACTATCTAGAAGAGGTGATCCAGGTGTTTTTGTTGCCAACCGAGGCTCGCTTCCACAACGAGGACAACTAACAGCCAGGGCGCAGTTCCACAAAGCTCCTGTGGCATTACCTCCTTCCCAAGTCATTTCATAACCAACAATGACTGCGAACAATGAATAGTGTATACAAACTTCTTATGAACAGTAATGAATGTTTTAATAGCTATAAATTGACTATTTTTTATGAAGCATTGACATAACAACGGATTCTTTGTAGGCCCAACTCAACGAATATTAGATCTAATTCCATCTAACAATTAGCCTGCATCACACGCATTGGTTTGGGGAGAGCAAGCTACTTTATCTATTTGCCCTTAATCCCCATCAGACAGCATATATCACATTTACCTCCATAACAATCATTTTGT
Source organism: Trachythela sp. YZ-2020 (assembly GCA_016169945.1). NCBI lineage: Eukaryota > Metazoa > Cnidaria > Anthozoa > Malacalcyonacea > Clavulariidae > Trachythela > Trachythela sp. YZ-2020. The sequence goes on along the minus strand of JADLSH010000393.1, from coordinate 890,304 downwards.
ATATACACTTAGTATTTCTAGAATGCAAGACGGTATCGAATCTTGCAGTGTATATTTCATCATTACATTATCTTACACTTTTGCTTGCTTCGATTATTCTTTTATGCCACAATCCCTCCTTTGTAATGTCTAATGTCATGTAATAACCCATTCTAAAATAAGTTGTGCAAAAACGAATGTTTTTCACTGAAACATCCAAATTTTTTAAAATTGGTTTTAAATAGGGTGTTAGTTCCTTTGCAATGTACCCTACTTTCTGATACTTGTTGGTACAATCGTCAACACTAATATAAACAGAAATTGCCTCATTGTCTGTTATATTCTCTGGTTCTTCTTGAAGTTTGGCATAGACTAGATTGTATTCATTCAAATGTGAACAGCCCTTTTCGAGGGCATCTTGTCTGCTAGGCCAGTAACAAGTCCCCATAACTTTGAAGGAGAGAGTATGTGGACATTTAAAGTCTAGATCATTTTGTGAAGGAGTGACCTCCTGTTCCGTATTTTCATTAGGACTCTCTAAAGGAAGAACCACCCACAGCACAATGTATTCTTCATTGTCAAGGTTAATTTTGCAATGGCTTGTGCAGATACATTTTCCTGGCTTGACATTTGTATCTCTATTAATTATTCCATTATAGTTTTCACTATTGCTTCTGAACTTGATTTTCCTAAGGCTCATAGTCAAAACAGGAAAGGAGGGAACCACCCATGGGAACCAAGCTTCATCTATTGATGTGATGGTAACCTGTACTTCAGAAGAGTTACAATCTAACAAAAATAAATTAGAAATATCATAAAAATACACACTGAAACAGTAAAAATTGGAATTTCATAGTAAAAAAATTATTCTGCAAATCGTTGCATAACCTGGGAAAGAGTTCTAAACAAAACCCTTAGAGATTTTATGATTATTAATTATGATGTAATTAAAAGTAAATCAATTAGAGTAAACAAACCATTATTTCTGGTGTCCAGGTTGCCTTCACTGTTGGGTGCCTGGATTACTTTCTCTTCATTGGATGTGCTCTATGAATAAGATTAAATTATGATATTTCATTAATTGGTAATTATTAAATAAAAATACCTGCTGAAGTAAAACTTTTGTTTCTGGTGCATTTTGGGATATTTGGCAAACCAACTTTACATACAATTATTACCTGTGTTGGAAGCTGAAATGTATTGAATACAACATCCATTTGCTGTGGATTAATGTTTCCAGTGGCAAGATTCAAAGAAGAAGACAGTAAACTTGTTTGATTTAAGGAATATAACTTTTTCTGAACAAAATTTACATTGACAAAGATTAAGAAGATCTAATTTCCTGTTAACTAGGGGCATCCCTGATTATCAACAAAGTGTACAAAGTGTATGCTGGGAGAGAGGACGTTCATGACTAATGTTGCTTTTTAAAATGTTGATGACTGACTCATTCCCAAGGTTCAGCGTTTAAGAGTGTGTTCTGGGAAGGCGGTGGGGGCCAAAAAAGATCACTCTCTACACTTGTGACAATGGTGATAATTATGGATGAAGCCAACAATTAAACAGTGTAAAGTACTTGGAAACAAGTATAGACTTTATATATGATAAGGATACTTTCCACAGAGGTTTTAAAGAATATCTGTTTCTTCTGCAACCTCCCACTGTGTCAAAGGGATGGTTGTTAAAGTTGTTGAATCTATCACTGTTTGGTGGAGAAAAACAGCTTTGACCTGCCTAAAACCACATGCATATCCTTCGGGGACATATTTCAATGCTAACAATCTCTTCATTAGGCCAGCCCCTTCCAATACCATTTTACTGGCCTTATTGATACCAAACACACCTAATATTGGGTAGATAATCACAGCCAGCAATTATGCACATGTGAAGGAAATCATCTTCAGTCATTACAAGATATTTGAGAGCTTCCTTCAATTCTATGCAATCAAACATGCCATTCATATGCATTTTGAATAAAACCTGCAAGCATAATAAATAGTGTTAATGATTGAGGAATAGATTCACAATTTATACAGCACCAATTTGTTACAAAAATTGCTTATATCATCCCAAAATAATTAATTTAATGTTGATTGTAGATTAATATCAATGAGTATGAATCAATGTACATTAGTTAACTGCCTGCTATTGTCTCGATTTTTTGGCATCCGTACGCTAACAAAATTGGAATCCTCGCTGATGGAAAAATCTGCATGACAATTTCTTGTAAGAAATGCAATTTGTGCGTCAGCCTCAAAGTGGTGTAACGATGGTGCAACGATGTAGTTAATGTTTTTGTTGCGACAAAACTAGAATAATATAAACATAATATTTCCAAGTCAAAACCATGTATATGGAAGTTTGTGCACCTAAATTCTAAGCGAATAACAAGCACAACTTACTCTAATAAATTTTGTTGTCATGGCGTATGTAATTTGTGCAGATCCTGCCAAATAGCTTGTTAGCTGTTGACGTTTCTCCTTCCTTCATGTGTTCGGCTGCTTTGGTTCTTGCATCGTTTTGTTTCCTAATGATTACAGTATTAATTGTAAGAGACGATTTTATTTACTTGTTTACATGATTTACATATTGTGATTTGTGTTTATTTTCACACCGTCTCAATGGACATTATCAATATATACCTCGTCCTCTTCGCTCGTTCTGTTTCTTTAGGTTGCAATGGCAAGCCATCAAACACGATAAAAGGTTTTATCCCGCTTTGTTGCAGGACAGCCACATACGATTCAAGGATGTCTTGCAATCTGAAACAATGATAAACTATTTGAGCCCTTGTTTAAAGCGAAATTCAAACGACAAACTCATGAATATATTATGCCAAATATCTCACCTGCGATCATCGCCATTTTGCTTTATGCTTGCGGAAAGTGCTCTATGAATCCAACAAGAAGCGTCAACTGCCGCAGTTTGCCCTTTTAGCAATTCAACATTAACTTTTACAGTAACTTGCTCCAAAAACTGCAGCAGTGTTTTGATACCCATTCCAAGATGGAATGCACAGTATGTATAAAGAGCTGTGAGCGATGTATATTAGTTAGAAACTCATTACATTGGCAGATACGTGGGGGAAACAAATTTAATTTAGAAAAATGCATTCATTCATTCTGTTGGTTCGTATATTTCTAATTTACATCAGCTGGTTTGGTATTATCAGAATTTTAGGTAATTAATTAAGCTGCAATGTGCCCTACTTTGTAATTTTACTCTGTATAACATCAGACGATTTTACTTGTCAAGGGGAGACTCTTGCTCTTTAATGGATTTTAGACTTAATACATGTACTTGAAAGTGGAAACCAAGTAGTCAGCCTTTGTCTAGCTTTATAAACATTACATTTTAGTTACTTAAAGCTAATCATCTATCCTTGAAATTATATTTTTTGAAAAAATTGGGTGGGTAACTACGTTCTCGCCAGTGTCTGCCACTTAACCCTTTACTACTTTGCTAGACAGCCAATCCATGAGAAAAAATTGTCTAGTACTGAACAAAGTATAATTGGGAAAAAGTGTTGTTTCAACAACTTACTAGGAAGTACACATAGAATTCAGAGAATTTTGAAAAAAACTATTCGTTTTAGATCTTTGCTTATTTACAGCTTATTTTTGGTAGATTCTACACTGGATACTCAGCATGTGATGGATCTTCATTGTTTGCTTTAAGAAACCAGTTCAACTGGCGAGATGTTGTTACTAATGCTGATGAAAAACCAGCCCCTTTGTAAGAGGTTCCTCAATTTGGTCTTAGATGCCCAAATTATCGCTGCAGCCATGGAATTCTTCGGCACGAAGAACATTGATGCCCCATCGAAAAATGGATTCCCAGAAGCATTAAAACAAGGCATCCCATTGGTAAAGCAAAGGTTCCTCAAAGTATTGTTAAAAGGTTCATTACAACATTTATCCTCAACGAAGATGTATATAACATGCAAAGGAAAAATATACTAGCTCTACAACAGTGGAATGAATATCAAAGCAAACAGCCTCTCACTTCTGATGGTAGATATCGCTGTAGATCTCCTGGTTGCACAAACACATATAAATATGACAGAGTGAGTCGTAGACAGCATGAAATGACTCCTGATCCACCTCCAAGTTTTCCAGAGGAACCTCTAATGGATTCAGCTGAAGAAGATCAAATAGTAATCTATTCTAACTGCCCTCCTGCTCCCATTGGCTTACAGTAGATAGTTTTGGGAAAGGCGAGCCCGTAAGCCGAGGAGTGAGGCAGTAACACGTTTTGCTGGGGGGGGGGAGGTGGGGGAAAACGCGAATTACCCAAACAATCTGTTACACCACATTTTATTACAGTTTCCTACCTATATATACATACATGTATAAACAGCCAGATCTTCCCAACTACACACCGGGGCGCCGCGTTTAACAAACTAACCCTGACTCATTGAGATCTTGTTGTTTTATAGTCAATGATACGCATGAGTGCATTTAGAAGAGTAATCTATTCTAACTGTCCTCCTGCTCCCATTGGCTTACAGTAGATAGTTTTGGGAAAGGCAAGCCCTGTCGCCGGTCAACGCCTGCTACATCGCAGACTGGGTAACTTTAGTCCCGTCCTACCTTCATCCCAATATTACCCGTAACTCAAACTCCCACCCCAAAACTTATCCCAAAGCCTAAGACATAAATGATACCCTTTACCCAAAACTCGCATTTAAACTGAGGTAAAGAAAGGTTTAAAGCCTAATAAGTTGTTACAATTCTGGAATCGAGTTCCTAAGTCCTCGGCTGGGATACGACCAGCCTGTGATTGAGTACTAACACCCAGTTTCTCCGAGGAATCAACCACCGAGTGAACTTTGTCCACCTGGGTATAATGGTCAACCATATTTGTGGAACACCACCCTATGTGGGTGGCGATGTCGTTCTTTGAAGCGCCGAGCAGGCTGAGAAGGATCGCAGTACCCCCTCTGAAACCATGAATAGTCTCATATGTGTAGAGGCCCAGCGCCTGTAAATATGCAGATGCCAAGAATGGGGAACTAGACACCGAGGTATGTTTCGCTGTTGCCCGAAAAAGGAAGCCTCTGTCCAAATCAATTTCCATTGCTGCACAAAGTGTACGGTAGAATTTGAGATTTTCAACGGGCAAACAGCAGCATTCCCCGATGGGCGAACAGGGACTGGTCTGGAAGCACCACCTCTGAGAGACTTGCCGACGCGTTGGTGGATGAGCAAACTGCGGCCATCCGGGTGTAACAGAATGTCCACAGTCTTTAGCCTTCCTAGATCCGAGGCGCGCTGGCCAGAAGAATGAAGAATGCCAAATCCCGCGCGAAAATACATTTAGATATGGCCGTCGACGTGGGATTGGACAGAAGCGTCCACAAATGGTTAACAATTTTTTTGAATTTGTCGAAAAAGAGAGGTGTAGCTTGCTTAGGGGATATTCTAGCTTCCGCTTGCTCTGTTTGGATGGATTTAGGATATTGCTTCCGTCTATCGATCGACTGTAAGTCGAGCTTCAGCTTAATGGCAGGTGGGAACAGGGTGTTACCGCCGGGGGAGATTTGCATTGCTGCACACTTTTGGCAAAACACTGCACAGTCGTCATTTGGGTAACGGCATTCCTTACACACTCTTGCTGGGCGCCAGATCCTTGAAACCCCCTAAACGGAGAACACAGGTCGGAAAACAGCACCACTCGCAACACGCTATAGTCGAAAAGCCCTTGTCCCAGGCAAGGGGCCTGGGTTCAAAAGCCCCCACGCGTGTTGGGAAAAGTACGATCCCCTGCTGTGCTTTCGACCCTACATGGACCTTGTCGATAGCGCATCCGTTGACCAACGGGCCACCAAAAACGTCGTGGAAAAATATCGGGGATAACGATGGTAAACCGACAGTGACACAAGAGCAAAAACCGAAGGACTGGGCCAATCACAGCCAGCGGAGGAAACACGTACGCATTCTCTTGCGCCTGGAGAGACTGAAAAAATACATTCACCCCTGCTGAATTCGGTGTAGGCCAAGGGGTGAAGTGGCGTAGCCCTTTACCATCCGGACCGTTATGCACATTGGTCGTTGGGGACCTCACATCTTTGGAGTGACTAACTGACCATTATGCCTGTCGTCAATGTATTGACTGCAAGGCACCTTGAGAGAACGAATGTGGCTAGTTGGGACCAAACCGGTGGAATGGTATACGTATGCACTAGCTTTCCATCCGAACGGTAAGGAAGCGTAGACAAGGTAACAACCGTCCCAATGCAAACCGAACATTTTCCTGCTAGCTGGGGTTAACAATATTTGTTCATAGCCACTTTTATCGTCACAAACGGTTTGAAAGTGGCCCGGACCAACATATCGTGGAAGGTCGGATAGGTAGTCCAGCGAAAATGGAATGTCGTGGACCCACAGGTTAAGAAATCTCTCATTGTGACACATCCTGGGTTTAGTCGGTTCGACTGTGATGGGCATTACTAAATGTGCGGGCTGAACCTGCCCAACCAAACCCCAAAATAGCAGTGATCCTGCACCCTCCCTTTCTTTAATGGTGGAATCAATGAAATCCTTGAATTTCTCACAGGATGGGCTGTTTGGGAATTCTCGAGGAGGGGGGAGAGGAGAATCGTATTGCTGTCCCGCATATGTTCCGTTATATGGCCGAAAATATTTCCACACATCAACGCCATTGCGGATGAAAGACAATACCTCATCCGCCTCGCCCTCTGGAACGATTCTTTCCCATTCGTCATAGTGATTATGGAGTTCCCCAGGGACAAATGTAGATGAATCACGGAATATTACATCCCTTGGGCTGGCGAAAATCTGACCACCAGATACCTAAGTGGAGAGGGCCTAGGGCCGACAAAATGAGTGGGCAAGCCCTGCCAATCGCACCATTGCACATTCGGTTTCGGGTGGGTTTGGGTATGAAATGACTGGGAGTTGTCGATCTTCTGTCGCTTGGAAGCAGGGGCATCGTTCGAAAGAAAAGATCCAATAAGAAAGGAATTATGACCCGAAATCCACAAGAGTTCGCCCACTCCATTGTCGGCCCTAGGCAGCCCCAAAGGGCATAAAAAGGCATTAGACGCCCGCACCCAGTTCCAACAATGGCAGGAGAAGGAAACGTTTGTGTGAAGAGTATATGGAAAATTTCTGGTACAAGGCATTTGAGGAGTGACTGCCTTGAAATCGAATTAGAATTAGAAAGACCTAGCTCCCGAGGATGAGAAAATGTGGTCATTTAATAACGCTTAACCAAAACATAATAAGAGTGGAAAAGGAATAAATTATGTATTATCATGGCTAATTACTACAGACGAAGTGGAAAAATAATTTCATTCTACATAATATACTTCCCGCTGGCTAGTCAATATAAATCTAAGTGTTATTCAAATTGCGTGTAGGACAATGTCGTTGAAATGACCTGGGCGGCCACAGCTAAAACAAACCATGCGACCACGGGCCGGACGCCAACCGACGATATGGATGCACGATGGGCTGTCTGGAACTTTTTACCATCTTCGCGATGGTTGAGGAGACAGAGGTCTCTTCTTTAGTACCCAGCAGACGAATAATTATATCCACAAATACTGGCTGAAAGATAAACGGTCTGGTCTGGCGGAGTATCGCCTCGAACTCGGTCGTTTGCGGATGGTTTATGCATCTAGCCTCATCTGACAGGCTTTGCAAGGCTGACGAGATAATGGTTGGGTCGTGTAGAGGTGAAGGAGCCTAAGCCAGCTGCCTGACTAATTGAAGGGCAGTGTCCACAACACCCGCGACAGCCCGACTTGACTTTAAGGCCTCTACCTCTGCTTTAAGGGGTTTTAGTTGATCCTCGACCTGGAAAAGGGCAGATATTCCCTGCAAACAAAGCTTAGCATAACAGAAAGTTGTTTCATAATCCCTTAAGATAGTGAATGCAACCCCACAAAACAACCGTTTGAGCAACACAAATATAAAAACGATAGGCATGCACTGCTTGTATGTGTTATGTACAAAAGCTACCCAAAGAGCGATCCCGTAACTCTTTGAACAGAGGAAGATTAAATAATCAGATTGTAGGCTACGACCAAATTGTTTGAAAAACGTAGCGACAACCGAAATCAAGTTCCCGATTCTGACTTCTGACCGAATAGTTAGCAAAGTCAATGTGTAGGACACAAAAAACCGTTGGCCCCCACCGAGATTCGAGATGCAACAAAAACTATATTCCGTGAGCAGAATGGATTGTCGGCAATCGGCAGCTACCAAATGACTTATGAGAAAATGCGAGAAAATGTTACGCTACAATACTATTGTTTATCAAGCCAAATTAGGTTTACAATTATCTCGTCCATCCTTGTCGCCCTAACTTGGCTTGATAAACAATAGTATTATAGCATAACGGCAACTACCGAATCAATCATGCATGTGAATTCTCAATTGAACTTAAGAGTAATGACTAATGTGTATTGACTATTGTTCTATTGGATACGGTTGAATAAATGCAAGGCAATGAGCGTTACAAGTACTCATTGTTAAAACTAAACTCGCAAGTAAAATGAACACAAGACTCAACAAATACTCAAATACGGATGGCCCGATATAGCAAATTCCAATCGAAGACCTAGGTAAAATCTATGCGGTTTTTGGGTTTTAGCTGCCATATAGTACCGAAGCTGTACACCATCAAGTATACTTAATTTAGAACATTGGCCTCAACCCATAATCAATTGGCGGTCAATTATCATCATTATTGTGAAACGAGAGACCGCTACAAATGCATGTGTGTTTTAGCTATATAAACATTTCCCTGGACGGGCCACAACCCATGGCAGTCTTACACAAATATGTCGTTCGTAATGACTGACTAGGCGCGTACGATAAAACCAAAAATAAAACAGACCAACGAGATAGCGAATGTTGCATTAAAACAAATACATACCTCACCAGGCTGGGCCGGTCCTTGAGCTTGCGGTGGTTGAGCTGCTTCATGAACATTGTATTGGTCTTGAACGGCAGCGGCTTTGGCTTCGTTAACACCGGACACTTCTGGAGGTAGGGCTACTGCAACGTCGTTGGGGACTTGATTCTCTGCCATATGGACAACCTATCCTGGGCACAGCGTTTAACAAACTAACCCTGACTCATTGAGATCTCGTTTTATAGTATGATATGCATGAGTGAATTTAGAATAGTAATTCAGAAGATGATGTATTTAACTACCACTGTAGTTTGATGAATATGGCACTGTTGTTACATAACTTCAATGATGCAACCAAAGAAGGCGATGGTCCTCGCATTATAGGTGCATAAAAGTATTTTTATTACATTACAAACAAGATGGATCTTGTAGCACCAAATACGCTTTGGAGGCATTGTATCAACTGTTCCAGTTAAATGCTCTGATAACACCTCGGAATGCAGAGAGACTTATGTGGAACAGGTCTGTAAATAATAGAGGGTGAGCAGGAAATGTCCCATGCAATCTCGACCTTGAACATGACAATCATTTATTCAAGGACATGTGTAGAGGTCTGGGTGCAAACATCACATGGATCCAGGGTCACAAGGATCTCCAATGCTTTCTTTGCTTTCAAAGAACTACTGAAGAATCTGGATGAAGAAATACAAATTAAACCAACTTCAGGGGAGCACACCAAAAAAGATATAAAGCAAGATTTAAAAAAGATTATAAAAACTTTAGTAGAAGAGAAAGTATTTATAATACAAGAAAGAGTAATGCGTTCTTTTGCTAATTGCCCTAGAGATTACTTACAATTGCTTGATTCAAAAACACTGTTTACTTGGATTCATGAACACAAGACAAAAGTTATACTTGGACTGAGGGCAAGATAATACAAAACAATGATAGTTAATATTTAATGTCAATAATTGTATATACTGTACTAAAATATTAATATGAAGTACAATTTTACAGTGTTATCTGTCAGCTTTTTAGCATCAGCTCATAACACTGGTGACTCATTAACAAGTTATTATAGATTGATGAGCAAAAACCACACCATACTGAAAAGCTTATTTTCCACTTTTAGACACGTTTTTCAAACAAGTATTATAACTGACTAGTGGGAAAGCAGCTTTACAGTTTATTAATACACTATATTAATACACTATAAATAATAAAAATAATATCATATTTATACAGGTTAAAAACTTGTTTCAGCAACATAAATTGCTGGTATCAACCAAGGACCTGTCAATGTCTCTGTCCACTAAACTAACTATTTTAATATTGTTACATTAAGGTATGATAATTACATGAAAATGGTATAAGATATATAAAACATGAAAGATGTGTTAAAAGTCAAAGATAAAAGTCAAAGTTAAAACGTTTGCAGCTAGACTTAAATCTTAAAAGTGATTGTTCTGTCTTCAAATCACTAGATGGCTTATTAAAAAGAATTGTCCCTTGGTATGCGAAAGTTTTCTTTCCGGTTTCAGTTCTGATCTTCGGAAGGACAATATTCGTGTTATTCGCACATGTACTTTTAGCATGTGCAACTCTTTTGAAATAATCTTGAAAGGCTTTTGGCGCTATGCCATTTAAACATTTAAAAACCTCAAGAGCACAGGACCTATTTCTAATTTCATTCACACTTGGCAGCCTGACGGAACTTTGTTGACCATTTATTACTCTTAATGCTCGATTCCGGATTCTCTCAAACTTTTCCTGGTTGGTGGTAGATAGCTTCACGTAAACGGTGTTACAGTATAACATTTTGGTAACATCTTCATTTTGTAGATTGTTTCTGCTGTCGATGGGCTGACATTCTGTCTTATGCGATACAGAAGTTTAACTCTCGATGTTGCTTTCTTAATTGTCTTTTCCAGATGTTCAATATAATTTAAGTTCCTGTCCATCCTGACACCCAGATATTCATACACTTGCGATTGCACAATGTTGATTCCACCGACTTTTACTTCCATTGATCTTGATTTGGAAGTTTTTTAATTAATTACCAAGTTGTTTTGGACAAACCAGTTGGAAATATGTTCCATGTCATTGTTAAGGTGTTCTTCGATTCTTTCACAAGTTCTGTCGGCACAGTAAATGGCAGTATCATCAGCATACAGGATAATTTCACATCGTTTTAGATGAATATCAATATAATTGATTAGAAGGACAAACAACAGTGGACCCAGGATTGCGCCTGAGGCACACCACAGGAAATTGTCTGAACCGATGATTCAACACCCTCGAATGCAACAAATTGTGTTCTGTTAAAGAGATAGTCTTCGAACCACATAAGTTATTTGTTCCTGATGCCGTAAATGGTCAGCTTTGACAGCAAGCGAGCATGGTCTACGGTATCGAACGCCTTTCGTAGGTTGATAAATATTGCACCAGTCATTAAACCTTTATCCATGTTTTGTCTTATGGTATCAGAAAATTTTGTCACTGCATGTTGAGTCGATGATTTGGTTCGAAAGCCAAATTGATTTTTTGAAAGGAGATTATTCTCTTCAAGATATGCATCACCACACGCTCGAACACTTTGGAAAGCGCCGGCAGGAAATAGGTCTGTAGTTGTCTAGAAGTGATCTTTCTTCAGACTTGTATATTGGTGTAATTTTCACACGTTTTTCTGTTGATGGGAAGAGGGAATTTTCTAAGCATCGGTTGATTAGGTTTGCTAGTGGTTCAGCCAATATATCAGCATCATCTTTTATAAATGTTGGGATTTCGTCATCCTTGGGCTTTCTTTCTGTTCAATTTCTTCATAACATCCTTGATCTCTTTACTGTTGACCTTCTGAAATGTAAAAGTGCAGTTTTGAGGGTTCAGTTTGCATTTGAAATTGAAATAGTCATGATGCGTCCAGGCTATATCAGTCAGCTTTGGTAGGACGTCCTGTATCCTTTTTCCAATACTGGTGAAGAATTTACAGAAACCGTTCGCAACCTCTTTCATGTTCGACGTAGGTCTGCCATCAATATTAAACACTTTAGAACCAGTTTCTCTTGATCCCTTCATTGGGAAACACTTCTTTATCTGATTCCAAAATTTTGTTGGTGTATTGATATTTTCTGGATCAGTTCAGTTCAGTTCGTCTTTGCCATTCTAAGTCGCTGCGAATAAAACAACCCACTCCACCGCCGGGGCAGGTCTTTCTGTCATTTCGGATAAATGTATATCCATCAACTTTTACCTCCTCTTGCATGACGCTGTGCAAGTGTGTTTCGGATATCCCCAATATGTCGATTTTCCCACTCATCTCCTTGAGCAAGTGATCAAGTTTTCTTGTTAGGCCATTTACATTTTGATGAAAGATCTTCAGGCCTCTAGCCTGGAGAAACGTTTTAACACCATCGTAGAGTGAATTGGGCATACTGGGCTCGTTGATTTGGCTTTCATTTATATTCACACAATCTCTGCAATACAGCTTCTCATGGCCATATTCAACAGCGTCTACCAGGCACTTAAGATGACATTTACTTTTGCAATGGCAGCACGTTTCTGAGCTTCGGTTTTTCCATATAGTCTTGTTACAACTAAAGCATTTTACACTTGGACCTGGACAGAGTTCAACGTCTCCAGCCAGAATCAGCAATAGGCTTAAGCCAGAGTATGACTTTTGGCCTAAGTGAATACCTCTTTCTTGCTTGTAAACCCACAATTAAGTTGTAATGCGGGAATTATATGCATCCGTGACTTCTCCACCATCAAACAAATAACAAACTGAATTTGAACTGGCAAAAGATTGCTCTTAACATTTGACAAAACAAAAATCAGGAGAGCGATAAACATTGCAGCCGCCATTGTTTGCTGCAGTACTCACTCAGTACTATATTGCATTCCTATCTCCATGATACTATTGCACATGTACATAAGAGAATCCTGTCAATAATTTACTTGTGGTTGTCCACATACTATCCTGTAACATATATGTAACAACACAGTAACACATCTCTAGGACTGCAATGTTGCTTAATAAAATATCTGTCTATCGATCTATATAATTATGACAGTCATACTGTACTTTTGATGGGCAGAGCCATACCAGCACTTTCAGTAGTATCAATTATCCTCATCATCCAAAAACTGAGCATACTCTTCAGGAATTGCCAATGGGGATGTATCATCTTTGTCTTCTGCTCACTATTAACAATTCTGCATCTTGTATTGGGCTGGCCATCTTTTCGCAACGGCATGGTCATTGTGACAAAACTAAAATTACATTGTCTGCCACTGCAAGAACATTTTCTTTGGCATATATCACAACACAAATGAAGATGTTTTGGGGGAATGATAGTACTTGTGTCAACATCAAAATGACTTAACAATAATTTCAGTCTACACTCTGTTTGATTTCGAACATAATCAACAATATCTTCAATACAATGTTTGAGCATTATTGTTAAATAAGATTATTGCTTTACAAGGACAATCTTGACTTCTGCCTGCTCTTCCACTTTATTGCAGGTGAGTTTCCAGGTTACGGGATGGGCCATAATGGATTACAGTCTTGATCCCTTAATAATCAATCTCCATACCATATGCGATGGTTGCAATTACCAGATGAACATGCCCATCTTCATGTGCAAATGAATCAACATGGTTCAGTCCGAACATGAAACATTTCAACCATTAGTTCTTTGGGGTTCCCACTTCCACATTTATAACATCATTGGTCCTAGCTCTGCTTCAAAATGTCCATAAACCATAGTGGCAGCTTTACTAGTCTGGCAGTAAATAACCACACGGTCACAGCTGACTCCTCCTTTCTTCATTTCAGCAATAAGTGACTGAAAGTTTTGCAGAGTATTATTGCCAACAATTTGTACAGAATAAGCTATGTTGCATCTGTCTTTGAGTGAGTTTATAATGCGATTCCTTGTCTTCTTGGTGGCAGTGGCAGTTAAACAGTGCCAACCACTCCTTTTCTGATATGAAAATATGTGCCATTCATCCCATTATTGGTGGCAATGATACCCATCGGAAGCAAGAAAAGCATCTCATCTAGCTCATTCTTTTCTCTTAAATACTTCTTATATACTTTCCTCTATATCCCCTCTTCCCTTCCCTTGTACAACATTTATAGCGCTTTGATAAGTGTAACGCCTGTGCGCAGGCCTTCGACCCTATAATCGGGCCGAAGCCTGCACACAGGCTATACTTTACATATTAATTATATTTTGTTATGATTGTTATGACTACTTTATTTTCATTGGTTAATATTTTGTTCACGTGACAGCTTTTATAGCGTTGCTATAAAAGCTGATGTAATGTGTTTATCTGTCTACTAATTTCTCCTGACGAAGGGCTTTAGCTTGAAACGTTGAGATTTTGTTTATATCTTTTAGGCACACGCGAAGCAACCCTCAATTTGTTCCACAGGCACAGAAGATGGAATAACAGATCGAATTTCGTTTATCCTTCCAAATCAGATCCTAAATATCTTCTCACCTTTTCTAATAGCAAAACCCCAGTGTGCTGCTATACAGTGAGCCTCGTCGACTGCAATTAACTTGAGATTTCCTTGTATACACTAATTGAAAGCATACTCCGCCATCTTTTGTTTTGAAGGAAAGCCTCTGGAGAACCACACACAAGTTGAAACTTTCCTTGCTCTACATCGCTCTTTATGGCTTTGTCAGTTTGCTCGTCTCCAATAAAAAATGCACAAATTCCTTTACTGTGAAGAAAGGTTACTTGATCTTGCATGAGGGACACAAGCGGAGAGATAACGATAGCAAGTGCATTGCCATTAACAGTAGATGTGTCAGAATTGTACATAAAATCATACAGCAACGGTATCATTTGAAAGATCAAGGACTTTCAAGAGCCTGTTGGTTGATTGACAAATACATCTTTGCCCATTAAAAGATTCATAAAGCATGTTTCTGAACATCTTTAAATTTATCCAAGCCAAATTTTTGAAGAACAAGTTCACAAGCTCTTTCGAAATCAATAGCATCCATCTGCCACATTCAATTATGCCACAACTAGCTAATTAATTTGCCACTGCGATTTGCGGTCGGGATGTTCTGTTTGGTTGGTTATTTTCAGTCATTTTCAACGTGCCCAGCCGGGGGAGGAGAGCACCGCAAAACCCCACCAGTTGGAAACCGAGCCTACCCAGAGTATAAATAAACCAGTCACTACGTATAATAATCATTTGACAATGTCTGCTTCTATGAAGAGGAACTCTGAACTTCTCAAGGTGCTGGCCAAGGGTAAACCGAAACTAAGAAAAGCCATTCTGAAAGCCGCTGAGGGCCATTTTTTGGAAGCAATCAGACAGTGTCTGTTGAACGTTTGGTTTGAAACCGTCAAACTGAAACCAAAACCACATTCCAAACATATAAAGTTTGCAGCTGATCAGCGGAATTCTGTTATAAAAAGAAGAATACGTCTTGTTCAAAAAGGAGAAGGATTGCAGAAACATGGCAGAGCAGCGAAAGAAACCTCTTGTGGCACCTTTAACTGCACAAGTCAACGAAATAGACTCATATATACAAGACACCATTCAGCGCCAAGATCAATGAAAAGGCAAAATTTTACGATCAACATTTGCATTTTATGATAAACGAATGGATAAACCTGTCCGAATGAATGTCGTACAACCTACAAAGACAGATAAGCCTGAGAACAACCGGATGAACAAATCGAATCTTCAGACAAAATCGAAACAGACATGCATTGTGAGAAATGAAAATCGCCTCCAACTTGTTCGCGAGTATAAAACCTACCCTCCACCCTTGTTCCTCTATAACCAGAGTGCAGCAAGAAAAGAGGAAAAAACGTAGAGACGTTATTAATACTCTATAAATGGTTAAAATATGTTATTTCTTGTAAAGTTTTACAATAAATGTATATTTAAACTAACATTAAGGTGTCTCAATGTTTTTCTCCTCATCAGATAGCTTGATTCTTGCTTTGTCGCAGTCGTCAGCACCCTTGCATGTAAATAAAGTACCATTTATCTATAAAGTTACGCACTAATATATCGTTCCAACCTTTGTTGTCCGTAAAAATATTCACAATAGTTGACATTATAATATATCTACACCGATATATTGTCCACACATGTCCGATGAAGGGGCTTGTAAAACTTTTGCGTTCCAAGTAAAGGTACTGCAATGCTCTTGAAGAAATTGAGTAAAGTTCTGACTGATATATCGCAAGCCAATGAGTTCCTGGTTTATTGCTTGGATCCGTGTTGAGAATAAATCCTCTAAGTCTCTTTTGTATTTCATGAGGTAAACCATCAGAAGGCAAAATGGGTCACTCTTGAGAATGTTTAAAATCTGTAGTGAATATACAGTATACAAGGTTTGGAAGCTGAGATGTAATTACTTGCTGCTCCAAACTTCAGCTTTAAAGGCTTCCCAGGAAGATTCTCTTCATTAACAGTCAGACCAATGATAGTGATATCATAGTTTTTAAGATTTAATGGATTTTAGGTGTAGGTGCCATTGAATGCATCAGCGTCTACCATTCCAATAACAACTCGATTCGGTAGTCGGCCTTCAAATATATTGGGTTGGTTTCCAGACATATTTCCTAGAAGCACATACACAACTTTACAGTCGATACAGTTGATAGGATATTTGGCTGTCATGTTTGAAGGCTGGAATTTCAGCAGATGAAACCAGACAAAATGGATTTCGTGATCTGACCAACTTAAATTTGATTGGTACTGCACCAAGAATATAACGTTCTTGCACAAACAGATCAGAATGAATTATTCCCTCCATGACAACGGATTTGCTTTGACGTATATGAGCATGGCACTCTTTTAATCCGGTGTTGACATTCACAACCTGTGCAAGAGGCTTTACAGCATCTGTGTTTGCCGCATTATCGCAGTAAAACAAAAAAAGTTAATCTTGGACATCTTTATTAAAGTTCAGAACAGTTTCGATATAGGCTGTGCTCGCAGGTGTGAAAAGTTTGTTATTCAGAAATACTTCTACTTGTGAAAATAGTGCATGCATCCAGAGATTCACGGGTCCAACCTGATTGTCAACACCTAGATTTGCTCCATCTGCAGCTGTAATATTTTCTTTAACGTGTAAGTAACTACTCACAAGAACTGTGTAAACTCCGGAATTTGCATTTGTATCTGAGGACGTTATACTTGTAATTGGGTCAATGTGTTCCCAAAAACACTTTTCCATTTCAACTCGAATAGGCGGTGTACTAAACAAATCAAGTTCAGACTTTACACACATACATGAATCTTTATGTATAGTTTAAACGGGATGAGCCATGCCAATTTGCTTCTTGGCTTGAGGATGAATGGCAGTTTTATAGGTCTCTTATGCCCACGACCTGCCATCGCCTTCTTAACTGCCTTGTTTGCGACATCACTGATGGCTTGTGTTCCACAAGCTTTCATAGATTCCAAAACATTTTTCCCATTGAGTACATTTTGATCCACTTCGGTTGCTGCTTGTAGAGCCCTTTTACCAACCACTTTAGCGCCTTGTTTGAATAAAGGTATAGCAAATCTAGCAAGCCATCTGAAAATTTAACCAATTCCATACCCCCTCTGTATTCTTGCCCCTCGAAATCCTTGAATACTACCACCACGCTGATTTCCTGTGTAATGTTCAGTTCGTAGCTTTACATCAGGGATTGGTATACCTTTCATCTTTAAATAAAATATTGAGATCTCTTCTGTCTATAGTGAAGTGATGCTATTGACTTCCCGAAAGCAAATGAGATGTTTTCTTCTGTCATTCTTTATATTCACTTCAATGGTCTTGAAAGAATTCACTTTGACGGGAACGTATTGCAAATTATGGAAACTGGCATGCACATTTTCGCCATATTCCCCTCCTATATTGACAATTCTTAATAGGGGCACTTTGACATCGCCTACAAACTGAGCATCGACGATATCACTATACACATACATGGAAGAAAATCCACCATTGATGTCTGCCACATATGGACTTGATGTCTTCTTTTGAATGAGAGTGTCTTGGTCAAACCCCAAGACTGTTACTATGTCACCAGTAAACCACACCATTGCACTGTGCTTCACATCAACTGCTACTTTGTGTGTACTACGACTATAGCTGAACTTTATTTTAGCCTGTGCTTAGTGCTTTAATCAATTGATCGATCGTCGAATAATGTACATCTTTCATGATACTAGCTCCCACTCCTCATCTATTGATCCGACAATAACGTGGTTACGCTTGAAACGGATATCGTACAGGTTTGTATAAGGTTAAGTATCTTGCTTTTGTAACCACGAGCGTATTTTATTCCGCGATATCTGATATTTTCCATCGTTTCTCAAGGCACGATATATGGAATATACGGCACCAAACGTTGCTGGGCTTTCTGAATTGTAATATAGTCAACTTATGTATTTCCCGCCATCTATATCTAAAGCTTGATTATAATTTTTTCCCCACATAATTTTTTCCCCACAACAAGCGGAAATGCAACGTATCATCCGAAAAATATTTCGAAGAGATATTTGTGGCAAACCTTTACAGCAACAACCCATCTTTTCCCCACGAAGGTCAGAACGAAATGAACCAAGCTATGATCACCAACTGATATATAAAGCTATGAGTGTAAGCGAGAGTGTTATTAAAATTGATTGTTTATTATTTTGTTTATGTTTTGGAACACTGACAACTCAAAATACCTCGACAGATCTTCGGACACTTTGACGAATAGATTCCTAGCTATTGGTGTGTAAATATACGAAAGGTAAATAGGGAAAAATACGACCAAAATTTGTAACATTTATTTCTTTGTAGAGTTGGTCATAATCACAAACAATCATTGAACGGTATAAACCTTTGTGTTGGTTCAGAACTGTATTTATCAACCTCGTACCCAGGGTTCTCTTAGGTCGGCCGCGCGTGGAAGAAGAGAACCCTGGCAAAGGCTGCGCACTTGGCGACAAGAATTACGTACTCGCTGTATCTGTCCCGGGGGGTTACCAACATCAAGACACAGATCAAGAAGAGCCTGTTCGCAGGCTACTATCAAGTGAATTCCGATTATGAAATTTTTTATGTTTTATAAAACCGATTTAACAGACGTTTAAAAAAGGCACAATTTTATCAAATAAATGCAGACCGCAGACGTTGGTTAGGATTGGACATCTCAAATTTATGTTCAAGACTTGTATTTAATGGAACATGACTGGAAGCAGTGAGTTTAAACTGTTCTAATTTTGGTACAACTTTTGGGTCCTTGTTGACGTACTGTATGAAATCAGAGGTATGAAATATGCACAATTCATTTCAAGAGGGTTTGAGTACACATATATTACACATGACAATTAATATATATAAATCATATTGATGACCCAGTGGCCCTACTATAAAATGTATAATTTAATAGTGTATTATGAATCAAAGTTCACATTTGGGTACAAGTGATGACAAGACCAGGATATTACAGATTATAATAAATGATCAAAGTTATACTGTTTTGCTTTTGGTTAAAGTTATTTACATAATGTGTTCTTATTACTTCATTTATTGTACTGACAAACATGTATGTCAACCAGGCATTATGTTGAGGTGTTGTACAAAGACAATGTGCATTGCAAGTTCTTCTATTATGATGCTCTTTGTTAAGAAGCCATAAATTAGTATTAGGCCCATTGAGGCGTGGGGCTAACCACTGAGATTTATAAACAATTATCTTACTCACTTGGGCTGGGAATTCGACACTGACAGTTATTCCAGCAAAAGAAATTTGATAGTACTCAATGTGAGGATTCACAATATTGGTAGAACTTTTTCAGTAATCATGCCTGTCCTTCTTGCCCTTTCCTGGGGTTCATTGACGGTGTTATTGCATGAGTATACAAGTATACTGGTACCAAGTGTTTCCAGGTGTGGAAACTATTTTGTTTTGCTAGGTTCAACTCCTAGTGCACACTGAAAGTATGGTGCTGTTTCTACCAACTATTTTATATTTTCGATATAATTATGCAATTAATTAATCATGAACTGCTATTGTATAATGTACAGTGCTATAATTAGTGCATTTTCTCAAAATTAACAGCTGTATATCAGTTATTTTAATATTTTTACACATAGTTATATACTGTAGCTGTATTGTAATGCAATTAAGTAGCACAAACATCACTGATAATTTTGAAAAAAGCTTGTGCATGTGTGATTTCCCATATTTCAAATTCAGCAAACAATTCTTCAGCCGACTTGATCTTGTCACAATTTGAAACAATTAAGTCTATAAGTTCTAATGTTACCCCAGTACTTATGTCAATTCCTCCAAAGTTTGCACCAGATGTGCCTAACTCAATCCTATACAATCCTATACAGAGTGAGGTAAGACTTACACAAAACAATTATTAAGATCAATAGACATAATATATTGTGGAAAATACCATGATTATTTACAAATTGTATCTAGTTATTTATTTTTTACTGATGAAGATTATGGATCGATAATTTTGATAAATAAATAATCATAGTACTTTCTACATAAGTCAAATTAATTAAAATAATTATTGTCAAATAACGGCAATGAGGTAGCATAAACTATAATAAATTTCTGGATATTGGTAGGCCTCCAATGTCAGAACAATAATGTCCACATGCACATCATAGCATCGGATGGTATCCATAATTGATAATGATACTAATATACTGTGTGTTTGACAGATTCTATGGATTGAACATGCTTGACCTTTATGTATTCCTATTGCAATTGATTGACACAACTAAAGAAGGTAACACTTGTATTTAATTTGAGAAATGCAGTTTGTTTTCAAAATGAAACCATGCAGTCAACTATATAAATAACCTGTACATAACATATCCACTGGCTAGAGCTAGCTGAGACCCGGACTCCTGATTGAATATGATAGATATACCTGAAAAAATTGCTCTACAGTATTTAATAATAAAACAAAAAATAAAACTGACAGATAATTATTTATTCGCAGGACAAAAATAAAACAATGTCATGGTAAAATGTTACTGTAAATTTATGATGCAATCCCTCTTTTACTTTGGATGTACTAGTGGCATGTTATAGAATCATAATACCGTACATTGTATGTCATTTTCAAGGTGATGGGAAAAGGAATAACATTAACAAAAAGCGACTTTTAATGTATTTCAAGTCGTCAAGTTCTTGCCAGAACTACTCTGTTGAAATGTTCACCAGCATCGCCCAAGTTGAAGCTATGTTGTCTGAAGAGATGGCCCACAGACTGACATGGGGTCAGTTTGTAAACTGGAACGGTGGTCAAGGCAAAAATATAGCTTGCGATATGGCCCAGGAGATATGCAACAGGGTGAGCAAGGATGTTGTGAAAGGAATGGGGGCAAACAAGACCACTAAAGCAATGGTAAGGGCATCAAGGGCTGCTGCAGGTGTCCGACAAATCGTGCAGGCAATGGACGAGGCATAAAATGTAAAGCAAATGTCCAAGAAGCACAGCCATAAAAAGATGAGTTGCTGATGTTCCAAGACTTGAGAAAGCTGAAGCCCTTCGCCATTACAACTGGTCGATATCACCACCATTTTCCTGATATTGCTCTTTCCCCAACAAATAACATCAACATGAGTAATTTCTTCGCATGGCTACAAAAGCACAAGAAACAAATTTCGATGGGATGTAAAAAATAGGTAATTACTTAACTTGAAAATCATTGACCAAATTCATTGCCATGACACAGAATCTTTGTTTTGAACTTTTTTACTAAAGGCTGATTAGCATTTATATGCAGCAACTTCTGGCTAAGTTTAAACAATCAATTAAACACTGTTATTTTACACTGTACTGTATGCTATGTTGATATCAATTTATAGTTGTTTAAGACATATAAAACTCATGCATTGAGCATATCAGATGCACATATAAAAATGTGAATTGTAATATATATTTGTAATAATTGTAATATATATTTATGTTAAATATATATTATAAAACAATGAGGGTAGAAAAAGGAGAAAACTATGTCGCTACAGATATATTAGGCAGAGTCTTAGACAGATTTTAAAACATAATTTATAAGCTTATGGCCAACGATAAAATGCAATAAGATAAGACAGATACCTTTTCTCACGAACTCACACAGTTATTAAACACTAACACATGCTACATGATCCAAAACAGTTCACATATGAGATAATATACTCTTCTCTGATGCTCATGTTGTGGCTTTTTATCCATTTGTACCGACCAAAAAGCAAAAATATTATAAAAATATACACAATAATCTATCAACATATCGAAAGTATTGCAAAACAACTTCTGTCGATGCGGTACAAACGCCCCCCCCTGCGCATATAAATCATGTGACAAAATAATCCAGAAATCTTGGATTATTTTGTCGCCACGTGCGCAGTGTTTGCCAGGGTTCTCTTCTCCCACGCGCGGCCGACCTAAGAGAACCCTGGGTACGAGGTTGTGTATTTATATGAAACGATAGGGTTTGCTTATCAATATGAATCACATTTCGTCTTAACTCGTTATGAATTATATCTATGTTCTCCATAGTGCAAAGGTTAAAAACAAATGAACAGGACACAGTGAACCACACAATATTTAGTATATCATGCAATGGCGAGTACAATTAGGGATTAATAGTACGAGTGATGTTTGGAAATTTTCCCAAAATTGGACGAGCCACCGGGGCGAGTCCAATTTGGCAAAATTTTCAAACATCACGAGTGATTATCGCCATTGCATGATTACTTGTTTATTATTAGCATGACAAAATTTCCACCATTTTGTTTGTTTTGGGAAAATCATTAATTGTACTGCAGTACAATTAATGAAATAATTGTACTCCTCTCAACCAATCAGCGTCCAGTAATTCTGTCATGCTAATAATAATAAATTTTATTACAAACAATCTTTTACATTTATAATATTTGAGGAAAAGATATTCCTCGAAAGATATTCCTCGAAAGATATTCCTCGAAAGATATTCCTCGTACGCCTCCTGTTAAATATCTCTCCTGCTTCAAGATTCTTGTACTGATATTGTAGTGGATTACTGAAAAGCACCGATACCTGTGTTGATAATATGGGGTGAAGTCTCAACCCACTCAAAGAAATCACAAGTATCTTCTCTGGAGCAGGAGTAAAATAGACGATTTTGGTTTGGTCCATCTTTCTTGACTCTACGAACGCGAGTCACTAGACCATGTTGACACACAGGCTTAGGACTGTCATACACATCTGCCCATTGCAAAAAGGCTTTCCAATAAAGACGTTTTTGTTCTCGACTGTACTATCATTGTTGCTGTGCTTCCTAAAATAATAAAAATTGTAGATATAAATGTTAACTGCATGTATTTTGCATATACAGAATACGCCAGATATAATCCTATATATAAACGCAAAATTTAAGTACAGTTGATAAGACATGATTGACTTGTAGAGTGGCTTTACGCATATGCTGAGGTCAGAACATAGTCTCATGAGGAGTGTATCAGCACATAGGTGTAGGTAGCAGCTTCAAGTTGGAGGGGCACTTCGTCTTGAGAGAACCTCTTCTTTTAGAAGCACTTTGAGTGTTTTAGCTGGATAAAAGGGCACTTTGAAGAAAACTTGGGGGGGGTACATTGCCAAATTATCAATTATCCCACAATCCCTGGATATATTGCATTTGCACGGTAACCCCTTGCATGTCACATAAGTCAATTTGATGACATGCATGCTTTAACTCAGTTTTATCTGGCCATGTAGTCTTTCTAATCGTGAATATTTTTATGACTAAGCTCAAAACTAAAACAGTATGAATAGCGTAAAATATATTCAACTATATATTAATACATGGTCAGTGAAATTGCTAACATTCGTGATTTTTAATTATGAACTGGTCAGTACATGCATTGTAATTTTACACCATTAGGGACAGGAGGTAAAATTGCTTTGACTATAGTAGGGATTTAGATTTATCGTTTCAGGCATTCATTTTCCAGCATTTCCTTTTATGTTCAAACAAAACATAGTAAACAATTCTAGATGGTTGATAAGACCTTGCTGTAAGGTTGACTTATCTAACATAGCCTACTAGCACAATAAACATATGTCTTTCAAGATCAGCAATTCTCAAAGTGTCGAGAAGTTCTTGCAGCTAGAAAACGGGAGCTGGTAAACAAAGATGCCAAAGGAAATCGATCCCAAGCCACTAGAGAGTTAACAATGGTAGAAGACAAGCTTTTCGAGCTGTGTTTGTTTGGTGTCCAACACCCCGAAGTTCTTCAGAGAACCGTTTGGTGGGGCCTCGGTAAATGAGGCTGTAGATGTAGTTCTCGGTAAAGATCCAGAAACAGGCAGCGAGTTGTTGGTATGGAAAGCTGAACGAGGGTCGAAGACGAGACACGGAGACAGGCAAAACCGGAGACCTTTTTATCCTACAGCGCAAGCAACTCACAACGAACGTTGTCCTGTTAAGTTGTTTAAAGCTTTCTCCCTTCATCGACCAGGCGAGATGAAACAGCCTGGCATCCCATTCTTCTTGGCTATAAACCACCGTCGCCAGCCAGCTTCCCTTATCTGGTACAGCAATGCTCCACTCGGGGAAAAATGAAATCGGAAAGTTGCTCGCGAAGGCTGACAAAACTGCGAATTTTCCAGGAAATATTACTAACCACTCAGTGAGAAAAACCTGCATTTCGTGTTTGATGGATGCCGATATTCCTGGGAATTTTCTCGCTCAACTAAGTGGGCACAAGAATCTAAAAAGTTTAGATTCCTACAAATCTGCTCATTAAAAAAACTTTTGCTACTTCAAAAGCAAGTTTTACAATTAATGCACTTTGCTAACAGTCACGATCATGCTGTCCCTTTCTTCAAAAATACAAGCAACCTGCCCATAAATATACGATTGTCTAATCAGTTTCTAAATTGACACACAACGTCAGTAATAATTCAGCACCAAGAAATGTAATTGATCTCTTTACTCAAGTTGCCACTGTTCACTCCTATAATACTAGATCCTCAACTGCTGGTAACTATCAGATAAAATATTCTCATACAAATCAACAGCATAATGCTTTTTCTAGAGTTGGTGCTAAAATATGGAACTCTATTCCAAAACATATCCGTAATATTAAAAAGAATAACTTACTAGGAAGATTCATACTTTTCTTCTCAAAAGAAATTAATAACAGGGATGACTACATTGACTCCCTATGATATTGCAGAGAATGTCTGTTTAACTTTTTTAATATTTGTCTATAAGCATGATGTAATGAACTATTTGACAGTATGCCTTTCATCATCTGAATATTTTGAATAACTTGAGTGTTCATACATTTCCTCAATTTTCTAATAATATTCTATATTAGTCTGCATGTAAACTTCAGTGTTTCTGCAATTCTTATATTTGAAATGTAATTGTATTTACAGGTTATGGTATTTCATCTGTAAACCATTGTACTAAATCTATTTCTACATTTAACCCTGTGAATATTTCTACCTTAATTATTATTATTAATGAGGGGAAATGTTATTAATGAGGCAACTAGAGTAGCCAAGACAAGGTGTTTGGTTCTTTACTTTTAAAGGCAAAAAGACCTCCACCGAAAATCATTATATGCAGAAATTATCATACATTTAATGAGAATGCTTCTAGGAAGGGCTTAGGAGGCTCCATGGGGAGTGTGTTCAGTATTTGACGACCCAGATGATATAGTGGGTGCCTGGGAAGTATTATTTAATACCATATTTGACAAACATGCTCCCACAAGACAAATAAAGATCAGAAGTAATAAACTCCCTGGGGTAACATTCGAAATAAGAACATTAATGAATCAAATATACAAGGTTTTGAAAAAAGCCCAAAAAACAGGAGATCCAGCAATATGGGCCCAATACAGAAAGCTCCGTAACAGGGTCACCATTGAACTATGCCAAATCAAATCAACTTTATTTCCACAAATACAAAATTACAATAATGTACGAGTGGTGAGGTGACATCTGGAAGCCAAAGGCTTGTAAACGAGGACACCTCATGTATATATGTATAAATAATATTTTAATAATAATAGTTTACTGATTGGATTTGACAAATGCAGAATTTTGTATTATATTTTATTTCATTAATAGAAAACAATTAAGGGATATTTTAAATGAAGACAAACTGTTGGAGCTTCTTATTGAAGGAGGTAGTGAATTCCAAAATTTAGGGCCTTGATAAAGAATAGTGAATTGCTTTAAGTTGGTTCGACAAGAGTAAGTTCAATAAGAGTTTGCATTTCTGGTATTGTAACTATGGACTTGATTATTTTTTAAGAATAAATCTGAGAGGGAAGTTGGAAGTAACCGATGATGATAAAGAAACATAAATTTAGCAATCTGAAACTTGTTCACATTGAAAATAACCAATAGTTTCAATTGTTCAAATAATGGGGCAGAATGAGCTCGATAATCTGAATTTGTCATGACACGTACAGCTCGTTTTTTTGGAGTACCCAAATCCGATTTAAGTTAGATACGTATGTTGAAGACCAGACTATGTTGCAATAACTAATGTTTGGATAAATAAGAGTATAATATAATGCCAGCTTTGTTTTAGTAGATAATATATAACGTTATCTCGAGATAATTCCAATCAACTTGACAATTTTGTGATGTTTCCAGGTAATATTCTCGTCAATATAAATGCCTAATGGTCAGCTTTATTCAATTATATTACAGATATTAAAGAGAAGATCAGATGTGATACATGTTATGTTAGGTTCTTGGTCAGGCATTAGTTGCATTATTGTTTTAATATGGTTAAATTGTTTGCAATATGTTATGTGGTTATATATTTCAGAGCTGTTGCATGACGAGTGTTCCTTTATTCTAGTGTGTAAACAGCGGTCTGTCTTTCCGATGTATCTTGCATTGCAACCTGGACACGTAAACTCTATACAAGTTTTGAATCTTTTAGTGAGATGAAGCAGTTAGAGTCGATTGTTTTCCAGTTGATAATGAATTTACATGGGGATTTTAGTTGAGGAGTTACTTTGCATATGAATGATTGGGTTAGTTTAGTTCCATATTTACCATGGAATGGGAGTTTTATCCAGATTTTAACTAGGTTGGTACGTTGTTATCATTGGAACAACCATTTGTATGTTGATCAGAAGAGGAAGATGTTGTTGAAGGTGTGAACAGAGTAATGAGTTTCAATGGGTTCGATGGAGTTTCAAACCGATGGAGTTTCAATGAGTTCGCCACTAGGTCCTACACTTGCTATTATAATGATGGAATTCGAATAACTAATCATTAAACCACTAATAAACTCTAACAAAATTAAATTTTACAAATGATATGTTGATGATACACTAATCCTAGCGAGACCATCTGACATTAATTACATACTAAAACAATTTAACTCTTTTCATTCTAACATCCAATTTACTGTTGACGATTTTCCTGATAATGACATACACTTCTTAAACATTCAAATTCATACAACTGGCACCCAATTCTATTGAACCTTGTGGAACCCCGCAGCTAACAATATGTTCGGTCGAAATAGTCTCACTGAATTGGACAAACTGTTTCCTATTAGAAAAATAGCTTTTTATACATTGTAATGCTAAGCCTCGAATGCCATAGTGTTCCAGCTTAGAAAATAGTATTTGATGGTCAAGGGTATAAAATGCTTTAGACAAGTCAAGGAATATCCCAATGCTAATTTCGTTTCCATCGATAGATGTTGCAATTCTGTTGACAAGGTGTATAAGGGATTAAACTGTGGAATGATTCTTGCAAAATCCAAATTGTAATGGATATAAAATTTCAAATTTGTCAACGAAATCAATAATGCGATTATGCATGACCTTCTTTCACGAAATTTGATAGAAGTGAGATTGGTCTATAATTCTTAAAATTTTCAACGTTGTCAGTTTTGTAAACTGGAATCACCTTGGCTATTTTTAGTTTATCTGGAAAAATTCCACTTTCAACAGTTCAGAAACGCGTGTGCACACGCAAACTGTGAGATCTGTAAAATTGTTCTTATTTTTACATTAAAACCAAAGATTTAACAACAATTTTATCGTAAATTGGTGGATAAGGATATCGTCTTGGATCATCCGACGTTTGGGAAGTATTTTTGTATATTATACGAAGAAAATTTGTCAAATATTGTGGTTATATATTCTCAATTGAGACTGTTGCAATTTCAAGTTTTGTCACGGACCACGTCAGTGCTCGCGCAATAATGGTTATACCAATTAGAACATTCCCAGCCAATTTCTAAACTAATTAGAATAAAGTGGAACAATGATTGACAATCGAACTTGGAACTATCAAAGATACTCAGGTATTTTAGCGTGCAAAACGGACGGATTTAAATCTTTTATGCTTTTGGTGGCAATTATTTGGCTCTGTTCAAAATTAAAACCGGATTATCTTTCGTCCGAGACTACTTTAAACGGCGTCGTTATTAACTCAGAACTTGCAGTTTTACCAGAGAGACTCTCCAGAGTGACTCAACCCATTGTGATTCGAATATCATATGGAGTCAACTAAGATACATCGGGTACATGAAGAGAAAGACCTTGGGGTGATCGTTACTGATAATTTGACGTGGGGATCTCATCTTCCCTCTATTTGTGCAAAGGAAAACAGATTACTTGCGTATCCATTACAGACAGAAGTGTGCGAAGGTCTCCAGCAAGTTCCGTTCTGAAAACTAAAATCGAGAAAATCCAGAGACATGCTACCAGATGGATCATGTGTGTTAAGCCTGGTTAAATTTCCTACAAAGAGAAACTTCAACAGCTAAATATGTTTCCTCTTGCTTACGATCGCGAGGTTAAGGATTTGGTCTTTCTTTTCAAGGCGACGAACGGATATCTGGATTTTAACATTAATAGTTTTGTTCACTTCGTTCATCATGGCTGGACACTTAGATCATGGAGTACCATGTATTTGGAAAATCCACTTTGTAAATCTACAGTTCGTTATATTTTAATCATGTTGTTAAATTGTGGAACACTCTTTGTAACTCGACTGAATCTAGCAGTTTCTCAACCCCATCATCATTCAGAATATACCTCAAGAAGAAGTACCACCATATTCTTCAAACAGTTTTCGATCCTGACATGACATGACATGACATGTACCTGGTCACTTAGCCGTGATTGTGGTTGTCACAAATAATAAACTAATTATATAAATTAGAACCTTTTAGACAACTTAGTGTACATTATATAACTATAAATTAGGATAATGTTTTAAAGAGGAGGGGCGCCTTGCAATGGTCTTAACATCCAGTCTGTGCCTTATCTGTTTGCGTACGCTGCTTTAAATTGCATGTTTTGATGAATGTAAATACCTGTAAATGCATGTGTGTATATGTGTGTGTGTATTAGTGTATATGTATATATAACGCATGTCTGGATGCGCATGTGTCTGAGTATTGTACCACATGCGCTTGGTG
The DNA here is from genome assembly GCA_016169945.1 of Trachythela sp. YZ-2020. Taxonomy (NCBI): domain Eukaryota; kingdom Metazoa; phylum Cnidaria; class Anthozoa; order Malacalcyonacea; family Clavulariidae; genus Trachythela; species Trachythela sp. YZ-2020. Next base: position 860,977 of record JADLSH010000393.1, on the reverse strand, counting down.
AGGGCAAGAGTATCGTGTATAAATACGAAGTCACTCGCATCTAGACTGCGTTACAAGCTGCACTGACGAGCCGTTGAACGGCGAAACATGCATATCTGCAGATTTGACTCATATATATATCTATATATTTTACAGATGAAACAGCCTGTTGCAGACAAGTTTTGAGGTAAGCGAAAAACTATATATATATATATATATATATATATATATATAGTCAAATCTGCAGACATGCATGTTTCACGCTCAACGGCTCGTCAGTGCAGCTTGTAACGCAGTTCTAGATGCGAGTGACTTCAGATTTATACACCATACTCTTGCCCTCACCAAGCGCATGTGGTACAATACTCAGACACATGCGCATCCAGACATGCGTGAAGTGTCTTCCAGAGTGCTCAAACGACCACAAGGGAAGTGAGCTTTTGCAATATATATATATATATATATATATCTATATCTATATCTATATCTATATATATCTATATATATATATATATATATATATATATCTATATATATATATATATCTATATCTATATCTATATCTATATATATATATATATATATCTATATCTATATCTATATCTATATATATATATATATATATATCTATCTATATCTATATATCTATATATCTATATCTCTCATGCTTGAAAGCTGTAGGGAGAGAGGTTTTTCTTTTAGACTGTTTATTATCTTCCAGGTTTCTGCTGAGAAAAAGCAGCCTATTTCTCCAGTAAGTTCACCAAAATAAAGTCAACTAAAGCATATTGGGATCAAATAAAAAGGTCTAATAGCACTGGCAATGTAAATAGAATCGGTCCACTAAGAGATGACTCTGGTAGTTTGAAGGCTGAGCTTATGAATAATTAAAAGGGGCTGAGCTTATGAATAATTAAAAGGGCTGAGCTTATGAATAATTATTTTGCAAATATTGGGGAGAACCTTGCTTCCTCTTTGCCAGTCTCTGACTGTGTGATTGATGTCCAAAGAGTTACACCAGCTATGGCAACAATAGAAGTGAATGAAGAGATAATTACTAACTTAATATCAAGCTTAAATCCTAGAAAATCAATTGGTCCTGACGGTATCCCTGGTAAACTCCTCTGTTTGGCTGGAAAGTCCATAACAGGGAGTTTCGGCAGTATCTGTGAGGCAATAATTTCATCATGTAAAGTACCAGCCAAATCGAAAATTGCAAGATTACAAACTGTCTATAAGAAAAATTATGCCACTGGTCACTCAAATTATCATCCTTTATTGATTTTATCTGTGCCCAGTAAGATTGTTGAAAAATTAGTAGATCAGTCTTTAACAGACCATATATATTTTTTACGGATATCTTCACCGTACCAGTGGGGATAGAAGAAAGGATATAGCACTGAACTACTTTTATTAAATTTGACTGAAATATGGAGAAAGGACATAGACGCAGGCATGGCTGTTGGGCTCGTCAATCTAGATTTTATGAAAGCTTTCCATTCGGTGTTGTATTAAATTTTATTGACAAAACTACTACAGTATGGCTGAAACTGAAAGATTACTTATCAGAACGTTCTCAGTTTGCTGTCATTAACAGTGTATCCTCGGATAAGGCCACTGTGAAATATGGATTCCCTCAGGGCTCTATTTTGGGACCAAAGCTGTTTTCTATTTTCGTAAATCACTTACCTGATTGTGCTTCAAAAAATGATAACGGGGACAATATACATGTATGCAGATTATACCAATGCATATTGCATTGTCCCATTGGTAGATATTGTAGTATTGAAGTTTAACCAACTTCTTCAGAAAATTTATGTATTTCGCATTAACAATAGACTTACTCTTCATCCAGATAAGTGGGAAGCTATGCTGTTCTTTTGAGGAAAGCCTATGCAGCCGTTTTCACCTGTACGAATTGGAAACTATATCATACCATATGTTACGAAGACAGATCTGTTAGGTTTTACAATTGACAATTACCTGTCATGGTCAGATCAGATTGAGAAAATTGTTAAATCATACAGAAAGAAATTGTCTATACTTGAATACATGTGTTTTCTACCAAGAAATGTGGTAAATGACTATTACTGGAAGATTATCATATCTTCTGTGACATATAGTCAATTAATCTGGTAAAGTGGAAATGAATCCCATCTCCATCATGTTGAAGCATGCCATGCCATGGCTGCTAGAATAATTTGCAATCTACCATGGGATACTCCATCTACTGTTGCCTTGCCGGGTGTGTACAACAAACTAAAGAAACAATTTATGCAAATTAGAAAGGGGGTTGTTGAAAGATGTTTCTTACTAGGCTTAAAATCCAATTTAATTTCATAACAGTCTAAATTTTCAGATGTTATCGTACAATTGGATAGAAAGAATAAATTACTACTGTACATGAAATGATAAAGTGTAGTGATTTGTGGAGAAACTGACCAATACCACATGACCAGAAATCCAGTTTGATAATATAATACAAAGGTATTTCTAAAGTATTTATTATCTTCACACTCCTTGTTCAGATGGTCAATCAGTTGCTACAAGTACAACAACAACGACCATGGAATAGTTCAGCAAGAGTGTCTTCCTTTGACGATAGGCTGGATTCTCCATTTTTACTGGTATATCGATTCCATTTAATCTTAAACGAAAAGCTATTGATTTGTGCCATTTGTTGGACAGAACAAAGGAAGACCAAGCCTTACTGAAAGAGGAAATGTGTCGTAATGCATTTCAGCATTATCACCAGCAACACTGGTGCAGATTGTATTTTGGCCTCTAATAACAACCCAATAGTTGAGGAGTTGCTATTTTGTTGTTAGAATTGCATCATATCGAAAGTTGCTTGCTTAAAATAAAGAAAACATTTTCGCCTCATATTGAGATCAGGACGCCCCATATGTTCATCATAACAGAAGACCAGTCAGATGATGAAGAAGTTCTGGTAGAGGAAGACGATGATGGGGGTTGTCATCGTAATACATTGTAATACTCGGATTACGAGCATGGTAGCGATGAGGATATTTCAACTGATGACATATTTCTGTTGTTTCGTCCTTCTCTCTCTTGTTTTCTGCTTGCAGCCTGTCGTTTTTGCACCTTGAAATTATATTGCATATATTATACCTTTGGATAGCTAAATAATTTCTATGTACTCTATATGGGAGTATGGTATATGCATGGTGAAATTGTAATATATACACCTTCAAACTATATCACGACTGATAGCCGTATAACGTACATACACTATATGGTACTATGGTATATGTATGGGGAAATTGTAATATATACACTTCAAACTATATCACGACTGATAGCCGTATAATGTACATACGCTATACGGTACTATGGTATATGTATGGGGAAATTGTAATATATGCACCTTCAAGTTATATCACGACTGATCACGATATAACATGTGTACGCTACATGGTACTATGTATATGTATGGTGAAATTGCAATATATACACCTTCAAACTATATTACGACTGATAGCCATATAACGTACATACTCTATATGGTACTATGGTTATATGTATGGTGGAAGGTCATACCTCATAAAACAAAAGCCGTCAGATTTGAACAAGACATATCACATAGAAAGAACACTCTGGCAATGTCCAGGTGCAAAGATGAATTTCACTTCAACCCTTCCAGACCATGTGAAAGATCTATTGGCATAAAAGCCGGAGCTACAGGAAGAAAATATCCAAGTGAAGTTAAGTTGGGACGGAGCTCAAATGACACGTTCGACAAATTTTATGATGTTTTCATTTGCACTATTGCAAGAACAAAATGTTTGTCATCCAAGAGTAACTGCACTAACTGCACTGTGGCAATGCTTCAGCCTATGAAACATTCGACAAAGCTAAAAAGTGGATTGAATTATTTTGTTCCTTACGGCAGATCCGACCTGGATATACCAGAGCAAGAATTACACCTTATACGCACATCATGTGTTATCATGTAGCCTTTTTTATTCAAAAATATGGTTGTTTTAAAAAGTTTACTGGACAAGGCATTGAGAAAAATAATGACGATGCCAGAAGGGTATTGTTTCAGAAGTCAAAAAAATGGGATGCGGCAAAATATATTTTATTAATGGTAAGTAGACAGTGGGACCTGAAAGACCATGAGCGAAAAAAATCTACCTACATCAAGAGAAATAGTGAGTATTGGAATGTTGACATTAGCAAACAAAGGAAAAAAAGAACTAGTGATCCAAGGATAGTGCAAAGTTTCACTTTCAAAGGGAAAAACCTAGTCCCTAGATCATATTATATCGACTAGCTGGGGGACAAACGTGGTCTGTAGCCTACATGCGTAATTGCTGTGCATGCATGTTGCGGCGGTTCATAAAACTATTAAAATGAAAATATATAATTAGCTGTTATATAAAGTCAGCCAACACTGCATGGTTGAACGGAAGTATATGTCAAAACTGAGGTAGACAGCCAAATACATTTTGTTTAATCCTACATCACGATTACAGAAATAGCGGGGTTTTTTTTAATTCTTTATATCCCCTTTTAATATATTTGTAATCAGGTTTAATTTCTACTTTTTATCAGTATATTTGATATCTATACCATCACTCCATCAGGTAAGATACTGTCAAAGGCGCGTGTCGTACATAACACGACAAACACGTTCTTTTAGCTGCAGTGATAAACGATTTTATGTTTTAAAATTATGATTAATAAAATACGTTTTAGCGCTAGGCTATTTTAGTTCTGAATTATATTTCAAATTACGACAAAGACCCGAGAGAGGTAAGTCTATTAAATCAACTTGCGTATACAATTTGTACACATCAAATAGTTACTGTCATTGTTTCTGGCGTATCATTTTATAGTTAATGGAAGTTGCTATAGCGTGAACTGCATAGCTTTAAAAACATATACGTTAACAGTGTCAGTGTCCAGTTTATCTTACTAAAGCCATAAAGGGGTGATTGAGGACATTATATATAGAGACGCATGATCTTGATTTTAAGCCCTGCCAACACAACAATTTTTCTATGGCAATTTTAATGGGGAAATTTGCCCAGATTTTTGATTACATGTAGCAACTGCATGTATTTGCAGAGAAACAGACATCGGTTAGCACAAGAAAAAATGTCACATACAAACGTTTTCTGATAACAGAAAATGTGATGTGTGTTCACACAACATATATATATACTGCTGTTCACAAAGCAAAATTTTGACTGGCAAGGCAGCAACTATATGTTGTCTCATCAAAACATTTGCGACTGAAAATTTGACAAATGAGCTTTAGCTAAGGCCCAACAAGGTGTATAAACACAAATAAAAACACCAAATAGGTTTGACTGGCATATGATTAATCATTATCATATAGACAGGCTTGGGCTGATTTAATATAGAATTTACTCCTCCATTTTTTCAATGGATGAGTGTCTGAAATTCAGGCCACATGATATACTGGTATTGAATCTAAACCAATTTAAGCAGAACTGTAGAACTAATTTAGACTTTAGACAGCATAAATTACATGGTCAACTAATTTGCACATGGCAAGTCTGCTGTATAAATCCAATTGACAAGGCAAATTTAGGGGCTGTTTATTTTATATAACAAAACTAACCAAATGCTATTTCAAAATGTAAGGAAACACAAGTAGTTTATGAATTCATTGACAAAAAATGCATACACAAGCAGTTTTTGAATTCATTGGCAAAAAATGCATGCAATAAAAATAAAGCGAAGTATTAAACATTTTGGAGAGCAACGTCTAAATAATATAGCTTACAGCCTTGTATCAAATTACTCACGCTCGCTAAACAATCACAATGTCAATGCATGTGGCTGGCTATTAAAAGTAAACACGCATTAAAAGATATATATAGAAATATTGTACTGTAGTTTTAATACTGGGCAGCGTGCAGATCAGTAATCACCGAAATCTGTGCGAACGAGTGTTTTTGACTGTTTTTCATGTAAAGTAAAATTGTTTTCTAAAGGAAATTAATATGTAGCCGGGCGCCCCGTTTAACCAGGCCAGCCCGGTTTCCCTGGCTCATGTAAACAGTCCCTAAGATGCTCAGGCCATTTATGTTTCAAACAGTCCAACACCTCTCGTTGATACATTCTTGCACCACAGAAGGAGGAGGGTTTGGCTTTTCAAAATACCTGAAGTGGTAATAAAAATAATTCCATCTCAAAATAGTTTCAATTTGTTGGGGAAGTATTCAAGTAATTTACTACTTCATCTACATACTTACATCTATATTTCACTGGCTTAGATAGATAGACACCTTTATTTAAAATAATAAATAGTAAAATTACATATAGAAATCAGGGTAGTCCAATCAGAGTGAGGTGCGGTATTGCGGAATATCAAAATATCAAGTACTTATATAACTTTTGATATATCATGATATTGTCAATACTAAGTATAGAAAACATATAACAATATCATGATATATCAAAAGTGATATAAGCACTTGATATTTTGATATTCTCCATGACTAAGGTATTGCGGAATATCAAAATATCAAGTATACTTATATGTGATTTTGATATATCAAGGACTAAAATATCATGATATTTTGATATTATCAAACGGTGTTTTGATAATATCAAAGTGAAATATCAAAATATTAATTGTGTTTAAAGTATGGCTTGATATTGTGATATATCATGATATTATCATAATATCATGATATTTTGATATTATCAAACGGTGTGTTGATAATATCAAAGTGAAATGTGAAAATATTAATTGTGTTTAAAATCTGACCCGAATCTTAAACCTAACCTTAACCTAACCTAACCTAAACTTACCTAACCTAACCTACCCTAACCTAACCTAACCTAACCCTTTGCGTGCTTCATTGAGAACGAGAAACAGAGCATTATATTAGTAATACTTGGCGTGTTTTATTGAGAACGAGAAATAGAGCATTATAGTAGCTAATATTTTGCGTGTTTTATTGAGAACGAGAAATAGAGCATTATAGTAATATTTTGCGTGTTTTATTGAGAACGAGGAATAGAGTATTATAGTAATATTTCGCGTGTTTTATTGAGAACGAGAAATAGAGCATTATAGAATATAGTAATATTTCGCGTGTTTTATTGAGAACGAGAAATAGAGCATTATAGTAATATTTTGCGTGTTTTATTGAGAACGTGGAATAGAGTATTATAGTAATATTTCGCGTGTTTTATTGAGAACGAGGAATAGAGTATTATAGTAATATTTTGTGTGTTCTGTTGAGAACGAGGAATAGAGATTATAGTAATATTTGGCGTGTTTTATTGTGAAGGAGGAATAGATTATTGTGGTGTTAGTAATATAATGAAAACTCGGCATACCGTCATAAACACAAGTCACAATTACTCATTTTGATATTTCACTTTGATATTATGAAAAGACCGTTTGATAATATCAAAATATCAAACCGGACTTTGAAAATATTTTGATATTTCACTTTGATATTATCAAAACACCATTTGATATCAAAATATCATGATATTATGACAATATCATGATATATCAAAATATCAAACCGTACATTGAAAATATTTTGATATTTCACTTTGCATACTTTAAACACAATTACTATTTTGATATTTGACTTTGATATTATCAAAACACCATTTGATATCAAAATATCATGATATTATGATAATATCATGATATATCAAAATATCAAACCGTACATTGAAAATATTTTGATATTTCACTTTGCATACTTTAAACACAATTACTATTTTGATATTTCACTTTGATATTATCAAAACACCATTTGATATCAAAATATCATGATATATCAAAATATCAAACCGGACATTGAAAATATTTTGATATTTCACTTTGATATTATGAAAACACCATTTGATATCAAAATATCATGATATTATGATAATATCATGATATATCAAAATATCAAACCGGACATTGAAAATATTTTGATATTTCACTTTTCATACTTTAAACACAATTACTATTTTGATATTTCACTTTGATATTATCAAAACACCATTTGATACGGTTTTATATTTTTGATATTGTGATGGTTTGATAATATCAAAATGTTTTGATATTGGACTTGATATTTTGATTTTCTGCAATCCCGCACCTTAGTGTCCAATCAGAAACCAAGAAGACCATCTATCTATCTATCTCCCATTAAAGCAAACCCCTCAGTATGAGGATTATTTGCTGCTATCAAAAGAAGCCCTGCTTAGAAAATATGTATAGGTACACTACTTCATATATACAATATGAAAATAAATATTGCACTTCTTGAAAATTACCAAAATGTTAAAAATAGTTTAACTAGAATAGAATTTATTATAAACTGTACATCTCAGTCCGAACGGCAAATTTGTTCTCAAAAGTACTGTATAGTCGTCAAACGTTGATCTAAAAGATCAACATTTATTCGTCAAACGTTGATCTAAAAGTACCTAGAGCAGTAAATTTAAATACTGCTATAAAAAATAACCTCAGCGAAGCAGTAGAAATGTGGTCTTATAAGTGGTCACATATTTTCAAATGAGCTATAGCCCTGCCACTTAACTAAATATTGGAATCCCTATACACAAATATAGAACATTCTAAGTAAAAAGATTGACTAAAGAAGATATATATATACTACTAGAAATACATTCATGCAGGACTTTCACTTTAGTCAACAGCAAAATAAATCAGTCAAGAGACAGAGAAAGGACAAGGTTTTCGAGTTTTAAAGCGTTTTAAATGGGTAAGTGTCTATTTTGCATACTTGCTTTTGCAGTTTTGCCATCAATTGGCATGCACTATAGTTTGTGGTTTTGAAAATGCGCAGTTCATCCTGTGTGGTCAATACAACATTGATTAATCTTAAAAAGTGTTTTAATATTAATTCAAATGTGCTATAGAATACAAAAAATGTATTTACTCTCAAAGACTTCAAAGGAAATTTGATGCTCTTTAAACTTTTCTAAAGAACCATAGGCTGAAAATGTACTCAATCCGAGTAAATCGCGTTGAAAATCCAAAGTCGTCAAAACCCTATCTTTGTATTTTTTTGACCTAAAGCCTGGTTCACACTAGTCGTAAGAATCTGAATAATCGTAATATTTTACCATCTGCGACCATCCCAGTTATTTACTGACGAGTGTGAACACACAAAGTGGGATATCCCAGACATTCTGCGACAATGTCGTAAATATCGGGAAAATAGGAATGGTTTCTATTTGATTAGGATATCCCCGACAAACTACGACACTCGGGGATTCTTACGACGAATTAGGACAAGTGTGAACATGAAATCCGACTCGTGGGATTTTTCAAAATGGCGGATTGTCAAGGAGTTGAAGATAATATGTCTTTAAAAAATGTTGGTGAAAAGTCTCAAAATGGTGATGATATGGCTTTCATGGAAATTATAAAAGAGTTCCCGAGTATATACAATCGTAGTAGTGCTCAGTTCAAAGACAAGAACATAAAAAGTAATGCTTGGAAAGAGATTGCATCCCTGCATAATGAATCAGATGTGAATATGTGTAAACAAAGATACGAGAACATTCGAACCACTTTTTCGCGATATCTTAAAAAGTGTAAACCGCCTTCTGGATCTGGCAGTGATGTGGTAGTGCTGGAGCCCAAATACGAGCATTTGCTTGGCTGTGTTCGTTTATCAAGTCACGATCGACTTCTTCAAATATTATACCTGTAAAACAGCTCAACTTTTCCAATGGTAATGACAATAATTCAGAGCCAGTGCAAGAAGAAGAATATGAGCTGGAACTTTATGATTTCGAAGATACGCCTACCGCTGAAATATCCGAAAGGTACATGTTTCTATGGTACATGTATGGGGAAATTGTAATATACACCGTCAAACTATATCACAACTGATAGCTGTATAACATACGTACACTATGTGGTACTGTGTATATGTATGGTGAAATTGCAATATATACACCTTCAAACTATCATGACTGATAACTGTATAACGTACGTATGCTATATGGTACTATGGTATATCTATGGTGAAATTGTAATATATACACTTCAAACTATATCACGACTGATAGCAGTATAACGTATGTATGCTATATGGAAATTGATGTAGAAGGTTTAGGTGGTTGGATATTTCGAGTAAAATATGATATACAATATTTTAGACCTGAACAGGAACGGCTGCGAAAAATGCAACTCTAAGTCCTCCGACAGGAATTTAATCTGCGGCCCTGTGATTCCAGTGCAGCGCTCTGACCACTGAGCTACAGAGTCCAGTTGCCAAGCATTAACCACAAGTTCATGTATATATATAGATTCAGGTACTGCGGGTTGTGATAAGGTAAATTACAAGATTTTGTTTCTGCATCTGACTCGATTGAAATTCATGTAGAAGGTTTAGGTGGATGGATATTTGGAGTGAAATATTATATACAATATTTTAGACCTGAACGGGAATGGCTGCGAAAATGCAACTCTCAGTGAATTGAATCTGCGGCCCTAAACCTTCTCATCAGTTTCAATCGAGTGAGATGCAGAAAAAAAATCTTGTAATTTACCTTATCACAACCCGCAGTACCTGCATCTATATATATATATATATATACATGAACTTGTGGTTAACGCTTGGCAACTGGACTCTGTAGCTCAGTGATCAGAGCGCTGCACTGGAATCGCAGGGCCGTGTTCAATTCCTGTCAGAGGACTTAGAGTTGCATTTTTTTGCAGCCGTTCCCGTTCAGGTCTAAAATATTGTATATAATATTTGACTCGAAATATCCATTCACCTAAACCTTCTACATTGTATGCTATATGGTACTATGGTATATGTATGGGGAAATTGTAAAAAATACATTTCAAACTATATCACGACTGATCACTATATAACATGCGTACCCTATATGGTACTATGTATATGTATGGCGAAATTGCAATATATACACCTTCAAATTATATTACCACCGATAGCCGTATAACATACATACGCTATATGATACTATGGTATATGTATGGTGAAAGTGATATACACAAAATATAAATATTAAAAGCCCACATCTAGTTAAACCAAGTGAATCGCACGAGTGTAAAAAGAATGAAAATTTTTGTAACATACAATATAGTGGTTTCTCATTGTCATTGATCGCCAAACACGCTGTTTCCCCTGGCCTCAGTAATAAGATGCTAATATATTTTTACTTTTCAGAATATAGTGTCTTGTCACAACCACAATAGAAATTACCAGCTGGGCTTTTTAGGAGGCTAACACAGTTGTCTGGATCCAGTTAAGTTTTCCTGTGCTTTCGTCAACTGGAGGTTCGTTGCAGCAAAATGCTGTGCACTTCTCGTATTCTTTTCTCTTATTTTGAGGGGCCTTTCTGTTGACTTCTTTACCTTTTCTTTTACTAGTTTTTCTCCCTCACACACTGGTACTATTTTTACCAATCAACCCCCCAGCACCATTTTCACCACTCAACCCACCAGCACTATTTTCACCAATCAACCCACCAGCACCATTTTTACCACTTAACCCACCATCATCCAAACTAGGTTTTTCCTCAATACGGTCGGCGTGTTGAATAATTGTAGTCAGGCTTGCTTCTCCCATTTCGGAGGGATTTTTAATTTTAGCCCATCGGGAAGACCACACAATTTGAGGTTCAGTTGTTCTTTTACTAATGCTGCATAATCTGCTTGAGACTGCAGCAGTTATCAATGACCTGGCGAGTGTTTTGAAAGTATCTAGTCTAGACAAGATAGTATGGTGACTGCATGGGCGTAACTTGTGGGGGTTTATCCCTCCCCCCAATGTCAGAGACTCTATATCTCAAAATATTTTGGGAAGCATGCTCCTATACCCCCTAGTGACCTCTTGTCTTCAGCACTCTATACATGTGCATCCCTGTTAGTGGCCGAACCAGGCCTTTCATCAGACAAAACGAACCACACTCCCCTAATGTTTAGATCCAAGATATGCCCCTGGGTGACTGTTTGCACTATCTTAAATTCCAAATCTATAAAGTAAGTACTACAGCTTAAAGTATCAAAACGAAGCACATGCAAAGGAAAGACATCTGAAATTAAATCGATGGAACTTAGTTAGGAACCTCGTCTTCGTGCATGGTGAAATTGTTGTAAAGAATGTGTATACTTCTCTTTCTGTAGCAGCTAACCTTTCGCTCTGTTCACAGCTACAAAAAAAACTTAGCAAGAAAGTTCTCTTTCTTCATAAATCCCAACCCATTCTTGGTCCCGAAAATCTCAAGATTTTCCCATTGGCATTGCTAGTTACTAGTAGGTATTCCATTCCAAGATCTTTAAGTCCCGATAACTACATTTAAAATATATTTATTATATGATTAATGTCAATAATCAGAGCTTACATTTTATATACATGCAATTCATGAACCGGCTCTATTTTTAACTTATATTTTACTTTTGTTTATATTAAAAACATAAAGTTTATGAACTTTGTCAATTTAAGCTGTGCATATAGTTTTATATTATTTTTCATCTTAAATATAGATGTTACTGTTAGTTTAATGTTATGTAATATTCTTTATAGATAAAAATACAGACACTGAAATAAGGTTATTACTGTTCAAGGATATATAGGTATGTAAACAGAGGATGATTTATATACTTGCAAATGATATAACCTGCAGCCCATTATATGCCTTATGGCTCACAACAGGTAAATTAACATATTACAATTTAAATTAATTAACAATTTAAAGTTGGTGTTTTACTCTTGTCTCTATGTCAAGAATTGACATACTTCTTGCACTTTCTTATTATATTCACCTGTCTGGCTTTGCTCCATTTCTTGCCACCTTTTTGCCATTTCAACATTTCGCTCATTAAATGTCCGGGTTTTCAAAGTATCTTCAAAAGAAAAAAACCCTGTAAAACTCACAGAAAAAACATACACTAACGTGTAACAGTCAATATAATTATTCTTTCCGTCTTCATGAGACTCTTCCTTATAATAGAGTTGTGAAAAAGTGTAATGTTACTCAATGCAAAATAGAAACCGGAACAATAAGTAAGGAATGCAGAAAAATCAACTTAGAGTCTAGAGATCGAGTTGAATTAGAGATATTTAATATGAAGAGAAGGAAACTTGAAGAAAGCATGTGCAAGATACAAGGAAGAGGTGGAAACAGCAGTTGGTTGGCTGGTTGGATGACGCTATTTCAGCGACATACTATCACACACCAATGACTTGGTGTGAATTGTTCCAAATTGTTAAAAATGTTCCTATATCCCTAATTCTTTCTCTTTCTTTTATATTGAACAGATGCCAACACAGTCCCAATGGAACCAATTGTCACACTGGATCCAGTTAAGTTTTGCTGTGCTTTCGTCAACTGGAGGTTCGTTGTAGCAAAATGCTGTGCACTTCTCGTATTATTTTCTCTTCTTTGAGGGGCCTTTCTGTCGACTTATTCGGGAAGACCACACAATTTGAGGTTCAGTTGTTCTTTTACTAGTGCTGCATAATCTGCTTGAGACTGCAGCAGTTATCAATGACCTGGCGAGTGTTTTGAAAGTATCTAGTCTAGACAATTTTTTTATTCAACTTCGCCTCGATGGCAGGGAGTCCACAACAGCATCAGCCAATTACTGTGGCCCCATTGTTAGTTACTAAGGGTTATTATTACAAGATAGTATGGTGACTGCATGGGCGTAACTTGTGGGGGTTTACCCCTCCCCCCCAATGTCAGAGACTCTACATCTCAAAATATTTTGGGAAGCATGCTCCTATACCCCCTAGTGACCTCTTGTCTTCAGCACTCTATACATGTGCATCCCTGTTAGTGGCCGAACCAGGCCTTTCATCGGACAAAACAAACCACACTCCCCTAATGTTTAGATCCAAGATACGCCCCTGGGTGACTGTTTGCACTATCTTAAATTCCAAATCTATAAAGTAAGTACTACAGCTTGAAGTATGAAAACGAAGCACGTGCAAAGGAAGAGACAGGCCTGGATAAAGACTTTTTCTTCCTGGCAGCAAAATTTTAAAATTAAAATTTCCTGCGATACTACATGTATGAAAAAATTTAATTCCAGTTTGCCTCTCGAAATAAGTCTATCAGTCTATGGCTCATTGGCTAGTATACTATATAATGCTTAAATGCTATATTGCTATAATACTATCAATCTATAATAGTATAATATTATATTATTATTAATATTATCTCAGTATCTTGCAAATACAACATAACAACATGTCAACAACAACAAGTGGCCTTTACATTCTTTACTGCATGAATGGCAGTCTTGGCTTCTCTTCCAGCATTCTATTTACAACTTTAGAACAGTTAGTAGTGCCAGCCGTGTCAAACAACCTAATGTCATGCGATTTCCTAACAAAGTGTATACCACCATTCTTCCCTTTGAAATGACGTTTCATAGCTGCCATCACGACTCGATCACATTTTGCTGGTAAAGGACCATTCACACTGATCATCATTTCGTTGTATGTATCCTCATTGACGTTTCTAAATTTATTGAAGTGAATCTCGAAATTTGATGTGAATGATTCAATTACTGATTCCACAGAAATTTTCACAGCAGATACACAAATCGCTATGATATCACTATGATATGTGGCCCAAGAACAAGCTTTCGCATCAGTGACATCACATTCTTCATGATTAACTTTTTCGGACATCTTCTTCATCTTGTCACAGACATGGATGAAAGCATCAAAACGTTAATGTGGAAGAGATTTAACTTTCTGGACAATGTTTATCAATTCCCATACTTGTCATAGATATCAATTATACCCGATAGTGTTAAAACAAACTTGACATTGCAAATGGAATTCATGAGATTCTCAGCATCAGCAGCCTTTAATCTTCCCTTGAGTTTCCCTCTCTCATTTCAGTCTTGGTATTCTCAAGACATTGTACAATTGCACAATAGTCCTACGAAAGTTCATATAAACTTACACTATAGTAACATACAATATAGTGGTTTCTCATTGTCATTGATCGCCAAACACGCTGTTTCCTGGCCTCAGTAATAAGATGCTAATATATTTTTACTTTTCAGAATATAGTGTCTTGTCACAACCACAATAGAAATTACCAGCTGGGCTTTTAGGAGGCCAACACAGTCCCAATGGAACCACTTGTCACACTGGATCCAGTTAAGTTTTCCTGTGCTTTCGTCAACTGGAGGTTCGTTGCAGCAAAATGCTGTGCACTTCTCGTATTCTTTTCTCTTATTTTGAGGCCTTTCTGTTGACTTCTTTACCTTTTCTTTACTAGTTTTTCTCCCTCACACACTGGTACTATTTTTACCAATCAACCCCCCAGCACCATTTTCACCACTCAACCCACCAGCACTATTTTCACCAATCAACCCACCAGCACCATTTTTACCACTTAACCCACCATCATCCAAACTAGGTTTTTCCTCAATACGGTCGGCGTGTTGAATAATTGTAGTCAGGCTTGCTTCTCCCATTTCGGAGGGATTTTTAATTTTAGCCCATCGGGAAGACCACAATTTGAGGTTCAGTTCTTTTACTAATGCTGCATAATCTGCTTGAGACTGCAGCAGTTATCAATGACCTGGCGAGTGTTTTGAAAGTATCTAGTCTAGACAAGATAGTATGGTGACTGCATGGGCGTAACTTGTGGGGGTTTATCCCTCCCCCCAATGTCAGAGACTCTATATCTCAAAATATTTTGGGAAGGATGCTCCTATACCCCCTAGTGACCTCTTGTCTTCAGCACTCTATACATGTGCATCCCTGTTAGTGGCCGAACCAGGCCTTTCATCAGACAAAACGAACCACACTCCCCTAATGTTTAGATCCAAGATACGCCCCTGGGTGACTGTTTGCACTATCTTAAATTCCAAATCTATAAAGTAAGTACTACAGCTTAAAGTATCAAAACGAAGCACATGCAAAGGAAAGACATCTGAAATTAAATCGATGGAACTTAGTTAGGAACCTCGTCTTCGTGCATGGTGAAATAGTTGTAAAGAATGTGTATACTTCTCTTTCTGTAGCAGCTAACCTTTCGCTCTGTTCACAGCTACAAAAAAAAACTTAGCAAGAAAGTTCTCTTTCTTCATAAATCCCAACCCATTCTTGGTCCCGAAAATCTCAAGATTTTCCCATTGGCATTGCTAGTTACTAGTAGGTATTCCATTCCAAGATCTTTAAGTCCCGATAACTACATTTAAAATATATTTATTATATGATTAATGTCAATAATCAGAGCTTACATTTTATATATATGCAATTCATGAACCGGCTCTATTTTTAACTTATATTTTACTTTTGTTTATATTAAAAACATAAAGTTTATGAACTTTGTCAATTTAAGCTGTGCATATAGTTTTATATTATTTTTCATCTTAAATATAGATGTTACTGTTAGTTTAATGTTATGTAATATTCTTTATAGATAAAAATACAGACACTGAAATAAGGTTATTACTGTTCAAGGATATATAGGTATGTAAACAGAGGATGATTTATATACTTGTAAATGATATAACCTGCAGCCCATGATATGCCTTATGGCTCACAACAGGTAAATTAACATATTACAATTTAAATTAATTAACAATTTAAAGTTGGTGTTTTACTCTTGTCTCTATGTCAAGAATTGACATACTTCTTGCACTTTCTTATTATATTCACCTGTCTGGCTTTGCTCCATTTCTTGCCACCTTTTTGCCATTTCAACATTTCGCTCATTAAATGTCCGGGTTTTCAAAGTATCTTCAAAAGAAAAAAACCCTGTAAAACTCACAGAAAAAACATACACTAACGTGTAACAGTCAATATAATTATTCTTTCCGTCTTCATGAGACTCTTCCTTATAATAGAGTTGTGAAAAAGTGTAATGTTACTCAATGCAAAATAGAAACCGGAACAATAAGTAAGGAATGCAGAAAAATCAACTTAGAGTCTAGAGATCGAGTTGAATTAGAGATATTTAATATGAAGAGAAGGAAACTTGAAGAAAGCATGTGCAAGATACAAGGAAGAGGTGGAAACAGCAGTTGGTTGGCTGGTTGGATGACGCTATTTCAGCGACATACTATCACACACCAATGACTTGGTGTGAATTGTTCCAAATTGTTAAAAATGTTCCTATATCCCTAATTCTTTCTCTTTCTTTTATATTGAACAGATGCCAACACAGTCCCAATGGAACCAATTGTCACACTGGATCCAGTTAAGTTTTGCTGTGCTTTCGTCAACTGGAGGTTCGTTGTAGCAAAATGCTGTGCACTTCTCGTATTATTTTCTCTTCTTTGAGGGGCCTTTCTGTCGACTTATTCGGGAAGACCACACAATTTGAGGTTCAGTTGTTCTTTTACTAGTGCTGCATAATCTGCTTGAGACTGCAGCAGTTATCAATGACCTGGCGAGTGTTTTGAAAGTATCTAGTCTAGACAATTTTTTTTTATTCAACTTCGCCTCGATGGCAGGGAGTCCACAACAGCATCAGCCAATTACTGTGGCCCCATTGTTAGTTACTAAGGGTTATTATTACAAGATAGTATGGTGACTGCATGGGCGTAACTTGTGGGGGTTTACCCCTCCCCCCCAATGTCAGAGACTCTACATCTCAAAATATTTTGGGAAGCATGCTCCTATACCCCCTAGTGACCTCTTGTCTTCAGCACTCTATACATGTGCATCCCTGTTAGTGGCCGAACCAGGCCTTTCATCGGACAAAACAAACCACACTCCCCTAATGTTTAGATCCAAGATACGCCCCTGGGTGACTGTTTGCACTATCTTAAATTCCAAATCTATAAAGTAAGTACTACAGCTTGAAGTATGAAAACGAAGCACGTGCAAAGGAAGAGACAGGCCTGGATAAAGACTTTTTCTTCCTGGCAGCAAAATTTTAAAATTAAAATTTCCTGCGATACTACATGTATGAAAAAATTTAATTCCAGTTTGCCTCTCGAAATAAGTCTATCAGTCTATGGCTCATTGGCTAGTATACTATATAATGCTTAAATGCTATATTGCTATAATACTATCAATCTATAATAGTATAATATTATATTATTATTAATATTATCTCAGTATCTTGCAAATACAACATAACAACATGTCAACAACAACAAGTGGCGCTACATTCTTTACTGCATGAATGGCAGTCTTGGCTTCTCTTCCAGCATTCTATTTACAACTTTAGAACAGTTAGTAGTGCCAGCCGTGTCAAACAACCTAATGTCATGCGATTTCCTAACAAAGTGTATACCACCATTCTTCCCTTTGAAATGACGTTTCATAGCTGCCATCACGACTCGATCACATTTTGCTGGTAAAGGACCATTCACACTGATCATCATTTCGTTGTATGTATCCTCATTGACGTTTCTAAATTTATTGAAGTGAATCTCGAAATTTGATGTGAATGATTCAATTACTGATTCCACAGAAATTTTCACAGCAGATACACAAATCGCTATGATATCACTATGATATGTGGCCCAAGAACAAGCTTTCGCATCAGTGACATCACATTCTTCATGATTAACTTTTTCGGACATCTTCTTCATCTTGTCACAGACATGGATGAAAGCATCAAAACGTTAATGTGGAAGAGATTTAACTTTCTGGACAATGTTTATCAATTCCCCATACTTGTCATAGATATCAATTATACCCGATAGTGTTAAAACAAACTTGACATTGCAAATGGAATTCATGAGATTCTCAGCATCAGCAGCCTTTAATCTTTCCCTTGAGTTTCCCTCTCTCATTTCAGTCTTGGTATTCTCAAGACATTGTACAATTGCACAATAGTCCTTACGAAAGTTCATATAAACTTACACTATAGTAACATACAATATAGTGGTTTCTCATTGTCATTGATCGCCAAACACGCTGTTTCCCCTGGCCTCAGTAATAAGATGCTAATATATTTTTACTTTTCAGAATATAGTGTCTTGTCACAACCACAATAGAAATTACCAGCTGGGCTTTTTAGGAGGCCAACACAGTCCCAATGGAACCACTTGTCACACTGGATCCAGTTAAGTTTTCCTGTGCTTTCGTCAACTGGAGGTTCGTTGCAGCAAAATGCTGTGCACTTCTCGTATTCTTTTCTCTTATTTTGAGGGGCCTTTCTGTTGACTTCTTTACCTTTTCTTTTACTAGTTTTTCTCCCTCACACACTGGTACTATTTTTACCAATCAACCCCCCAGCACCATTTTCACCACTCAACCCACCAGCACTATTTTCACCAATCAACCCACCAGCACCATTTTTACCACTTAACCCACCATCATCCAAACTAGGTTTTTCCTCAATACGGTCGGCGTGTTGAATAATTGTAGTCAGGCTTGCTTCTCCCATTTCGGAGGGATTTTTAATTTTAGCCCATCGGGAAGACCACACAATTTGAGGTTCAGTTCTTTTACTAATGCTGCATAATCTGCTTGAGACTGCAGCAGTTATCAATGACCTGGCGAGTGTTTTGAAAGTATCTAGTCTAGACAAGATAGTATGGTGACTGCATGGGCGTAACTTGTGGGGGTTTATCCCTCCCCCCAATGTCAGAGACTCTATATCTCAAAATATTTTGGGAAGGATGCTCCTATACCCCCTAGTGACCTCTTGTCTTCAGCACTCTATACATGTGCATCCCTGTTAGTGGCCGAACCAGGCCTTTCATCAGACAAAACGAACCACACTCCCCTAATGTTTAGATCCAAGATACGCCCCTGGGTGACTGTTTGCACTATCTTAAATTCCAAATCTATAAAGTAAGTACTACAGCTTAAAGTATCAAAACGAAGCACATGCAAAGGAAAGACATCTGAAATTAAATCGATGGAACTTAGTTAGGAACCTCGTCTTCGTGCATGGTGAAATAGTTGTAAAGAATGTGTATACTTCTCTTTCTGTAGCAGCTAACCTTTCGCTCTGTTCACAGCTACAAAAAAAAACTTAGCAAGAAAGTTCTCTTTCTTCATAAATCCCAACCCATTCTTGGTCCCGAAAATCTCAAGATTTTCCCATTGGCATTGCTAGTTACTAGTAGGTATTCCATTCCAAGATCTTTAAGTCCCGATAACTACATTTAAAATATATTTATTATATGATTAATGTCAATAATCAGAGCTTACATTTTATATATATGCAATTCATGAACCGGCTCTATTTTTAACTTATATTTTACTTTTGTTTATATTAAAAACATAAAGTTTATGAACTTTGTCAATTTAAGCTGTGCATATAGTTTTATATTATTTTTCATCTTAAATATAGATGTTACTGTTAGTTTAATGTTATGTAATATTCTTTATAGATAAAAATACAGACACTGAAATAAGGTTATTACTGTTCAAGGATATATAGGTATGTAAACAGAGGATGATTTATATACTTGTAAATGATATAACCTGCAGCCCATTATATGCCTTATGGCTCACAACAGGTAAATTAACATATTACAATTTAAATTAATTAACAATTTAAAGTTGCTGTTTTACTCTTGTCTCTATGTCAAGAATTGACATACTTCTTGCACTTTCTTATTATATTCACCTGTCTGGCTTTGCTCCATTTCTTGCCATCTTTTTGCCATTTCAACATTTTGCTCATTAAATGTCAGAGTTTTCAAAGTATCTTCAAAAGAAAAAAACCCTGAAACTCACAGAAAAAAAAACACTAACATGTAACGGTCAATATAATTATTCTTTCCGTCTTCACAAGACTCTTCCTTATAATAGAGTTGTGAAAAAGTGTAATGTTACTCAATGCAAAATAGAAACCGGAACAATAAGTAAAGAATGCAGAAAAATCAACTTAGAGTCTAGAGATCGAGTTGAATTAGAGTTATTTACTATGAAGAGAAGGAAACTTGAAGAAAGCATGTGCAAGATACAAGGAAGAGGATACAAGGATTTTTTTGGTAAAAAAATAGATTTAGGGTGGCACACTACACTTTTCTAAAAATGGAAGATTTCTGATATAGATTTCTGATATAAAAAAAAGAGAGTCCGACCTGTATAAAACGATGACTAAAGAGTTTGAATGATGCTCTTGAAAACATATCTATAAAAATGGTTGAAATTTGCAACACATTGGTCGTGTTGCTGAATGGTTTAAATCGTACAGATGACCCTTTGTGGGAGCAATTATTTAAACTTGTTTGCGTATTTCATGGAATAAACCACTCTATAGACCAAGAAACTAACAAGCATCAGGAGGAAGAAAATGCAGAACAGCTTACTTCGAGTATTGTAGGTACTACTAGAATGAACGGAGGCTGCTCCCAGTATGAAATTGAATGAGAGCAAGTAATGTTCTTAAGGTCAAAGCACTTTACGTGGAGGACAATAGCGCAGATTCTTTGTATTTCTGATCGTACTCTACGAAGAAAAAGACAGGAGTTTACTGCAAGAATGGAAAATTTTACTAGTATATCTGAGGCCAACGTTTGTAAAGTGATTGAGAGTATTTGCTCTGGAACTCCCAACATCAGACAATCTTGTTTACTCAGAGCACTTAGATATAGAGGACTGAGGATTCAAAGATGGAGGGTGCGATATTGCCTAAAAGTTAGATCCAGTGGTACAGCATTGCATGGTCACATGGTTATCTACAGAAGAAAATACAATGAACCTTACCCTAATTTTCTTTGGCACCTTGACGGTAACCATAAACTCGTTTGCTGGAGAATGGTTGTGCATGCCTGCATTGATGGCTTCAGTAGAATGATAATTTATTTGTGATGCCAAAACAACAATCTAGCTTCTACTGTCTTTTCTTTATTTCTTGATGGCATTTCCAAGAATGGTTTGTCAAAGAAAATAAGAACGGACCATGGCTTAGAAAATGTCCATGCAGCTAGGTATATGCTTCAGCACAGAGGAACAGACTGTGGCAGTGTACTTACTGGAAAATCAGTACATAATGTAAGAGTGGAGCGACTCAATAGGGATGTGCATTCTGGTGTTCTCTGCCATTATGCTTTACTTTTAACTTTTATGGAAGAAGGTTTACTCAATGTTGATAGTGAAGAGCACACACATGCACAGGGGCAATATGCTCAGATAGAAAAGGAACTATTAGCTATAGTTTATGGAACCTAACGTTTTCACCAGCACACAAATCGGCTGTGACCTCTTTTGAATTTGACAAGAAGTTGTACCTAGTTACAGTTGACTACTACTCAAACTTCTTCAAAGTCGACCGCCTTGAGCACCTTACATCACTGGCAGTTATAAAGAAACTGAAGCCCCATTTTGCCAGGTACAGCATTCCAGAACCCATTGTAACAGACAATGGCCCACAGTTTATCGGTGAGGATTTTCGAGACTTCTCTACAAAGTACCAATTCGAGCATATAACGACCAGTCCCTATCACCACCAATCCAATGGCAAAGCTGAATCCGATGATGAAGAAGTATCAGACATATCCGAAGTGGAAGAGAACGTTACCGTACCTGTTGACACTGAACCGTCCCAAGATAATGTTCATCCAACACCCTTGCAACAAAATGAAACAAAGGAAATAAGTTCTAGTTCGACAATCAAACTTGCAGTGGGCGAGTAGTTTAAAAGCCTAACAGACTTGGATTGAAACATAAATAAACGGTTTAGTTTATATATATAAAATAAAACAAAACAAACAACTTTAGAGAAGAGGAGATGTTGGACAATAGCTGTTGACATTTATAGTTAATTTATTCTCATATGCTCGAACACGTGGAATGGGAGGGAGAGAAAGAGGACACAAGTTTTTGTGTAAGAGACTACATTAAACATATGCCTTATCATTTGATGTTAAACAATTATATTAGTAAATAAAGCACAAATATACCACCAATGTGTATGGCAAACAACATTTCGCATCTTGGAAATAAGCTTAAAATTAAAGACATTAAATGGCATAATTAGAAATTGCAGCACAAACCTTAAGTAATTCGATTGCAGTTGGTTTAATGTACCCCCGGCACCAAGTTGAAACAGTTTGAAAACAGCGAAGAAACAGCAGAATTCATGCTAAAAATTAACAACATGTTTGACATGCTAAATTCCAAAAGTAAATTGGCAAGAATTACAAGAGCCCAATCACGTTAGAGAACCTGGATGAATTGCAGCATGATCTAATTAATGGCCCAAGAAAAACATTTTCTTAGGATTTGCTATATCATGGAAATCAATCCTAGAGCCAACACCTATTAAACAGAAATTTCAACAAGTTTTAGTGTGTGCTTACCTACCGTTTCTCCCAAGATCAGCTTGAAATGTTCTTTAGCAAGATACAAAGTCGTATGGGATGGAACAATAATCCAAATGCACTCCAGTTCAAGTGGGCCCTCAGAGGTTCATATTACATATCCAAATTAATTTGCATACATGTTCATAAATTATCCAAAAAGTTTACAATTATTGTTGAAATAAATCGGAATTGCCAGAGCAAGATTTATTATTTTCGAGCAAATGTTAATACACAAATTGTAGTTCATGTAAAAAGGAAAATTATGGGAAAGTTTAATTGCATTTGAAGAAGTAAAACTATTTGTTTTTATTTTTTGAAAGTCGCATTCAAAATGCAGAGATCATTGAAATTTTATTCCTGCACGCGAAATAAATTACTAAATGCCATATAAGGTCGGTGTTGATTGCTATAAACCAATGAAAATCCGCCATCTAGGCAATGACATCACGAGGAATCGATTGCTGGTACTTTCAATACGCTAGGGTGCAAAGTCGCAGAGATTTTAGGTTCCGAAGTAATAGAATTCTAGGTAAAAGAAACCACCCAAGAGGCCAAAGCCAACAAAACCTCATATTTTTGGCAACAAATGTCTCAAACCAATTCGACAACATTTAGCAAGCGATATTCTCACCAGTAATTCAAGACAAATTTTACAATGATGACATTCAGTATGCAAAATAATGTGATGATGTCACTCGTATCTACAAGTAATTATTATATGTGAGGCATGGAGTGGCCAGTTCGGGCAAGCAGACAAACTGAAGAACAAATAATTTTGCTGACATTAAAGGGGTGATAATAACCCTGACAGTATTGTATAAGCATTTGTTTTTGTGGTTACATTGCAAATATCTATAATCTTTGTACGAATTAAGAAATAGAAAACATTTTCTATACACTTATAGAAACATGCGTGGGAGTTTGGGAGAACGAGAAATAATCAGTGGGAAAACGATTAAATATTTCCGGTACAGGCATTGGGGAATCTGTAGTGTTACATGTTATTATAATTTTGTTATTATATTGTTTGTACTATGATTGTATAGACGAAAGGTAGAACTCTACGCTCAGGATGTGCAATTGATGAATCACTGCGAGGTATAAAAATTGACTATTGGGACCAACGGTGGTGATATTCAAACTGGATTCTTTCCTGGTTCATTTGCAAGTGTTGCGAATCATTTTAAACTGAGCAGGTCTTTTGTTTCAAAACTTGGGAACCAATGCTGTGAAGAAGGATCTATCGAACCTCGATGGAAAGGAGGAAATAACCCAAGTCACTTAAAGGCTCAAGATTTGGAGTTTATTTCTGCATTAAAATCTGCTACACCTTCTATACCATATTTGAAAATGCACAATGCCGTTAACAAACACTGTGAAATCCCAGCTGCGACATCAGTGTCAGCCATAGGACATGCAGTTCGGACAAGAATGCCTGAAGCTAAATATACATGGAAAAGAATGACACATTTTAGACACGAAAAATTCATACCTGATAATGTCTACTACCGTCAGGATTTTCTGAGCTATGTGACCGCTATTGGATCCATAGACCATACAAACTCAAATATTTTGATGTAGCTGGTTTTGTTCTTCCAGGAGTTGGAAAACTTAACTGTGGGCATTTGCTTGTAAATGTTGCTTGTATTGAAGTTGAAAGACATGTTAATAGCCCAAATGTTACCCTCAATATGTTGATTGGGTTGGATTTGGGCCAAACGGATGGCTGGTTTTAGACTATGGGTATTATATCATTCTTGATAATTGCTCAACTCATCAATCTGAAGGGGGTATGCAGAATGGTTCGATAATTTAGGAGTCGAATTTATTTACCTTCCTACGTATAGTCCTGAATTAAACCCTAGCGAGCTGGCTTTCAACAAATTGAAGAAAATCGCGCATCAAGACAAAAACATCGGGCGTTTGCAGGAAATATTCACAAAGGAATGTACAAATGCTTGTAAGACCTAACTGCAGAGGACTGTCTTGGATTTTTTAAAAGAGTTAGTTACTTAGGTTGGCTGTACACATGTTGAACCCCAGTCAAAGCCCAGTAGACTGTAAAGTTTGGTCTGCATGGAGAACACGTTCCAAGCTGAATTTCTGTCCGCGCATTTTCAAGAAAATCCTAAAAAAACCATGTATTTATGCTCCATGCTCAAGTGTTTTCACTTAATTTCCGTGCATAAAACTTTACAGTCTGGAAGCCCACTTTTGATACTTATAGTTTAATATTGTACTTTGACAAGTGACAAACGTTTTTATTGATATTTTGAATGTGTATATCAGAGTGTGTATACCATTATAATAAATTAAAGAATATAAAGCCGAAACAAACTTGTGCATGATTGATTTGGAAACCTTGTTGAACCTCTGGTTCTTGTGTGGACATATCATTCAACTTTTTATCTCATATCTAGCGTAAAAGCGGCTTTCCTATTGGCGTTCAATCCCCAACCCACCTGCTGAAGTATGTTTAGCAGGTGGGTTAGAGATCCATGTATTTTCAAGATGGCCGCTATGAACCGATTCAAGGAAATTTCAGACGAAGCTTTAAAAATAAGACAAGAGAGCCTTAAAAACAACAATACAACTAAAAATGAAAAAAAAGTAGAAGGCATATTCAAACAATATTTAATTCAAATTGGGGGAGGAAGACAACTTCTATGAATTCAGCGAAGAACAACTCAACAAGCACCTTGCAAAATTCTGGTTCGATGCGAGTACTAAAGCTGGACAAAAATATAAAGTAGCCTTCAAACAATTTGCTACAGTCTAAACAGAGCGCTGAAACATTTTGGTCATAAATTTGACATTACAAAGAGAATGTACAGCTTTCACCTTGAGTATTAATGTATACGAAGACGCGACCAAAGAGCTGAAGCAAGATGGAAAGGGTTTCACCAAGAACCATGAAGCTATTAACACAGCAGGTAAAAATACTAAGTTATTGTAACCCGCCATGGTGTCGGTCATAGTAAATTACTTAACACAATATTTTGTTGTTTTCAGATTTGTTCGATATATGCCATAGTCGACATTTAGCTCCAGATATTGGACCAAGACAGCTCCAGAATAAAGTCCAGCTTGACATCAAGTACTATTTTGCCCGTCGTGGAGCAGAAAACATGTACAAAATGACAAAGACAACCTTTGCTGTCAAACGTGATGGGAAAACTGGGATGAAATATGTGATAAGAGCTGAAGATGAAGCCACAAAGAATCATCAAGCCAACGAAAATGATATTGTCACTGGTTACATGCCCTCCATGGTTGATAATAAATATTGCCCTGTACGAAGCTTCATTATGTATACAGAAGCCCTTCATCCTGCTTCTGAAAACTTCTGGCAAACTCCTAAGTTCAACCTATTTCCTACTGATGATCAAAAGGTTTGGTATGGTCCCGGCAACTTTGGGCACAATTCTCTTGATAGCTTCGTGTCAAAGTTGGCCAAAAGTTGCGGATTCACACAAAAAGGTCACAGCAACCATAGCCTAAGAGCCTCTGGTATAACAACATTGAAACGGAACGACTACAGCGACAAGCAAATAATGTCAATAACCGGCCATCGAAGTAGTGCAAGTTTGGCTATCTATCAAAAAGTGGCTTCAGATGAAAAACTCCGAATGGGATGCACACTTGGTTATGCCCTTACCGGTGATTCAAGCTGTCTAACGAAACAAGATCCAAGTGTTTACCAACAACATCCTCGAGAAACCAATTACCAACCTTCCTCAATCACTTCAAACCTCCCATTGCAAGGATTCGATGTAATTTCCAGATCTGAATGCCATATGCCACTCTACAAGCAACAAAATCCCTGTCAGGTAAACACAGTACTGACACAACGTCGACCTAACCAAAGTTCTGCAACTATTGTAGCCCCACAGCAAGCCTTGGCTCCTTCTGATCCAATATTCTTTGAAGATGACATGGATGACCAAGATCTTTTCGATGCTGTCAGCCAATTTGAGAATCAAACAACCTCAGAAAATTCTGATTTGGTACAAATGTCATCCCAAACCACATCCGCATACAACAACAACCAGTTCTTGAGCAGACAAGTGATGGAAAAAAAACCATCGATCCCAACCTTTACTACTTGTAAAATTGAGGGTGGCATCACAATAAACATTTGTAAAAGTTAAAAAACCCTTTTTTAAACTCTCTAATTGTTGAACAGTTGTTGAATTTAATGACATTTCCAAAACTTGATGTTGTTATATATGTTGTTGTTATAAAGATTTGAAAGTTTAAGTATTTGTGTGCATAATATGTGAAAGTTTAATCGATTATTTTTTTATTTTGTTTGATGAAAAGGAAATATTCTGTATTCAAAGTGGAAGAGTAGAAATTTTCAAGATGGCCGCCGAACTTTGTTCGGCAGGTTCATAAACCTTGGCAATATCCCTTTTCTCTTTTCAAGAATAAGGGAGTATTGTAGAAGATTTTTTTAGCTTCAATTTAAGACTAAGTTTGTTTGTTTGTGTAGTATGTTGGCGGCTAAAATGTTCGTTATCCAAACAATAAATTATATACTAAAATGGGCGTCACAATTATCTGCATGGAAATAGGCATCAGGATTAGTCTCTTCGCTCGTGAAACTCAAGCTTCCAACAGATTTCTCGGGCCATTCAACATACCTGTCTAGTTGCCAAAATTCATTTTCCTCGTCAAACAAGTTTGCATGCAAATCATCAGCCGAATTAATAACATCTTCGCTTGCGGAACTCAAGCTGTGGACGGATTGTATGGATTTCGAACCGTTTATGCAACTGGAGTTATTATTAATTTATGCTTCAAACAGTAAACCTTGGATATCCGATTCTGGTTGTGGCAGAAGTTAAATGCGTTGTTCGTTGTCTCCAATGTTCAAATAACATTCGTGATCACTTTCCATAAGCTGTCGACGCACTTGATAAACATAACGTTGCTGGATGGACTTTGTTGCTGCCTCCTTAACCATGAGCTCATTTCGAAGTAATATATACAAACCGCGCGAGAGGTCTTTATCTGATTTAAAACATTGAGGTGCAGCCGAGTGTTTTAGATCTGATAAAGGCCGAACTGCAAGGTTTGTATATGACTTCTAAAATGACTCATTTTGTACACTCACTGGCATTGGAATTTTGAAGATTGATATTATCTATGCTGTAAAAATTGAAGGAGAAAATTTGAGCAAGTCTATATCAAATATATGGATATGCTACGGGTCATGAGTTTCCTTTGTATTTTGCTTATGAATAATTATCATTAATTTTTAGAAGTGATGATAACTCTCTCTTTATATCTTGATGCTGCTTTTCATACTCCTCGAGTTGTGCTTTTTCTGCTGGATGTCTATTTATTGCTCCACAGTGTTTTCATGTATCACAAGCAAAATATGGACAGTTCAGGCGATTATGGCGTTCTTGCCCATGACAGTTTCTTCACTTGAAAAACATTAATATGTTCAACAATATTCCTTTCATCTTCTTCAAGACGATGCAATTTCTGCTTCTGACTTTCCAAAAACTTCTCTAGCAGGGCACAAAAATTGGCGCTTTCATACTTGTGCCAGTTGTGGAACAGTCTTTTGGCCCTTGTTTATTGTCGACGTGAAGGAAGCCGAGGGCAATGGAAAATCCAAACTTCGACAAACGAAAGAAATAGTTTTCTGTTCCTTTGAAGTGCTCGGCATACTGGAAGGACTTAGCTGAGTTTGCTGGCAAAATTGTTTTCTTCTAAGCGACGACTGTTGACTTCGCAGGAGAGGAAGCGGTAGAGGAGAGCTGGATTTAATTGCGCGAATGGTGCACATATGGTCAATCGTTGGCAGACCCATTCAAATGAGTAACAAATATATATATATAGGATGGTTATGAGTAGCAAAATGTAAACTCTATAGGTTTAAGGACAATATGCTACTTGCTAATCTTGCCTTCTGACTCAAATGTTATTGATATTCAGCAGGTCAAGTTTGCTATGTTCCAAATAGTATAGAACATAAAGTATAAAAGATGCTGTTGATTTTTCATGTTTACAAACAATGCCCGCCGTTCAGTAATCAAATAAGTAAGCAAATATAACCACTAAATGTGGAATTGATGCTCGCCCTTCAGTAATAAAAATAGGTAAACAAATATAACCACTAAATGTGGAATTGGTCACAAAGTTTAAAGTGCTACTGAAACGAATTTTTCGACCCCTTTTTTATTGGCTTAATTTAAAGTTTTAGTTTGGCCGCAAACAGAATTAAATTTGGCCTTGTCAAACAGATTTTATAGCCTTCCAAAGTTGCGATTTTTGGCACTTCCTGTGCGAACTTTTGGTCCGCCATTTTGATGCTGTGTGGCGTCCACAGTTCATCATGGCGTGTTGTACTAGTAGCGAAAAACGCTATCGCGGAGGAAAAGGCTGTGTTGCTGGCGGTCCTAACTTAGTTAGTTGCGCCAATAATCAACAAACCGAAGGAATATCTATGCATCTGTCTCCTAACGAAGAAACAGATCCGCAAAGACGGAGAAAGTGGATAAATGTTGTCCGTAAACATAGACTGAGCGTTCACGCTTCTGCGACTTTGTGTCTTTGTTCAGCCCACTTTCAAGATTCGTACTATGATGTGAATCTTACTTTGGCTAAAGCGCTGAATATGAAAAGATGATTGAAGGAAGATGCTATTCCTACAATTGATGTAGCTGGAATAGTTCCACCGGCTGAAGAACAGCTAACAGATCGACAGGTTAGTATTGAGTATATATTTGCACCGAAGGCGTCTCGCCCACGCACATGGTTAATTGTAATATTATGCGTTTATACTAAAAATTTGCACATGTTTACTTCAAAGATAATTTGTCGCAGTAAAATATTGTCGCCTGTAAAGTTGGCCCCTCCTCTAGCAAAGGTTCATGAAAATATTCCAACAACAAGTCAGAATTTTGACGATACAATATACGACTTATTATACGATTAACTTTGTCCTTTCTACTTTTGAGGATCAACCAGATGAAACAAAGATGGAAAATTAGAATATAGTATAATAATTATAATAACCATAATGTATTATATACATGAATAGTTCATATAAAGTTGATTGGTAACAATATCGTAATATAAGTTAGTACATTACTATGGAGAATCAGATAGTTATATAACACAATAATCCTAATATAATTATAATGCCCGTGAGTGACATCGTTGGAAACCTCCATTGGCATTGCAGGATGTGGAAAGCTGTTGTATTATATTGTATATTTTCATAAAGAGTTCAATACGAATATTGATTTAGCAGTAATTTGTAACCATAATAATAAAGTAATAGATTGAAATAATAATTTTAGCACGCTTTATGAAAATCACATGCAGTAGCATGATCAATATTGGAGGTACAGTAAATGCACCATGTACCAAACCATAAACTTATTGCATGTTTATTGGTTAGTATGATGATGCAACATTTTGTATTATTTAATAAGTTATTTACCACATTTCATCTATAATTTATGGTTTCCATGACACTGTAAACTACCCATGACAAGTAAATAAAATCTGGTTCGTTTTCTCTGGGTACTCTGATTTCTTTTTTATGCTAGAATAGATAATATAGCTAGTTGGTTTTCTCTGGGCACTTGTTTCATTTTTTGTAGGATGGGTTTAGTATAGATAATAAAGGAACATTACAAATATCAACACCTTTCATAAGTTGTGTTTACACTTCAAGCCTTGGCTTGGTTTTGCTTACACATTTTGGATGATTATATTTGTCAACTGATCGACAATAGAAAAACATGGCTGAGGATATAAGTGTAAACACATAAATACACTAATGTCCTTATGAACGCTGCTCAGCTGGAATATAGCCTTTTGTGTCTGCTGTTGGGTATGCTTTTCGAATAAAATGGTACACACAAGCTGCTGGCAAGGGTCTTGTGTAATCCCATCCCAATAAGCCATACATCCATTCAATGAGCTACATCTATAGGCAACTGCTCTCAAACATCTAAAAGAATACAATGCAAATGACTTTGAGTGTTGGCAGTGGTAAATGAACTGTAAAAAATTGGCCTATTTGGCAGCCAAATTTATCCAGAAGTATAACTTACTGGTTCAAAGATTGTGATCCTTGTTGTCGATAAGAGTGACCATTCCTGTCTTTAAGAAGGGGACCAACATTCTCTAATACTGCCTGATGGGTCATTGGGCCAAACTCACCATGTTGGGTGATACAGCTGATGTGCTCAAGGCTGCCATCCAATGTCATCCTCAAGGCTGGTGTAATTTCCTTGCAGCACTGATACTCCATGACCCCCCAGCAATTCTGTTTGGCAACATTGGCAACTGCACCTATGAAATTTAAGTTAAAACCTGTCTACATTTTTGTATATACAAGTCACAATATAGAATAGTGAACTCTGTATACTATTTTTAACACACTGCATCACAGATATTTATATATGTTTACAACTTAGCCTATAAAGTTGTGGCATAATTTGGTAGAAAGGCAAATTTATATAAGGCAATCCTTTATATAGAATCTCTGACAAGGTACTTATCCAATATATTTACTGACAATAGGCATATTCATAATGTAAACATGTGCACTAGGTATATTTATAAATCAATTTTAATAAATCCATTTACCACTGGTTTGAAGGTATTCTGCTGTCGCTTCTCTGCTCTAACGTCGATGGTAGAATTCCGTCCGGATCATCTGGGGTATCCACAACTTGACCTGGTTCTGGCAGTGGTTCATCATCAAGCGAAGCTATGAGTTCATTGAGATGCTACATTGCATACTGAGCCGAAGTACTTATATCGCCATCAGGCGTGCTCTTAGAGTTAGTCGTACTTTCTGATGTATTCGCGCTACTATCGGACTCGTTACTTGACATCCCCTCAGAATATAGATTGTTATATATAGTAACTTAGCTTTCCTGTAAAAAAGATAGTTTTAGGCCTCAAAAATCCACGAGAAATCACTGCGCAATACCTCAAACGCTATATAGATTACTCAACATACATTTCAAAACATATGTGCCATGTTGAATTTAAGATCTAGCCTGCGAACAGGCAAATTGAAAGATGTAATTCCTTGTGAAATATTACATCATTGTTGGTTGTAAGCCAATTGACGATTGGCTAACGTTTCCTATTTTATATAAGCTCATCGCTGAATGGCTAAAAGCAACACTAGCATTAACATTAACAAGTCGATAGCATTATATACTTTTGAAAAGATAAACACCTCAAAGATATAGCTTTTATTTCACAAAATAACGAAATATCCCATGAGTATTATTAAAAGTCTTCTATTAAAACGATTTCATGATAAATAAGTGAAGATTGGGTCCTAAATACCGATTTTGGAAAGGGCACAATTTCATTGCTTTTAAAAGCATTTTAGAAGCTTTTGAAATCGGCTGTCAAGTTTTTTAGAATTCGCATGCGGCAGGTACCCGCATTAAATCAATACACTGGTTTTAAGCCACAATATCTCTGAAATTAGTGGTCGTTTTAAGACGAAATTTACAAAAATAGATGGGACGGTCATTGTGGATCATTCTACTTAGTTTTAATGTGATTTTACTTGGAGTATTCATGCCAAAAAGACGACATACGCACATATTAGGTAAAATATGGTTTGAATACACTTTTGCTAAATTCATAACTTGGACAAGAAGACCAACAGTAGGGTTACGAAAACAGTCAAAATAATGCCATAAACATGCACGAACAGTTCTTCTAAAAGGATAACTTTAAACTAGATTTAACCTGCTAAAATGCTGTCGAATTTTGGGAGTTTTTTCAAAACTTTTCTATTCAAAAACAGGCTCAAAAAATATCGTATCTACTCACTTGTGTTTGGTGTTCGTGTTCCTTGTGATTTCCGACTATTATTTTCCATAAAATTTAGAAAAATACCCATGTTTTCAGCTGAAAATCTTGCAAATGGATTTCGACAAGAACTTGACCAAAAATGCCAAGACATTCCCTTTCATTTTGGACCAAATTTTCTATGTTGAACTCTTGAAAATCCTCTTCTTTCTTGCCCTTAAAACTTGAAATCTTTGCGAGTTTTCGATCAATTTCCTTGCCCAATGTGTCGTTGGAAAGCTTGTGTTTCCCGTTCTATATTCGTGTTGGTTGCTAGGCAACCTGTCAAACACGTGCTTGGCAATCGTACCAGGAAGTTGACATGCCAATCTCGGGCGCATTGCCAGTTAATGAGTTAACCCCCAACTGGCCCTTCCACTGTAGCTGTGCTCCGCGATGGCGAGCAAAAGGTGGCTGCCATATGAGCGCCTAGAAAGCCTTCGCCTTGGTCACGTTGCACAGTTAGCTCTCAGCTGCAAGCATAGTCCCTATAACAGTGTCTGGAAACGCATCTAAAGTTTTTGTTCTATGTTTTTGTTCATGTTTGTGCACCTTCACGTTCAGTAAACACATTGTTCTCCTAGCATAACGAAGGAAGCAGCCAATAAACTCCGTGCAGCTGAATATTAACATTTGTAAAACAAAGAAAACGTGCACTCTCAGTACACCCTCAACATCAACCCACGGACATGGCTATCAAGTTTGCCGCGTTTCCAGACACTGTATTATAGGGACTATGCTGCAAGTAAAGATAATAAGCACACACCCTTGCTTGCTTGCTTGCTTGCTTGCTTGCTTGCTTGCTTGATAGGATTATTAAGATTTGTCTGCTTTAGTTTTTTGCTCAGAATATCGTGAGGAACCGAATCAAAAGCTTTACTAAAGTGAAGGGAAATGACTCCACTGATGATGACATTTGGTAAGAGCAGTTGTAGTATTTGATCCTGTTTTCTTTTCCGATAATAGATTTCGACTGCATACTGATTTCTTGTTTAAAAACAAGTTTTTGGAAATGTCTCATTATATTTGTCAGTGAAATAGGTCTTAACTGATCACAATCCGACAAAGGCAGTTCTTTCGGTATCGGCGTAAGGTTGGCTAGTTTCCAGAGGATAGGGACACTCTGATGTTTCAATGAGGAATTCAATGTTCCAGTGAGTATTGGAGCAAGGTGTGATGCAAAATCTTTCCACAACCAGTATGGGAACCCATCAGGACCTGGTCCAGTTCATCATAAAGTTTTTAACACTATTTTAATCGACGGTGTGGGTACGGGTACCTTCTGGGATTAATAGAGGTACCGGAGTTGTACATTGTGTATCCGTATTAATCTTTTGGAAAAATTCATTTATCTGTCCCGGATCAATTACAGAGCTAACCCTATCATTATTTGTGCTTCGGCCCGTAATTTTGTTTACCGTTCTCCACCATTCTTTTGACCCTCGTTTGAACTTTCTGTTTTCATCTCGGACAGTGCGAATTTGGTTCTCACAGATTAATTTATTAAATTTTTTCCTGAAGGTCAGGGTTAATTCCCATTCTTATTTGCCTATTTCGCATCTTGCATAGATGGTTTACTAGTGGAGTCATGTATGGGGGGTCTCTTGAGGAAACCTTTATCTTAATTAAAGGGAAACAATCATTATAAGCGCCTCCAATTGCATCAGTTAAAATTGAAACAGCCTCATTAACATCTTTTGTATTGTTCACACTGGTTCAGTTGGTACTCTCGGCCTTTTCTCTATCTCTATCTTACAGTGCTCCCTAACATCTGCAAAGGTTTGGGGTGATACCATGATGGCTAAGTGGTCAGACCTTACAAGGCTCGCAAACACAGTGGGAACTTTCCAAATAGGTTTTTTCACCAATTGATCCAAATTGTGCTGTCTAGTAAATTCTGTGACTTTTAGATTATTGACATCACCGGCAATTATTATTCTTGCACCAGGGTCTGAGAGCAAAATCTGTTCACAACTTTCGGACAAATGGTCAAGTAGATCAGGTTCCAAGTATGTTGTGTCTGGCGGGTTATAAATTGCAGCAACATAATATTTATTATTTTTAACCTGAATTTCACACCATAAACACTCAAAAACAGTATTGTTGAAGTCAAATTGCAACTCCTCTCCAACAATATAAGTATATACCCATCAGGACATATCAAGCTTGAGAAAATCCTGCTATTAAACCAAGTCTCAGAAATTAAACATGCATCATTTTATTCATAGTGACTTCCGTGCATAATGCAGATGCAGCATCCGGTTCAGCCAGAGATCTGGCGTTTAATACCAAACATTTAGGGATTACTTTAGCTGATGGTGGCCCGGGTTTTGAAACATTGACTGAAATAAGGTTACAGACATTTCTTCTCCTTATACTCCCATTATTTTGCCTTGGCCGATATATACGTTGGGAAATTCTGGGTTTACGCCATTAAACATAGGTAGTATTACCTCTGCATCCAGCGCTTTGTTTATCGTTGCTGCTTCGCCATGGTTTAAATTGGACAAACATTGGCCAAAATATTTCTACACTCACCAACTTGGCGTCAACTGCTCGGATATTTATTTTAGCAGAAACAGCACTTTCTCTATGGCTTTTAAAAATAGAAACATGAGTTGGCTTTATATTTCGATTTTGGTGTCGTAAATATTTGGGAATAAGAAAATACTAAAATCGAATCAGGTTGAAAGAACAAAATACCTTATTAATTTGTGGCCACAAAGCTAGTGGGGATGATACATTGTATGTTCTCCTGGGAATTGGGTGAGCTGGGAGGCACGAATCAAAATTCCTTCAGGGTCAGACCTTCGCATCCATTCTCGTGCACGAGATTGTTGTACATTAATGCCCATTCCCCGGAGTAATCCAATCATTATCATTCTTGGATAGCCACAGTTTGGATATTGAGATATTAGCTGGAGAGTGGAGTATGTTCTCGAAATAGAAAGACCATAAATGCTCCGTCCTCTGTTGATAGTGCTAATACTCACGCCAAGCATTTCAGATATCTTTCTGACTGATAAATTGTAATCCAGAAACAGTTCTAATTGTTCCTTTGAAATATCAAATTATGGTCTTCCTCGGTAACCAGAATATATCATTTCTGACCGATATCCCTGCGATATATTTCTATCAAGTTGATTTAATATATGAATTACCGTCTGTACATTTTCGATAATTCTTGATGGAATGTTCCTGAGCATCCTTCCATTTCTTGCTTGGTTGTACTGCAGCATTACACTGGTAACCACTCTAAGCGAAATTTCGCATAGTTTATTTACTCTGAGCCAATGTTGTGCTGCTCTAGTTGTTATTTCAATAAGGATCCTTCTTCCATAACGAACTGTAGCATCCATTCGCTAAATATTTTATTACACTAAGAAATGCGCTAGACAAGCACCAGACAATATGTAAATCTGCAGGCTAGTTTGCTTGAAGGCGCAGTTAGCATCATGTTATTGATTTTATTCAGTGCTTTGTGCCATTGACTAAGTTTGTATTTGTACAGTTTATCTGACTGGGATAATTCATAGATAGTCTCTTCATGCGAAGTTTTAATAACAACTTATTTCACATGACATATTGATAATACTTTATTTTATTTAAAAACAAAATTGTAGCATATGTACAAAAATAAAATTATTATTATTGTGAATTAATACATCACATTGTATTTGTACTGAAAATGTATTATCAATAAACTTTTGAACTTGGGATATTTTTATAGATATAACTGGCTAAAATAGCTGCTCAAAACAAATGTGTTATATCTTCTTCTTGGTGTGGTGATCTTATATATCTGCAAGAAAAACGAACACTGTCAGGGTCATCTCGAACTTAATGAAGTGATCCATTAGAAATTTGGTGTTGCTTCTGGTGGATTCTTGGAAAGTAGGCTTGTCTACTATAGCATCAAGTGCAAGGATCAATTCTGCGAACAAACTTGATTTGGTTGAAGCGGCTGACAAGTAGGATCCAAATATCTTCACCAGAGCAGCTGACTTGGAAAGCCATCTGGTCTCTCCTATCGATACCAATCTTCTGGCACATCGTCCTCTTGCTTGCAGTGTGTGATTTGACGAGAGATAGGAGCTGTTCCGAGACATGTCCGTCATGTACAACGCAATATGATGGAGCATTGATCTTATGTCATTACGTCTTGGGTGGTATCCATCTCAACTGAAAACATGCCTGCTGATTTCACGAATGATTTGAATAATTCTGGTTATGATGTCTTGACTGAAAAAGGTTACCAGGGACCCACGGACATAGTTGCCATCTACCATGCCATCTTTTTGGCGTTTTAGAAGTGTTTTCTTGCTTGCTTCTACAACCCTGTCAATGTGCTCCTTTAGGCGATCATCAGATTCCGCAACAAGTTTAACCAGCCCAAGGAAGTTCCTGTGGTTTTTAATGTCATCATGTCATCTGTGAGCGCATGTGCAGCTTCATGCCTGTATCCACGAAAAGCAAGTCCTTGCTTTCCTAAGAACATTATGATGCATACAAGCCTTTGAACCACGGCTCTTCTTCGTTTACCTTCTCTTTTTCTAATGTAGAGCGCAGAATTATCTATCAAATTAACGATCTTTCCGGATGATTTGCAGATCAAAACTGAGGTTGAATTGATTTTCGAACATTCGTGCTCTTCTATTCTGTGGTAGATATGCTTGAAATCAGCAAGACCATTTGTAAACACACTTGCAGAAGAATTTGAGTAAGCCAAGGATAGACTGCAGTGTAATTTTCTTGCATCGCTGTCAAAAGTTAGCCAATGGCTGTGTAACGTTGTGCCAGTTGTTGTGGTTCTGCAAAATGCTTGTTTGACATCAAATGGAACTTTTTCGGTAGGGACCTTGGGATGAAATCTGAAAAATTGTTCAAGTTGCACGAACATTGGCTTCCCAAACATTCCTCCAATGGCAACAGGCGTGAAGTTCTCTTCACTGGCCTGTATTGGTGGAATTATTTCCTACGTGATATTTGGAACCAATCTGCTCAGTGGAACCAATTTGCTCAATGGAACCAGTCTGCTCAGTGGAACCAGTCTGCTCAATGGAACCAGTCTGCTCAATGGAACCAGTCTCCTCAATGGAATCAATCAGCTCAGTCTTTTCGTAACTTTCCTGAATTGCGTCATTTGAGGTTGTTGGGATGTCTGATGTTTTTAAATCGTTAGATGACTAGCGGGTATTAGGTTGCTACAATCGTTAGATGACTAGCAGGATTGGGTTTCATACACAAATATGAACATATATCAATTATGCTTTATATGCAAAAATCAGGGATTCTACAGTAATATCAATTTAATCGAGCCTACAAAGTGAAATAAACCGCTGATTCATTAGGCATCAGCCTATACATATTAACTTATTTACATCCTAGATTTGACATGTATCAGATAAAATCATATCTATGTTATATGTTTGACTAATGTTTTGTGTGGAAAAAGCCGGAAATTATCAAAAGTGTTCGATTTGTTTTTTGTAACCAATTACATTTTAACTAATAAACAGTAAATGACACTTCATATGGGAGAGTTATGATGCAGCTTACGTAGGACATGGCATATGTAAGACTCTTACATAAGCTGTGTCTTATGCAAGCCGTGTCTAATCAATCCCCTATAAATGACCCCAATATGACATACATGACATACAAATACAACGTAAGCAGCGAAACGGTATGGTGAAGCAAGCCCAGGGCGCGATTTATATATTATAATTAATAATTACCTGACAAGGATGTTGTTGCACTTGCTTTGAGTTTGAAGACGATGTCAGAGGTTTCACCTTCTTGGTGCTTTCTAAAAGCAGTTTGTTATCTTGTTCTCATCGCTTTTGTGATCCACTTTTATGTTTTTTTGGGGGGGAACATTTCCCAGTTTGAATTGGGCAATTTAAGCAGCAGATTCTCAGTTTAATTGTTCAAACTCGTCCAACCTTATTAAACTCTTGAATAATTGCAAATCAGGATCAAGAACATCAAGAGAATCTGCATTCCTTTTTAGCCGCCTGACAACCTTGATAGAATGGGTCTGGCGAAAGGATTGACAAGCATAACTTTGTTGAAATTCATTATGGAATACTCGAATGGAATTATATATACATTTTTGTAGACCTATCGAGGAGCAGTTGCGAAAAATGCAACTTAGGCCCTCTGGCAGGAATTGAACCTGCAGCCCTGCGATTCCGGTGCAGCGCTCTAACCAACTGAGCTACAGAGTCCAGTTGCTGAGCAGCAACCGCAAGTTCGGTATATAGGATGGGAGTGATGCCAGTATAATGGTGAAATTCAAGATTTTTCTCAGCATCTTTTCGATAAGATTAATAGTAAATGGTGTTGGTAGATGGAATACTTGAATGGAATTATATATACATTTTTGTAGACCTAGCCAGGAGCTGTTGCGAAAATCTTGAATTTACCCACACACCGGCATCACTCCCATCCTATATACCAAACTTGCGGTGGATGCTCAGCAACTGGACTCTGTAGCTCAGTTGGTTAGAGCGCTGCACCGGAATCACAGGACTGCAGATTCAATTCCTGCCAGAGGGCCTAAGTTGCATTTTTTCGCAACTACTCCTGGCCAGTTCTACAAAAATGTATATATAATTCTGTTCGAGTATTCCATCTACCAACACCATTTACTGTTATCTTATCGAACGAGATGCCAAGAAAAATCTTGAATTTACCCATACACCGGCATCACTCCCATCCTATATACCAAACTTGCGGTGGATGCTCAGCAACTGGACTCTGTAGCTCAGTTGGTTACAGCGCTGCAACGGAATCACAGGACCGCAGATTCAATTCCTGCCAGAGGGCCTAAGTTGCATTTTTCGCAACTACTCCTGGCCACTTCTACAAAAATGTATATATAATTCTGTTCGAGTATTCCATCTACCAACACCATTTACTATTAATCTTATAGAACGAGATGCCAAGAAAAATCTTGAATTTACCCATACACCGGCATCACTCCCATCCTATATACCGAACTTGTGGTGGATGCTCAGCAACTGGACTCTGTAGCTCAGTTGGTTAGAGCGCTGCACCGGAATCACAGGACCGCAGATTCAATTCCTGCCAGAGGGCCTAAGTTGCATTTTTCGCAATTACTCCTGGCCAGTTCTACAAAAATGTATATATAATTCTGTTCGGGTATTCCATCTACCAACACCATTTACTATTAATCTTATCAAATGAGATGCCGAGAAAAATCTTGAATTTACTCGTACACCATATACTGACATCACTCCCATCCTACATACCGAACTTGCGGTTGATGCTCAGCAACTGGACTCTGTAGCTCAGTTGGTTAGAGCACTGCACCGGAATAGAGTATTCCATCTACCAACATCATTTAATAAAAAAAATCATTCATGTGCTTCACAAACTTAGCTGTTTCCCCTATTCCAGCTGTACCTTGAATCTCACATGCAACCCTGTTACTAAATACCTGTGCAGCCAAATACACACTCATCCTTAAATATGGATTCAAAAAAAGATAGGATAGTATTTCATTTATGAAGTATCCGTAAATCTGAAGCATTCGAATCATTCACATCATTTTCAAAAGCATCGATAAGCAGCAGCCAAACTTATCCACATATCACTATTTTTCTAGTTTATTCCTCCAAAAGCTGTTTTCCAATTGTTACGGGCAGTCTTCAATAGATGCGTTGGGTCACAAATAAAGAAAATATATCAATCCTCCTCAGTATAAGGATTTTGTGTTTTATAGATTGGTGCACCCTTGGGGTTACCTGGTGGTCAATGGTATTTATAAAATGTGCGATGGGGAGAAGCACCATCACATGTTGTACCAAGAACCTTAAA
Organism: Trachythela sp. YZ-2020; assembly: GCA_016169945.1. Taxonomy (NCBI): domain Eukaryota; kingdom Metazoa; phylum Cnidaria; class Anthozoa; order Malacalcyonacea; family Clavulariidae; genus Trachythela; species Trachythela sp. YZ-2020. The sequence goes on along the minus strand of JADLSH010000393.1, from coordinate 820,083 downwards.
ACCTCTCTCTTCTAACTCATCAACACACTTCCAAAAAAGATTATATAATGCAATGGGGAAGAAAGCAATAGGCATTTTCCAACCAGAGAAAGGACTAATAACCATAAAAAAAACCATATATGTTGCTTCACCTGGTGAAGTTGATGAACTATCTGCAGATGCAGTTATTGAGATGTCACAATTTGTGTTCATAACCACAGAAATAACCACGGGCGCGCATCTCTCATTTCAGCGTGGGCCTGGGGACGAGGAAGATCAGAAAACAATATGGCTGGCAATAGTTCACAAAGCGTGAATATTGACAACATTAAAGTGAAACAAGAGTTTTACACAAGAGTTGAAATTATGGTCCGAAATAGGACTGTGAGCGTGACAATCAGCTTGAAATAAATAAAAACTAGTTTCTGTATTGTTTAGTAGTTGTGAGCAATATAAAATTTAAATAAATACCTGATTTGTTGTCCACAAATGTAATATTTCTATCAATGATTGAGTGAGAAAAAGTTTGTGTCGAAGTCAACACAAAATATTTGGCCGCGATCAGTTATTACAGCAGCAACACATAAAATCGGAAAGAGAACGAGAATATGCTACATTTAAATACCAAATGAAATACTGTTGTTGAGCTGTGTCCACTTTCTGCTTCCAAACGTTTTGTGAGTATTAAATGTACCACATTTTTTCTCAATCTTTATATTTCTAAAGTCAGTTTTCGTCCCAAATATTTTGTAATCGCGGATTCTAAGTTACCGCCCATCCGCGATGGGCGACATAACTAATACCTATTGCTTTGACTCACTTTGGTTTGCCCTCATGGCCTAATACCTAGCCAGCAGCACCAAACTCCTCCCATACTTTAATTACCTATGGTGAGCAGGTACCACCTCTTTTGGTATCATATCTCAACCCTCCCCTCGATTCAATCGTATCATGTGTAACATGACAAGATAATGCACACTAGAAAATTGTGTCAATTTTCCTTGAAATTAACCTTGAAAGATAAGAACAGCCTATTTTTGATTGTAAATGGATGATTTGTCAGAAACGTTGAGGTTCCCAGATATCAAAATATCAGAACAGTTTATGAAGAGATCATAAACGGTAGTTAGGTTTGTAAAGGTCTAGGCCCCCACTATTATTCATTTATGCCTCTTCCTTGGTAATTCTATAGACCAGGTGTGACCAAAAAATATTGAATATGATATATATTCCATTTTCTAGAGTAAAGCATTCCTATTAATCCAGAGAAGCTTGCATCATTTCATTGATGGAACTGCGAATTGGGTGTATCAATGTTCATGCAATCCTTCGAGAGGAAAACGTATTAGCCTGCTGAACATCAGTATTAAAGAACATTATAATGGTAAGTGCCTATTTGGGTACTACATGGTAAGACTTGGCAAGAATTTATTCAAAAATGTATTCTAAAATGGTATTCTAAAAAGGTGAATGATACTTTGTTACTGCTAGATCCACTTAGAGTGATCCACTGATGACTTTGTTTCCCAATTTCAAATCCAGTGTTTACACTTAAAGCCTTGGCTTGGTCTACTTTTGCTTATGTTGTTTAGTTGATTAATAAATTGACCATTGGTGGTTGGCCTAGATTTGACCAGTTTGGTTAAAGTGGAAACTTGGCTCCAGGCTTGAATTGTAGATACAGCTAAAAGTGTCTGGGCATGGAAGCATGTATTTCTTTCCTATGTGATCAGCTAGTGAATGGGATTTTCTCTCCAGGGAAGTTTACTCAAGTGCATCAGAGCAAATAGCCTATGTAAAGATACAGTCAGCACAGCACAGCATAACTTAAGATAACATTAAGATAACTTAATGACAAATTACTGAAAAACATTTCAATGATGTAGGTGTCCTGGATAAATATAGTTATTAATACAGTACTGGTGCATACAGTTTTAGGAAATATTAACAATTCCTCTTTTCCAATTTTCCTAATGACAGAACTATTGGTAGATAATCCTGCATGTGTGCATTGCTTGGTGACTGAGCGCATTTTGGAAAGTTTTGAATGTTTCAATGGCAGTATTTGTTGGTGACCCAGAAGGTAATATTTTATCAATTTGGTTATTTTCATCGGTACTCTGTATGAGATTGTCACTGAGAATCCCCAGGGCTTATTGGTCATTAAATATACTAGTGTCAGACGATTTTACTCGTCAGTGGTAGGGTAATGCCAGTTAATGGGTTAAATAGAAATTCAGGAAAACTGTGAAATGGTCTATTTGAATAGACTTTAATTAGTAATCTATTTTGCTACTGTAGCTAGGTTCTATACCCAGATACCTGTAGGTGAGGGTGTACAACAATGATTTTAAAGCTACTTATTTTTGTATGTTAGGAACATTATCAATCTTACCATGTTTTCGAGTTGCCATCAGTGGAAGTAGTTTGTGTGTACGCTGAGAGTGATAATGGGTTTGTTGGCATAGATCACAAGGGATTCAAGTGCTCCACATGTACTTATAATCCACATAGTTGTCGTCACATAAAATTCCTTGAAGATAAAATCAATCAGGATGATGTGGATTTACCTGACTTTGTGTATGAGATATACCACCTTGCCAAGAAAGAAAGGAAAATCGAGTGGAAACCTTGTTGTGTGTCTGGGGAATCAATACAATTCCACCCACCACCACATATTCAACAGATATTGTGTAGTTCCTATGATCTATCCCTACCACAGGAAGATGGAAATTGACTTATTGTCCCAAGTAGTAGTGGTGTATGTGGAAGCTGTAGTTACAATTGGGGTGGTCAAAATCCTGTTGAAGAAACCTGGATAGATGAACAAATTGAGGGTTGTTTCACGTGTGCCTAAAAGATATAAACAAAATCTCAACATTTCGAGCTAAAGCCCTTCGTCAGGAGAAATTAGTAGATAGATAAACACATTACATCATCATCAGGTCATGTGAACAAAATATTAACCAATGAAAATAAAGTAGTCATAACAATCATAACAAAATAGAATTAATATGTAAAGATATAGACTGCGTGCAGGCTTTCGGCCCGATTATAGGGTCGAAGGCCTGCGCACAGGCGTTACACTTATCAAAGCGCTATAAATGTCGTACAAGGGAAGGGAAGAGGGGATATAGAGGAAAGTATATAAGAAGTATTTAAGAGAAAAGAGCTAGATGAAGGAGAGGCGCTCATTGATACCATCAGGCTGAATGGTGCCAAGTTTAAAAATGAGACGCTTTTCTTGCTTCCGACGGGTATCATTACCACCAATAATGGGATGAATGGCGCATATTTTCATATCAGAATGCATATTTACTGCATCTCTTGCAGCAAATGCGGCTTGCTCTACATTATATAAATTGCTCTACATTATATTCCCCGAGCCGGCGCAAAGCGCCGTGCGAGGGTACTAATTCCGCTCGGCTATTTATTACACCCGGGGAAAAAGGAAAGCTATGCGAAACCAAAGTTCCTGGTGTGTGGCTATGTTTCATGGGTGTCATGGGTGAACGTTTTCGCGAATTTCGTGAACTTTTCGTGGACATCGCGTGGGCTGTTATTGTCAGGAGCGGAATGAGCGAAGATTATCGCTTTTAGGGACTTTATAAGGAAGAGTTGCGAGGCGAATTTTATCGCTTTTGCTTTATATAAAAGGATAAGAAGAGATATATGAGCGAAAAAACTAAAATATAAGGCGAGTTTGTTATAATTGTTGATGTATTTGTTCAATGCATATTATCATTGTTGTTTTAAAAACTGTTGCTTTATATAAATAGTCAGTCTCGTTTAATTCCAGTTTAAGTATCCTATATTTTATGTTACAAAAAGCTATAAATGAAAAGGAAAGCAGAACCATTTGTACGAGAGAATTGTATACTTTCAACCCCAAGATTTCATTTCAAAAAGGAATTTATAGGTAAATGCAGTTTTGTTTTATGAACTTTACGAAACGTTTTATATTGAACGGACGGTTGAATTTTTCAATTTTACATTAAAATAAAATATTATAATTCTTAATAACATACCTACATGATATATTTCAGTATTCTATTGTTAAAACCATTAATATTTTAACTACATTGCCGGTTTTGTAGTGTAATTTGTACGCTAAAAACTGTAAAAAAAATTTCTTACTGATCGTGTTGCCATAACTACCGTGCTTCCACAGTTTGAAACAAATTTCAATTGTTTATCCTTGCAAAAATCATTAAAATTCCTTTATATAATTCCTTAATATTTAAATTTTCTTCCAGTTTTCCTTTGTTTTCCTTGCAAACCATTACAGTAATATGATTAAAATTGTCATGGCACATTTGAGATTAGTATTTACGTCAAGTACTCCATTTAAATAGTAATATCCTTTGGAGGAGGGGGGATTCAATATCGTTTTCCCGGCCAAAATTTTGTCTGAAACCCAGATATAAACAGACTCGGTCAGTAGGCCACTAATTTACCGAATGCCATTTCCAGTAGTAAAAATTCTGGTGCAACTGCCATATTTTCCAGTTAAGCAATTAAAAAACCCTCGCTCTCGTAGCCTCTTGTTACCCCCTTCACGATCGCATTCTGACTAAGTCTATTCTGGTTTTGAACAAATCATCCTTTGCATGCAGATTTTGCAACGAAAAGCTTAGAAATGTTTAGGAACTGTCGTTGTTTAGCTGTGGCGAGGGGTTACTGCATGCATGTATTTCTAGTATAGCGTTGCTATAAAAGCTGATGTAATGTGTTTATCTGTCTACTAATTTCTCCTGACGAAGGGCTTTAGCTCGAAACATCGAGATTTTGTTTATATCTTTTAGGCACACGCGAAACAACCCTCAATTTGTTCTTATATGTCCGTAGCAGACGCTGAATTAAAGTCCTGGATAGATGAACGTCTTCTTTATACTATGAACAAAATATATTCTTGTACCAGTATGTGTATTTTCATCTTACCTTACTTTTCTTTACTTTACATGCCTTTCTTTTCTTTGCATGTACATGGTATTCTTTACTTTAAAGGCTGTTTCAGCTTACCCAACACTTTTCATGTATGTGATTATTTGTGCTTAAGTATTATACACTCTCCTCACGGACATCTCTCTGTCATAGAAATTTCTCTATTTCCGAAGAAATTCTCATAAATTTTCCTAAATCACAGACCCAGGACAAATATTTTCGAAGTAATATCTTTATTACAGACATAATAACATGTGATACAAGAGAAGAAAATGGTACGTGTTTACGATTTTAGGCATTTTATGTAAGATGTTCAAATCGTGATTGTGAGAACAAATTATTGCTGGATGGTGAAGAAATTGGAGTAGTCAACATTTGACACTATTTAGTTGCCCACGAAGTTCTGAGAATCTACATGTATCAATTCTTGTATGCAAGGTTTGTAAAACATACCCTATTTAAAGATATGCTGAGAGTCTTTTCGGTCAAACTACCTGAAAAACTTAACAAGATGTTAACTAAATGAAGCAGCTGCAATAAATGATATCATTGATTGAATCAATCTGTTATTTTTAACAGGAATTTATATATACGTCTACAAACCCTCAAGATTGTTGATATTTGCATTTGTTTAGTTGTAGTTTGTACGCCTATTTTGAAGTCTGGACCTCTCGGATGCAAGATGCTGATCCAACTGTTTGTGACCTCCCCTCATATAACCAACTACGGTATGCTTGGTACTCCTATCTGAAGTTGTTGGACATTGACTACTCTGATGGTAGCTGTTGCCCAGAATGTGGTTCTACACCTGAAACAGTTGTGTGTGATGCCACCACAGTTTCATTTCGACGTAAGATGGTGCTGCAAGAAGACGTTGTTAACCGAAGTGGCAAGAACATATTCCAAGGAAGATAAGTATTTTATCCATAACCAACAGACAGCTAAAAATTGCACGCAGTTGCTGTTATTTAAACAAACGCACAAGCATTCTCAATTAATACGACCATCGTTCAATTTTTCTGTTTGAATACTTTTGTAACGATTATATTTTGGTAACTAAAATGCTATAGAAAGTAGAAACAAAAACCCATTTAACAAAAAAATGGAGCAAGTCCATATTTTGAAATAATTTATTCATATAGTCATCTTTTCTATACTAGTTACAAGAGCCGTATAATGATATCCACAAAAGCATGCCGAACTCTTCTTCGTTAGTATATTTCCAGAGCCCAGTTTTCAAAAGCTCAAATGGAAAGCCTTCGTGATATGTTACCTTCCTCCTGTCCATCCATTATTCCATTTTTTGATTGGCTAACGCAAACTTACGACGATGTCAGCGACTACCCACGTTCGATAAAGGTTCTTGTCAAGGCCTTTAGCTGCTTGTTCTTCGGTATGTGGTTTTGTTTATCCATGGTTGTCACTTCACACATTGTTGAACGAGGTCGTTGGAGGACTTATCATCTCGCAGCATCCCAGCAAAATGAAACAACTACAAGAAGAATGCCCACTGCTGATCAATACACTATCTGATATCGCAGAATCGACATTTCCTAGAATCTGGCACCCTGTTCTAACGGATCTGCTTAAGAAATAGTCCGAGCCATTTTCCACTATAGTTTCACCACCTTTAGTTTCTTCGGAACAGCTGTCTGATCAATCCCAAGGGATTGCATTCTTCCCCAATCTGCCTGTATGCAGCAGATAAGAGAAGATAGTTGCAACAAATTTCATCCATCGCATTCAGTGTAAAAACCTGGCCTTTCTACCATTTTTTGTCCACATGGTAACGCTGCTTTTCAATAAGTATTTGCTATAGAATGGAGATTGTTAAATCAACTTTAACTTTAGTATTTTATATAGATATCACGTATCTATGGTAATATCAACTTTTGTATTTTTTTAGGAATAAATTATGGATTTGAGGTCATGCAAACTCGAGAATCTCCAAACGTTCCCTTCACTATATTTCGGACCCGTTTTCAGAATTGTTAGTTTTAGCGTATTTAATGCACGAAACAATCCTAACTTCGGGTTATCAAGTACAGAAAGCAACATGACGAAACTTACAAATGACAAATAACCTTGCCAAAAAATATTTTCTTTTCATTTTAGCACCCAAAATGATTGTGTACGACCATGCATGCAATCTGCACAGATATTGTTTGAACAGAGACCCAATCTATTTTAAAGATACCAAGTTCTTGGTTGATCGTTTTCATTGGAAGAATCGTCACGGTAAAGTATTTCATTGCTGTGCGTATGTACGTACTCATTTTAACATTCCTAAGGATACAATATCGGTTCTTATCCGCAATATGCGATGTTGAAGAGTGAAGTTAATGAGCAGGCGAACGCAACGTCTTCGAAATCAGCTCTCTTACATGACGCAGGAAAACTTTATCAATCATTGCAAGTTCCACTTCTGGTTTAGAAATTCACAGAGCTATTCAACGTCTAACATCATAAGCATATTCAAAACACTTTGCATTGCTTTGACACTTTGGTACCTATGATGATAAATTGAAGATATTTTGATGATAACTCTAATTTATCTGAGGTTTTTCATTTCTTTAAGAGAAATAGCAGCATGGTTGCCATTTATGCAGGTTCACTTCCTGTTTGCCATTACTGAAGTGCAACCGTACAATCCGTCACGCACTGGATATGACGAGATAAATTTGATAGCATTTTTCAAATCATGAGTAATAAAAGAGATATTTACCTCAAAATTTTGCAACAGAAGATTATTGGTATTCAAAAACTCGTGTATCGCGTTCCAACAGGATTAACAAATATATAGAAATCGCTCAACTGTTGCTGTTCTCTCGAGTTATACTCAACTCTCAAGACAACACAAACTAGTAAACTACTCAGCTGAAACGGCCATAATAATAATATATTTGTCTGTTGATATTCATTAACTTTACATTTTTAAATAGTTGTCATAATATAACTGTACTTATACAATGCTTCTGTCCTTATCTAAACAATGGTATTAAGCCTTAAATGACATGCACCTTTTTCCTTCGAAAATACAGTACAGGGTGTCCCAAAAAAAGGAAACCCTTTGAAATTTAAATTAGCATTAATTGCTGTCAAACAACCTATTGTATTCAATTCACACATGGGTATAATTAAGAACAACTTGAAATGTGTGTTAAGAAAGGATGCAGACGCTTTTTGTCTTCGTTTGAGGCCTGTTTTACATGTCGAATTTCTGTCAAATTTAACTCGTCAAGTTTAATATGAAATATCTTTGTGGACGGAAATTCTGCATGTAAAACAGACCTCAAACGAACAAAAAGCATCTGAATCCTTTCTTAACACACAGTACAAATTGTTCTTAATTATACCCATGTGTGAATTATACCATGTATAACAAACCAATATGAACTTGCAAATTAGACGCAATGTAAAAGGTATGTTAAGTTATCTAGGTTTAGTTATACAGTATACTCTTTACAAATTTATCAGTAGTAACCTATTATATTATTGTATAGACTATAGTATTTGCGCGTTGCTTGTTAGCTCTTTCAAGACCATCTAATATGTAACATGTCTTTTCAAGTCGCAAACTGTTTATAATGACATAATTCGGGAAACCTAGGGCAAATGACCATTATACCCTGGCACTACATTCTTGCATCTATATAGTTGCCAAATCTCAACAACATAATATCTGACAGACACTTTTCGGCACTCTGTTTCTGCAATTAATACAGCTCGCTATAAGTTTCACGAGACAATTTTTTTTTAAATTATAACCAGCATGGTTATGACGTTAAATGTCTATATAAAGACACTAACCATGCATAGTATGTCATATGGGACCACTGTATGAAAACATAACTGTCTTGGTTATGAATGTCAAAATTTTTGACATGATAACCAAGGCATGGTTATGCCGTTAAATGTCTATATAAAGACACTAACCATGCATAGTATGTAATATGGGACCACTGTATGAAAACATAACTGGCTTGTTACTGGCACTTTAAGGTCAGTGTAGACTGCACAAAACATATACAACATACTGGACAAGAACCACATCAATATAGGACCGATTTAAAATGGAATTCTACCAAAATATATATACAGAATATAGCTGCTCCTAAGACGATTAGTTCTAGCATGCATTTACAAGCACCATTATAGGAAGAATGTAAATAATTATACTTACTGTATTAACATCTCTAAATAGTCTTAAACCAGTACTTTCTTTAAGAAGAACTTTAGAGTCCCTACTGCCAGCCAAACTTTCAAGGAAGAACGTCACCCTCCTGCTCCTCACCTCTTTCTTCGCGAGACTACTTAAAAGACTACTTAACTAAAGTAAATTCCTTAAAAGTGCATGTAAAATATTTATCGTCGAGTTTGTATATATATTCTGCCAGAAATAGTTGATCGCAAACGTACTCTGTACGATATGGTTCACACAAAAATATAATTAGATTAGCCATTTTAAACAGCCATTTCGTACCTTTAATTCGGATTTAGGAGAGCGAACGAAGAATCGTCGAAGCTTCGTTGGATCGTCGATACTGTCACCCCTATAACATTAAAAATTTTGTAGGAAAACAATTGAAAAAGAATAAAAAAGAATCGTTTGTTTACTTTCATGAGTGTAAGCTATAGTTGGTTAATTGTTCTGTTACCAAAAATTAATACCAATAATTGTGTATTTCACACCTCTTATTTGGCGGTTTTCTTCAGGTACTCAGATTTCCTCCGACTGAGAAAATTGACTGGATGTGTACATGCAAAAATACTAATAAAATTAATAAAAATTGTTAGTTTAAGATAGATTTGACGCAATCGGCCACTTCATAGTGAAAAGCCTTTAAAGGGGACAACTGAATGCATGTAACGCCCTCATTACAAATATCCAATAACAGTACCAAATACACTCAAGTTTTTCCATACAACCACAGAACCAATGTGCTGGCAAATTCCTCTCTTTTGTGTAGTATACACGGCTTGTGATACCAAAACAAGCCCTGTTCGCATAAAATCCATCTCTCACGAGCAGCACTGTCGAGGTTATGCACGAACTGGCATTTTGATGATGCTACACAAACAGTATTAAAGTTCTCGGAAAAGGTATTAATGTCTGCAAATAATAAAATAAATAAAATGCGGGTTAAACATAATGTAGCTATTATAGATAACAAATTTTTAAACTGAAATGATAACTAAAGACATGATAATGCGAACACCTGCATGAGTCGCACGAGACCGTAAACCATAAACATAAATAATCATATCAATTTCTTACGCATATCCGTTTCACATCTTAACATTGGAACTATGTGATTCAATATGCCACCAGATAGATGGCACCAAAGCAGATGAATCAACTCCATCTAACCATTTGGGGGACATATTTCTGTGTTATACAGTTCATAACCTGGACAAGAGCAATGTTGGTGAATCCTGCTTTTTAGCAAGCCAGCCATAAGCACAATTTGAAGATATCCTGTATATTTTATTAAAATACAAAACATAAAAATATTACAATAAAATTGTTACGATTACCAATATAAAGAAACTTCATGTATGATACCTACCCATGCATCACTATCATTACTTCTGGTGAGAAAATCTTTTTTCACTAAATCTAAAAAGGTAGAATCAAAACCTATGCCAGCTTTAAAACAATTACTATAGTCTCTAAGTGTTCTACTATCAGGTATTAGTAGAAATTGTGAGGTGTCTATTGCTTTTCCTGCATTCTGATTGGTCCAAATTGAACCTCTAAAAAGTGATAGTCACTGCCCAGTGACTATCACTCTTTTTCAAAATGGCTTCTTCGCAAGCTGCCGAATTTAAAACAAAAATCTTTTTTTGAGCCTGATTCAAAGTTTTAAATGAAAAAAACTGCCGCTAAATTCAAGGAGGATATATTTTTGGTAAGCGATAACAAATATTTTTCTTCCATGAAAGGCGTTTCTCGCTGTTGAAATGTACATGTTTAAAACTTTTCCGTACGGCTCAACCACTCAAGTGTTTATTTTGAAAATTATTCGTTTTATCCTCATTTATATCGTTATATTCAGCAAAAACCTAGCTGTGATATATTTTTAAAACCATTCTACTTTGTATTTGAGCACTTCCAAAGTATTTTTCTCACAAAATTGTTTGTTTTTGTTTCGCTTCGTTATGTTTTTGACACTTGTCTTTTGCCGGAATGTTTTTAATAACCGGCCGCTGAGAAAAGCGCTGAATTTTGTCCTATAGCCTTTTCAACTGACCTCATAACTTTCTGTGTTTGTTTTTCTCTTTGAAATTTCTACTAAAACAATTAGTCGCCTCAGGCTCGGTGATTACAAGCCTATAGTCACTTCGCCTTCGGCTCAGTGACTATAGGCTTGTAATCACCTCGCAACTAATTGTTAAATATTAACACACCACTATCTTTAAGCATTTGATAAGCTTTTGGAGATGTGGCATGGAGCTGGAAACACCATCACTGCAGGTCAGCATTCATGCTCAGGTAGCACTAAGAGATGGCAGTTAGGAATATTTTATGTTAGCAGACTTTACAAAAGTTTACGTTTCACACAGCGCTACATGAAGTAGTTCAGGTACTTCGAAATATTCAATATGGCGGGTGAGAAGTATTTCACACGTGATGAAATTATAAGGGATATTTTAGTGGAAAGAGAAACAGATGATGAAAATAAAAATGATGTAGTTGCTCGTACTGAAGCAATTGCCTGTTGGTTCTACATAATCAAATATCTAATTTTGCGGCTTTCGAAGAGGAAGTATCGCAGTCACTTACTTTGTTCTTCGAAAAGTGGAAAAAATATCAATTCCATTTCTTGTTCTCAAATGTTTACATTTGCCATGCATGCAAATTCATTATATGTTTGATTCGTTAGCATTCATACATATCTGTACTCTTACTTATCTTGTCAAGTACAGACAATTACTCAATAACTCATAGTATTTGGAATTCAGCCCGAACTGAGTGTAAATGAAGGTCTCAGTCAGTTGGCCTCAAAATGTTTGTTAAGCAAGCTGTTTATATGAGCCGGGATAACTCAGCTAACCTGGTTGACTGGCTTCTGTCTGCACTTTACAGAAGCTTCAAGTCTTGCATTCAAGACATTTAAAAATTCTCTTGATGGCATGGAAATATTTTTGTGACAGAAATCAACAAGGTTAAACTGAGGTAGCCCGGTGTCACAGCGGATTTGGCCCCCCCTCAAAATGTCCCCCCCCGGGCCATATCCGCTAGCGGATATGGTCCGGGGGGGGCCAAATCCGCTAGCGGATATGGTCCTATGGGGGTCCATATCAGCTAGTGGATATGGTCCCCTCTCGCGGATTTGGACCCCCTCGCGAATCTATCGTATGGCATATTAAATATCGAATGAAAACGTTTTGAATCATCTTTACATCTTACAGAGAAAAAGTGTACGAAGATTTTTGGGGTTAAAATGTTCCTGTAAATTTTCTCGCGGTTTTGGACTGCAGGAACTATATTTTGCTGCAACCAAAACTTCATTTCACTGCCAAAATATATTTCACTGCCACTATGATATATTTAACTACGAGAAGTAGATTTTATTGCAATCAGAACTATACATAGTTCTCATTTAAATGTTATGTCTCAGCAGTGGGAAATACAAAGTTGTAAATGTTAACAGAATTTAAATAAACTTATCATTTCAATTAAACTGACGTTTTGAACGCAAGTACGCAACCAAAGAAATACTAGCTAATACTTATCTAGAAATAGGCCATGTGCCAGCAATTACTCTGTTGACAATTGTCAATTGATTGATTTTTTCGGTGCCATTTTCCCGTAAATTTAATTTCCATGCGCTTTCACTAGTGGTAGACAGAAAAAGTTCTCTTAATTCTGCTTCGGTCCTGGAAACGATTACTAATCTGTTATTTGTGTCTGTTTCCGCATTAAATACCATGCCTACAGTTATGTAAATTTTAACTTTCAATTTAGATAACTTAAATGGTTCTGAATGGAATCCCATAAACAATAGGTGATGACTCATAAGATAAAAATGGTGATCAGAATACATATAAATACGCGCGACCATTGAATCTAACCAACTCATTGTAGTTGTTATTTTGCGGTGATACAGCAGTATATTTTCTAACGTGGTCTTAATTTCAAATTTACTCCTTGCTGATGGATGACAAGAATGCTTACGACGAAATTTTTAATTATCTCTGTGACGGGAGCTATCCTAGTGATGCTGGAAAAGACCTGAAAAGAATCATCCGAAAGAAAACAGGAAAATTTGTGCTTAAAGATGGTGCCTTGTTTTATGTTGGTCAGAGCAATAGTCTACCTCGAAGATGGGTTTATAGTGTAGAAGAACAACAACAAATTTTAACAGCTTGTCACGCCGAGAAACTCAGACAATTACTCTAAAACCAAATCATATGCAGCTCAAAAATACTTGTAGACTTTTGCGCGAGAACTTTGTAGACAATAATATACTTATTGTTTACAAAGTTTTTGTCTGCCTATGATTTCATAGGGGGAAAGGGGGTCCTTCCGCGGAAGGGGGTCCATATCCGCTAGCGGATTTGGCCCCCCCGGACCATATCCGCTAGCGGATATGGTCCGGGGGGGCCAAATCCGTGGGGGGGGGGCCCAAATCCGCTGTGACACCGGTCTATGCAATTACTCTCGTAGAGCCAACTACAAAATGGCATGGGGAAAATAATTTTCTCCCATGGCAATTCGGTGAGGGCAGGAAGTGAGATAACTTCGGTCAAGAACTTTAACCAAGAAGAGAGCATTGTTTCTGGCTTCTTTCTCATTTTCTTCATCTATAGTCTTGCCATTTTTCCACCTCCTATAGACTGCAGCTGCCTGAATATGCATGTGGAAGCTTTGTGCCTCATAATTTTGCCAAGTATATTATGCAAGCTACCAGACACACCATTTATCCACCCTCTGTGATTTTCATATTTTGGTGATGAACGATCAGCAAACAACCAACAAACCCTGCAATAAGGTTTTTGCAATTCCATTGAATAGCATAACCAAAATATTGGTATTGATATATTATCAATATACTTATTGTAGTATTTGGCACTGAAATTCACTTTTGCATTTCCTTGTTCATCTTCATGTTCAATACATCCTGTCGGTCTGCATGACCCACGATGCATAATCTGTGTTTTCAAATCACAATCTGTTATGTTTTCCATAAAATGACCACGGTTAGGCCGTAGGATGAGCATCCAAAAGATGCAATTCCATTGCACCCCTCGTGGAACTACGTAATTTTCACATTAATCAATAGATAAAAACTTACTTTATCAGAATCCGTTGCTCCCCAAGCGAAACAGGTGCACAATTGGGAAAAAATCGCTCCAAAGTTTGCTATTTTCACACTTCGAAATATTCGAACCGCCATTGTTTTGGTAGCAAATATGCATGCGTATTTCAGCCAAACTCGCACTGTGCACACACAGACAGAAAAATTGATTTTCCCTGTGTGTTTTCCCCGATTTCCCCCGTAAAAACAACAAAATAAAATCACGGAATAGAGATCAATCCTTGTAATATTAACGAATAAATACACACATATTAAATATTGTTTATACAAATTTGTGTGAGGTAAAAAACCCACCTGTATCAAACAGGACGGAGAATATATAAATATACATACAAATTAAATATTTCGCTAAACTAAAGCCTTGGTCAAACGTAAGAAAAATTGTCACAGAAATATTCGTGATTTTCAATGTTTGCTCAAATGTTTCCCTGTCTCCCACATCTGGAAACATTGGCTTTTATTGCAGAAACAAAATTTGCTTCCTGGAAAGCAAAAATATTTCCTACCAAATTCAGAAACATTTGATGAAACACTCTTTCTCCGTTTCCCGACGCTGGTAGGACAATATGACACACTGAAACATTGGTAAGACAAATAATATGACAAATATCTTTGCGCAACAATGTTTCCCAGTTTGTCCCGGGCTTTATTAAGGGATATTTATATAAACTCCTACGAAAACCTCTGATTGAATCTTTAATGTATTATTGAATAACTATGCAAGATATGTTTGGGGCTTCTTAAATTGTTCGTTCCATCATCGCTTAAGTGTATTCTATGGATACCAATCTTCGATTTGGACCAACCTTTCCATTCGTTCCAACCATCTTTTTCAACCATCTGTTCCCACCAACGAAGCCAGACTGCACCAGTGAAGGACCTTTAACTGTGAAAGAAACATGTCCCAGGCACCAACTCGAAATTCATCATAAAAAAGATAAATTGGAAGGAAATATAAAATCCATAATTTCATCATAACCGGCTATAATTGAAATAAATGTTTTCATCCTTGAGCCCAGATTTTCATCAGTGCAATAAAATCCCACTTATTGGATCCTGGCCAAGGGCCTACACTCAAAACGAGATTGCATGTATTCTACAATAAGCTGTCCTGGATTTTGTCTGGTAAAGTTCTACTTCTCGTATTTGAACTATTACATATATTATATTGTGACATAAGTTGGTACTTAGCCACTATCTAGAATAACAAGGAACAATTTAGAAGTTCCCTCAGTTTCTGTGTTGGAATTCAGATCATCACCATCAATGGTACAGCTCTCTTCATCGTTGTTTTCAGATTTATTTGACATATGTTCCTCAACCAATTCAGAAGAATCCAAAATGTCCACATATACAATCTCACTAACATTTCTCATTTTTGGTACACAGAACACAAGTTGGGGATAACTTTTCATCAGTGGTTGCTCTATATTTACTAGATGCATCCACATTCTCGGTGTCCTTAGCAATGATAACAAATTTCTCCAGCAAATCTTTCGTATACTTTATTTGCTTATTTCTAATGACCTCCGTCTCGATTACTTTCTTAGGGACCACGTCCATATTCAAGTTGCAAAACGTCAAGGGTCAAAACTATTATGCTGTGACGTTTTCAGCGTTTTTATCGTAGCAGAATGAATATTTTAAAGTGCCTATGCAACGAAATTTTTGCCTCATTTTTTATTGTTTTGTTAAAAATTACAGCTCCAATGATGAAGAATGGCGTTTACAGTTTATTCATATCTCATCTCATTCCCAAGTTATCGCACTTTGTATATTTTGATTTGTGACGTCACTAGTTGTGCTTGAGATAGTGGCAATAACAAGAAAATCTGATATCTTAGTGATGATTTAATAAAATTCAATGAAACTTGGCACACTCAGTGGGTGCACCCACGTGAGTATTTTGGAGTGGTCATGTGGTTGTCATGGCAACACACTAGTCCCCAGTCTCTTCACTTCCTTTTTCCAAATTTCCTCCTTTAAACTTCGTGCAGAGGACGTTTGCTTATTTCATGGGTTTAAACTTGTCACAACACCTGTACACACTATGGTAATAAGCGCAAATTGTGGAAATTGGTTTTGATTTCGTTGGAGACAGATCATATAGCAAATGCACGAGAACTCGAGAAGGGACTAGTGCATTGCCATGACAACCATAGAAACAACCCAAAATGGTCACTTAGGTGCACCAACTAAGTGTGCCAAGTTTCATTGAATTCTACTAAATCATCACCAAGATATCAGACTTTCTTGTTATTGCCACTATCTCAAACACAACCAGTGACGTCACAAATCAAAATATACAAAGTGCGATAACTTGGGAATGAGATGAGATATGAATAAACTGTAAACGTCATTCTTCATCATTCGAGGTGTACTTTTTAACAAAACAATAAAAAATCAGGCAAAAATTTCGTTGCATAGGCACTTTAAGAAAATCTTACCATATAACATATCGCACGCTTGACATTTTCGAAGCTGGGAGGGTGGGTTTAGATAAAAACGTCAATTTGACGTTTTGCGTGGCAACTTGAACAGATGACATCATAAGACTTCTCGTACACTGATGTACATCTTTCAGTCTCTGATTGCTTCTTCGTCTCTCTGGTGAGAAATTTTGTTTAATTGCAGTAGCAAACTTTGTGATAGCGGACTTCCAGTGCTACACAGTCTTTCCCCCGGAGTTGCATTTCTGTTCATCATTCTTTCTCTCGGCAGCTGTACCAGCATCAATTGTTTCTTCCAACATGAGTGGGGTTTTTCTTCTCTTCTTAGTTACCTGGTGTGAAACAAAATTTATTAAACTAAATATCTGTTAATAACAAGGTTGGACGTTTGTAGCATTAGAAACTACTTTACCCTAAATAAACTTAATTGATCACAATTCAAGATATTTTAAAACCAAACCCGAGAATGTTGTGCACATTGCACAAGAATTATACCTATCAAAATGACCATACCTTGTCTAGTGAGAACCAAGAGGTGTCTCTTCCACAAATAATACATATCTCTGGGAGTACATGCTCGTTTCTTTTAGACAGAGTCTTATTAGCTTCTGCGACTGCTTGACATGTAATTTTTCGCCTTGGTTCGATTGGCTCC
This sequence comes from Trachythela sp. YZ-2020, assembly GCA_016169945.1. Lineage (NCBI taxonomy): Eukaryota > Metazoa > Cnidaria > Anthozoa > Malacalcyonacea > Clavulariidae > Trachythela > Trachythela sp. YZ-2020. The sequence continues at coordinate 802,729 of JADLSH010000393.1, read as the reverse complement.
ACTTCCACATGTGGTTCTTTGGTAGAAGTTTCTTCTTTTCCCTGTTGTCTACGGATCTCTTCCAGCATTTCATGATGGTACCATTCTAAGTTAATGCTGTCAGGGTTCTTCTCCATCTACGAATTGAGTCAATTGACAGATCCCTCATCGAAGTTCTCGTACGATTTCTTAGCTATTTCAGCTTGTTGACATTTAAGTTTGGTCCATTTAGACCTACACTCAAGAAATTTCTTAAGCCTTTGGCGTGTAACTTTGCAAAGTTGCTCCGTAACACCATCAAAATGCATAAAACATGAGGATATTCTAGTTTTATAAATATCTTCAGCCATGATTGTTTTGCATAAATAAGCGTGTTTCCACTTCGAAGCATGTGTGTGTCTGTGTGCATGCGCAGTGCGAGTTTGGCTGATATGCGTATTTGCTACCAAAACAATGGCGGTTCGAATATTTCGAAGCGCGAAAATAGCAAACTTTGGAGGGATTTTTTTCTCAATTGTGCATCTGTTTCGCTTGGGGAGCAACAGATTCTGATAAAGTAAACGGAATCCGTTTTCTAAGCATCTTTTGGATGCTCATCCTACGGCCTAGGTCGGTTGGGAACTTTCTTGTTGTATCAAACACCAGATGCTTATCAGACTTTGCTTCAAGATTAGAACGAAGTTTGAAGGGAGTGTAGTTTTTGCCATTGTCATCAGTAACACCATGATTGCAATTAGGAGGAATCGGGGGTTTTAGGTCTTTTTCGGCGCTGTTTAAAATGGAATCGTCTTTGACTTCAGTGATGCCAGTAGACGCGGGTCTTGTTTCAGTTCAGATACGGTTAAATTTTCTTGGACTTGGCCGGCGATGTCGAAAGGATTCTAGTTGTTTTCAGCATGCTTATTATCACTATCATCTTTCCTTTGCATAAATGTTGATATTAAACTTGTATTTGATAGACAACTATCTCTCTTTTTCTTTGTATCTGCTCTCTTTTGTGCCCCAGATTTGTACTTTCCCTTTCCAGACATCACAGAGGTTAAACTGTCACACTCTCGCTCACAATTCTCATAATGCTACAAGACTGACTGCTCGTACTTATATATGCTAGGTTAAAATATGTAATCTATAAATGATGTAATGATCTAATTGTAGCACACATGATTCATGCATGATTAAGCAAGCGTGACACAATCATGACTAAACAAATATTTATAGAATGTTCTGGAAAATTCTGTGTCTATAAAAATAACAGTCTCCAACACACGACTACTAAGGTAAAACTCTATTAACACATTTTCTTTTATATTTTAATAATATAGATAAAACTTTCTCAAACATTTAACTGCTCAAACTATGTACCTCAAAAGCATGCTTTCTAAAGTTTTAGAGCAGAAAATTTTTTTCCACTTGTAACACTTTGCTCAATTTGCCTCATTATTGGATCAGAACAAAAAGAACATTTTGCAGCACTAGCAATAACCCACAATAATAAAAATGGATCCTTATCAAGTACTCTACAGGGAATATATGCTACATTTTGACAACTACTATATGAATGTCTAAAACCATGTTCTGGAAGCCAAATTAACATAAATTCGTGCTCGAAAATGTCATGCCAGCGCCGCGAATTTTTTTTCAATAAGCAATCGAAAGCATCCCAAGCAAGCGAAAGCATCCCGCCTGCATAATTAATACGTCATTGTTACGACCCGCAAACAGGCTGGTAGGAATTAATAGTAAGTTAATATAAATAGTATTTTTTGCCGTTCTTTTCAGCGAGCTTGCCTGTGGCGTAGCGGGTTAGGGCGTGCGTTAGCTGGGGCTATACTGTATTGTAGGTTCAAGCCCGTGCCCAACACTTTTTCTTAAATTTTTTTGTTAAGTTTTTTTTTTTTTCTCGATAATTTTGACTTTCTAAGACTGGTTAGGGAAGGGGTTAATATTGGGGTTGGGGTTTGTTTATATTTATAAGAACTTTAAATTTGTATTACAAATCATGCCGGATTGAAAGCCTGTTTGTGGTTCGTAACAATGACGTATTAATTATGCAGGCGGGATGCTTTCGTTTGCTTGGGATGCTCTCGTTTGCTTGGGATGCTCTCCATTGCTTACGGAAAAAAAATCGCGCCAGCGCCTTTGGTATGTTGTATTTTCACTTAATTTTTTCAGGAAAATGTGTTTTGCCTCACGCCCTTCCATGGTGACTATACCCAGACCTTGCTTATATTTTTCAAACACTTGATGAGCATGAACCGGGACAATATGGCCTAATGTCCAAATAGTTGGATTCACTGAGTCTGGTACAAACATTGCATTTATGCGTAAGTACTCGCAAGCTGCAATCTGAAGTTGATCGAGTTCCATTTGGCAGTTCTTCCGAGCATCTCCATATCAATTGGCAGTTCTTCCAATTTGAAAGTGATTGTGAGCCAATTCTCAATTTGAAGTTTTTTTCTCCAAATCTACAATCTGATGAAGTAATGACCTTACATATTTTTTCACTACAGGGGATGTTTCATCACAGTTAGCTCCAAAGATGCAGTAGTAATTTCATGCTACTTTTCTTCCTACATTAAGAAGGAAACTTACTAAGAAGGAACATGCACTTTCATGCTTTCCAAATGGGCAACCATCCCCACCTAATGCAAACATAAAAGTACCCTCTGTTTTCCCATATCATTACAAAGCATTCTTCCTATTTGTAGTTAAATAAGAGTTTGGAAGATGTGATAAGATCTCTATGTGCTCCATTAACAGGTGCATCTATTACCAATCTACTAAGGTATTCATCATCGATTTCATAAATCTTGCAAATATCGATTTTGTTTAGTTCCTTAGCAAGTTTGTTATAGGTAAGGATAGCCTCCTTGAAATAGTGATATTGCAGTTCTACTTCCTTCTCTAGATTTCATGCAGAGCACAAGCCTTACAGTCTGATAATTGTGCTTGTCCATTACACCACTAGAGTAGTATGTAGTAATACTCCGTGTGATATTTTGATTTGACTTTTCAAAAGTTGCAAGCTGCTCAGTGTAATATTTAGAAACTACAGATTTAGCTAATTTGTCATTGCTTAGAACATAATTGGTAGAGTTTCTACATTACACCTTTTTTGGAGTGTCAAACATCCCATAAAAAGCTGGATTTGAGTTCTCCTTTGTTGCACCATGGATTACAGTGGAAGCTTGTAATGTTTCATGTCTTCTCTTTGTGGCTGTTCTCAGTGCGATCCCATCTTCAGATGATACACAGGATCCTGTTCTGCTATTATATGTCTGTGTTTGTGACTAAAAATGAAACAGAGTGATAAATGAGGTTCTTTAAAAACCCCATTATGCATGCTGACACATGACCGAGAAATTTGATAGCCAGAATACATATTTTCGGGGTTTATGACACCATGACACTAAAAATGAAATGTGTTAAACATTTCATTAGGGAGTATATATACTCAAGTACATACCATTATTTAATAGGGATCCATGTTTGCAATCCCATCTCTTATTCAAACTCAGTGGTTTGTTTATCTAAATGCACTGCTGTTTGTAGTCTGTGCTTCACTGATCCTATTGTTGTTAATATCTGGGAGTAGTGTTATGTTTATTATGTTATTTTAATTTACTGTTCTATTCTGTGCGTATGCAGATTTGCATGGTGATCGATGCGTGACGAGGGTCTCAATGTTGTTCTTTTTATACTGAAATAGTATATTTTTATACTCAAATAGTATATTTTCTCCTACTCTTCCTATGATAGTGCAACAAGCCAGAATTCTCGAGGTCTGTCAGGAATTGGGAGTAAGCCATGATACTCCAAGTTACGATGCAAACTCATCGACATGTCTGGAGAGAAATATAAGCGGCCACCAACGGCACACTGCGGTTGAATACAAGATGGCATATTTCTTCCGTTCAAACTTAAGTTACGTACTGTGTCATTCCCATTTTCTGGGCCAGGGTTAAGCGAAATGTCCCTGTAGAAGATTATATTGATAACAGGTTTCCGAGTCAGGTACAGCTAGGCTAATATAGCTATATTTATGCCATGTGAACTGTCTACGTCGAAGCTTCGATTTATTTGACATTCGCTTCGTTAAGGAATTTGAGCAAGGCACAAATACTTGCCAATGCGCGGCTAAATTTGTAGTTTCGACATCTGTGAAGCCATACCACAATTCCAAAGAAGCAATTAGAAGTATTAGTAATATAGATTTCAACGGAGCTGAATATAGCGTGTCCATCACACATACTGATAATAGACAATCAACATACTTACAGAGCTAGGAAACCTTTCAAAGCAGTCTGAGTTAGTTCACACAAACCTGGTCTGGAATCATCCCCAAAAGTTCCATAACGTTTTTATACATATTGGTGACTTTCATTTCATCAAGGAAAACTTTTGGAGTCATTGGTAAACTGGTGAAACTCTCCTCCTCAAATTTCTGGATTTCAAACAGACTGTTTTGGCTTTCGTTCGGAGTGCGCAGCCAATTAACCGAGATGCGAAAACTGCTGGAGGTATAAAGTATGTTGCGAATGACAGCAAGTCAATTTTAAAGTGGACATTAAATAGATCAGTACAAGCAAACAACACATCTGAACTATTAAGTATGGTTGATATGAAATCACCAAACGAAATGTATAAATCGCCGGGGCCTTCGATAATCATCGAAAAGATGCCAGAAAAAATAGAAAGACAGAAAAGATGCCAGAAAAAATAGTGAAAGTGTTGAAAGATGAATACGTCAACCATTTGGAGAAGAACTTGACAAACACATATTGTACAATTTAAGCTCTGGTGCACCACTTCCAGATAATATTTCAGAAAACATCTTGGTAATGGGCAATTCCAGCTATCGCAATGCATGCCGGTAAAAGTGGTTATTTTTTCATTTCGCGCCAAATGGCGGACGGAAAATGTGTATTTTAAACGAAGCTATATTTTTACATTCTTATGCTTTATCTTTCGCTCCAAACACTGGTTTAAAAGTTGTATTTTTAGCAGAGGTGATCAGGACTCATAAACGTAAGTTTCGACGAAATCCATTCGATAATTCGCAAGAAAATTGCTTTCGAGTTGACACAGGAGTGAAGCAAATTTGGGAAAAAGCTGGCTTCGAAAACTACTCTGTCGCACGTTTTGAAGTAAATAAAGTGATCGGTAAGAGCACTGTAGACAATTTACCCCTTCAAATGGAGCTCTGTAACCAAAGAATCTAGATTTATTGTTTTTATGTATTTCTGACTGCTTGATTTCTACCTACAGGCAGTTAAAAATCAAAATGTTTTAGCCGACATTTTGTCAACATGTCCCAGAGGCATGGCTTCACTTTGACATGGTTTGTCGCGAAAACAAACCCGGTTTACTAGCAACTTTCTCGTTATTTCCGAACAGTATTGACTGTAAAATACATCTGCTTTGCTGTTGATTTTATCTTGGCTATATTTTTGGTTGTGGCCACATGTGTTTATAGAATAGTAGCAAAAATTAGTGTTGTGTGTATGCAAAAGGTTGTGTGTAAGGCAAAAGCCCTTCCATTTAAATAACTGAAAATATATTATATGCAAAGTCCTTTGTCTGCCACTACTCCAGACAGTAAGTAGTGACTACCAGTGATTGCTGAAAGTAAGTTGTTAATAAAACAGCCCTTTGTCCCATGATATACTGTAGTTCAACCATAATTGTTTAGGGGCTGTTCATAAGACCCATGCTTGCTATGGCAGCTTTGCCCATACCAAGATTACTTCATATATTGTTTTATATATATCTGTAACCTTGGGGTCCAATGTCGGCTGCAGCCAAAAATATACAACACTGCTAGTCCCACAACATTCGGAAGGGTTGTCCTTGCAGCCCACGACTGCCCGCTTGCTAGGACCAAGGCCAGATTTTGGTGTACATGGTAAAGTAAAAAATGTTACTTTATGTATGTAATGTAATGTATGTATTTATGCATTATGATTGTGTGGCTCATCCAATTGAAATTGTGTTTGACCAAAACTTGGCAAGTTGGTTGTAATGGTTCTGTTATTATTCAATATTAAATTTGATACATCATTTAACTGTTAACAAGGGGAGGTGTATAAATTACCAGGGGTGGCACAAAAATTACCAGGGGTGGCACAAAAATTCTCAGGGGAGGTGCAAAATTATCCCAGGAGATGTGCTCAGCTCCTCTCAAAATCCGGCCATGCTAGTGACTAAGTGGCTGTTGGACTAAGGCAACATCTCCACATTACTGGGTTCACATGAAACTTTCAAGTGGGTCAAACTGCCTTGAAAGGTCTGGACTCCCCTCCAAGACTTCTATTGTCATCCTTCCAAATCTACAGGGGAAGGAGCTTAATTACAAATGTTCTAAGAGTGCTCATCAACATTCAAACATTTTTCAATCCACACCAAACATTCTAGATTGTGAATCATTATTGGGAGGGAGGGAGGTGGGCAGTGAACAAACCAAACTGTTGTGGACCATCAGGTCAGTTTCTGCTTCTCTTCCTGCTTCGTGAAGGGTCTGCAACTGTATGTCACTCAAGTAAATCAATTAAAAATTTTATCAAGTTCACAGGGTCTGGATGAAATCTGGTTCAGATTGGCACTTCCAAAGGGGCACCTTCTAAAGGTCCCTGTTTAAGACATCTTACTAAGAGGGGGAGATATCTTCCTAAGAGGGTAGTGGAGATAGTGAGCAAACTTCCCATTTCCCTTAGGGGGGAGTGTGAACATTTTCTGTAATTACCTATTTGGCAAAATATATTACACCAATTTCATTTTCCAGGAAATATGATTATATCATTTCTTTCTGTTGGCTTGGATAGCCAACACTTATTAGGCACATGACAAGATTGCAAGGCGAGCTAGCATGATTTGCTAAGGCCATCATCAGCCTACAATTATAACTCATGTGGACATTTAGGTGGGAATTACATAAATAAAACCTTGGACTTCAATTATAACTCATGTGGACATTTAGTTGGGAATTAAATAAATAAAACCTTGGACTTATAATAATAAAGACAAAATCTTTAAAAATGCCAATTCTTACTATTGGGCACACTAAAACCACCCTAACCTCTTTATCTACAACAATTGTCATGAATGTACCAACTGTGATCAGCAGCAACATGCACCTAGTCAGCAACATGCACCTAGTCAGCAACATGCACCTTTAATTTTCCCCAAGGTGTTCAACTTCCATGGCATTTACATTAAAGTAAGCATATCTGCATGAATGCATATTCAACAGTTATTTACATATTGGCTTTAGTTGTGTTGGAAAGAATAAATTGATACTTCCTAACTTCCATAAACTTTGTGGAAGAATAGGGGGCAGGTTATTAACAACTTTACAAACCCTAAAATTCAAGAACCCACTCTCAGTGGGGCATAGAAACTGCACCTCCCCTAAAATTTATTTCACCTCCCCCAAAATCTGGCCTTGGTCCTAGCAAGCGGGCAGTCATGGGCTGCAACGACAACCCTTCCGAATGTTGTGGGACTAGCAGTGTTGTATATATTTGGCTGCAGCCTACACTGGACCCCAAGGTTACAGATATATATAAAACAATATATGAAGTAATCTTGGTATGGGCGAAGCTGCCATAGGGTCTTATGAACAGCCCCTAAACAATTATGGTTGAACTACAGTATATCATGGGACAAAGGGCTGTTTTATTAACAACTTACTTTCAGCAATCACTGGTAGTCACTACTTACTGTCTGGAGTAGTGGCAGACAAAGGACTTTGCATATAATATATTTTCAGTTATTTAAATGGAAGGGCTTCTTAAAAATACAACCTTTTGCATACACACAACAACCAAAACACTAATTTTTGCTACTATTCTATAAACACATGTGGCCACAACCAAAAATATAGCCAAGATAAAATCAACAGCAAAGCAGATGTATTTTACAGTCAATACTGTTCGGAAATAACGAGAAAGTTGCTAGTAAACCGGGTTTGTTTTCGCGACAAACCATGTCAAAGTGAAGCCATGCCTCTGGGACATGTTGACAAAATGTCGGCTAAAAGATTTTGATTTTTAACTGCCTGTACGTAGAAATCAAGCTGTCAGAAATACATAAAAACAATAAATCTAGATTCTTTGGTTACAGAGCTCCATTTGAAAGGGTAAATTGTCTACAGTTCTCTTACCGATCCACTTTATTTACTTCAAAATGTGCGACAGAGTAGTTTTCGATGCCGACAGAACAGCATTCGCTGCATTTGTGAAAGAAAGATTGATTTGAGAAGTCAGTGCCATTCCATGACCCGACTCCAAGAAACAAGGTTCATCTATTTGGTTCGACAAGTAAGCAGGTTGAACTCAGGTGGCACAAGAATGAAGACAGTAGAAGTTAACAGAGATATGTTGGGGAGAATCTTAGCTTTGTCTGCCAAGACAGGAAGAGTGGTGAATTTTGAATATGCATTGGAATATCCGTTATGTGCAGTGTCACTTAGTTTGGCCAAACCGGATAATATCGCAGATAGATGCAGAGCTGCATTAAAACCAGGCATTCTGGAATTCCGCAATTTGCGGAATCTTCTTCATGGAATTCTGCGGAATTCTATTTAAATTGTGAAATTTAAACTTTGGCAAAGTATTTTTTTTATTTTTCTACTAAATTCACGTTTAGTATACATTTGTATAATCTGATACAGGACATTTATCATAAAATAAAAGCCTTTCAAACGGAAATTTCCTTCAAAGTATAAGGACTTGCACTTTCATTGACTGTCATCACGCCAACTAACATTTTGCGTTAAATTACGGCAATAGTAAAAATATCAGTATTCACTAACAATCTATACCAGATTGGTTTCGTGAAAAAAAGTTCAATAATGTTTGAAGACGATTAAGTTTTCCATGACCATGGATAAATTATACGCTGCAAATACATCGGCGAAGCCTAAATCTCACCTTGCTGTCATGTAAATACCCCACTGTCTTATTAATATTTCTTATGAAATATAACTTTTATTCCGCTTTCTAATATATTTCTTACTATCTGAATTTAAATGACCATACAATTACTGTTTATAGCTGTAGAAATTGATATTTAGCCTAGAAACGTATGAATTTTGGCCGCAGAATTTATCATTTTGGCCACGGAATTTACTTCAAAAATCCTGTGGAATTTTTCATTTTTGCCCGCAGAATTCCAGAATGCCTATTAAAACATCCCAGAGATTGCCAACCATCAAAGGATTCAGTCGCAGCATATATAGTTGATTTTATGGGTTGCATACAAATTCTCAGAGAAACATATGAAGATTTAACCTGGAAATTTTTACAAATATTGCCTTCTGGGTATAAGCATGTTGACATTGTTGTAGATACATATCAAGATATCTCCATCAAGTCCACCGAACGAAGTAAGAGAGGAAGCGCTAGGAAAATAATCATCAGAACAGAGAAGTCGAAAGTTCCTTGAAACTTTAACAAGTTTCTCAAAACAAGGCTGGAATGATCGAACTGATTGTAAAGGTAATTGAGCAAAATACGGTGAAAGTACTCAATTTGCTTGAGTCCGAAGAAAATTTTTTTCCACAGGTAATCGTTGCTCTATAATTACAGCTGAATCCGTAGAGACAGAACAGGAGCTTGTGAGCAACCAAGAGGAAGCTGACACCAAAGTAGTCTTGCATTCTACTCATGCACTTAACAGAGACCAACGCAAGAATGTAATAGTTAGATCACCATCTGGTGACACTGATATCGTTATCATGATTGGATTACTCCTAGACAAGCAGACACGCTCTTTTCTTGACAGTGGCAGTGGAAATAATCGCAAAGGCTTGTGGCTGAGCAATGTGGATATGAGTCAAGATGCCAAGCAAGCTTTGATCGGGTTTCATTCCTTCATAGGAAACAACTATACATCAATGAAGTTTCTTCAGAAAGGGTAAAGTGGTGGTATGTTGGAAAGTGGTAGAGACAGGATTAGCCAGGGAATTAGCAGCTTCCACATACTAGACATTAGAAGAATATGTATGCTTTTTGTACCGATCACGAAAAAGAAAGGTTAATGAGGTGCGAAATTACATATTTCATCGGAAATATTCAAATGAGAACAAGATTGTTGCCTTGTCACAACTGCCTCCATGTTAGTCCGTGTTGAAGCTTCATTCTAGTCAAGCAAATTTTGTTGCAAAACTCTGGAAATCAGCTGGAGATCCCCAGTTGCAGTTACCAGATATTTCTCTTCAGTGGTGGACGGATAAATGCGAAATTCAATGGATGCACAAAGTGTTTCCGGACAATATCGAGGAGTTGTTACTGGATGAGAATGGCAACGAAACAGCTTCGGACTTTGGAGCAGGTGAAGATACTGACGATGATAATGAATAAATTAACATAAAGTTTTACCCTGTAAGTTTTACTTATATGGATATGCATATCTAGCAAACTCATTGGGAAAGTTTATTTTTCCCATAAAAACAAAAGTATTTTTATGACCCCCCATTAACAGGGGTCATATGTCAGAGTTCTGCACTTTTGGCCCCTGTATTTCCCCCACCCACCCCAAGATCCACGTTTACCATCGCATTTCTTCACAACCAATACAAGGGCTATCTAAAAATAGTAGTTAGAATTATTCTGCACAGAAGTGGCACCTGGCTCCACCACAGCCCGGTCTATTATATAATAAAGAATTGTTAGAATATGAAAAGAAAGAATGGATGGTGAAAAAGAAAATTAAATTTTGTTTAATTCAAAAAGTTAATAATGATTTTGTTGAAGGAATAACACAATTTGAGAAAAGAGTAACATCAAATAAAGCAAGATATTTTAATTAAAAAAATGACAAACATTTATCCGCAAAGTATTAAAACAAATATAGGATTTATTCTCACAAGTATGTGGTGTAATAAATAAGATTGTGGTAGTAAATTTAGGGTGTGGTTTTAGAGACTACAGAGTAATATTAGACACTGTTTTTCTTTATATAACCATAATATAAAAACAGGTATCAATATAGAAATACAATTTAATGATAAAATATCAAATAGAATGATACAGTCTACAATATATGATTATAAAAATGAACAACAACAAAATAAATGAGTGGGTTACAAAAATTATATAGGAGATTTTACAATTCTTTTTATAAATATGTTAAATAAAATAAAAAGTATAAAAGACAAAAAACATTAGATTTTCACATTATGGAAGGATGGATTGGACAAAAAAATACGATGAAAGTATGTGGAGTATATTAAACACTGATCGTTATATGTATGAAGCAGATATAGTTTTTTAAATAAATTTTCACATGTGACTGAGTATTTACGTTATTTGATATAAAAACAATAAAGGATGAAAAATTTATTTTAAATATATAATGTTGTAGATGTTTAATTATAAAAAACATTTCTGATAACTATACTTTTTCAATATAAAAAATAAAGTATTGGTTTAATTGATGCATGGCTAGAAATTTGTGACAGTCAGCGGCTTGCATGACGGGCGTTTGCGCGGGCGTGTATTAGCGTTTGCGTGTGTGCGTTGCACTTGAATCTTAAACAAAGATGGCGGCTACTCGGGGGTTCACTCTGTTGGTTTTTATTCCGAATTGAACAATTTATGCACTGTACCTCCTCATTATACCGCAGTTGGATATGACAGGGATGATGATGTGTTTCATTTTCATCCCGTCTCGTGCAATGAGGTTCGAAAGGTCGTGCAGTCGTTTCCGTTAAACAAGGCACCAGGAAGTGATAAAGTCTCTATGAGAGTTATCAAAGATGCCTTGCCTTGCATTTTACCAACATTAACGGAAATAGTGAACTGTTCGCTGCAGTCATCGGTGTTTCCAACATGCTGGAAGAAATCTGAAGCCATACCGCTCGTGAAAGAAGGGGATCTGGAAATACCTAATTGTAACCGCCCAATATTCATTGCTACCTGCAGCTTCCAAAATATGTGAGCTTCCAAAACTTCGTGCATTGGGCTTGTCTAGCAGAGCTGTTGAGTGGTTCAAGAGTTATCTCTCTGCCAGAATTCAAGTTGTGCATCAATGACCTGCCTTTGATACCAACTACTGGCTCTTTGTAATCGTTTGTTGACGACTCGAAGTTGTTTGTATCTTTCCCGATCAAGAACATCAATGATGTTACTGTACAGCTGACTGAAGATCTACGGAAAATTGCTGCCTGGTGTTGTGCGAACGGTTTGCTTATCAATCCTGAAAAAACTAAACTGTTACTGTTGGGTACGCGTCAGATGCTGAGTAAAGTTCCTGACAGCTTTGGTTTAGCAATTCTTGGCAAACAGTTGTATCCATCTCCGTTCGCTAGGGATTTAGGTGTTACATTCGATGCGAGTTTGACCTTCGACGAACACGTGACTAACTTAGTCTCTTCTTGCACTGGTATATTATGTCAGATAAATAGAGCAAAGTACCTTTTAGACAAGCAGACCATGTCTATCATTATCAATGCTTTGGTCTTCAGTAAGCTTTATTACTGTTCTTCTGTGTGGGGAAACACTTCCAAGAAGAATTTAGATAAATTGCAAAAGGTACAGAATTTCGCTGCCCGCATTTTATCTGGCACAAAATAATTTCAGCATATAACTCCTATTTTGGCTTCCAGTCCATCTTAATGTGAAACTTTGCGAAAGTGTCATGACCTTCAAATGTGTTAAAGGCTTCGCACCATCTTACTTATGTGACAAATTTGTAATGAGATCAGACATACACTCCAATGAAACAAGAAACAAAGATAAACTACAGAGTACAGATCCCCATGTGCAAGTCCGCCTCTGGCCAACGAACTTTTTATTATAGGGCTGTAACTTCTTGGAACTCTATGTCGGAGGATTTGAAGAAATGTGAAAGTGTAGATAATTTTAAAAAGAAACTTCAGGTCTTACTCTTTGATCAGTTTTAACTGTATATATACTTTACTAGTAAATGCTTTGTTCATAATTTGTTTAGTATAAATTAGTTTTTAAATTTTAAAATTCTTGTAATTTGATGCCGAAAAGCCCTAAGGGGAGCTTTCAAATAATGTATAATAATAAAAAACAACAACTGCAAATTACTTGGAAGGCAAGGTGAGAAATAAAGGAAGACTTTACGAGGTTGTAAGAGTCATTTGTAAAAGGAAAAGTAATAAAAAAGTATTTCTGAAACAGATTTGGCTATTAAAATGAAATATTTGAATTATTTAATATAATAATTATTGGTAAAATATATTAAAAAAATAACTGTAATTTCTTTATAGATTGAGTATTTAATACGGTGGAAAGGCTGTGGTCCCTTAACAGATTCTTGGGAGCCAGAAGAAAACCTAAATGAGGCATCTTTGCGGTACAAAACATATTTTATGCTTTTTATTTATACTTTGACAGACAAATGATAAAATTAATCCACAGTCCAATATTGTCACATTTTTGTTGAATAGTAAATTAAGAAATGTTGTATGCTCTCTACCTTACAGACATTTTGCTAACCCAAAGCCACCGTCTGAATTGATTCGTTATGGCACAGATGAGATTGCCCTTGGTATTTTAAGGCACCTGAAGTGCATTAAGGCACCTGAAGGACATTACGGTGGAAGTAAGGCAGGATGTCTATCATCATCTGTTTGCTGGGAAAGGAAGACCATCTGGGAGAAGAGGTTATATTGACATGGAAAGGGAAGATTTTAGTCGGTGCAATTTCCCAGATAGTTGGGATAGTGTTGTCGATAACTTAGGAGATGGCAAAAAAGTTGTCTTCCCTGTCCGAATGCGCCACTTCTTAAGCTGGGGACCCAAAACTTATAAATTGCTAAATCAAACATTGGTTCTGGCAAAGCGATACCACCAGGAAAAGTTGAGCATTTGTTTTGCTTCCACTGCTTTTTCTATTAATTAATTGAATTAAGTTAGTATTTACAATAGATACTGTAAGATATACAGGTATTAAGGTCAGTTTACACTGGCAACTGTTATTCTGATATTTGGTCTCATATCATAATTGCATAACATTAGTACAAACCAGAGGTTTGTGGAATATTTGCCACACATCTCTGTAATTGACTAATTAATTTAATAATTACTATGACACTAGACAGGTGAAATAAACTGTTTATGATATTCGTCTTGCTGGAACACACATGCCTGTAACAAAGTAAACTAATGTTCTCGAAGTTTCGAGCAAAGGCCCTTCGTCATGACTACTGATTCTCCATGACGAATGGCCTTTGCTCGAAACATCGAGAACATTAGTTTACTTTGTTACAGGCGTGTGTGTGTTCCAGTATCAAACAATATTATGTTTACGATGTTGCTTGATTTTTTAAAAGATTAACATGTTTTTAATGGTCATAAATTATTTATCTAAAACTGTAATTTTAGGATACGTACCAGTGTAAACAGACATTTGATATGGAAATGTTGTTCCTTTGCCTACCTGCATGAGCTTGCCTATTATGAATCAAAAATTAATCTCAATGTGGGGGCTTTGCTCCAACCTTTGAGAAATGCTTTTGCATCTTTTAGGCCACAGCAAGTTGCAATCCGGGATGGATTTTCAGATTTTTCTCCAGGGAGGGGGGTGGAAAAAATTCAGGGGGTGTAAGCCAAATGTATAACTTTATTTCAATCATACTGCATCACTACTGTTATTTAAGCCTGTTATTAGCATTTATTTTCTGGGGGGTTGCAGATTTTTTCGGGGGTGGGGGGGTGGGTGGGGGAAGCACAAAAATTTGGGTGGGGGTGTGAAAATCCGTCCTTGGTTGCAACCTTCACTGTTTGTTACCTACATTAGAGTTTCCCAGGTTATGTTGAGTTAGAGATTGATATTGCTGAAAGTTATCCATGTTTTTAAAGTAAAATAACATGAACAATAGTTGCAGTGCCTGTATTTTCATATTTTAAAGTATACAGTACAATAAATAAATAAATACTACTTTTCATACATTTGTGTGTCATCAAATATTTTGATTTCAGTTAAAGTGAGGAGGGTCCTTCTCGATTGGCAGAATTGTCTGCTAGCGCTTTTCTTTTCTTCTTTCTAACTTCATGCAATTCAGTCTCCCAATAGCCGGTATTGCGTTTGGTGTATCTTCGCTTATTTCTTTCATAGCTGGATAAAGCCCGTTGCCTGGCTTCCATTCTCAAAACATCAGCAGGTGCATTCCAATTATTAGATTTGTGCAAGACAGTGGTCCGTGCAAAGTCATTGTTTCTTTCTACCCCTTGCCCAGTAAATAGTTTAAGGGACCCATACATTTTAAGGAAGTATGGGGCATGATAAACCATAGCATATGCATGTATGGTGTTACGTTCTTGCGCGCATACCCTTTACGTTCATTTCGAAGGGAAGTAAATTCATTAATCCATGCCTTTGCACTTTCAAAGAAGCCAGAAATGCTTTCATCTGTTGGATTTAAACAAGTAATTGTTTTATATACTTCTCTGAAATTCTTCCATAAATTTGCAACTCTCTCGCTAGTGTTTGCATGAATTACCTCTGTCGTAAGTTTTTCCGGTAGCTCTTCCAATAGCTTTTTTCTATCATTCCCACGAAGACTAGTAAAATCATATGATCCAGAGCCTTTACCATCAGCATTGGTTTTTTCCCCAGACGTTAAAACTAACACCACAAGAACAAACTGTTTTGATTAAATTTTGCAAACGAGCACCTCTGGTTGCATCTGATTTCCTTTTACTAATATCCACTATCTTGTCCCATTCCAAAACATCTTCAATCAAGTTGTTGATCAAAACATCTGTTATCCTTAGTAATAAATGTAACTCATCCAGAATTACATGATCAAAATCAATCATAAGCAATGGTTCGTTTTCACAACCAAAGTTGTCTTTTCGTTTACCAGCTAACTTAATGATGTCATCTATAGTTCGCTTTTGTGGGGGACTATTGTAGTGTTCTAGGGTAAAGTTCATGTCGTGTCTACAATGTGCATGGACTGTGCACCATGCACATGAATGATAGGATGTTGCAGCTTTCATGCCTAACATGATCAAGATAAACTTGTAATCACCTCCAAGAAACAATTGAACATTATAATCCTTGCCATCAATAGTAATCTTTTTGGACCTATTCAGTTCATTAATATCATCGAAAACATATTTGAATGATTCTTTTAAGGCCTCGTACTTTTCAGCTGCCTTCACAACAGCAATTGTATGATTTCCCCTTCCAGACATCACATCGTCTGTCTTCTGCAATAACGAGATGGAGAAAATTACAAAATTTGAGGAGTGGGTCATTTTTGCACCATCCTGAAACTTTAATCTTGATGGGTTCATTGGTGTCAAAGGTGGGGTTTGATACAATAAAAGATTTTACTCTTTCTTCAAGTAGTGAATTGAAGGATAATTGGGCACCGTCAGCACTGCCAGGAGTAGAAGAGATTGAGCACATCTTATTCAGGTCATCTCTTCTCTGTTTGATTAGGTATGACCTAGGAAGATTTGAGCCAGGTGACATAGACAGCTCATGGATAAAGTTGTCCCCAACTGCAAATTTATCCATCAAGAACAAGGTATTTTCAACATTTGCCTTTTCCTTCTCAGACAAAGCCTCGTATCCCTTTCCATCACAATTACTTGATGACGGTTCATCCAATTTGGGCATTTTTAAGTTATGCTCTTTATCGGTGGTAGTTTCTCTCACAACCATTTATTCAACTTCTAAACCAAATGATTTTGAGAACCAAAGTGCAGTCTGAGCCCGGGATAAGTACGACTTTAAAGTTCTAGTTTTCTGTACAGTATCAGAAATATTTTTGCCCTTGTACGGCTTCTTATTGTCAACTAACGTTTCCAGCTCTTTAATATAGATTAACAGTGCCTGGTTGCATTCCTTCTGCTGTTGTATTTCCACTTTCTTGTTCAGTTCCTCATTCATTTCATTATATAGCTTTTCAAGATCATGTTGCAGATTGGTGTACCCTTTTTTCCATTCTGATATTTCATCCCGCAGAAGCCTATTTTCTTCAATAATATTTCCTGCTGATAAAATATATTCCTGAAATACATGAAAACGCTTGTGTTGACCATCCAGTTCTAATCTTTTCCTCCCTTTAGTGCGTTTGTAAGCATCCCTTACATATAAAACACGTTTTCTTAAAGACTCTTCAATATCTCTCCTTATTTCTTTATCTCTAGTTAAGTAGAATACACCACAAGGAATACCGCTTTCAAATAAATCACAATAGCTAATCGTACCAGTGCCAATTGTCGTATCCTCTATAGAATTTTTGCTGTTTATTATATCATACCAACTTCGCAAAAGGGGATAAGGCATATCAACAGCAAATACAACATTTCTAGAATTCGACTTTGCAGCATAGTTGAGAGAAGGACTTTCAATTGATAATTTGAATTGCAAATCATCTTTTTTTGGCGCTTTATCCGACGTTGTTTAGCCAATCGTTTAGCTGAGTACACCAGCATATTGCACAGCGGTGTATGCTAAAAATATAAACATGGCGGCCAGGAAGGCAAAAATATTTAGTGTTTTTCAAGACGTTTTATGGCACTTTTACGAACATCACGAACTTGGATTTTGTCTCAAATTTATGCCTATGTTTAGTATTAAGAGGAACCGTTTTACGTGATCTTTCGTGTATTACAAGTGGTATATATAGGCAGCTACGTGTGCGAACTTTAAGATTCGAAGTGGGCAAATTGATTTTCCTGAGGAGAAACAAGGGAAATTTTACAGCAAAGTTTGGCATCAGAGCATGAATTACAGTCACAACATTACTAAAATAAAGGTATAGTTGCCTAGATAATTGCACTGTGAGGAACCAACTTCCAGAGACGCTTTTATTATAAGAATTTGTACATGTGTACATTGGTGTATTTCTATCATTTATATAGGTTGGCAAATGGGAATATACTCACAGTATAAGGGCTATTTTTGGTTAATGCATTGTACTAATGTAATTTACTATTAATCGACGCCATTTTGAATGACTATTTTTCGATTTTTGCGCATGCTCTTGAACAAACTGTAACGCATTTCTAGCCATGGCATTGTTTAACTGTATAGAAAAGAAAAACATGCAAGATTAGGGAGCAGTCATTATTTATTGGGGTAGCAGGGGGTGGATGTTTTTGAGGAGGGGTTACAAAATTTCAAAGCTCAATGAAGGAGGGGTTATGTTGATTCCTGACCCGAAGTAGGAGGGGTTATGGGAAAAACAGTTTTTATATTTGATAACCGAAATAATATACACCCTTCTGGAAATACTTGGCCTTGGGTCCCTGGCTATAGAACCTCATTTTCGTCATTGGCTTTAGAGCCCTTTACCTTGTTACTGGTGACACAATTACAAATCATACAGTATGAAAGAGTTTGAGTATTGCCTATTGGACTCATTTCTTCCAGTGCAAGGTCTACACATAATGTGCATTGTTTTTTTAAGTAAACATCTATTTTGATTTAATGAAAAAGGTGGTTTATTATATGAAGAAGGTGGTTTTCTACATCTTGCTTGATAGAACTGAATGTTGAAAGCTATTTGTAGGTGGAAATTTTCGAGCGAAAATTATATACATATCCCGGCAAACCGGGCTAGCCCGCTTGCAACAAGCAAGATCTCGCCAAAGCAGGCTAGCCTGGCTTCCATGTAATCGCAATGCAAAATTTATATAAGATTATTATGGTAAGCGGGCTAGCCCGGTTTAGCGATATAGCCCGGTAAAGCGGGCTAGCCCAGTCCATGTAATCGGACCCTTAATTTTCTCTGCCTATCGCCACGGCACCACACAATTTATCTATGAACTATGAAGTGGATATCTGTAACTGTCGATTAATAAAGACTTATCCTTATTTATATTTTACTCTGTATTGACATATTTTAATACTCATAAAATGATAAAATATAGTCTGTCCATTTGCTATAGAGTATATAAACCTTGATTATTAGATGAATGGTGCTTATTAATTGTTCAATTGTTTGTCATTTATGACTTACTTTGCTAAAAAAAACTTTCTTTTACAGTAACAGAATCAGTAAATTCAGATGATGAATTTAATGCATCATTGCAAAAACTTGATGTTCAAGATAGTAATTAATAAATTGTTATCTATATTTCTATTTTCATATCATTATGCTTTATAATTTTTATTCTTCACTTGCAACCAATCCCTTGAGAATTAAAAGACAATTGAATTTGGGGCCAACATAATATAGAAGATTATGAGATTCTTTTGTTGAAACGGGGACCAACATGCCCGATTGCAAGTCAAGAATACAATATATTACATGTCTATTTGACAGTTCAAAGATATTTTGTCATATGTATTTATTAATTATTAATTGTGTCAATCCTTCAACTGTGCCCCCATGCACTTGTCAGTTAATTAAAGGTAATGTCTCTCTCCTCAGGCGACATAGTTGAAGTGACATAGCATACATTAACTCCATAGTTCCTCAATTTAGAATCTTGGTCATTTAGAAGTGCCAATAATGGTGTAATTACAAGAAATAATCAATCAATAATTTATTTAACGTCGTTTACACAGGGTGTGGTTGCCCATTCACCCAAGCCGGAGGCTCATGATACAAATGTTGGACACTAACTAATTTAACTAATATAATGGTAAAATATGATAAAGACTTAGCTATATTATAGTATTTACAAGAGACCTAGTTACAAATATTACATTGACAGCCTCGTAAATCACATTGGTTGATATGATATCTGAATTCAGATAGTGAGGTTGCAGTTTTGGCTGCTACTGGCAGCTGGTTCCATATATGGGAGATAGTGTATTGGTATGAATTATGTAGATAGCGACTATTATAGCTACCCTGTTCAACGTTAATACCACTACCTCTTAATTTATATGGAGTAGTACGAGGTGTGAAGAAATTAGCAATATATGTAGGACCAGCTAATTTAAAACTCTTATAAAATATGGAGAGTGATTGAACTAGTCGCCTATGTTCAAGCGTGCGCATAGAGGCCAATTCTAAAATCGATTCATAGCTTACATTCTGTCCTAGGTTCATTAATGTTCTTAAACCATAGTAATTTGCATGTTCCAATTTGTTTCTAAGTGGTTTACTTATCGTTATTAATAATGGACTACAATATTCGAAACAAGGTAGTACGTAAGCCTTATATAGTTTAACTAATGTATCAGTTGGTACCATACGTTTTAGACGTCGTAGGGCTGCGATTTTTGCGAAGACTTTTCTTAGCACTTGCTTGACATGAAGTTTAAATCTTTGTCCAATGTTACTCCCAGAATATTCAAAGTGTTTTCTAATTTGATGACGTAATTGTTAATCCTCAGGTGATAATCGTAATTTGATTTCCCCATCATCATTGCTTGTGTTTTATCACCATTTATCAGGAGATAGTTTGCTTTAAACCAATCCGACAGCATCTTAATCTTGTTGTTAAGGGAGTACTCTAGGATGGCTGGAGACGTGTCGTAGGCGTACTGTGTTGTATCATCAGCATATAATCGTAGTGATGAATTTGTGATGATGTAATTTATATCATTTATGAAGATGTTAAACAGTAGAGGGGCTAATAGACTTCCTTGAGGGATTCCACAGCATAGGGATTGCCAATCCGAATAAATGCCATTGCATTTCACTCTTTGTTTACGGTCTAGCAGGTATGACCGTATCAGTGCCAATGCCGAATCTTGTATACCATATGCTCTTAATTTTGCCAATAGCAGGTTATGGCATATCGAATCGAACGCTTTAGTCAGGTCTATTGCAATAGCACCTACATCGTTTTTTTCATCCAGGGCAATACGCCAATCATCAGTAAGTTTGATTAAAGCTGTGGAACACGAGTGCCCACGGAGAAATCCGGACATATTTTCTGAGAAAATCGGGGAGAACCGTTCATATAGTTGTTCAAATTTTATTTTCTCAAAAACTTTTGGTATAGCAGATAATACTGTAATAGGTCTGTAATTTTTCTTGTTGGTGACTTTCTCCTTTTTATAACCAGGGGTGATATCGCCAGATTTCCACTCACTAGGCCATTCACAAGTATGAATACAATCATTGAATAGTTTTGCTAGAGGTTCCGCAATGGTGGGGCCTGATATTTTTAAACGCTTAGGAGTAATACCATCTGGTCCACACGATTTTGTTTCCACACTTGAGTGGCTATCGAAGACATGTTCTGGTATATTCAGTATCGATTCCTCAATGACCGGTTTCGCAAAATAATTGTTAAGGACTGAACTGGGGTTCGAGATCATTTGTCCGCCCTCAATCAAATTTATATTTGTGTTGTCCACACTAGATTTATTGTTAGGCAGCAAGGGTTTCATTTTTTCCCAAAACTGCCTGGCATGATTACTCAATGAATTGGATGCTGCATCTGTGCAATAATCTTTTACCACTTTTCTTTTTAAAGCTGTCACTAGGTTGCATTTAACTTTATAATTTGTCCAATTCGCCTTTGTGGAAAATTTCTTGTAAAGTCGGTTTCGTATACGTATTTGCTTCTGGATATGTGGATGAATCCATGGTAATTGTGAATTTCTTAGGCGGACCCTGGTGCGTGTTTATCAAGAACATCTTTGTACAGGCTTGCCCAGTGATTCCATACGTCATCAACACTCTCTAATATATATGAGGTATCCCAAGGTACTAACTTCTAGATCATTAATAAATTATCTATGGTTTAAATTTTTAATTGATCGAAATTATTGAATAGATTTAATTTTGGGTTTTGGGAGCTTTTGTTTCCTGACAATATATATCTGGTCGTGATCACTTACGTCAAGCAGGGTTTTCGTATGTTCTGTCACTCTAGTTGGATTTTCAATAATATTAGTCAGGCAGAATTGTTCACAAAAGTTCAATAGTTCTTGGTTAGGGCCCTCAGGATTGTCACTTCATATAAGCTGTTTACGTTTAGGTGACCAAGTTTTAGGTTGTTTTTATAGTAATCGCTTATATTTGTGCTGAACCATTCAGTAGGTAACTGAGATGTATTATGTTCGTCCATGCTGAATGAATGTCAGAAATCCAATTCATTATCCTGACCCGTATCGAGCATAAACAAATTGTTAAACACCTCATTAGACAGTGACGAGAAAGGCATTTCTAACGCATTGCAAGTCATACAGTTCCATGTATATACCACATCAATAGTTGTAAGAATGTTATATTGCTCACCCGTTATCTGTCCACATTTGATATGGTATTTCTCCCCACAGCAGCTGCATGTGATTGCACGATGATTTGTAACTATAGTTTGTTCACAAATTGGGCATTTTGGCTTATCCCCCGGGTTACTTTCCACATCACCTGCCCTAAGAAGATAGATATTTCGAGTTGCGATTGAATTTGGATAATACAAGATCTTGCAGTGTAGAAACTTTCATTTGCTAACAACCTGCCCTAAGAAGATAGATATTTCGAGTTGCGATTGAATTTGGATAATACAAGATCTTGCAGTGTAGAAACTTTCATTTGCTAACATGTTTAAATACACTTTTAAGCCAGGCACCGGCTAGTATATTTGGGTCACGATTAGGTAGAATTACTCGTCGACTGTGTCTGAACTTGTTCCAAATCAATCTTGCCAGATTGTTATTTCGCCGGGTTTCTTGATTTAAACTTGTTGTTCTAGTTTCGTAGCAATTGATGATAGATGCTACAGATAGAGCGAACCAAATTGTTAAAATCATGGCCAATAACTTCCCAGTGTAAGTCATGACCGCCATTTTGGTCCAGTAGCCAGATGTCGAAGTATTCAACTGACTGTGACTCCTGTAGTTGCCAGACCCGGAATCCAGTAGCAAACAGATTTACCTCCTGTTGGAATAACGATTAATGTATCTTTATTGTCATTGATACACTCAACCACTTCTCTTTGCATACCCCTGAAGGTGTCATGATGAAACTCATTTTGAAGAATGTCCAAAAAAGGGTCTCCAGAAAGCTGAACACATGCTCGGTCACTTGTTGGCTCTTGTAATGTTATAACAGCACCAGACAGCGTAACCATATGATCCTGACGATAAACACAAATATTAGTTACATATTATTAAGAAGATCATATCCCTCTCACCAATGCCCACTAGTACTCAGACAGTCAACACATTTTTTCACAAGATCTATAATATCATTAACAATCAACTGCAACCCGTATTCAATACAACTAATTAGAATTACATATATTCCAGAATATACTTTTATTAAAGCCAGACATTTATTGTTTAATATTGTGTATGAAGTGATTAACAAACCACACAGTTTCCCTCTTGCAGTCACTGGACATGTTACTATGTTATCAAAACAATACAATACAACATGAGCAAGTGTTTCGTCAAAAACAGTATCCAGACACTGACAGTGTTTCAGAATTGAAAACAGACTGTCTTGGACTGGCCATTTGTGCCAGAACAAGGCCAGGCAAAAAATGGCCATGACAGTTGTCAAAATCAATTAATTATATGCTAAATAATTTAACGCTTGATAAAGTAGCATTCTGTCTGGAAGGATACTTCAGTCCCATCATTTTTGTTTACATACCAGCAATGAAATTTTGCTTTAGACCCTCCCATACAAGCTCAATAGCGCAAGGTTTATTTCCTCTGCTATAAGGATTTAATGTTCCACCGTGGTATAGTAACAAGCAAATAAACTGCACAGCCCGGTGCTCGTTTTGTGCAGCACAAGTCAAGCTTCGTCCACAAGAAGAAACGGGTACATTCTGGTGGATTACATTCTAAAATTTAGAATCAAATATAGATATTATGTACTATGCCTCGAATATTGAGATGAAAGAATCATCATCCACACACCAAATGCACTAACCTTTGTTTTACGATATTCAAAAATCTTTTCAATACATTCGCGTGTTTCTTGTTCCTGCAATTCTTTGGCTAGTTGTGTTGATTTGTGCCGCTCAGAACTTGAAAATTCGCTCGTGTCTAACTCGATAATGATGACCAATGCTGCTTTCGTAAAAAATTCTAGGACACAAGATCTTTTCTCTTGCAACACTTTATACATTCACCATGAATATTAATTTCGGTCATGTTAAAATCAATTTCTCCCAGGCTCGATTTTCTTCACATCCTCCCCAAGCACCCCTGCGTGCTCACTCAACAACTGATCTCTATTTCTGTTTTCTCTCTTTCGAGCCTGGGCACGAGGCTGAGTTTTGGTAAGGAAACTAAGTCACAGAATAGACATGAGCAGAAAGTCCACTCTCGTTCCGACCTTTGAAGTTTTTGTGCCAGCACATGTTACTTCCGGCGTCTTGGCCGCCATGTTGAAAGCAACCAACTCTGGTCCAAAACATTATAAACTAATATGGCGAAACTTGTATTTCATAAATTTAAATGAGTATATCGTCGTTATTTTATGGTGGATGTCATTGAAATTTTCAGGACGTACTAAAGAAAGGTAGATTATTCATTTTATTTTAATAAAAGCGTATTTAATGATGCTAAAATTGTCATTTTAATACGCATTGCTATGTGCTGTTTTGGGACCCGAAAAGGCCGAAAGTCACCGGATGGATATATATGTTATTTTTCTGAGTGTTGCTTGAATTGCAACTATTATTCGACTTAACTTGAACAAAAATACGTCATGTCTTGTTTTTAGATGGCAGTAGGTTGAACTTTTTAAATTTCAAGCGCATATTTATACTGTATCGTAGCGTTATACCAGTCGTACTACTAAACACAATAATCATATACCTGATCAGTGAAAGGGGCTTCTTTTCTTCATTAATAAACAAGTTTTTGAACTAAACTCAGTTAATTGCGCGAGTTGAATCCATTTTCACCAGAACTGGCTTATAATTTTTAACTTTGATTGCTAGATAACGGTAAGATATTTGTTCACATCTATCAAGCAATTGATGGAGCAGACTAACTTGCTAGAAGTTACAGTTCATGACCCAAAATTGCAACACACTAATCTCATGTACATTTACACAGTGTAGCACCATCTTAATGATTTCACCTGTTTTCATTTACCATCAGCATCATTAGGTTTACCGTCTTAGAGATAAGAATATTGAAGGAGCTAGACTAAGCTCCAAAATATTACACATTCAAACTGTGTTGGCGGTGTAGCTCAGTCTGGAATGCATTGGTCTTGTAAACCAGAGGTTGTGGGTTGCATTCTCACTGTGGTCAAGTTGATTTTTCAGCTTGCCCGGTGTAGATTTACTCAGTGTAGCAACATCTTAGTAATTTCACCTGTGTAATTTTACCATCAACATTAGATTTAACACGAGTCTTGTATCTTACAGTTCAGTTCTTCTGTACTCTGGTGTAAAAGATTTTAAACAATATAGCACAGCTGCACAATTTCCTTCTGACAAAGTAAGGAAGGAGCTAAAAAGTTTCCTGAAGGCACTGGTGAATTGTGATGGCGTTGGGTTGTCACGGTTTCCTCCTTGCTGCCTTATGGTGCCAAAGAAATTCTCTATAGCGTCAGTGTTGAGATTGTTGGACTTTTTGGATTGTTGGACATTTTGTATTGTTGTACTGAATTTTTGTGGATGAAAGTTTTTAAAGATATAAAACCAGTTTTCCTCTAGCGATAGTTTCGCGCAAGGACTTTGCTCATTTTTTTGTGAGTTTTCAACTCAGTATTCTGGAACTAGTTGGACAAAGAAATAAAAAAGTCGTTTCGCGCAAAAAAATTGCTAATGGAAAATCGGCGTAGATATCAGCTAGTAAGAAGTATAGGTATGAAAAGAGTAAAATATCTATAAATACATTGATATCGATTCTCCAATAATTGAACGATTAAATCATTCGTTAGATTTATGTCATTACGCCTAGTTTCCCGTTGAGTACAACATTGGTTGTAGTCATTACAGATTGATAACGTAGGTCCAGTACTCAATAGAGGTTTGGAAGTTTCTAATTGATTCTGACTTTATGGAGAAATAATCGACAAGTCAATGCAGCATTTTGAAACAGTTAAAAAATCAACTGCCATATTTTAAGGCAAACAATAATATAGGTATGTTGCACAAATATAAATGAACTTGAATATAGAATAACTTTCAAACATATAATTCAGAGTCTGAAACAAGATTGAGATCTTGCATTCCAGTTTGAGCCTTACCAAACTAAAATCAAATTAAAATGGTTTTTTTTACATTTTTGGACTTGTACAACTTGTACACAGTAGAAAACTAGATGTCAAAGTTTCATTTACTTGGTTTCCTTTGTAAAAAAACACTTCAACTTGCGTGCACCAAATTCAGATTTTGTTGCAAGTTGAAACCAGTTTTATTGCCTGATATATTACTCTGCCAACAAGTCTTAATAACTAAGGTGATAGCAACAATAATATACTTGGTGCTAAATGTAACATAAACTTGAGTAACAGAAAAAATTCTCATCTTCAGATTATTTTCCCCTTCATTGTAGAGTAAACTGTTAACACAATCTTAAAAACTAGAGTGTATATTAGAATCTTCTCACAGATTTATAATTAAAACTGTCATCAAAATAAATCAGGTCTTTCATTGTCTGTTTTGTAAATTAGGTCCCTTGATTGATCCAAGCATTGATCTTTAAAACTATTTTTCCAATATCAATGAACAGTCATAAGGGACCGGTCATTAATAATGGGAGGGGGGACGTGGGTGAGAAAAGGGGGGCGGTCTCTATTATATATGTCTTGAAAATAAATGTCTTGCTGTTGGTGGCGGTCTCTAGAAAAAGAGTTTTCTCACCCACCGCCCCCCCTCCCATTATTAATGACCGGTCCCTAAGGTCATAGGAGGCCTTGTGATACCAAATTCGTAAAGCCACAGCCAAAGGATTTTTCCAATAGGTTCAAGTCAAGATATTATCCCCCAAATTTATTTTTGAAGACGAAGTAGATAGCACTTTCTTTCATATCTCAGTATTCTTTTATATTAAACCATTGCAGGCCAATATGGCAAGTTAATATTTCATTGCTCTTGGTGTAGTTGGTGAGTACCGTCAATTCGTCAAAGCTTGATCACAAATTCACAGAAAGTTCTATGAACTAGTTTATTTCCTTCATTGCCCATGGCGTGTACGTCCTTAATCCTTTTATATACCGTGAAATATCACCAACTTATCACTCAAAACATATCGTACGGCGATGACTAAGCTCACAGAAGCTATATAACTTGTATGACAATGTATGACAATGGCCAAATTCCACGATTAAATTCGTTTCTCATCCTCATAGTGACAATTAAACCAAAGAACAGCCTTTTCTTTATAATATTTCAAAGTATCCTGAGTTTCGCTTGGATACATAAAAAGCTAGAGCACTTTTAGTGGCTCTATTTCGTATTCCGCCATACTAACTCCTATAAAATTTCCTCTGGTTTGGTTGCTTTCAACATGGCGGCCACACCGGAAGTCGGCTGACATTCTGGCACACTTTTTACCCCGGAGTGGAGCTTCTGCTCATGTCTATTCTGTGACTAAGTTAAGGAAATCGTATATATTATTTCGATTCAGATTTTTTCGTATTGGATTGGTATGTTGTCTTAGTGTTGGATCGGATTGGACTCAGATTCAAATTTTTCGGATTTGATTCGGATTTTAATCATCAATCAATTGTCGGAATTGAACTGTCCAATCCGACCCACACCTATTACAGAGTCATGTTGCCAAGAGGGTGATGACAGTGAGTGGGATAAGGGTAATATTCTAGGTTTTGGGCCATCTCACTCAATATAACTGAATGTTGAAAGTTTTTTGCAGCTGAAAATTTTTGAGAGAAGATTATATACATATTTTGGTGGTCAGAGTGCTGCATGGGAATCGCAGGGCTGCAGGTTCGATTCCTACCACAGGGTCTATATCAAGAACTTTGCACTTTTTCGCAACTGCTCCTGGTTAGGTCCAAAAATCTAGAATATTACTCTTATATCAAACACTTACATCACACTAGTATACATACATGAACTTGTGCTTAGCTCTTGGTAACTTGACTCTTTCTCAGTTCTCAGAGCACTGCACCCAAATCGCAGGGTAGCAGGCTAGATTCCTGCAAGAGGGCCTATATTATAACTGCTCCTGGTTAAAGTAGGTCTAAAATATGTATATTTTTCCATCTACAACAACAAACCTTCAACATTCAGGTATTAAACTTACAAGAATTTGTAATGGGGTTGTAATTTTTTTTGAACATCTAAAGGAGGGGTTATGAAGGTCAACAATTGCTCAAGAGAGGGGTTATGGAATTTTCGTGTTTGTGCCTAAAAAGCATCCAGCCCCTGCCATACCATAAATAATGACCGTTTTCAGATAAACATATTTTAAATACTCAAACAAATTTTAACAAAACGTTTAATCAATTTATGTTCTACAAAATTTGATAGAGAATGTAGATAAAACAATACTGTATAATTCTTGTGAAAATTTTATTTACTTATCGTATATGATTTATAATGGTAATTGAACTGAGTGGAGTGCAATTTGGTCCGAAATCAAATGCGTGATTTGTAATCACAAGTTTGATTTCAGACCAAAAATGCATGATACAAAGTTCAATTTCCACTTTATTATATTCGTTTTGAAATTTTAATATTTTTTAACTGGAAGCAGTATTTAATTAGTCTTTGTTTACAATTGACACACCCACAATACTCCCTGAAATGCCGTAGCATAGCAACAACATGAATTGTAATTTGACAAATTGACAAAGACTCGCTCAGGTGCATTAATGCTTTGGTCTCCATTTTGCATGAAGTGCAAATAGGTTAAAAATTCGAAAAAAATATTCAAGCTCTTCATAACTTCCGTTAAAGTATTTTAACATTTGTCCTAACAGTATCTTGAATTTAACCAATAGTTAGTTACCATTGCCAAGAAACCATGTGATATATTTGGCTAAAAATAGCATGTTAAATAGGTAGCCTACGTCAGTGGCTCTGCAGCAGTATAAATAATTCCTTAGAGCAAGCAAATTGATCTTGGTTTGAGCAATTTATGAGTGAGTATTACACAGTCTGTCATGCATGCTAGGATCATGCTACGAAAAGATCATGAGACTGTTTGAAAACGCTCCGTGTTTCACCGGAATAAATGGTTTTGAAACGAGCGGCAAGTTTAAGCATGTTTGTTTCCTTAACCAGTCTCCCAAATTTTCGGTCAATTCATGCGCATGACAATGAGAAATCATTTCATATTATTTAAATATGGCCGAATTTTGATTTGATAAACATGGAAAGACATCACATACTTAATAAAAAAGCTGAGAAAGATAAGTATTTTTGTTGTACTTTAAAAAAATATAGTTTCCAAGATTGGGGCTTCTTTATCATGATGTACCAAGGCAAAATATAAGTCGAAATATTGCCCGAATTTGTCAAAGTCCATTGTGCGGTGCCATTCCGACAAGTTTTAGTTTCCATTATACTTTGCATTTTTTGTCAAATAGTTTCGTAACTTTGTGCACAATAATGTCAATATTAATATAGTAATCAGCGACGTTTATACAAGGACAGGGCGATGGAGTTTCTACCGGGCAAAGCAGTTGCATTCAGCCAGTACCAGAAGAAGCTCAAAGCTTTGAGAGCGACGACGACCTGAGAATGACCCCACCACCTTTTGCACCAGTTATTCATAGAAAACCTTCACCCACACCCCTACCTGCAGACACCCAAAACAAAATGAAAAGGAAGAAAGTCACACAACAAATCATGTTGGAAATGCAGCTGGAAGTTCTGAAGCTGCAAAAGGAAATGCTATTACTGAAGAATGAGAAACTAAAGTTGCAGGTAGCCCAGTTGAAAGGACAAGCAACTTGCAATTCCTTAATGTCTTGAATGTCTTCCATAGAAAACTTGTAATTTTAATAACAAATTTTCCTTACTTTAATATTGATATGTTACATTATTTATTTATAAGTTATAATCTTTTTGAGCTTTATACAGGGGGGTTTTGGGGGAGGGGGGTTTTGAGATTATATATATATATGGGGGAGGGGGATATAATATATATGATATAATATAAATAAATAGTATAAATAATAAATATTTTGGGGTTTATTATGATCTTTCTTGCTACTAATGTGTCAATACTATTATATTTGATATAAAGTAACACACTTGTGTATTTTTATTAGTAGCAAAATACATAATTTATATTTTTCATTGTTCAAAATATTTTCATGGCAATTTTTTTATTTGTGTTGCTATTAAAAGTGAAATTTTTCCCCATGGTAGGGGTATTAGTAATCTTTTTACCTAAGCGGGAGGGGGCATTGAGCATTATGGTCACAAGGAAAACCCATGTCCCCACCATACCCCAAGGTTGGGGGGGTTACAATTGACAAGTGCATAATTGTAGTAAAGTACTATAGAATGTGGTGAACTAAGGCAATTTTCCCCATTGCCACATTTCCCAAATGACCAATTCTATCCATTTTACGGTAATTTACTAATTATTTTGCATAAACTGTTATTAGTGTTCAGTAAGCTATTGGCAATTGTTGTCTGGTGTTATAATGCATGCCAAATTAATTAAAAAAAGTTATTTGTGATATGTGCCCTGATTTGCCTTCCTGTGTCATGACCAGCATGTGGTTCAACTTCAGGCTCATCCACATTAATATCCTCATCTTCTTCTGGTTCATTAAACATGATTGCAATATTATGCAAGATTGCACAAGCACCAATCAACAAGCAGACTTTTTCTGGTTTCATCCTGATCTCTGAGTGTAGTAGGTGGAACCGTCTTTTCCATCGCCCAAATACTTGCTTGATCAAAACGTGTGTTTTCTTCAAAGACCGATTAAATGCCCTTTCCTTTGCTGTGGCAGGATCCAAGTAGGGTGTCATAAGGTAGGGTTTTAAAGCATAACCACTATCTCCCAACATGATTCCATCTTCTAGTGATGTGTGCTGCTGCTCTAAATGCTCCTGTATCTGAGATATATGGCTGTCATGGACACTTCCTGGCCATCTGGCAACCAGATTTATGAACTTTCCTAGTATTGAGAAATGAAATTTTCTATAACTGACTGTGAAGTATATTATATACAATTTAGCATTTGTTCTTACCATAGCAATTATAATAAAATGGACACAGTGTATAATACCTTGATCATCACAAATTGCTTGAACATTAATGGAATGATACCGTTTCCGATTCACATAGAAATTCTCGTGCAGAT
This sequence comes from Trachythela sp. YZ-2020, assembly GCA_016169945.1. NCBI lineage: Eukaryota > Metazoa > Cnidaria > Anthozoa > Malacalcyonacea > Clavulariidae > Trachythela > Trachythela sp. YZ-2020. Next base: position 771,636 of record JADLSH010000393.1, on the reverse strand, counting down.
GTGGCGCCTGGATTCGAATATGCGTGCAGTCTATACAACCAATAAAGCCTGGGAAACGGGCCATATTGTTAAAACCCATTTTTAATACTCTCTTTCTCTTCATTTGACGGCCAATGGATAAACTGATCTCGTTTCTTTGAAAGAGCCATACATACGTCTCGTACTACTCGTGATACTGTGGACTTGTCAACACCAAATGTGTCCCCAATAACCTGTAGGAAGCTACCGCAGCGTGATGAGGACTTGGACGTCGGGAAATTGGTGCAAAATTTCTGTTAGTGTCACGAACAAGGTCATTGTATAGTAAATTAGTAATATAATTTATTGCTTGGCTACCAAATCTGTACCGAATTCGCAAATCTGAGTCAGTTAAACCTTGCATATTTAAGTTATCATGACGATATCGCCGTTCTCTGCATAGGAAATTCCGTATTGGCGCAACAAATTGTAAAATATCCGCCATGATATTAATGATATTTTGCAGTTAACCCAGGGTTAAAAAGTGAACCCACCTAGCTGGGTGGGTTAAAATTTTCGTCCATTTTAACCCAGGGTTAAAACTAATCAAGCTTTGTGCAACGCAAATTAACCCAGGTTTAAAATTTAAACCTGGGTTAAGGAATTTTAACCCTAGGTTAGCGTTAACCGGCTTTTGAACAACCGGCCCCTGACGTCTAACCTCAAACTGCAGTTTGAGGTTTGAAGTAAAAATTTTAAACCTCAATCTTAAAGTGCATATGTCACAATTACCATTTTTTTCTCAAAAATCGGCCGTGACGAGACAATTCGAATGATATACATCATTCTTTAAACAGATAAATACTTCCAGAGATATTTTGGCTCAAACATGCCAAAAAATGGGTTTTTCAAAACTTGGCCGGGAGAAAAGAGGCTGAGTACGAATAGCAGCGATGACGTCAAATCGGGAAGTCATGTTTTGTTTATATTATAAAACAATATAAAATATAGTCATGTTGGAAGCGAAAAACTGCCGAAATATTCAATTTTCTGGCATATACGTTTGGAATTCGCCTTCAGGATTTTACGCAATAGAAAGGTGAACATTGCCGTTCCCAGAATTTGGTAAAATATTTTCTATAATGACGAGAACTCAAACGGTGCGAGTCTAAAATGTCGGCTGCAAGCCTGCAAATGAGGTCATGGACCCTTGCTGGACTTCGGCAAATTTACTCAAGTAATTTACATGAAGAAAATTAAAAGGTAAAGGGATATGCGCTTGGATGCCTTGTGAGAACGTAGTAATAGACGAAAAGTCTGGAATGTAGAAACAAGTTAGTAAATTGAAATTTGCAATTTTGTATTAAATTGTGCTACCTTGAATATATTTTGTGCAGGATGTGCCACAATTGCCCAGTATAAAAGGAATATATAGCATAAAATAAAAAACAGTCATGGGAGATGATGTATGACTATTGACTTCAGATTGACCACATGTCTTAACATGTTTATAAACAAACTTTTTGTGCTTGCATTCTCAGTGTCTATAAAGTATATTAAATTATCAAACAATTTTTACATTTGATATTGTTCAATATATTGCTTATAAATGGTATTTATAATAATAGTGACATCATTTATATGCTTCTGTAGGAAATAAACACGAAGATGAACAGAGAAATGAGGCTTGAATGAAGATAATTCAGACTCATAAGACATCACATAACTTGTTAATTTACTTGTCTAATAATTACCTGTATCTCTGTTATTTGTATGATCACTGTTTAGTGAAGGCATATTAGTGATATAATAGGGTCCTGAAAGAGGTTGGGGGGTGGGGGGTACTAATCCCAGTTTTATGGCCCAAATTTTGACCAAATTCCATAATCCCATCCTTTGTTCTGCTCAAATCCCAATCCCATTTTCTATTGTTTATTTGTTGTTGGTGTCCCAGTGCATAAAGCTCCCAGCTCCCATTTTACCCCTTCAGGACCCTCATATAAGGATAATCAGTAATCTGCCCTAATGCTCCCTATACTCGTTATATTGTTATGTTATGTGCACAAATATATTTCTTGTTTGACCCCAATCACAACCCTATTCCTACCCTCTTGTGACTGTAACATAATGATATCAACCAATTTCCTTATTACTGATCAAGGGATACCCATTAACAGATTTTCATAATTCAGTTGTAAGAGTATGGCAAACATATTAATAAAAAATTAATCACAAAAACAAATAAATATGTTTATGACCATCCATTCTATGTTTTTCATTTGACTAGTTGTATTTAGCATTTTAGAATACATTAGATTTTTCCTTAATCTCAAGGCAAATGCCCATCTAAACAATACAATTAGTCGTACTTGATTTTTATCCAGGTATACGTAGTTGATAAACATGACTAAAGAAGCCACATTTCAACCTACCACTGACAAGTAAAATTGTCTGGTGTTAGATAGAATAAGTAAAATACTAAGGTAGGGCACATCTGACCTGAATAGGAACTCTGGTGGTGTTAGTCATTTTCATACATAGGCAGATTTTCTGTGCACCCCCCCAAAAATATTTTGCACCCCCCCAAAACGTTTTCCCACCTCACCTAGAGGAATTTTCACCCCCCCAAAAAAAATTAAATGCTCATTGGGATAAATGGCAGTAGTGTGATTGAAATAAAGAGTTTGAACTAAGTAAGATTAAAAACAAGGATTTTGAACTAAATAAGACCAAAAATCTCAACTGTGGCCCCAGACCCCTCTGCAGCTTGCTTGGCGATGCTACGCATCCTGTCGCTCACCTCCCCCCCTAAATTTTTGGCACCCCCCCTAAATTTTCGGCACCCCCCGGAGCAAAATCTGAAAATCCGCCTATGTTTTCATATGTCAGAATGAGCCATAAGTACAACCCCTGGCTCAACAAAAGCTGTCACTAGTGTTGCACTACAAGCCGAGGCCTACACTTGGTCAGTTTTTTGCTTCACTGATTTTCTGAGTAGTTTAATCAGCAATTCCATAAACCAAACTGGGCCACAGCGAGGCTTAGGTATGCATGCAGTGTATATTCATAAGATATACATTACACTGTATAAAAGGAAGGTGGCTGTGTGGAAAGTTACATGGAATTATAACTTCATTTATTAAAGAGTTGACACGGTTTCATTGCACTTTACATGATACTGAATAGTGGCAAAAGACCTGCCCATAGAAATAACAGATATCTACTATTTCTATGGACCTGCTACATTGCACTACACAGAAACCAAATAAATATATATTAAATGTCTTGCCCCATAACACTCCTCATACTAGGATGTTCAATGGTGGATATAGAAAAATATATAGTAACAATTAAATGTATAGTAATGCAATGTTGTCTCTGCCATCTGTGACATTCCTTGGGCTATCCAACACATTGTGGCCTCTCATCAGCTGATGATACCATACATTGTAAATGTAATATTGCTCTGTGACCTTGTGTCTGTCCTTGTGTTCTGACTTGCTTAGCATTAGATACTATAAAATACAAGATGAAAAAAAGATGTTTAATATATATCATTCTACCAAGTATATCTATGCTTAGTAGATTTTTGTAGACGATGGTGGTATGTAGTTTTCATCTATTTTTTGTTACAATACAATTAAACTTACCAGTTCCCATAAATACTTCATTTTGTATGGCTTCCTGACTCCTCAACGGCTTCAAAGCGGAGTATACGCTTCCTATACTCATCTCTGTTCCTTCGACTCCGATCTCAAAATTGACAAAGTATGAGAGATTTCGCCCACATTCTGGGAACGGCAATGTTCACCTTTCTTTTGCGTAAGGCGAATTCCAAACGTATATGCCAGAAAATTGATTATTTCTGCAGTTTTTCGCTTCCAACATGACTATATTTTATATTGTTTTATAATATAAACAAAACATGACTTCCCGATTTGACGTCATCGCGGCTACTCGTACTCAGCCTCTTTTCTCCCGGCCATGTTTTGAAAAACCTATGTTTGAGCCAAAATATCTCTGGAAGTATTTATCCGATTAAGGAATGATGTATATCATTCGAATTGTCTCGTCGCGGCCGATTTTTGAGAAAAAAATGGTAATTGTGACATATGCACTTTAAGGTCTCTATTGATTATACTAGTGGCACAAAAATTCCTGAATTATCGGTCCATAGTGTTTGCAAATTATTACTGAATCAGAAACTAACCTCAGGGCCAGCTGACTTACCTTATTGGTTCTGGAACAACTATGCATACGATATCATGCCTGTAGTAATTACCATCTTCAATAGCTTGATTAAGGTTGGTGTTGTTCCAGACATTTGGAAATTGGCAAATCTTTTACCACTCCCAAAAGAAAATCCTCTAACTGAAACTAACCAACTGCGATCTATTTCATTGACTATGGAAAATTTCATTCACAAAGATCAATATGCTTACATAAAGGGTTACAATTCCACAATGGCACTAATCAAAGCCCAACACACTTGGTTGGAATGGCTGGATGGAGCTTCAGCAAAGCTTTCGACACTACTGCACAAGATTTTATGTAACAAGCTGAAGATACTACCTATAAACCCTTATATTATAAACTGGGTCATTAATTTCCTGACATATAGATGCCAACGAGCTGTTGTCGATGGCATAAAAACAGAGTATTTACCTATAAATCATGGGGTCCCTCAAGGAACAGTATTGGGGCCAATCTTGTTTTCAATCATGATCAATGACATAAGACCTGTCTCGCCTTCTAACCTAATCGTCAAATTTGCAGATGATATTAATTTAGGGGTCAAAGTTACAAACGATAATGACACTTCGGTAATAGAAACTAAAAATATTAGCAACTGGGTGGATGCTAACCGTATGAAACTGAACTATAAGAAGACATGGGAGATTGTTATACACAGAAAAATATCATGTCCACGTCCTGAGCCGTTACCTACGATATCTCGTAAAGCTGGTTAAAAATTATTGGGGTAACATTCCAAGAGAATATTGTTATTGGGGTAACATTCCTAATTATTGGGGATAGCCTGTAGTAGAATGTACATTGTCCAGATTTGTAAATACTATGGGTTTTCCAGGAGAGAGTTGGATCTTCTTTTTCATAGCCTCATTCTATCAATACTAATATTTGGCATAGAAGTTTGGGGATGTGCGTCTTACTCCAAGTATTAGATCAAATTGACAAATTTTTAAATCGCTCATATAATAACGGCTTATTGACCGAGCGTGAGGTCTGTACTGTGAAATATCAGACAGAGGTTTTTTAGTATGGACCGAGCGACAAAGGAGAAAGGTCCATGCAAAAAAACAGAGGTCTGATATTTCACAGTACAGACCAAACAAGCGAGGTCAATAATCGGTTTATTATGTGGCTGAACTGAGTCTGTGAGCATATGCTGTTCGCGCAAAATAAATCGCCTATCGTCAGTTTCACTGGGTAACAATATACAGTAGGCATGCATACTCAATCAAAAACAATTTGGTTGTTTGAAACGTTTTATCTGTAAATTTTAATGACACACAAGTTTGCAAGGGTGAAATATCTAAGAAAACCATTATGCACAACATCCGGGACATCGGTCCAGATACGGAGAATACGGACCACGGTCCGGATATGGGCTTTTACGAATTTTGAAAAGCCATATAATGAATATGGATATCTTCTTCAACATTCATCTATTGTGGACATTTTAAATACAAGAGATAGAAAATTGTGGGGGGAAAATTACCACAGATCCTAATCATGCCTTACATGTCTTGCTGCCACCTAAACACCAATTGGAACTACTTAATCGCGGACACAATTATGAACTACCGAGTGTTCGCAAGAAAGATTCTAAAGGGCGTTTTTTAAATAGATGTATTTTTACTTTGTATAATGTCATAATGAGAATATTTTCGAGTAATAGTAATATGCTTTATCATTATATTATTCATAATAATATAATAATGTAATTTTAGCAGTATCTTAATAATCATTATACTAAATTTTAATTCATTCTGTAGTTAAGCTTTATTTTGTAAGCCCACACATTTGTTGTGAGGCGTTGCCATTTAAATTGGTTAATAAAGATTAATAATAATAGTAACATATGTTGGATGGTTAGTGTTTTTGTGAAGTTTTCTGCAGCTATATATTTGTGATTTTTTTCTAAGTACGGCTTCAAGCTTACAGCTATATACAGCTAAAAATATTTATTAAACTAAACTAAACGAATATTAGTATTAGTGAATCTTACAATTTTAGCAATACTCATATTAGTCTAGGACCTGTATAGGAGTTTGTATGCGTTTCATTTAGCACAGGCAATCTCAACTGTTTTAGGGTAAAATGACCATGGCGGTCAACATGGCATATGTGCCAAAACCTGAATCCGGGACGAAAGTCCTGAAAATGACCCCGCCCTGAAACGGCAGTGCCGACATAGCTCTACCTTCCGAAAAGCAAAAGCGACAGCCTTTCTGAAGTGCTTATAGTGTTTAGAAGGGTTGCTTTTAGGGGTGTTATTGGAAGGAAAAATTTGTCTAATTATAATATTTTAGAAGAAAATGACCATGCACCACCCCAGGTCAACTGCTAATTATGCATGAAATAACTAATATACCTGGCAGAGATTAAATTTTCTTATTTCCTAAAAATTGTTATCATGGGATGAAAAACTATGCTTAATTTAGTATAATTATTGTAGATTTCATAAGGACTGACATTGTTTTGTTTAAATATAATACATTTTATTTCACTTACCCCCCACCAAAACACGATTTCAGCCATATTTTGCCGTCTTGTTTGCTTTTTATCGCCGAGTCTTGCAAGTATCATCCAATTGTTGTACTTTTACATAATGATAGATGGCTAAAGAAGATTTCAACCAAGTTTCGTCAAGTTTTGAAGCAGTGCAGTGTATTTTATCTTCGATGTTGTGTCCTTAGATATTTCGTCAAATATGCCGCCATTGCAAGCCTCGCAGCTTCTCTGCCCGATAAATGCCACTTCTTCTTCGTCATATGTATTTAGATTACAGTATCCAAGAGTACTTCATTGTAGCATAGTCCCAATCGAAAAATTGAAAACATTAGTTGCACTTGAAAGGAAACTCCACAACACATTTAGGATCAGAATCAAAACAAAAGTTTTAAAAATAATTTGAAAGTCACGCACAATCTTCGCGAAATCTCCTCGTGGACTACTTAACAGGGGGGGGGAATATTTTCACGAAACGTTTTGTTCGCCACCACAGAACCCAAGTAAATATATTATATTTATTGTATTTTTATGATTTATGATAAAAACAATAAATTTTTGCCGTATTTTCTATTGTTTTTATCATAAATCATAAAAATACAATAAATATAATATATTTACTTGGGTTCTGTGGTGGCGAACAAACGTTTCGTGAAAATATTCCCCCCCCTGTTAAGTAGCCCACGAGGAGATTTTCACAAGATTGTGCGTGACTTTCAAATTATTTTTAAACTTTTGTTTTGATTCTGATCCTAAATGTGTTGTGGAGGTTTCCTTTCAAGTGCAACTAATGTTTTCAATTTTTCGATTGGGACTATGCTACAATGAAGTACTCTTGGATACTGTAATCTAAATACATATGACGAAGAAGAAGTGGCATTTATCGGGCAGGGCTAGTAGGCTCGAGGTTTGCAATGGCGTATATTTGACGAAATATCGAAGGACACAACATCGAAGATAAAATACACTGCACTGCTTCAAAACTTGACGAAACTTGGTTGAAATCTTTAGCCATCTATCATTATGTAAAAGTACAACAATTGGATGATACTTGCAAGACTCGGCGATAAAAACAAACAAGACGGCAAAATATGGCTGAAATCGTGTTTTGTGGGGGTAAGTGAAATAAAATGTATTATATTTAAACAAAACAATGTCAGTCCTTATGAAATCTACAATAATTATACTAAATTAAGCATAGTTTTCATCCCATGATAACAATTTTTAGGAAATAAGAAAATTTAATCTCTGCCAGGTATATTAGTTATTTCATGCATAATTAGCAGTTGACCTGTGGTGCATGGTCATTTTCTTAAAAATATTATAATTAGACAAATTTTTCCTTCCACAATAACACCCCTAAAAGCAACCCTTCTAAACACTATAAGCACTTCAGAAAGGCTGTCGCTGCTTGCCTCGGAAGGTAGAGCTATGTCGGCAGCGCCGTCTACAGGGCGGGTTTCAGGACTTTCATTCGGGATTCAGGTTTTGCACAATATGCCCGCCATATCATCCATGGCCATTTTACCCTAAAACAGTTGAGACAATTTGCGCGCTTAACAAACCGCATACACTCCCTATACATGTCCCAGACTATATAGTCACTTCTTAAAATAGCAATTTACAAGAAATGGATGGAATCTGTATGTATAGCCCCAGTTTGTGTTAAATTGTCCATTCAAAAAAAAATGTTTCAAAAAAATGTTTCAGTAAAAAACCATTAAACGTCATTTGGCTTTCTTCTTTCCGGATTCAGGTTTGGCACATTTTTGGCACATACTGCCATGACTGGGCCATGCTAATTTACCCTCAATTGCCTTGAGATTGCCTGCGCAACAAACTCCTTTACTCTCAGGTCTCAGACTATATAGCTCAGCTTCGAAAAAAAAATAAAAAAAGGCAGAAAAATGCATGGAATCTGTGGCATAGTAGCCAGTTTGTTCGTTAAATTGTCCATTCAGCAAAATGTCTTTCAAAAAAATGTCTTTCAGTAAAAACCATTAAACTGATGAAGTCATAAGTAGAGGTAAAATGAGAGAATATTTAGAGATAATATAATGTAATAATACAATATATAATAACATGAGAATGGTTCCACATAGCTCAAAGATTCCATCAAGGCCCTTTTTCTCAATACACCAGATATTATCTGTAATACAGAATATAATAATACAGAATGGACCTAACATGGCTTCAAAGATTCCATCAAGGCCCTTTTTCTCAAAACTAGGTTACTTAAACATAGCAAATTACTATTTTCAGTACGCCACCTGCATGTATAGAAAGATCTTGCGACATTGAAAAAGTATATAAAAATTTATATTGGAGAGTAGATGTTGTTAATTGGTCAATATATGATTGTATGTAAGAATGAAATATGTTTTCTAGTAGGACAGACAGATCCTTCAGGCAACGGCAGTGAGGAGTTTATCGATGAACAGTTGGTCAATATATTGGTTAATTGGTTACTGAACCGGAAACAGTTCAAGGCACACCCTTCATGGTATGCAATCTATCCAGATCGAGTGTACCAATATACCGGCCAAATAATAAAAATTGAAAGACTGTTATGAAACCGTATTTTGTTTTACAGTTATGGTGACAAAAGTTTACTTTTCAAGCTCTTTGACAGTAAAGGTGAAACAGATGGAGTTCAACCATTGAAAATGAACTCTGTGCACTTGTGAACTGCTTCACTGGTCTAACAAGGAAATCTTCAACCCACTCATCACCAGCCAGTTGCTTCCCCTTCTTACCATCAAGGTTAACAGTTCTGTTCCTTTGGTACATAAGGCGGTATGCATATGGCCACTTTGCTATTGCATTTAACAGTGTGGGTAAATGCTTCATCACGGTAATTTATTTTACCCATTTGTCAGAAAAGAGCAGGCAAAAGCATCCAGACACCCTCAATTGCACAACCATTTCCATTTCTAGTTAAAATATATATAACAATTATATATGCATTTTCATAACAGTGCCACTATATGTGTACTGAAAGCTAGAAATGAAAGCAAGCATTGGTGTTCATTGAGCTACTGAGACAAGACTAGGAAAGACAGTATACCATTGTAGAGTGTAGTGGATAGACTGAATATAGCATGTCTATCCACTCACTCACTCACTCACTCACTCACTCACTCACTCACTCACTCACTCACTCACTCACTCACTCACTCACTCACTCACTCACTCACTCACTCACAATAAAGGGGTGAAGTGGTAAAAGGCAACCTTGAAGCAGGTCTATTTTTAATTAAGATCTTTTTCAAAACTAATTTACACATACAGTACCTACAGATTCCTTATACCATCGTGTTATTGGTATCAACTGGTTGATCACTTGTGAGTGATAGCAAAATACAGCATCCTGTTGTTCTTGTCCTTTCAACCATACTTTGAACTTTTCCAGTAAGATCTGATTGTGGACCTGGGAAGAAGGAGGACTTTTTAAATGTTTTAATCATGGCAATAGACAGACCATCATCATAGTCCAAAATAGCTTCCTCGTTGTTGTTGTCCTTGAACTTCAATTTAAATGATGAGGGATTGACAGTTGGTCTTTTCATGATGTGTTCTACAACATGCCAAAACCCACCAGGACCAGAAATGCGTGCAATACACTCATTAATATAACCACGACTGTGGAAATCTCCGCCACCAGGTGTGTGACATCCGTAAACATCAGGACAACGGTTTGCACAACCTTGTATGAGAACAGTGTTCTTTTGATCTCCAACATTTATGTTTAGTTGTCGTACAACATTTGGGGGCTTGCTAGCACTTCCACTTTTACTGCACATACTCTCATTAGGGATAGACTTATGAAAGTTTGATTTCATATAATTAATTATTTCTTCTTCTTCTTTTATTTTGTTCTGAATTAACTCAACAATGATTGTATTTTCCTTCACTTTTGCTATTTCAAGTGGGGTAGCAGTGTCGTGAACAAGGCGCGAATTACCGTTCATCGATGCTACATGAATTACACTTCTTTCGAATTGGTCTCGTGCTGGAAGCCATGTTTCCTTCAGAGAATAAATTCTTTCATTTAGAAATGTGTCACTTGTATTTACTGAACCAAGATCTCGCAATACATTGAACAACGAATTGAACCGTTTATGTAATTCTTCGTTTGCTTCTTTAATGCCTATTTTACATATTAATTGTGGCCAATCTAGCTGTTCCATATTCATGACTTCAAGTAATGTCCACCATGATATGAATATAAACGGGGGGGTGCGCAAAGGCTAGTGGTACTAATGGCAAGAGTCGTGAAGGGGTAAAATGGGAGCTGGGATTTACCTGCTTCAACACTTGATATTTAGAAAAGGAATGAACTAAAAAGTCATTATACATTAAACATATTCATGTCTTATTTCTGTTCAATCGTGGTCACTACCGCTTGAAACGTCCTCATCAAGCGCAACTAATACTTCCGCTGAATCAGTGTCGTTAGAGTGTTCCCCAATATTCTCACTCTCTTCTCTCAAGACACTTTCATACAGCCTTTGTTGTTTCTTGTGTTGCTCGAGACTCTTCATAAAGGCGAAACGTTTGTACGCCTTGCCAAGATCAAATTCTTTTCCCGAACTTTTAAGAGGAAGGAACTTGGATTTCTTTTCTCGTTTGAATCCAAACTCGTCAGAAAACAGGTCCAAATTGCTCGCCACACACCGACAGTATTGCATTGGTTTTCGTGAGATATTGGCAGTGGAAATATCTTTGTCTTCTTTGTTGCAAGATCTGTGAAGTCTTCTTCGAGTGGCGGAACGTTTATCTTGAATACTTTATTGTCGACCCGCTGATTTATCTTCAACTCAGCAGTATCAGCAATTTTTTTTAGATCCTCACTGGATGCGGACTGTATTTGCTCAACTGGTTCAGGGAAGACGTTTAATGCCAAATCCATTTTCCTCAATAAATTTCGCTCTTGGTACGAAGTCCATTTGCGGTTTAGTTCTTCATGGCTTTCTAAAAGAAAAAAGGCATGTTACTAATAATATATGCATTCTGTTTATCTCTTCAATCAGCACGTTCACATTCATTTTGGCTTACTATGTACAGAGAACATAGTCATAGGCATCACACAGGTTTTTGACTACATATCTATATCATTAATAAGAAACAGATTTTCTTGTCAAAATTTGTTTGGTTATCAAAAACACTTACCGATCTTAGTATCCTCGTAAACAAGTTCCTTTACAGGTTTCTGTGCATTTACAGCCTCTCTTTCATTGAAATGATGTTCAATACCACTAACATCTGCTTCTCGCCAACCACAAACTGTGAAATCCCACATCTTTCCTTGCTTGATTTTCTCCTTTTGTAACTTAGAGAGCCTTAGATGCCGGAGTGATGTGCGACTGATCTGCATGTTATCCTGATAGGTCACCAAGGGTAGGTCATTAGATAAACGCTGACTTATTACGTCTTTATAATTTGACAACTGAGTTTTGAGAATACCAATTCTAAATAACGAAATGTAATTAAAAGTTGGGTTAAATAATATCGCAAGACGTTGCTGTAGAGACAGCACAATTCATGAACAAAACCAGCTCTCGTTCATTTGATATTTATGTGTCAAACAGGGTTCACATATTTTAGCTTTAACCCATTGACATGACAGTACTCTACCACTTGCAAGTAAAATTGTCTGAATTTAGACAGGGTGAAATAATAAAGTAGGCCGCACCAGGGTTAAAGAATGTAACATCATACTTTTCATTCCATGTACTATTATAACTGACAGTATCAATTTACTGTACTTAATCCTTGACATTACATATATTTACAGTTCAATTAACTTTATGCACCAGTCTGTGGTTTGTCCCATGTGGGAATCAGGCATTGATGGTTTGGGGGATAGACCACACTTATGCAAGGTTCAGGGAAAACTAGTGACTTGTGCACCAACATATACAGCATATAACAACAACATATGTGTTAACTTTACATACAGTGTGGGAAATTATTCAGACAAACCCAGACGTTGAAGCACTTGTATCATTGATGGCCCTGCTCCATAACAAATACATAACAAGCCAAATATCAATGGAATGTAATTCTTGCTGTGCTGATCTCGAATGTCAATCATTGAGGCCAAAAGATGTACTGCAGCTTTCATCTTCATATTTTCAGTCTTAAGAATATTTCTTGACGTATTGTGTGTCAGAACGAGCTGTTCTAAAATAGCAGTTATTGTTGGACATGTATTCTTGATACCAACAAGTAATTGTTCAAAAAGGAGGGGATGGAACACTTCACTAATGTTTCTCGACTTGTTCTCTCGAATCTTGAGATTAAATAGATGCTTTGCTTCATTTATCTCTGACAAAATTGCATTTTTTTCAGACAATGACAATAGTCCACCAAGAAAATTCCCACTAGAAATAACTTCCTGTTGCATTTTAATAACATGTTCTTGTAATTTGATGATCTCCTGTACGTTTGCTTCATACTCATTCACTGCTTTCTTATAAGCCAGCAAGTTGTTTTCTGGACAATCATCAGTCTCTTCATCATGTGATTGGATCGTTTTTTCCAACTGTACTGTCTCAAGTGACAACTCATACATAGACATAAAGTCATCGGAACCTAAAAACAAGGACATAAAGTCATAAATATCAAAGACTACCTGCAAAAAATGTATATAAAAAGTGTTTTTTCGCCACAGGTTGAGGTATGAAAGAAGTGGGAAATGTTTTCTCACACACTGCTGGGTGCCTGGCGGAAATTCGATGAGTTTTGCTCGCAGGCACTAAATAATATTAATAAGCCCTGAATTGTGATTTGTCTGAATAAATGCAGGCCGGTGCTGCAACAGCTCCCAGCTGTGTGTGAGAAGAAAATTCTATTAAAATGGAATGTCAATAGTTTTCAAAATATTCTTTCTATATGATATCTGCATGTATTTATTTTGTCTACATGTAGCATATAAAAACTAAAGGGTATATTACTTGCAGAAGCACATTGTGTTGCATCTTCTTCTGTAAAAGCACCTGAGCCCTCAAAATGCAAACCTATAAAATATTAATATACAATAACAGTTCAAATAACATTTGACTTGATATCACAGGTATTTATGTAAATTGTAAACATGGCTCGAAGTTATCTGTATCAATATTAATCATTACAAACAGTCAAACAATAATGTAAGTTACATACTCTTTCTCACTTTACTTGGCTGTTCAATAACAGGATCAATTTGTTTCATATCTTCTGTAAAAAAATTGAAAATGCAATATACCTATGGTTTACATATATAAGGTGCACAATATAAAAATACCACTATATACTGTTATTATTAGTTCAATAGGTTAATAATTAGTATAGTATTAATGAACATATAGATATGATATACTGTATACCTATGAATAAGCAGTATGCGTTGTTACAGTATGCGACATTAAAAATAGTCTGCACATTTCATACCTTCTTCTCCTATCAATATTTCATTGTCAATGAACATCAGTCCTCGATAATATGCTCTTGAAATAGAAAATATTCATATCACTTTGGGTTTTCAGATAAATCCCAATGAGTCCCTAGGCTACAGTTATTAACATGCTTTTGCACAGAGGATAGCTGACAGCATATCATACAATGTTACATCAATGTTCTACCTTTTCTTCTTTCCCATGTACTCAACCTTTCTTCCATATGTTTTTGATATGAAACTCACAATGTTTCCTCTTTCAAACCCATGCTCCTCAGGATATTTACTATGTAGCTTTTCCACCAGCTCATCGCATCAGTAGCCATTGTTTTAGAAATAACCTGCTCTAATGCATCTTTTAAACTGGCCTTAAATTTTTGGTAACCAGGTTTCACTAGTGGGGTAAAATAAAATGATCTGCTCAATATTTATAGTCAGTATGTGGGTTTCACTATTAAGCATTATCATGCAGCAACGCCAGCAAGTGGTGGTCAACCTGCAGTTGTCAAAGTGAGAAAATCATAATTATTTTCATTGTAGTCTTGTATTTGAAGGCGAATAAACAGAATTGGACAGATGTAGTTTAATTTCCTTGCCCCTATAAGTGTCAACATTTAGAAGTTAGGTTGACCACCATCTGCTGCCCTATAATAAACACGTGGTGAAACCCCCAATCGAAGGTATACATTTTCGCATGAGTTTAGTCACTTTATATTATTTGTATATAATGTATAAAAACAAATATATAATAAAGTTTATAGCAGTATAAACATACCTATTCGCTTGGTTCCTCCAGGAGTATATATAATCTTTCTTGTCTCTTGTTCTCTCTGAATATTCGAGCAAGATGTCGACGTCGTCGCAACGTTTGTAGTTGTAGCTGTTAGGCATACAGAACTCCTTTGACTTTCTAGTCCATGCTTCTTCGATTTCCGAACGCTTTTTGCTTATATTTCTTATTACTTTCTTGTATTCTAGACTACAAACAGGTATTTGCGTTCTAGAATATCGCCGAATCTTTGAAACACTTTGTTTGCTCTCGGCCATGTTGTTTCAAACATCGAATACAGCAAGGAGCAAAAATTTCCCTACCCTACCCCGGGTGAATTGTCAGGTCCATTGAGGTGAAGAGCCGTGTCCAACCTGTCGATTTTTGGCAGGCAACTCTCCCTTCCTCCTTTTTCCGCTTTCGCCCTACTATTATCCCTCTACGTCCTGTATCACCCCCAATATTCCCACGTAATCCCTTTTCCACATTTACGACAACAACATTTATAAGAGTATTTTACAGTATATCATTGTATTTTATCGTTTTTTTTGTGTGAAATCTTTCGCTATTATGAAATATTAGTTGAACACACAGTTGTCTGCGGAGGAGGCTAGGACTAACCCGTGGCTAAGTAACATTAATATACAAATAATTAGATTGGTAACCTTTCTGCGGTTTAAAATAACTCTATGCTTTGAAGAGTTTAAACGAAATTCCTTCACTTTTGCTCAGTCTTTACACAGTTTTTGTTCCTTCATTTGTGCTTCAATAATGTTGACTTTTGTTGATTCTTGAGTGAGCTCATTCAAATTTCTTCTTTGTTGATCACTAAGTTGTCCAATACAAGTAGCGTTTAGCGAACTATGTTTACTATCTGACTTGAGTTTAAAGGAAAAGGAGGAAATGTCGAGTCTACTGTAGTATCTCTAAAAGACTCTTTGTTAAGGGTTAATCTGCTTGAAGAGTTAAAAGTGCCAATCACTTCATATCCAGGTTCCATGTCAGCCAGTTGATAGGAGCATACAGAGCCCTGTGGAAAATCGCCAAGTTGTTTTTGAATATTCGTATTTGATGGAGATTCAAGTAAGTGAACAAGTGGAATTTTGGGGTTTATGTTGACCAAACGTTGTTGAACGATGATAGTTCTGATCTGTCTTTTAGTGGGTCCATTCTTGCTGATTGCATCACTGGTTCAGGTTTCATAACACTTCTAGGTATGTGCCATTTCTGGGGTAACATAGTGCATGAAAATTCTGGGACTGACTTTATTCCACACATTGTACAGTGACTTATCAGATACAAAGCGGCAAAAAAATGGTTGCACAAGCCTTGTTGTCCTGCCACGCAAGAGCAGGACGTATCTTTGACGATAACCGTTTGTACACTGCTCCTTTGTTCCAAATGAATCCTAATCTTGTGAGGTGGGTCCTTTTTTTCATTGACCGATGACAATTTAATTTAAAATACAGCTGTATTGATTTATCTATTGATATTGGTATGTAGCCTGAGGAAAAATGTAGAACATCTAGAAACTCAAATATTAGATAAACTTGGTTTTCGCTTCAGTGTGATTAGTAGGCATGTTAGCGAAAACAATCCTTCAAATTGTGATCACAAGCAGAAACGTGGCACAACGATAGATTATGATGTCAAGAATATGGAATGGAAGGGTTGCCCAAAATTTGAGCAGCGAAAAGTGCTCATTTAGGACATCAAAAATCTAAGATGGCGGAATGGCTGACCGATGACATCAGTTAAATGACGTCATCAACTTAATTAACACTGTAATCACTTTTACACATTACATATATACTTAGTGCTTCAACCAATCTCAAAACATAGAAATTGAACTAACAGAGTTTGATAAATGGACCTAGTTTCAAACTCGTACCCAGGCTCTTCGCTGCAGAACATTAAAAACAAAAATGTTCCTAGATTTTGTTTTTCGTTTCATTTTGTTTTTCGTTTCATTTTCTGTTTGTAATAACTTTATTGTTTATTAATAATGGGAGAACTTGGTTTTGGAATCAATGTTGGAACCATATGACCCTCGATGAGCATTTTGCCTACCAGTGAATGTAGTTACAGACAATAGCAGAAGACTCCAAATGGGTATGAATTCATCATCCTCCTTCATCCATTCCCAATTCATTGGATCCAGTTCAATTCTGTGGGCTTCGAGACATTTGTACCACTTCTGCACTTGTAAAACTGATCGCTTTACATATAGGGCCGCTTCCCACAGCATCATGGGTAGCACAGCCATTGAGTTGAGCCTGTTTCACAACAGGTCAAGGTCACTGTTGGTACTCGCATGAGATCGGCAGTGTGCTCAAATAACTCATGTAAGTTGAGATTCTCTCCTGTGCTTCGAGGGTTTTCCCCGGGTACTCCGGTTTCCTCCCTCTAATACTAACCCTTAGGAACTAACAATGGGGCCACAGTAATTGGCTGACGCTGTTGTGGACTTGAGGCGAAGTTGAATAAAAAAAAATCATTAATGTTTGTGAGAAAAGTGAAAAATGCTTTCAAAGAATGCTGGCAACAACTGCTGGAAAGTTTTGTCATTAGCACTGTTAAGACATTGTTCTGGGTGCTTCTGATATGTCATCATTAATGACTATGTTTATGGCCTGATTAAAGAAATTCTCAATTGCTATTGCAAAATGCAGTTGTACCATCATCATGGCAAGGAAACCAGGGCCTTTTTTAACGGATAAGCTATTTTGGGCCCCCAGTGAAGGTCCCTTTTGTCCAAAATATAAGCAAAAAGGGAGAAAAACTGAGTTTAGAAGAAAGTTATGGTATTAATCTGGCTCCATTTAGATGGGATATTTAAAAAGTGTCTCTGAAAATCAGGAAATCAAGCCACAGAGACTAAAAGAATACAAAAGACCCAAGACCCCCCTTCAGCTTCCCACATTTTCCCATAACGATTTCTTAAAAAAGGCCCTGAAGGAAACCACAGCGAAGTTATCCAAGTTGGTTCTTTTCAACCAGCAATACATGTATATCTGAAATTCTGATTGATCATTGAGCTCTTCAGACAGTGCCCTAAATATGCAACAAAAGCATGAAACTGCTAACAAAAAAAATCATTGATAAGATACAATTCCTTATAATTGATGTATAAACAGATTAATCGTATATTAAAATATAACATCATCCCAACAAATAAGGTAATTAAAAACTTACCACAGCAACTGATCGGTCAACTATCGGTGTGATACTGTGTTCTCCGTTGTAGCCTGTTTAGTTAGTCAAGTTAGCGAAATAGATGTTCAGAGTTGTCGCTGGATGTTTGTAATATCGTCAGTATTCTTAACTAAATGGTCCAACGTTTAAATATCATCTTATCCTTGCCATGTTGGCCTCCATGGACGACGAGTCTGGTTCATATCACTTCACTCCTGGCACTCGTTAACATGAGCAAAGGTCTTATCGTTACAGCTGACTGGTGTGTACAACCTAAGATTTATTTTAATGATACAGCCGTTACCTCGGCGGACACTGAACCCACCACATTTATATGAAACAAAGGATAATGCAATACTCACTTCCTGACTTGCTCCAGCTTTAGTGGGCGTGACTATGTCTTTCTTCTTCAGGACATATGGTGAAATTGTAGTGTATTCTGCAGGAAGCTGCTTTAATAACTTTGATTGTAGTTTGTCCTTCTGCAACTCAAGAGGCTGCTGAATAGATCCATCATCTTTGTCTTTGAGAGGCAGATATGGCAGTGCCATGCCACAAGTCTTTTCAGGTGCCAATTCTGCCTGGCATGCCACTTGGCTTTTATTTGATTTCAGGTTATCAACAACATTTGTATCACCTTTCGGATCTGTTAAAGCAACGGTGATCTTGTTTGGTAGTGGTAGACCCTCGTTAGTAAAGGCATCTATGTTCCTTGCTAATGCGGAATATCCACATACGTCTGGATTTAAATTTGCAGATGGTACAATGAGATTCTGCCCATCATGCTGACACAGAGAACATGTACTCCAATCCATTTATCTATTTATCGATTGCAATAAAAAAGGAAAATGTTTCAAAACAA
The DNA here is from genome assembly GCA_016169945.1 of Trachythela sp. YZ-2020. Classification (NCBI taxonomy): domain Eukaryota; kingdom Metazoa; phylum Cnidaria; class Anthozoa; order Malacalcyonacea; family Clavulariidae; genus Trachythela; species Trachythela sp. YZ-2020. The sequence goes on along the minus strand of JADLSH010000393.1, from coordinate 752,661 downwards.
TAAATTAAAATGGATATATACCATAACCGAAATCTATGCAAAATAATATTAAAACGAATTACAAAAAAGAGTAGTAAAACCATAAAAATGAAAGTTTAGTAATTAAATTACAAAAAAAGTTAAGAACTTTAGCAAAGGTGCAAAAAACAGCTTTCACAGTCAAAGGTTACACAAAATGGCTAAAATGCAACAACGAGATAAGTTAAAATAATATAACTACAAACAAACTGAAAATACATGACCTTTGCAACTTTACATCATACAAGAATTTGAGCTTCAATTTATAAGACAATAATATATAAAAACTTCCAAAAGTCGATATTTTTGCCATAGAGGGATGGTAGATAGCAATCAGGGACTCATGGGAGTAAACGCAACTTCAAATAAAAATGGCGCTTGCATTTTTCAACATGGCTGTCGGTTTAAAAGATTTACACAGCACTAGAAATACCATATAAACGCGGAAAAGATAGAGAAATTGTATTTTACCAATTACAAGGTGAGTTAAATAATTTATTTTAGTGGAATTGGATGATGGATTCTGCATACCAGAGTGAAATTTTAACGCTGTTCAAAGTTATCAAAGGTCGCACTGCAAACACCCAATACAATGATAGGCACCCTTTTTTAGAAAGCATGCAGCCTTTTTTATTTCGAGAGAATGCGTTAATGCCACCAAGTACTTATATGAATCTACCACCGAGATGTCTGGGCAACCATCCGTACCCATGGGGACCTATGTTCTTTCCAAGACCACTAATGGATATATCAGTTCCTCCCCTCCGATCATACTCCGCGATAGGAATCCCAGCTCAGCCACCACCTCAACTTCGCCAAACATGGTCTCCCTACAACAGATAGATTCACATGAAATAAGACTTCCTCTCCATGGTAATAGATTTCCTATCTCTGATTATTGCACAATAAATACACTTGAAGTCTCTGACACAACTAAGGATACCCCAAAGGAAATCCCAGTTAGAATTACAAGCCGCCCAACAACTCTGAGAGGTAATGCTCTGAAATACCGCTGCAACCTAATACCAATTTCCGTAAAGGAAAGTAATATAACTATGCCACCTAGCGGCTACTCAGTTCCATCTGTACTCTTAACCAATGCATGTCATGTGACAAATAAAATTACAGAACTTTCTGGAATCGTTGCTGTTAATAACCCGACACTAGTCATAATTACAGAATCTTGGCTGAACTCAAACTTCCCGGATGCTGCTATAGAAATTAGTAAGAAATTTAATGCATTCCGTCGAGACCGCCTTACCCCTGGTGGCGGTGTCTTAGCCTATGTGCACCACCAAATACCTACTACCCGTTTGACAAATCTTGAAGTGGACGATAAAGAAGTTCTTTGGCTTGTACTTAAACCGCCTAGAACTCCCAGGCCTTACAGCTCCATAATAGTTATTAGCGTATACTATCCGCCTGGTCAGACGAACGATGATGAAAGAGCTATGCGTGAGTATATCACTGACGGACTTGATGAAATTCTGCAGGACCATCCCTCAGCAGGTATAATAATTGCCAGAGATTTCAATAAAATGAAACTGAATTTACTGTGTAGATGCTTCAACCTTTGCAAAGTTGTACGGGCTCCCACTAGAGGTAGAAACGTTTTAGACCAAATCCTTACTAACATGTCAGAGCTATACAATGACATTAAACATCTCCCGCCGATTGGCCATTCTGACCATCAGTGTCTGTTACTCACTCCAAAGCTGAAAGAAAAGGTGAAGGCGATTTGTTGAAAAGTGCGCCTGACGAAATGTAGTAACTTAATTGAACTGAGTATCCATTTGAATAGGCAGAACTGGGAATTGGTTTATGCTACTAATGAGATTGACGATAAAGTTAGTGCTTTCACAAGTACTATCATGTGCATTCTCAATAAAACGGTGCCCAAACGTATTATACGTTTCCACCCCTCAGATAAACCCTGGATCACCCCGCGTATTAAGCATGAAATAATAGCCAGACAAAAAGCCTTTACATCAGGAAACAAATCAAGGTATAAAGTATTATGCGACAAAGTTTCTTCACTTATATCCAGTGCAAAGAAAACGTACTACCAATCGAAAGCGGAAAATACACGTGAAATGAACCCGGCAAAGTGGCATAAAACTATATACGAACTTGCTGCCGTTAACGAATGTAATCGTCAATTCTCAGCTGCCTCCACAGATGACCTAGTTGAACGCTTACAACAAAGTTTCACTAAGCCTTGGCAGACTACCATACCAAATGAAATTCCGAAACTAGGGGAAGTCGAACACCTACTCAAGAACATCGCGCCCGCACTACCTTCGATCGGTCAAATCAAGGCAATTCTTAAGCACCTAAACCCTAGGAAAGCTAGTGGTTCGGACGATATTGCTGCATGGTTACTGAGTCGTTATAGCGAAGAGCTTGCTCCTGTTATCCATAACATCATCTGCTGTAGCATCTCCCAGTCTAAATACCCGACCTTATATAAACATGCTTTAGTCACCCCTGTGCCCAAAGTGAACCCCCCGAATGATATAGATAATGACTTCCGGCAGATTTCTGTGCTATCGCAAATGGCAAAAATCCTAGAAACCATACAACTCAAATTGAATAAAAGCGACCTTAAGATCAAAGATAATCAACATGCATTTACACATGGTAGATCAACAGTATCTGCATTAGCGAGTATTACCCAAAATTGGTACAATAAGACTGAAAATTCACGTGATGGAAGAATGGGGATCCACACTTTATTTATCGATTTTCGTAAAGCGTTCGATTTGGTCGACCATGGTCTGCTTCTAAGAAAACTCGCGGAATTGAATGTATCAAAGTCTTTTTGGTTATGGACGCGGAGTTTTTTAGAAGGAAGGAGCCAGCAAGTAAAACTTGGTGAGAGCTTATCATCTTCTAGGCCTTGTCCCTCCGGAGTCCCCCAGGGTTCTGTTATCTCACCAACACTGTTTAATGTTCATGATTAATACGCATAAATACGCTGATGATTGCACTCAGGATGAGGCAATCTCATATTGCTCTACTAGTAACATGCAAATGGTGCTTGATTTAATGAATGACTGGGCCTTCAGAAATAAGATGGAACTTAACGCAAAAAGACTAAAGATATGTGGATCTGTTTTAAAGAAGGTATTCCCAAACCACCTTTACTTACGATTGGTAATGATGTGATTGAAAGAGTTAAATCGTTTAAGCTGCTGGGCCTTTGGTGTAATAATACCCTTAAATGGAACACACATGTCGAAGAAATTACAAGAAAGGCAAGCAAACGTTTATTCCACCTTCGGGAATGTCGTCGAGCTAATCTACCGACAGAAGTAGGTCTAACCTGTTACCTCTCCAAAATCAGACCGGTATTGGAATACGCGTCCCCAATATGGAGTGGATTACCACAATACTTAATAGATGAGGTGGAGAATATCCAAACTAGAAGTCAAAAAATACTTGCCCTGCCGTCCGACCTACTTCAGTCTCTTGAAGAACGTCGTAATATGCTCGCCATTCGTGAATATAAGAAAATTATTGATGATGAAACACATCCATGCAGAAAATATATACCAGATATCGTGACGAAAAAATATGATCTAAGAACAGTAAATACTCTCCCACAATTTTTCTCACATACTAAAAGGCACAAACTCTCGTTTATCCCAAGAACAAATGCGTTATTATAATCTAAATTTTATACTCTTTTTGCTCTTAACATTTTTACTATATTTGTCATAATAAATTTTACTCAACTGCCAAATTTAACTTGTGGCAATTTTGGCAGTATATATATACACTGTATATAACATATACTATACTTAACACAATGTACATATACTCGTATCAACTTTATAAACTGTAAATCCATTGTAATTTTATACTAAAGATGGATATCAATAAATTATTATTATTATTATATATGTTGTCTACATGTTATTTTGATGTATTCTTGTAAATTTTTTTGCTATTCAGAACGTATAACAGATAGTCTTAATAACTCAGTTATTGTGGATTCGTAGGAGGCTGAATTTTGCTTTAAGATTGTCAATTAGGTGATGTGTTTGTCATATATCAGAAATCGCTCATATCGGCCATCTTGACATCCGAATTGAGCACGTTTCCCTGCTCAAATTGTGGGCAACCCTTCCATTCCATATTCCTGACATATTAATCTATCATTGTGCCAAGTATCCGCTTGTGATCATGATTTGAAGGATTGGTATTTCCGAAACCCGTATCAAAGATATCAATTTAGATGGTTTTAATTACAATATTCCTGACTATTCATTTGAATTTGTTCCAACACCAAAAGATGAAATGGGAGAAAGCAGAGATAAAGTTAGCAGAATGACCAAGGGAATGTTTTCAAAACAAGAAACAGCTCCACCTAGCCGACTTTTTCCAGGTATATGTATGATCTGCAAAAAGAAGACCCTAAAAGTGAATCAGAAAGCTCAACCTCTTACCAAGATTGTAACTAAAACGGCAGAAAAAGCATTAATAGAAGCAGCTACCCTGAATAATGACACTAAAATGTTATTGGAAATTACGGACATGGACTTAATTGCCAAAGAATTCCAGAAACATGAAAAATGCTATCGTGATTATACCAGGAATAAAAAAATGGAAAAGTTGGAAGGAAATCTTGATGAAAACTTTGCTCATGGTAACTATGACGCTGTACTATCTATCGTTCGAGATAATATGTTAGAAGGACAACAATGTATTTTGATGGAAACTTTGCAAACTGTGTATGGAATTGACGTTGGGTCTCGACAAAGTCGGCATAAGTTGAAATACAGATTACATTTGAGGATAGGCTTATCTTTCTTTCCCAAGATTACCATTCGCAGGCTGTGGTTATTAGCAAAGAATGTCTGCAGACACAAACTATGTCAAAAACACTTCAATTTAGGAACAAAGATATTGTGAAGAAATCAGCGCTCGCTCTGAGAGGCGTAGCATTAAAATTTATTGATGATGTCACAGATAACCTTGGCCGCCAACCGTTGAAAGTTTGAATGAGAGAGCAAGTAAAATTCCTGAACTGTTAAAATTATTCTATATTCACTTGTTATCTAAGCCAGAGCAACATCATAAAGTTTCAGAAAGAGTCAACAGATTAGTCGATTCGTTCAGCCAAGACGTCGTATCAGCAATCTCGGCGGGAAAGTTTATTTCTGCAGAACATGCGTCTGTTGGCCTTGGCCTTCACAGCATAACCTGTAAAAAAATTCCAATCACTATTCTGGCAAGGTTAGGACACTCCATCACATATGATCAAGTTAATCAAATCGAGACTGCCCAAGCCAAACTTGTGCAACGTTTTCAATCGTTAAACCTCAATCTACCTTTACAACCGACATCTGATGCTTGCAAAGTAAGTACCATTACTACTGTATATACAAGTCTTTTCTTTCATTTAAATGACAACTATAAGATACTTTGTATTAAACCTTATGCTTGATTCATTCGCGATCGATCATATATAACGTAACCTAACTTTCAAATAAGATTCGGAGCACTGCGTTGTAGAAAAATTTGACCGTTTCATAATTTCAATCATTTAACCCTTTCTTTCAGGTATCAACCGTATTTTGGTGGGATAATTTTGATCGGAATGTTGAAACTGCATCAGGCTCTGGATTAATTCATACGACTCCCGGTATCGCGTTTCAAGAGGAAGGATATGGTAGTACAATTCAAAAGTCTTTTTCAATTCAAGTCTTTTTATTAGATCAAAAGATAAAAATACATATCTTATGTTACAAGTAAATATTAAGAATACATTAGTAAAGTTTACATCATATGAATAGGTTATAGTTAAAAATTAATCTATTTACAAACGACAATTTAAAACGTTCCGTGTTCACTCTTGGATACTGACTAAACTCTGTCCTCAGAGAGTAGCTTGTGGATTTTTTTCTTGGTATCAAGTCGACTATGGCACTCTTCTGATTTACAGAAGCCTTAAATATATTTCTGTCGTGTATTTCTAAAAGAAATCTAATATTTACAGGTTCTGATATATACTTTCGCTTAAAACATCTGTCAAGAAACCGTTGTAGAGTACTGAGTTCGGCTGGAAAAGAACCGTAAACGGACAGGCCAAACGTTATAGTAGATATTACTAAGGTCTTAAATAGATAATCTATCTCACATTGGCTATAGCCTTCTGCCCTGAGTGTTCGTATAACGTACAAGCATTTGTTTGCTTTGACCAATTTACCTCGCACATGACTGGTAAACTTGAGATTGTCTTGAAAAGTAATGCCTAAAATGGGAAGTTCCTTGCATTGGGGTATATTATAAACATTGTCGAGTTGATCATTATATCCCTTCTTCCGGATGATAAGCTCTTTACATTTACCAGGGTTACAAGTCATAAAATTATCGTCGGACCAGCTCAGGAATTGTCCAACTGTATCTGTTGATATATCAGGACCGTCACTCCAAACTGGCACTATTATATTTGAATCGTCCGCATATTTAAAAAGAGCGTTACAAACGACTTTTTGCTTTCTATTCTTTAGAAAATTTAAATACCAATTTATGATATAAGGGTTGGGTGGCACATTTTTTTCCGAGAGGAAAACAGTCTAACTGCTTTGCAGTCCGCTCTATCTAAGAGCGTTTGTACAACTTCCCCCCTGCCTGTACGGGGATAAAATTTCCTCAATTGTCGACTTGACCTGACTATTATAAACGAGCTTTATAAGCTGATATTTGTCCAGAACATCATCAGAAATACTTCAAATAATCCAATAAGTCGCTCTCCAGATAATTGTGATAAAGGCCATATATCAACATACGATTTCCTGTAGGTAACAGAAGTGTGACACCAATAAGTTCGTACAAACTGGATCGATAAATATCAATAACTTTTAAGTTGTTCCGAACATATATTGCTACCCCTCCTTTTGCTCTCATATAGCGTCTTTCCCAACTTCTATCTCTTCTAAATATTGAATAATTGTGAATGGTCACCACAGCATCTGGCATTTCAGGTTTCAGGTGACTCTCGCTCACCACACATACATCTATATCGTTATTGACCAAGTCTGCCTCCAGAAGAGGTCAGCATACCGAAATCCAAAAGATCAATTCAACTCATTGAAGAAACAAATGTCACACATGCAACCATTCAGCCAAAGAAAGAGCCGCCATCGTTTGCAGGAATGACTCTTGATGAGCCAAATCCAGCTGCAGATAAAATGTGCTCCCAATTATTGATCATGTGCTCCCTTAGCTCTAATGATCAAATCCATCCAAGATTTTCTGGCTGGATCACAATGCAACTGCAAAAACCAGACAGCAAGAAGACATTCATGACTTATTTGCCACCAATCTCAACTCCAATAACAGAGTATGATACTATCATTGAGATGTTCAAGGTCTCAAGGGAGCTTAGAAAGCAGTCAAACATGTCTTACACACACATCACCCTTGATGCTGGAGCCGCAATTAAAGCATTTCATGTGATATGGAACAGACCTTCGTTATGGTCAGATATCATAATCCATTTAGGATACTTTCACGCAATGATGGCCTTCTTTGCTGTAATTGGACGTCTTGTTTGGCACTATTTCAAGTACTATTTCAAGCTGGTCATTGCACTTCTGGGAGCATTACCGGCGTCATCAGTGGTAAGCATTATAATAGATGCTGGCTTGTCCACGAAGCATTCTCGGAAGCGCTAGAAAGGCTTTTTATGGTGCAGGTTCAATAATGGCTCAAGATATCTACACCGAAGGAAATGTAGCTTTGTACATTCAGTCATATGAGGAGCTTAATGAAAGATGTTTAAAAGGTGATTTTGGGAAGACACCGCAGTTCTGGATGATGTATATGAAGCTAGTCGACCGTAACGCAAGCTGCACTTTGCTATTAATAGTAATGACTTCAGTCTCCGATAACTTATGTGGAAAAAAAGTCTACCACTTTGCTTCGCTACGAATGGAGTGCATTATTCACGGTATGGTACATATTATTTGAAGTCACTAGAATGTTTGGAGAGTACCCATCCTGGGGCTAAGGAAGAAATTGAGGACGTTGGCTTGTCAGTTAGACGAAATAATCTTGGAATTGGTCAGGCAGTGGATCTCGCGGGGGAACAAACATACATGAAAAATGCAAAAACCTGAGACCAAGCAAGATTTTGAAATCAAACAAGATGGTTGATAACATCGTATGTGCACTGGAATCGCAATTCGTCAACCCTTTCCATCCTGACCTGGAACATGACAAGCTGTACAACTTAGTATCTGGTCAACCAGCACCAGACAACATGTGCGAGAGCCTATTGGAAAGTGAATATACCGGAAAGGAACGCATGGAACAGTTTCAAGCAAGAATGACTGACGATGCACCTACAGATAAGTTTTTTTATCCAATAGTAAGGGTAGCTATCAAGACGTTCAAAGATGCTGTAGTGAAGACAACTGTCCGCAGTAAAGGAAAGAGCACAGAACTTGTTTTTCAAAGAAATAGTTTGGGACTTCTTGTTGCACATTCTAACAAGTAAAATATGGGGATAAATCTTGAGAAAACTCTGTCATTTCCACTCGCACTAGTTACACTCCCCTTAAGCACTGCTGACGGAGCCCTCAGGAAAACTGTAAAGAGTAAACTTTATCAAGCTTGTATGGATGATTTGAAAATCCTCAGTGTTGACACATTGCCAAGCAGAGAATTACTCAAGACATACTTCTTGGATCTCGCTGCTGCCATAAGAAGCCTGATGGGCAAAATAAACACGATCAGAGATATGGCCATTGAAATTATGAAAACAATACCCGATCAGTATTCGGAAATATTTATTGTCTGTGATACCTACAAAGACTACAGTATTAAAAGAGGAGAGCGTGTTGCTGGGGAAACAGTGAGAGGTATTTGTTAAACAGCCCGGACATGAAAGTTCCCTGCGACATGCCTAAATTCTTGAAAAATGGAGAAAATAAAGAGTCTCTCTTCAACTTAATTGAGCGTGCCATCTACAAGGGAAAACAACATCTGCATGACTAGACCATCTATTTTTCAAATAAATCACACTGCAGGAAAATTACAAGTAGTGGTTCTTTTGTAGTAGAAGAACTTTTCAGTGACCACAAAGAAGCAGATACAAAGCTTCTTGCCCTAGTAGAGGCTGCTTCATGTTAGTTCTGGAGAAGCGGTTATGGTGAGATGGCCTCTGGAGACAGACATTCTGGCTCTCTTTTTAGGACACGATTTTGGGGAGGTTCTTGTTCTTGTCGACAATGGAACTGGAAAAAGTCGCAAAATAATCGACATTACTTCTTCCACTCTACCCAACATCCAAAAGCAGGCACTTATTGGTATCCACGCTTTTTCGGTCAACGATTATGTCTCGAGCTTCTTCAGGAAAGGAAAAATTGCGTTTTGGAAAGCAATGTTAAAGAGGGTAGAGTTCATTCAACTATTCGCTGGACTTGGAATGGCTACAGAGTTAGCCGAAAACAGTTTCTTGAATCTCGAGAAATTCGTTTGCTTCCTCTATGGAGATCAAAGGATCGTATTAGTAGACAAACTACGCTACAAGATATTTGTTCAGAAAATTGAGAAAGAGGGAAAAGTCGTTGATCTCTTGCCTCCTTGCAAATAAAATCTCCAATTCCACGTGGCCTGAGCAAATTATGTTGCACATATGTACCGCCGAGCAAATGAATTGGTGTTGAGTCTGGATAATCCGTCTAACCATGGATGGGATAGTCAAGGAAATGCCATTTGGAGCAACACCTGTTACCCAGACGATCTATCTGATCTTCTAGTCAACATGGAAGATGTTGAATCTGAGGTCGATGACGACATTATGGGAGATGACTTTGAATATACTACTCTAGGAAAGTATGAAAACTGGAAGTAATTTTGCTTGTATTTAGACAAGGAAGTTAAATTATTTGAATCAAAATTTTGTGTTCGATAATGACTAGCTGTGGGGATAAAGTAGTCTTTAGTGTTTATTACCATCATCCCGGTCTTGAATTTGTACAAGAGAAGAAGATCACTCAATTCTCTACGATACTCCAATGGTAACATATGAAGGGTTGAAAGTTGGTCCAAGTATGAAACATTCGATGACGGATAATTCAGTATAAACTTAGTGGCTCTTCTTTGGATGTTTTCGATAAGAGCTCTGTGCTTGATTGTGTATGGTGACCACAAACAAGAACAGTATTCCAGCTGAGGCAATACCAAGGAACGGTAAAGAAGCATCCTCACGGACTGGTCTTTGATGTCATAACACACTCTTTTAACTAATCCTAGGGTCTTATTTGCTTTTGCTGACATCTTTTCAATGTGGTCAGCCCATTGCAATTTGCTTCAAATTATAATGCCTAGATCTTTGACATGTGGAACATGTTTGAGAGTTAGATCACCAAGGTGGTATGATCTCGCGTTTGTAGGAATCTTCTTCTTAGAGATATGCAGGGTTTTACATTTAGAGGCACTGAACGACATGTTTGAATTCACACTCCATGTTACCAGAGAATCTAAGTCATGTTGTAGAGCTTGAGTCGAAGTAGGTGTGTCAAGTGTTCTATAAAGCTTAGAGTCATCAGCAAACAGGGCCAGTCGGGATCCATTTCCGATATAATCTGGTAGGTCGTTAACAAAAACCAAAAACAAAAGTGGGCCAAGGATAGACCCCTGTGGAACTCCGGAAGTCACTGGTAACCAACTAGAGAACACTCCGTCAAGTACGACTCTCTGATACCTATCCGATAGATAACTATGGTACCACATAAGTAAGTTTCCAATATTTTAAGATCCGCCGAACCGATTTTTGGAGAACTAAGAAACCGAACCGGACTTACTGTTTGTTACCAGAACCATATATGTTACTCATTTTAATGGCTCTTGATCTTATTGACGTTATATTGTTTAAAGTTATTGTTAACACTTTTAACAGAAACATTTTTTATATGTTTGCATATAAAGTGTGTACGTAAAAACACGTTAATTTCGCTTTTCACGGCTTCGCGATAATTGGTATGTTAATTGTTAATTATACTTCACATGCAGTTGTTGAAATTAGACTTTTCAGTCTGTTTGATCAATGGCCGGAACTACCCGGCCGGAACCGAGTTCCGGTGCACCCCTAAAGTTTCCTGATATGCCATAAGAAGACAACTTGGTGATTAATAAACAGGGGCTGGGTGACATCTTCTACAAGTCAAGATATAGCATGAACCTCTTTCCTTAGATTGACTAGATTGATATGGATATGATGGTAAACCCGCAATCGGTTGTGGACTGCATGTCATAAATCCGTACTGCATGTCATACAAAAACGTGGATAAATGAGGGAGACAATGGTTTAATATACAGCGTTCAAGCACTTTGGACAGGACACACAGTCCGTCACGAACGATATTAGGCGAAGGTTGCTTCGTAGTTGATGCTTTCACAAGTGACCAAAATCGTTTAGGATTACTACCCAGTGAATCTTTAAGTTTATGCACATGTTCTTTCTTTTTCTGCAGTATAAGTTGCTTAGTCTTACGTCGAGTTTCCTTAAACTTATGCATATCATTTGGGTTTCTTGTTTTAAAAGCCTTTTTCCGGAACCGATTTTTCAGCTTGATAACTTTTAACAATTCGTCATCAAGCCAAGGATGATCACCAGTGTTATTAATGCGTCGCTTGGGCACATGATCAGATACAGTTGATAAAAACAAGTCACACCAACCTGCTAACGATGCATCAATGTCATTAGTCACAAACGCCATATCCCATGGGACATTCATCAAGGTTTCATTTAAAACGTTCCAGTTGACTTGTTTATAGTTGTAAACAAAACGTTTCGTGACAGGTTTCTTTCGTATGTTAAAATCCAAAGTAAAACTTATTAACTTGTGATCAGTGTTAAGTATATCGTCAAATCCTTGAATATCTACAACTTTATCTGGTATACTTGTAAGAATTAGGTCCAGAGTATGGTCAACTCTAGTGGGAAAGTCCACAAACTGCAATAAGTAATTATCATGCACAAGTTTGGTGAAATATGTCGTAGTAGAATCATTAGTTGTGGATACACCAGTTTGGCAATTTATATAGGGTAGATTAAAATCCCCACAAACAAACAATTGATCAAAACCGGATTTGTTAGCAAATTTCAGTGTTCTTTTAAGCTCCTTCAAACTATTCTTACCATCAAGATATAGTCAATCGTGGACATAACAGTTGATAAAATTGCTTAAATTTTCCGGAACACACATTCGACTAACTTCATTAGGCTTTCGCCCCCCTCTCCCCCAACCAATGTTGCTATTATTATCCCCAGACTTAAAACGCAACATACCAACATTGTCTAGGGGGAAGGGGGGATATCCAAGGTCAAATACAGAAAGTATAGTAAAATTTATACTTTGACAGACGCACCTTGGAATTTTATTAACAAGTTATGTCCAGGACTGTAGTCTTAACAAAGGCGGGGGGGGGGGGTTGTGGCAGGGAATTGTATGTCCAGCTTTAATCTCACAACTGTTAAATTATTTCGTAAACTGTGAAATCGATGGTGCTTCTTAAAATGATAAATATTGGGTAATTTAGGTCCAAAAAAGAATCTCTGCTGCGGTGCTGTCCAGGGGGAGTGGGGAAGATTCATCTCCAATAATAGTAAAATCTACTAGGACACCCAAAGGGGAGATGCCAAGTTTTTATAAATATGTCTTAACAAACTGCCATCTTCTGTCCACAAATAATTTATGCTTTCACTTGATGACTTTAACTGCTATAAATTGTTTTTCCTTTTATTGGGATTAAATTGGAATTGTTGCAATTGAAATTCCGGATGGAATACAAGTTTTGTTGAAAAGATCATAGCCCTTCAATTGTATTGTTGATATATTACTAAGAAATAAGGCTACATTAATGCTATTATTAAATAATGTATTATTATTCTGCCATATACTGTAATTTTTGTTTGTAATGTTATATTTTATTGTAATACATCATTTCATGTATATTTTCTAATTTACTTATTAAAATTCAAATAAATATTTTACCCATTAAGTGGCATGCAGTGCCCTACTACTGCTAACAAGTAAAATTGTCTGGCGTTAGACAGTAAAATACTAACGTAGGGTGCATCTGGGTGCATTGCAGCCATTGATCTGATACATTGACTGGATCTAGCTTCCGTAGACGTAATAAGTGAAGTCTCATTAATTGAGCAAAAATTACTTCCGGTGTCCAAACATTTCAGGACACATTATAAATTTACATGGCGAACAGCGTTTTGAAAAACATGTTTACGAAAATTTAAGGTACTTCTGGTCACCTTTTCGAAACAGTTCTTCTAGAAAATGTTAAATAGCTTAACAGCAAGCTTTTGGCACACAAATAATCATCTTTGTTACATGAATTCAGTGGATATGCTTGTACGAAGAGTATTCTCCAGTGGTGTATTCTCTTGTCATACTGTATGTGTCAACAAATATCGCGAACAATAATGGATCGAAAACGGTTTAAAAATCTATGGAAATATCGGTAAGTTAATGTTTCTATATTAAATCTAACATTGTTCATGATTAAAATGTAAAATTATCTTGCCATTTGGTCACTGGTGCTCAAACAAAACCAGTTTACTGAGCTTCTTTCGCAGTTTGTTTTTTACAGCCCTTTCTGTCGTAATTTTACCAAGGTGATGCAAACGTACTTTGCAGTAGCATTTAGATACTTCTTTAGAAAGTATGATTGTCACTCACCGTTGTGTCCAACATATGAGAATCTAGGTCCTTGAATATACCTTTCACATCTATAATATGGAGTACAGATAAGGCAATGACATCATCAATTCTTTCACTTCGAGGTAAAGCACCACCTGTCTTGGCAAGTAATCTTTGAAAGCACCTTTCCGTCTCGTTGCAGACTTTTATTACACTCTCTGTTGGCTTGAATAAACCGCCCCTATCCTTTAATTGTAAGAATGTAGTTTGTCTTTTGTGTTGTTTTGAGCCCAATGCCTCATGGCAAACAGAGCATTTTATCCTTTTCTTCACCATTTTGGAAACATAGCCAGCTATGTATGAAATTGTTGCCATTTTAAACTCAGAAAGATCTGACCACTTTGGGCAAGCATCACAGTCGGAGTCTTCCAAGATTTCATTGGTCCCTTGTAAATCATATTTTCTGATTAATGCTACATCGTCAATGGTTATTTCTGTTTTGTTTTTTGTTTTATAGTTATCTCCTATGACCTCCAACACATCAGTATCATCCTGTTTGGTGCAGTTTCCATTTTGATTCTGTATACTACTTCTCAAAAGTAATCTCTTATATGAGGCAGTAAATTGCTCACATGTTGGATTGTTATTAAAACCACCACAAGATCGAACTGCTGCAAAGAAAAGCTCCAAGTGATCTTGGCTGAATTTGTATGTTAAAATATATTTCAACTGTGCATCTTCCTTTTCGACTAATTCATGGAATAGGTTTTTAATGGAATCAATTGCAACAATGAAACCGATAAAACCAGTCTTACGACGAGTTTTGTACATGAGCTTCATTAAGAAATGGATTCCAACTGAATTTGTTGGTTTTACGTAGTGCAGCTTTGTAACCCTTGGCACACGGATTTCGAGAGTTGAGAATATCAAATAATTGATCGAACGTGCGAATGAACCTAACAGTTGCTTCTGATCCATTGAACTGTTTCAGTTTGAGAGTGTCCCGGCAGTAATCGATCGCATCGGCAACACTTGAACTGAAAGTTTGTGCAGCAAGATCAACTTTCATTTTTTGTTGCCACCATTTTATATGTGAAGGCCGCAACTTGTTTCCCAGTCTCAAACCCTCTTGCTCTTGCAGTTTTTGCAGCTCAATAATGTATCTCCAAGAAATCAACTTTCCTTCCTCATCTAGTAGGTCCCCCTTGTCACCCAATGTGTTTCTCACAAGCTTTAGCATGTGGCATACATCTAAAATAATATGAACTTTTTTCTTCTTGTCCGAGGGATGACAAAAATAAGGCTTGAAATTAGGGAAGGTTAACTCAGCACCAAGCTCTTTCAGCATTGAAAAGTGGCATGAGATACAATGTCAACACCCACATCATGCAACTTGTTGATACATAATTGAACTAAGTTTGCTCTTTCCTTTCCACTCAGACCGTCAACAAAAAAGTATCCAACTGGGACTTTCCATGTTTGATTTATTCCAACGACCATGAAAACTAGAGCATCTTTAGCCAAAGGAGCACTATCATCAATATCTGCTTCAGCACCCAAGTCCACATAACCACGGAATTTGGTTCCATCCCATGACACATGCTTTCTAATGGCCATTTCATCTATCATAAGGCTAGCTAGAACATTTTTCCCATTACATTTTACTCTTTGTGAAAGTGCTGAAAATGAAGGCTCTGTAAAACCTGGTTCAGCATGAATCTTCGAGTACCACTTTCTTATCTGGACAGGGTGAGGAAGTGCCAGGTTGAAGGTTTTTCGAACAAAATTGTATGCTTTGGTGGATAGTATTGAAGGGTTAGTGCAAATGATTTGAGCTGTGGGGAATATCTGCAACCTTTTCCAGCAGCCTTTGATGACATTCTCTTGAATAACGAAACAGCTGTGCCATTCATATTTCTTTCTAACATTTCTTCACATGCTGAGGAAATCAAATCCTTTTTCTTTAGTTGCTTTACTATGTCCTTTAAGGATGCATTTCTCTTTTTGTACCGTCTTGCTCTTTGTTGTGAAACCTTGAGCTTCTTTTTTATTTTGGTGACTTCCTCATTGTGAGACATTTTCATTTTGTTAATGAGATCATCTCTGATTTCATCATCCCCAGTTTGGTGCATTTGATGGTTGTCAAGGTTGTCATTATTTTCTATCAGCATTTTTTTTGCCGGGGGATTGTTCTCATTGCTTTTACTTTCTTCTTCAGGACATCTTCGTTTTAGATGATGTGATGGTTTTGGTACAGTTTTACCCTAAATGTGTTTTTACCAAAGGCAGTTTATTAGTTTATGATAACATCTTGTGTTTTTATAACAAAAAATTTTACTTATTATACTTGTTTTATATTGTTCACCAACCTCAATCAAACAATATTTGATAATCCCCATGGACCACCTTTAGTTAGCTAATTTCCCCCAGGGATATTTTACTTTAACCTTGCTTTTATTTGTTTATTTATATTAAACTGATATAGGTCTTCTAGCTACCAATATTTAATACTGCAAGTATTGGGTGTAAAATTAACCTTTAAGTATTTGGGAAAAGATTTAAATCTGGTGGGAATGGCATCATTTTTGAGCTTTGTTAGTTTTCCATTTCGGTCAAAACAGGTCTCTGCAAAATGATCCGAACAGATACGACTACTACTGGGCAACCAATCTTTCCTTCGAATGTTACCAATCCAAATTTTTCTTCTGTTTGTGTCAGTAGGAAACCTAGTAAAAGCATTAAAAACATTCTTGCTCACAATTTTCGAAATCAAGAGAATACTTTTTTTCTTGAACAGTTACATGTGTAGTCGACCAGTACCGCCAAGAGGGGGGAATTTGCCCTGAACCCCTCAAAATGTAAGGGTCTATGTAAAAGCCCACTTCCAGATTGAGAGCATTATTGAAATTGGAGGGTCCTTTTTCTGGGAAAGTACAGGAAATGACATTTCATTTTGGTGATTAATTAAACATTGTTTTTCTCACAAATAACGCCATGTGACCCGCAAATACTCTCGGCGGCCCTGGCTTCTACTTCTCCATAAAAACATTGTCAAAGTTAAGATTATTACCTGTGGAAAGTGCGTGCATGCTGCCTTTTTGTTAAAGATTCTTCATCAGGAGAACCTTCACTATCACTACGAAGCTCAGTTAAATTCTTCCTTCTTTTGTTGCAGCCAAATGCACAACACTGTATACCAAAATGCTTCATTTTAAGAGTTTAAATATGCTATGAAATAGTCGCTCGCTAACAGCGTAGAATGTAAGAGCAGATTTCTAAATTCGCACCTTCGTAAACAAATTTAATTAATGTCAATCAATTCAATAAATCTACTAATAATTATTACCTTACACTTCTTGTACAATTTAATTTAAAGATCAGGAACAACATTTTCTATAAAGCAATTTCAATATACTGTTTGAAAAGTTTATCTTTGTTAAAGTGAACTGTAAACCAGAAGCTTAACATTGATTATTAAGACACTATTATTCTTTTTACCTAGCAAACAAGAAACACAAATCTAACATCATGCTTTTATTAATACATTGGCAAAGTCATATTAATTGTACAGAATGTGAGATAAGTCAAATGGAGTAGTTTTTCTTTCTTTGTCACTTTGATTATCACATAGTTCAGGTGATTTGAACAACAATCCAACAAACATTGCATCAATCAGCGAACAATATACAGAGAAATTGGATAAGACAGATCACAGATACAAATAAACTGGGCTGTTTGCAAACACCTATAAAATGAGAAAGCAATACAGTATGCAATTGAAATTTAAACTGGTTACAGAAAAGAAACCCAAGATTGATGCTTTATTTTTCAAGATTGATACAATTTTGATGCTTTCTATTATATTTTATACTTTAATATAACTATTTAAAATCTCTGATGTGCATGCAGTTGTCAAACTTTCCAGTTTGAGGACTTCGAGCACCAGTGACCAAATGGCATGATAATTTTACATTTTAATCATGAACAATGTTAGATTTAATATAGAAACATTAACTTACCGATATTTCCATAGATTTTTAAACCGTTTTCGATCCATTATTGTTCGCGATATTTGTTGACACATACAGTATGACAAGAGAATACACCACTGGAGAATACTCTTCGTACAAGCATATCCACTGAATTCATGTAACAAAGATGATTATTTGTGTGCCAAAAGCTTGCTGTTAAGCTATTTAACATTTTCTAGAAGAACTGTTTCGAAAAGGTGACCAGAAGTACCTTAAATTTTCTTAAACGTGTTTTTCAAAACGCTGTTCGCCATGTAAATTTATAATGTGTCCTGAAATGTTTGGACACCGGAAGTAATTTTTGCTCAATTAATGAGACTTCACTTATTACGTCTACGGAAGCTCGATCCAGTCAATGTATCAGATCAATGATTGCAGCCTAATGGGTTAGCAAGAGACATTGGCAGATACTCTGGTTAATCCATAATTGACAGTACCTGAGTACTGACGAGTAAAATCATCTGACATTAGACAGAGTAAAATACTCTTGTGTTAGACAAAGTAGAATACTAACTGTAGGGTGCATTGCTATCTAATGGGTTAATATTAAGAAGAGTGATAGTAATAATGTGGGCTGTTATATTTAAGCAATTATATGTCTGGCCTTCCACCAAAATGTGCTTTCCCTAAGCAATGTGCCCAAGGATTTTTCACTAGGGTAAACTCACTAAAGGTAGCAAACATATATTCCTGGACATTTGTTACTGCAAATCTCAGTTGTTTTGGCTTAAACCAATGAAAATTAATTCGCATAAATTACATGGTATAGCATACAAATGTCATATACATGTACATGTATTTATTAAATGACTATCAAACATGCTTTGTTTTGAACATTAGGTTATTTAACAGCTGTTTTATTTTTTAGATGGATATGGCTGCTGTTAAAGGAGCAAAAGATGAAGAGCTTCAAGCCCTTGGTTTGATACACCGTGGGGATATACTGGGTCTTCGAGCTTTTGCGGGAAAAGGTGGCAATACCGACAGAGTTGAGAAGAAAAGAACTCTTCTAAGAAAAAGAAATTAAATGCAACTGTACCAGCTGAGAAGCAACGTGGCAGTAGTAAACCTGCAACACTTAGAAAAGTCTATGCAGGTTGGCAACACTATGACAATAAACAAAAACGATATATTTCAGTTCGCTTAGTAAATTCCAATGTTGCGGTAAATTCCACAAAAGAAGAGCTAATGAAGCAAATGAAAAGTGTGTTTTTTTCCAGATGGAAATTGTGCATTTGGAAAAATGTACGAGATGCAATTTGCCCTAGGAAATTTTAAATGTGAAGAAATTACAGAGGAAGATTTCACTTTATCACAATACATTGCACGACACAGACTGTCAAAGTGCAGACTTTACATTTTGACCAAAGTTATGAAGATATGACAGTATCAGCAGGAGTTGCTGAGGATGCATTAACTAGTCTGACTAAACCAAAGAGCAATATAGTTGGTACTTCCTCAGAATGTAACAGTTCGCTATCGAAACACAGTGTGGAATATGTTTATTCCTTGGCAAAAGGTCAAGAGAAAGATGCAGACATAGAAGAGATGCATCTGAGGCAACGTGAAGAAGAAGAAGAAGAAGATGAAAAGCTGTTTAAGCTTCGGGCTGCAAACATTCCGGCTGAGCCTTCTTCTGATGAAGACAGCATTATAATATCTGTTAGACATCTATCCCTTGGTCTTCGAGCTTTAGCACTTCAAACATAATTGCTTCCATGCATATATGATTGGGTAGGATCGCCATCCCCATAGCCAAGCAGGTTTAAGCTTTCAACTTGTGATACTGCTTATCTGGATCCCAATATGCCTGTAACTGTGGTAGACAAAACTCTCATAAGAATGCTTGAAATAACAGAAACACCGACGGTCAGCCTAAACCCAGGCTACGAAACACATAGTTTCGAAAACAGTTCTGCATTTAATATACCCAGCCCCACCGAAATCCTGCCAGAAGTATTATTGGAATCTGAGGATGTGTAAGTATACATATGCATATAGATATTTTTAGGGGTGCATTGGATAGTGCTTTTTGCCTAATGTGTGCTGGAAATTTCTATAAAAGGTTCAGGTATTCTTTGCAGGTTTAGTCTCATATTGGTAAACATGTGTTGTTACTAAAGACTTTGTTTACAAAGGTGACAAGCCAAAATTTTTTTGCAAGCATACATTTCAACCAATGTTGGGCTTCTAATTGAAAATTCTTCCAGCTGGTCTCCTTCTCTGTACAATCATTTCAAGTGACAGAGAAACCATTTGAAATGCTCATTAATTGCATGAAAGAAGGCCTGAACCTTATATTAACAGCATTCAGCTTGATATTTCCAATATATTGCAGGACACCGGACAGATTACTACAGTAACTGGCCAGAAAGTATGTCCAGTGCATCCCTAGATTTAAAAATAATCTATTAATACCAATACCATTGATCTATTAAGGCCCCATTAATATATTATTAATCTATTACTAGGGGCTCTATTAAGCCCCTCTATTAAGCCCCCACTTACTGTGTTTCACTGTTTCCTTAACCAAAAAGCAAGAAAGAGACGAGGGCAGCATAATTTCAACAAATGTCACCGCGTACCACATGCAAATGCAAAACGGGAAAATGCGAGATGCGCATTAGTGAATACAAGGTGAACGTCATCTGACGACAACTGAGAATACTCATTAAATTAGCAAAACCTGAAATCTGCCAGACAAATCACATTGTGTGCATATATGTGCGTTTGTTTCATAATACTAAGTTTGTATGTGATATAGTACGTGTTGTAAGCTTGGATATATAGTAAGTAAAGAATGTATAGTAAGTAACAAAACATTGATTGCAATTTTAATAATAATAGCTGTTCGTTTACATTGTGTACAGTCGGTGAAGCTGAGAGGGTACCTGCAATTAGGCACGACTTCAGAGATGGTGAATGGGAAGCTATAGGTCGAATCATGGTTAAAGGATACCAATATTTTAAGTACTTTCCTGTCATGCAGAATAAGGTGTTTATTTCTTCCACCATCTTTAACGGAAAAGACATACCTAACGAACTACTGCTCGAATCGTTTCTAACCTACGTTTCTAAAGACGAAAGAGATCTCCTTCAAGCCGTATTAAATGAAGAAGACCTGGATGAAGTCCAAGACAAGGAATTTCTAGATTTTTGGAAAGTTTCGGTGTCAGACGTGTCCCCCAAAAAGAAGGACGAAGGGAAATCATCTTGGAGTTAGCTCATAAAGAGCTTGTTCAACGCGTGCAGTTTGTCATAGATATCTGGAGAAAGCCATTACAATTGGGTCTGGGAAGTACACTGTCATTTCTTATTTAAGACATTACATTCGTGGAATGGATGATGAAAAACTTGTTAAATTTCTTTGATTTTGCACTGGTGCATATATGATCTGTGTTGACAGAATACGGGTTTCATTTAGTGACCTTGAAGGCACAGCACGGCGACCTGTGGCTCATATTTGTTCTAGAACTTCCTGTATCATATGAATCGTTCCCTCAATTCAGAGAAGAAATGAATAACCTTTTCACGAGCCAGTACTGGGATATTGACATTGCATAAGACAGTCATACTAAAACAATGACTCCCGTGATTTTATGTTGTGTTTTTTAAGGAACTTCATTAATTGGTTTTGTGCCATTGAAAGACGTTTCCATAAAATTAATCGTTGCTAATGTTAGCTTTGTCTCATGGAAATGTTTAAGTGTAAATTACTTAAATTACGTTTGCACATTGCGATTTTTTGGGCCGATTTCAGATAAACAATGAAGCATTCGAGGTAAACATCTGTAGACACGATATATTCAACACCTTAATCCTTAGACCCGACAAATCACAATGTGTAACCTTTATACACTTTCTTTGAGTTTGTGTGTATTAATATATAGTACGCACTCGAGATTGGCAATGAAGAAATCAAGAATACAACAAATTTGAACACGACAAACCTTGGCAATGTCAAAGGGGTCTGCGGAATTTGTTACAATGTTTTAAGTGTTTATAACAAGTGTTAATCTACGGCAAAAACGTATTCTACACAATTTTACTGCTTCAATGTTATATAGGTCTTACAATTTATGTTCTTTTTAACAGTGTCAATCTTGAACGACCATTGTACAATAAAATGTACACTGGACGTTAAAGTTCATCAATATGTTCTAATAAGGCAGTGTATAAATTCTCTGCTTCATCTGCGTTATTGGACATTCTCAGTCCTTCATCTTGCTTTAACCCGGGGTTGGCGTTAACCGGCTTTTGAACAACCTGTAGAGTCTCGAGATCTCTTTATTATCTCATAAAGACTAACTAACTGTAATACAATGTACTTGTTTATATAAGTTCATATATGCATAAATTAGAATATATTATGTCTAGCGTCATTATCAAACTTGGACACTACACCTCTTCCATGTTCAAACAAATTATTTTTTTTAGTTTTTATAATTTTAAAGAAATGTAAGTTAAACAAAGTAACCTCTATACACTGAATCTTTTGTATTAACTCTAGCTTGCGTAGACCTCCTACGCGAGTATTGTTTTCACTTATCTCTCGTTCACCTTGTTCACCAATTGTATCACTTTGAGATTCCACCGGTAGTCCTTGATCCTTCTGGTCGGTGATCATTCTATCATCATTTGGTGCTTCTAATGTAATTTCTGGAGGTATTTCAATAGTATCTCTTTCTTCAAGTCTCAAGCGTTTGAAATAAGATGAGTTTCGACTTTTTATCTCACCACCTCGAGCAGCAGTAATCATGCTGCCCTTTATACCAATTACAGTAAATGGATTTGGGTCATAATATGGCGTCAACATGTTATCCCGCTTTTGTTTCATTTGTACCTGATCGCCTATCTCAATTTGACAATCACTGACATTCCTACGTTTATCCCCATGATTTCCATTGTTTTTTCTTTGCATCTCTATTTCTCACCTCCCTACGAATATCTTCATTGGATTTATCTTCTAAAGCACTTGGTAATTTGCCTTTTAACTCTCTACCAAACATCAACTTATTTGGACTATACCCAGTAGCCGGATGTGTTGTTGCTCTATAACTTCTAACAGTTATTTGAACTGCCTTCTCCACATTCTTGTTTTCTAATTTTGAGAGGAGTCATTTTCAGAGGCTCTCTATTGTACTCTGGTGTGACTGCTTGACATGGGATACAACTTTTAACTACTTTCTGAACATGTGGTCATCGATACTGGGAAACCACACATGTGCTCTCAGGATTTGTTTCGTACAAACTATCCCTTGATGGCCTTCATGAGCTATTTCCACTATCTTGTCTCTGAGCAACCTAGGAACTACAATTCTTTCACCTCAGAGAATAATTCCATCTACATTTGTCAGCTCTGTGCATATGTCCTTGTATGGTTTTAGGTCCACATCCTTGTAGTCTATTTTTCCATCTTTTATGCACTTTATTAATTTCTGCAAGATAGGATCTTCCGCAGTGTTCTTTACTATATCTGATCTACTAATTGTTGCTGGAATATCATATTGCAACACTTCGTCTTCTAAATCAGGTGTGTCAACCTTTGTCTCTTCTTCTGACTGCATGGGATGTCTGGATGTGTAATCAGATATATTATCTTTCCCTGGTCGATAGGTAACAATAAAGTCATAGTCCATGAGGCGAACTAAGATTCGTTGTAGCCTCAATGATGTTTTATGTCTAGGATTGTTAAATATTACTTCTAGTGGCTCATGGTCGGACACAACAACAAACAGGCCCCCATATAAATACACATGAAACTTCTTACATCCAAAATCGACTGATAGCATCTCTAGTTCAATCTGGGAGTAGTTATTTTCCGCACCGCTGAGCACTCTACTCCATATTGTATCACTCGCCATGCTTCGTCCTTTTCTCTCTTTTGCATCAGAGTTGCTGATACTCCAAACGGCAAATGATCAACATGTACTTCATGCTTGGCTTGTGGGTCAAAATAAGAAAGAACTGTATCTGAACTCAAACCATCTTTAAGCTTCTGAAACGCCACTTGATGCTTCTCTTCCCACGCAAATCTTTTTGCTTTAACCAGATTTCGTAGTGTATCTGTACTCGCTGTATAATCTTCAAGGAATTTCGAATTATATTGTACTGTACATAGAAATGAATTTAGTTCTTTCGCGTTTCTCGGAGCTTTGGTGGCTTTGATCGCCTCGACTTTCTTTGGGTCAGACTACACTTCAAATTTGGAAAATATCAGACCATATTATCCGCAGCTTTCGTTTCCAAATTCGCATTTTACTGGGTTATTTCTTATCTCTGGCTCGTTCCAGTACCCGCCTCAAACTTTCATCATGCTCCTTTTGTGTCTTACCATATACCAGAATGTCATCCGAAATATTCATGCATCCCGGGATGTCCTGTGTAAGTTCTTTCCGTATGGTATAATCAAAAATTTATCTGGCTGATTTTGTACCAAAATTTAATCTCTCGTATCTATACAATCCTATATGCATCGAGAACGTCATAATGTCCCGACTATTTTCATTCAACTCTATTTGGTGGTACCCATGTTTCATATCAATATGCAAAAACACAGTGGCGCCCCATTCAACTCTGTTATTATATCTTCGACTGTTGGCATAATATTGTGTGTTCAAGGTATAGCTTCATTCGCGACTTGCATGTCTACGGCGAGGCGAATTTCATTGTTCTTCTTTGGAGTCACCACGATTGGAGACACCTATCCAGCCGACTTCTCTACCTTCTCAATTATATCTTCTTCTAACATCTGCAATTCTTTCTCTAAGAGCGGTCTAACGTTGAAAGGTATCCTACAATGAGGCTGAGCCACAGGTTTCATACTTTCGTCAACATTTAAGTCTACCAGGACGTCCTTCATTTTTCCAATACCATGAAATACTTCTGTGTTTTCTTTTTTTATATTTTCCTTGATCATTGCACTCACATTACGTTGATCAATATTTGCTTCTCTAAATTGGTCACGGTCAGATTTAACTGTGTTTACCGCATCATCAGCATCCCCAGGGATACTAATAAGTCTTAGATTCTCCGCCGTATGATACGATAACAAGGGTTCAGTGCTTGTGTGTCCTTTAACAACGTAAAATGTAGCTGGAATTATCCTTTCTTCTGATTCAACCACCGTATCTATCTTTCCAATTATTTTCAAAGGTGGCGTTGGGTTTTCCAAAGTATGATACGAATATATACTGCTGTTATTCTTGCGTAATTTACATGTCTTTGCAAAGTGTTCGCGATATGTGTGTTCATCCATTACATTTACCGTTGACCCGGTGTCAATTAGAACTTCGATTTGGCGATCCTCAATCTTAATTTTTTTAATCGGTCTTCGACCTTTACCTTTTCTACTGATCCTACTACTTCCATGTTGTACGCCGATTCTTCCTCGTTGCTACTTGACAAACCTTGTCTGCTTTGACTGCTTTCACCCTTTCTACTCTGGATTTGTTATCACGGCTTCAACAAAATTTGGCAAAATGATTATATTTGTCGCTCTCATGCTCACAGCTATAACAATTCATCCTACGCACCTTTGTTTCATTCCATGCAATCTGTCGGAACTTGTATATGTTATACAAGCTCGAAATATTCTTGGAGTTTTTCACATGCCGTCTTTAAGTCTTCTCCTGTCTCTTCCAACGTGTCGAATATGTCTTGCACCTTTGGTCCGACACAATGTAAAAATATAGCTCGCTTTCTTGCTTTGTCTTTTACATCAATCACCACAAGATAATTCTCAAATCTCTCAGAGTATTTCTTGAACCAAATGCCCGTTGCCGTCGGTTCTAAATCTGGATCAAATGGTGGGAAATTAATGCTGCTTCTGCAGCCATACTAGAGAATCTCTATATATTTCAATCAGACTATCCTCGTCGCCAGTGTAGAGTCTCGAGATCTCTTTATTATCTCATCATAAAGACTAACTAACTACAATACAATGTACTTGTTTATATAAGTTTATATAAGTTCATATGTGCATAAATTAGAATATATTATGTCTAGCGTCATTACCAAACTTGGACACTACACAACCGGCCCCTGGTCGTCTGCTATACATTTCCGTTGCAATATCTAGATCCTCTTGATTTACTGGTATTGCATAGTCGAGTGTCCATTGCTTCAGGGTTAAAGTATAGAACATCAGGACGACCGGGGGGAGACTCTGCATTGGTTGATGGACGAATCCTGTGTAAGTTCCACGCCTCTAATTCTTTGGTTGGTTGTAGATCGTCCATACAAAAAACTTTTTCCACCTGAAAATTAATCTGTTGGCAATCGTCGAAAAAAAAAGCTGTATTGCAGCAACGTTTACATTTTCGGTTCCTCTATCAGCGCGAATAATGGAGGCAGTACCTCTAAGCAAATGCACATATTTATAAAAGTGGGCTATTATTTCAGGATCATTGTTTGTCGATGCGACTTCCAGTCATAGAATGTGGCTACTATAACCGTCAATAGCTCTGTGAATACAGAAGCCGAATGGCTTCAGTTTGTCATAGCCGTCCATATGCCATAAATAGTTTGGTCCTTTGGCACAGTACTGCCTTCTTCGTAATCGGTTACGAGACCGAGCCTGCACACAAATTTTGTATAGGTGATGCTGCTTACCATGCATTGTCAGTACAGGGAGATGGTTTACCCAAAGGTCACCTCATCAAACAATGCTGGAATGAAATAAATTATTTTCCATAACTAAAACTCCTGATAAGTTGGTTAACAGCTGAGTTTTCAAGACGAGCCAACACGACAAATCAAAGAAAAGGGAAACTATATATGTTTGAAGGAAAAAGAGGGAGGGGTGGGAGTAGTGGTTGTTACCGTGGCCATAGCACTGACATATTATTGACATTAAACTCTTATGTTTCAGATGAAAGAAGGAGAACATGACAGCCACAAAGTAAAGAATACTGGAGATGGGTCTAGGATATCTAGTTAATACATTGTGATGTAATTTGCACTTCTGCTGCCGGTTGTATCAAACATGGATAAGTTATGATACAACTGGTCCCTGGCTGATAAGAAGGAAGTAATGTCTGTAAAAGGTGATTAAAGTAATTGGAACCCTTCTTATAAAAACAAAGAAGTAATTAAAAGTAGTATTGGTAGTTATTCTACAATAACACTCTTTTCAACATTATTTTCCAACATGAATATTGTAGATTTTTCTCTATAGGTAACCATGCATTTGCCATAGTATGTGGCAAAGAATGTTACGAAAATATAAGTGTATCCTTCCAAAAGTCCTTTGATGAATTCAATGAACTTATTCAAGCAGGAGAAATTGAGGTGGAAGGAAAGCCAATAAAATTGGAGTTCTTTCTTGGTGGAGATTATAAGGTAAATTACAATGAGCAGTGAAATTTTTACTCAACAGTAGACCCCAGACTCTGGGCTGATAGTTAAATTTTAAACATATTTTCATTTATATTATAGTTCCTTTTGCTAATTCTTGGAATGAATGCAGCCAAGATACTGCAATTTACTGCAAGATACACAAGGACGAAAGATAAATGCTATGCAAATACTAAATACTGGCAACGAGATTCGCAAAGCCTGCCGCTGAATCTTTTCAATGTCTTCGCCCAAATACTCTTGGATGTTAAAATGCCAGACTTGGCAGGCGTATTCGAGAACAGGTCTTATAATAGTAGTGTACACAGTGATTAACGTGTTCGTATCAGCGTTTGATTGTTTCAGCACTCTCAGCATGTAGAGTCTTTTTCCTGCTTTTTGACAACATTGTTTACGTGTTTTCGTTCCAATTCATATTATCCTGAACAATTAGTCCCAGAACCCGAGCTGATGATACACGTTCTACAGCAACACCATTTATAATTAAAGGTGGGAAGTCCTGTTTATCTTTTGCAAAGTCTATTATCAATTCTTTGCATTTACTAATGTTCAGTTTCATATTATTAACGATGGTCCATCAAGCAAGAAAACCCTTACAGAAGTTTTTGATGTATCAGTTTCATATAACAAGTGATGTACAAAGCTTAATAGGGCATGATTTGTCGAGGAGTTTTTTAAAGAACCAAATTGTCACCTGTCAATCTTTTCCTTTATATACTCAAGTAGCTAATCAGTAACAAAACGTTCACAGGTTTTAGACAGGGTAGATGTAAGCAAAATGGGGCGAAGGTCTTTGGTGATGTCCTCAGGTGATGATATTTTTGGAATTGGGATGACATTGGCTTTTTTCCACATGGTCGGAACAGTCGCTTGCTGGATAGAAGCATTGAAAATTGATGCTACAGGGGAAGCAAGTACATGGGTGTAGAACTTCAGAACCCAGTTTGGTATTCCATCTGGACCAGGAGATTTGGAAGTTGATATAATAGATAATGTATGGTATACCTCTTCTTCTTTAATGATGAACTCTGGTGAAATGTCAAAATGGCTGTTTTCTGGTAAAATGTCGATATGAAGACGATTGAAAGGTGGGATTTCTTTGGTAACTGAGACAAAAGCGTCATGAATGTTTTCAGCCAGGGCTTTTCCTGACACCACCTGACTGCCCACGACAAGAGTTGAAAGGACTTTCTTCTTAGGATATCCTGATAACTGTTTTATTGATTGCCACCACGTTTTGGTTTAGGGTTTAGCTTTAACTGTTCTAATTTTTTCTCAATAAATGTAGATCTGAGCTTCTTACTTTCTCTGTTTACCTGATTGCGTAGCTGCTGATGATGTGAACTTTTTGCATGATGGAATGCCTTTTGTCTGGCTCTGATTATTTTCTTAAATTCAGGAGTTACCCAAGGTTTGTCTTTATCATGTAATTTTACCGTTTTTATCGGGAGGAAACAATCCAATCCAGCATTTATGATGTCTTGGAAAAGGTCTAATTTTTGTTCACAAGAAATAGTGCGGTATAAAACGGTCCAATTAAAATCGGTTAACCACTTTCTGCAGCATTATTTCCCTGTCTGATTTTCACTTTCGTGTGGGCGTTTTTAGTTGTACCTTCCTTATATGAGCATAACACTGAATTGTAGTCGCTGCGTCCAATGGGTGGAATTACCAAGGGGATGTTACAAAAGTCTGACATGTTTGTCAAAATTAAATCCAATATAGCATTTCCTCTCGTTTAACAATCTGCTTTAACGTAAAGTGTCTAAGTATTGTGAAAACTGGACATTTGTTATAAATCCCCAACTAATATTATGCCTGCATTTGGGTACATGGAGAGGGCAGCATCAAGCTTTATGGTAAGGTGTTCAATAAGTGCGTTGTTGTCGCTGGAGGGTGGGTGATAAACCACACAGACAACCAAACATGAGAAACCTCGGAACAGTTTGTGTGGTCTCAGGTAAAGCCACAGAGTTTCAAAACAAACATCTTGCAAACTAGTTAGAATTTTAAATGGGATCTGTGACTTTATATAAGCGCACTCCAGTCCTAGATTTTCTATCACGACGTATGTATTTGAACTGCATGGTCGTCAATGTTTTCGTTTAACCATGTTTCTGTGAGCCCTGGCATGATTTAATTTAAGAATAGCATCTAATTCATCAACTTTTGGAAGAAGTTATCTGACATTTGAAAGGAAAAATTATAGTGGGTATCTTTGGACATTTGGGCAACCTAGTCTCCGATTTTCTTGATTCGATATAGGAATTTTTATCAAATTATTCGTGGTTTCGAACCTTTCGTTTGTGTGTGCAGAGGTACTGTTTAAACGATTATGTAAGTTAATTTGCCGTCTAGTTGTCCAAACTGGGATATTATTTGTTCTAGGTATTTGTTCAGCTACCGGGTCAGTATATGAAATGTTTTGTCAGTCGTGCTGCTCTCATGCACTGGGCTGACACTCTACCTATTGAGCTACCATCCTCTTCCCCGTATATGATTTTTTTTGCCAAGTAATTTAAGTTTGATTCTTTCGTGCAAATTTTTGGCAGGAAACTATTGTGAATATGTCTGGTTTAAAGCTTCATAATTTCAATCCTTCTTGAGTTTTATAGTATTATATTCATTCTTGTGCTGTACCAGAAGCACAACAATGACATGTTGTATGTCACTGACTGTACATGTTAAGGTGGATGAACTTCACTTTCCATTGCGAATAACAGGTTAAAGTAAAATAAATATATTCCATATATATACTCAAGAAAAGATCTAAATCATGAAGATGTTACACCTTTTTACACAACTCGGTTTTTAGATATTCTTGAAAGGAATATTATACTAAACAATTGCAATTAAACATGATTTTGTGTGAAGACAAATCCAAGAAGGACAAAGAGCGAAATGGATTACACTTACAAATACTGTAAAAGTCATAAATTTGTGTGGTGTAACATTCAGTATCTGGGAAAAATTGGATGGTAATGGGGAAAAACAGGCAAGTACAAGTGGACAAGCTTGGGCGATGAGAAGAAAAAACTGCTAAGGACTTTGCCCCACAAATTTGATGAATTACTAAAACCAGAAACCTGCTAAACTGTAAAACAAATTTGGCAGGTCAGTAAATTAGGTATATTTGTGAAATGTTAAACTACTGAATCATGAAACAAGTACAAAGCTGTATGACATCCTTTGAATTCCTTGAAGAAGAGCCTTCACTCGACACATAGAATATTTATATATTTTTCAGACTGACAAATAGACCATGACTTATGCCTAACTGTCCATGTTTAAGGAACTAATTGTTTTGTTTATGTTCAATATCATTACTGACTGGACACCCACACAGCAACAAAAGGATTCCTTTTTTGGTCAGGTATGTTTAGCCATGTAGTACACCCCAATTGTACAGTTTGTATAGAAAACTGAACCTTAGAAATCAACCTATTGTTGTTATTAGGAATATTAGAAAGCCCTAAATACTTCCGCATCTTATACACTTGAGAATGGTGGTCGTATCCCTTTCTCTGGTCATTTTTTCAAAAAAAAATTTTGTGTGTTTTGGGTATTTTAAATATTGTAGATTTAGAACTTGTAATTACTTTTGTGAAATTTTTATGTTTTAAACGCAAAAACTGCTCTTAAAGTGGCGATGATCCAATATTTCCCCCTTAGCAACGCCTTAACAACGACTTTTTATCAAAAAAGACTTATTCAATATAAACGAGTCTTTTGTAGTTTCTACTTTTGATGTATGTTGTTTAAGCCCTTTTGATCATGCTGCAATTTGATTGGTCCATTCTACAAGCACTTGGAAGCATCTGTTTTATAGTAATTTTCACAAACCTTCTCAACGCACTGGCTGTAAACATCGCTTAAAGATTCGAAATTTTCCCGGATATTTGGCTGAAAGTTAGTGTTCTTTGTTGGATATTGTTATATTTTGTTAAATTGCTTGTAATTTTCGATAAAATATGGCAAATAACCGCAATAGAAAGAGAAAAAAGGCAAGAATGCCGCCGTGCAAGAATACCAAAAAATTCAAAGATGGCGAACCGTGTAACAACGAAAACCCTGGGCCTTCTGGGATGAAAATAGGCGATGTAAGTAAAAAGCTTCGCGAAAATCCTGCTCTCACGGACTCAGTTAAAGAAGGTACAATATTTATGGACTTGGGAGTCCTTTTTAATGTGTTTAATGAAATTCTGAGATGCCCTGAATGTGGGAACAACATGACCTGCCATGTTGATATGAAGAAGAAGAATGGTTTTTCTCACTACATAGTTCTGCAATGCAACAGTATGGAATGTGAATGGA
Source organism: Trachythela sp. YZ-2020 (assembly GCA_016169945.1). Taxonomy (NCBI): domain Eukaryota; kingdom Metazoa; phylum Cnidaria; class Anthozoa; order Malacalcyonacea; family Clavulariidae; genus Trachythela; species Trachythela sp. YZ-2020. Next base: position 721,265 of record JADLSH010000393.1, on the reverse strand, counting down.
AGTACTGCTTTTATTCATCAAAAAAACAGGGGCATTCATATGAAATTAATGTGAGGGCTGTCTTGGCATTTAGAGAAATTGGTCGGGGACATAAAGCTATGGTAACATTTGCCAAAGTAATGAACATGCCACCACCGCCAACAAGCCGGAACTTTACAAAGCTACAAAACAAAAAGCTGTTGCCTGTTGTTAAACAGTTGGCAATTGACAGTATGGCGAATAATGCTATGACTGTTAAACAGGCTTGCGATAATGAGGCAGGTGAATGTGGAATTTCCCTCGATGGAACTTGGCAAAGGCGAGGTCATGTGTCGCATAATGGTGTCGTAACTGCCATCTCATTAGATACAAAAAAATGTCTAGATGTAGAAATATTGTCAGATAAATGTCAAAAGTGGCAAAAGAAGGTAAATGATCCAAAGTATCAAGAGTGGAAAGTAAATCATATTTGTAAGATCAACCACACTGGAAGTGCCAACAGTATGGAAACAGCTGGAGCACTGCGAATTTTTGAGAGATCCTATGTAACAAGGGGTCTACGGTACAAGGACATGCTTGGTGATGGCGACTCGTCCACATATAGTGCAATTACAGAGAGCAAGCCCTATGGAGATGATTGCATCCCAAATAAACTGGAATGCATTGGGCATGTACAAAAGAGAGTGGGAAGTTGGCTGCGAAAGTTAAAAAGCACAAAGAAAGGTGTGAAATTGAGTGATGGCAAAGGAATTGGGGGTAAAGGAAGACTAACTGATGAGAAAATTGATATTTTACAAAACTATTATGGCCTTGCAGTAAGAAAGAACTTGGATGATGTTAACAAAATGGCCACAGCTATTAAAGCAACATTATTTCATGTGGCTTCGACTGAGTCAAATCCACAGCATCATCTTTGTCCTGATGGTGACGACAGTTGGTGTGGCTACAAGAGGGAGAAAGAGTCATATCAACACAAGAATGGCATACCTCAGTGCATTGTTGATGAAATTGAGCCAATTTTTGATAAGTTAAGTAACTCTGATCTGCTTCAGAAATGCACACATGGTTTGACCCAAAATGTCAACGAATGTTTGAATGGGCTAATTTGGGATCGATGTCCGAAGACCACCTATGTGGAACAGCCCACTGTTGCACTTGCAACATATTTGGCAGTGTTGAAATTTAATGATGGGGACATTTCCTTCTCAAAGATTTTTGAGGACCTGGATATTAAACCTGGAGTATTTACCTTCGAAGGTGCCCAAGACTGTGACAGGCAACGAATACAGCTGTCAGCAAGGAAAAGCAAAGAACCAACAAAAAACAGAAGAAAAACATTAAGACATCTCAGAAAAAAATATATAGATGAGACAGAAGAGAAGGAAGGAGTAATGTATGAAGCAGGAGCATTCTGAAGCATTCTGAAGCCTTCTGTAAGGTACATTTACCAAACTGAAACTTTCGCACTGGATTTTCTCCGATTTGTAATTTGACAGGAGTCAGCAATACCTGTGACATTGTAATTTTCTAGGTTTTTATTATAGAAGCTTGATATTTTGCACATTTATAGCCTGCACTATTGTCTAGTGCCTGACACTCTTCAAATTTCAATATTTTTCATTATTGATGAATTATTCACAAATTGCATCATAAATATCTCAATTAAAAGTACAAATAATGCAAAAATTCCAATTTTTGGCTCTAAAATGTTTATTAAAGAATTTTGAAAAAATTGAAGAGTGTCAGGCACTAGATCAGGTTCTAAGCTTTTCAAAAATATATCATTCATTAGATTTGGGTAATTGGTTCATGAGATATGATGTTTGCGCCGCTAGGCAATTATGGCCTAATTAGCGGCTGCCATATTGGTGTAATTAGTGACTTTGTGAAAAAAATTTTGCATAGGTCATTTTACTTCACCTTACCCTTTCAGAAAATGATATTTTCACTTTATTATCTTCAAAATTGAAAAAAAAAGGTTAAAAGGGATACGACCACCTTAAGATTACTTCTAATTATATGTTAGCAACCTGCGGGTTGACTTCCCCCTGTTATTTTTTACCTAAAACAAAGGCAATATGGCGGCTGCTCTGGAAGAACACAAAGGGTTTATATTAGAGAATTTTATCCAAGAAAGAAAACACCATAGAAGATTTGTCAAATGTTTTGCAAACAATGTATCCAGGACAGCAAGGTTTCAGTTCTCGAACTATCAAACGTTTTTGTAAAGAAAGAGGGATTAAACATATCTGATGTAGTTTATGACATTTACAACACAGAATTTCCCCCTGTAATGTATCATTAACTTAAGGCACTATTTGTTGTATATTAGTTTCTCATCCAGAACTTCACCTACAGTTGTGGGTGGGCAGCCATTGCCATTATGGGCCGGGTATCCCCTCTCTACAAAATTTATTTGGGAAAAGTTTGCATTATAGTGTGTACCATAAAATACAGAAAGCGTTGTGTGTGTACATACAGCTGCAATCTTTGTGAATCATTCCATGTGATTTTGATGTGCGACTTTGCTGCATGATGTCAACGTAACAAAGTTCAAGATATATTGTGAGTTTAACACATACCCCTCTGAACACAGTGCAGAGAGTATAGGCAGTCGAGATTTTGGATTTTCTTCCCATAAAATCAACAGAAATATCAACAAAATATCAAACACAACAGGTAACAACGAAATATAAAGTCTTTATTTAACATTTCTCTGTAATAACTCTCTCTTAATATTTCTCTGTAATAAATGTCTCTTAATATTCTTTGTGATAAATCTCTCTTAATATTTATCTGTAATAAATCTCTCTTAATACATCTCTATTCAACAAAATGTGTGGACCACTGGAACACAATATGAATATTTTTAGGAAACATGAGACACTGTATATAAAGTTTACATGCGCTTCTGTACAGGTAGTTTGGAGTCGCAGTTATTACACTGAGGATAACGACCTTCTTTCGTTGTGAGATTTGCAGTTATTACACTGAGGATAACAACCTTCTTTCGTTGTGAGATTCGCAGAACCACAACAATAAATACAAATGGGATCCTTGTTCATAGAAAAATAAAGTCTTTCTAATGGATCATAGCATTGCATATCCCTGATGCCATCAGCCAAGCAGCCGTTGAGGTCAAGATCTGATGTTGCACCACACGTGTAGGTATAGTCGGAAAGGGCATAGTCCAGCTGTAAACGTTCAACAGCTGTTAACTTGCACTTTGAGTAGACCAAGCGCCACATCTCGCATTCTTTGCATTGAATCATCATGTTGGTGTTTCGTGCATGCTGAACACTAGCAAATCATGTAGGGCGATGTTCTTCACTTGTCATTTTGCGATAAACTGTCTCGAATGGCTTGTAGTGACCATCAGCGTTTGGTACTGGATCGGGAAGGAACTTGATTTCTTGAAAGATATCAGAAGGAAGGCTGGCTTACATATTTTGCACTTACTTTTGCAACACTTGTTTATGCAGAAAGAGTAGTGCCTCAACTGGCAGCAATGCTCAATGAACGCCTTGGTCTTTGGGTACTCGGGTAGTATTGCTTTGACCCACTTGACATCTGCTGTAACAGCCTCATCGACTGACTTTAGGCTTGAGCAAAATTGTGCAAAGGATTCAATCTTCTTTTCTTTCAATGAAAGTCTGGAAGACACTTGACATGACTACTTTCACAGGAGCAATACTATCAAGGGTGCCATATTTGATGGTAGGCACGCCTGGCATAAAGTTAGTCAAAATCGCCAGAGGAAAATGTGCACAAGTATCAACAAATTTTGGGGAACTGGTGACGAATTTCGTGAGGTGAAAATTGGGTATTTTGAGTGCAATACTATACAAAGGGGGGTGTTGTTGAATAAATATTGTTTAGACGTGTAAATTGTGGACAATATAAGCTTTCCAACGACCCCTAATATTCCTAGGTTGCCATTTCAATCAAGCGTTGATCAGCATTTGTCCTTGGGATGTTTTGTAAAATGGCCGATTTTCGCTGGCCGGGCAAAATTGCTGATTTTCGGCCTGGTAAAACGTTTTTGTTTTTATTATTTTGTCAATAACATTTGAATAAAGATGCCATAAACTCATTAAACTGTGGTAAATTTGCATCTATAAATACAGTACTTTGCAGTGCTTTGAATGATAATGTATATTTTAAAATATGGATTAACAGTTGTATGCCAAAGTGGGAATTGTTTTAACTTGATTTATGTCCCCTCCGTGTTTAGTTATTTATTTTCCAGAAGTCCTCATTTTAAAACTACAATATAGATCATATGCTATGATATGTAACATTATATTATGTAACAGTGTGATGCTATGTAAAATGAAGCCAAAATTATGTATCTTCAGTTTCTCAAATCATTTTATATTTCCTATAACTTGCTAATTGTGTACTTATTTCCTTCGCATTAAATGATCGAAGTGACTATAGTTTTTTAGGGAACTTTAACAAACAATTAATCAACTTTCTGTAATTAGTATTCACCAGGTCATATTATAATTTAATAGCACTACTGTAATAACAGTAGAAGTGGTGGAGCATGGCAAAAATACTTATTGGTTTAGTCATCTCCTTTTAACAAAGCATTCTATGTGTCCTTAATAGTGATTTCCCTAGGGTATTTTACCAATCTGGTGCTCTTCTCCATCATAAAAGAAAAAACACTGGGAACAAACCTTGTGGATGTAATATTTAGTTAACTCTTTCTGGATGGTCGCATTTTAATTATGTTGTCGCAAGTTGTCGCAAGAGCACTTTAAGTACGATCTCCTTAGCAAAATATTTACCCCCTGGCAATGAAATTAACACCATTGGAATCCTTACAAAATAAGCTTTTTAAAAGTGGGCTATTTTGCCGACTAAACATTACAGAATCAAAAATACTAAAAGTTAAATCCCAAACATACCTCCAGTCATACTTCAGTTCAAATCAAACAATCTTTAATATCTTTTAATATCTTTAATATCTTGAAAGACTTCTAATGGTCGAAATTTAGCTTTTTATCTGTTTCTTTAGACTGTAAAACGTGCCTTCCATACGGCTTTTAGAAATATTTATTTTGAATTTTTTTTTATTTATCGGGAATTTTCCAGCATGCACGCGCTTGCCGTAGTTTGACTATATATGGTTTGCACACGCGCTTCAGTCCCGACAAAAATATCTTATATAGGTATTGTACCCTGGGGAATTCATTCCGGCCACTTAAAAAACCATAGCAACAGTCTTTGTTTGTGTTTGGACCTTTTCCGGTTGTTTTTGTCTGAAATTCCGGTTTGACCCGTACGCTACATTTCAAATTTCAATTTTTATTGTGTTTCTTTGCAACTTGGTCAGTATGTACTGTTTTTAACGCTCTATAAAACGGTGTATTAGTGAAGATCACAGGTTTTGAAAACAGAAGTTATAATCGACCAAAGGTACTGAATATATAATTAGTTTACGATAATAATAAATATCAGATTACAAAGGTGTTAAAACTCACGGAGATCTGTAAAACAATGTGTTTAGCAATTTGGTTGGCATTAGCCAAGAACAGGTGTGTTTGCTGAATCGATTGGTGGTATTTTCGTCCGTTTTGGGTGAGGGGCGCCAAAGATACAAGCGCTCAAAATCATCATCCGTTGGCGGTTGATATTCGACGCTACCGTGCAAAAAGATTTAAATGTACCGATAAATTCGAAACTTCAACATGCCCCCCTAAAATTTTACTTTTCAAATTCCCGCCCCCTGCGCAAAAAATATGTTCAAATGCCCTGCGCTAAACAAGACATTAAGCGTTCAAATGCCCCAACTTCATACAGAAAATTATGAAAAAGTACAATTTAAAATTGCGAAATTGTATTAAAAAAAACTTCAAAACATGGAAATTTATCAGTTTTTATACACATTGACAATCATTTTTATAGTACATACCTTCAAATGAAGCACATAGCTTTTCCATCCCCTTTTCTTTAAGCCAGTCTTTCACAAAATGGACTCCTTTCCCCTCGAAATCGCTTAAAAAAACTGTATTTGCCTCCATTGCCAAATTTTCAGTTTAATTAAGCAGCCTGCATGCAGGAAGCGCGGGAAAACGGGCATGAATAAATTAAGGCTTCTGGTTATTTTTCCGGTTCAAATTCCCCACCCTTGTCAAATTCCCCACCCTTGTCAAATTCCCCACCCTTGTCAAATTCCCCACCCCATGTCAGACATAGTATGTCAAATTCCCTACTCCCCGGAGAGGGTTTGGAGTCAAATTCCCGGGGTTCGCCCGGGGGGGGCATGTTGAAGTTTCGAATTGATCGGTACATAAGAGGCAATTTACAGAATCTTGAGATTTAGTAAAGTCATAAGTTTTCCCAACCTAACAACTTTTTCAAACATATAAATATGGTGTTCACTACAAAATATTTGTACACTCAAATTCTTGAACAAGAAATAGAGAACACAGACTAGCAATTTAAGCTTATGTATGTGATGTTTGTATGCAGAGATAAGCAACATGTATGAGTTTGATTATTTGTATTGCACACATCTGTATTGTAAATTATTGTATATTAATGTGCCAAATTAAAAATGATTTGACAAAACAATTGGCATTCGATGCCTCTCTTGGCTATGATCAAATGCTTATTTTTATGGATGTAAAATACAATTCCCCTGTCCTTGGTAATTAGATTCCAAGTCAGTCCTTAATAAAGGAATAACTTAAAGCAACAGTAGTTTTTTAGGGAACTTTAACAAACAATTAATCAACTTTCTGACAGTTTCTGTAATAGTATTGACCAGGTCATATTATAATTACCACTACTGTAATAATAGTAGAAGTGGTTCAGCATGGCAAAAATACTTATTGGTTTAGTGATCTCCTTTTAACAAAGCATTCTATGTGTCCTTAAAGAGTGACTAATGCCTTGGAAGGATCATACTGTCTTCATAATATTGCTAAAAGTGTACACTGTTCAGTGTGCACTGCTGTATTAAAATGTACATTGTTGACTTTTATAGTTTGTACAATTTGAAGAACTTCAGGTAAAATATATCTTTGAAGTGACATTTAATCTTCTTAAATTTTCCCCATACAATCCTTTGCAGACCGTCTTATTTTCATGAGTAATACACACATCTGAAATTGGACAGGACCACGACCAAGTCATTTAGTCATTTATAATCATATAATGCAGCTTGCTAGCTTTCATCAATGTTCCCAGAAATTTAAAATACTGACACATATCCACAATTTTCACGGAAAACTCTTGGCTTGGAGTCGCTCCCAATTTTTTTCACTAAATTGCGTTTTTCCCACAATATATTACTGAAACGTTAAATTTTCACTCATTGAGCGAGTGCCATCTTGGATAATTAATGTATTCTTAAAGTGCACCTCACCCCCAAATTTTTTTTTGGCTATATCAAATCTTGGCATCATTTCTAGTGTATCCATGAAAAGTTTTATTTATTTGGTCAAATCGTTCGATTTTTATGGCAGTTTAAAGTTGGCAAAAAGGCACTTTTATTATTATTATTTAACTTTGCCAGGTGACACATTTACATCAGAAAATAACAAATAGAGTTACAAACACACAAAAAAACAACCAAAAAAAACACTATACAACACACTAAAATTAAACACTAATAACAAATGGCGGGGACGCCACAACAGTTAAAACCAATTACTGTGGCCCCTTAACACGCAAAAAAACTATACGTACAAGAATTTTATATCTAATGTATTTGTTCCCAGTGGAAAAACACTACAACCATTCACTTGGAAAGCTGAAATTTTAGTCCGTATATCAATAACACAAATATATTACACGGTACCAATAAACAAACCAATCGCATTGCACGCATACATAACAAACATTAACATACATTACGGCATTACAGACATATATATAAGGTATAGTATCATAACTTTAACCTTTCAAGTCCGCTTTCCACCTGGCGAATACGGTAAATTGGTAAATCAGTATAGAAAAAAAGCAATGACCAATTACATTGCAAAATGTGTGCCGGTTCGTGCGAACGAATTTGCCCTGTGGAAAACGGTCACATAGTATTACTAGAAGCAGTATTGATGGACCTTGTCCGTCGTTACGAGGAGTCTGCAATGAGTAAATTTCGTGACGTCACAAGGTACTCATAAAAATAAACTTTCGGCCCACATGCAAATTCCCTATATATTGTCGGCCATCTACATTTATATCAGACCTACAAGCACGAAACTGTGCGTAAGATGTTTCTATTGTCAGAGCTTTCGATCTATGCATTTACATGCATAGAACGTGTGTAGTTGTCAAGAAAATGTGCACGAAAATGGATGTATGTTTCGCCGGGATTATGTATTTTATAGAAGTTTAGTGCCATTGAATTTTAGTACACTTTGCCGGTGGGCGAATAACACGATAAATAACGAACTAACGAACTTGAAATAACCAATAGCTATCCCGTCATGAAGATAGCTTTATTTTCATGTATGATATGTCTTTATAGCTTGTGTATTTCCATTCAAACATTACTACAAATTTTGTATATATTCAGCTTTCAAGCGCAGGACTTTAAATAACGGATACCAGTTTAATTAAAGAGATATACAACCAATCTATTAGCTCGTATAACTTTGTAAATTTTGCATCTACAACCTTGAACTTGTTCGTCATGCCTGCAGCTTTCTATCCGTGCATAAAACATGTGTTTATCAACAAAATAGCTTTAAATCTATTTTACTAAGTTCATAATTTTCGCGCTGCGGTGACATTGGCGCTGCGAAAGTGTGAGTAATATTCCATTTGGATATCGCTTCATAAGACATAACTCAGCCAATATCAGACCTACAAGCACGAAACTGTACGTAAAATGTTTCTCTTGAACAGATCTTTCGATCTACGCATCTTAGATGTATGGAACGTATGTAGTTCTCAAGGAAATGTGCACGAAAATCGATGTATGTTTCGCGGGTCAAATGACGAAAATATATCGTGTGTACTAATTGTGTGTAGTACTGTAGTAGGGGTAAACTTTTTTGACACGCAAGATATATTCTCGTGCTTCATACGAAAATATATATATAGCAGTGTAAACAAGTTTTAGTTTTAGATGCCTACACGCGTGCGAAGTTGGATTTTCAACGTGCTCGAACTAAATAATACACTAGTCTTACATATATAGCTTAATGCGGCATATTGTTAGATAGCTCTTCTAAAACTGATTCTATCCATATATAACAATTATCTTGTGTACTAGTCTGTTACATGGTTAGACATGATAGCCAGAAAAAAACAGTGTAAACTTCGACCGATTCAAGGCAAGCAAAGCCGAAATGGCGAACTGAATACAAGCCGATCAAAGCTAAATGCCGACTACCTTGCGTGACGTCAGAAAATGGGCTAGACCCAGGCTCTTTTTGGTTAGAAAATACGACGGCCAAGGTCCATCGAAAGCTAAGTTCAAAACGCCATAAAAATCGAACGATTTTACCAAATTAAAAAAAATTTTCACGGATATAGTAGAAATGATGCCAGGATTTGATAAAGCCAAAAAAAAAATTTTGAGGTGAGGTGCACTTTAATGATGTACCGCTGACATGACTGAATGGCGACCTCTGGCGATTTTGATTAACTTTTTGCCAGGCGTGAGGATTCTTGTCTGCTGCTGCCCTAAGCTGTTTCATATTCTTGCATTTGGCCATTGCTGCTTCGAACTCATCATCCATTTGCTTCCTCATCAGACCAATGGACTGCGGTCCAATGTTAACTCTTTCTGGTCGGTCGCATTTTAATTATGTTGTCGCAAGCACACTTTGAGTACGATCTCCTTTGCAAAATATTTACCCCCTGGCAATGAAATTAACACCATTGGAATCCTTACAAAATAAGCTTTTTAACAGTGGGCTATTTTGCCGACTAAACATTACAGAATCAAAAATACTAAAAGTTTAATCCCAAACATACTTCCAGTCATACTTCAGTTCAACTCAAACAATCTTTAATATCTTTTCATATGTTTATTATCTCCACAGACTTCTAATTGTCGAAATTTAGCTTTTTATCTGTGTCTTTATTTGGTAAAACTTGGCTGCGATACGGCGAATAGAAATATTTATTTTGAATTTTTTTATCGGCTATTTTCCAGCATGCACACGCTTGCCGTAGTTTGACTATATATGGTTTGCCCACGCGCTTCAGTCCCGACAAAAATATCTTATATAGGGTATTGTAACCTGGGGAATTCATTCCGGCCACTTAAAAAACCATAGCAACAGTCTTTGTTTGTCTTTTGGCCTTTTCCGGTTGTTTTTGTCTGAAAATCCAGTAACTTTGTCAATTTGTATTGTTTTTTTTTGAAAATTGGTCAGTATGTACTGTTTTTAAAGCTCTATAAAACGGTGTATTAGCGAAAATCGCACGGTTTTTAAATCAGAAGTTATAATCGACCAAAGGTACTGAATATATAATTAGTTTACGATATAATAAATATCAGATTACAAAGGTGTTAAAACTCACAGAGATCTGTAAAACAATGTGTAAAGCGATTTGTTTGTCATTAGCCAAGAACAGGTGTGTTTGCTGAATCGATTGGTGGTATTTTCGTCCGTTTTGGGTGAGGAGCACCAAAGATACAAGCGCTCAAAGTCATCATGCTTTGGCAGTTGATATTCGACGGTGCCGTTTAGAAAGAGTTTAGCAACGACATAATGCACTCTACAGGATATCTCCATGAGTGAAGTGATGCTGTATGAGCAACACACAAGAAATCCAAATTATATTTGAAGAATAATGACAATTACATCTGTACTGACAGATATGTGAGCCTGTGATGGGTTTGGTTTGCAGTTTCTTGATGACAGTATATTTCCAAGCTCTGTGCAGTGCTGTGCTGTGCAGGACTGGATGGCTCAAAAGCACCTTCCTTTAAGCCTACTACGACTTGACCGGTGTACTGTCATGACTCCACAGTTTCATCTACCGGGAAGCAGACTGAAGGAACAATGCTATGTTGAGTACAATTGTGATCACCGAACACAAACTATTAAGGTTCACAACTACTCGCCGTCCTCTCTCCGCCGCAGCAACAGGAAATCCTGGTTTTCCAACTTTTATGCGATGTTTATCGTCCATGCACAAAAAGTTGAATAACCTGAACTTCACAGCCAACTCATGCTGGTTTCTGAAAAGCGCAGCATCATAGCGAGCGTCAGGATGACTTTTTCGGAATTGTCGAGCCTGAACGATGAATTTTACTTTCAACTTTCCAGTGTAATGGATCCTTGAGTGAGCATACTTGACTTTCGCCAAAATTGAAGCCAAGGTTCAGAAGGTATTTTGGTACCTTCTGGACATCTGGTTTTCACTTGCTCGAGGAGATCTCTTGCTGATATTAAACCTGAGGACTGCTAAATAAGTGGCCAGGGCCACAGTTTCTTTCTCTACATAGGTTGATTTAGGGCATCTATCCCAAATCATTCCATTCAAACACTCATTAACATTCTGCATCAAGCCATGGTACATTTTCCCAACAGGTCCGGGTTGTTTAGTTTCTCAAAAATAGGTTCAATGAGTTCAACAATGCACTTAGGGATGCCATTCTGATGCTTGTAGGACTCTGGATCTCTCTTGTAACCACACCAACTGTCTTCGCCATCAGGACAGAGATGATGTTGTGGGCCATTTTGCCAACATCATCTAGATTCTCCCTTACTGCTAGACCATAATAGTTTTGCAATACATCTATCTTACCACTTGTCAGCCTTCCTTTACCTGCCAGACCTTTTCCATCAGCCAGTTTCACACCTTTATAGGTACCCTTCAGCTTCCTCAACCTGCTCCCAACTCTCTTTTGCACATGCCCAATGCACTCCAATTTCTTCGGCACACATTCATCTCCATAAGGGTTGCTCTCAACAATACTATTATAGGTAGATGAATCACCATCTCCTAACATATTCTTGTATTTGAGGTCATGACTAACATATGATCGTTCGAAAATCCTAACAGCACCATGCTGTTGGCACTGTGGGGTTGACTTTGCACTTATGCTTTGCTTGCCACTCTTGATATCTTGGATCATTTTGCTTGTTTTTCCATTTCTGACATTGTTGGCATTTGTCAGATATCACTTCGACATCAAGACATTTCTTTGTGCCATCGAGGGATATCCCACACTCCCCATCACTTCCACTTATCTCCTTTACCTATGTTGCATTATTATTCATACTGTCATTTGCCAACTGTTCAACAATTGGCAAAAGCTTTTTATTTTGTATTTTTGTAAAGTTACCACGTGTTATTGGTGAATGCATATTAAAAATTTTGGTAACGGTTACCATAGCATTGTGCCCTCTACCTGTTTCTCTGAAAGCCAGGACTGCTCTGACATTAATTTCATATGAGTGCCCTTTTTTATTGGATGTGCTGAAGCAATACTTCCACTCACACTCCGAACTTTTACATTCCAAAACAATGTAATGGGAAAAGCCTTTTTTTTTCTTCATGTTAACATGAGAGTTAATGTCACAACCACATTCAGGGCATTTCAAAATGTCATCTAACACACCAAAGAGCACAGACAAGTCCATAAATATCGTACCTTCTTTCACAACATCAATGTTTTCCTTATTGATCCCATAACATGCACTTTGGTCGCCTATTTTTACTCCAGAAGGACCAGGGTTTTTATCAATGGGACCGCCATCTTTAAATTTCTTCGCTTGTTTTGAATGTGGATTCCTAACCCTCTTTCTCTTCCTGTTACGAGTATTTCCCATTTATATGATCAGAATAACAAACTAAGTCTATTATCTCAACCACAAAAGCTACTTTTTCGAATTATAAATGTGAAATAACAGAGATTATTCTCAAGAGAGTTGACAAACAGCTTGCTTCGGAATCGCTCACGAAATTGCTATGAATTTGTAGCTTTGTGACCTCCCCCAAACGAACAATCACAATACAGCTACAAGGAAGGTCATTAAATAACATACACCAAAAGGATAACTCGTTTTGTGGTATATTTTTATGTAATTTGGGGCTGAAAATTCATTGCTAAGGCATTGCTAAGGAGAGAATTTCAAAACACCACCATTTTTTAGCCTTTTTCACCAAGATAAACCAATTGTTTCATCAAATGGAGTATGTAATCATAAACTACAATACTTAAAGTACCTAAAACACCTACAAAATATTTTTTGAAAAATTATTGAAAATTCAGTTGTAGAAGGGGTATGACCACCTTGTCTTTGTAGTCGCTTATCAGTTTGCATTCGTAAGTCATAACATTGCATTTTGTCACAATTTAATATATAAAAAGCAATTTCTCTCAGTTATTAACATATACCCCTGGAGCACATTTGTTCCTTCAAGTCAATTTTAACTGATTTGGCAAATCTCCAGATTTTCTCCAAGATCTCCAGGTTTTTTTAACGATTTTTTTCTCAATCTCCAGATTTTCTCCAGGTTGTCAGGTCTGTTTTATATATAGTAAGTTAGATTTCTTGTAACTATGGATGTATAGAAAAATTGTTGATGTTTCGAATGAAGGTCCAACTTTAATATGTGAACTGTGAAGTAGCACAATTTAGCTGTTTCCAAAAAAAGATTGTCTGATGATAGACCAATATGATGACATGGAGCAAAATTCTATTCTAGTTGTCAGATCAAACCTAGCTGATTTAAATTGATACTTCTGGTATATAAGACAATACTTATTGTGACTTGTGAATCAATTTTCTTTATGTGTTAGCTTATGTCCCAATCACATTGTCCTATTGCTTGTCCTGGGGCAATTGCTCAAACGAACAACTATCAAGACTTTTAGGGTTACAAAAGCGTTGTGCCCGCTTAATTCTTGATGCGAATCCATCTGATAACTCAGTAACATTATTTAATACATTAAAGTGGATTCCTATAGATGACACTATTCGTGTACGTAAGTTGTGCATGATGTATAGAATAATCAATAAAATGTGTCCACAGTATTTTGATAACTATGTAAGTTATGTTAAGAACCGGCATGAATATCGTACTAGAGCGTCTTCTAATATGAAATTAGTTGTACCGAAATGCCGTACAAGATCTGGACTTTGTTGTTTCCATGCTAGTGCTGCTCGTCTCTGGAATGAACTTAATGTGGATAGTATGAATATTAGTGTGTTGGGTAAATTTAAAAAACATTTAGTTAATAAAATACTTTTAGTAAATGAAAGTTGTGATCATTTTCAGGTCACACAGACATTCTAATTGAAATATGTAGATATTGTAATTTAAACTATTTATATTTTTGGACCACAATGTAAAATACTGGTTTACCAGTAATCTGTGTCATCCTTTAATAAAGTTTCTAAGTTTCTATGTACACATCCACCCAAGTTTTGTTAATGGTGTGTGCCCTTGACTTTTTAATATAAACTTGATGCATAGACCAGTGAAAATAGGAATTGGGATTAAAGTAAGTAAGTAAGTAAGTCGGGGTGTGCTAATCATCCTTTCTTGCAGCTGAGAGCTGAGCTGCATTGCGAAGGACGTAGCTCGACTTAATCGAAGACTTATTAAAGGGGCCACTGGCAGCCACCGTATGACTCATGTCTGATCAGGGAGCACAGCTATGATAGAAGGGTTAGTTTGGGGCTAATCCAAACCCACCCTGTCAACATTCCCTGTGGGAGGAAACCGGAGTACCTGGAGAAAACCCACAACTTTCAGTAGAGCGTTGATGGACTCTTTTCACATAAGTGTCATGAATCCCCAGCGAGAATCGAACCCACTATCTCAGAGGTGAAAGGCGCTTGCTCTGACAACTGCACCACCGAAGCCCCAGGATTATACTCTCATATAAGATTGAGGATGTTGCTTTTTAAAGTTGTCATGAAAATGTGCTCTTCATACTGTACATATTAATGCTTTGTTCCATTATTTCATACCTTTTATGTAGATTGCCGCCTGCAAGGACGAGTAACTGTTGTACACAGGAAAAAGTTTGCAACATTGGAAGATGCAGAAGCAACTTCAACACCACCGCCACCAACAACACGAGCAACACCACCACCAACAACAATGCTACCAACAACAACAACAACGCCGCCACCGCCAACAACGCCGTAGCCGAAATCGAACTTTGCACCCAGGTTTTACCTACACAAACAACACACAAATTCAGTTTATCACAGTTCATGTCTATAATTGCAATATGTTACTGTTCTTTATTTTCTATATGTTATCTTCATATTATTCACCCCACGAATCGAACAATATACCACTTATCAAACATCAAACCACTATAATTATCTAACACCTCACTTCAAACCATAAAGAAATATCTTAATATAAATCTAATTGACCCAATAGCTGTTCCAACTGGACATGGGCCCCAAAACATGTAACCAGGATCCGAACACCTGCAACCACCACAATATATTATATTGTCAATCCTTGCTGCAAATCGTATATTTTATGATATTCCACCAAATATAATAATACTTCTAATTACAGCATGTTATATTTCAAGAGAAACCACTATAAAATTTACATATATGGGGTCACTTTCGTTGCTAAAGTGCGGCAGGCCAAAACTAGGCATTGAAGTACACTGCATTAGCCTACAAATGGACGTTTATAATAAAATGCTTGTGCAAAAAGATCTGGTTGGAGTGGCCCGAGAAAAGCCACAGTGAATTTGGTAGTCACCTACTGGAAATTCTTGAGGAAATGACCAGAATGAGAGGTGAAAATCAACTGCGCTCTCCTCAAAGTACCCATGGCGAGTTCATTATCAATGAATATTACATGTTTTGTTTATAATTAAATGATTTGTTTTGTATTAGCGTGATATTTTATTCATGTATCCTTGATATTGGCTTCTTTATTAGACATGATACAGTGGTTAAATCTGTGAACTAAATTACATGATATATTATTGTTTGCTTTTTTCTCAGTCAGACCCTGTTATCCACTCTACACCTGTTAGACCTATGAGGTGATCTCTTATTCCTCATGGTAGTGTTCCTTCTCCTATACTTGGCAGCACCGTAGTATATATACATGAACTTGTTGTTAGAGCTTGACAACTGGACTCTGTAGCTCAGTTGGTTAGAGCGCTGCACCGGAATAGAAAGGGCTGCAGGTTCGATTCCTGCCAGGGATCTATAGTTGTATTTTTCGTAGCTGTTCCTGGTTAGGTCTAATAAATGTATATAATTTTCACTCAATAATTTTCCATCTACAAATCTTTTCATGTTAAGACTTAAGTTACGAAGTTGTTATATAAAATGACATACTGTATTCTTGTGATATACAGTATGTAAATTCAGTTTTGGCTGGGTGAGAATGCTTTTAGATTTTTGGGAGAATACAGTAGATTGTCAAATACAGATCAAGCTTACAAGTGTGGGTTTACAGCATGCTCCTCCAGCATCAATGGTTAAATAAGTCATTGTTATTCCCTAAATTAACCCAGTCTGCAGGAGAATGTGTAACCCATTAGCTGGCAGTGTGCTCATATACACCCAACAGTACTTAGTGTTTTAATCTGTCCAATGATTCCAGACATGCCAGTTAATGGATCAACAAACTATCTGTCAGTGACTATTGTTTACCCATTAGTTGGCATTGCATCATACTTTAGTATTTTACTCTGTCCAGATGATTTTACTCTGTCCAGATGATTTTACTCATCAGTGGTAGGGTACTGTCAGGTAATAGGTTATGGTGGGCAGATTCAATTGGGGCTATGCTCTGTCTGCTCATCTATCATCTGTTGTAATTTGTTTTGATGATGAAGTTATTAAACTAAACTAACTAACTTAATAGGTTAATCTACATAAATAATATATAAAAATGGGATAAGGTTGTTACTTACTGTAGGCTAAGCACTAAATAATGTCTCCTTGTTTTCAGGACTGTAGATGTAACAGGCACCTTAACTTTGGATGTTAGTAAAGTTGAGAGCTTATGTACAAGCATCAACCCTGAATTTGGGATGTATCCTGGTGGGTTGTCGTCAGAATCAGATAACAAGTCTAGTGAATCTTCAGAAACAAGGTGAGATACTTACACCTACTCTATATATTATGAAAATGCTTAGCAATATATATTTCAAATGATGAAAAATGTTATACAATATTAACTTAAGATTATTTATTTCTAAATGAACAGCTCAGATTCAACTAGCTCAGACTCAGAATTGTGGGAAACTGGTGCTGATGAAGGGGATTGGCATTTCAATTACAGTTTTTACAGTACAGATTTCATGGATGTTGACAATGAGATGTAAGTAAATTATGATAAGCAGTTTGTTTTAAAGTAAGGAGGATGGTATCAGATAGTCGAAAGTATTTTGCAAATCTATGGAACAATTTAGGTGCCCCATCTAGGAAAGAACTCCAAGAACTATCCGAGAAATTGCAGGAAATATTTACAGCGCCCTGCAGGGATCGTAGTCCAACAAGTAATGTTGATCTTAATGAAGTGGAAAACTTATTAACGATGCTAATCCTGTTATTCCAAGCATTGGCCAGGTTAAGAGTGCTCCTGCCCACCTTGATGCCATGAAGGCAACTGGGTCGGATGGTGTTCACGCATGGTAACTTAAACGTTTCTCAGAAGACTTGGCAGTCGTCGTACATAATCTTACAAACATGGTCTTATCTATCCAGTGCCAAAAGTCTTTCCACCGAATGACATTAATGTGATTTTCGACAGATATCTGTTTTACCACAACTGGGAAAAGTTCTCGAACGACTTCAAATTAAGTTAAACACATCCGACCTCCAGCTTAATACTCCGTATGCCTTCACTGCCAAACGCTCTGCAGTCTCTGCTTTGATTGACATAACCCAGAATTGGTTCAATGCCACAGATAATAGATCAGAAGGAAAGAAAGGTGTTCATGCATTGTTTATACATTTTAGAAAGGCCTTTGACCTCGTTGATCATAGGATCCTGCTCATCAATAAAAGCTTCTGGTTATGGATAAAGAGTTTTCTATCAGAAAGAATGATATCTATGCCTTCTCCAGTCAGGATCCCTCAAGGGTCAGTAGTATTATCTCCAATCCTGTTTAACGCATTTGTTAATGATCTTGAAGACTCTGTGTCCCTAACTATGTCACCGTCAGCATGTGTAAATATGCGGATGATTGTACCCAAGATAAATTAATATCTACGGAATCACAAAGTAATATGCAAGAGGTAATCAACGCAGTATCAAAATGGGCTGATGATAATAAAATGGAATTGAACTCAAAGAAAACCAATGATATGTGGATATGTTTCAGTAAAGCAATCCCGGAACCACCTAACAATAGGAACTATTTAAATTGAGAGAGTTGAAAATTTTAAACTGCTGGGTGTTTGGCAACAAAATAACCTCAAATGGAACAAGCATGTTTTCGAGATGCGCAATGCTAACAAGAAACTCATCCATCTGAGGGAATGCAGGCGATCAAAGCTTTCGGTAGAAATCGGACTCACAACTTATATTTCGAACATAAGACCAATATTGGAATATGCATCACCAGTTTGGGGCAGTCTCTCTAAGTCTCTCTCAGCAGGTGCAGACAAGAAGCATGAGGATAATTGGCCTGCCCAAGGACCATCTTCCATCGCTTAGTGAAAGAAGAAACAAGAAAGAGCCTCTAAGAAAGAACTTCTGAAGATACAAGCAGACGATAAACACCCATGCAATACATTTTTGCCTATGTCTAAAACAGATCATTACAATCTTAGGAATAAGAATAAACTAAACGTAATAATATCGCGGACAGATAGACATAACAGACCTGCCAACTTTACGAAGTGCTAAATCTGGAGATTTTAAAACATAAGGACTAAAAAACCTGGAGATTTCTGCATCAATGCTTTTCTAAAATTATTGCTGAAAATGACCACTTTTAATGTAGTTAATTGTAATCTATACACCTTTATATGGACAAAATAGTTCAGCTCAAGTAAATAGGGAAAAATGAGAAGAAATTCTTGACCCAAGAGATTCGAAGATATATGCTTCTTTTCGCATACATTATTTGCATCGCCATCCATTGTGCCATTTTGATTTTGACAACTCAGCACATGTGACTCAGTATAGTAATCTTAAACAAATTATTACTACTTTAATACCACTGACTATTATACCGAAATTGCGAAATTATACTTTGTCCTTGATCAACTGTTGATGTTTTTATTTTTATTTTTATTTTACATTATTGTTCTTATTCTATTCGTATTTCTAAAAATTTTCGTTTACCGTGAGAAATGGCAGTCCTACCGGGTGACCGACAAAGCTCCACGATGATGCAGAAAAATCTACACATATTGTATTGTGTTATTAAGGCTTGTATTTTTCTGGCCAAGAAAGGTCTTCCTTATGGAGGATCTGGTAACAGTGAGACAGCGTACAATTTAGCAGATATTGGGAATCATGGGAACTTTTTGGATGTTATGAAGCTGGTAGCATCGTTTGATAAAGACCTGGCAGTTAACTATGACTAATTCAAAAATTTAAAACCTACATATAACAGGTTTTAAATGCAACATGCTCTTGGAATAAACAAGTTCTTTTGTCCAGACCTGCCAACTCTCATGTTTTGACCGTGAGACTCACGGCATCAGGTAACTTCTGTTATCGGATTGTATGGGCGACAGCACAGATGGAGCTGCAAATGTTAGCGGTATTTATAACAGATTACAGGCTATGCTAAAAGAAAATCTTCCAAATCATGTACACATTCAATGTGATGCTCATGCGTTGAACTTAGTTGTGTGTGATTCGTGCACATCAGTTCCAGCCTTCACTTTATTTGGTCTTGTGGAAAAACTTGCGGTCTTCTTCAGGGATTCCTACAAGCGTATGGACGTTTGGAGAAATATGATTGCTAAATGCAAAATCGGAGCCGCTGGACAAATCAAGCACCTGCAGATGATAAGCAACACCAGGTGGTCAAGCAAGTCTCGCGCTCTGAGTCTATTTTTGGTTCATTCCAAGATCCGAAGTCATCAGTTTACCTAGATATTATCCGCTGCTTGACTTCTAATCAAAGAAAGTCTAATAATCAAAACCAATCAACCAGAGGCCAAGCTGCAGATCTGCGAGATAAACTCTTGGAATACCAGGTTATTCTTACTGCAATGGTTTTCCTTAGTATTTTTCGGTTCTTGACTCCACTCAGCGATTACCTTCAGACTGCGGGAATGGACTATGCACAAGCATGGGTTCAGATTGAAAATGCTTCTCTTAAGATTCACCAACATTGTAGTAACTTTGCTGATATAAAAATTGCAACTGACAACTTTGTGGAAGTTATTCATTCCCAGCTTTCCGAAGAAGAGGGTCTTGAACATGTTCTTGTTGAAGATTGTTTACCAACACCAAGAGTAAGGGCAAAGAAGAGAATGTACGGGGAAAATGCTGTGGATGAGATTGGCAATTTGGATGAACTAAAAAAATTCGAGGTCACCGTGTATAATTCGGTATATGATACTGCATTGCAGAGTTTGGAAAAGAGATTTGCTGGGCACCAAAAATTGTATAAAGACTTATCGTTATTGTGTCCATCGAGATTTCCAGAAATTGAAAAAGTGACGACAAACATTTCTCTTGGAGGGCTTATGGATATATTTGGCGATCGTTTATTTGAGCCTGAATCGGTAAAGCAAGAACTTGTCACTTTCGCTTGTAACTGGCCATCATTTAAGGATTGCAATGTTTTTTACCGCGAAGATGATTCCGACAGCTCAGAAAATGAACTTGGCGATGCAGAAGAAGAAACTGATGAAACTAATGCAGGTGATGATGACTGTGAAGGCGCTGCTGGTGACGAAAGTTAAAGTGGGGAACTGCTAAATAGTCAGAGAGGCTGCAAGAGAGGCAAAAGATGCAATAATTGCCCGACATGTGTATATATATTTCTGACGCAGTATAATATGCATTCAGCTGCTTACAAGAACTTGTACCAGGTTTACAAGCTGGCACTGACGTTACCTGTTACACAAGTCTTTTGCGAAAGAACATTTTCAAAACTTAAACTGTTGAAACACGGTTGCGAAGCATCTTATCGTCAGCTCATCTGGATTTGTTGATGCTTATCATGGTGGAAAACAAACTTTTAGAGTCTTTTAGTATAGAATAGAATAAAAATAGAATAACACTTTATTTAACGAGGATTTACAGATAAAGCTATCGCTTGTTTCCAATCTGGTCCTCCTAAAATTACATTAGAACATTATTTACATGCAGACGGTACAGACAACAACTCATGTACATTACAATCACACAATAATAATAAATAAATACCTATCAACAAATATATCTATTAAACTTAATTTTAAAATTGTAATGTTCCTAGACCTAGTATAATCTTTGAATGTTTAGTTCAGTTGACCTAGCTAGTTTGTTCTTGAAGTGTTCTTTACAGAACCTTTTGAAGACTCCATGCGAGGTGAATTTCTTTGCCACGTTTGGAAATCTGTTCCACAAGGAAGGAGCCAGGAATGAAAATCTCCGTTTTCCCGCGTTGATTCTGGCTTTGGGAAGACTCAAGTTGTTGTTGTGCACTGTCCTTGTGGAGTGGTGGTGTTTCGGCTTTTCAATGAGCGTGGTAAGGCAAGGTGGACTGATTTCGTGTAGGCAGTTAAAGGTTTGTAAAAGGATGTGTTGCCGGATGGTTTCGTCTATGGGAATGATGTTAAGTTGTTTGAATAAGATTAAGGATGGAGTGGTGAAGTCTGCATTCAAAAGAATCCTGGCTGCTCGTTTTTGAGCAGAAGCTAAATGGCCAAGTGCATCTTTGGAACAGGATCCCCATACGCTGCAACAATACTCAAGAGTTGGCTTTGCTAGACTGTTGTGAAGGAGAAGTAAAAGTTCAGGTGTTAGGTAGGGTTTGGTTCTTTTAACGAGTTCCAGTTTGGAGTTGTATTTCTTGATAACGGTAGAGATATGTTGGTCCCAACTTAGGGTCTCATCCATGTGTACCCCTAGAAGCTTTTCACAAGATGATTGGGAGATAGTAGTGCCACAGATGGAGATGTTGAGAGGTTCGGTGATGTTTGCAAGTCTCTTTTGTGTTCCAATGAGCATAACTTTGGTCTTATCTGGATGTATTGCCATTCTATTTTCTGATGCCCAGGTGGTTAGATTGTCTGCTCCAGTTTGCAGTTGTGTTCTTACAGAGTTGACAGAGGGTCCGGAATTGGCTAAAGTAGTATCGTCAACATATATATATAGGAAGTAGATTCTGTATTTACAAGTGGGATGTCATTGATGAAAAGGATGAAAAGTAGGGGTCCAAGGGATGAACCTTGTGGAACGCCGCTCCGCACTGGCAGGAGATCTGATGTTGAGCCTCCTATAGAAACAAGTTGTTTTCGTTCTGTCAGATACGATCTAAACCACTGTAGAGTTGCGTCTTTAAGTCCGTAGATAGCAAGTTTCTTTAGAAGAATTTCGTGGTCTATCAGATCAAAAGCTTTCCGAAAATCAACCAGAAGTATTCCATTTAGTTCTCCTTTGTCCATGTTGTGCAATAATGTGTCCGTAAGGTGCAATAACATCGTTTCACAGGAATGAAGTGGTCGAGATCCAAACTGAGAGCTTGTAAGTAAGTTGTATTCGATAAGATAGTTCATAAGATACATTCCACAATACCGTTCCAAGATTTTTGATAGTACAGATAACACAGAGATTGGTCTATAATTATCTTTATCTTGTCGGAGCCTTTTTAAAAACTGGCGTGATTTTGCTAATTTTCCACTGGTCTGGAAAGATGCCCGAGGTTATGCTGGAGTTGTAGATGTGAAGCGATGGAAGGATTTCATTACAGCCGATTTTGAGCAGTTGGACATTGATGTCATCGATTCCCTTTGCCTTGTAACATGACAAGTTGTTGATTTCGTTTAGGAGGTAATCGGCAGACATAGATGGAATTGTAAATTGGCGGTTTTCAGGGAGTCGGTTGTCCACGAAATGACGCAAGGCATCAAAATTCGGCTGTTGATCTGCTGCATCAGGAACAATAGTGTTGGCAATTTGAGAAAAATGTAGGTTGAACATTTTAGCTATATCTCCAGGATCCGTGATTAAGTCATTGTTCTCGGCTATCTTGTTAGGAGTTGATTTGCTCTGGTTAAGATTAGCTGCGTCTTTCATTAGTTTCCATAGTTTTCTTGAGTCTTGTTTGTTCTCGCAGATTTCTCGTTTGAAGTAATTAGTTTTCGCTTGTTTTATGTCGGATGTTATTTTATTTCGAAGACGTGTAAATGTTTCCCATGGAATAGTTCCATTCCGTGCTTGCAGTTTCAGTTCATCTCTTTGCCTAGTACTACTAAGAATTTCCGGTGTCATCCATTTAGGGAGCTGTAAAGATTTAACTTTCTTTGATCGTAGTGGTACATGTTGTTCAACGATACTTTGAAACATCTCGTACCAAAGAGCGAGTGCATCAGATGGATCATCAAATGCTTCAAAAGAGGACCATGGGGCCGAGCGCAGATCGTTTCGAAAATTTGCTTCGTTGAGTTTGGACAATGATCGATATTGTATGGTGTTTGTTTCATATTTCATTGGTCTTGTCGAAGCATTACAACGACGCACTAGAAACACGGGAAAGTGGTCACTGAGAGAAAGTGGTGGTACATGGATAGAAGCAACGTTTCTTTCGGTTGAACAGTAAATATGGTCAATAAGAGTTGATGTGATGTTGAATGTCCCATCTACATACCGAGCTTCCGTTCTGGTTGGTACTGTCACTAACTGTTTCAGTCCAAGATGTCGAACACGTTTAGAGAAAGTGTTAGATTTTGATTTATCTGATAGAATATTTACATTAAAGTCTCCGAGTACATAGCATTCTTTATGTTCTGATGTCATTCTGTCCATAATTTCTACAAGGCAGGTGTCATGGAAATAGTCCGCGGATGGTGGTCTGTATATATTCATAATTAAAATGGGTGATATATATCGCGGTTTGACTTCGATGCACGTTGATTCTACATTGTTAGATATCAAGTCTTCCCTTTGAACATACGGAATATCGTTATGGATATAGGTGATAATACCTCCACCAGAGGTATTAGCAGATCTGTCGTGTCTTACAAACGTATAGTTTGGAATGAAGAGCATGTCGTCTGACCAAGAGTCGTTAAGCCAAGTTTCGGAGAATGATAGAACATGGATGGTAGGTTTCTGGATTAAGAGTGCCTTTATTTCGTCCAGTTTAGTTCCACATTTGATACTTCGGATGTTGAGGTGACCAATTATCAATCCTTTCGTTTTCTTTGGCAAATCAAAACAACCGTTATCATGTGAGGGATTTGTTGGTCCGGGATTCAGTTCGATATCGTGCAGAAGTTGGATTATTGGTCTGAATGTAGCGGTAGAATTGCTGTATAGAGTTGTTGGTGCGCATGTTCTTTTGATCTTTCTTGTAGCATTTATTATCAGATGATATTTTATCGCTGTTGGAAGGTTGTCATAACGCGATGTCGAATTGGTATTGGTTGAGTATAAATGTTGCAAATGATGTCGTTGAAAGCAGCATGGTTTGAATGATTCTGAGGATAAACGATAATGACAAAGTGATTCTGAGCTGGTGGGAAGATTGAGCAGGAATAGTCTCGACGATAATATTGCCAGGAGAATGCTCGTGACGGCGTAAAACACGTCCCTTTGTATAGCCATGAATGTCAGCAGATATAATCGTGCGGATGTAAATTAATTTGCCAGAACGATAAAACACAAATAAGAACACCGTCCAAGTGAAAATCTGTTCTAATTGTGCACGCACCGTAGATTTAACGATGTTAATTACTTTTCTAATGAAATAATTGTCCACGCACACGCTGACGAAACTTATTTGCTCACGCGTTCTTAATTTAACGGTTTCACGCACGCTCGAAAAATCTCACCAACTTGACCAAAACAACAATTATAAACACAATAAATAAAATAATTGTCTTTCAAATTAAATTTCCAAAAAACTCTCACCAAATAATAGTTCTTGTAGACTTTAGCCAACACTTTCTGAATTAGTATGGAGAACATTATTGATAATATCGCGCAACATTCATCAGAATTTCGTAGACTGTTATTGCGATGAAGCCATGAAGATTGCCGTGAAGGATATGAAAGCCGTACGAGAAATACTATGAAACACGATGGTATCGAGGGTATCAATTAAGGACTCGACAATAGTTTCAAATGACTTGCAATAACTGTATTCAAAAGAATAGCATTATTTGCTCAGCAACTGAAGCTGCTTCCTCTTCTTGAAACCAAATTTCCATTTCTTATTGTTTCAAGAATTCTTAACCCGAAATAAATTTCCTAAAATATTGTTTTCTTCCACTCTTCTTTCCAAACTATTACAGTAATGATCAAAATTTTAATGGCACATTTAAAATGAAGGAAAACACAGTGATTATGTCAAGTGAAACATTTCATATGGTGATAGCCTTTGAGTGTGTCGTGAAGAGAGGTGTGAGCCAGGGATCCAATTCAATTTCAAGATTGATTTGTTCAAATACGTAATTATGTAACAATTTACAGCTGTGCATGGGCTGATCAACAATTGTAGGGAAGTTCGATCTATTAATTGGTTAAAGTATAATAGTATTATTGTAAGTTGATAGTAATGGAAAGCCTGTGACACAAAAGGTAGACACAGCAATACCTTCTGATGTTATCAACCTACTACATAACTTGAGACATGATCGATGTGATGCTCTAAAGTGCACAAGGATGTCTTTAGTACCAGAAGGATATGAATCTTATCCATTCAAGAATGGAGTAGAAGAGAGCCAGGATGATATGCTTAAATCCATTGTTGCAACATATCAGTTCAGGGAAACTGTCTCCAAGTATGTATCAGAGGGTGTAGACTTTTCAACCTATATTTACATCCCAAAGATTGATGAAGGAACTGGCGAGGCTTTTCATGAAAGGGAAGACCACTGCCACATTCTGAAGCACATTTGGAAACATACAAGGGAAGAGGGACCAACTTGTTGACATGGAAAGAATGTTATTGTACTTTGTTGCCAAGTTTCTTAGTGAAAATAGAGGAAGGAGAGTATATTAGAATTGTTGCAGGATGGCACAATGCAGCACATGGTAGAGGTCTTTCTGAGATTGAGAGATGCAGAAAGAACTATGCTATGCTCAACATGGTCCTGGATGCCACGGCATAAAACACCACCAGATTTTGCTACCATAGACATTAACAGGTATGATTATGATAGAAACTTGAGAGCAGGCTATCTGTTTAATAAGTAATACAAGCTACAGTAATGGTACCAACCAAAAACAGAGTTCAACACATTTTAATAAAAATGTTTACTCATAACTTAAAAAACATACTGTAAGAAAACATGTGTAAACGTCACAACATACTGTAGCTCCCTATATTGTCAATAGGTGACTGGTTGCTGGTTTGTTCAAACCTAAAATTGTAATTTTCAAAATTTCATTCTACTTGTAGCTTTCATATACCTTTAAGCATACTTTACAGTAAAACTATTTTGTTTGTTTTGTAGACCAATTAAAGGAATTTGTGAATATTCAAGGGAGACTGCGATTGCTCTAACTACCAACATTGAAAGCATCGAGAATTACAGATGAGAAACGGAAAGAACTGGATATCGCGAACATCCTAGGGCTGGCACTTCAGATGATGTAGAGGCATTTATCACGTTGTTGTACCGTTTTTTTTGGTAATATATTTACTGTAAACAAAATGAAATCATTATGGAGGAAAGTTGCGAGGTAAATTGAAAGGTAGCATAAGGAAAAATACATGTAATTACTTTATGTGCTGTACCATAGAGGCTGTGTATACTGTATAATGAACCCCAGAGTCCTACTAAGCTACTTATGATACCAATTGGGTTATTTCAGCTATTTGCATACATCATGTATGTCTGAAACATAACACTTTTCAAATTTGTCCAAATATTTTTAAATGTTATTCTTCTGTTGTTTACTGTTATGTTGTTTATTATTTTATAAGGGAGTATTGCAAACGGATTGACGAAGGCCTGCCATTCTACTGTTGGACAAGTAATGAGTGGTTCAGAGTTTGGTGAGACTATGCAGAGTTTCAACGAAGTTGAGGAAGTCCCAGATGACATAGATAGAGCAGGCCACCCACTCCGTCTTCACATGTTATCTGTCAACAGACAAGAAGACTCTTCGATCTTCACAGTATGATGGTGCTTTTTGCCAGTGTGCAACCAAGTCACAGTTCACCAGCGCCTTCACAGACCTGTTGTGGAACCTCCTTTACTGGAATCAGCAATCGAAGGACTGGAAGAAGATCTTATGGAAGAAGATTTTAGAAGACCTTATGGAAGAAGCGCTAATGGAAGAAGATGTCGTCTAATTGACAGCGAGTAGCTCAGCCAATCAGATTGCAAAATAGCTCGTATACGGATGACTATATTATAAATCAGTGCTTCCATTTTCAAGGAAATTTCCTTTTCTAAGGAAATTCTACTGTCAAAAAGGAAACTTAAATATTCATCCAAGTGCATTAGTGCAAAAGAAGGTTTCACAATTTTTTGAATTTTTTAGTAAATTATCAATTATGTTTAATTAAAAATCTGTTTTTAACTTTTTCCTTGTGTTTCCGAAAACTTACGAACGTTTTTGAGTGATGGGATTTAGTAACTTTTGGTGCCAAACGCTGTGAATAGTTAATTAATTATATCAGTGGCTAGCTTTTTTTACAAAAAAGGCTTTAATGTCCTTTTTTGTGTTTGAGTTTGACAACATTTTTGACTGGTAAATGGATAATCATAAATCATGAAGCGAGCAGGTGGTGCAGCAATAAACGATACCAATACAAGCTCTGAGTCTGAGAGTGACAGCAGCGAAAACATAGAAAAACAACGTGAAAAAGCAGTAAAAAATCCAGGCAAAAAGAAGAAGTATGTACAAAAGTTTCAGGATTGGCTTGAGAAACGAGGCAAAGTACCGTATTGTAAATACTGCCAATGTTCTCTCTCTTGTGATAAGACTGCATTTGTGCGGCACAAGGAAAACAAAAAGCATCTGAGCTTATGTGGAATTAAAGAAAAAAGTCAATCAATAACATCAATGTTGCATACACAATCGAAGCCGGCACGAATCGAAATAAAGATTTGCTCTTTCATCGCCGAAAAAAACCTACGCATTAGCATTGTCGAAGATTTAGTAATCTTTCTTAAAAACCTTTTCGCTTCCAATGAAGCTTAAATAAGTAAAATTAGGTAAGCAGAAAGCTACCAACCTCATCTGGCAGGTCTTAGGATTTTACTCCATCCAGGAACATGTAACCAAGCTCAAATCAAACAAGTTATCCCTTATCATCTACGAGACTACCGACTCGTCAACAACTTCCCAGCTACAATCTTGGCCAAAAGTTTGTAGAACGACTGACAGAATGCGCGATTTTCCCTACTATCGGGTTTTAACATGAAATTGCATCACTAATGCACATAAAATGACTCATCATTCTACAGTTTTTGCCCAAGATTGTAGCTATACTAGGAGTATTCTTTAACGAACAGAACTTCCATCTTGAAATTATCCTTATTGATTTGGTGCCACTACCAAATGGAATGGCAAATACCATTTACAATACCCTGATTGGAAATTTGAAAGAAAAGGGGATTCCAATGAAAAACATTCTTGGATTCTGTGCAGACACTCTGTGCAATGTCATGTTCGGAATCCACCACTCTGTTGCTCAGTTGTTAGGGACCTTACGCAATGGCTGTGTTGCATTTCCTGCCGTTTTTGAAAAGATTGTTATGCAAACAAATTACAACAACAACGTCTTTGCTCATTTGTATAATTTTGTATGCAGAAATGAAGAAAGATAAAAGATTGCTTGTTACTATGCCACGATCAAGAAATTATTGACAACGAAGAATATATTCTTCTATACGATTTGAACAAGTCAAAAAATCCTGATTTTCCCTATGGAGATATGATAACTTTGACTTAGACGAGTTAAGTGATAGTGAACGCAAGGCAGAATTTAACTTTCTTAAAAGCGACATATACAACCTACATGAGATACTTGACATCCCAGGAGAAATACAATTCTATAACAGGCTGGTCGTAGACGGAATTTAAGATTTATGCATTCTTTTAAAGCGGTTTGCCTACCCTATAAGATACAGTGATATGATACCTAGATTTGGCAGACCTGTACCACAGAATTGTACAGTATTATTACAAATCATGTCATGAATCTTATCTACCAAGAGCATGGTCATTGTCTACTAAATTTTGTTCAACCGTTACTATCCCCTGGCTGGTGCCCTTTGCAATTCTGTTGGGGATTTGTTGTTGGTACGGTCAGACCTGTATGCAGGCCTGGTCGACACCAGAGAATCTTATACAATGGACACAAGAACAATAGGGAAATGTATTGTGAAATTGACATCGCTGCTACTAAATCACGCTTTTAAGCGATTTCAGTGAATAAATCCAACTGTGTGCATCGGAAATATAAATGAGAAAGGTAAGAGAGTGATTTTGATGTTTTCATTCTCAATGAAAGTGTTTCTTTTAGCCGAAATGTTGCAATTCTGCAATAGCTTATGGGGGTCGCCAGGGCACCAGAGTGCCAGTACAGTTTACTTTTATATAGAATTTTGGAGCAAGATATTTTGTTGAAGATTTATGGTATTTTAATTTCATTTTGCGTGCATATTTATGGACAAATTTGACCTAGAATTTGACAATGATCTTTATGTTTACTTTTCCTAATTTTTTAAAAGTTGAGTGTTTATTGGCTTATTTTTCTAATATTGTAGATGTAATTCCTGGTTATTATGATAAAGGCTGAACAGTTATTCATGAAAAGTAAAAGGATGTTGCCTGGTTGTGTGTCAAGAAAACTGCCATTGGGGATTACTGTACTAAAGAACTCAAAACCAAAAAAAAACTAAAATATTCTATAGTTAATTAACCCATTAACTGGCAGTACCCTACCACTGATGAGTAAAATTGTCTGGCGTTAAACAGAGTAAAATACTAAAGTAGTGTGCATCTGGGCGCATTGCCAGCTAATGGGTTAACAAGAGACACTGGCAGATAGTTTTGTTAACCCATTAACTGGCAGTATCGTACCACTGATGAGTAAAATCATCTGGCGTTAGCCAGAGTAAAATACTAGAGTAGGGTGCATCTGGGCACATACATGCTATTTATACAAGCATCCTTAATTAGACAGATGCAACCAACCATCAACTCACACAAAGAATGCACAGAACTAAGTGACCTTTTGTTTTAATAACTAATCTTTCTACCTTCAAGGGCAATTAGCTCCTTAAGATTAGATAACAATCATGCAAATATCTCCATAACAACGTTGTATAAATAGCATGTATGTTTCCATACTTATCTGTCTCTGATGATGTCGTTGACCGACGAAAGCTTAGACGAATGTAAATATTTTAGCATATATTTTTAAAATAAAAACAGCCGCATAACTTGGTCTCACTTGAATCAAACTTATAAAATACAAAATGCTGCTGAAGGACACCCTCAACCGATAATTATTCACTTATGGGAAAAGAAAGCCACGCCCCTATGCCTTTTGTGCATTGTCATTTGTCCAGAAAGCGATCACAGCCAGCACAGCCGGCCATGGATCTTGCTGGAAACTTGAGAGGAGAATGCAGACGCCATGGCAAGATTTGCAAAGGCTATAAAAGCAAAAATGCGGCATCGCACAACTGTGTTTGCGGCTGTCCTGCATTCGAACATGTAAGTAAATAATGTATTTTATATAGACAGTTACTGTAAGCATGTTTATATTGTCTTGTGATTTGTTTAGCAAATGACTTTTGTTGTAGAACACTACTAAATAAATGACTCAATTATTCCAGATCATTTAACAAAATACATCGTAAAATCCCAGCTTTTTACTAGCCTATGTAACAGTGAAGTGTTTTATAATTTTTATAATTGCTACGAGCTATTACGGGCTGTACCATGCACCATATATTAACTATAATTAAATCCGTTGACTGCAATTTATAAGGGCGATGCCGCTATTGATAATTTTTTAGAAATAAAATTTCACCACACCAATGGGCAATGATATGCTTGATATAATTTTTCACATTTTAATCTGACACGAGAAAGTTCACTTCCATTATATTGAACAACTTTTATGTTATCAGTTCCCAACAAGTCTGTTGTTTACATTCCCAATTACGTTACCAGAGTATAAATTTGGAATGTTGCGCAAGTGACTTGCATGGGGAGCTAATTTTGCGAGTAGTTTACATATAGTCTGATAAAAGTACTGATTTATTGTAATTTTTAGAATGTGAAGAAATAGGAACGCCTGTACAATTTTCGAAATAAATGCATTTCTGTTGCAGTAATTGTATTTTTATTGTGTTTATTATTATTATCTTATGTCACACGAACTAAAAATAGCAGAATAATAGAATAACTTCAGTGGTTGATATGACATGCATATCGCTGCCATTGTTGTAATGCTGGAAATTCTGTTGAGGTTTTTCTTCTTAAAACTTAAGAATTACAAACTCTGTGCACTGTAAACTCTGAGTACGCTATGGAGGATAGTATACACTTAGTGTATGTTTTTGAGGAAATAGTGAGTTTTGTTTTCCCAAGAGTCTCGATGCTTCCTGAGACGGAACTGTTATATAGCAATGAAGAATACAGTAGAAAAAATAGAAATGTTCACACAGCAATTTGAACGTCATGAATGAACTTTTTATTCAGTAATTAATTTTATGATAAAACAATAAAATAACCAATTCAATTTTTACATTTTCGATTTTTACATTTTTTATTTTTATGTTTTTGATTTTTTCTACAGACGCAGAAGTTTATTTGTGGCCGTAGTTTATAGTGCATTGTCAGATATAGTACGGCTATATTATATGGCGTCTTCAATTACATATACTAGTAATGCGATATAATTATTTTATTTAAGGTGTTGTTACCTAAATGTATATGGGTGTCATTGCATTGGATATAAAAAATATCAATTGAAGCTTGTTTTCACTGTGGTCATGCAAAAGAAAGACAACCTGGAACCTTGTAATAGCGAGGATACCAAGGTGGCTTCTAAATCAGCGGCACCACTTCAAGTACCGGTATCAGGTATTTACCAGTACAATCTGTCAAAGGTTTTGGGAAAAAATGTATAAGATATTTTCGAGCATGAAGTAATGGCAAGCTGTGTATTATATCGTTTAGATTGGCCATCAGTCAATCAGGTTGTAACTCCTGTTCAATTGCATGTAATTAAATAATTTCGATGATTTAATGATATATTTCTCTTTCATGGATTTGAAAGTGACTTATTACATGACTACCATATATGCGCGAGGTAAGAAAATTAAATTTTTACATTAGTTGTTCTATTTGTACAGGGTATGGATGGGAGGATGTTAAACGAGAAGTTTCATTGAAAAGGCGGCAGCTCGGTGAACAGTCCAGCAGTACTCATGCCTCGGTAATTAAGTGCAAAAAGTGCCTCTAAAAACGTTTGATGGCAACTTCGTGTTAGAAGCTGGCAACAAACATATTCATACTCAGATAGATGTAGAGAAAAAGGTTTGAGTTGTTGCCAAGCCGAAAAATATATTTTTAACTGAAAAATCGAGAGTTTTTCAAATTCCAAATGTGGCCTAAATTCGTGCCACAAAAGCCGTGGTGTCAAATGAATTAATAAACTGTAAAACCATTTAAAACAGTACAATACTATATGCATGCATAGTTTAATTACATAGTTTTACAACAAATATGTCATATATTATTTTAGGATCCAAAACGCTACACAATCAAATAGAGTCTTAGAAGTCACAAGGATGAAGAAGAAGGAATTTAAAAATGGCCGGTTGACATATAAGCCAATTGGTGGATATAGAAAGGTCAGTTATTCATTTGTTGTAAAATATATATTTTGAAAAGGAAAACGTTACGATTTACTGATTTTTAATGATATATAATGGTGATAAGTAGCATATGTATATAATTGTTTTATAGGTTGTGGTGAATCGCGATTTTTCACTTCAAGAATTAACGGAGGTTTGCGTTAAACTATTCATATGCGGCGATGAAAATCTGCAGTCTGCTAGCCGTACCTATGACATTTGTTTAATCGATGGTAAATCTGTGGTTAGCAATGAAGAGGAATTGAACAAAAACCATAGGACGTTTGGATTCAGTTGGGAAAAAAAGGTTAATTGCCATGCGACTGTTTGCATGCTCATGCAAGAATTTTAAAAAACATTTTTATTACGATATCACGTCAATATGATGACATAACGAGTGACTCTAGCACAGAGTAGAAACTATACAGAGGTGGAACTCAGCCTAAAAAGTGTAACCGGCTGCTATTCTGTTTTATTCATATCTTGAATTTCAAAATGACTATTCTTCGGAATTTGTTTTTTTACTTTATTTTCTTAAATTGTCGGCCGGCCGCCATGTTCCTTAGCGGTGCGGTAACGAGAGGCATTCACCCCCCCAACAAGATGGCGGCCGATATTTTCGAAAAATAACCGGCATAAGAAACACTTGTTATTTTCTTTATAATGGTTTGCCTTGACTGAAGTTGTGATTAACAACATTAAATAGTTAACTCGAATTTTTGCGGTATTTTTACGTCTAAAAATGCCCGCCATTTTGAATGTTTTCGTGGGGGTGAGACCTCTCCTTTGCGCACTGGCTAAGCATCGGTTACGTTCAAAACATTAGGATTTGATACACAGTTCCACCTCTGTATAGTTTCTACTCTGTGACTCTAGTGACGAATCTGATGAAGATATGATTAGGAGTTCATCATTATACGAAAGAGATGTTTCCTCGCAAGTAAATTATTACTATATACAGTAGATACATGATCAAATTCCATATCAGTAAATTTCAGGAATAATTGTGGACCAATTACTCGATTTCAGTGTTTGCTAATTGAAAGTGCCTCGTGAATGTAATTTTTCGTTATCTTACAGAAGGAAATGGAGTCTGCATCTACAGAGAATAAAATGTTTGACATTTTTCACTTTTAATTAATCAACCTGTCGTTTAACTGTTCTAATCTATTCACAGCCTATTTACTTACACGTTATTCCAAAATATACTGTAGAGAATTAGAACTGAAGTCATCTTCTAAAGAGATTGAAAGGTTTGACATAAAATTTGTGAACTAGTACTGGTAAAGTAAATATGTATCTTCATTTATTTTACTCCACTTCAGTTATTCTTATGCTTGTTGGTCTATGTTTTATAAATGCATTTAAGAAAAAAAATCATCCTGAAAAACCAATATATTAAATCTTCTCCTGTATTAATGAGGCAAGGTACCTCCCGTTTACAACGACTACAGTACAGGCATTAAAATAACACAAAAGCCAATAAACTAGAACGTATTTTATTTATTTAATCAAGATTAACCCTTGGCGTTAAGTTACCATTCCGTTTCTTAGAATGTAGCTTCATACCATTGCGGGTCAAACTTTTTGTGAAATTTTTTTATATCATTATCTAGCTGCCATAAATTAACAGCGGAGGGAATTAGGAGTGATAACATGGGTAAGTAATTTGGAGAAAGACTGACTGTTGTCAATTGTCAAATACAAAATTTATCCATTTATTTGTGATTAGTTACCTCAGCTTGTATGAAACTATGAAATAGCATATTTCTCATAAAGGTGGCATTCTAAAAATGTATAAAACATTTTATCTTTATCTTAGGGTCAATCTGAATCACGTTACTCGTGAATATCTAGCACATTAACGTGTAATACAAGAAGACAATGCTTCGGAAAACGAACAGAAAAATACCATCGAATAAGAGTATGGATCTGTGTTGTGCGAACCGCCTCCCGATTATGATCCAACAACATGGGGATGGGATGTTACTGGTCTTTGCAAAGGTAGATTCATACGTATGCAAACGTTTTTCTTCTCTGTGTATGCGTCAAGTGCATGTAGACCTACGTGATTAGTCGCTGGTAAACGCTCAGTGACTATATGCTTAGCCTCGAATTTTGTTTTTTTATGTCCGATCAAGTGTCAGGAGAGGGAAGGAAAACTTACATCAAAAAAGACATGGAAAGTATAGATAAAGGGTTTGATATTAAAATATTAGGATTGGCTGTTACAGAAGGTACATTATTAGTCTATAAGTTTACAACAGCAAATGCAATTATTTTGTGCACAATCTCACACTCACTTTCTGGTCTTGTTGAAAATGTCAAAAATTATAAAAGAAATTAACTTTTTTAATGACAACGTAGTGTCAAAAAGCAGCTATTAAGGTTGTCTTAAAAGAATGTTAAAGCATAGAAGATTACGAAATGATCGGCCATCCCTTATCTAGTGTCTTATCATGGAAAATGAACGTAAACATGTATCTCCTTCGTAAACTTTTATATGCATTTAGCTTTGATGCAGGACTAATTTTCCTTGTGATACTTAACTATTTGTCGCATACTTTTCCATTTCCAGACAGATTAATAGCTTATGGGCCTCAAGAAATTATCGGTAAAGACGGTGATAAATGCCTTATCATTGGTTGCCTGTCGACCTCGAAATAAATTCCGTATTTCCAAGCATCCATGTATTTTTGGATGCACGTTATTATTTTCCTACGTAAGATTGGATTTGTGAATGTGTTTTAATGATTGCTTTTAAGGAAATTGCGCCATCCAAATCTTCTCCTACTAATGGGTTATTGTAAAAATAAGGACCAATTGTGGCTTCTATCTCCGTGTGTTAACGGGTCAGACTTAGAGAAGCTGATTTTTATTGATACTCCACCATTTCAGGTATAATATTATAGTTGCATGACCATAGTTTATTGAGACCATTTGGGTCGATCATTTAATTTTTCTCATACATAAAACGCAATTTAAACACATCTACTATACATCATACTTCATACACTACATTCGTATATACTGTTTTTTTTAATATGATATCGAATATGAATTTGAATAAAGGACGTGTGAAAATGTGCAATACATTTCTGTCATATAAAACAACACAATAACACATAACAGTGCTTTTCAAAAAGATTACATTTTTATAGATATCAGTTGATGCCGAACCCTACATTCTCTATCAAATCTCTAGTGGTTGCCATTACTTACACTGTGAAGAAATAATACACCAAGACTTGAAACCTGCTAATGTTTTGGTAAGAATACATAACACTACATAGCTAATACGTGACCATCCACCTAACAATAATTATTTCTAGTTGTGTGTAGGACTTTGATATTTACCTTTAGAAATTTTAACAAAAAATTTAATTTCCAACAAGAATTCTATTTCGGCATGTACTTGTTAAAACAAGCTCAGAATAAAAATAATACATATAAATACATATAAAGACATATAATGACATATAATGATATATGCAAGTTGGTTCAAATGCCTGTCACCCACTGTTAATTTAGGAAAAGAAAAAGTAGTTTTGGTTATATGAACCAAATACCAACGTATTATACTGAAACGACAATTATATTCTATATATGTACAGGTGGAGAAGAGAACATTAAAAACAGTTGTTTGTGATTTCGGCGTGAGTGCATTTACCGCAACAGCTGTAACTCAAAATAATGCTAATGCTGGTACAATCGCCTATCAGCACAAGGACTCCCTGACAGGGAAAAGAGCAAATTCGCCAATGGACGTGTATGCATTAGAATTGTACGCCTTAAAGAGAGCGTGGGAAGATGTTATGGGTCCGGCACAACTACTTGCCAAAATATTAATGAACGAATATCCAGACTGCACTCGCCTTTCAAACTATCCTAAAGTCCTTGAAAACGTGAACGCCTGTTTCAAAAAACCAGACAGTAGAATAAGCATGGTTGAAATGGTCACAAAATTTTCAGTTCTTTTTGACCACAACGCTTTTTGTTAGCGTTTCAGTTGTGGTTCATTTTATCTCACATTTAATATTTGCATCGTTTGATCAACGTGAAGAATGCTGAATTATTGAACAAAATGTATATCTAAAAACAGAAAATATAGATATTAAAAAGACTGGCTTTGACAAGTCTGAGTACCTCGTCCCAGGCTTAGACTCTATGACAAATATACTAAGGAAAATGCGACTGCACTATGAAATTTAGGCAAAACGAGAAAATATATTTTATATGATAAGATCATTTGAGTTTTAAAAAGGAAAGTGTTAATGTTTTGTTAATATATGCAGGGGTCGATAACTTTTTTGTGTGCCTGTCCCACAAAAATTATTTGAAAATGTGCCTGAAAAATATCTGCATAAATATGTGAAATCCTAACATGATGGGTCATTATTATACTAAAGTTGGTTGAATAAGCCTTTATGGCTTTGTGCATTTTCTCCAATGCAGATTACCTACAATGAATAATAAAGACTAAAGTTATTTGTCATAACTGGGAGTTTTGACTTTCTTTTGAATTTCCATCAATGACTTTTAACAAGTTTTACGAAATATGCCTGCGACCGGCGGTCCCAGTGGTCCCCAAGTTATTGACCCCTGAATATATGTTGTAAAATTGATATTGATATGAAAATAATTATAGAACTTCTACTATTCAGATTGTATATATATATATATATATTAAGTACTATATACTGCAAATGAACCATTCAGTTTAACAGATTATAGCGGTGCGTTGTAAAATTTATTACTTTGATTAAGTAATAGAAGTAGTGGCGAACTTACTATTGTGACTACATAAATCGACTAGATGAAGATAACTTTCTTTGCACTCTACTATGCTTGAAATTACGGTGGTTGTTCCCAATAATATAGCAAGTTGCTGTTTGAGAAATTGGCGAAATTCTGGTGTTAAATAATCCGGAATAGGCATATCAAAACCATGTCTCTATTAATGGCGTTAGTTCATCCAGACGTATTCCATATCCTTGTTGAGAAAAACCTAAGAAAATGTTAGAGTTATATAATTATAGCTATACCTCCTCCACATGCGTTTTATTAGCTAGGAGAATGGCGCGTGCAGGCTTTAGAAACTCGGTAGGGAGAAATATTTGGTTTGGTGCCATCACGATGGAGAATGAAAAAAATATATCAACGTTCGTTGCAAAAATGAAAATCGTTGTGTAATCGCTGTAAAAATATGATGTAAAAATATGATGTATCGCTGTAAAAATATGGAAATGAAAATGGCTTTATTTTCAGCAGTTCGCTGGCTTTTGGGAACAGAATTTTGGAAGAATAAATGCAAAAAAGGCCGAAAAAGCGACAAGAAGCCTCTAAATAATTTTTGTCATGTATTTAAAAGACAAGCAGATAAATTTCCTTAAAAAATAACAACTTGCTACTCTAATTAGATTTGAAAGTGAAACTGCAAACAAATAAAAATTAACTGAAAAACGTGAATATATTAATGCTATTGAGATTATAGCTAAATTTTGCATACCTTCCTCAGTGAACCATAAGCTCGCAACAACACTAAATATGTTAATGTATGTAAGTAATTGTTTTTTGAACTGACGCAGATGCATGATTTTATTATTTTACCTTTCCGTTCGGGAAAAAGAAAGTTGTCTTCTGGCACTCCAGGAGGACAAATGCAATCTTTTTGTTTAAGAATGCAGTACGCGTTGTGTTCGTGCATTACTTCTTTTAACTCCTTCTCCAAAAAAGGCATTAAAACGAAGTATAAACATCCTCTACAAATTTAAAGAGTATGATAATAATATTGACAACATATAGCTTATATATACAAACCGCGCGAGAGGTCTTTATCAGATTTAAAACATCAAGGCGCAGCTGAGTGTTTTAGATCTGATAAAGGCCGAACTGCAAGGTTTGTATATGACTTCTAAAATTACTCGTTTTGTACGCTCACTGGCGTTGGAATTTTGAAAATTGATGTAGTCTATGCTGTAAAATTGAAGGAGAAAATTTGAGCAAGTCTATATCAAATATACAGGGTGTCTCAAAAATAGAAATTTCGCTTTGTCTGGCATATTTGCATGCAATTAGAAGCAAATAAGCAATTTTAAATTCCCAAGTGTACAAAATCGAGGCTTTTTCTAAAGCCTCTAATTTCTAAGGGTAGCGGTTTTTTTGAGACACCCTGTATCCGCTACGGTCATGAGTTTCCTTTGTATTTTGCTTATGAAAAATTAATGAAATTTTAGAAATATATATATAGTACAATCTGCAGACATGCATGTTTCGGCATCCAACGCCTCGTCAGTGCAGCTTGGTACACATCTATACAGCGTATATACTGCATACCTATGAATAAAATTGTCTTTATCGAAGTAACCACTTGCTTCTAGTTCCTAACAAAACATCTATAATTTTTAATAACTTAAAATAATATGCG
The DNA here is from genome assembly GCA_016169945.1 of Trachythela sp. YZ-2020. Taxonomy (NCBI): domain Eukaryota; kingdom Metazoa; phylum Cnidaria; class Anthozoa; order Malacalcyonacea; family Clavulariidae; genus Trachythela; species Trachythela sp. YZ-2020. Next base: position 681,971 of record JADLSH010000393.1, on the reverse strand, counting down.
ATACCCTGCTTACAGAAAACGAGACAAACATATAGTCGGAATAGTTAAATAAACCACAGACAGGCAGGGGTGGCGTACTGAATATATAATTATGTTATGATTTTCAGTAAAATTTATGCAATTATGTAGAATGTTAGCACTATCCAATGCCGTCGTAGTTGACTCCACCAACACTCCACTCTCTGATGTACAAATACAGGACAGTCATTAAACGTCCTTGACTACATGACGTAAGCCAAGGTTGGGGGTTGCCGTGTAAAATCGAGGCCACAACCTTAAATCGTTTTGATTTGTCGTACCTGATTAAGCTTTGATTTTCTGTATGTCAAACTATGAATTCCCAAAAGAGCATCTCGATGGTTTCGACGCAAGAATACTTGGCATTTAGCTAACATACAGTTTTCAGTGCCTCTATCAACTCTAACAGTGGCAGGAACAACTAAAAACAGTGGTTGTGCTGAGAGTCTACTTAATTGATTGATTTTCTATAAGAAAGCCAGAATGCAATAAATTTGTGGAAATACCTTGAATCTCGTTAACGACTTCGTAGAAATATTTCGCTACTATTCAAGGATCTCGGTTTGTGGAATAAATACGCAGCCACATAACACGACGCAAAAATCCATCCACACAAACCATGAATACCAAATCCATAGTGTCTTAATTTGTCATATTGATCGACATGCCATACCCAGTTTGGACCCTGCCAAAATTATACAATATGTTGATCCGTGTGTTTTGAACAATATAACCTAAAGAGGTATAAAGCATAAAATATTTATTGCAAGGATTTACCTTGGAATAATATTGTCTTGGCTTTCCAACGCCCATGAACAATCTGGACTTGAAAAGACCCATCAATTTCAGTTTCATATACTTGTTGTCTGCAAACGTTATAAATATATACAATTAACGATATAATGTTGGTACCGAAGAATTATCCACTTTTTGTACAACAAGGAAAGAAGAAGGTTAGACATATCATTTCCCATTCTACTAACCTGAGATATTAATTATTAGAGCTAATAAAAGTTATGGGAGTGAGTAATAGTGATTGCGTTGCACCACTATTAGCGAGAGAGGAGTATACTACATACTCCCTAAGTAAATGGGCATATTTGTATTTCTACCTGGTTACAAGAAGACCATGTTTCAGGTGGACACGTAACGTCATCTTATGCTATCAGCACGACATCCTGTAACTTCATTCTGAAATAAACAAGTATCTGAAGTTATTTATTTATGTTGTACTAATTAATCGCGCGGCATCGCCAATATACCATTAAAGAAATATGCACATAACTATGAACCAGAAAGGGCGACAATTCCAAAAAGTGAGGGGGCAGACTGTGTCCTAGAGGGGCCGAGTGGCTATGTTTTATAAAATTAACCTGGATTGCTGGAGTAACCTCTCTATCATATCTCTGTAACCTGTTGTCTTTCATTCTTCGCTGCAATGTTCTGATGCTGTATTGTAACAAACAAATGATGAATAAAAATACATAACAAAATATAACATAGCGCGTTCCAAAAATACAAAGTCTGCAAATTCTTATACATGAAAAAGCATGCATTAACAGCTGATTATTATTACACTTAATCAGTCTATAGTCAAACATTTCTTCAATATGCCTCAATTTTCAATCAATAAGGCCTATTATATACGTCCAATTCTTGTCGAACGTAATGCAAATAGTAATATTATTCAACACTAGTTTGACAACTATATCGGCCCAAAATAATATTTAATTAAAATATCTGGCAGGGCCATCAAATTTCCAGCCGCAAAAGTTCTGCAACTAAAATTCAACTTCATCATTTCGGATTTGGCAGTTTAAAGCAGTATGAGTTGACCGTTGTGAACACGTACCTGAAACTTACTCCGTAATTACGATAAATGTAGTCTATTATCAATCACATTGTTTGGCTTCAGCTTTATTATTAGATGTTCAATTGATTGCACAATGTCTATAGATACAAGGTCAAGGAGAGACAAATAACTGCAATGTGTCCTACATTTGTATTCTCAACTTCGTCAGTAATATACTCACCCCGATTAACAGCAGCTGCATCGTTAGCCATTTAGAAACTAGTAAAAGAGGCAAGCATTCATTGACTACACGTTTTCGTACTGTACTTGCCACACTCAGACGATAACGATCGTGCATTTGGTAAAAATCTAAAATGTAAAAACAAAAAATGTAAAAATCAGAAACATAAAAATAGAAAATGTAAAAATAGAAAATGTAAAAATCGAAAATGTAAAACTCGAGAATGTAAAAATTAAATTGGTTTTTTTATTGTTTTATAATAAAATTAATTACTGAATAATTACTGAATAAAAAGTTCATTCATGGCGTTCAAATTGCTGTGTGAACATTTCTATTTTTTCTACTGTATTCTTCATTGCTATATAACAGTTCCATCTCGGGAAGCATTGAGACTCTCGGGAAAACAAAACTCACTATTTCCTCGAGAACATACATTAAGTGTATAATATCCTCCCTAGCGCACTTTACAGTGCACAGAGTTTGTAATTCTTAAGTTTTAAGAAGAAAAACCTTAACAGAATCTCCCGTATTACAACAATGGCAGCGATATGCATGTCATATCAACCACTGAAGTTATTCTATTATTCTGCTATTTTTAGTTCGTGTGACATAAGATAATAATAATAAACACAACACAATAAAAACACAATAAAAATACAATTACTGTAACAGAAATGCATTTATTTCGAAAATTGTACAGGCGTTTCTATTTCTTCACGTTCTAAAAATTACAATAAATCAGTATTTTTATCAGACTATATGTAAACTACTCGCAAAATTAGCTCCCCAAGATGCAAGTCACTTGCGCAACATTTCAAATTTATAGTAACGTAATTGGGAATGTAAACAACAGACTTGTTGGGAACTGATAACATAAAAGTTGTTCAATATAATGGATCGAAGTAAAATAAGTTGTTCAATATAATGGATCGTGTCAGATTAAAATGTGAAAAATTATATCAAGCATATCATTGCCCATTGGTGTGGTGAGATTTTATTTCTAAAAAATTATCAATAGCAGCATTGCCCTTATAAATTGCAGTCAACGGATTTAATTATAGTTAATATATGGTGCATGGTACAGCCCGTACTAGCTCGTAGCAATTATAAAAATTCTAAAACACTTCACTGTTACATAGGCTAGTAAAAAGCTGGGATTTTACGATGTATTTTGTTAAATGATCCGGAATAATCGAGTCGTTTATTTAGTAGTGTGTTCTACTACTACAATAATTTGCACAACAAATCACAAGACAATATAAACATGCTTACAGTAACTGTCTATATAAGGTACATTATTTACTTACATGTTCGAATGCAGGACAGCCGCAAACATAGTTGTGTGATGCCACATTTTTGCTTTTATAGCCTTTGCAAATCTTGCCATGGCGTCTGCATTCTCCTCTCAAGCTCTGCTCTCAAGTTTCCTGCAAGATCCATGACCGGCTGTGCTGGCTGTGATCAGAGGGCTGTCATCGCTTTCTTGACAATGCACAAAGGCATAGGGGCGTGGCTTCTTTTCCATAAGTGACATCATTAATACGTTGTTTGTGAAAAAAATGTAAAAATCCAACTAGTGATCCAAGGATAGTGCAAAGTTTTAAAAGACAAATGCTGTTACATGGTTTATAGTGCGTACGTAATTGTTGTGCATCCATGTTGTGTTGATATTTGCATATTACGTATTTACACGAGCAATTTTTATTTTGCAATTATTTTTACCTTTACTATTTTTATTTGCCCTTGAAAATTGATGAAATGTGACAAGCTTTTGAAAAGCTAGCATGCCAGTTTTTCAACAAGTACACTTGTCAATGAAAAGCTTGTAATATTTCATCATTCGTAATTCTAAATTCGCGATGAGTGATTGATTCTAAATTCGCGATGTCTTTTGCATTATTTGATCAGTTTTATTCAACTAATTACAAACATGTCAACTCAACTTCGATTATTTCAAATTTTATTTATTTATTTGTTATTTCATCGTGCATATAAAGTTTCGAGAGTACGGTTGTACACATACTACCACAATAAAGGCTAAGCAAAACTAGAAAGTATATAGAATGCATCATACATCATAGTTATATATACAGATGCACAAAGATACTGTAGGTGGGCCAGTTTTGACATCCGGATTTACCCGTACGCTACATTTCAAATTTCGCCGTAACTTTGTCAATTTTTATTGTTTTTCTTTGAAAGTTGGTCAGTATGTACTGTTTTTAAAGCTCTATAAAAGGGTCTATTAACTAAAATCACACAGTTTTTAAAACAAAAGTTATAATCGACCAAAGTACTGAATATATCATTAGTTACGACATAATAAATATCAGATTACAAAGGTGTTAAATCTCATCCTCACCAAAATGCCATTCGCATTTGTAAACAACTGCCCCGTCAACAGAGATGTGTACTATTAATATTGCATAACAAATGTAAAATTTCAAAATTATGCAGTTCATACTACACTCTACTACTCTAGTGACTCTACAAATTACACTCTACGAGTCTACGGACAGAGTATAGCAACTTCTACTATCTATAAAATTCGCCAGAAACAATACAGTAGCCGTATTATAATGTGTATAAATTGTACGCAAGTCAACTTACGTTAGATCACTGGTTAAATCCAATGCTGTATACTATAACTAACATATTCGATATTTACGGTAAGGCCCAAGGGATCTCATCGGGTCTTGAATCTTGTATTTGTATTGATCGTAAATGTCGTCAAACATTTCTCATGAAAATTGTAAATTGTGTCAGCGGGGGGAGCTTGCCCATACAGTGTCCTATATTGTTGTAATGTAAAGTTTTAATTTAATACAACATTAATCGTAAAGATAAATAAATTATAAGATGATGCTATATTGCCTAATGGCACAAATATCGTTTTAACGTTGTAAAAATAGTTCAACCTCGAAATACTATGGACACGTTAAAATGCAGTTATATTGGTAACGTTACCTTGCATATAGGGGCGCCTTGCATATAGGGGCGCCTTGCATATAGGGGCGCCTTGCATATAGGGGCGCCTTGCATATAGGGGCGAAATTGTTCAGGAGGGGTTGTCATCCATAACAGTAAGGGGGAGGGAGTGTGCGATGTACTTAGTTAAGGTGGCTCTTTTACAATTCTCTACCGACCTACTTAAGGTGGCTCTCTTTAGTAAGGTTACCTTGCATATAGGTGCGAAATTGTTCAGGAGGGGTTGTCATCCATAACAGTAAGGGGGAGGGAGTGTGCGATGTACTTAGTTAAGGTGGCTCTTTTACAATTCTCTACCGACCTACTTAAGGTGGCTCTCTTTAGTAAGGTTACCTTGCATATAGGGGCGCCTTGCATATAGGGGCGAAATTGTTCAGGAGGGGTTGTCATCCATAACAGTAAGGGGGAGGGAGTGTGCGATGTACTTAGTTAAGGTGGCTCTTTTACAATTCATTATCTTTTTCGCTTAAGCGTTCTGTGAAGAAGGAATAGTTTTATTAATTATTATTGTTATAGGACAATAGTAGGATTATATATATAGGCTAATTAAAATGTGAATATGTTAATAATATTGCAATGATAAGCTGAGCGCAGAGTTTGGACAGGGAGTTGGAGAAAGGACATTGCTAAGAAAAGACGTCCTAAAAGTTTTATGTTCGTTGAAAAGTTTGATGTTTAGGAAGTGAAGTTTCTGGTAGCGTCGCGATCGACAACTCAACATTATACCTATTGAGAAACAAACGAAAGTCAAGCTGTTGAGCGACGCGACGAGGTTATTACGTAAGCCAGCAAAAGTATAATGAAGCGTATCTAGACAACTAATGTCTGCATGAAATGAGTTATTCTCTGCATGAAATATTGTAATAAAGTAATCTAACTTTGGTTCCACAAAAGTTATTCCATTGCAAATGCTAGTAATGCCATACAAGCATTTCCTTTTCATGTTGCTAATGCTACTAAATTCCTTCATATTCATACAGCCAATATGCAATTCAGCATTGGGATTTAAATTTTTATGTGGATACATTTTCACTATGCATGTGTATAACTGCTGTACGAGTTGGCTTTCACTTCGATATTTCTTTGAAGCCTCGTGTAGCTTAATCAAAACTTGGTTTAATGCGCGATGCTGAGTTGCTTCTCTTGTTTTTCTTGGAAACACAAGTGGTGCATAGCCATTCTGGATCAATGAAATCACCTTTTTCACAGGAATGGTGGTACCAGCGATTGCAAGCTTTACATTTAACCATTTGATTTCCATCATCGGGCATAAGGCAATGGCAATATACGCGACAAGTCCACTCAAAAAGGATAGAAGCGCAATCTCTCACATCGAAAGTGACAACGTTATTCACGTAGGTCAAAATGTCATTGTTTTCAAAGGCCCTAACAAGTTGCTTTCTCATCACATCTTGTTTGTAATCTGCAAATGGGGGCTGTTTTCCCAAACATACAACGGCGGCAAAAGCAATAGCAAACAAGCCACAGTCATTTCCTCCTCTCTGTTGTTGGATATCTTCAACAAGGAATCTCAGACCAATCTTAGATTTGACCAATTGACAAGCTGCTTGTTCAACGCTTATGGGATAACTTATGCGATCTCCTTTAACATTGAGTGCTTGTAGGCTGTCGTAGACACAGATCTCTTTTGGAAGCAAATCAGTGTCAGCTATCGTCATCCAATGGTTACCGCGAACATTTAAAATTTGAACGCAATTTTCGACTCCCTGTGTGAAACCGCACTTTACAGCTAAAATGACATCTTGCAAGCCACCGACGTCAGGTGCAATATTTTTCATTAGCTGCATTGCTGCTAACATAATTCGGTCATTCAACCACAGGCCATCTTCGATAATAGCTTTATCTCGATTTTTTAGTCCGAGCTCTCTAATCCAGTACTGGTCTAGATACGAATCTTCATCCTTGGATGTCGACTTCTTATCTAATGTGTCTGGTGCGTTTGTGGGAGATGTAGTATTGATGGGAATAGTTGAATGAAGCACGTCATCTACGTCGATCTCGACTTTACTTTTTTTTTCAAATTGTTGGTCCTCTTTTTCACCCAAATTCGCTTGTTCCTCTGAAGAACTCCCTTTACGTTTGTCCGGTTTTCCGTTATTTTGAGTTAGTTTGGTTGATTTGTCTATCACTGCACAGCCGTTTTCATCTATGGAGATATCGTATTTAAAGCATGATGTTAACCCATTTTTCAATCGCTGATTTATGTTTTCGTTTCGAATGTCTATATTAGACCTAAAAAGGTAAATATGGTTAACTGGCTTCATGTTGTTTAGGTATCTGCTATCATGGTTGTAGGAAGCATGTATTTGTTCGTCTCTCTGTGTGTTTAGTTTTCCTTTCAATTCCTTGACAAAAACAACTCGCCTTAGGATCTGCTCTTCCTTTTTAACATTCTTCTCGTGAAAGCGATCGAAGAGGCACAAATACTGTGTACTTCCAGAGACAGGATGGGCATCTTTTTGGACATCTTTTGGCTTTTCTCCTTCAATCCAGGGAAATGAAATTTCAAGCTTTCCTTCATTGGCCAGCTTTATATTTTCTTCGGTTGGTTCTGCAACCATTCCGTCGTTCGGGTGGAACATGCCATTTGTCCTGTTTTTGCTGTGTGCTACAAGCATGTTCGCCATATCAATTATGACGATATTTGGTTTGTGTGCCATAGACAAAAGGAGGTCAATATAATCACGTGGACTTTCAGCCCGCAACACAAACTTTAATAAATATATAATGCCGTGAGGGCATGTGCCGGACACCCACCCACCTGAACAGCCCCACAACTTGTTAAAGACCTTTTTAAATTTTTCGTCGTTTTTCGAAATAGCATTTTTTATCTGCATTACTAAATCCAATTTCGAGCCTTTTCCCTTGCAACCAAGCGAGTTGGAAAGTGATTGGATTTCTTTCAAAGAGGAATTGTTCAAAAGCTCTTCTGTTATTTCCCGACAATCTTTTTCTAATTTTCCATCATGGCGTCCAACTTTTCTATATTCGGTGTTAAAAACAATGGAGCTTATACGGGTTTGTCTTCCGATAAATGGAGCCCAATCCAAAAGATTTGGTTTTACATCAAAAGCTTGTATTTTACGACCAGGAAAACCTCTCAAAATCATTGCCATTTCAACTCTCAACCAAAAGTCATCCGAGTCTACTAGATCAGCCTCATTCATATCGTATTCGTCGGGTAATTGTAACTCGGGCATAGGACAGTTAAAGGCGACTTTCTTATTTAGGTCCATAATGAGTATCATAGGATGGTAGCCACATAGGATACAATTAAAATTATAGGAATGACTGCTTAGGCTGTCAAAGTGTAGGTATGCATTTAGAATGCTTTGTGAATCCAGCGACGTGCCCAGCTGATTTTCTAAAACGTTAGCCAAGCTACCAATTGGCAAATGTTGCTGAAGACAACGGCGTAAAAATAAGCATACATCAACACCAACAATTAACAAATCATTGAAGTTGTGCAGAAAACATTCTTGCTCTTGATATCTGTAGCATATTTTGCACTTCTCGCATTTTTTGAAATACGTCTCTACTTGTTTTAATACCTTAGTCATGGTGAGGATTGTTGCTTTGTCAGTTATACGTACTGGCTTGGATAGAGGATATTTGCAGTGGTGACAAACTGTCTCTTTAGGAACAAGTTTTTTCAGAAGAGTTGGTCTGGGACTTCCATTCCCTGTCTCATAATCATTTAGCATCATTTTTTTTTCGTCATAGATATATTTGCACATTCTTTTTAATATTTCCGTATCGGTTGGAGGATAGGTTTCAGTTTCACTTGAGGAGATTCGCGCCTCTTTGCAACTTTCCACTCCAATGCCACATTCACTCAGAAACAAGTCCAGCTGGTTCTTTTCGTGAAAATACCAAAGACAAATGCGTTTGTGTTTGCAAGGCACCTTTCTACGTGAGCAACGGCAGTCAAGAGTGCCATTCACTAGATCCGCTGTGACAACCACACGTCCAAATCTGCTATAATAGTTAATGTTTCCATCATATACAGAAAAATGTACAAATCTGGAGCCATCCATAAGCGGGACCAACAATTCCGCGCGGGCTTGTTGAGCTGATTGCTTCAGACCTTTGCATTCGGAAATACTCCTGTCTGAAAACAATTTTCGTCTACCATCAGCAGAAAGGTCTTCTAGCGTTTCAAATGACAATGTTTGTTTGTCTGGAAAATGAATATTGTGCACAACTTCTTGTAGATGGCGGCACTCAGCCATTGTTATTCCACTTCGCCATGCAACCCTCATAAAATCCATGCATTCTGTCACTTCGCACTGTACACCAGCTTTTTCACCGTCCAAAACCTTTTTAACGTGTATTGGGTGCATTACGCCGCCTTTAGAGCTATGTCTCACGAGGAATAAGCCTTCAACTTCATCTACACATGTTATCATGTGTGCATAATGGAAATCGTGAATTTCCCTGCAGTGGCGACTAATGCTTTTCGCATGCATTTGCTTTCCACATATTGGACAATCTCTCTTCTCTGTCGCATTTTTTGATTCATCACCGCTGTCAACTTTACCATCGTGCTCATGCTTACCGTCATTACCATCCTCATTGTCAAGCTGTTCTTCCGCTTTCGCTGCGTTTCCATCGTTGTCTGCTCCAGAAGCAAGCTCTTCTTGATGCTTTGCTTGCGTTTTATTGCTTTCTCCGTCAATATCCTCCGCACCAGCTTGGTCGTTGTTGTGATGGTCTTGAAGTTTGGTATCCAAGCTGACTTTCTTCAAATTGTGGGCTTTCAAATGCAATTGAAATGGACCTCGGTATTTAATCGTTCGTTTACAAACAGGACAATGATAGTGTATTCTGTCAGTATTGTTGTTGATATCATGCCGTAGTTTACATGGATATTGTGTGACGCCATTATAATTTACTCCACGAGACGCATGGCTTTGTTGAAGGTGACGTTTGCAGTGGTATGGCGTATCGCACGCTTTATGACACAACTTGCAGTGTTTGTGTTTTTTCGACTCATTACATTCTATACTGCTGTCTTCAGAACACATGACAAAGAACTTATAAAAATTTGATTATTTGGTCATTTCACGGTGGCTCGGGACTTCTGCACGAGAAAAAAAAACAAATAAATAAATAACTTTATCTCAATTGTCTATGAATTACAAACAAGCTGAGTACTATATGAGACAGTTATTTATGCATCATGTACATATACCGACCTTCATTCGATAATTCATCAATAATTTCTTCAATCGAAGGTTCCACTTGTATTTTCTTTACTTTTTTTGGAAAACGTGTGTACTTTCTTTTTCTTTTCTAAACAAGTAAAAAGCTATATGTTACTTCTTCACTTAACTAATTATAAGAGTTCACAGAAGTGGAAATATTTTACCCGGAATGTTATTTAATAATGTATGTATTATATATACCAACACTAGCGCTTGCTATACCTTATTGAAATTTAGAGGCTCCCAGTTCTTCAAAATCAACTCTTCGTGACGTCTTTTTGACGCTTTAGATTTTCTTGCGACAGAAGCAGGTTTAACGAGGTCCAAGAAATCGTTATCTATTCGCCGGTAGTTAGGAACTTTTGATGTATAAACATTTCCTTGATCTAAGCTTGTGAATGTAAAACATGCACGTGTTAATAGTAAGAACATTTACATGTCTCGTTGGCACTTGTAGAAAATATCTAGGCTATGTAATGTGGATATTTAGGTGGTTTTTTCAAATTCTGAGAATTAAGTTTTCAAATTATAGAGACGTTTAAAAATTACTATACAGTCACACGTACATATTCTTTATTGAAGAGTGTTAATAATATAGAACAATACAAGATAACCAGGTTACAGCGTTTTTTTCTTTTTTTCTTTGAGAAAAGTTTTTTGTCTATTTTAGGCAATTAAAAAACATTTTGTGTGCTGTGCTGTTAATAATATTAATATCCTTACATTGCAGCATGTTGAAAGATAACCAATAGCTATAGCTACATTAGATACCGTAAATTTCTCAATTCTCCACTTTCGCAAATACCATAATGCTTTGCGTCTTGGGGGGTAACTGCGATGCAGTGAACTGCGATTATAGCCCAGAGTTTGTCTTTCTGTTATCTCAACATCCAGTGGCACAAAAATAGTCATTTTTACCCATTTTAAACTTTTTCCACTATAAACAAGACATTTCCTTTTTGAATTACCCCCCAAGATTCCCCAAAACGCAAAGCATTATGGTATTTGCGAAAGTGGCGAATGCATGTATACTATATATAAGCGTGAACCTATACCTGGTGTTAACATGCTTTCTTTGACGCATACAGTCAATATGCAGGAAAGTCCCATTGAACCAACAAATGTTCTGAAAGGTCAATAACTAATTTCAGCTAAGTGAAGGTACTGTGCATGCATGTGTAAAACGTACACTGAACATATATATACATTTATAATCGGCTATAAATTAGACTATAGTCTTTATTATATCTTTCTCCACAAGTTATAGTAAACTATTTACCTTATTGTTTCTGTTGGTATAAGTGAGATATGCACCACTCTTCGTTAGGAATCTGACAACTCCCTTCCAATGGCTGTCATTCTAGTATACAAACGCCATGCGACAGTAATGTGGAACTTAATAGCTTGTGGTCCGCTAATTGAAGCAGGGCAAACTCTGAATTTTTACCTTGAGTTGTGTCACTTCTACAGACATTACTTGACCATAACCTTAAACAATTATTGATAGAGTGATAAAAATATTCCTTACACTCGGAGTTTATGCATGTACAATCAAAAAGTTTCAGAATTTAAAGGGAAATGGCAACATATTTTTTTATTTTCTCATTTGAAAGAACTCTTGAAACTATATATTAACTTCTTTTGCCGTTTTTTTATATCATGCTTACTTCTACAAATATTTGAATCGAAACGTGTAAATTAGTGTAAATCTGTGGTCTGATTGCAATTCTGCATGTTGTGTACTTACATGTCAAATGGTTGATGAGCTCATTTTGAAGTCCCTGGCGACTTTGATGGTCGCGCCGCCAATTAAACGAAACAAACAGTCTCCTTCCAATATTCATTGTTCAGATAAACACTACTTGGTTTACTAATATATGATAAAAATTATACAATGTAAATTTGCAATAACTACAGGCGAGCTTTTAAATTGAAAAATTTTATTTAGAAGTGTCAATTTATTTATAGTGTTCTTAGAATGAATATAAAAGCCCAGCATAAAATACGTAGAGCAGCCATAACATATATGAATAAATTACGACTATTTACAAGATATTATATTACAAGTGTGAGAGTGCCCTGGATCAAAGTATGAGGAGAGGAGCAGGACTGCCTTTAAGAGAGGGTTTGATTCTTCACATTGTGTAAATTTATTCTTATTATATGGACAACAGTATTTTATTGGGAACTAAAACACTCGTAGAACTCATACGCCACTACATCCGGGATACGGTGTGCGTATTTTCCGTATGCCACGCTTGGGCGTGACATAACTTTTCCCGCTTTTTTCGCTGTTTGCATAGCTTTTTCGTTGTTGTTTTCAAATTCAAATTTCGTTAACGATTTTGAAGACTCTTTCAAAATACTCTTCGTTTGAATGCCTTTCTGCCATAAACAACACAAATTCGAAGAAATTCAAACAATGAGGTCAATAATACTTCGGCTTTGTGTATGAATTGTATGATATATTTGAATTTGTAATGGACTGAGCTATTTATTGTTTATATCTGTGTTTATATGAACTTGCAATCAATCAAAATCTTTCATGATGCTGATCAGCCAATCAGATTTCCCGTCCACCAGATGGACGGGAATCCCATGGTGTCAGGCCCTATTCATTTTATTTATAGGGCTTGAACTTCAGGTTACTTTTCCACACGAAAGGCTGCGCATCTGACGTCTCTGACTCGAGGAAGAGACGACAGCCATCATTCGGTGGACGCGGACTAGCTATAGCAAACATCGCTTGTGCAGGGTATTTATACAGCAATATCTGCTCTTTTGCATGTGGGACGTGAAATAATATACTGCGCATGCTTAACCATATTTAAGATTATGTGCTGCGCATCTTACACCTTTTTTCGTCCCACATATACCATTCAATACTTACTATATATACTGATTTACTGTTTAACACGTATACTCGTCAGTGCATGGATTCTGTTAATATACATCATTTTTATGTAGTTTGTCATTACATGTGGAGTCTTGTAAAATATTGTATGTGATCTGTTAAAACTAGTCAGAGTTGAGTTCTGTTTTTTTACAGCGCTTTACTGCAATTTATCCGTTACACTTAGAGTGAATTACTGCAAAATATTAACAGGAAATTATCTGTGAAAAGACAGGATTTTTCTATTATAGTACTTCATACTGTATTTTTAGAATTACAGTTCAATTACTCTAAAATATTAATGATTTTTTCTGTAAAAATACATTTATTTTTAGCGGTGTATATGTTATTCTATATTGTATTTCATTTGCTTTGAAAACGTCTTAAACTTAGGTTAAAGACAGAACGTTAGCTTAAATGTATTATTACAATTTTGTGTTATGGCTGCTCTACGTATTTTATTCTGGGCAACTATATTTAGTGTAAAATTATATCCATAAGCTAAACATTCCACACATGCATGCACACTCAATTCATGCAGTTGACTCGCATGTTTATAGTAATTAATTCAGAAGATTAATACAACCCACACAAAAAGCGTCTTCATTAAACATACCTAGCTATCTTCTTTTCAGCCTCCAATGCTTCAAAACAGCGCTTTCTGTTTCAAAACAGCGCAGAGCCAGAGGAAAGACAAAAAACAAGACCGTTCTGTTGAACTTTGAACTGATACGGATGTAACAAAAAGTATCAAATGACCTATAGTTGCTATCTGAAATCTCATTGAATATTTTCATAAAATTGAAACAGAATATAGCGTGGCAAACCGAATGTAATGTCAGAATCAATTGCACAATCCAGTATATCTGATTATCTTGCAAGGCTTTGGAGAATTTCGCAAAATCTTCTGTATATCGAGATTCGCAGAGAATAAGAGAATGCTTCAAATCAAGTTGAGCCTTTCGAAATCTTATCGAATTATTTCAAAACCAGAACAATCTTCAATGTACTTTTTAAGAACGCAATTTAGATTATTTTTAAAATTATAGGGCTGCGGCTAATTATGGTTTCGGGTTTCCTATTTTATTATTTTTTTCTGAATAACCTTTTATGTATTTACTACTTCTGAGTAACTAGTATTAAATTACGCAGTGCCATCATTTGCGCATCCACAAAAATGCTCAGGATATTGCCGAAAATCGCTTGAACATTCTAGTTTGCCACTGTTTAATTTTTAGGCCAGAGAGCGATGAGAGATGTTAGAGCAGCAGTATTGTCATCTGCACATCTTTCTGCGCATGCAAAACTTGAAAACGTCAGCTGACGTTTTCAAGTTTGTTGGAAATTGTTGATCCAAGACAGTGAACTCAATCTTTTTATCATCTTTAAAGATGCTGCACAGTCATTTCTGCGCATGTGCTCCTTGGAGTCTCCTACCGTCATATAAACAGTTTAATTAGGTTTTTATGTTTGTGCAAAGACTGATTGTTGTGTCTCGATAATTTATTATACTCTAGAATCATGAAAATATAAATCGTTGACTAAAGTTCAATATTTTGGATACAAAAATGTAAACAAAGGCTTTGTTTACATGGGGACTGTACCACACCTTTAATGATCATTCTTTAGTTTTAACTCTAAAACAATAGTCAATGGTGAAAATTTGTAAATCTTTTTTACTCTTTTTGTTATGCGCGGAGAAGATGCGCAAACGATGACACTGCTCCTTTAAAGTACAATAAGAACGTAATGCCACTTGTATTCTTGTTACTATATAAAAAGTAAACTATTCAAATAAAGGAAAGTATTTTTATAATACATCCTAGTTACTACAGTCAGAACGCTTAAGCGAAAAAGATAATGAATTGTAAAAGAGCCACCTTAACTAAGTACATCGCACACTCCCTCCCCCTTACTGTTATGGATGACAACCCCTCCTGAACAATTTCGCCCCTATATGCATGGCGCCCATATATGCAAGGTAACCTTACTAAAGAGAGCCACCTTAAGTAGGTCGGTAGAGAATTGTAAAAGAGCCACCTTAACTAAGTACATGGCACACTCCCTCCCCCTTACTGTTATGGATGACAACCCCTCCTGAACAATTTCGCCCCTATATGCAAGGCGCCCCTATATGCAAGGTAACCTTACTAAAGAGAGCCACCTTAAGTAGGTCGGTAGAGAATTGTAAAAGAGCCACCTTAACTAAGTACATCGCACACTCCCTCCCCTTACTGTTATGGATGACAACCTCCTGAACAATTTCGCCCCTATATGCAAGGCGCCCCTATATGCAAGGCGCCCCTATATGCAAGGTAACCTTACTAAAGAGAGCCACCTTAAGTAGGTCGGTAGAGAATTGTAAAAGAGCCACCTTAACTAAGTACATCGCACACTCCCTCCCCCTTACTGTTATGGATGACAACCCCTCCTGAACAATTTCGCCCCTATATGCAAGGCACCCCTATATGCAAGGCGCCCCTATATGCAAGGTACGTTACCAACCCTGGTCTTAAAATGAGCACCAATCGCAAATACCCCCGGAATGTTTACTCTATGCATGTCTGACTGACTGAATGACTGACTCGTTTGAATCTTCGCCACCTTATCACAATAGTGCAAAGTGAAACTTTGCACTAAAAATGTAAAAATCAAAAATGTAAAAATCGAAAATGTAAAAATCTAAAATATGCTGTCGCGTCTGGGCTTCCGTACTCTGGTGCCCTGGCGACCCCCATTAAGCTGTTGCAGAATTGCAACATTTTGACTAAAATAAACACTTTCATTGAGAATTAAAACATCAAAATTACTCTCTTACCTTTCTCATTTATATTTCCGATGTACACAGTTGGATTTATTCACCAAAATCACTTAAAAACGCCTTTCTAATCTCAAAGTCCTTTTCAGCTTTTTCATGTAGGTATACTAATGTTTCCCCCCCAGTGGCTCGTTTTTTCCCCTTGGTTTAGGTTGACTTCCTTCACTTTCAGGTGCTCTTTTCCTGCTCTCTCCGAAGGTTTCCATTGCCTTAGCTCTGAGTGTGCTTTTCATGAGAATCCTTGTCATACTGCTGTTCTGCTTCTTCCATCACCTCAATTATTGTATAACATGCTTGATCAAGCTCCGATTCCTCCGGGAATATTCCAAGCTGTTTCTTCTTCTCTCATTTTTTCTTTTAAAACGTTCTATTAAAAGCTTGATTCTATCACGTACAGCTTTTTGGATCACTGCAAATCGTGTTTCCTGAACTGCATTAAGTTCACTTGCAATAGTTGTCCATGCAGTGCCTCTTTCTGATGATTTTTCACAATACTGATAAGGGCTGACCCGCCAACATTTCTCTGCATAATATCTTGTCATGCTCCTCAGTCCATCTCATGGGCGAAAAATTAATTGTTAAACACTGCCAATAAATGGCCAATTATTTAATTAATTGTCTGTAAACTTTGAATGAGGCCTCTTTGTTGTATTTACAAAATTATGATTCCAGTGCTACAATTGTGGCGCAGCAACTAAACTATGCTGCCTGTGCCAGACCGGTAAAAATGTAGGAAAGTCCTCAATGAATATGGTAACAATTGATTTATATAAAGCAAATACATATTATGACATACAGTATATATCAATACAAAGTTCAAAGAATATAATGCAATATTATTTCAGTTTACTACTAAATACATAAACCAAAACTATGGTAAAATGACACTTACCTCTTTTTTTTTAATTTTTGTTTATTGGCCATTGTTTATGTGAACAATCACTTTGTCCTTTATATTTCCAAAAATATGTATCGCTTTATGAGGATGCCTGCTATAAAAGCTTTTTCACAGAGTTGACATGCAAAGGATGTCTTCATGCCTTCCATGACACATGCTCAGTTGGATATTGACTTCATTTCTGATGAAAAAGACGATGTCGTCCGGGCGAAAGTCCTCCTTGGATTATTGCCATAAAGTGCTCCTGCCACTTGATCCATTTATGTAGCTCCTATGTCTCGAAAGTGCTCCCAAAGTCAGTGGAAGATCTATGCAGAAATATATTTTCCCACTTCAATATGTCAAGCAAAAGAACCAATTCATTTAAGGAGTTTCAACAATTCATTGAGCTTCAAGAGTTGAAATATTTGAGTTTCTGTATCTTGATTATTGTTGCAGTTAAAACCCGCTTCCAAGCGAGTTGGGTCTCCCTCATTGAATGAGTAGATATCATTAAAAGGCTTAAATAATAATATTATTAAAAATAAAGTAGATCATATTACACCGTTTCGATAATTACGTCACAAATCTTTTTTCGCCTCAGAGATTTACTGCGAATTCAGGTTGAGTGTTTAATGCGTCACGAGCATGTGATTGTTTTGTTGCAACACTCGAACGCGTGTGTTGTCAAGCGCCGAATTTATTGTTGCTATGAGGAAGTAGTGTAAAGGGCAAAAGGCATGGTTGTTCTAGCTCGAACACATTTTAGTATTTTACAATGGATAATTTTATTGAAATTCAATTTGATTACCAGTATTATTCAAATTTATTAATAACGATGAATTACTGGCTTTATCGTACGTTCCACACATTGCCAAGGTAGCAGCAATGCCTTCTGAGCCACTACGGCTGATTTCAGTTGAAGAAAATTGCCCTGAAATAGATCTTTCGCCAAAATATTTCAAGTCCCAAATGACAAGTCTGCTAAACAAAGGATTGAAAACGATTGTTATTCCTGTTGTTGCAAATGATTTGCCACTAGTTGCGCAGCCAGCTAAGGTTAGAATTTCAGATAATCCTAGAAGCAAACTTCGTTCGGGTTTAGTTCAAAACCACGTGCAAGGAAACCTTCAAGTTCAGCTAAACGATAATAGCAAGACAATAATAAATCCGAATACACAATCAGTGCTCGCATATGGAGGAGAAAACATTACCGGGCAATTGCAGAACAAAACTCGAGATCTTATAAAAGGTATCTAATAAAAGCACACATTCTGCAGTCCTTCATGACACTGATCACCGGATGGCTCCGCAAAAGAGAGTCCTTGAAAAAGAATACAGAATTAAATTTCCAACAAAAAGGTTATGCAGTGCCCAGTGGATCGAGTGATTATTTAGGTTTCGACGATCAAGAAAAAGGCGACGAATACTGAATTAAATTCCCAACAAAAACGTTATGCAGTGCCAGTGGATCGAGTGATTATTTAGGTTTAGACGATCAAGAAAAAGGCGACTTTCATTTGGCTCTTAAAATGCAACAAGAAATTGAAAATGATACATCCAGTAGTGTAGCTGAGAAAGACGACAATGAAGACCTTCAACTTGAGGCTGATGCGGCAGCGGCTTTGTTACATTTAAAGGCAAGAAAATGAACTATTCAAAATATAAAAGTAGCACTTTGAAAAACTTTAGACTAACTCATATATTTTTACTGTATTGTTGTGTAGTATTTTTAGGGGAGATTTGTTTATATGTGTCGTGTATCTTTGCTGATAAATATGAAAAACCTCAATTACTGTTTATATTGCACATTTATGATAAGAGCTCTATATTTAGCTATTTTGTAGCTCAACATATATTCTATGTGTCAATCAGTTCAGTGCAAGTCTTAAGCGTTCTGTCACACAACACAGAAATATCTCCTCTAAATGTTTATATTTTATATTTAATAAAATGTTAACAAAATGTTTTTGCATTTAAACGTTTATATAACCAGTTACTTCAAAAAATCCTGCATGTCACTTGGAGTAATAGAATGCAGCGACGGTTGTGATATCTCTAAATCTGTATTTCGTAACGGTGCAAATCTTTCTGAACACATACTCTGCTGGGTTAAAGTCAGGGGAGTATGCTGGCATGTACACAAGTTCAATGTCGAGATCGTTCAAAAATTCTTGCAGAACGCAACCACCTTGGTGATGATGTGTTGCACAATTGTCCATCACTATCACTGAGCCAGGTTCTAAGCAGGGTCGTCCACTTCTGATGTTTATGGAATGATATGCCTCCTCGAAAAAAGTAAGGAAATCTACTGTATCCGCACCGCCATTAACTGTGTTTGCATAGTCAACCCCAGTTAAAGAAAACTGTTGTTTCAAAAACTCAACGTACTGAATATCGCCTTCAGACAAGTGACTTGGGTTTCCACCGGTGCCTTTTCTTGAACTGATTGTTCCATCCTGACAATAACGCTTCCAAATATTTGATACAGCCACCGAAGATACCCCGAGAGAGTGTGCTATATCAGTATACTTCCCTAGAAAAACACCTGTGGAATAATCACCCCCATGAAGTAAAATTTTGTTGACTATCAATAACCTGAGATCTCGCGACAATGGTTTTCCTTGTGCAAACAACCGACCGTGCTCGTTTACACGCCACATTTTCGAAAACCATTGTAAAGATAATTTTAATTATTTTAAAAATGGTTTTAATACAGTAATCACTGAGTATTTGATAAATACAATACAATAGAAATTTAATTTATATAATTCTACTTCGACTAATCTTTAGTTATATGACTTATATATTCAGGAATTATTACAGTAGTTCAAAATTAAGTGTTAGTTGAAGTTTCGTTGTATTGTAAAAACGATTTATATGCCTTTGGTTCGAAAACATTGTGCATAATTTTATAAAGAATAACTTACTTTGTTGCAAATCAGAGCTTTTGAATGAGATTTATGGAGGGTATGAGTACAAATGAATGGTTTTACTGGTGGCTGAAGCCTGAAAGCCTGCAATATTTACTCAGCTTTGAACCCTAGCAACAAGAAATTTGAACCCTAGCAACAGAAATTTGGCGCTTGACACCGCATGCGTTCGAGTATTGCAGCAATCACATGTTTGTGACGTCATTAAACACTCAACCTGAATCCACAGTACTAACATAGACAGAAATAATTTATGAAATATACGTACATTGTAAATTATTTGTAAGTTGCACTTTACTCATTTAGGGACCACCAGATGGCTTTCAATGAAATCTTGTGTGAAAATAATTCTAGATCAGTACACGGCACTGCACTCAACCCATACCAAAGATGCAATACTTTCAGGCTTGAATAATAAGTTTATTCGAGCTTATTTGGAGTTCATGCCAGTGTAACGATTTCTTGGTTGAGGCAGTCGCCTTGGTTGAGGCAATCTGCAATTGCAGATTTGCAGGAAGTTGATAAGGAGTGGAGAGATTAGTCACTTAGTGCATGAAAGTCTGACTGCTGAAGAGTATTGGAAAGTGGTATTTTCAGGAAAAAAAGCAACAGGTGAACCTGATTTTCCCAATTGATTAAACTTGTAAAAACTCTACTATCCTTGCCATACTCCAATGCAGCTATCGAAAGGGTGTTTAGTCGGTTAAAACTAATTAAAACAGATCACATAGCATCTTTAAAATGCATGCCGTTGAACAGCTGGATGTCAGTGTTAAATTCTTTTTGACTTGTCCTTATAGTGGAGCAAACATTTCCAGCCATGATGCTTATATATTATATGTAGACAGCAAAATAGTTTACATTCTATACAGACTAATAGATTTAAAGCATCACTTAATGGTATACAATGCACAAAGGCAAAGGAGTTTTTAATAATCGCTAGGTGGCGTGTATTTAAAACTAATATAAAAAAGGTGAAACCATATCCAGTTTTCATTTACTGATACTGACATATGAGCAGATTAAAGTCGACCCCCGGCTAAAATATGTAATTTTGCTGCACTGACGAGCCGTTGAACGGCGAAACATGCATGTCTGCAGATTTGACTATATATATATATATATATATAGTCAAATGAATTTAAATCAATGGAGGAATACAAAACAAGTTATTCAGTGGTTTGGCAATATAAAAGATAAGGACAGACACAGTTTTATTTCGTTTGACATTGTCTATTTCTACCCATCTATTTCTGAAAAACTATTGGACCAAGCTTTGGGCTTCAAATTTGGCTACTATACCTGAAAACGATATTTCAATAATAAAACACACTAGAAAATCTCTCCTTTTCAATACCGGAATTTCATGGATAAAAAAAGATAGCCATAGTTTGTTTGACGTTAGCATGGGCAGTTTCGACAGTGCGGAAATTTGTGAGTTAGTAGGCCTTTTCATTTTAAACCACCTGAGTAAGAAATTTGGCAAAGAAACGTTTAGCAGACAAAACAAGAAAAGATCTCCACAAAATTTTCGAGCAGTTTGACCTAACAAATTACCGCCGAATCAAATTTACGCATTGTAAACTTTTTAGATGTAACTTTCGACCTTAACAATGGAAAACATAGGCCCTATAGGAAGCCCAATGACGATCCACTATACATAAATATGCACTCTAATCACCCACCGAGCATCACAAGGCAACTACCTGCATCAATTAACAAGCGCATCGCACTTCTTTCATCAGATGAGCAAACTTTTCAGGAATCTGCACCCATATATCAGAACGCACTTAGGCATAGCAACTTTAATCATGAACTTAGCTACACTCGGCACACACCGCAAAAACAACGCAGGAATAGGCAATGCAACATCATTTGGTTCAACCCACCATTTAGCAAGAGTGTTAGCACAAACATGGGAAGTAATTTCCTTAGTCTAATTGACAAGCATTTTCCACCGCACTACAAGCTACATAAAATTTTTAACAGAAATACAGTTAAAGTAAGCTATAGCTGCATGAACAATATTAAGTCAGTAATCACTAAACACAATGCACGCATATCTAGAAATAACAAGCCAATTGGACACTACCAATTGCAGTTGTAGAAAAAACACCATTTGCCCGCTTCAAAAACAATGCATGACTAGGGACATAGTATACAAAGCAACAGTCACAGTAAGCAACACAAACACGATCAAAAATTACATTGGCATGACTGCAACCACATTCAAAGAGCGATTGGCCAACCACACTAAATCTTTTCAGCATAAAAAGCATGCAAATGACACGGAACTTTCGAAATATATTTGGACATTGAAAGAAAACAATAAGGATTTCAGTATTAATTGGCAAATTTTAAAACATTCTATTTCATATACGGGAGGATCAAAACGATGCAATTTATGTTTAGAAGAAAAATTTTGTATTTTGAAAGGAAAAAACAAGGATTGTTTACTCAACAAAAGAGCTGAAATAATTTCACGATGTCGTCATCATAACAAATTTCGCGTAAACAACGCAAACAAAGCCATGCATGCACACATTGTCTCCCACGCACACCCCCACGCCCCGGCAGGAAGCATATAAGCGGTCATTTCTTTCGATACTTGTAAACTGCCTGATGATTCTTTTACAGATGAAACAGCCTGTGGTTTACATTATTGTCTTTGAGAGTCCAAACGTGTTTACTCAGTTCTGTTGAGTTTCTCAAAGATGGGTTCCAGAATGAGGCGGTGTGGTTTCTGTATCTAGTTTTAAATTCATTATCAGTGAGGCCTACGTATGTTTCACATGTGTTGTTATCTTTGCGTTTTACATATGCTTGATTATACCACAGCCATTTGAAGACATTTTCCGCGAAGGGGGCATTTCTTCTTGTCACGGCAATTACATGACTTATTACTGTCTTCGGGCTTGTTGTTGTTGTCGTTGTGGTCCATTAGATGTTTCTTATTATGGGCGTCGATGATTTGTTTGACGTTGTTCATGCAATAGTTGATAATGATATTGGAAAGGAAAACGAAAAGATACCGATGGCGACGCCCGAGATTAGTCAGATAACAAATATCAACTGTTCTCTTGTTTCACATGATGAAATTAAAGTTGAGGTAGAGTTTAATCTATGTAATACAATAAGTATTAAATCTGCGAGTTCTTATATTATAGGCTGAATGTCGCTGTTTATATTTCTCTAGTAGTTGTTTTTCTCTTAATCAACGCAATCGAATTTATTAAATATACATACCGTCCTATTATTAAATAATTTAAATGGCTAATTGATACAGATAAAAGTATTTTAATACAATAGAATACAAACGTTTAATAGTAATAAATTAAATCCCATTACCTGTTAATAACGTATGGCCCTCCTTGTCCTGTACGTTTAGGTTTGTATAACTCATGATGGAGATGGCAAGTGTACCCAAAAAGTCAAGAAAGTATTGTCAGACGAAACTGACAAGAAGGTAGTGAAACAAATCGCATGTGGCAACTATCAATATGCAGCGAACCTGTTATGGGATAACACAGTTATACGAAACCTGGTTTTACAGAAAATGTTAAAAAACACTCAGGCCGAGTGTTCCAATCTTTGTTCGAGAAAAAATCTGTCTGTCCTTCGTCACATTTCTCCGTCGGACATCGTAGGATTTAAAGATCGTACTTTCGATAGAGAGATGAAAGAAAGGGCTCCCATTTTACACAGTATTTTGAAGGAGGCGTCAGAAAGCACTAAATTCAAGAACAAGTTGAAAAAAGATGATACGAGAAGCGACACCTATATACCCACTGTTTCCTTGACAGCCTCATTGTTGCTATGCAAAAGATGCAGTGCGATGTCTGTAATGTTGTGGCATGGTGGAGTGAAAACTCAGGTACTTTTTAATATTTTTGTCTCATATATGATGCTATTAATAGTGATGTCATAATAGATTTCATACCTACTTCCGTTCCATAAAGCGGAAAATGAAATGACAAGCTATGCATGCATCTCGTCGCTAGTTTCATTTCAAGTGTCTGTTTACAGGTAATTACTTATTTTAATTTCCGATGCCCGATGGTTCTCAAACTGTCGTATCAAAGTATTTCAAGGATTGGAATAAGCACCTACGGTATTTTCATTCTGCCTATTTGCATACAAGCAGCAATTTGTGACAAACAGTTTGACTGTTTGTTTACGTTTTTTGCAAACATATTAATGTTTGTTTTAAAAACCCCTTTGTAACCTCTGAAAACCTCTGACACCCAGGGCCAGGAAAAGTTACCCCCGCTTTAAATTGTGTAATTTATTATATCAACAAGCTCTCGTGTTTGTTGATTAGTCCAAACACTGACCATAATATAAGCGTTCGAGCTTGTTGCGAGAGTGGTCAGGAAATAATGAAATCTTAAAGCTTTATTGGCTTAATATTTCTATTTGGCATTTTGGCTACAGTTTACAGGGGTATATTTTATCTGTTATAAACCCTTTGCTCACCAGTGGGACTCCCGACTGTAAACTGTAAAGCTTTATTCTTGTTAAATGCTATGCAATAATTTGTAACTTTAAATGGCTGGGTTATTTCCTTATTTGCGCAAGCAAGTACTTTGGACACGGCTCAACGAACATCGGAAACATACAATAATTTTCCTACTTCAGCTACTACTACAAAGGATAGCAACCAACAGCAAGGTAATTTGAAGGCCTGTGTAGAAATTTTAATTAACGTGAAGTCGGCACAGGCGTTGATAGACTCTGGGAGTACACATAATTTCATTCACCCAGACATAGCCAAATCACTTGGGTTAGTGGCATATCCTACTCAAGAAAAAGTAACAATGGCCTCTTCTTCTCACTCATCTAAGATCGAAGGGTATTGTCACGCAGACATAATTTTAACGGGAAGAGTCTACACAGATATTAGGTTTTATGTTTTATCAAACTTGTGCACAGACGTTATCCTAGGACATAATTGGCAAGAACAGCATGAGAGTATAACGATATGTTTTGGAGGGACAGCTCCACCCGTGAATATATGTGGTCTATCTACTTTGCATGTTGATCCCCCACCATTATTTCAGTTTTGTGCAGCGGAATGTAAACCAATTGCTTCGAAATCAAGAAGGTATTGTTTGGAAGATAAAGAGTTCATTTCCACTGAAATTGATAAATTACTTAAAGAAGGAATAATTGAACCAAGTGACCCCCATGGAGGGCACAAGTTGTAGTGACGCGAAATGAAAATCATAAGAAACGATTGGTTATAGACTATTCTGAAACAATAAACAGATTTACTCAACTCGATGCGTATCCAATGCCCAGAATTGACGATACAGTCAATCGAATTGCCCAATATACTGTTTTTAGTACTGTAGATCTTCAGAGTGCTTATCACCAGGTACCTATTAAACAGGAAGAAAAGATGTACACTGCATTTGAAGCAAATGGTCGATTGTATCAATTTCGTAGAATCCCATTTGGGGTGACTAACGGGGCCGCTGCTTTTCAAAGAACGATGGACAACTTTATTTCTGAGGAAAACTTGGAAGATACATTCGCCTATTTGGATAATATCACTATTTGTGGTCGGGATCAGGCCCACCATGATGAGAATCTCGAGAAATTTATGGAAGCAGCTAAGAGGAGAAGTTTGGTATTCAATGAAGGTAAATGTGTGTTTTCTACAATAACAATAAGTATTCTCGGTAGTGTGGTTTCAAAAGGGGAAATTAAAACAGATCCGGAAAGGTTGAAACCATTGCAAGAGTTACCCCCACCAGTAAACTTGAAGTCACAAAAAAGAGTAGTCGGCCTATTCTCTTATTATTCACAGTGTATTGAAGATTAGACCCTTGTCTCAAAATACTGTGTTTCCTTTGCCAGAAGAAGCTCTGAGAGCATTTAATTTGATTAAAGAGGATATAGAGCATGCAGTTGTCGGGGCTATTGATGAAAGTCTCCCCTTTGAAATAGAGACTGATGCATCTGACCACACTCTTTCTGCAGTATTGAATCAACATGGCGTCCTTCTTTCTGCAGTATTGAATCAACATGGCGTCCATAGTGAAGGCCTCATGTCTGCTGTCCAGGATGACTTTAACAAAGAAAGTCATAGTGGAAGAACAAACAAGAGAAGAGATCTATTCAGCATTACTCAAGAAGTACAGATTGGAAAGAGCTCCTGGTTTCCAGATAACTGGTGATAATGTTGATTTGGTATTAAAGGCAAAGCACATGTCAAGCTATAATCAAAACCGAAGCATACACTGGTTTAATTTGAATGCCGTCCAAAATAGAGTAAATGGGAACCACTTGTCTGATAAAATTCCAACAAAATCCATCCTTGACATTGAGAATTTAAGGTTTTTACCTTCGCTTAGAGACAATGAAGACTTGCTGCACAACTTCATCCCATTGTTTGCCAGAACTATTTTTTTTAACATCCCAGCATTGTCAAAGGTCTTCAGTCCTTCAGTTGTACACATTCCGCATGTATATACTGAAGAAATGAATGAGAAGTCAGAGCAGGTATTATGTCCTTTAAGTTTAACTAATTTTTGAGCACTTAAAATACATCATTGCAACAGTCGAATTGTGATCACCACTATGCGAGATATTTTGTGAAAATCACCATGATTATTTAATCTATACGCCCAGATTATCATCAGTGAAAATAATATGAATTATATTGCTATTTCCGCTGATGGTCAGTGGAAATAATATAAATTATTATATATATAATATAATTAATAATATTAAAGTATGCAATATTTCCACTGATGATGATTACTGGGCTTATGGTTGGAATCTTGGTCAATAAATATTTGTGTTTTCCACACAATTCAATTTAATTATATGGATCACCATGTATACAACTTAAGCCCATGTCAAATGAGGATGAGAGTTGATGATGGTTGCCATTCAAACATTGTGACGGGGGGACATTTTAATACTCTAGATAAACAAAATAAAAGTTTGATGCGTGTTCTAACTATGTTTTAACAAAATAGAATACATTATATAGTGTTGGGAAGGCATTAAGAACTGCTAACCTGAATGTTGCGTGACTGCCAACTCTTATGCAGTCTCTTCCTCATTAGATCCCAGCTTTAAATATGTGGCAATGAAAGTTATGTAGTACCAAATATAATGGTCACTCAAACCAATTCATCATTTGAGACATTTGACCATGCATGCATTGTGTACATGATCATTTTTGCTCACTTCCTGCCTCTTTCTGATTGGTCAATACCAAAATCAAAGGTGATTGGTGTATTTAACAGAAAATTAATATCAGTTATATACAGAAAGAGCAAATGAACTGGTAGAATATTTTAGAAACACTTCCTTTTCCACAATTTCAATTTTCTGTTAACATGCAAATTGGTGCATAATAGGCTCTCCCTTGGATGGTGTCTGGTGTTAAACAGAGGAAAATATTAGGTAGGGCACATTGGGGTGCATAGCGGCTTAATGGTTAATGTCAATTAATGATATGGGTTCAACGCTATGCCCCTCGATCCACTTGAGATTATATATATATATAATCAATTGAACGAAATTGATTATAAGGGATTGTTTATCAGGGCTCTGTCCAACCAATGGAAGTGTCTCCCCATGACAAGCAAAAACAGTCTGGCATTAGACAGAGTAATACTAAGTCTGGCATTAGACAGAGTAAAATAGTCCGGCATAAAATAGTAAAATACCAAAATAGGATGCCTTCAGTTAATGGTTAAAGTATTTATTACCAAGAACTAGGTATGAGCAATACATGCATGTACTTATGGCCCCCTGGTGGCCTAATTATTATTTTTGTCTTTTTTATGTAGGTACCTTTGGGATTACTGTTTAAAAATGAAAACAAGACAGATGACATGGTTGATATACTGACTGAACTTCATGACAATTATAAGCTGTAAAACATGAAAAGAAATCTGGCACAGCTATCATCGACAGGTATTAAAGTGTTTAAACAATAATGCTGACTTTGAAAGTACGCAAGTGTTATCAGTTTTGCCTTCAGCTCACCAGATAACCTTACTTCGACCTTGATAATTCCGCATATCACAAAAACCTCATCCAATTAATTGTTTATTATTCTTATTCTACAATTTTTTTCTTTGCCCAGCTGGCTCCGAGACTGGAAATTACTTTTGCGAGTGGACCTAAATATTAATTGTTATTATTATACTAAGATGTTTTTTGGTGGTGATCAGTTAACTGATGAAAGGGCACGGAATTCAGTGTTAGCAAGAAGTGATGGTGATGACATGTATGAACAACTGAAAGGGTTCATTCCTAAGGTTGAGGACTGGCATTGTGGACGACTTATCTATCAGGTAATCACATTTCATAAAAGTAGTGATAATGGCATGCCAGGCGGAAAGTGCATTTTATTTGCTTATATGTTTCAGTGTTTACATTATTTTACATTACCAATATTTAGTTAATTGCAGTACAGCAGTAATTATATGCATACATATGTTATTACTGACTTGTTGTTTTGTACTAGGGATGTTCAGTATACTGATATACCGAAAATATCCTATTGAATCCAATATCAGTATATCAGTATGAGCTTAAAATTCAGCCATAACTAATATACAAATTTTTCCGATATACCGAAATTTTTCGGCATACCAAAATTAAAGACATGGTGAAATCATCGATTTTGTTTTACTACAATACAAAGTACAAATTTTGTGTTAAATATACAATGTCTGTCTCACTGAAATAGCAAATATAGCTGAAATTCCTTCAAAACAGCTTTGAAATTATGGTAGACATGCACTAAGACAGTGTTTTCACTTCAATTAAAAATCGGAATGTCCTTCAAATTTCGATTTAGGAATTTTCCTCTGAAAAATAGGTATACATCCAATATGAATATGTGATTTGACCCGGGTATCGCTAGTCAAATGACAAAAAATACCACTTTGCTGTGGTTCAGAGGTTTCTTCACTCTAGGGGAAATTCCCAATTTTTCCAACTTCACTCTTGTGTGCAAGACACTAACACAACACCATGTACACTGTAACTTAAACCATATTTTTTGTTTTTACAGATTTTGTATGATATTATGTTTAAATCAACATCTGTCAATGACATTCAGGGACGTAGCCAGAACTTTCAAAGGGGGGGAGCCCTGTGGGGCAGTAAGTACTAGCACTAAATATTACCAGCGGCTCCCTCGGCTCCCCCCCTGGCTACGTCCCAGATGACGTTGGAAGCATGTGTTCTAATATGAATGTTACATCCAATGTCAATGCCAAAACTACAAATGTTCTCGACAATTTTAACACTCGCAAGGACTTTGTAAACATGGAAACAAATGCTTTTATGGTTGCAGCAGCTCTGCAGTACTTTGCCATTAAATCAATCGATTCACCTGCTGAAGAGTTTATTCCTCCACATATTCAAACTGCTTCATTATCTGACAAGCGTTTATGGTTACACATGCACACCAAGGCCATACAGAAGTTTGTAATGAATGACCTTGATGAGCAACATGAACATTTGCGCCAGGGGATTGCTGCTGCCAATGTTACAAACAAGCAAGAACTTAAGTGCCCCATTTGTCAGAAAGTTTACTGCTATCCAAAGGCACTTATTAACCACAAAACGCAGAAGCATAGCATTGAAACAACTGAACAAGAGTCTTCATACCTTTTGGACAGTCAGGGTTCTACTGAAGTACACCAGGACACTAGGTACAACTATGCATGTGCACGGTTAAGTTTGGGATTATTCATTTGTGACTTTGACGATGCAGTCAAATAGGGTGATGGGCTTCGCATTGTAAGATGCTGGAAATTTTTAATGCTAATCTTCAAAGCTCATGGCCATCCAAAATATGCCCTTGCTGCTTTCCAAATGCAAGCAAATATACTTGCATTACTTACTCCGCGAGAAGCACACCAATTGATCTGGAACAGAACCGTCAATAACAATGGTGGCAGAGGAAAAAACACCTCTCTTGATTTGAAGTTGGAGCAAATAAACAACTTCACAAAGGAGTTGTTGAAAAATCTGGGTCCTAATATAACAGAGAAGGCAGCAAACACAAGTTCAAAGGCTGTAAAGAATGTAGATGAGATCTTACAGAGCCTTGAAAAAAGTCTGTCAATCACGAAGCCTACTGGGCACCACACCATACAAAAGAGAGAGAAAGATTTTGCAATTATTGTGAATCAACTACATGAGAAAGCAAAGGTATTCACATATGATCTAAATCCTGAAAGACAGTACCAAGAGTTTCCAAATTTTTCCAAGGGACTTTATTAAAAAAATAAATTATACTAAACTAAATAAGTGGATAACAGAACACAAGGAATTACTTTCTAGGCAATAATGGAATATTATTAATTTTGAAACTGAAATCTATCCTTTACACTCAAGAATAGATAACAATACCCATTTACTGTAATACAGTCGAACCTCTATTAAGGCAATTAATAGCATTAATTATTGAGCATTATCAGCCCAACTTTTAGTGCGGTTCTCTTGAAAGAGTTGCGCCAAGTAAATCATGCAAGATGGCCATTTAATAGAGGCAATAATTTATATAAAACATCATTTGGGACCTTTCGTATGTGGCTGCGGCCGCTTAATGGAGGTGGCCGTTTAATAGAGGGATATTTTATAGTAATTGTATTACAATGCGTGGCCGTTTAATAGAGGGTGGCCGCTTAATGGAGACACTTTCACAAGACATACACTAGGGGGAGGGGGTCAATGATGAATGTACAGACATTTGCATTATAACCAGAAAGCTATAGTGTAGCCATTTGCCCTATAGCTAGTGAAAATGTTGATGATTCCTAGGTGTGCACACTTGGAAGCCAAGACTTAGTCTGGCTGAACTAAGTACACAGTCACCATTTGAGGGATGTTATTATAGTGTGATCAGCCAATCACAAATCACCAACTTCAAAAAGTTCTGGAATTTTTTTCAAGTTTGAATTGTAAATATATCGGGCTAAATAACAAACGGCTCAAAAGGTGACTGCATGCCTTCAAAGATGGCAATTAAGTTATATACAGTACTGCTTAATTTGGTGTAATGCAATAGCTTAGTTTACTTTTCCACTAGTAAAGTTGATAGCTTGGTATACAAAAGGAAGTCTTGTGTAAGCTAGCTACAAGTATTAGTCCTTGTGTATTATTCATCACTGTTCAACATTACTGAAAGTTCAGAATCTGACATATCAGGACCACTAGTATAATCACTATAAGAAACAGGAGGTGCCATTTAACTGGATATCCTGTTTAAGTTCAAGTAACAATTCGTCAGCTGAGAGTTAACAAGGTCTATCTGCATTTTGCATGGTATTGAGAATTTAGTAGTAGGGTCAAAGCCTTACGTCCCGTGACCAACCTTCGGCTAGTAAAGTTTTATGATTTATTTTCATTATTTAGGGTATTTATGAGAAAATAAGCTTCCATGCCGGTCTTCAAAATCTGGGCAAAAGTCTGCAGAGCAAAAAAATTTAAAATTAGAACTGGCGGCCATTTTGAATAAATTATTTTTTAACAAATGTCATAGTCTTGTCAAAAATACTTATTTCTATACTTTTAAATCAAAGTTTGTCATAAAACAGGCATCAGGAGCCAATTTAATGCAAAACCCGAGAAAACGTGATTATATAAATGATATTTTTAACAAAGGGTAGGATGTCATCAAAAATACTTATTGTACTAATAATAGAATAACATAATTCGTGGGAAAGAAATTACTTTCTGCAGCTATTCTCAATTCAAACATACGAAAACAAAGAATCGGTAACAAAATTTAATGTTTATATGCCAGATCGTTTTACAAAAAGATACATGAGCTTTGCAAACAATCAGTCAACTCAGTCCTCTTCATCTGATGAGGTGTCCAAATCAGAGTCTATCATGTCGGAAAACTCAGAATCAATATCTGAGTCATGTGGAGGTAAAGTGTTGGATAAGGTAAGAGGAAGCGGAGGTTGCGTGTGTCTCACTGGTTACAACGCCCATTGATGAGTTCCCAACCGTGACCAACAGGTGAGGGATGTGTTCTTAGTTCAGGATGACGTTGGATGTAGGCCAAGTAATTAGCTCGGAGAATGTGCTGCTTCAGACTGTCCGAGTCAGGTGGAAGACGCATCAAGGATTTGTTCTTTTGCCCTTTCCACTTAGCTGCTCTGGCAATATCCAGAGAAGAACTATGTACATCACCGTATACAAACCGTGTGACATAAGATACGAGGTCATTTAGAACATCTTCTTTTAAAGGAAGGCTCTTCCCACAGCTTGAAAGAAGTCTGCGGCACTCAACACTCTTTACCATTTTGTCATAGAGGGTCGATTTAACCATGACCATAAAAGCAGCTATTTGCATCACAGCCAGTCATGACATGGAATTGGATAAGACATTTAGCGATGTCCTCGTCAGCACACATGCCTCTGCAGAAAAGCAATTCCTTCTTTTTCTTGATGCAGATTATACCAGGAACATCATGCGAAATGGCAGCTGCCTGTACGTAGACATCTGTGTCCGCTGCATCTATGATCACAGGGTCATTGTAACCAGACGCCCTCAGAGCTGTGTAAAATGACAGTATGATGGTGTCAGCCTCGCACTGATCGAAGGCAAGGTCTTGTTGAATACTACCAGATGAGAGATTTACACATTCTACGCCAACTGAATAGAGCAGGACTTGATTGTTTGACTGGACAACTTTAGATAGTTGAGACTTAATAAGTGCCTGCAGACGTCTCTTAGTCCCGGAACTGCAGAGAAAGGTCTTAAAATCTCGGGCTGATGGAAACTTGTCAGTTGATTTCATATACACATTGGGAATATGACCTTGCCCCTGGATACGCGACTCACGCTCGTCATCTTTGATGGATTCAACGTGATCATATGGGTCGTTAATGCAGATAATGGTATTAGCGTCCACATGGCGTACAAGTAGCATGCTGGTAACTTTGTCGGTGTAGTCACCCCAGGTATAAGTAGACCCATCGTTCTTTTCTCGGTCCTCCATAGTGGGAGATGCAAGTCGCCAGATCATCCCCATGTCAACCAGCGCGGTGTAAGATGAGACATCAATTGGCTCTTGTGTCAGTTTCTGGAGTATCTTGCTCTTCTGTGTCTTCCTGAAGGTACCATTAACATTGAATAGCGTGAGACACTCCTCAGTTATGCGGTATTTCATTACATCAGAAAGCATCATCAAGCCGCTGACATCAACAAGATTAACTACAGACGCCAAAGCTCTGTTTTCCATTTCTCCCTGTTTAACTTTAAGGACTTCGCCAGTTTTGGTCGTTGGTGCTTTAGCGAAAGTGAGACGAGAGTGACGCTTGATACGATCATACAGAGACTTTTCCTTCGAATAAACACGCTCGTCCATGAATTCTTTCAACTTTGCTTCACCATCTTGTTTGGCTGTCTGGAAATCACGGATCATCTCAGTTGGAGCGGGAGTTGCTGATTGCAAGGTTCGTAGATTTGGTGATGACGCGTCAAAAGGGAAGCAATCAAACTCCTTGATGCATGCAATGAGATCCTGGACAGCTTGTTCATCCTTGCACATCCTTGTGGGAGCACACTCAGAATGTTTTCGTGATATTTGCTTTCTGTTGATTTGATTGTGAACAGCGGTGCGAACTCGACCAAGATTGTTGGCATTTCTGATGTCAGTCATCAGCTGCTTCTCATTACGGAGGATTGACAGCCAACCAGCCTTTAACTTTGAGCCCTTGTTCATGGTCATCTCGATCCACATGTCCCAAGGGATGCATGAATATGGATTACCTGTAATAGACTGGGCGAAGTTTGAACTGAAGAACTGCGTTTGATCCGGAGATAGTGACGAAAGCATAGCCCAAAAATATGGTAGCCAGCGACCGTAGTGTGTCTGATCGTAGATCACCATCCAAGGCACCTCTCTGCGAGAGATGAGGAATTCGTCCCAGTTGCACGTGTGAATGGCATACACATTCATCATCAAAATCTCGACCATTGTCATAAAGTCAAGCCAGTAGCAAGCCATGTCTGTCTTCTCAATCTTATCAAACATGTTGTTTATAAGAGTATCTACGGTTGGATCATTCTCAAGTTCCTTTTGAGCAGTAGCGAGGGAGTCCTGAGAGTTTGCCTTTGGATCACGGAGTATAGCAAGTCGAGTCATCGTGGAAGCCTCAAGCTGCGATTCCTCGTGGAACTGATTTAGAAGGAGATGCATAAATGACTCGTACATTAGCATTAGGCAACGCAGAGCTCGCTTATAATGCTTCACGCAGAGCTCAGACTTTGGCATCTTGCTCAACCTGACCAGGTTTTTTGAGTGATGAGATAAGTTGAACAAGAAGAGGTGGGAGATTTTCCTCCTGTTCGAGCTCAACAACTTGTGGTGGCCAGGGAATTGTTGTTGTTTGTTTGACTTCCTTCCTCAGTCTGCTAGCCACGTTCTCTACTAGTTGTTCATTGCTTATTCCAAGTGAGCAGATAGTGGACTCAATGTATGAAGCGCCACCTGCCGTATCATAGACAACCTCGCTTTGATTCTTCTGAGCACGTACATGGAAGCCTATTCCCATTCCAAATTCCCGTAATAATATCTCCTTCATGTAGCTCGATTTCACCCCGGTTGTTGGGAAGCCATAAGTACCCACAATGGTTTTATAATCATGTAGCAGCCCTTGCAGGGTCCTTATCTCATGGTCCTCAAAAATAACCCTACGAGCATGATCTATAAACATAGTCTGTGCCTCACGAAATGTCACATCGTTTACGAGATTATGCTGTTGTTCAACAGGAATCTTTTGATAGGCGCCAATGTACTTAAGCCAACATTTATGATGGTATCTTATCTCAGTTGAAAAGGGGTCAGTTATTGAATCGATAAGGCGGTTGATCCTGTCTCTCATGGCATCATCCGGAAGAACTACGGTGTGGCTTTTAAAGACATTCCAGGCCGGTATGTACGAAATAAGAAGCCATTTTCCCGTGCGCTCAGGATGCTTGGTGTCTTCAGGTTTCATACACCACACACAGAGATTTTTGTCATGTACGATACCCACGCTCGATCGGAGACATTTTGGTGCAGGTCCTGCCAAGTCGTGATCATCTGGGCATTCATGAGAAGCTGAGTCTCTTTCACGTTTTTGTTGCCTGATCTTTGCTCTATTCAATTTATCTGAGCTAGATATGTCAAAACGACAATTACCATGCACATGTTTACCACGGGGCCCCTGTTGCCAATTCACAGTGTCATACACATTTCCGAACATATCAAGACCTTTCCAGTTAAAGGCTTTAAGTTTGAGTTTTTCCCATGCTTTTTTACCTAAGTTGTCTATTGCATTTGATGCATCACACGGTTTTTTGCATTGAAGAAGACAAGAAAACTCTGTTTTAGAAGTCATATTTTACAGTTTTCAAGAAAAACATAAAGAAAACAGATGGAAACAACACATTACATGTTAAATTTGCATATTATCCCGTCATATTTCCATAAACATGCAAAATTAATATGGCTTCCTCAATTAATATGGTATGTACGTCATGTAATATAAATATAGTTAGATTAAAAATGAAACACGTTTTCTTGGCGAAATTTGGCTATTTACTTCGGGGTTTTTATTAAATAGGCTCCTAATGTTTGTTTTATGACGAAATTATTTTGCAAAGCGCACAAATAAGTATTTTTGACAAGACCGATACCATTTACTAAAAACATTATTTATTCAAAATGGCCGCCGGTCCCCATTTTTTAATTTTTTGCTCTGCAGATTGTTGCCCAGATTTTGAAGACCGGCATGGAAGCTTATTTTGTCATAAATACCCTAAATAATGAAAATAAATCATCAAACTTTACTAGCCGAAGGTTGGTCACGGGACGTAAGGCGTTGACCCTACTATAGTTTTCCTGTTAGACAAACTAAAATTAAATTCTCAATACCATGCAAAATGCAGATAGACCTTGTTAACTCTCAGCTGACGAATTCCCTAAGCAAACTTTTTTGTTGCTTTGTTACCACCCTGGTTTTCTTTTCTGCTGAAGATGTGCATGTCAATTGTGCAATGCCAAAATCCAGATGTGATTCAATATTCACACTCAAATTCTTCAAGAAGAATTTCCCTTAAACACCTCTCGGTATTAGTTGCATATAGCTTCACATGTGCATCACATTTCCTAAGAAGCATGCCATTGTACAATAGAATGGACACAGCTGGTAGGTTATCTCGTCCTGCTCTCCCAATCTCTTGAATAAAATCATCCATATGCTTAGGGGGGCCATAATGGACGACTGTGCGAATGTGCTTGATGTTAACACCCATTCCTAATGCATTGGTGGCAATAACAATCCTGCATACTCCGTGGATGTCATGGAGGGAGTTGATGATTCTATCTTTATGCTTTTGAAGGGTTGCATGGTGATACATCCCCACAAGCATATTCATTTAAATTTGCTCTGCATCAGGTGGGTAGTAGGCATGACTTCCAAGTTGATATTTGAAAAATGTGAACAGTCTTCCACAATCTTTAATTGTCTTGCAGTAAATTATAACTCTACCCATGGTATTTCTCAACCATATATTATTTTTTTATTTCTCAACCAACCACTGACAACTTGCACTCAAATCAAATGATATCTTTTGAACAGTGAGGTAGATATTAGGTCAGTTAGGATTAACATCAATCAGAACCATATCTTTTTTCATACTCAACGAATCAATCACTTTCTGTTTTGTCTTCTTTGTTGCAGTGGCTGTAAGTGCAAGAACAGGTGTAACAGGACACTGTGGTACAAGTGACCGAAGTTCCCCAAGCCGTTAAAAACGTTATTTTGTTCTTGTTATTTAAATGTTACTGTTAGCATGTATATTTATATGATATGAAAGAACAAATAAATTTCATTGTTCAATTTCATATAATTGTGCAAACTTGCATGTAATCGTGATATAATATAAGACATGTAATCAAAGACAGGTTTATTCCACAGAAGTAAAATATGAAACAAGCAAAAAAGCAGACTTGGATGTTGGAATGTATTTTTTCAATAAAAATAGGTGGAAAAAATAACCAGCAAAAAAACATGTGATCATTTTATCATTTTAATACCATTTTGCAGCACATTGACGTAAGTTAGACGTTTGGAGTACTTTCAGGAAATGTCTATAAGTGTCCATACATGACATGTATTTATACTCCTATATTGTTTTGGAAATCCCAATCCCATCCAGTACATAAATAATTGCAATAAATACCATAATGCATCATTATATGTGCATAGAGGTTCGACTTTCTAGATGTATAGTTTATACATGGTTTATAATTTATAGATGTATAGCAGACATAGATATATTGTAGTATAATTAGATATTTGATTTAGGGACCGGTCATTATTTATGGCAGGGGGTGGTACCAAAGAGAAATGTTTTTCTTGGTAAACCTTAAATGTCAATTAAAAAATAAATACCCACCCCTTGCCGAAAACTGTACAAAAAGATAGTGGTAAGTTATCATACATGTTATTTACAACTTATGTGTCATGACTTTGATTCTTGTAGACACTGTTTGAACAGTTTAGATTGATGATAGGGTTGATTAGTTATCAGTACGCATGATAGTTTTTAATATAATAATTTTCAGTTTTAATATAAATGTAGCAGCAGTGCAACATGGCTGTCTCTGTAGGCAGGTAATGTTTAATAGCTCATTGTAGCTAGAACATATTCCATAACCCAGCATGTCTCCCATATCTTGTGGTCACAACCAGCGGCAGAGTTTCTTCGTTCTCATCAGGACTGTCAACAACTGGTTCAATTCTACCAATTTCATGTTCATAATCACTCTCTTCACTCTCACTGCCTATTTCGTTGATCACAATATCATCATCACTGTAATTGCCAGAATCTTCATCACCATTTATGTCATCTTTGACTGTTGCAGTATCCACATCTACCTCATCAACGTTATTGGGTCAAAGAAAGGAGTTGTTGGATGTAAACATGGCTCCCAAAGTTTGGGTGGATGATGAAGTAGGTTTCATAGACACTTCTGTGGAACAATTGGCACACATTCTGAGTGAGGTTGAGAGCCAGCTTGTTAACAATCTGCAATTTTTGCTTTCTCAATTGAGAAAAATATTTGATGCTGCCTTGGTTTTACAATCTGAGAAGACAAGAAGTGCCAGAAGGCAGAAAGAACAGCGTAGCAAAGTTGTAAAGAAAAACAGGATCAGGGCAGCAAACCTCGCATAAAGAATTGACTTCCGCAAATTCCTTACTCTTTTGCAAATACTTCTTCAGAAACAGAATTTCTGTTCATGAATACTGTGAAAGCGCCTCAGTTCTACAATGCGAAAAATGGACAAGTTGCAGCTTGTGGATTTTTTTTGAACAACAATTAAAATCTAAAGATAACTTTGCGAGCACATTTGAGCAAGTCCTGAAAACCAAATTAAAAGTACACATGGAAAAATTTGTGTTACTACAACCAGGTGACTGGCCATGCCAATTTTCTAGTAGTCAGCTACATACTCCACAGAATTTGGGAAACAACGAAGAAGTTACAACAAATAACATGCACACTACTCCGAAGCAGTATACCATGACCCTGAAAGAACATGTACAACACCATCTACAACAACTAGGGTTCTTCCACCAATTGCCGCAGCTGTTCCAATGATAGGCCCTCTTCATATGTCAATCAATAGCCGCGAACATGTTTTGCTAAGCTTTCATGCTTTCTTCAAAAGAGTATACGAGTACGTTTTTCCACATAAAAAGCTTCCTGATAAACCTAAGCCATGGCGAATTAGTCTACTACTAGAAGTAGTTTATGGTGGCTGGACACCTATAAGAGACACAGCAAAACAGACATTTCATCATTGCAAGAACTTGCAATATGGAAAACTGCTAAATCTTCTTGATAATTATCTTCCTCTGGTCCTTTCTATCTATGCAATAACTTTCAATAGGATTATGTTTACCTCAGAATATGGATTATGTTTACCTCCTTGAAAAGACGGCACTAAAACAAAGCCATTCTTGTCTGGATATCCATGGTTAGTCATTGGAAAATCCAGTTCCCAGAGATGGACAACCTCCTCATAGATAACACTTTCAGATGAATATCCTATGGAGAATACTCAGTATCATCAGGGCTCAAACTAGACATTCTGATACAGCAACCCAACTTGTAAACAAAGTCAAAAGCATCTTTGTGTCCAAGACCAAGCAAGCAAATTTCCACTCCAATTTTACACCCCCAAAGCATTTCGCTTTCTCACATGGTCAATTGAAATACCTAAAGTTAAAGATATCATAGAAGATCAGTCAAGAAGAAGTTGGCATGGAGAACCCTCCCGATGTTCCAAGTGTTAATGCTGATCAAATAAACGAAAGCGTAAATAAAATGAAAGCCAGGATAACCAACTTGACTCCTTCTGTTCCTTCAGAAATCCACCCAATACCAGTACATATGAAATCCAACCCAGCCAAACCGAACAAACCACCTCACTACACAACTTGCCATCATCCAAGGAAAGGTCATTCTCGCCGTGGAATGCAGACAAAGTGTTATATGTGTCCAAACTCCCTATGTATCAGTATGGGTGAATCATGTTCATGGCATACCAAGGACAATGATTGCTGCCAACAAAGAATCGAAGCAGAAGCAGAAAATAGTCCTATACAAGCGCAGACGTTTTCAGTAGCAGTTGAAAACACTTACCCAGGAGTAACTGAGTGGCTGCTTCCATCCAATATTTCACAGTCCACATCATTTGGCCAAATGTCCGTCAGCAATGCTTGCACAATAATATCAGTTTTAGGAGCCATAAAAGCAAGTAATACCCTGGTTTCCCATCATCATCCACAGATCTTCCAGAAGTTATTAAAACATTTTCACACACAATGGAAGAAGGCAACACATTATATGACTTGTTTGATGTTGGGTTAGTTCAACCGCTGCTTCCGCAGAAGAACTTCCGCACAGTGATACACCAGTCTTTGAGCTCATTGAATTTTAATTACAAATCTTTCCTTTTGTTCTATGTAGATACCTATTTTGGACTGCAAATACAGCTAAAAGCGTGATGCGAAAACACTTGGCTGCAAACAAGGACAGAAAAAGAACTCATCATAATAACGTTATGACTCTGGATTACCTCCAAAAAGGGAGTGTACATGTTCAACCTGTGGGGTAATAGTGGTATACTTTCAATGGATTATGATGGTGGCAACAAGAGTAAAATAATCAATTTTCCTTCAGCTGACAGTTCTTTATCATTGGATGTAATTGGAAATTTACTATACTTCAACGAATACAAATTACCTAGGATTATTGAAATGAACATCTCCAGCAAAGATATACAGTGTTATATTCCCTTACCTAAAGGCTTCTCGTCGTAGACAGATCTCTGCAACCTGAAGGTAAATGTTATATTTGTGGTGAATGTTAGTACATTATACATCTTTAGACTAGTAGTTTTCAACAGTTTTTTATTAGGCATAGTTAATATTAAACGATCGAAGACCAATGACACTGGTTGAAATCTGGAGTTTCTGAAACGGCATCTGGGGACGATGTACTCGCTGGTACTGCTGTTCCAATGATAGGCCCTCTTCATATCTCAATCAATAGCCGCGAACATGTTTTGCTAAGCTTTCATGCTTTCTTCAAAAGAGTATACGAGTACCTTTCTCCACATAAAAAGCTTCCTGATAAACCTAAGCCATGGCGAATTAGTCTACTACTAGAAGTAGTTTATGGTGGCTGGACACCTATAAGAGACACAGCAAAACAGATATTTCATCATTGCAAGAACTTGCAATATGGAAAACTGCTAAATCTTCTCGATAATTATCTTCCTCTGGTCCTTTCTATCTATGCAATAACTTTCAATAGGATTATGTTTACCTCAGAATATGGATTATGTTTACCTCCTTGAAAAGACGGCACTAAAACAAAGCCATTCTTGTCTGGATATCCATGGTTAGTCATTGGAAAATCCAGTTCCCAGAGATGGACAACCTCCTCAAAACATGGATAACACTTTCAGATGAATATCCTGTGGAGAATACTCGTAGTATCATCAGGGCTCAAACTAGACATTCTGATACAGCAACCCAACTTGTAAACAAAGTCAAAAGCATCTTTGTGTCCAAGACCAAGCAAGCAAATTTCCACTCAAATTTTACACCCCAAAGCATTTCGCTTTCTCAAATGGTCAATTGAAATACCTAAAGTTAAAGATATCATAGAAGATCAGTCAAGAAGAAGTTGGCATGGAGAACCCTCCCGATGTTCCAAGTGTTAATGCTGATCAAATAAGCGAAAGCGTAAATAAAATGAAAGCCAGGATAACCAACTTGACTCCTTCTGTTCCTTCAGAAATCCACCCAATACCAGTACATATGAAATCCAACCCAGCCAAACCGAACAAACCACCTCACTACACAACTTGCCATCATCCAAGGAAAGGTCATTCTCGCCGTGGAATGCAGACAAAGCGTTATATGTGTCCAAACTCCCTATGTATCAGTATGGGTGAATCATGTTCATGTTCATGGCATACCAAGAACAATGATTGCTGCCAACAAAGAATCGAAGCAGAAGCAGAAAAGAGTCCTATACAAGCGCAGACGTTTTCAGTAGCAGTTGAAAACACTTACCCAGGAGTAACTGAGTGGCTGCTTCCATCCAATATTTCACAGTCCACATCATTTGGCCAAATGTCCGTCAGCAATGCTTGCACAATAATATCAGTTTTAGGAGCCATAAAAGCAAGTAATACCCTGGTTTCCCATCGTCATCCACAGATCTTCCAGAAGTTATTAAAACATTTTCACACACAATGGAAGAAGGCAACACATTATATGACTTGTTTGATGTTGGGTTAGTTCAACTGCTGCTTCCGCAGAAGAACTTCCGCACAGTGATAACACCAGTCTTTGAGCTCATTGAATTTTAATTACAAATCTTTCCTTTTGTTCTATTTAGATACGTATTTTGGACTGCAATACAGCTAAAAGCGTGATGCGAAAACACTGGGCTGCAAACAAGGACAGAAAAAGAACTCATCATAATAACGTTATGACTCTGGATTACCTCAAAAAGGGAGTGTACATGTTCAACCTGTGGGGTAATAGTGGTATACTTTCAATGGATTATGATGGTGGCAACAAGAGTAAAATAATCAATTTTCCTTCAGCTGACAGTTCTTTATCATTGGATGTAATTGGAAATTTACTATACTTCAACGAATACAAATTACCTAGGATTATTGAAATGAACATCTCCAGCAAAGATATACAGTGTTATATTCCCTTACCTAAAGGCTTCTCGTCGTAGACAGATCTCTGCAACCTGAAGGTAAATGTTATATTTGTGGTGAATGTTAGTACATTATACATCTTTAGACTAGTAGTTTTCAACAGTTTTTTATTAGGCATAGTTAATATTAAACGATCGAAGACCAATGACACTGGTTGAAATCTGGAGTTTCTGAAACGGCATCTGGGGACGATGTACTCGCTGGTACTGCTGTTCCAATGATAGGCCCTCTTCATATCTCAATCAATAGCCGCGAACATGTTTTGCTAAGCTTTCATGCTTTCTTCAAAAGAGTATACGAGTACCTTTCTCCACATAAAAAGCTTCCTGATAAACCTAAGCCATGGCGAATTAGTCTACTACTAGAAGTAGTTTATGGTGGCTGGACACCTATAAGAGACACAGCAAAACAGATATTTCATCATTGCAAGAACTTGCAATATGGAAAACTGCTAAATCTTCTCGATAATTATCTTCCTCTGGTCCTTTCTATCTATGCAATAACTTTCAATAGGATTATGTTTACCTCAGAATATGGATTATGTTTACCTCCTTGAAAAGACGGCACTAAAACAAAGCCATTCTTGTCTGGATATCCATGGTTAGTCATTGGAAAATCCAGTTCCCAGAGATGGACAACCTCCTCAAAACATGGATAACACTTTCAGATGAATATCCTGTGGAGAATACTCGTAGTATCATCAGGGCTCAAACTAGACATTCTGATACAGCAACCCAACTTGTAAACAAAGTCAAAAGCATCTTTGTGTCCAAGACCAAGCAAGCAAATTTCCACTCAAATTTTACACCCCCAAAGCATTTCGCTTTCTCAAATGGTCAATTGAAATACCTAAAGTTAAAGATATCATAGAAGATCAGTCAAGAAGAAGTTGGCATGGAGAACCCTCCCGATGTTCCAAGTGTTAATGCTGATCAAATAAGCGAAAGCGTAAATAAAATGAAAGCCAGGATAACCAACTTGACTCCTTCTGTTCCTTCAGAAATCCACCCAATACCAGTACATATGAAATCCAACCCAGCCAAACCGAACAAACCACCTCACTACACAACTTGCCATCATCCAAGGAAAGGTCATTCTCGCCGTGGAATGCAGACAAAGCGTTATATGTGTCCAAACTCCCTATGTATCAGTATGGGTGAATCATGTTCATGTTCATGGCATACCAAGAACAATGATTGCTGCCAACAAAGAATCGAAGCAGAAGCAGAAAAGAGTCCTATACAAGCGCAGACGTTTTCAGTAGCAGTTGAAAACACTTACCCAGGAGTAACTGAGTGGCTGCTTCCATCCAATATTTCACAGTCCACATCATTTGGCCAAATGTCCGTCAGCAATGCTTGCACAATAATATCAGTTTTAGGAGCCATAAAAGCAAGTAATACCCTGGTTTCCCATCGTCATCCACAGATCTTCCAGAAGTTATTAAAACATTTTCACACACAATGGAAGAAGGCAACACATTATATGATTTGTTTGATGTTGGGTTAGTTCAACTGCTGCTTCCGCAGAAGAACTTCCGCACAGTGATAACACCAGTCTTTGAGCTCATTGAATTTTAATTACAAATCTTTCCTTTTGTTCTATTTAGATACGTATTTTGGACTGCAATACAGCTAAAAGCGTGATGTGAAAACACTGGGCTGCAAACAAGGACAGAAAAAGAACTCATCATAATAACGTTATGACTCTGGATTACCTCAAAAAGGGAGTGTACATGTTCAACCTGTGGGGTAATAGTGGTATACTTTCAATGGATTATGATGGTGGCAACAAGAGTAAAATAATCAATTTTCCTTCAGCTGACAGTTCTTTATCATTGGATGTAATTGGAAATTTACTATACTTCAACGAATACAAATTACCTAGGATTATTGAAATGAACATCTCCAGCAAAGATATACAGTGTTAT
Organism: Trachythela sp. YZ-2020; assembly: GCA_016169945.1. NCBI lineage: Eukaryota > Metazoa > Cnidaria > Anthozoa > Malacalcyonacea > Clavulariidae > Trachythela > Trachythela sp. YZ-2020. Next base: position 637,948 of record JADLSH010000393.1, on the reverse strand, counting down.
ATTCCCTTACCTAAAGGCTTCTCGTCGTAGACAGATCTCTGCAACCTGAAGGTAAATGTTATATTTGTGGTGAATGTTAGTACATTATACATCTTTAGACTAGTAGTTTTCAACAGTTTTTATTAGGCATAGTTAATATTAAACGATCGAAGACCAATGACACTGGTTGAAATCTGGAGTTTCTGAAACGGCATCTGGGGACGATGTACTCGCTGGTACTGCTGTTCCAATGATAGGCCCTCTTCATATCTCAATCAATAGCCGAACATGTTTTGCTAAGCTTTCATGCTTTCTTCAAAAGAGTATACGAGTACCTTTCTCCACATAAAAAGCTTCCTGATAAACCTAAGCCATGGCGAATTAGTCTACTACTAGAAGTAGTTTATGGTGGCTGGACACCTATAAGAGACACAGCAAAACAGATATTTCATCATTGCAAGAACTTGCAATATGGAAAACTGCTAAATCTTCTCGATAATTATCTTCCTCTGGTCCTTTCTATCTATGCAATAACTTTCAATAGGATTATGTTTACCTCAGAATATGGATTATGTTTACCTCCTTGAAAAGACGGCACTAAAACAAAGCCATTCTTGTCTGGATATCCATGGTTAGTCATTGGAAAATCCAGTTCCCAGAGATGGACAACCTCCTCAAAACATGGATAACACTTTCAGATGAATATCCTGTGGAGAATACTCGTAGTATCATCAGGGCTCAAACTAGACATTCTGATACAGCAACCCAACTTGTAAACAAAGTCAAAAGCATCTTTGTGTCCAAGACCAAGCAAGCAAATTTCCACTCAAATTTTACACCCCCAAAGCATTTCGCTTTCTCAAATGGTCAATTGAAATACCTAAAGTTAAAGATATCATAGAAGATCAGTCAAGAAGAAGTTGGCATGGAGAACCCTCCCGATGTTCCAAGTGTTAATGCTGATCAAATAAGCGAAAGCGTAAATAAAATGAAAGCCAGGATAACCAACTTGACTCCTTCTGTTCCTTCAGAAATCCACCCAATACCAGTACATATGAAATCCAACCCAGCCAAACCGAACAAACCACCTCACTACACAACTTGCCATCATCCAAGGAAAGGTCATTCTCGCCGTGGAATGCAGACAAAGCGTTATATGTGTCCAAACTCCCTATGTATCAGTATGGGTGAATCATGTTCATGTTCATGGCATACCAAGAACAATGATTGCTGCCAACAAAGAATCGAAGCAGAAGCAGAAAAGAGTCCTATACAAGCGCAGACGTTTTCAGTAGCAGTTGAAAACACTTACCCAGGAGTAACTGGTGGCTGCTTCCATCCAATATTTCACAGTCCACATCATTTGGCCAAATGTCCGTCAGCAATGCTTGCACAATAATATCAGTTTTAGGAGCCATAAAGCAAGTAATACCTGGTTTCCCATCGTCATCCACAGATCTTCCAGAAGTTATTAAAACATTTTCACACACAATGGAAGAAGGCAACATTATATGACTTGTTTGATGTTGGGTTAGTTCAACTGCTGCTTCATGAAGAACTTCCGCACAGTGATAACACCAGTCTTTGAGCTCATTGAATTTTAATTACAAATCTTTCCTTTGTTCTATTTAGATACGTATTTTGGACTGCAATACAGCTAAAAGCGTGATGCGAAAACACTGGGCTGCAAACAAGGACAGAAAAAGAACTCATCATAATAACGTTATGACTCTGGATTACCTCAAAAAGGGAGTGTACATGTTCAACCTGTGGGGTAATAGTGGTATACTTTCAATGGATTATGATGGTGGCAACAAGAGTAAAATAATCAATTTTCCTTCAGCTGACAGTTCTTTATCATTGGATGTAATTGGAAATTTACTATACTTCAACGAATACAAATTACCTAGGATTATTGAAATGAACATCTCCAGCAAAGATATACAGTGTTATATTCCCTTACCTAAAGGCTTCTCGTCGTAGACAGATCTCTGCAACCTGAAGGTAAATGTTATATTTGTGGTGAATTTTAGTACATTATACATATTTAGACTAGTAGTTTTCAACAGTTTTTTATTAGGCACAGTTAATATTAAAGGATCGAAGACCAACGACACTGGTTGAAATCGGCATCTGGGGACGATGTACCTGCTGGTACTGCTATTCCAATGATAGGCCCTCTTCATATCTCAATCAATAGCCGCGAACATGTTTTGCTAAGCTTTCATGCTTTCTTCAAAAGAGTATACGAGTACCTTTTTCCACATAAAAAGCTTCCTGATAAACCTAAGCCATGGCGAATTAGTCTACTACTAGAAGTAGTTTATGGTGGCTGTACATTATACATATTTAGACTAGTAGTTTTCAACAGTTTTTTATTAGGCACAGTCAATATTAAATGATACCAATGACACTGGTTGAAATCTGGAGTTTCTGAAACGGCATCTGGGGACGATTTGACATGCCAAAACCAGGTCACTTTATTCATTTTGTTTTTCAGGTGGTCCCTCCCTGTTCCGCCCCTTCAGCTCAAAATTGAAGCTTGTTTGTTATCAGTATTGATGCCAAACAGCTCCATTTCAATCTGATGGTTAGCAATTTTGAGTCAAAAGTTACTTGGTACTACATGTTAACGGATGTACTTTAAACTTGAAACATTGTGAGTTTTTCAAAATCATAGAAATTAAAAACAATCTGAATGAAATATAAACAGAATAACTAAAAATAAACAGGGTCTATTCATGAATATTGATTTTAGAATCTTTAATAATCATCTTGTTAAACTGGCGATTATACAATCATCTTTCCAACATGGACGCGAATGTGAAATGCATGCATTATAAAACATGCAAAAACGTGAGTGCTTGTGAAACTATTTTCAATTATATTATTTCTTTGTATCAGTTAGTGATAGCCGGCGAGTGCAGAATTTGCGTCAAGCTCCTGTTAACTTCCTCTTACACTGTCATCCTGTTATGTACATCAAACAATATTAGTGATTGTAATTTTTTGAGAAAGATAACTGGGAACCTGAATTTGAACTGCTTTTTAAATTGAGTAACTGCAAATTCCTGGTATTCATGATAAATCTTTTTGGCATCTAATTGCAAGTTTTAGGGGAATAAATACATCCCAAGCATATATCTATATACACAGCAATAGTTAAATTTTGTAACACTCCCACAATTTTATGGCCCCCACATTTATAGGTCTCATCGTGATTTTTTCCCCTGTTAAAACAAAGAAAACTTACATGAAATCAAGAAACCACACTTGTCAACGTTCAAGAATGTTTTCCAGGATTTAACTCCCCAGTTCAAACATGCTTTGAAAGGGACTTTAGAGAGGTATCACATGCTTATTAATAGTTATAAAACCATTTCCAGTCGTAAATGGTAACTGTAACTAGTGGAAACAACGTGAATAAATAGTTTTCTACATTTTACAATAAAGTAAACAAAATAATTAATAAGCATGCACCCTTAAACCTGTTTCAAAGCGTAAAGCTAAACAATTATCAAAACCATGGATAATAATTCGCTCTATTATTCTGAGAACAAAGAAAGATATAAATTATACCGGAATAAGATCTTAGTGCTCACTCGACTGAGTAATAAAACATATCATAAGTTTTTTAGCGATAATATTGCCAATATGAAAAAGACTTGGAAAGGAATTAACGATCTCATAAATTGTAAAAAAAAATGCTATCAGATGCCCTGTAAGCAAAGAAATATCGAGCGATAAACTCCAAATATCTAACATTATAAAAAAACATTTTTCGACAGTGGGAAATAAACTGGCTTCGGAAATGGCAAACCCATCTATCCCATTTATGTCGTATTTACCCAAGCTTAACCTACCAGGCTCGTTTTCTTTCTTTCCGGTTACCCCTAGCGAAATCGAGCTAATAATAAAGATAATAAGTTAACATCAACAGTTGCAACCATATGTGGTATGGGATATTATTAATGGAACACAATGTACACAACTGAACTTATTATTCTGTCTATTGTATTAAATTTTACCCACAACATAATATTATTATATGGATCTGGTATGCTGTGTTATATACCATACTTTATATACATACTGTAACCATCTTCGATGATATTGTTGATAGGGTAGTGGCATTTGATAGGGCAGTCCTCACAACAAAGATAGAAGAAGTTAGAACATCAACGATGCTCGCCTTTCCTATTGTGGAGGTGTCGCATAAGAACAATTCCAAGATTGTTATTGACTTAAAAGTTCCTGATGATGATTAATAGACAGAAACTATAGAACTTGCCATTTCTTGTTGATATTGGTGGAACAATTGTTTTCTTATGTTCATATTTAAAAGACTGTTATTGATGAAGTGTATCATGGTGATTAATAATAAATATTTAGAACCTAAAACTTGTCTATTTGAGCTTATTGTGGCGTTTTGGGGAACGAATAAGAAGAATTCCTTACAATTGTTACATGATTATAAAGCATCTTATAAGAATCCTCTAATTCGTCTCCATAAACATTACAAGTCAGAAGTTCACAATATGTTTAGTATTTACAAAACAACTTGCGAAATTGGCTTTAAGCCTTTACCAATTCGAAATATAGAAAGGCTATTAATCGGAGTATTCCCTTGTCAAAACTTCTATTCAAATAAACTTGATGTTTCTAGATTTGCTCTGCCATTCAATGGCATAGGCAGGAGGGGCTCTGCTGTTCTAGAGACCCTAGGAATTCAAAATTTCCCCCTGGAGAGCATACCTGTGGTCCGTGGATCCCAACATTTACGTGCCATTGTCCCTCATTTCCTGAATATATAAGTATGTTTTCCTCTCCCCCAAAGTCAACACCCTGGTTACGCCACTGCTTCCAGGTTTTGCTATGCGCAGATACATGTATGCTTAGCCTACCTATTTTTAGATTTGCTGCTCAGAATTGGACATTGGCAACGAAACATTTTAATGGCTTATTTAATCTTACTGGACCAACTAACTATGAGAATGTTACTATTTTTTTCTGTACCATTTTTGTTTGCGAGTAAAGTGCAAGTGAAATGTGATAAAATTTTCTCATCGGCTGCCATCTTGGATCAAATTCTCAAAAAATTATCTTTGGGGTCAATGACCTTTGTGACTTCATTAGATGGGTTCGCTTCAAAACAACTTAGGGATCTATATTGCGCGGAGGTTTTGGTAACTAAAAATATGTCCTTTTTCGCACGTTATATAATGAACAAAAATTCTCACAACCAGGCAAGGGAACTAAGAAAATGCTACAGTCGTCATATTAATGTAAAGTCATATTAAGCGTGTGAGAAGGAAAGGAATGGCGAATTTTACAACTTAGTGGTTTAACTGTGTCACACGTTTGTGAATGATTGGGGTATTATTGAAGCTATACTATAGTATTTTATGTCAATTGAAATTTAACGAGAAAGGTAAATGGTCATACACTCTGGAAAAGGTTTCAGGAACCATCTGTTGTTGTAGGATACATTCTTTAAACGAAGACACGAGAAGAGATGTTTGAAATGTTATATTAACTCGAGACACCGAGAAAGGTTGAACCAGGGCGTAGTAAAACACGGGCGGGAAACGCAGTCATATTTGCGTGATCTATGTGTGATGCAGAGGGGACTGGCGCGAATCTGCGTTTTGCGAGAAAAGTGCGAGTTATGAAAAACAATTTTAAAGAAAAAAATTGTTTTGAAAGCTTTGAAATAGATGGCGAATTAAAAGGTAAGGCTAATATTTAAATTAAAGTAATAGCAATATTCAACAAGATGGATACTGTAACAATGCATTGATATCATAATTTTTTTAAAGTAACTTGTAATGTTTTTTAAAATTGAAAAAAACCCAAGTAGTCTTCCTTATATCTGTTCTCAAAAGTTGCTAATTTACCAGTGAATTTCATTTTAAATTTAATATTTTTGTGGCCAAGCTGGGGAAAAATTAATTTTAACCCCTTAAATTATTCTTTATTAACTCTACTTTACAAATAATTATGTTAGACAACTGGCTTTTACCGGCTTTTTCACAATTTAACATTTTCTGAGAGCTTCGGCCTGTACTCTTCGGCCTTTGCATGTCTGCATTTGTTTGGGTCAAGAAATAACAAATTTCAAAACAAGAATTTTCCCAAAACCAACATGCTTTATAACTAAAAAAACCTACTCAATATACATTTAAATAATTCAGTAGTTATCAGAAAAACTAAAACTCATTCTACAATAGATATTTGGATGAATTGTTTGCTTTGTAAAGCAGCTGCCAATCTTTATCATTATACTCGATATCATAGTCAGGATAATAATACTTGCCAAAAAATGCTGTATACTTTCGGCAACTGGAAAATTCATGCTTTTTAAAAATTTTGCATGCACCCGTACAAATGACCTATATATAGTGGCTCTAATTAAAATATATATATGTGTTATCAAAATGTTAAAGTTAAAAAAAAGTTTTTTAACTTCTTTGATTTCGTTTTGACACGGCTAGTGTAAAATATAGTAGCCTGACATTACTTTGGTATTTCATAAATGTCAGGCAAAACGAAGCGCAGAAAATTTATACTTTTCTAATTTTTATTTGCACCTCGTAAAATTGAGCAATGTTTTCAATATTAGTGTAATATTTCGGTGTTTAGCTTTCGGAAAACACAAACTGATAACCGGCTTTTTTATTTTTGTGCATATATTTTACTTCGTTTTGACATGGCCAAAGTCTAAAACAGTTTCAAAATCCATCAAAATGTCGGGCAAAACGAAGCGCGGAAAATTTATACTTTTTCTATTTTTATTTGCACCTCGTAAACTTGAGCAATGTTTTCAATATTAGTGCAATATTTGGGTGTTTAGCTTTCGGAAAAAAACAACAAAATAACCGGCTTTTTTATTTTTGTGCATATTTTTTACTTCGTTTTGACACAGCCACATGCTACGACAGCGACGTCCTTGTCCATTTTATTAACATTCGCAGAATATATAGTTCCACAAGATCTTATCTCAAGGATTAGTGAATTATAAAAAAACATATGTAATCTAACATACCTGACTGCCATAAATATCCTATACACATCTTCTAGTTGCAGTTTTACAATAATAGAAGTTTTCATTCAAAAACATTGGCTATTTTCTTGCTCCCATGCAGGTTGTTTTCGAAGAAAATCGTGTGATCACCTCGACCTCGTGGAATGTCGAATTTAGTATTTTAAAATAAACTGGAAAATCCAACTCAGTTGAGGTATTTAAGTTTGCATCTGAATCACATAAATTCCTGTTTCCGTGTACCATGATTAAAGCTTCTGTGATATAAACCATTATCAGAAGTGATTCAAAACACTTGGACCTGAATAAATTGGGGGTTTTCACAGTCAAACAACCCAGTCTCACGATCACGTCAACCCTTGGAATTTGTAAGATCTTCTAGAAAATTAGACTTTTGCGTTTGCACGTAAAATAGTTGCACATCGTCATCGAAGTATCGATCATGAATAAACTATAAAACATCTTGACAACCGCTCCAAGAGAGTTTCAGTACAGTACAAACTGCATATTTCTTTGCATGTCTTGCACCCAGTGGCCAGTGCTTGCCCCTCGTCTTGCACAGATTCGAAATCGAAAAGTAAGTAAGTCACATGTACACATGTGTAGTCTTGCGTACACATGTAGTCACATGTACACCAAAGTCGCATATATGTATTCGCAAGTCGCGAATGAATCTATGGTAGTTGGGACTTGCATGTATATTCATAATTTCTTATACTGTATAGATAATTAATCCAGCCTTTCTTATAGTACCAAAGGCTTGAACAACATGCATATATTTACAGGATAGTTAATTAGTGTTAACACTGTCGCATGTTCAACACCGAAATTTTTTATTGCAAATGAAAAATAATATAATCATTTACCTGCGCAATATCCCTGTTCATGCGCTTATGGCCATATATTTCTTAAAAGGCAAAATATGAGAACTCTCGTCAATTACATCACTTCAATTACACATTCATTCAGTATGGAGGAATGTTATGATAGTTGTCCAGCAAAAAAGCCACGTTTGACCAAATGCACAAATGGAGGTTCCGATGCGCATTGGCCCATTCCTGTTCCTGCGGCAACAGCTGATCCAGAAGTCGGTGGACTGATCGAAGGTTGTGAACGAGTTCAAGCATCATGCATAAGTCAAGTGGAGATGTATTGTGTAAATTTAGAGCCGTATTTCTTAAGTGGTTCACCGTTGTGCCCAGAAGAGCTTCTTTTGTATTCTTTAATGAAACTTTCATTCAAGACATACACATCACTAAACATCATTCAATCTCACGCTACGAACCTATCGCCCTTATTTTATCAAAGATATGTGGTATTCAGTTTGCTGCGTCATCCATTCGTTGTTTCTTTCCCAGAATTGCGGCCAATGAATTGAAATCAAGTGTGTTGGAAAGTACCAAGGAAAAGTTCGGTGGGTCTATTTTAAAGAAAAGGTGGAATCATTTATGTCTATTTGTGCTCGCGATCTGGATAATGCTCTTAACAACCCAAGCGGTATTCCTGAGCATACTATATTTTAGATAAAAGAGAAATTGAAGGAAATTTGCAGTTTAGAAGCAGAAATTAAAGATATCAATATTATCGGATGAAACTTTGCTACCCAGTTTAATACAATAAATCGCGCCTTATTTGTCCACATTATCAAACTGGGTCCCATGGTTTGATCCCACAACCGCAGTAATACATATTTACAGTTTTGGAGCGTCCCCAGGGTATGCCAACAAAGAAGTTAAAATTTCAAGTACGTTTGACTGGATGTTATATACAAACAAAATAGAAAGGCAAAAATCAAATTTTCTCCCGTCTGAAAAAATTCCAGGAAAAATAGAGAAAGTTAAATCGTTAATAGAATTACTCCATATCATCGATGGCAATGATACATGCAAAGATTCTGGTTGGAAAATTAAAAATCTATGAAGCCTGAAGATGCAATACGATAAAATGAAGCCTCCTAAACACGCAAAACTTGGTGAACTAGTTTTTGACGAGGTCACAATAAATGAAGGTCTTGTTTTTGACCACAAGAACTGTAATAGCGCTTCTTTATACTACACTGTCCAACTGCATTGAAAGTATAAAAGGAGTAGTTCAAATCTCAATGATTAACTATCCAAATTTTTAGGCCTTTATTCTTGTGTATTTTGAATGTATATATAATGGCGCCAGCTACTTAGGTTTAATAGTTAGTATTGGTATAGACTACATTGTGACAATTTTATTTACTGTTGTATTTTCAATAATAATTGGAACGGAACGTGCTAATAGAGATTTGATTGTTTTGCAATTTCTATGCATTTATCCAGCGAGACATGCAGGGATATAGACAATAATAGCATAACATTCCATAAGGATTTCCTATGTGATATTCGAATTTATGCGTCTATTTCACACAGAATTGGAAGAAATAGTATCAAAAGTAGTGGTACAAACATGTTACACACTTGTTAAAACTTTTCTGCTGTCTATTTTTCCGTAACGTTTACCGCGTGTTGTAATACACTACAGTATAGAGTTTATATCATTTAATGTATTCATGCATAAATTAGCATATGACGTTTTTTTGAAAATGGCGGACGACTGTTGTCACAAATTTTGTCACAAATTTTCTCAACAACTAAATGCGATGGACAAGGGAAACTCTAGGCATGCTCTATAAAACGGTAGGCATGCTCTATAAATAAGGAATAAAAAATTTCGTTGCCAATGTCCTTTAAACAGGATAAATAGCGAGTTTCTGGGAAGTGAAAAATCTTACCGAATTTGAAAATTTTTACTAGAGAGAAGGTTCTGTTAAATTAGATGAAAACTAGTGCAAAATTCTAATCCAATCACGGATATAATAATGCAGATGAAAAAATATTCCAGCACAAATACAACCAGTATTCATGCAAAATACATTCAACATCAAATGATCAAGTCATTTTGGTCCAACTCTGCATTTTAGAATCGACTGTTGTATTGTAGAAAGCTTACAGTGTAGGACGGCAAGCCACAGCTATTTACGTCATGTGTACAACATATGTACTTAATTGAAACCAGGAGAAGTGCTACCTGGCCTCAGTACTGAAATAAAAATATTCTTAAACAAATCCATGCGATTAATAATACGACAAGTTTTCTTTACAATAATTTATTTTAAGCAGTTTGTTTTGATTGTCGTCGTGGATTACCTAAAGAAGCTGCATGGTTCCGTAATGTGCAGGAATATTACACAAACTGAAATTAAAGAGTTAGATAAGATAACAGACAAGACAATATTTGGAGGTGGTTTTCCAGAGAAATACAACTGGAAAACATTAGTCAACGGTTCCAATTCACTTGACGAAACCAAACATTTATTACAAACAATCTTCCAAATTACGGTGGCATGCATAGGATTTAGCCCCCGCCCCTGTCAGACGCCGACTCTTATCAGTGACAAAATTTCCTCTCTCTCTTTCCTTGACATTTCTTGAATTTGCTTATAGCTGCTAAAATTGCCAGACAAGATAATACAGCAACGTGTTCGCCATATTTATTTTCTTCTATTGACGTATTGCACATGTGCAAAGTACGTTTTTAGTGAAAATCAGACGATTTCTGTACCTGTGAGAAACGATTTACGTAATGCTACTAAATGTCGTGAGCTTCAGCTGCATTTTCCCGAACTTTATCAAATCATGTATGGTAAATTTTAATTGTGTTGAGTGAATAGCGATGCGGATTGAAATTATCTTTTAAATGGCAAGTTAATGAAGGTTGGCTGGCTCCCTTCCCAGCTATGAACGAAATATTCAATTTACTTTACAGCACACAAATAGAGCACTTCTCACTGTCCTACACATATTGTGTTCTAGTGTTCAGGCAAAACGTATATAAATGTGTCTCACGTTCACACGACGTTGGTTGCCCTGGCAACCAGGACTCGATCCAGACTCTGTCCGTGCGAGTCAATCTAATTACTATTCTAAATCAATAATTATGCAATATATTTAACACACTCCCCCATTTGTCTCGAAAGAGACAAATGTTCTCGCATTGTTCGGGCCCATGTTAACAAAACAGTCTATAATGGAAACAAGAATTAGTGTTAATAAACTAATTTTGAGTGTTTTATGAAATGTACTGTCCGTCCTTTGCTACTCGCTTTCTTTATACGTAATGGCCACGATCCGATCTCTGGCCTCTGCAGCTGCTTGTCGCCTCGCTCTCCGTTGAAACTCCGGTGCTTTAACATTTAGTTTTACTGGCTCCGATTCTGTCATATCGCACAACAGTTCCAGTGGGTATAAATGCTGGACAGATCTCTCCAATTCTGCTACACGTAATCTTGCCGCTCGTACTACACGTCTATTCCTGGAATAACTTTCTCGACAATCCCCATTTTCCACTTCCCACGATTCTTGAGATCCGATTTGACAATCACCACTTCACCTACGGTTGGTGTACTCGTTTTCCCATCATGTTTGAGGTTATGACGCTCGCGCAGTCCCCTCAAGTACTCCCTGGTCCATCGACGCCATACCGCTACTTTACGACGTCGAAGATACTTAGCGCGTTTTCGAAGGTCTTTCGACTTGGAAGAATGTTGGGACGACCAAATAACAGCAAATTTGGCATTAAGACTGGAAACTGGACATCGTCCTCGATATAACTTAACGGTCGATTGTTAAGTGTTACTTCAACATCTAAAATCACTTCTCGTAACTCCTAATGACAAAAAACCATTACCGATGGTTTTATAGAGCGATCGCTTGATCAGGCCGATTAATCTTTCGAACTGTCCACCCCACCAAGGCGCGCGACTTAAGTTGAACAAGGCGCCATTTGATGCCTTCTGTCGCTAGGAAATTGTTAACACGCTCGTCCTTCATCACTGCTCTGACCCATTTCGCTGCTGCGATGAATGTTCCACCATTATCAGAGTAAATCTTCTTGGGACGACCACAACGGACTATCAACCGCTTCAAACTCTGCAGGAACTCCGTGGTTTTCATGCTGGTCAACACTTCCAAGTAGAGAGCACGGCTCAGGCTGCATGCGTACACAACAATGTATGCCTTTCCTTCTTGGTTCTTCTTTTGATACTTTAGCGGTCCCGCAAAGTCCACTCATACCACTTCGACTGCTTCAGAACTTTCAGTACAATCCATTGGCGGCTTGCCAGGTGGTGGAATAGCCAATGCTTTGGCACAAAACCGAGCACATCCTTTGCAAGATTTGATAACTTTGTTAGCCAGTCGTCTCAATCGTCACATCCATCATAGTAAGACCAATTCCACCATGCAAGGTCTTCAAATGTGCTTCCATGATAAGCTTTTTGGTAAATAAGTGACAGTCCGGTAAATAGATTGGATATTGGCCCTGTATTCGACCACGACACTCGAGTAAACTTTCCTCATTAGGTTGCAGATTCAATTGCAGTTGATCGCTTTCGAATTCGTTCGAACCTCAAACTCTCCTGTGCACGTTTGACCCACCAGGTAATTTGCTCCTCGATTTCCTCTGTTGACAACGGTCCCTTGATTCTCGGTTTCCTTGGTTTCTCTCGCGTTTCTCGTAAATCTGGCTATCCAAGCGCAGACTCGGACTACTTTCAAGAAATCGTACTTCTAAATGACCGATTTTCGGTGCAGTTTCCGTCTTCCCCAAAGTGCATCAAATGTTATTTTAGAGACTGAGGGGCATTCCTCCATACCCTCTAAATGTCTCTATCATTGAGCATTCGTTACTAGTACCACCGCGCCCTCTGAGATCTTTAGCCCCCAGTGGCAAAAAATGCTCTGCGATCCTGTGCCTGTGTTAGGTAAACAAGGTATTAAGGCTTACTTCTGTTGGCAATCTAGTTATACTGATAATTCTGGATGAAAGTTTCACACTCTCTTGTAAGTGTAGCAAAAAAACAATTTTTCAGCATCGATTGTAAATTGGTTTTGAAAAACCGGTTGGGATGACTAAATATTCATGTATGCAATTATATTATTCTAAAATTTCTAATCTCTTATGGAATATTTCGTTTAGATATCGATGAATGCTTGTCATCCCCATGTAATCTTACAGTTTTTGGGTCATGCGAGAACACCATACGTTCATACAAGTGTATGTGTAAGAATGGGTCCACGTCTTATGGAGCGGGATGTGTTGGTATGTATTCTCGTATATATTAGCATGCTAACTAATTATCCTTTATGTCCCCCCTCCTAAACATTTGTACTTATCCTCGCAGCCACTGCTTTCTCTCAAAATCTTTTTCCAAAAAGTGGGCAATTTTCTGGTAATCCCTGGGATTATCAAACAACGGGAGGTTTGATATTTGTAATATCTGGTTGCAAATACAAGTAATCTTTTTAGTTTAGATGGTTGAGATTTTTCTGATCTTATAACTCCATGAAATCAGTATATACTATAGTCATAGAAGGATTTGTTTACCTGAGTTAATTAGTGATATATCTACTTCAATGGACATCTCCCCATTTCTTTATAATCAATTTTAAAAGTTCACGACCATATATTTCTGTCAAAGTGTATATTGGGTTGTACATGTAATTATCTACAATATTCCCTGCATCAAGTATTTTTCTACACGACTTCTCTTAAGTATTTATCGGATTGCGGTAAATTTATAGCATTAGTCTATCTCGCGGCTCGCAGCTTCGCCGCTCGCTGGTACGAGATCGACTTGTAGCAAGTCTTACTCATCGCCTAATGCTATAAATTTAGCGAACAAAATGCTATAAATTTAGACTAAAATGCAGTGTAAATTTACGATTTTAACATTGCTTTCATGTGTTTTGTTAGAATACTTCTTTCTGTGACTATATTTTACTAAAACTATATAGTTTTACTAAAACTAATATTTTACTAAATACTAAACTATTTAAAACGATTAACTCCCAAACGGACGCAAATTTACTGCAAAATTATTTAAATAATCTTAGTACATGGTCAACATCATCAGGGTTAAACTTCAACGAACTTAAAACAAATTGTTAGACAGTTACTCGGAAAAGATCACCTTTAATCCATGAGTATGCTGTAAATGGTAAGCGGATTGTAAGACGAAGAATGTGACCTTGGAGTACGGGTAACCAGCACTTTGTCATGGAAGTCCCAGGTAGTTGCACAAACCTCAGCAGCCAACAAATCTCTTGGCTGTGTTTGCCGCTCTGTTAGTGACATTAATGACGTTAAAGTTCGCTGTACTCTATACCTTGCCATTGTTTGTCCACATCTCGGGTATGCCACTCAGGTTTGCTCCCCACAATCAATTGATCTTATCAGACATGTCGAAAGGGTCCAGCATCATGCTACTAAAGTCATTCTAAACCTACCTTTTAAGACTGATATAACCTATAAACAACGTTTGAACTCATTCCATCTACTTCCAATCTCTTACTGGCATGAATTCCTTGATCTGGTATTTTTCACAATATTACCACCATGTATTTTTCACAAAATTGTTCACAATATTACCACCATGAACTCTGAAGTCAAGCCAACTCAACATATTCCCACAAGATCAACCCGCAGTTAGTACAAGTCTCGGAGTGCATTGGCCAACAACTCGACAACTGAAAACCGACAGACATAATGGATGATCCAAGGACATGGAAGTCTGTGTGTCTGAAATGCAATTCAGCATGCACACTTAGGATCTCCATATCATGTTGTAGTTAGTACATGTATTCTCTAGTTATCGGGACCACATCTAGTTGTTGTGGGCTCCCGGCCATGAAGTATTCATTGATTTGTTTTCTGTCTTGTTTAATTCTTAAGTGTATATATCTATTGTGGCAAAATAAATACAATGTTTAGCTCACAGTGGCAAACAAGTGGTTGGTGTCTTGATTGTTGATAAATAACGTACATTATCAGGCATGAAAAGCCTCAAGGGAGACTTTACGGTCTATATTAAGCAACGTCTACCGTCCAAAAGACCAAACAAACAGCTCTCCAGGCTGACGATATCACTCCATTAAGTGTTATTGGAGATGTCCATCTAGACTTATCACGCGACTCTCATACACTCCATCTCGATGCCCTAGTTGTAAATGAACTGGACGTGGATGTTTTGGCTGGAACTCCTTTTATGGTAGTCAATGACATTTCCATTAGACCCTCCAAACAAAAATCACCATCAAGGGAACTGATGTCACCTACTACAATTCCGCATGTCCCAATCCTAAAGAAAACCGCATCAGATGCACCCTTCGAGCTCCACCAATCTCATCAGTGATTTGGCCAGGGGCATACCTAGAAATTCCAATTCCTAGTATAAATTTATTGACATTGTATAAATCTCACTTGGGCTTCGCTTAGCGGTTTTGTATTCACAGTAAAAATTTTGTTTCTTCTTGTTTAATGTTTATTCATGATAATTTATATGGAGAGCATATATTGCGTAAATTGTTTACGGGGGGAGAATAGATCAGCTACACAATTACGATCCTAGACCCATTAGCGGTGCAAGTTCCATCTACATCAATTGGCTCTACCAATTCTGCTGTACGAATGTAAGTATAGATTATCACAAATACGAAAACAGCGGACAAGTGATAAGGGGGACAATCCTACACAGGCTTTGTGCGTTTGATGTAGCCTTTATTATATTTTGTAATTGTATCACACCGTTATTATATCTTTGACACGTTTTACTATTATATGAAAAATTGGGTTCTTTTTCACAAGTCCGGGTTTTGTGGTATGCCCTGGTGGCTATTGTCTAACGCCTGCCATTTTACTTTTTAAATCAGACTCGTACCTCCTGGCCCAATGGTACCTCCATGTTGTTAAATCATAACCCCCCCTGTTATCCTTTAAAAAAATTATCTCCCTAACCAAGTCAACATATCCCCGCAAAAAACAACCAAGTACCTATATCCAATACTCAAAAGCCGGGAAAAACCCTAACCTAAAACCCTCCTAGACCAGCATCACACAGGTACAACATTTTAATATGCCGTTTGAGGGAAAAGCGGTGACAAAATTGACAAGAGCATTATACTCAGAGTATTCTCTGCAAGCAACCTGCACCTGCTGACTATTTCGACAAAGCAGATCTGCTGGTGCACCAGCATGCAGGACGTCAGCTAGCTTAAAATAATACAATACTGTAGCAGGATTCTTCGAGCCAACATTGGAGAGTACATCTGCCAATGTAGAGCCAGCAAACATTAAAGTGAATGCACAACCCGAGCGAAAACTATGTAGTGTTTCTCCAGTATAGAGATGGCAGCCTCGTACCAGGCTCGAAAGAGAGAAAAAATAAATAGAGATCAGTTATTGAACGAGCGCGCGGGGGGGGGGGTGCTTGGGGAGGACGCGAAGAAAATCGAGCCTGGCAGAAATTGATGTTAACATGGCCGACATGAATATTTCATGGCGAATGTTAATGAGAAAATCTGTGAAATGTTGCAAGAAATTGAAAGACCTGTCCACAAAGCAGTTATTTTGGGAAAGATCTTGTGTCCTAGAGAAGGTTGCATTGCTACAAGATAATTATTTTACGAAAGCGGCATTGATCGTCATTGTCGTATTAGACACAAGAGCGAATTTTCAAGTTCTGAGCGGCACAAATCAATACAATCCTTTATATAGCAGAGGAAATAAACCTTGCGATGTTGAGCTTGTATGTGATGGTTCACAAGCAAAATTTCACTGCTGGTATATAAACAAAAATGATGGGACTGAAGTATCCTTTCAGACAGAATGTTACTTTATCAAGCGGGTAAGTTATTTAGTATATGATTTATTGATTTTGACAACTTTCATGGCCTTTTTGTGCCAGCACAGTGGCTGGCCTTGTTCTGGCACAAATGGCCAGTCCAAACTCCAAGACAGTCTGTTTTCTGACAGAACAGACACTGTCAGTGTCTGGATACTGTATTTGACGAAACACTTGCTCATGTTGTATTGTATTGTATTGATAATTTTATTTTATAAGCCAGAGGCAACAGTTTATTAGTAACATGTCCAGTGACTGCAAGAGGGAAACTGTGTGGTTTGTTAATCACTTCGTACATATTTACAGGCTTTTGTGCACAGTATATTCTGGAATATATTTAATTCGAATTAGTTGTATTGAATACAGGTTGCAATTGATTGTTAATATTACAGATCTTGTGACAAAATGTGTTGACTGTCTGAGTACTAGTGGGCATTGGTGAGAGGGATATGATCTTAATAATATGTAACTAATATTTGTGTTTATCTTCAGGATCATAGATCAAATATGGTTACGCCGTCTGGTGCTGTTATAACATTACAAGAGCCAACAAGTGAGGGAGCATGTGTTCAGCTTTCTGGAGACTCTTTTTTGGACATTCTTCTAAATGTGTTTCATCATGACACCTTGAGTGTAACAATGACAATAAAGATACATTAACCGTTATTCCAACAGGAAGAGGTAAATCTGTTTGCTACTGGATTCCGGGTCTGGCAACTACAGGAGTCACAGTTGTAATAACACCATTATTGGCACTTCAAAATGACCAAGTTTGGAATTAATGTATGCTATGTCACTTAATTATGTCGGCTGAGGAGAGAGACATTACCTTTAATGAACTGACATGTGCATGGGGCACAGTTGAAGGATTGACATAATTAATAAATACATATGACAAAATATCTTTGAACTGTCAAATAGACATGTAATATATTGTATTCTTGACTTGCAATCGGCCATGTTGGTCCCCGTTTCAACAAAAGAATCTCATAATCTTTAGGGATTCAATTGTCTTTGGGGATTGGTTGCAAGTGAAGAATAAAAATTATAAAGCATAATGATATGAAAGTAGAAATATAGATAATAATTTATTAATTTACCATCTTGAACATCAATTTTTTGAAATTATGCATTAAATTCATCATCTGAATTCACTGATTCTGTTAAAAGAAAGTTTTTTTAGCAAAGTAAGTCATAAAACGACAAACAAACAATTGAACAATTAATAAGCACCATTCATTTAATAGTCAAGGTTTATATACTATATAGCAAATGGACAGACTACATTTTATCATTTTATGACATTTTTACATTTTATTCAATACAGAGTAAAATATAAATAAGGATAAGTCTTTTTTAATCGACAGTTATAGATATCCACTTCATAGATAAATTGTGTGGCGCCGTGGCGGTAGGCAGAGAAAATTAAGCAGCAAAGACATGCAGCAATTATAGCTTGTTGACATGTTGTATTTCTAGAGTCTCGCCTAAAATATAAAGTAAAAAAATTACCTTCAGATGATAGTTCTTGGTCCATATCATCCATGGATGGATAAAGAATGAGTAAATAAACGAGGAAAATGCTTAAACGCATAAAAAACGGGTTGATTTACGCGGATATATTCTATTCTTCACTTATTGACATACATTCATCAGATATCGGACATTTTCTGCCAGGCGCAACTAATTCCCGTCGCGTCCTCCCCAAACACCTCCACGCGCTAGCTCAGCATAACCACTGATCTATATAAAACACTGCAGTAGTGCCTTTTTTTCTCTCTTTTGTGCCTGGGTACGAGGCTGTAGAGATGGGCTGCTTCCAAATGGAGTTTAAGCCGTGCCTCTGCTACTGAACTGGTAAATGACTTATACAGGAGATGACCTTTCGGATTAGTAGGGCGGAACAAATGACCAACAGCCAATTCAATCCCCAACTCTCGGCAGGTAGCAACAAACGTTTCAATGTCTCTACTCGGACAAAGGGTAGGATTTGGATGCCGGCGAATTCTAAAGAGATTGGAGCCACCATCACGCAATGTTTTTCCCCACACATGGTTAAAAAGAAAGCCTCGATCATTAGGGAAGCGCACAATTTCAGTGGTTTTGACCTGACCTACAATCCTGACCAAAACCATTGGTGACACTCTTCCTATATTTGACGTTCATTACTATACCACTGCAATAATTATTTACAAACTCCCCCTCTCCCCCTGTTACAATGTTGAGCGTACTATAAGAGGTTTAACTATGTTCTGGGGGCTGAATCAACATTGAATGGTGGGGGGGTCGGGGGCGAGCTGTCTAAATTTGCCATGATAGTGATAAAGTTGTTGCAGATGTTTTGTCCAGGATTGTAGATCACCACCACAATCTCCACTAAAAAACAGAGTCTTAAAATACGCCTGATCCTGTGCCAACAAGAAGGTTTCAGTAGGAGACAGTGACAAATCGGCAAGCCCCCTCTCTAGATATATCTAGCCAACAAAGGACCTTGTCAGAGAAAATCTGCCGCGCTTGTTTAGGGACAACCCGTGCTGCAATTGCTCTGAAGTAACCATCGAATCTGTAGCAGGGTTACCAAGTAGCAAAGATTTATTCCACTCGCCTTGCCGACCACAGGCGTTGAAAATTGATCACTTAGCTTACCAATATAGGAGTCCACAGTCTTATAGGCTAGGCGCACTGGGTAGTGGGTAGCACTATCGGAACCAAAGACGGACATCCACTGGAGTGGACTTGTGTCTTACCATTAGAATCCTTGAAGACTAGAAATCAACAAATATCACAGGGAATCGCACTGAAGAGTCTGGTGACCTGGGAGAGCATAAAGGAAACGCTATAACTCCTGCTGAAGTGATTGTTTTTGTTTGGAATAAGCAGATGACATAGATTGCAGTCTTCAATGTTGGAGACGCTGGTCAATGCAGTTTAGAACAATCTGAGGCACGTTTTTGGGAGGCTAATTTTTATCAATTTGCTGAACATAACCACAATTCTGGCAGAACCGAAACGTATGGTCATTTGGGTATGCATACGTAGGGCAAGAGACAGCCTGAACAAAGAGGCGCACAACTGGAGGGATAGTCTACAACGAAAGAAAACAGCATAATTAATAAATAATTTATTGTGTACATTAATCTCTGACATAATCAGAACTGTCAATATCATCCATATATTACAACAAAATAACTAGGAACACACAAAGTGAAAAACCCATAAATTCCATGGAAGCGGCCGCAATGTCAAGGGTACCCTTCCAGGAGATTAGGAGTGAAAAGGAAGAGGTATTGCTGAGACACAGCCACCAGTCAAGGTACACATGAGGTTCTGTAGCTGGAGAAGATGCAGAGCATGCAGGATGAGGGAAATAGGTGGAAAAACATAGGCATTGGAAAACAAACGTTGCTGCGATAAGGGAGACTGCACAAATATTAACTCCTGCCATTCCGGGAAGGGGGAGGAAAAGGGCAAGGCATTGCCATCTGAATCCATTTGGACATTAGATGGGAGAGCCAGTATGAGGACCAAAACGCATCCCGAGATCACACCATACATTTTGCGACAGTTTGGAGTCGTGGAGAACCGAAGCACGCGACGGCTTGTCAGCCACGTTGAGTGAGGTTGGGACAAAATAGAGACTAAGGTGGATGTTAAGATCCGAGACCGTGGCAAAAAGGAGCCACCTTAAGAGCAGCCACCAATTCAGCCGATCTAGAGCCCTGACGGTTCCATACATTAATCAGAACTTTACTGTCCGTAAACACATCAATCCATGCATTCCGAATTGAAGGAGAGAAAGTCAACAGCACATTGTTCAGAGCCAAAGTTTCTTTAACGTTAATGTGAAGGCCAGCCTCAGTAGGACCCCAATAATCATGCGAAACACCTCTTTTCTCATCCGTACTGTACCACCCCAATAAAGTTTCACTTGGTGATGCTGCGCAGAACGCCATGAGAGCGAACCGTTCCATGTTTCCAAAAACAACCAATGCTGGATTTCATCACGAAGAGGTCCAACAAGTGGAATTGGCCGGGAAGAAGTAGACGCTTTGCAAATAGCTATGTTGGTCTCATTAGTGAACATTCATGCCCCCAGAATAGTGAGAGACAACGAAATACATTTCGCAGCTAAACGCTGTAGAGTCTTCACATCAGTATTAGGCAGAGAGAGACTATGCTTTACAAGACAAAGAAAACTAAGCTTTTTCTCATCCAAAAGGATAAAAGCTTGTGCTAAAGAGTCAATGCCCAATCCCAAATATAGGACTAGCTGGGAGGGACAAAGTATGGATTTTTAAGCCCTATGAAATATCCCAAGGCAATTAAAATATGGCATACAACGAAAATAGCCGAAGCAGCTCGTGAAAACGATCACTTATCCTCCAAGGGCAACTCCACATACACAGACCCATCAGAAGATACAAGAAGTTCACCTGTGTGGTGATCGTCGATGTAAAGAGAGCATGGGATAGATAACGAACAGAAATAATGTGGAGCCAAAAGCCCCATAGATTGATAAATGTACGCCAATGTTTTCCAACCAAATGGGACGTGAAGAATGCTCACAGAAGCCAAAATATGTTCTCTATTGTGCGAGAGGAAAATATGATTGTAGCCTGATTTATAATCACATACAGTTTGATAAGATGCCAGAGACACATAGTGTATTAGGGAGGGGAGAGTGCCCAGGGGAAATGGAGTATCTTTAATCCACAGGTCGAGGAATCGATTGTCATGGCATAGTCGTGGTTTTGAGGGCTCGACTGTTAGCGGCATAACCAAGTATGGTGGAGAAACAAGGAAATTGCGCCGGAAGCTAATCTATCCGTAATCGCATGTGAACTGTGCAAATATCAAATATCATCCGAAATGAACTGTGCAAATAATTTACATGACAGACCATTGTAAGCACGGTCACTACTTTTTGAAGTAGGCACAGTGGAGTCATAGTTCTCTCCTTTAAACTAAACTTGCCTGTAAATGATTGAAAAAAATCATGAACATTGACCAAGTTCTTGATCCAGTCTAAAACAACCGGTGAAAAATTGTAGGAGGCAGCATGAGCAATTTTCTCTCAAACAGGAACACAGTTATGGAGTTTACCAGCAATGAAGGAGTGTGGATCAGGAAATGCAAGAGAAGTAACATTGATTGGACAAACTGATCTGAGATGTGGGTATTTTCCACTGAAACCACTGTATTGTGTTGCGCAGGTAGAGGGATGAGGTCATGAATAACCCAACCATGATGAGAATGTGGGAAAACTCGAGAAGGATCAAAATCGGGAGTAACTTCCCAAGACCGCACTTTGTATTCTAAGTTGGGACGTTTGGCAGCAGGCTACAAAATAATATTACAAAATAAGCGGAAAACAACGGTGACAAAATGAGAATTTAATTCAATTAAAGAATACAAAAATGACCATATGGTCAACATATCTAACACTGCAACAAGTTCTATTATCAAGAATAAGTAAGTAATTCATTTAATTTCTTTGGCGGGCTGCTGTCACAGCGAAACAGTCAATGAACGGGATAAGGGGAAAAGGAGCGATATCGATTTTGTCTGCAAAAACAGCGCACAGAAATATGACCAGGAATACCACAGTAATAACAAGTGGGAATGGGGTGACGTGGTGGTCGGGATACAGGCAGCATTGAAGTGGAAACCAGACTATTCGATGTCGCTTTGAACGATTTCTCAACTTTAGCCAAGGTCTAACTTTATTGTATTCCTTGCCAGCAAATAACGTCATGAAATAAGCATGGAACTGAGACTTCGGCTTATCCAGACGGTCTGTAGGGCCAACACAGCCACATTGAAAAAGGATATTTCTGATGGTTTTCACTTCAAGCTTCTTTGGCAAGGGTTTCAGCCATGGATAAAGCTGTGTACTGATCAAAATCTACAATCTTATGGGTGCCATAAGCGGCCAGGGCATTAATCCATGATACAACATCAGGCTTTTGCTGATTCTCTGGGAGTGAAATGCGGTTAACCAACTGATTGAATGTGCTTTCCTAAAAAGGAAAGAGACATAAATGCCATGTATAACTATACAAAACATACACTAAACTTCCACTCCCGGAGCCTCCAAATGTTTCAAAGGAAATAGCTAAAATGAATGAAATCAAACGATGGAAATCCTTTGGAAATAAAATGCCAAATGTTGAAATTATGTCATGGCAAATCATCTTTCATAATTATCAAATGCCACATGCTGAAATTATCTCATGCCAAATCATATATATAATCAAATGCCACATGTTGAAATTATCTCATGCCAAATCATATTTATAATCAAACGCCACATGTTGAAATTAGCTTATGGCAAATCATCTTTCATAATTATCAAACGCCACATGTTAAAATATATCTAATGGCAAATCATATTTAAAATCAAGGCCACATGTTGAAAATATCTCATGGCAATTCAACTTCCTAAATCAAAGCCACATATTGAAATTATCTCATGGAAAATCTACAAATTATAATAACCGATTTAGCAAATCCAAACTGTAACCCTAGCCAAGAAGGCAATGGTATAAGGGGAGTAAGATAGTGCACTATATCTATAAAGCCTAGACCATGCAGTAAATGCAAGCACCTACACATAGATAAAACAGAGAACGAGACAAAACATACGATCATTACACAACTCACAGTGCATGACGGGGGAAAAATACTCGTAAACAACATGAAAACCCGAAACGAAAACATCTGGGTAAGAAAACTGGGTTTCAAAGCAAATTACTCTTCGCCACAAGAAAATAAGAACTAAAGCATGCATACAGACAAGGCGAAACAGACAGAATACGCCCTAGGGTACGCTGCCATTTGCAGAGTTGAAATACAATAAAGAACTATAAATTAACAAAGCAGCCATGCATTAGACAATAATTTGAATCGAAGCTAGGCAAGCCTAGGATACTGCAGAATAAAAACCTATAAATACTGCTAATGAATGCATAAAGGAGTCGGAGGGAAACCTGGGTGGGTTTAACAAACTAAACTGGAATCATGAGCCCGCTGTAAATAGTGTTTACTTTTATTGTTTTATTCCAACAAACACTCTTCTTGTGCGATGGAGAGCACACATGTTCACCGGCTATGCTGCACGCACATTGTATTTTTATATCGGAAATTATCTATATGCCTATATAGAGGATAGATAAATTTTCACAAAATTCGTTTTTCAATGTACACTCCGGAGTTGAAGTAAAACTTGAGGATGAATTAGTTAGCCAAGCGAACAAAAGCGAACTATATAACAACGAGTTGACTATATATAAATGTCGAATGAAATTGCATGTTATTTATACACTGACACTGTATACTGTATAACGTGTCTGACTGTAGATCATGACTTATAGCTAAATAATATCAATAACTATTACAGTAAAATATCTCTCTAAAGAAAATAGATAGAATTAATACAAAATGTTTTATCTAGAGAATTAATTAGTATAAGTGCGGTCCATGCGGATAAATATATGTATGAAGCGACAACACTGCACTTCAGGACACATTTAAAAGAATGTATCAAAAACGTGTTTATTATAAACAAGGAAGTATTTAAATCTTCAAGAATAAACATACCATTATTTTATAACATTTCTGTCGCATTCCTATGAACGGATGTGTCAGAGTTTATTTATTTAATTTGCTTGTAAATTTATAACAGAATGGCAGGGAATCCGCAACAGCATATAAGCCAATTACTGCGGGCCCTATTATAGTTAAGTTAAAACATCAATTTACAATTAGTTACAACAATACACATACTTAAACAACTAAAAGAGTACAACGGTTCCTACATACAGCACAATAATGACGTTGTGAGACTACGTACAGAATTACACTTAGGACATATAGTTTTATAACTACGAGGATCATCAACATTATAACACGAGTACAAAGACAAAATGTAATATTTAAACATTGCCGTCTTAAACGATGAAAGACTATCCGTATTTAAATTCAGTTCATCAACGACGTGGTTCCACATTCGAGTTGCTCGAATCATGTAGGATCTTTGACGAGTTACTGTTTTACACTTTGGAATGACAAACTTAGGACTGTTACTGGTGGAGGATCTAGTGGGTCTGGAAGTATGGAGAGTTGGACGTAGTGAAGGTTGAATGCTTACTAGTTCATGAGTTAGTTTATAAAAGAGTACCATATCTAAATATTCATGCCAATAGCAGATCGGTAAGAGGTTGGGAGGTTTGAAGTCTGGTGGCATAGTCAACAGTAGAGGAGAATGGAAGACCAAGGATATATTTGATTGCTCTTCTCTGTGTCCGTTCAAGGTGCCGTATTAGTTCAATGGATTGTGGTGCCCATATTTGAGTAGCATATCCCAGGTGTGGTCGAACTAACGCTAGATACAACGTGCGTCTTACTTCCTGGTTGCGGATATACGTGGTGGATCTTATGTAGCCTAATAGCTTGTTTGCTTTTGCTGACTGCTCGTTTACTTGTCTGTTCCATGTCATGTTTTTGTCCACAAAAACGCCAAGATCTCGCTCACATTCAATCTCTACTAAGTGTCCATTGTTCAGTTTGTAGGTGAATGTTATTGGTGTTATCTTTCTTGTTATACGTTGTGCCTTGCATTTCGTTTCATTGAATTTGAGACCAGACTCTTCAGACCACGTTTTGAAACAGTTTTGTGTCATCAGCAGACATAGCCACATGGCTAGATGTAACAGCATCTGGAAGATCATTGACGTAGAGGCTAAATAAGACTGGACCGAGGATAGACCCTTCAGGCACACCTGATGTAACTGGCAGGGTGGTAGAGGTAGAATCTTGTACTGTCACACGTTGATGGCGATTGGTTAAGTAAGACTGAAACCACTGCAAAAGATTACCCCCAAATCCAGCTATACGCAATTTGTGCAACAGATATTTGTGGTTTACCTTGTCAAACGCCTTAGACATATCAAGGTACACAGCATCAACTTGACCTCCAACGTCTAAAACCGAGCCAATATAGTCAAGGACTTCAAGAAGATTGGTTACGCATGATCTTCCTCTGACAAAACTGTGCTGCGTCGTTTTAATTACCTGGTACAGCTGTTGTCGGATGTTATTTAAAACGCAGCGTTCCAAAACTTTAGACACAATTGAAAGGAGTGAAATTGGCCTATAGTTTTCAGCATATTCTTTTTCACCTTTCTTGTACACAGGGACTATATTAGCGATTTTCCAATCTTCTGGCAGAGCTCCCTGACTTAGAGAATTATTAAAAAGCAAGCACAAGGATGTTGAAATAACAGGAGCTGTTTCTGACAAGACTGGGGTCTCGACTTCATAGCTGATTTCCTCCTTCAAAGAGTCGTCAGAGTTGAATACTGATGCAAAGTAGCTGTTAAACAAGGAAGCTATATCTTCAGGGCTGTCAGCTTTGATCCTCTGTGACTGAGACTTTTGATCGTTCTTTATTGGAGCTGTAGAGATGGTGTCTGGGATATTGCGCGTGTTGGACTTGTGTTTCATTGTGGACAATCGTTTGGGATTTTTCTGGAAGTTGTTCCCCAAAGACACGTTTTCACGTTTTTTTGTTCTCGACTTTCACGTAGCATACGTTTAACTGTAGCACGAAGATGTTTAAATTTCTCACGTAAATGACTCATTGGGGATGATCTTAGTTTTTTCCGTACAGTATTCTTTTTCTTGATAAGGTTCAAAATAGTTCCATTGATCCAGGGCAGTTGTTTCCGTCCTTTTAGCTTTTTCAATGGAACATATTCGGAAACAGCGCAAATAAATGTTCTTCTCCAAGACCCCCAGTCGTCGTTAATGTTGTCATGTTCAATGCACGACGTTAAGTTAACGGTGGATAACGAAGCACACAAACCTTTAAAGTTGCCCTTTTGGTAGTT
The DNA here is from genome assembly GCA_016169945.1 of Trachythela sp. YZ-2020. Taxonomy (NCBI): domain Eukaryota; kingdom Metazoa; phylum Cnidaria; class Anthozoa; order Malacalcyonacea; family Clavulariidae; genus Trachythela; species Trachythela sp. YZ-2020. The sequence goes on along the minus strand of JADLSH010000393.1, from coordinate 611,331 downwards.
ATAAACCAATCTATGACTCTTTGTTTTTGGATTTTCAACAAACGCATTAAACTCGTAGTGGATTACACAATGGTCTATGAAAACTGCAGCGTTGTCTGGCGATTCTACGTCAGTTATGCTAACATGTTCAGGTATATTGGTAATAACAAGGTCAAGGATGTTGTTATCTCGAGTTGGCGTGTTGTTGATCTGGGTTAAAAAATTATCGTGTAGGGCTTCGACGAATGAATGAGTTTTGCTAGGAGGTTTTCCAGTGTTGTTCCAGGAAATATGTGGCATGTTGAAGTCACCAGAAATCACCAACTTGTCGAATTGATCACATACTTGGTCGAGAAAGGCATTAAACACATCTTCCCAGTCAGAACCAGAATTCGGTGGGCGATAACAGGAACAGAGAAGTACTTTCTTATTGTGATACGTCGTAAGTTCTGCGGACACGATTTCTAGTTGATCTATCGCTTTTGATGTAGGGAAGTACTGTTTAATGCTCTTGAAAGAATTATTCTTCGCTGCGATTAAAACTCCTCCAGCACGTTGCGAAATGCGGTCTTTACGGTAAATGGTATAGTCGTCATTGAGGAGCTCGAAATTAGAGTTAGCCATGTCTCATTAACGCATATGATATCAATATCGTCACCGTAGACCAGATCTTGAAAGCAGTTGATGTTGCTGATGTTCGTTCCTGTGGACGTTCAAACTTCGGGCGTTCAGTGTAACACATTTCATGTGCTTTACAGGACCAGGGTTGGTCGCAACATCGCCACAAAGGAGAATGCATATCAGTGAACTGGCATTGTTACGGTTTATTTGAAAATCCAGGCCATAGCGATGAAACTTGGGAAGATTAAACTTTCTCAACACTACATCACGAGTTGCTGTCCACACAAAGCATAATTTTTCAGGAAGAACAGTGATTTCAGCAGATACATGAACGTTTTTAAGGATGCGTGAATTTTCCTCAGGATCGGGAAAAGACGTCAACTTGCGCGAAAACGAGACAATTATGAGGAATGTTAAGAATTTTCTCATCACAACATCATTAAACAACTTTCCAATGATTTGCAAACTTTTGGTAGCTTGATAAATGTCTCGACAGAAAAACTTCAACAAATCTATCGGCATCATGATGGAGAAAGTACGATTTAATTAACGATTAGATCATTTAGCAGACGGAGAACGATAAGTGGAACTTGAGATTTGTAATTAATACGGAAAACACTTGAGATAATAGTTCGCTGCAGTGTCAGGGAAACCCACGTAAAATAGTTAAAAATATATCAATAATTTTTACATCAGCCGAGTTGATTAACTTGTAATACACCACAACCACAATAATACAAATGTCTGTGTATAGTATATAATATACTGTACGAGATATTGATATTCACGACTTCACGCGCAAAATTCAAATTTTTGTTGCTAGGAAACGTTAGCGCCGTCAAAACAAATCCCAACGGTCAACACACAAAACGTTGAAAATGATTGCGAGATCACAGTATATTTTGAAATTAAATATAATATGTAGTATAAAGCAATACCAAGGTCCAAGGCCAAGCACTTTAACAAACTTGATAGTTAAAAGAGCAGTCAGAAAAATACGAGATCTGCCAATTGTGAGACTCTTCGTATACCAAGTCCAAGAGATCAAATATATAACCAGAGATAGAATCAACAGGAAGATATAAAACGATCCAAATATTATCAGTAAATGATCACGATATTCTTAGCTTCGGAAATTTAACAAAATTTATGAAAAAATATCTAAAATAGTCCAATTTTAGCCCAATTAATTGCCAGCGGTTGCCACCACGTCACGTTTAATAGTAGGTTGGTAAGTTTCATAAACTGCTAGTAGTAATACAACAGGCAACCTCTGTAGCGAACCAAATGAAATACAGCTTGTAGCTTGATTTGTGCATGCAAATATTCAATAATTATATTTCATACAGATATATATAGTAGTCTCTACGAAATCAAATATATTACAGGGCTGATTAGGCTGGTAATTTCCATTAAACAGACAGAAAAACAATATGAAACGTTTGACAAAGTAATAATAAGCCCTTGAATTATATATAACCCAACAGAGAACATCAAGTGTAAGCTCCCCCTGGATTGTTTACTCTATACTTCTATGTATGCCTATCTGAGTCACTTATGTGAATTTTTGCCCTGTAATCACAATAGTTGCAAAGTGAAACTTGGCACTAAAAACCACTTGGCATCAGACAATGCGTGTAGGGATATCTTCAATTGTTTAATTGAAATTGATCGCTTGATTGCTTTGTTTAAGCTAAACTTGAACTAGTGATTAGGGAACTTATTTAAACACTGAGGCCTGTCATCAGAAGATGCTCTTCCCAGGCGCCATGTACATTTAAATAATAGAATAAAACTTACATAACAAATTACAGAATAATTACAATTTTTTATATATATATTTTAAAATAATTTAAGTGAATTTGATTTTCTATTTCCAATTGGTAGTGAGTTCCATAGCACTGCTCCATTATATGCTATACTGCCTCTTAAAAAGTTAGTATTTGGTTTAGGAATAACAAAATTGTTGTCACGATCCTGTATATCATGACTATGAAATATATTAGCTCGAATAAATGGCTTGTAGAACATTTTGTACATTAAAGTGCATTTTTGTCTCGTTTGCCTATCTTCTAATGCTGGCCAATTTAGGTTTTTCAAAATCTGTGAAGAGTGTGTTTCATAATTGCTCCTGGTAATAATTCGAGCTGCTTGGTTTTGCAACTTTTGTAGTTTATCCTGTAAACCTTACCACAACAATCCCATATAGAATTACAATAATCTAAATGAGGTAAAATAATAGACGAGTATATGTCAACTACAAGATCACGGATCCGTCTTAACATTCCTAGTCCTTTTGAAACTTTTTTGGACAAGTGTCACTTGTTAAAAAACAAAAACTATCTTACTAATGTAAAACAACATCCGTAGGGTTTGAATTTTTTCACAAAAGTTATGCAACTGCCGTTGCTATTTGCAACAATGACGTTTCAAGATGGCGGATATTTTGGCTTTAAGTAATTTAACTCGAAAACGACATCGGTGACCCCCAAATTCCATTTAATAAAATGATTTCCCTTAGTATACTCAATAATTTTGACAATTTAAAAAGAGTTCTGTTCAGGGAGAAGAGTTAGCGGGGGCGTTTTATGAGAGAGAGCTTCGGAGAGTGACAAAAGCGGACACTGACTTTTTCGGGGTAGAGAAAGTGCTTAGATCATGCGTGTGCGATGAGCGTGAAGAGTATTTTGTTAAATGGTTAGGTTATCCTGATAAGTTTAATTTATGGGTACCTGCAGAAAATGTAAAAAATGTGTACAAATAAATGTATTTGAATCTTATAACTTGTGTTCATTTGTGTATTGGTCTTTGGTATGGCAACACAGTTTTATCTAACATTGCCAAGCAATAAATACTTTCCAAATAATACAGTAGTAAATTTTAGAGTGAAATTAGCCAAAACAATCACTTTACCTGGACAGTGGGAAGTCGCTTTGACCGGACTCCATTATCCACATACTCAGTTTCTAGGTGATGTGAAAGTGCCCCTGTTAAGAATCGTAAACATAAAAGGGGAATATGGCAAAAATGTCCACACCAGTTTGCGTAATTTGCAATACGCTCCAGTCGAAGTGAATTCTTTCGAGACCATTGAAGTGAATATAAAGAACGACAGAGACGAAAACATCTCATTTGCTTTTGGGATGAAAGGTATACTTATCCCTGACGTAAAACTACTAACTGAACATTACACAAGAAATCAGCGTGGTGGTAGCCTACCTGGGGTGAGAATGTAGAGGGGATGTGGAATTGGTGGTATTTTCAAAAGCTATGCGAGATTTGCGATGCCTTTATTTAAACAAGGCAATAAAACAGTTGGCGAAAGAGGTGTTACAAGTGGCGACAGAAGTGGTCAAGATGTGCTCAATGGGAAAGATGTTAAAGGATCGCATATTGAGACTTTTGTACATGCATAGATCATATAGTGGTTGCTGATGCCTATACGAATTACTCCACTGGATTTACCTGTGGTCTTCTATCCAGTGACCTCCTATTAGGCTATTTGTCCCTAGTGCGATCAATTCTGGAATACGCCTGCCCTGTTTGGCACAATATGATACATAAGTACTTAATTTGAAAATGTTCAAAAAGGGCCTTCCGTATAATATACCCTGAAACTGATTACGAATATGCCATAAACATTGGTCAATGTAAGCACCTTGACGACAGATTGCAAGAAGTGTGCGGTAAAACTTTTAAACAGCTTTAAGAATCTGATTCTTGTCTTAATCATCTTTTACTTCCGCTCCATGCAGACACACACAACTGGGATTTTAGAAATTATAGTCTTACTATGTATACTGAAAAGTAGAATGGAACGTTATAAAAACAGTTTCATACCAACAATGTGTTCTATTTTTAGTAGTATTCATAATTGATACAAATATTGTATTTTAATATAAATTTAATTTATATATAGTTACTTTCAATTTAAATAATTAGATCTTCGTACTTCGTAAACATATTTGTTAACATATTGCAATTCACCTAATTTGGTGCGAAAATATGTCAATAAACCATAAAAAATGTATGCTTGTCTTCAAGACTTTTCTCCACGCTTGGCAAGTTACTTTTTCTAGCAAGAAAAGACCAAATCAGAATATTCCTTGCAATTGGAAAACAGGAAATTATTAGAAGGCGTAAGTTAATTTGTTTATATATACCTCATGCAAATTTGCAATCCAGGCCTTGTATCCTAGGAAATGGGAATAAAGGCGGGAAAACGAGCAGAACCGGAGTTTTCCCACTGGTTTTCCCTGAGACCCGGTGTGGCGGTCTGAGATTGTTCTGTACTGAAATTGTTCTGCACATGCGTAGTGACTGCATGCGCCCGCGGTAGTGTCAGCGGTCAGCTTGTCGTGCTGAAATTGCTTCCATCTCTTCGAACAACAACGTTTATAATAAACGCTCGTGGATAAATCGATTTTTTCATACCTTTGTCGTATTAGCTGGCAATTTGGCATCTTCTTAATAAAGGTAAGAGGGTTTCTATTGTGTAAAATTTGGTAAATCTATGATGTTTTCTGCTTGTGTCATGTATGTTGGCTGCAGCATGTGTCTCTACGGACTGGAGAAATATTCCCATTTCTAATAGTTTTTGTTTGTAAAAGAACATTATAAGGTTCTAAATGTTCGGGCTAGTGATAGTCGGTGTATAGCACGCAGTGTGTTTGTATAAGTGCCTTGCAAGCAAGTGTATTTACGAAAAATATTGCGTGTTGTTTGCAAATATCAATATGCAAGCAGTCTGATAATTATGAGTTCACTGCTACTGCAAAAGCTAGGCTTTATTATAATAAGTTTAGTCTATTACTAGTGAAACACTGTCACTAACATGGTTACGACACCAAAGGAAGTCTGTCCACAAGACAACCCATAAGCTAAAGTGTTGCAAGTACCTCTGGTGACAGATTCGTCAGCAGCCGGTGATGGTGGTGGTGATGAGCCTGAAAACCATCCCATTAGAGAAAATAGGCTTGCAAAGCACAAAATTCAGTGTCAGAATCTAATCAACTACCTGACAACAAATGTTTGCCCTCCATGAAGTCAGGAACATTAAAAAACAGGCTAAAACACACCAGTGGGACCCCAAAAGTAAGATGTTTGCAATTAAGGTGGCTCGATATAGTAATCACAAAAACCTTATTGAAGAAAAATGTGAAGCCCTGTCTTGAAGCACTAAATGTTAATGAAATTTAAAAAGAAACATAAATTGTATGCACCCCCCGGAAAGTTTACACTATGACTGAATGTCTGACTGACTGACTGATGTGAATTTTCGCCACTCATCACAATACTGCAAAGTTTCAAAGAAACTTTGCACTAAAAATGGCATTACAGAATTTTTTTATACTTTGCTTATTGTTAGTCTGTCTTGCAAGTAAAATAATGCACGAAAAAAAATTGAGGGTCACCGTGCTTCTTTTCCAAATACACGAGGCGATGTGCGCGTATGTGTGTTACTAAAACTAACATAATTTGAAAGTAGAAACATCAAAATATATGAAAACCCTGATACCTGATGAATAAAACCTAAAAATATGGAGTTTAATCATTTCAAATTGTTGATCACCTGAATTTTTGAAAACTGTATCGAGCCACCTTAAATTATTTTAATTTTTGTTTATTTTTTTTATAAATTTGACACAAATGATAACCAAAAATGTAACTTGTTATACCACATGGACCTTTTCATGAAAATGGCACCATGTAATGGGAAACATTCATACTCAGTGTACTAACTTTGTCTCCTCTTGTGGCATGAATGACATGTTAACTTTGCAGTTAGCTCATGCAAATCTATCCCCTAATTAAGCTTTTCACTATATGCACAAGGTAATGTTTCCAAGCATTTTGATATCGTCCTCTCTTGTTGTCCAACCAATCAAAATCTATTCCTTAACTCGGGTTAACCCGATTTTGGCACGTGTTTCATTACCAATGAAACAAAATGCCTGCCATGCAGGCTACTGTTCTTGATATGTCTGATCGCATTTTGAAACTAATAGCTTGGTGATAAAACCTCTATTAAACTGACACTAATCTAGTTGTACCCTAAGGCTGCCCACTTAATACATGTTTGGCACTGAGCACTAGTGAATATTTTTTAAGAATTCTAATGTGTAAAGCCTTATGAGGTAATTATTGTTTTTTAAGGGAAAGAACTGATTGATATATGTTGGAGCGAAAAAGGATTTAAGGAAGAAGGTCATTACAGATGTTGAAGAAATATCTGAAATCCTTAACCAACACCACTCAAACCCTATGGCTGGGTACAGCGGCATAAATGGCACTTTCCAATAATTTTCCAATATTATTATTGGAATGGTATGAAGGAAGATGTGGTTGAATATGTAAGTTTAAATAATAATCATTCCATGTAGAGCATCACATCCAAATTGCCTCAACTCTGCACAGAGCTTACAGGAGTTTTTTCATTAATTTTGCAGTGTAAGACCTGTGACCGCTGCCAACGTTATGAAAAACTAAAAACCCAAGCACCAGAGCTTAAAAGTATAAACGTTAACATGGCTTTAGAACTGGTTGGAATGGACCTGATTGGTAAGCTTCTTAAGAATTGTCTACTAGTGGTGTGGAAACAATCCATGATTTTGTAATTATTCTTAGTGTGAGGACCTCGTGAAAAGCACCTTTGGGTGATGAGGTATTCCTCGTTAAATAAAATTTTCATTCATTCAATGATGATATTTTTATATTTCCAAGGGCCTCTGCCAACTACTGATGCTGGATATAAGTATGTCCTAACCTTCACTGATTACTATACCAAGTTTGTGGACTTCTACCCATTAAGAGAGAAAGCAGCCATTGGAGTAGCACGCAGCATAAAAACATTTGTTTGCAGATACAGTAATATTTGTTTCCTGGTCCAGTGGTACGATTGTACTTGTTATATTGCTTACTCCTATTGTTTGATTATTTTTGTAGATGGGGTGCCCCTTCCAGACTTTTTTCTGATCAAGGACGTGAATTTGTAGCCAAGGTAACACTAGTTGTGTACTGTAGTTTTAATGATTTTTTTAAATTTATAATTTTTCCACAGAACTGATGACTCTGTATTTCATTATAACATTGGATCAGAGTTTCCGTTAGCCGGTATTTACCGGTCAATGGCTGGTAAGAAATGCAACTGGCCGGCAAATGCAATAGGATGCTGGAGCTGGTGCCTACAGCCTACCTCATTGAGGACTGACCCGTCCTAAAAATTCTATAAATTAAAATCAATTTCATTTTCTTAATAATGCCATGAGCGATCCCTTGCACAAAAACAACACAGGTCACAATAGGTTTTTTCACCGTGCAATATCGTGTTTTGTTTACGTGTTCGCATAATTTAATGATTTAGGTGAAATATTACTGTAAATTATGATTTGGGATCTTTGTTTTTGTGTAAAATTCGAGCCATGTTTGCCGCAAAATTGTGTGTAAATGTTTGCTCAGAATGTGTGAAATTGCATTTCCGAGGTTCTAAAATTCAAATTTTTTCCCCCCAAACCCCCTTCGGCACAAAATAATTCACTTAATTGTTTTATTGTTGAGCTTTGGTCTATAAATATATATTATATATACTGTACTATAAGTATGAGAAATACATGTAGTAAGTCATTGCAAAATTTATTGTCAATTTAATAGGTGAACGCAGAGGTGTGTAAACAGTTTGACATTAGTCGTTCTGTAACCAGTGCTTACCATCCCCAGACCAACGGTCTTGATGAGCGGACCAACAAAACATTGAAAGTGCGACTTGCCAAATTAATCAACGAGCATCAGAACAACTGGGATGATTTTTTGGAAGAAGTTGCGTTTTCAATACGGACACAAAAACAAGGATCAACCAAATTCAGTCCATTCTTCCTCATGTTTGGTCGACATGCAAGAACACCAATAGAGGTAATTATGATCCTGACAAAGGGATACTGTATTTGACAGATTTTACAAGTTATGTATTGGCATATTGTAGATAGGAGGTATCAGAAGAAAGCGAGAGTTGTGAACTGGAAACTCCTTCTCTGGAAATCCTAGAAGAGATGGTATCGGACAGAGCAGAAATGATGGAAAATGTTGACAAGCAGGTAAATTATGCCACTGGTTAGTGGTTCCTAATTTTATTATTTGTATACAGTATGATAACATGAGATACTAGCATGTAATACTTCTGGAAAATTGAAAGCTTACAGTACGGTCTACCTTGGTCTGTTCATAGCGGTTTCGATTGCATTATTCCTGTAAAGCGCTTTAGAATAATATATACACATTTACATGTATTTAATTCACAATTTGTCTGTTAAATTGTGAAGGTTAAAGCTAATGTTGAGAAGGCCCAACCCAAGCAGAAGAAAGATTTTGCCAAGAGAAAGGACAAGGGGGTCAAGGTTTTCCAGCTTTCAGTTGGTGACCTTGTCCTCTGCAAGTATGCATTATGGACTGGCCCGTACAGGTACTGTATCTGGTGTTAATCCATTCATGTGCATGACTCTCTCCACAAATGTTTCAGTTGGGCAAATTTGATCCACCCAGCCCCCAATTCCACCCATATATCAATGAGCTCAGTCAAGCCTTTCATTCTTGGGAGTTCTCAGTTTTTTAAGGTGAGTCTTTATCTTTATACAGCATTGTGGAGATAGATAACCACCATTGTGTGTCCCTTGCAAAAGAAAGTGGTGAAATACTGAAGGTCAAAGTGCCTTACGACCAAATTAAACCACACATTGTCAGTGATTTGCACAAGCCAATGCCATATCCAGTTGATGACCCTGAATCTTGTTCCCAAGAGAATATTGAGGAAGAGAAACAAGTGGATGGTGTCTGTGATACAGATAAAGACAAAAAGCTTACAACTTTTCCACCTCAAGCCAGCACAGCAAGAACCAAAGTGCAGAAAACAAGCAAAGTTGTTTACGTGTATGAGAAAAAAGGGAAGAACCTTCTTGGACCTTCACCTGTTCAACCAGCTATGCTTAACAGAGATATTGCTAAGCTTTTGCAAGTAATTGACAATGGGGAGTGGCTGACAGATGAACAGATTGACCATGCTCAAGCTATGCTCGCACAGCATTTTCCATACATTGGAGGCCTACAAGCGGTGTGGGTGTTTATTTCTGAGGGATGCCAATCTGTAGGTACTCCCCTAATATAAATACAGTACAAATACAATGTCCATAAAAAGTGAACCCACTTAAGAATTAAATGCATTCTTTTCAAATTGCGTGTGTATAATATACTTTTCAAATCGCGTGTGTATAATATACTTTTCAAATCGCCTGGCAATTTGAAAAGAATATATGCAGTAGTAATTCATAACTGGGTTCACTTTTTTTATACACACTGTATAAATATTATCTAATTAATGTAAATATTGTGAATATTTGTATATACTAAAATTAGCTGGGGTATTCTAGCACACCACACTGTTAAATATTATAATTGTTAAAGTCTTTCATGTCTTCAAGAGGTTGAAATCCACACAGTATCTGAATTCCACCCTTTAACCTTTGGCTCACTGACTATACCACAAAATGACAATATATCCAGAACTTTCGGTAAAGACCTAGCTAATATGATTGGCTTTCCGATTGGCTGATGGCTTCTACAGCAACCAATCACAAGGGTCAGGGTTTCGGCTAGGCATAGATAAGCAGCCAATCAGAAGCCTTCATGGTATAGGTAGACCCATAACTTTAAATAGTTATGAAAGTGTATAATATTTGTTCTACATTTGCTAGGGTTGGGGTTTTTTAGGGTCGGGATCAATAGCATTATTATTTAGTAGGGGCAATTTTGACGGAACAATAACAAATAGTTAGACAGCTAGACTGCCCAAACAGCTGCAGTTCAGTAAACCTCAGTGAGAAAATCCTCTCAATATGTGAATTTGAATATTTTCAACAGGAATAATTACAGGATGCACAATCTCAGACTACATGCCTCAAAGTATATTTAAGTGTGCTAAGATTGCAACACATGCACTACAGCCTCTGTTGCCATCATTCAACACAACAATCATTTACACCTAGCTGTTAACATATTAAATACATCTTGGCTTACACTTTGGACTTTTTAAAACGTCCTGTAATATATTTTACAAATATAAAAAATCTGTTTATAAATTCAAATTGCACTTTTAGTTTTATACTTAGCTTCTGTAACTTATCCTGCGAGAATTGTTTTACTTGCCCTTTACTTAGCTTCTGTTCTTACAATTTCTGTTGGTTAACTTGATGAATGAGTTGCACTATGTTCGAGCAATTTTTGCAGTACAAAGTGAAGTGGAAACTTTGTGATTCTCGAGAAATCAAAGTACAATCTCAGCCCGATTACAACCTCAGACCACTGTAACACATGCTAAGATTGCGGGCCACATTTCAGGCATGTGCAGTAATCTGAATACAGTCTCAGCACGATGACAATCTCAGACCACCACGCCCTACTTGCTGACAACTATGACAAGCAAAAAGATGCCATTCTGTCGCTAGCAATGTTGAAATGGCCTTTTCTTGCTGTTTATTTAATGTTTTTACAAATTTTACAAGTGATTATACACTTTTAAACCTCTGTTTTGATATATCTGACTTCAGAGTACTTGTTTTAGTAAAATTACATAGTATATAAAAAATATTTTAATTTAATATTTACAATAAAAGCGGTTTAAAACACTTTAGGTGATTATCGCGTATTAATCCGAGGTAGCGCAACCAATCAGTGTTGATAATTTTAAATAATCACCTATGTAATTTTACTAAAGCCTAATAATACAAAAATACTGTTCAAAAAGCAGTTGAAGTTCTATATAAGGTTGAATTTTACAGTAAGTCAAAACTAAAGGAGTAGATAATAGCATATCTATAGATTGATAATTTTATAGTTTGTACAAATTAAAATAATATAAATATACAATGTTGCATGTTACCATGGGGTTACACTGATCAACTCAGTACTTCATCCCAGAGCCGCCGCGAAGCGCCGTGCGAGGGTACTAATGCCGCTCGGATATTTACACCCGGGTATGTGAAAACATAGCGGAATCCAAAGTCGTCCGCCGCTATGCCATGGACGGTTCAGGGTTTTCTACGTTATACGCATGCGCGAGTCAGGTTGAGAGAAACATACAGATAAACATTTAGAGATTTACGGATAAATATTTTGTTAATATATGCATCAAAAATGATTTTTAATACTCGGGCTATTGGAAAAACATACCGATGAATAGAGTCTTCAAAAGAAGATAAACGAGAAATAGTTGAATGGCTGAAAAAACACACTTTTGAAGTGTTTTAAACGAGTAAGTGTCTATTTTGCATATTTTAGTTTGTGGATTTGCAAAAGCGTATGTCACTCTGTGAGGTTATTAATATAATATCGATTAAACCTAAAAGGTATTTTAGCAAGCTTAAATTTGAATTTGAATTCATGTTACAATACATTTTGGGAAGTATGTTCCTGAGTTCGAATAGGCGGGGGATTCTGCATGAGTGTATTTCTAGTGTTACAATAATAATTTTTGGGAGTAAATTGTTTGGTTAGAATGGGAGAGGGGACACAAGATCCATCGCATTAGCTAGAAGAAATCAGACTAACGTAAACTTGAGGAAGAAACGGATGTTTAAAGACTCAAGTTTTTACCAACAAATGTTAACAGTAAATATTTGGATAATTATACTTTTCTTAATATATTTAGAGTATATAGTAAATTTCTTATTTATAATGTAAATAGTTATGACTTTTTATATTTCAAATCCAACTTGGTATATATAGTACATTTCCTAATTTATTTGATTAATTGTCATGTAGTTCGAATATAATTCAGCTGAATTTGTAAGAGGCTGCAAATTTTTGAACTTAATAAAAATCTATCTATCTATGCAGTCATTATGCACGTATTGATAGTATATCAAATATTGCTACCTATTTTTCACATTTAAAAGACTACATTTACATGTGTGCAGTTGAAACATGGACATACTGTAGTGGAAGTTGTGATCGTTTTACAGTGAATTGAAAAACACAATTCGAATAAATATTTTAAACTATATTTGTTGTGTAGCTAAATAGTGCGAGTCTTTTTAGCATGAAGACAGAGTAAAATAATTTCATCAAGACATCACAGTGTCAGATAATGCAGAGCAAAAATGAAAAGAAAAAAAGTAAGTTTTTTAATGTGTAGATAGGTTTACATTAATAAATGCCAAATATCGAATGTGATAAGAAAAACTTTTTTTTTCATTACAATGACTTGGCGAAGGAACTACATAAATTTAAAAAGATTTCTCCTCTACCCTAAAATTTCCTTTGGCATATTTTGAAGCTGACATAGTACGGGGCATAATTTTTAGGGGGGAGTGAACATTTCCCCCAAATTAAAACCTAGCATGTAAACAAAACTTAAGAAGACTAAACTGACAAATGTTTAACAGGTATAAGAAATTCCAAAAATATGGAACATCATGTCCAGGATAAGACATATTACACTTCATACGTCCTGACCAAATTCATTTTATGATGTGTGCTTTAGGATATCAGACCCACAATTCCGTCAAAGAGTAAGTAACTATATTAACTAATACAGTGATATAAACCTGCTGAAGGGCAGATAAGTCTGATTGCTGGAAGCTCGTCCAGGTAGAGAAGTGTATCATTGATATATTCCTTTATATTTTAGGGAGAATTTGGTTACATAATTTTTACAATTATGTAGGAAAAATGTTGGGATGGTTTCATTGAAACATCTTACAAATTGTTGGAATTTTCTGAAAGGCATCAACAACCAACAATGCATTAAGGTTTTTTTTATATAATCCTAGTTCATAGAGAAAGGGTTTGAAAGGCCGGCAAACTTCAAAGGCTTTCGAGCCAATTAATTTCAGATGTTGAGAAACCGCATCACGTGACAATACGAGTGCATCAAATTCAGAAATTACTAGAGTGTAGTATTACTGAAATACGATATTGTGATTATAAATACTGAAATAAGGCATTGTTGCTCTTGTCATGGCTTCGACAAGTTCCGTATACGACTCAGAAAGCGAAATTCCTTCAATTCTGGGCTCCGAAGTCGAAAATACAACCACGGAGGACAATTTTCAGCAAACTATTGAACTACTGCAAATCGACGCTGAAGAATTGACACAAGAAATATCACGTTCAGTTGAAGAAGTCTTTTATATTGTGTTCCTTGACAAAATGTGAAGTAAGATGCCTTTAACATGTCTTCTGTTTGTGTGTTAGGTTGAAGGTTTAAAGCAATTTCCTTGCGAATTTTGCTCAAAAGTGTGCAAATCTAAAGAGGGCGTACGAAGCAATGCATGTTCGCAGTATTAAACATTCACCCGTGAACACCAATGTCGAAGCCGCTAAAGCTACACAGCTTCTAACAAAGGGAAAAAAACAAATACCAAGCTACATCACGGAGGAGAAAGTCTCACTGATTAAGGTTTACCCAGAGAGACAAGTTGACTTGCAACGCAGTAAATCGTTCGTAGAAGATGTGAATGGTCTTCTAGATAAGTTTAATCAAAGATTCATGAAAGACTACTTCAGGAAAATGTATCGTTCATGGAAAGAATATTTTCATCCGTTCAGTGATCAGTGACAAAGTCGTGTTTCTGATGCTGGTAAATTTGCCTGAACGATTGATCACCCGGATATTAAAATATTCTGAAGTTACCTGTGAAGATACGGTATGCATATTGCATTTAATATATATAAAGTGCATGTTTGTGAACAGGCTGAGATATTTATAAAAACAATTATTAGCTTCACTTCATTTCACAGGTGAAGTGAAAGCTGCCGCACCTCTCCCACAGTCTTAGAGTGTATCATTTCTCGATACTATATTTGACCCATAGCTTGCAATGCACCCTATTTCAGTGTTTTACTCTGTCTATTAAATGCCAGACAATTTCACTTATCAGTAGTAGGGTACTGCCAGTTAATGGGCTAATTAACAAAAGTGTCTCTTGTTAACCTATTAGCTTGCAATGGTTCCAGATGCACCCTACTTTAGTATGTCACTCTGTCTAATGCCAGACCCTTTTGCTCATCAGTGGTAGGGTACTGCCAGTTAATGGGTTAACGAAACTATCTGGAAGGTTTGTGGAACAATATGGTTGAACAATGTGATGTTGCAGTGTCAAAGGAGTGTCAAAACTTATGTTTTGAAAACATCAAACTATATGCAACTGTCAGAGGATTCTCCTTTGCACGAGATATCCTTAACAAGTATAAGTTACTTGAAAAAGAAGGCTTTAAGGAAACAGTTAAAGGTTGACAGAGAACCTCAGCTGTAAATAATATCTACACTATTCTTCAATGTAAGCTCGGATTCCATATGTTGGGGCTCTCGCATGCACCATAGCATGCACAGAGAACCCCAACAGCTTGAATCTGACCCTACCCACAATGTAAATACTAATTTCTGCATATTATGTGTTCTCTTTCTAAAAGGAGTCGACCAAAATTGTATCTGATAGTGATTTTTGTAGATATAGACTTTTGTTCAATTAAAAAATTATGAAATCAATTTAAAATGATTTCAACATAACAAACCCAAACAAATATAAATACAAATACCGTGTTTCTTGATATAATATTCTAGTCTTATAGTTTATCCAATGCTTGCTTGATCTGTATAGTCCATCTTTACAGATATATTCTGTCTTGCACAGAATAAATAACCATAAATCTTCTATTAAGCCAGGAGGGGGCCTTTTTCAGTCACATTTGAGTTTAATAATTCCAAGTCCTACAACCACAAATTTCTCAACCTTCTTTTTAAAATATTTGAGGCTTGAATGGTATTGTTTTGGTTTGGGCTTGTGTCGAACAAGTTAACTTCTGGGTGCAGTTATGGAGGTGGAGGGTATGCTTTTCTCTGGTAAATTTAGGGAAGGAACAGCTCCAGGCACTATAAACATGACCAAAAACCTTGTTAATATACAAGTATATTTTACACAAGTACTACCAGTCTACCACCATTTCAATGAATTGTATATAGGAAAATAAAAATTATCTTGTAGATGTTATATTCTGACTACTAGCTCATATCAATCCATAAGCAATTGGGCATATATTAAATGATGTAACTCTCTGAAATTGCACTTTTACTAATATTATAATAGATGTTAAAGAAAAGTATGATTTAGTGGGAGTTATCCTGAATTTCTGTATTCCGGTAAATTTGAGCATATGGCTTGAACCCCATGCATAATTACTGAAGCGTATTATGTAAATCAGTATTAAATTTCCATATGCCCTACAATTGAAACACCATATTGAATTATACAAGCTTCTCGCAATGAGCGATAACTTCAAGCGTTAATACTGAAATATCAATAATTCCATATTCAGAATCTATTGGTAACTGATAAGAAAGAAACTTACATGTTTCGATAAGGTTCTTTTCGAAGTGTCTTTCACAAATACGATACCGTTGATCGATTTGCTTGTGTATATCTCTCGATCTCTTATCACAAGGCGCACCGACGCTTCGCGATTTTTTGTCGATAAATCGTCGTATTTTGTTGGAATTCGAAAAATACCAACACCTACGTACTTCTACTAGTTCCGCAACCATAAATTGAGCAATTAGCTCCTGCCTTCTAAAATATCTTTCAAAAAAAACATGCTTTTTAAGCGAGCTATAGCCATAGAGTAAGGTTTCCCTTATACTTCTCGAATTTCAATGCACTCGTATTGTCACGTGACATAGAATAATAACATAATTTGGGCACACCCCCAGCTTCCAAACCCTGTCTCTATTAACTATGATATAATTAACATACTAGTAACTACAATCTTGGCCAAAGGTTCGTAGAACAACTGCACAAATGCGCAATTTTTCCTATCCTCTGGATTTAAAATTATGTTGTATCTCCCCCGCACCCCCCATTCAAAGTTGCTTTCTCGCATGTGAATGAATGAATGACTTTATTAAAGAGTGAAAAATCCACAAAGTGGTTTTTCATTTAACACTCTGTTTACAGATTAAAGTTATTACAAAATTATTATCTATCTAAAGTTACTATCATATTAGTTAAGTTACTATTTTGTACCTATTTACAATGGTTACTTAAAATTGGCCCTAACGGCCATTTTAAAACTAACAAGACGCATATAGGCTTTTTCGTAATTAACACATTTTGACAGTACTACAGCTATAGGTCATTCGGCAAGTGTGATTGTATTAACATACTTAGCTTACATTTTTACACGAGCTTGACAGCAGTCACAAGCACGCAAATGTATTTGCGATTATCGTTGATTAATTATGATATATGAAAAACAGGTTTTATGCACAATTGCATGTCTCTAATTATATACATGATGAAAACCCAAAATATAGTTGTTCACAGCTAACGAAACAGAATAAAAAACAACAATCAATGAAAGTAATATATTGAGTACTAAGCGCTTCAGTCACAACAAAAATATCTTATGTAGGGTATTTTACCCTGGGGAATTCATTCCGGCCACTTAAAAACCATAGCAACATGGTCTTTGGGCCTCTTCCGGTTGTTTTTGTCTGAAAGTCCAGTTTGGCAGCACGCTAAGATTTCAAATTTCGCCGTAACTTGGTCAATTTTTATTGTTTTTCTTTGAAAGTTGGTCAGTAGGTACTGTTTTTAAAGCTCTATGAAACGGTGTATTAGCGAAAATCACATGGTTTTTAAAACAGAAGTTATAATCGACCAAAGGTACTGAATATATAATTAGTTTACCGATATAATAAATATACCAGATTAAGGTTAAAACTCACGGAGATCTGTAAAACAATGTGTTTAGCGATTTGTTTGGCATTAGCCAAGAACAGTTTTTTTTTGCTGAATCGATTGGTGGTATTTCCGTCCGTTTTGGATGAGGGGCGCCAAAGATACAAGCGCTCAAAGTCATCATCCTACGATATTAGACGGTCCCGATAGTAATGACGTAAGTCATATTGTGGCTAACGAACATCCGACAAAAATGCGTGCCGAAACATAGAGTCGATGTGGGCACAGGTGCCCCAGGGACTAATTAGATTTGTTTTTTCCCTAATACCTAATGGCAGACTATTCCATAAAACTGGCGCCCAGTATTCAAACAATCTTGTTTTAATGTGGGAATGGCCAAGTGTCCATTTGCAGCCGATCTTGTTAGATAATTGTGCTTGTTCATCAAAGGTATTAATTTGTCCGAAGGATATGTTGGACCATCTCCATTTAAACATTTATAAAGTAGGGAACAACACTGCAAGTAACAACGATCGCACATACAAAGCCAATTTAATTCGTCTAGTAAAGGTGTTACATGGTCAAACTTTCTTGACTTAGTTACTGTTTTTTCAGCTGCATTTTGAATTTTCTGTACAATATCCTGAACACCCTTGTTAGCATTACCATAGACCATGTTGCCATATTCCACTTTAGACAAAACTACACAGTTTACAAGATCTTGAAAAGTCTCTCTGAGCATGCACTCACGAATTTATTTCAGTTGCCGAAGTTTACCAATACTTTCTTTCCAGAGCCTCTCGACGTGCGGTCTCCATGAAAGATGCTGGTCGAGCGTCATACCCAGATTGACTACAGTATCTTCCGGCCTGATACACTCTCCACCAATGTCCAACTTAATCTGTTCGATGTAATTTATTTTAGAAAGTTGGTTTTTTGCTCCAATGATTTTAAATTTATACTTTCCAACATTTGGTTTCAATTTATTTGCAATCGGCCAATCATTTATATGTGTAAGTTCCAATCTCATCTGATTCAATGACTTGTTCAACTCTGAGACCCGACAGCTTTTATACAATTGCTGGTCATCGGCATAAAGATGTAAATTTGACGGTTTCCATCCGCTATTAGTAGAGTGTTGAGCAAGAATTTCCGGCAATTCATTGATGTAGAGTATGAATAGAATAGGACCTAAAACAGATCCTTGAGGGACACCACAGGTTACTTTCAAAGGATCTGACCTTGTGCAACCACACAGGTGGCGGAAAGGGTTAGCGCGCTGCCTCTTACCACTGAGTTGAGCCTGTTTCACAACAGGTCGAGGTCACTGTTGGTACTCGCATGAGATCGGCAGTGTGCTCAAATAACTCATGTAAGTTGAGATTCTCTCCTGTGCTTCGAGGGTTTTCCCCAGGTACTCCAGTTTCCTCCCTCTAATACTAACCCTTAGGAACTAACAATGGGGCCACAGTAATTGGCTGACGCTGTTGTGGACTCCCTGCCATTGAGGCGAAGTAGAATTAAAAATAATAATCTTTACACATTGTGTTCTGTCAGCCAAATAGTTTGTAAATCACTTTAGAGATGTGCTGGTAATACCATATTTATGGAGCTTGTCCACAAGCATTCCGTGATCCAGACTGTCAAAGGCTTTACTAAGGTCCAATAGAGTAAGTAATGTGATTTCTTTATTTTCCATTGAATTAAACATATCATTCGTTATACAGGTCAAGGCTGTGATCGTAGAAAAACCCTTGAGATAACTTGATTGAAATTTATATAGCAACGAGTTTGCATTTAGATAAGTTATCAACTGTTTGCATACCAATTTCTCCAACACCCTCGACAGAATAGGAAGTACCGAAATGGGTCAAAAATTCGATTTAACACTTTTATCACCACTTTTAGAAATTGGAGTTACCATAGTTGATTTCCACTCTGCATGTATGACACACTGTTCTATTGAGAGGTTAATTAAATAAGTGATGGATTCCAGTACAGAATGAACGCCTACCGCTATCTTCAACGTCCTGATGTCAATAGTATCTATACCAGTAGCTTTATCCCTGGATAAACTTGAGATAATCTGCACTACTCTGTTAGTTGATTTAATTCAAAGTGAGATGTGACATTAAAGGGGAAGTTGAATTCGTTACCCACTGATCCGAGTTCCGACAGTATACTGGTGAAATATTTATTGAAATTTTCGGCACAGGCCTTCGTATCGTCACATTCAGAGAAATTTGAACTGTGCTTGGATGATGGAATCCAAGATGGAATCCCAGAAATTTGAACTGTGCATGGATGAACATGTCAGCTGAATGTAATAAGAGTGTGTTTTTCCCAGATGCCAAGTCAATAAAATGAACGTAATATCAACATTGAATGGGGAGAGGGGGAGGCATAAAAATGGACAGAAAATGAGTAATCGTTCTACGGTTTATGGCCAAGATTGTCCGAAAATTGTGTTTTGTAGTGTTCTCAGGTATATTAATGCCTGGGTCCCAATTTGTATATTAAAGGAAAATAGAGAAAAATTTATAAAAAATTAACTAATCACTCAATTATTGTCGTTCGAGTATTAAAAGATTTGTCACAACAGTTCCTTGAAGTTGACCAACATTTTGTTGTCATGGCGACGATCATGTGATAGATATTACGGGAAACAACACGCAAAATTATACTTTTTATTCAGGGGCTCTGCAGCAGCATAATTCGTGCCGGAGATGATGCAGAATTGCTACAATCCGTTTCATCTGATACCAATGTTTACGAATTGAATTTGGAAAGTTGACATTCAGACCTCGTTTGATCGATGGTCGGCATAATGAGACTTTTAATCGCCTTATTAAATGCCATTCTTTACATAAATGTACCATTTCCAAATACACTCAAGAAACTTTGTTCCCTTGTTAATGGTTTCAGTAGATAAAACAACAAAAAAACCTTACATTTACCCTGCTGCAAGTCGAACGTGTTTTTCGTGTGACATAAATAATAATCGTCGCCATCATGAAAACGTGCCAGCTTGTTTTTGTTATGGGTGCAGCGGCTGAACACCAAAATATGGCTATTTCCATGGTGATTGTCGCGTTTAACAATATGGTGGACATGAACAAGGGAAAACAGCAGAATGTGTTCATTTTCGTAGCAAATTTGTGTATTTTAAAAATGATATAGCGCATTATAGACAACATATTTATAATAATGATAGACAATAGTACATAAAATCAGCATGTATATATACTATTTGCTTTCTGTAATAGCATTAAAAGTACTTCTACCGATCATATATTTGCCGAATATACATGATGACTATAAGTATGTTTTACCATATTATTTGGCGACAAAACGCACGAAAATTCATATACATCTAAGTGGCGTATATCAAATTATCGAATTATCACAA
This sequence comes from Trachythela sp. YZ-2020, assembly GCA_016169945.1. NCBI lineage: Eukaryota > Metazoa > Cnidaria > Anthozoa > Malacalcyonacea > Clavulariidae > Trachythela > Trachythela sp. YZ-2020. The sequence continues at coordinate 590,601 of JADLSH010000393.1, read as the reverse complement.
GATCAGTGACGCAAATCCGCAAGTTTCAAATTTAGGCGCAAATTGCAAAACTTTCTACAGCAGTGAAGAACACAATCGTTGGCTCTGTATAATCTATACATGTTAGCTATATTATAGAGTGCGTAGCTCATTACATTTGAGGCAATACGTTTCTCAATGAGTGGGACGTTCCTACATCCTTTGACGTGCGGCTTTGCGCAAGGAGTTGCTTGGCAAATCACGGCACAAGTTGACGCAGACGAGAATATAAAGTGCGAAGAGAATGAGACGCGAAAGGATTATCAAGTGCGATTGATGCGTGAGAGATATGACCGCTTCTCGATTATATTTCAAGGCTGTAAGGAGAACTTTCCTGTAGATCTGAAACGTTTTCAATCAATTTTCCCACCTCTTCGCGAGAAATTTAGTCGGTGGAATCACAGGAAGATCGCAGAGCGCAATCAATACACAGCAGCGTTCAATATCAAAGCTTGGAATGAACTGTCCTCAGCGATGCGAATTGAACATACGTTCAAAGATTGTAAGACATGCCAGCTCAAATACAGCAATATTCAAGCGTTATTCCCTGTAAAATCCAATAGATTCACCAGCTTAATGAAGGAAAACAACCTCAATGCTGCAAACCAAGCAATTGAGGTCCGACTGCCAAACCAACCACGTAACAGTAACACTACTCTCCGTGAAGCATGCGAGACTGCAAAGTCATTGTACGACCAGGTGAACCCCATGTTTGAAAAGATAACTGGCCATTCTCTTGTCAAAGTGCTGACGAAGGTAAAATATCTAAATATTGAAGAGAAAAAATCAAAAGCTGAAAAAAAGAGAACAAGGAGAAATAATTACAGGAAATTCAAGGAATCAGTAGAGAAAGAATGGGAAAATACATCTTTGATAAGGTATAATCTGCGGCTGGGGATTTTACTCGGGCGCTAGGGATGGAGCGGAAATCATATCCACCCGAGTAGATGGGGCGGATACAGTGAATACATATATCCAGCAGAATACATTTATATATAATATATTGCTTATGATGCAGGCCCTCTTTTCTGGTTATAAATTGCATAAAGTTGTTCAAAAAGTGTGGGGCTTCACCATATGGATGGGGTCCAACATGGGTTGATATATGAAAGCCTGGGATCTTAAATATGTAAAGTATATATCCAGTGCTCAACCAGATAATTTGACTAGATATTTTTCAGCTATCTGCAGTCAACCTGGACTGCCAGGGGGCATATTGAGCCAGTGATTCCACACACAACACACCCCTCTTTAAAGTAATATGTTTTCAAAAATTTATGTATAAATAAATAAAATAATGTAGTTACCAAAATGTATTATTTTACAGATGTTTTGGGAATCGACAGTCGTTAGCTGGAAGGCAAAGGGTTTTGAAAGGAAAGAATGGGGCGGCCGAACAACATACCAGTAATTTACAGAGACAACAAGGAAAGCAGAAAAGTCCTGTCGGCAAGTTTGAAAACATGGAGTGGGTCAAGGAAGGGATGAAGGCTGAAGTGAACAGCTATGGTGATGGCACTTTGGTTAACTGGTCTGATTTAGCAAGGCGGTATGGAATTAAGAACAAAAATGGGCAGTTAGCTCAAAATGGTGGCCAAATAGCTATGGAGTGGTTGAAGTCAGAAGGAGTTGATGTGGAGAGATTCAAGAAAAGAAGAAGAGAGAGTGACGCTGGCAATATAAGGAAAAGATTGAAAAAAGGTGCAGGTGGTGAAATCACTGTTCCATGCCCTGAAACCAATAAGAAAGTGAAGGATAAATTGAAAGAAAAGATTTTGTCAGGCGAAATGAATGTTGGGGAATTAATAGTGCCAAGAAAGGTAATTGGAAGTAAATCAATTTAACCTCAATTGTATATTTATTAAGTATTATAAACTACTGGTTCAATGTAAGAAAAATTCAAAATTATCATGATATACTGGACAAGTGCAGTTTATAGTTATGTATTAAATAATGCCTCTGAAATTCCAGAGACAAATTTGTGTGGAAATAGTTCAGAACAAATTTCAGTATTACAATGTCAAACAGTATCATATAAGAGTTTTAAATTATTCTTTAAAACATTGAACCAGTTAAGTTTGATTATGTCAGTCCTATTAAATAAACTCACTGGTGGAATAATTGACTTGGCAAGTTGTAGATTAACACTGCATGTCCATTCTAGACCTCTTTAATGAAAATCCTCTTTTATGATTGTGTACCAGCTAGAAAAATACATGTATACATACACATTAAAATCCCAATTATAATATATTGACTCAGACATCTTGTATATTTTTGTTTAGTATGAGAAGCTAGTGTTGAAAGAAGATGGTTCTATTGAAAAATCACACTTTTTTGTGGAAGGACGCAAATGCCCACTGGTGGAAATAAGGAAAAGAAAGCTTAATGAGTTGGAAAAATTGATGCGAATGAATGCCGAGAAAGATGTGGATAGCATGAGCAAAGAAGAAGTTGTGAACAGGCTGGAAATGCTCAATGAGAAAAAGGACGGGGAGGATGAAACAGTGATGAGAGAAAGGTTAAAAGTAATGGAAAAAACACGGCATTTACTGGTATGGCATGAGCTCTCTACAGTAGCTAACCATTCTCACCTTGTGCCAATATGAAACTGGCCAGCAAAAGGGGGGAAATTTCTACTGTGCTGTATGTGGTGCCAATGCTCACCGGGTGCATGAACTTGATTATGTATTTCGTTGCCCACATATATCGCTGGAAGATCGACAGCAATTGGTTTTTAAAGGTCCATTTGGTAAAGCAAATTCCTTGGCAATGTCAAACAAACCTTTTCATGGACTAACAAAAACCAACTTGATAAGTGAGTTAAATGCTAGGGCAATCTATGAAGGAGATAAGAAGAATGAATTAGAGGATCTTTTGAAGGAGGAGTTGCATGGAGTGCAAAGAGTACCAGCCCTATTATTTACAAGTCCTAACAAAACCTTAGAATCAATTAACTGTGCTAGTTATGAAGTTCTAGGTTTTGAACCTCTCCACAACATTGGGAAGCACATTGAAAATCTGTTTGGTGAGCTACCAGACCATCTACCAACCGATGAGGCTTCTAAACTGAAGGCTGTTCTTGAATTGTGCATTGGGGGGAAAGACACAAAGCGAACTGTTGATTATCGCTGTGCTTTGATTGTGGTTTAAAATCAGCTTCGAGGCTCAGTTAATCCAATGGTTCAATTGTTGCTTGACACCCTTGTTGAAATTCAAGAACTAGCCTACAGTTCAGAAGTTAAGAGAACACCGCGATCAGTCCTGAGATTCCACAACCTTACCTGGCATCATGCAATGTTGTGTAGGTCAGTTATCGGATTTTCCTTAAAGCAAATGACAACTCAAAAGTTTTACGGTAACTACTTCCATAACATTACAGCACAGCACATGCACCAATCCAGAACAGACTGATAAGTGGCATATCAGCAAACACCGAAGAACAGGAACGAGTATTTAACAGCATCAACAACATAACCCGAATGACATCTTCTAACCACCCAGACCACATCATTGGTAACGTTTTTATCCGAGTCCAGGCTGAAAAAGAATTCAAGGCCCATCAACCTACAATCTCTGTCACACAAGACGCTCATGTTTCCAAGCTTGCATCTTCTCTACCAGATTTTGGAAACACTGTTATTCCTAAGCAGATGCTAGTAAGTAATTCCAGACCTTGGCAAGCTCATCTTGAAAGGGTCTGTGATTTCTTATTAGCAGGTGAAGGAATTTGGTGGAGAACATGCAAGAATGGTGACATTGAGTTTTTTGATGCAAAGGGAAATCCTGAAGCAGTTCCTCAAGGACCAACCTTGCACCACTTTCGCTCCAGCAACTTCAAGAAAGAGGAGGCTTACTTGAAAAGCTGCTGGCAAACATGTTTGGAAAAAAAATACAAATGCCAATCAAAGTGCTTCAGATTGAAAATTCTGAGGGCAACATGGTATTTGTGAATACCACAGGGATGGATAGTACAAACCAGGAGGGGGGTGATATGGAAGTTGGATTTGGAGGCCATCGCACTGATCAGTATAATGGCCAGGAAGGGAGGGCCAGTGATGTTGGTGGATTGGATGTTAGTCAAAGTTGCACATCAGGAAGTGAGGATGCTGGTGTTGTGGATGAGAGTGCGGTTGGTAGTGATGTTGTGGTTGGTCATGATGCTGTAGTGCGTAGTGATGCTGTGGTTGGTAGTGAGACTGTGGTTGGTTGTGATGATGTTGTGCAAACTGGTGACAATGGAGGTTTGTATTGTAATAGTAGCAGTGAGCAAGAAGTTGTTGAATGCAATGCAAGGATAGTTGAGGTTACTGAAGATAATGCTCATGAAAATGGATGGAAGAATTCTGAAGCTAACAAGACTAGGGACGAGGGTACTTGTACCACTGATATATTTGTATTGACTCATTACCCAGAAATATAAAATAGGACTGATTAAGATCCCATCTCAATTTGACAATCGGGTATGAACATGTTTTGTCCAGGCTGTTAAGCACATGCATTTATTTTTCCTCTTGTCTATTTTTAGGAACAGAGTTGAAACAGAAAACAGAAACAAAACAAGGACAAAAGCTGGGCTATATTTTGGGACTAACTGAGGAGGTGTTGCAGTTTGATAAGGCAAGAAAAAGATTGAGGGCTTCACCAAACAATACTAATCTAATAAAAGATTATTTAGATGTCTTACCAGTCATGCAAACCAAGATCTCACAGGAACAGACTACAATCAAACAACAGCTAAAACAACGAGAGCAGCAATACTTTGATAAAACTGGTAAACTACTAACATCAAAAACCTTGCTAAAGGATCCAACTTCAAAACTACTGATGGACAAACTGAAATACTGCAAAGCCCTGGTGGGCCAGTGGAAACTAGAAAGAAAATGAATCCATGAATCAGAGATTATTATAAAAACGGCTCTTAAGAGCCACCAAATATTTTAAAGAATCATAAACGAAAGTTCGATAAAATAGTTTTCTTTTGGCTTTTTCCTTTCCTTGGCTTTTGAATTTTTAACTACGTATTTTATACACTTACCATACAGGCATACACTGGCGATGCCTTTGATCTGTGAATGTTCCATCAATACTTTTATATACACGCGTTCAAAATGACTATTTTTCCACGCGAATGTTTCTTCTTACATTTGTGAGGTTACAGAGAGACCAATGTCCCATAAATACACTTCCAAAACAGAGCAAAGTTGAGCAAGGACGTTACGTATTGCCGTATTGGTATTTCAAACGTTTAAAAAGACAGTTTAAAATGCATTCCATTGCTAAGAAACAGCGCTGGATCTGAACCATGACCATAGGTACCCCAAACTGAGTTTCCAAATTCATTGGAATAATTTACATATATATTTACAACTTTTGTAAGAGACAATTATAGTTTAATACAACATGGACACATTCTATATCAGTGAAGGTTTTTCAGATATGTCAAGGTTGCCTATTTTATAGCTTGCTGCTTGCAATTGCTTAAAAATTGAACTTCTCACCGTTGTCTCTTGGCGAAACGCGCGAATATAGTAATTTGGAGCAAAATTGAGAAATTGGCGCTAAAATCAATTTTGATTCCGGGACCGTGATCGCAACTTCTACTTCAATAATACAGTATATTCACATTATTTTGTTGTTCACATCGCTAAAAGCATAATGGAGAAAGCAAACAACGAAATAAGTCAATTGCAAAAAAATAGGGGAATGCGAAACTGGCGCAAGACGCGCAGGAGACAAGAACGAGCGGTCGCCAAACGCAGGGCTGCCGAAGAGGCTGTTGCGCAGAAGATAAGTGACGGCGTAAAGGAGCAGAAAGCACTGCCTGAGAAATATTATTCCAAATGGAAAAATAATTCCAAAGAGGCCAAGGAGCTAAGACGTAAAGTACCGGTACAAAGCCACATGAGAAAGGTATGATTTTGCTTCAAACATGGATATAAAAATTCAATATTTTGTACATACACCATTAATTCTTTCTGTAAGTCCCCTCGCCCTCAAAAAGTCCCCTCTCCAATAAGGGTACCTTATTAGACAAAAAAATGTAGTAGTAGGGGGGGTGTTCCCCCATATTTAACAATTGTAACTTTGTAGGGCAAATTTTGCAAAAATGCTTTGAAGACCAGTTTGGGCAATTTAAAATTTGTTAATCTAATAAACATAATTTTCTGACCATCAAAATTCTATGAAATCTTTCCCCAAAGTGCATGAAATGGCATTTCAGAAAGTCAACCTTTCAAAATTTTATGGTGGAGCATGCCCCCACACCCCCCTAGTGACCTTGTGCCTTCAGCCCTCACCAGCGGTACGAGGGTCCCCATAAACCATTTCTATTTTTGCAAGCCACTTTACCTTATGTCCTGACCACCCCCTTTCATCAGGACAGACGATCAACACCCCCCCCCGAATATTTAGACCCACGTTATGCCCCTACCTCTATTCATAATATGGAACATGTGTAGTGAACAGATATATTTTGATATCCTGGAAGCTCATGTTAGTTAAATCATCAATAAGCCCCTCTAACAGTATGTACAGTACATGTAATCTAATAGATTGCATCAGTTGTGATTACTGTACAATGGTAATTGTAATAGGCATTTTATAGTCATATATACATCTAGATTCTTTACATGTAAAACAGTTTGTTAACATGTTAATAAGTATTGAGTGGAAGAAAATCACAACACCAGAATTACTATTTGTTTTACTACATTAATTCTAATACAAATTCAATTATATTAGTATTACTAATGTTATAGGTTCCAATGGATACTGCTGCAATTGGTAATGGCCCATTAAACAAAATGATTACTGGAGCATGCCCCCACACCCCCCTAGTGACCTTGTGCCTTCAGCCCTCACCAGCGGTACGAGGGTCCCCATAAACCATTTCTATTTTTGCAAGCCACTTTACCTTATGTCCTGACCACCCCCTTTCATCAGGACAGACGATCAACACCCCCCCCCGAATATTTAGACCCACGTTATGCCCCTACCTCTATTCATAATATGGAACATGTGTAGTGAACAGATATATTTTGATATCCTGGAAGCTCATGTTAGTTAAATCATCAATAAGCCCCTCTAACAGTATGTACAGTACATGTAATCTAATAGATTGCATCAGTTGTGATTACTGTACAATGGTAATTGTAATAGGCATTTTATAGTCATATATACATCTAGATTCTTTACATGTAAAACAGTTTGTTAACATGTTAATAAGTATTGAGTGGAAGAAAATCACAACACCAGAATTACTATTTGTTTTACTACATTAATTCTAATACAAATTCAATTATATTAGTATTACTAATGTTATAGGTTCCAATGGATACTGCTGCAATTGGTAATGGCCCATTAAACAAAATGATTACTGCTTCAGTAAAGCAAATAAGCCCTAGTGAGTTGTCAGCAGTGGACGGAAATAACTCGGCTACCATTCCTGTTGGCTCCTGAACCTATGGGGAGTGTGTTATTAAAAAGAGGAAGAGATTTGGCATAGTAGTTATCGAGAAGAAGCTGCCAACATCTGATTTAAAAGCACTTATGAGTGAAGCACAATGTATGAATACACTAACTCATGCATCTATCCCACATTTATTAGGGGTTCAAATTGAAGAAAAGCCTTTTTCTTTAATCATGCAATATATTGGTGAGGATATGGAATCTGTTACAGTTCATAAGCTGTTACACCAAACCATGGCAAAACATTTGTCCCTCTCTGCAAATGAGTGGATTTCAGTTTTACTTGACATTACAGAAGCTCTCTTACATGTTCACAACAAAGGTTTTTTGCACTGTGAACTGTAAGCTGTTACACCAAACCATGGCAAAACATTTGTCCCTCTCTGCAAATGAGTGGATTTCAGTTTTACTTGACATTACAGAAGCTCTCTTACATGTTCACAACAAAGGTTTTTTGCACTGTGATGTCAAGTCAAACAATGTTCTTGTTTCAGGAAAGAAGGGTTTTCTGATAGACTTTGGTAAAGCTTGCTTCATTTCTAGGCCAACAGCTCGAAAGTACAGTTCGTTTTACAACCATATTGCCACAGAGGTTTTACGAGGTTTCCCAGTGAGTACATCCAGTGATGTTTTTTCCCTTGGGGTAATCATACATAGTGTTGGAAAGAAATTGCCGAATGCCTGTCTGGAATCCTTTGGAAAGCATTGCAAAGATACCAAGCCAGCAGTGAGGCCATCTGTGCCAGAGGTAGTAAGAGTCTTGAAGGAGAACTTGCAATGAGGACTGTAATTTAGCCTGTATAATTAATGCAGAAATTGAGAAGGTTATAACCAACTATTGTAAATTGCTTGGCATTATCACTGAGTAAAATAATAGGGTAGGGTGCTTTGCCACTGAGTATGTATGTTAAAATATATCACATTGAAATATTACTTTAAAATACCCTATATTCACACTGTGAATTGCTGAAACTTATGTTGTCAAGACTTCGAGTCTTTCGTCAGCAGGTTGTCAAGATCTAGAGTCTTTCGGCAGCCAGTGGAAACTGTTTTACAGTGTGGATAGTATAATGAAATATTTAACTGATAAATTAAAATAGATTTTGTACTGTGAATAGTGGAAACTTATGTTGTCAAGACTTCGAGTCTTTCGTCAGCAGGTTGTCAAGATCTAGAGTCTTTCGGCAGCCAGTGGAAACTGTTTTACAGTGTGGATAGTATAATTAAATATTTAACTGATAAATTAAAATAGATTTTATACTGTGAATAGTGGAAACTTATGTTGTCAAGACTTCGAGTCTTTCATCAGCAGGTTGTCAAGATCTAGAGTCTTTCGGCAGCCAGTGGAAACTGTTTTACAGTGTGGATAGTATAATTAAATATTTAACTGATAAATTAAAATAGATTTTATACTGTGAATAGTGGAAACTTATGTTGTCAAGACTTTGAGTCTTTCGTCAGCAGGTTGTCAAGATCTAGAGTCTTTCGGCAGCCAGTGGAAACTGTTTTACAGTGTGGATAGTATAATTAAATATTTAACTGATAAATTAAAATAGATTTTATACTGTGAATAGTGGAAACTTATGTTGTCAAGACTTCGAGTCTTTCGTCAGCAGGTTGTCAAGATCTAGAGTCTTTTGGCAGCCAGTGGAAACTGTTTTACAATGTGGATAGTATAATTATTGTAAATATTTAACTGTGTCAATGCTTTGAGTTATTCAAGACATTTATAGTCTGAAGCCCATCCATCTGTTGGAAATTTACTTTATCAACGGCAAATTTATATAAACATTGAATCGTTGTTTTATGTTATAAATTGCACGGTTTTAGTATATAGTGTACTTTAATTTCGTGTAAAGCTGTAAAAATGCTGTTTATTTTACTATACTCAGTCTGGCACTTTGGCAAATTACATCAGAAGGCCAAAACAAAGGGTTTGTGGAGCTATAAAAACGCTCTCCTTTTCGCGTTTATATAAACGTTTTTGTTCTTAAATACTGTTATACTGAAATACTGGAGTTTTTGTCTCCGCATTTCAAGCTCCAGCCGTCAGAATGTGATATCAATAATGTTTTGCAGCCTTTGCAGGATGTTTAAAAATCAATACTTGAGATTCGCACAAGTGAAAATTATAAGCTTACTGGTACATATATTTATTACAAAAGTACTAACCTGGTAAACACACGCGAAGAATTGCATATACCATATTGACCGCACTGATATAGTGATATACCCATATTATTTCAGCCATATTTCTGTCGTGCATTTCACTGTGATTCTATAACACGTCACGGCCCCGCGCCTCTAAAGTCTCGCGTGTTCCACGTGTGCACTGATTACTAGAACGTGGGAAGACCCAGGCATTAATATACCTGAGTTCACATAAATGAAATAGATTTACAACAACAGTTGTAGAAAAAGTAAAATACAGCCTTTACAGGTATACTTATACTCATACTACGTTATTACACTTCAAAGTTCAAACTGGTATGCTATAAAGGGTCCTTTCTTTGGAAGCGCATTCAAACGAATCTGTACCATTACCACATGTCACTTAAATTTAAAAGGAGAGGCAGATGGCTTCAAGGCCGTAACTACCTGGATGAAAAGTTCGGAATTAAAGTTAACTTCAGTGATCACCACAACACGTACTACAGTAGTTATAAGTATGTGACAAACGAAGATGGGACTCCTGAACATTCCGATTCGCATCCTGATTTACAAAATGCACTGAAAACCTTGCAGGCCATTAACACTAAGAAGCGTAAAGGCAGGGTGAGATCAGCATCTGCATCCCAGACAAACAGCAAAGAAAACGACGGAGAGACAGGGCATTGACTATATATGATGTGTCTGAGATTATACAGCAAATAAAAATAAGCAAGCGAGTAGAGCTAGTGTGTCTTGCTGTACAGCACAAACGAGAAGGGAATATGGCATTGACGAAGTTTATCGCAAATAAGGGGGAGAACGCTGTAGCTGATGTATTGGCCAGTTGCTAAAGAATTTGGCGAAGCAGAGAACAAGCTTGCCAGAATGCGAAAAAAACGTGTTGACCTACTGAATGAAGCAAAAGAAGGGAACTGAAGAAGGGAAATGCATAGAAGGTTGTGATGGCAAATGGTTACTAGCTGCACAACAGTTGTTAGAGAGTAATTCTATACCACTTGAGTCGTTTTGTAAAGCCGTCTATATTGCGCTTGAAAAAGGCAGGGGGACATATCAGAACATTTATATCCATGGTCCCGCCAACTGTGGAAAAACGTTTATAATTGTCACCCCTGAAATCTGTTTATACAGTATTTTGCAACCCAGCTACAGACACTTTCGCATGGATGGGTGCTGATGAAGCAGAAATCATCTTTCTAAATTATTTTAGATGGAGTCAAACGGTGATTGCATGGGCTGATTTATTGCAAGCGCTGGAAGGCGACATTGTCCATCTACCGCACTTAGAATTTTTGCCAAAGGGATTTTGAGTTCTCGGCTGATACGCCTTTGTTACTCCCGCAGCGCCACTGGTACTCATCAAAGGCGGTGTATTGATTGTGCAAACACTAAAATGATGAATGTACGCTGGAGGTTTTCTCTCATTTCTCGAAGCAAATTCCCCAGTGTTCAAGTTAAAATGGAACCGTGTGCGCACTGCTTTGCAAACCTTATTTTTTTCGATAGCAAGGAGTAATTGTAAACCGGGATATTATAACATGCAGGAAGTTAATATTTAATTGCGAGAGACACTGACCGTATTTACCGACACTACTCACTTGCTTAAAAGTATTAAAGCGGAATTGTTTTCCATTCCCACTCGAAGTCCAGATGTCAATCCTATTGAAAATCTGTTTCATTTAGTAAGAAAAGAACTAACAAATCAAGCTTTAGAGCAAAATATTACACAAGAAAGTTACGAATAATTAAAGAATCTCATCATTGCAACATTTCTTAATTTTCCTTCTAACACAATTGACAACATTATTGACTCAATGAACAAGAGAATTGATTTAATAATACGTAGTAAAGGAAATAGAAGAAAGTATTAATAAATTATGCTGTTCATGCTGTATACTAGTACATTAACAGAATTTGTAATCAGAATTAATTTAAATTATGTAAATTTTATGTACATGTTGGCTAGGGTGGTTTACAGGCAACATGGCAAGTCCAACTTTGCAAAGCATGCATGCGTGGGTCTTATATTTTTGCTCTTTCAAACAACTTGTCAAGCCAGTAAATGGTTTTATAGCAAAGAAAACCTATTTCACAGTACACAATACATGCTGGCGTAAATAAAACACGGTTTACACCACTTTATTAAAAAAACCTTTGATGATCATACATTTTTGTAGGATGTTTGAAGTGGTGTAAACGATAATTTTTTAAGCTTTTCCCTCCCGTATATGTAAAGTAATTGATGTGTTAACTCATTAACTGGCAGACTATCGCAACATTTCTACCCCTTTAACTGGCAAGCAATATGGCGAATTCTTCATTTAATTCGAGGGCAATCATAAAATTGGCAATATCTCAACATTTCTATAAAACTTTCTGATTTTTCGAATCAGACAAGAATGATATATAATTGACCTAATTTAGTTTAAATGAGCTTGCATTCGTAAATAGATAATTAATTTTTTTGAGTGAGAATTTTTGGTTTGGGTAAATTTTATAGCACTAACATATTTTGCCCCTCATGACACCTAATATCTGAAGGCCAATATCTCCATAACCCTACATAAATGGCAAAAAAAAATTAAATTGCTGGGTCGGTACATATTTGTATTAATACTAATTTTCATCTTTTAGGATATAAATTAGAAAATGATCAAAAATTAAAATAAATTCTCTTGAGCCTAGTCCAGGACCTCATTGTTCACAACATAAAATGGAGAAGAGTAGGTTGTTGTTCACAGGTCAAAACATCTATAAGCCAAAACGCAGTGATTGTACCTCCTCAAAGTTTTAAATTCACACAAATATATTTGATAAAACAAATAGTACAAGAATTTATCTGTTTTAATATAAACAAAGGATGAGAAGAGTGAGAAAAGCGGGCATTTGGGAGGTGTTTTTAAACCAGACTTCGACAACTGACATATTCAAACGCAATTTGCGGTGACAAAACAAAAAGCTGTTCATTTATCTACTCAAATCACTAAAAATCATCCACAAAGTGAAAAATATCTTAACTTTACACCAGGTAAGAACTTTAGCTCAATTGTCTTGTGTTTTCTGTTGAGAAAATAGCGATTTTTTTGTGCCCAAAAATTTTTGCGCATCAATGTAGTCCACTCATAAGACAAAATAATGGCAGACAGCCGGCGTCTTTTTGAAATCTGCCTAAAAGAGCAAGCACGTTTTTCAGTTTGAAATAGGTCGTAAAAGGGAACAATCGTGTAAAAATACAATCTTCATACTCCAATGAAATGCACAATTTAATATTTAGGTGTTCTATATTGCTGTAAAATGATGAAATAAGGTCCTCAATATCTGGTTGCTTTTCAGCGAAATATGACTATTATTAAACGTCTTCTATTAAAAAATTTCATGATAAATAAGTGAACATTGGGTCTGAAATAGCTGCTAAATACCGATTTTGGAAAGGGCATCAATTTCATTGCTTCCTGCAAAGGAAGCCATTGCAGCGAGGACCCGGCATTTTGCACACAGGTGTCCTGACATATTTTACATCTTTCTCTTCAAGTGCTCAATGTGTAGTTCTTAGAAAACGAATTTGCACTAATTTTATGATGAGCTTTATCGATTTAAAGTTTTATGGGGATATAAAAATCCATAAAAAAGCATTTTAGAAGCTTTTGAAATTGACTGTTAAGTTTTTTGAGAATTCGCACGCGGCAGGCACCCGCATTAATTCAACACACTGTTAAGCTACAATATCTCTTTGTCAACACACTAAATGGGAAAAGGACATAACAAAATTCAGTACATCATGCTATTATACTGTTGTTGTATAAAGATATTACTAAGTCACAAATACACAAGGTCGGCGAAGCATTTAGAGCACGGCTGGATACGGCGCTGTCTAGCCTCCGGAATTTGAAATTTGAAGTCGAATAGCTTGGCTATAAGTAACTAAATATACACATCTTGACTGGCTGGGCAATAAGTCAGCCTTTGATTCGGCCTCACTCGCAGATTACTCATTATCTGTTGAGTTATACTGAAGTAAATACTCCATGTATTGCACGCTTGGAAATGTTATTCATACGTAAACAAAAGTATCAAATTCAAGCCAGGAACATAAATAACCCTATTCAACCCTTTACATCCCAAAGCAGGGCGCTTATATAGAGGGCGGTGAAACACGCTCACATCGCGCTGATCGATGTGTGATGCGGAAATGGACTGTGGCACGAGCGTGCTTTTCAGCAAAAGTTGACAAGGAGCGTGGTTGTTCCTGCTGTTGTATTTTTGCTGGTTTTTTTCATAAACTATGGAATTTTTCGGGATGTTTTTGCATTGTAATGATGAAGTTGTAACTAGTGCATCATATGAATGGTTGTTTGGCATATATAGTTGACTCGTGCTTTTGATGACTTCAATGGAGGGAAACTTTCACAAACACATTTGAACATGTTATCAAGTCGTCCATACTTCGATATTCAGGTATGTCAACATTTTAACTGTGTTGTTTTAAACAATAACGTTCTCATAATAATCAAAGCTGCGCATTCGCATCGATAACCAATGGAAGTTAGGTATGTATTGAGGTTAAATTTTGCCTCGTTTGGCAGTAAACAAATATTGTATTTCGCTTATGTTATTGTTATTTCCAACTATATCAACAGTTTTATAAACTTTTTATAGCATTTAGTTCAACTGTAAGCAACTGTAAGCTACTGTAAGCTACAGATATATTTTGCCTTATGGCCATTTCATTAACGTACGACTTGCTTCACGTCCCTTGCAAAAGCAACGGTTCGTGTAATCATTTGTTGATTTTTCCTTAAAAAAATTGCGAGTCAACATTGAAATGTGTGACACTTATTGTAAGACGAGCTGGTGAGCAACTCTTCGAAAAACTGGTGGAAAACTCTTCGAGATACACTAGGTGCTTGTTGTTGAGTTAAAGGAACATTTTGTGGGAACATATTTATTCTGTTTATTTGTGAGACAAACGAAGACATCTATTTTCAACAGACATTAATTTTCAACAGACATTAGGTCTTCGCATGTTCATTTGGATAGTTTGAGCAAAATTCATGTCAAATTGGCAGTTCAATTTTTTTATTCAAAAGGACATGGCAAAATATGAGAATGATGGCACAGAATCCACTCAGAAATTTATTTTAAATTGCGACACATTATGGAATTGTTTCAACGACACATAACCATTGCTGCCTCTTGAAGACAGACGTATAAAAGCTCTGGATAATGTCCTGCAATTTTTCAAAAATTGGAGAGATGAATTGGCATCCATCTTTAAAATAAAGTCGGAATGGTCATATCATTTTATCAGTAGGCAAACAATGTTTGATTTACAGGTATAATACAGTAATGGATCCTAACATGATTATTTCCAAGTCTATATAAAAAATTGGGTCAAATTCAAAAAATCAAATTCGTTGAAATGACCAGAGTTCTGAATGCTTACAGTTACATTTGCTAAACCCCAATGCATCTTTCAGTCTCGATATAAATTGTAATTTTACACTTACAATTATTCAATTTATATTTTCAGGTCACAATCAATGGATTTAATGAACTGGTTAAATTCATTGGTGATGATCCGAAATTCACATTCCTCCATGGAAGTCATCTCTACATCATTCCCAAGCGATTAAATCAAGATGTGGTCGAGTCATTCTTCTCGATGCAAAGGCAAGCATGTGTGGGTACTAACAACATGACAGCATATATGTATCAATATAATGTCAATAGTATGATAAGTTACTCTGAAGCAAAATGCCTTTTGAAGAAACAAACTAATGTCTATGAGGTCAATGACATTGAACTTAGTCAAGCACAGAAGTGTGATAATGCTAGTATTGCCAAGAGGAAAAATGTTTAGGGGATTTTTTCCACCCACTTGTGGCCAGTGTACCTTTAGCAATTTTTTTGAGCTAATGTATTAGAAGTTTTGTTTACAGGATTGGGGTGAATTGGAACAATTATGTGATGAATTGCAACAGTAATAGACACTTCCCGAATTTGCTTGACTGCCCACTAGACAAAGAAACAAGGTCGAGGCAAGCAATGATTTAACGACAACTTATAGTAAAATCATTGCCGCCTCGATCTCGTTTCTTTGTCTCATGCGCGATCTATTTCTGATCTATTTCTATCATTTTTTGAAATATTCTTTATAAGATTAACATTCCTCATAGTACTTAGTGAACCATCACAGACATAATGTTTAGAAAAAATAAATCAAACAAAGCTTATTTTATGAGAAATACTCATACACAAATCAAGAGGAATAAGTGTCCCAATTTACCACATTGTCCTAATTCACCTCCAATCACCCAGTAGCCACAACTTGCAAACTTACATCAAAATACTAGAGGTCATCCATTTAATATGTGTGCAACTGGGGGAGACTGGATTTTTCATAGCAGTATTTTGTTAGTGATATACTGATAGTAGTGTCATTTCTGTTCTCCTTTACATAACTAGTGAGTTAGATTGGGAGCACATGTACTAAATGGATTGCCTCGCATCCAGGGGGTGTAATAGAGAGAGCCATCACATCATCAGCAGATCTAGGCATAACATTAAAATAAAACAGCATGAATTTCAACATAGGATGTGCTTCTTTGCTCTGAGTAAGGTGGGACTAACTTGATAGCTAAAAATCTACTGTAAACCTCTGTATACAAGCCCAGGGCTTATATTCGGCCGTAAACATATTTTGATGGGCCAATAAACTGGGGTGGGGCTTATAATCGGACCACATTTTTGTGTTGCAGTCCATTATTGTAAACAAACTTAACTAAAAGTTTCAAACAATATTATTAGTAACAAGTTCTTGACTGCATTTACATTTGAACGGTACAAAATTGTTTTCTTTTTTCGCTAAAATAAATTTAAGAGTAAAAAGGCATCAATATGTTTACAACTATATTTCTACAAAGTTAGAATTCCAGAATTTCTTAAAGCCCATGGGCTTACGTATAGGAGGACTTACATTCGGTGGGGCCGGGGCTTATATTTGGAAAGCTTTAACTGTTAGTGAACATGGTGGGCCAAAACATGGGGGGTGGGGCTTATATTTGGGGGGAGGGTCTTATATTCGGGGGAGGGCTTATATATGGAGGTTTATGGTATTTAGTGTACAGTAGAGCAGAGGTCAAAAGGGCCTTTGGGTTTATTTGTTTCTAGCTGGGCCTTGTACAATGTTTAGGGGTAGGAACTTCCTCTGTGCTTCCTTTCCAAGATAGCCCTGGGGATGATGTTGAATTTTTGAGGGGTGGATGTTAAACTTATATATCTGATCATTAAAAAAATTAACCTTGTTTGCTCAGGCAGATTAATGCTTCGCTCTACCCACTCTTGACTTGATATGTCCGCGCGAGTTGCACTCGCGATTAAACATGTCTGTCATGTTGCCAGAAGGAATTCATCTTGACAGCTATATTAAGTATTCGAATGTGTTTTGGAGTTCTAATCAAACTGAAATTCAATAAATATGAGCTATTGGATTAGTTTAGATTATAAAAACCAGCAGGAAGGAGTAAACTATTAGGTTTTCGGGTAAAATTGGCCATTTTATAGTTTAATATATTATATGCAATGTGCGGCAACCTTTTAACTTTGATATATAAAGCTCGCTATTGCGCGTTTATGTCTGAATAATTCAGCACTGATTTGTGATTCCTCTTTAGTTTCCCACAGAAAAAAAATTTGAAATACAAATAAATACCCAGCGTATGGTCGATTAAAACTTTTGTTGGGTGATGATGTTTAAGTGTGACATATTTCTCTTAAACTCTTAAGGGAGCAATTAATGTTGTTGTTGGAAATATAATATCCTATAAGACTGCACTTGTGTCGAATGTTTTGCTCAATATATAAATGAACATCAGTAATATTTGCACATTTCTTTTTCGCATTGATCTGTACTTATCTTGTCTCTGTTCCAAGCATATTATTTGAATGCACTTGCAAATGTTTATTAGTCATTGTGTAGTTGTATTTCATAATATTTTATTTCACGGCAGGGGCCTATGATGATCATGGCGTGCACGAATTCATCACGCGAAAAACATGTTAGACTTGCCAACGCATAAGACAACGTTAATGTGGGTCGTTAATATGTAGATTTTGCCTAGAATACAGCCAACTTTGGTCCTACAATTAGACTTGTAAACATTTTAATCTCGATCATTTTAGTGCAAATTATATTGACATTGTGCAAGACATTGTTGTATTCACAGCAATATTTTCATACCAATGGCATAATCTTCAAGTACTTTAGGTTAATTTCCATTATCACCGCCTATATCTTGTCACTTGACCAGTTTCCATTGAAACGAAATGGTTGAAAAATATCTGCACTTCATTTCCAACATCCCACCATAAAATGAGAGTCATAGTTTACTTTGTTAATTTTTTATTCATTTTTTAAATATTTTTTTCTATTTTCCCACTCCTAATTGGAGCCAGGCATTAATGCACCTGAGTGGGCAACCACAATTTGTTACTAAATTAAATTTATAATTGTTGTAAACTTCAGTATTTCAGTACTGTGTATGGATGATTTCATGCATATTTTAAAACAAATTATTTTTGCACTTGTAAATCTTTGATTGTGAAATCAGGAAATTGAACATTTACTGCTCCCCCTTTTATTGCCTCATTTGATTTGCCTCTCTTTTTTCTTTACCAAAAAGGCTGGCTTCCCTATAGACTTTCCTTGAAGATGGCTTAACTCTGCTTCTTGTTCTTCTTGGGGTAAGGTTTTCAAATGGCATAAAAATGCTTTTATGTTGGGAACAGTAAAGTCACTTCTCAGCGTTATAATTTGATCGGGTTTTTTCGGAACAGGGAGCATGGAAGCTTTAGTAACGGTACTTGAAGATTTTGAAGACCCTTTGACATGTTGTCTTAAGGAAACACTTTTTTTATTTGGCTTAAGGCCTTCTTTCTCACGAAAAATTTGTTTTGATTTTACAAAGAATGTGACAATTCTTTACAAAACAACGACAGATGTTGTTGCATCCGTACTGACGTACAATATTTTAAAATGTTACTCTTTTCCCTCCTAATATTATTAGGGGTAATATTATTAAAATGCTTTCGACCAATGCATTAAAATGCTCTCGACTTATTGAATACTATCAGAGAGTACTCTTATAATTTCAACAAGATTTCACCGCACTGTTCAGTTCAATTCTTTAGCCTTTGGTTTAAACTGGCAGTGGCAGCAAGTTGCAGCTGTTTGTCTCGGACTGATATAAAATTCCTGTGTTCGAAATTAAAGAACTATATAGCTGTCCCTATTTATTATAAAAATAATATATCATTCCCAATGAAAACAGGTCTCGTAAGCCATTCTAGAAGTTAGAATCTCGAACAAATACATCACTGTTATTGAATTTAATTGACAATTGCAAAGTACAATTTATATTGTTAGTTCCATTCAAAAGCCGAATATGTTTCTAACAGTTAACATTAAAATATAAAAATATATATACAATAGTTTCTTAATATAGTAATTTTAGTCAAATGCGTTTTTGTTTATAATTACAGGCTACAGCGATAGACATTGAATAACAGGCTAGCCTTGATATAGCTCAGTGCAAATTAAATATACAACAATCAAAAACAGATAGGAGTCTACTGTAGTTAGAGACAATAAGGCAAATCGTTAAATAAACTTCCATTGGTAGACTGATACACAATGTGAGAGTATGGTTCCAAACACTGACTGAACAACAATTCAACAAAGATTGGATTGATACAGTATAAAATATTTTAGCTCGAGGCAATTCAGGACCGGACAAAATGCAAAACATTTTGGCACAATACTCAGTAATTAAGTAAATGCTGGAAAAACAAGGGCTGCATGTATCAGTATAGATAATATTGATCGCATTGTGTGTTGCAAAAACCGGAAGCATCAGTACCTTTCGACGTTCGTTCATTGGCTGACTAATTTAGGAACCAATGCGATAGCCAATCAGAGCAAAGAAGTCTGTCTCGCATCAGCAGAATTTACATCGGCTTTACCTGTCATATTTAACAATATTTATCTTTGATGTCGCTATGGCAACATCAGCAGGCTGCCAGACTCGTTACCAGTTCATTGCATCACACATCGATCAGCGCGCCAATAGCCGTTTCACTGCCCTCTATATAAGAGCCCTGGTTCAAAGCAATGAGGGTTGAGAGCTTCAAAGCTATTTATCGGATTATTAAGTTACAGTGAGCGGCCATTTAAAACCTGCATTGATCGATATTGCATCTTCTGTCAAAAGAATGGGGTTGCCAGTTGATCCAAATTTCACAAAGGATGACCATGAGAAAAGTATGGAACGTTGATTAAATATCCATGATATTCAAATCAGCAACCTGTTTACCATGAAAACGGAGAATAACTTTGTGCAGTCACCGCCATTCGGATTATACGACATATTCAATCATTTGATTTCACAACTCTGCAGAATACGATAAACAAGTCGTATGCTGATTACAGATTGTTTGTGAATGGTTACGTTGACACTTTGAAAACAGTTAAATTGGAAGATTGTGGAGTACATGTGCGTTGAAATGCATGAAATCAACAACTGACGAAGGCAAGAAGTTTTACTAAAGCCATGAACAACTGTCTTCATAACCAACATTTACAACATATTGTACTTTATTACACACCTGTATACTGTGATGTTTCTCTGTAGTGATCAACGAAGAACATCCAACTGGAGAAGCGAATGGAGAAGGGTCTATATTCAGTTCATTGATGTTCGAATCATCACCAGTACAGATTACTGATAGCAGTGCTTTCATTTACATCAATCGCGTTGATTTTTCGTCGCTCAAACTTAGCAAACTCTCGGCCATAGATAATTCTTCCAATAACCATGCTATATTTGATGACAAATCAAGAAGGGCCTCCACAACTTCCTTCTCGAAAAAGCATGTTGTTTTCTTTTGGTAGGGCTACGCCGCTTCCTTTAAGATTGTTTATCCTCGAAACAGAAGTACAAAACACAAACTGTTTTAAATATAAAGTTTGAACACATGTGCGGTCGACGTTGAAGTTTTATATTCGCTTTTAAATTACACCAAATATATTTTATTCATATTGCCTTTTCATTGCTCGCGACAGCGGACACTGGATCTGGGTTTTCCTTCGTTGGTCCATTTTTACCAATAAAATGTAAACTACAAACATAGCTGTCTTTTGAACAAACGAATTCGTCACCTCAATGACACGCTATATAATATTATATTGTGTGCTTGACCCATAGTCCAAACTTTTCTGGGTTTTTTACATTTTTTACCACCACCATGCAAGTGGTGAATTATTTGTACTGATGAAGATCTACAAAACAAAAACATCATAGAAAGAAGATATCAATTCCCAAAGCTTATACTCAGTGTGTATATAGTTACTGTGAGGACAAAGAATACAAAATATTCCAGGAATCAATGTGCCATGCTTTTGGTGTAGCAACCTTAGCGCAATCACCCTTCTGCATCTTCTTGCTGTCAGGAACATAATTTCCGAGCAGGTAAGGAAGATAACCGCTAGATCAGAAGTTGTTGTTGACCTTGTTCAAATTCGACTTTACCACCAACTCTTTAAGCAAAGGGAATGGATTCAAGAAGTCATGCTAGGGTTTTAAGAAGTCTCTTAAGACCAGACGATGAGATCTAAACATTGCATATGAAACAGGATAAATTTAGTGAATGGGAGAGTTAAGTTATCTGGAAAAGAAAAAGCAGAAAAACGAGCACTTATAACTGCATGTAAAGTAGCGTCAATTTATGTAACATCTTCTATGCCAATCATATATGATCAGTACGCAGCTAAAATAATCACGTTTGGTAAAAAAGTCATCACTATTTGTGGCGCGTTCTCTATAAAATGAATTCGTAGTTGATATCATATAAATTGATTGTGTTTAATTTCTATAATCAAACGTATGACTGAAAAACAAGATCACTAACTGCTATCTTACCCAAACGTATGACTGAAATACAAGATCACTAGCTGCTATCTTACCTTTTGACATTAGATTTTAAAATACTTGAAAATACGTTAGTGATTACATAAGGAATACTACTACGTGAATGTACAGTGATAAATGCTAAATTCTACATCAGATTTCAGTCTACATTCTTTAGTAAAGCTCGTACATTCCCCATTTCAAACCTAGTATTTAAGAAAATACAAATAAGACGAAATATAAATTGAAAGTAATTGTTTCAAAGAGTTTTGGGGACCCAATGCATGCATTTACATGGTCAGGAATCGACCTGAATTTCTATCTCCATGCAACATGGTTAATTGTTATACTACTGTGATAATATACTCTCCAAGTAGGTCGTTTTTGGATGCCCAGAGTTGTGCCATCCATCACAAGCTTTCTAGGAATTTTTCCACATATTTTGCAAAAAATATAAATCTTCAAATTCAATATCAAGCAATCTAAATAAGAGAGCATTATAGAAAATCGACCATCATATACACAAAGAAACACGTAAAAATAGTTAAAGAAATAAAGTCCGAGCGAAATTATGCAATAAGTTTCGTATTTAGCTGGCATCATAATAGAGTATAGCTTACCACCAGTAAATCAATCCTGTGTACTTCCACTACTTCACATGTTATTAATTGAGCTCTATAGGCCGAAGAATTCTTTAGAAAATTATGAACAGCTGCAACATTTCCGCTCTGGCTGTGAAGGAGTTACCTTTCAATACACAAATGTACAAACTCCCCACTGACCATTGACTGGTTTTACAGCTATCCATTGAATTCCAGCGCAAACGGCACTGAACAAGTCCTATATAAATGGTAAGGAAATATGACACATTTACTGGCAATACATAAAATGGGATAGATTATATATAGGCGTATTAGTGTATAAACACATTTTGCAGTTACTTAAAGAAATTACCTCTTGAGGTTGCATTTGGTTATAAGAATGCTCGTTGGAAACTGCCTGGATGATCGATGTTTCTTTTTTACCTTATAGCATAACAAATAAGACAATGTTAAAACTTGGTGAAAATACTGCTATAATTCTATGGGATCAAAATTCCACATGAGCTTCGATGTGAATGTCTTTTGTCTAAAGATAAGTAGTCAAATTGCTACTACCAAACAAGGTACCTTCCCTCGAACAGTCAAGGTTCTTGTGCAATTATTCAAGCAGTTTGATCCTTAAGACCTGCATCATATCGTCATCAATATTGTAAGTAGACAAATGGAATTTCAACATACACCTTCATTTAGGTGTGATTTTCTATTTTTGTACTGAAACAAGGTGCGCACACGAAATTAAAACACTGCGAATTTATCACATTTAGGGTGTGCAGACTGACTGAAAATCAGTACCACACAAATTTTTATACAAGTAAGGTATTTAAGCGTTTCATTCCTTGTCTACAAAGGTGTTTTCTTTTTAAAGATATTTAAACACAGTTTAAAATTATTACATAATTATTTGAAGTGGTGCATGTTTGCCAATGCAAGAACATATTTGAGGGTGCGGTGGTTGCCCTGTTTTTCTTCTATAGTGTCCGCAACAGTTTTTAAAAAAATAGAACAACACATACTTTCCATGAAAATGTCTTGAGCATCTATACCAAACGTTTTATCATACACATCCAGAAACCTTTCCATTGCTGATATGTGTAAGCAACTTGGGTATGGTATAGCTGAACAAAAAAGTTAGAGCATAAATTTACACCCAAGAATATAAGTGTGTTTAAGAATTGTTAAAATGTGAGTAGCCTGCTTTAGAAGAAGCTAACAACATAAATGCAACAGTGGGATGAAAGAGGATAGCATACTGCATTTAATTTTTGGACATGTAATCCAAACAAGAACTGCAAATTTGACATTCCTGTAGGTAGTAATGAACGTTAACCTCAAGATGAAGATAACTGCAAGATTAGGGATTTTAAGAGTTAAAATCATGCTTGTAAAGAAAATTTATCAGTGAGATATTTTGTTCCAAACATTCCTCCTGCAGGCTGCAGGCATACAAGAACATTTCAGACGCTGGTAAAAACTCTATACCTTTGTCAAGATTGGACTGGATACGGTCATTTGGGGCCTGAACAAACTGCATTCGGCTTTGATCGACATTCGGCTACCTCAAAATGCTGTTACCTTCAGTGCTGTTGGTATCACCCTTTATAGAATCTTCAGGCCCATGTTGTGAAGATCCCATATAGGATGAAATCCAAGGTAGTGAAGATTTTCAAATAAGTCACCTCAAGTTCAGTGAAGCACAAACCACTAATATTGCATTATTATATCTCACATACCACAATTGTTCTTTTATTCACATTATAATAGTGCAGAGCAAATGATTGCTGAACAAGCGAAATATGACTCTAAATAAATAAAAATTGAAACTGAGCCCAAATTGAAAACTTGTTTCAAACATATTACAAAACATTATATACACACTACACACAATTATGTCATAATATATTATGTGGATCTTTTTAAATACTGACCAAGTTCATTCAAGTAATTTAACATTCAATTTTAGTTGCCACTTTACAAAATACAACGACTTTTGATACCCCTCAAATTTTACCTGAAAATGTCAAAATATCATCAATTCTTTTTTTACCAAATGAGTAAATAAAATGCAAAATTTAATGAAGTCACATCTAATGTATCTAATATAAATAAATATATTATCAAAACGGAAAATGCCAGATTTAACTGAAATTGCTAGTATGATTCCTCTGCAGCAATATGTTCATCAGTTAATGAGATATCCCCAAAATCATGCAAAATAAATACTTTGAGGTTACACTGGGTTTGGTGGATAATCCAAGTGAGTAGTTATATACACAATTTTAAGACCTAACCAGGAACGGTTTCGCCACCGTTCCTGGTACCGTTCTTGGTTAGGTCTTAAAGTTGTGTATATATCTACTCACTTGGATTATCCACCAAACCCAGTATTCTAGTTCAACCATGTGAAGTGCAAAAAAAATATCTTTGAAGTTTACCTTATCACAACTCGCACACCAGATAACCTATATATACAGAACTTACATTTACAACTCAGCAACTGGCCTCTGTAGCTCAGTTGGTTAGAGCGCTGCACCGGAATTGCAGGGCCGTGGGTTCAATTCCTGCCAGAGGACCTAGTGTTGCATTTTTTGCAACCGTTCCTGGTTAGGTCTTAAAATTGTGTATATATCTACTCACTTGGATTATCTACCAAACCCAGTATTCTAGTTCAACCAAGTGAAGTGCAAAAAAAATCTTTGAAGTTTACCTTATCACAACTCGCACACCTGATAACCTATATATACAGAACTTATGGTTACAGCTCAGCAACTGGCCTCTGTAGCTCAGTTGGTTAGAGCGCTGCACCGGAATCGCAGGGCCATGGGTTCAATTCCTGCCAGAGGACCAAGTGTTATATTTTTAAATTTGT
This sequence comes from Trachythela sp. YZ-2020, assembly GCA_016169945.1. NCBI lineage: Eukaryota > Metazoa > Cnidaria > Anthozoa > Malacalcyonacea > Clavulariidae > Trachythela > Trachythela sp. YZ-2020. Next base: position 565,513 of record JADLSH010000393.1, on the reverse strand, counting down.
CTCAATAAAGCAAACTGCATAGCGTATTACTGAGTACAAATCAGGGCGCTTATAAGAATGGGCGGTGAAACGCCAGCGAACGAGCTGAAACATGTGTGATGCACCGCAACCCCCCGCGTAGATTCGAAGGACGCCGATCATTTGTTTTCAAAATGGCGGGCTGCTTGAGCGAAGACGAAGAATTACAGCAAATTATAAGCTTAGACGACACTGATCTTGATACAAATACAAATTCTTCTTTACCAGTAGTTGGAACAACTACTGGTTTTACTGTAAATGATCTAATCGCTGTTCTCGACAGAGTTTCTTCGAGCAAAATCAAATGTGAAGCTGAGCTTGCAAACACGATTCTGGCAAATACGCGCGAAAAGAAGTGTTTGAACCCGTTATGCTGTTTTGTATCTTCGCTTGTTGATGCATTTCGTGAATGCAGTGATCGCATTAAAAAGGTAAAAAATAATAGTATCCGTGTTATTAAGTTGGAGAGAGAGTTTTCAACGCTCAGACATGCTAAAGGGTCGAAGTTATTTGTCGAGTGGAATAAACTCATGGCTGCAAGCAGTGTTTGTCAGGACGAAGGCTCGACCAAGTCTGAAGTTTATGTAGTTTATCAACATGTCCTTCAGTATTTCTGGAGCTTTGTGGCATTAAAAAGTAATCCATGTTCGGAAACTGGATCTGAGATTGTCACGGTGAGCGACGATGTACAAAAGGACGAAGCAGAATATGAGGCAATCCGTCATCATGCTGGCTGGGCTGTAAAAAGAGCACGCGACCAAATTCTTTCTGCATCAACAGGCATATCAATAAGAAAATCGAAGAATGACACTGGTGTAAAGAAGACCGTGTCAAAGCAATGTTTACTTACAATCTTGTGTAGGCTTGGGACTGATCAACGTCAAGATTCAGGACAATTTCTTTTTATAATAAACAATGCTGTACTGGATTTTTTTATTGTTTTGCACAAAATGGTACAGGATTTTTTCAAAGGTGGGATAGATAGTAACACTGTTGTCCAGTGTTTGAAGTGTCTATCAGAGAGCAAAGCTTTACGTGGTGAGTGGATGAAAGTTGTTGGTACCTTATCAGGCGATGAGGAAATAGCAGCAAGTGTCATCCTTCTACAAAGAGTGACCACCATGTTTATAAAGTCCAAGCAACAAATAATCAGAGAACAACTTCATCTGAAACCCCAAAAACAAAGCAAGAGCTTACGACAGACATTATCTGCTGGAAAAAAGTAGTGCAAACGTCCCACAAACCCCAGGGTGCATTCAAAGTACTGTATATAGACCTCTTGCTGTTGACCTTAAAATGAGCTCATGCGTTACATCTGGAGGACACTGAAAAGCGCCACTACTCATTAGAGGATATAATGACATCCAGTTGTTTTCATTATTTGGAATTTTATGCTATGGGTCAGTAGGACCAGGGCGCTTATATGAATTCTTACCGAGAGGAGCTGTTCAAAATTATGCAACCATTGGTCTCAAGGACAAGTAAAAATATACACCTCAGAGGTAAGTTGATTTTTGATAAATACAGTTTACTTTTAAATAATGATGACCCTCTGGATTAATTACTTAGAATAGTTACAACTTACAATTATTTTACTGTTTTATTCTATAATTCAATGAACCACTCAACCAAATCATAAATACTATTTGCATTTCCTCTTTTTGGTAGATTATTATCACCATCAAAATATGTCAATGTTTCCTGTAGCTCATAAACGTTTGTCTGTTTATTCCCAAGTGCTTTGGCTGTCTGCACACAGCTGTATCCATTTATATTGTAAGAATATACGTATGCTGTCATGTTTTGGGTGCCACCGCACATTTGCCTTTGGGATGAAAAAAACGATTCCACAAAGTCTTGATTCAGTTTCACTGGCATGACAAACAAGTTACCAAACTCACTAACAAACTCTTCATTTTCCATAAACTTCACCAGCCTCTTGAATGCATCTATCGTACCCTATTTAAATGAAAAATTATTTGAAAGTTTTACGTAATTTTTTCATAACAATTTTGAACTTTAGAAGTTAGGGTTCCTATTCTATGCTTATAGATGCCCCGGTTACATGAGCACATGACACATGAGCAGATAAGCAAGTTAACCCATTAAGCACCAGCGCTCTCCCCTTGACGAGTAAAATATCTGGTGTTAGACAGAGTAAAATACAAAAGTAGGGTGCATCAGGGCACATTGCTGCATAATGGGTTAATTATTACTGCAAATGTCTCACCATCAAATCAAACATTGTTTGCCAAGATATAAAGTGTTTAGCCTGTTCAGCTTTTAGCTTGAAAACTTTTTCCAGGCTGTGTTTCCAATTGTTGAAGTAAGTAACTACATCATCTAGAATTTGGAGTTTCTCCTTGTCTTTTCCAGGATGTAATGGATCAGCACTGTTAAAAATGCTCCAAAATTTATCACAAATTGAAATGTATTCTTGTGTAGCTCTTGTGTTTTCGTCATCACACATTCTCATTTCACCAGCCACTTTCTTTGATAGTGTTTGAACAGCTAATTTTACACGCATTTTACTTAGACTGTCTATATTAATGTGTGAACTTCGAAGATCTGTGACATAAAGGTTCCTTAGTTGTTCTCTCTTGTATACATTACGCACATGTTCCCATAGTAAATAGTTATTGTTGTTCATCATTTTCCGTGTAAATCGTTTATGATTCTCTTTAAAGCCACTATTAAACAAATTATTCTGAAGTTTTTACATTAGGTGTGGTGGGTCAGACATATAAAAAATGGGATACTTTGAGAAGGGATTTATTCCTTCAGAGTGAAATTTATTGCTGGTGTTCATAGTGTAGAACGTTCTGTTTGACGATGCTCCATCACAACATACAAGAAGTACCTCAAATCCATAACCATGTAACAAGCTAACTCCGAGCCAGAATATTCTGTTGAGCTGAACTGCACTTGCACCTTGTGTTATAAAATAAGCACATGGAAAGTCAAATTTTAAAAAAGACTTCTGTAAAAATTGTAGAACATGTGTTGCCAGCCTATCAATTGGTTGGCTTTCCATATTTTCCTCAAATGCTTCTGTAAATCCGATAAGTTCCCATGAACTTGTGTCAAAAACCAGTCCTTCTTTGATTTTCACTTCATCAAAGAATAGACCTCCTAATTTGCCATGTTTTGGTGGTTTCATTTTATCATATTTACATTGCATATGCTCAATGGTTTCTGAATGCCATCCAGATTTCGGGGTGTTGAAGTTTTTATAGTCTGATAAAGTCCTACCACTTGGCAATTTCAGGGCCCCAGATGCCCGAATCCTTCATACAAAGAGTGTGATTTACAGTACATTTTTAAGCACCACTGTATAACCAATGGGTGCCATCTCATCTGTTTGGCCGGTGTGTTCAAAGCAATTGCTTGATCCTTCAGCAGAACCTCCATTAGTTCATCTTTGACATATCCAGTATGATCTCTTAAATGATTATGGAGTAATTTTAATTTTTTAAACTGTTTATTACATTCTTCCCATTGACATGTATACTGCCTTTCTGCTGGGGCAACTGCAACAGTGTTCAGTTTCTCAACATGTTGTTTGCTGTGATTAAAAAGGAAATCGACATTTTCAAATCTTTTGCACTCTTTCCATTTACATATGGGATTTTTCAGATGAGTTTTAGTTTCCAAAATTCCATTGTACATCTTCTTAAACATTTCTTGCAGATCATTATCTGTTTTAGGTCCAACTGAGGTCATTTTATTCCTGTATTCCTCTAACCGTTGGCACTTTTGTCTCCAGAATTTCATCTCCTTAACTGAGTTTCTTGCATAGTTTAGGAGGTCTTCTTGCGTTAAGTAATCTAATCGCACCTTTTTTGAGCTCTTTACTTGGTCTTTACTTTCTCTTGACAGCATTGTCCTTAGATAGTGATTTGTGCTTTTGCATGCTTCACAAGTGTCAGGTGATCTGATCACGTTACTATTCACAAGAAATATTATGCATTTTGTTGATCTAATTACTTTTTGTTTATCTTTAGACACCATGATATCAACATATGCTGCTGGACTACCGTCCTTGGTGTTAAATATTGGTCGTTGTTCCATTATATCACTGTCATCTATAAACGACTTGTACTTTTCAAGATTACAACCTTGACACGATTTCATACTTCCAATGGTATTCAGGAACTCTTCAAGATCTGCGTAAGTTCGCAAGGTATTTGGAATATTTAACCAATTCAGTTCTAGATCCCGTTTTTTCCGTCAAAATATATCTGCCAAGTTCCATCAGATTGAAACTGTATTTCTCGTTCAGCATAACCAGGGCACTTACCAAACAGATAGAAATGGAGGGTTTTCTTGTCAACATTAAAATATTTTTTCCACTTGGTAGTAAGTGAGGGTAAAATATCCAATTCAAAGTCTTCATTGATGCTGTTAATGTCAAACTTCTTTTTTTCACGTTCACCATTATTTGAAGACAATTTCTGTGATGTGCAATGGAATGTCAATTGTTGCAGAGTAGAATTGATTGTTACATCGTCCAGTTCAAAACCTTGTAATGCTTGTTCTAAAAATTGCTTGTTATGTTTTGTGAATGATATGACATTTGCTTGATAATAGTTCCAATTGCATACTCCATTTGTTTTCCCGAAACCCTTTAAAGTATTTGTACGGACGCGATGAAAATAGTTCCTAATGCTGTGGTTATTGTATTTCACGCCAGTGACTTCGAAGATTACTCGGCTTATTTCGTTATATTTATTAGGAGCAAAATTTTTTAAAAAGGTTTGATTTGGGAACACAAGTGTCATCAGTGAATACAGTAGTAATTCATCTTCTCTCAGTTGACAATTATTTGCAAATTGTACAGGGGTACTGAAAGCTGCGTCAAAACCAGAAGTTGTGGGACACGTAGAGTATAATGATTGTGCCCTGATGTTACTGAGACCTGTCGTACTTGCATTTGAAGGTGTAGAACATGAAGGCGTAGAACATGAAGGAGTGGAACATGAAGCCGTGGAACATGAAGCCGTAGAACATGAAGGAGTGGAATAGGAAGCCGTGGAACATGAAGGCGTAGAACATGAAGGCGTGGAACATGAAGGCGTGGAACATGAAGCCGTGGAATATGAAGGCGTGGAATATGAAGGCGTGTAATATGAAGGCGTGTAATATGAAGGCGTGGAACATGAAGGCGTGGGACATGAAGGCGTGGAACATGAAGGCGTAGAACAGGACGGCGTGGAACATGAAGAAGTTTCACAAGAGTCTCTTGCAGGTCGAGGTGGAGTATCAAAATTAGCTGGCCGCTTGCTTATCTCACTCGGTGGTGAAAGGGCTCTTTTTGCGCTGTTTGACATGGTTCTAATAGAATAACAATAGAAGTTATTCATTATCTTCACAGGGTAATATAGGTTATGTGTACATCTTTGGTAAGACATATCAGCTATTATACGCAAATGTATGTATAATACGAAAAACGTAACAAGAAACAACTATTACTGAACCGTTTCAAGTACACTTGCGCAAACTATGGACCGCCCTTATAAAAGAACATAATTATATAGAGAATAATACATGGTGCGCGGAAATACCAGATGTATTTCGAGTGTTGAACATGATATCTCACGAGTGAGCGCAGCGAACGATAACATGAGATAACATGATAAGATAACATGTTCAACACGAGAAATAAATCTGGTATTTCCAAGCACCCATGTATTTTTCTGTTTATTATATAAAGGACAGTCTTTGAAAAGCGATAATTTTTACAGAAAATTGATAATTGAAAAGCGACAATTTTCACATGTGAGATTATCAGTTTTATCAGTTTTATCGGTGCTCGAAATCTCTATAAAGCACGTGTACTTTATACGTATAATAAAGTTGTTTAAAATATGTTTTCAGTAATAGGTTTAATATTTGAAATGCTAGTAACCCTGCGCTTAAGAGCTGAGTGGCTAGTAGCCTGCGTGGCCGGCCCTCGTTGGAGGAAAGAAGAACAGGGAATGAGGGCCTGCAAGAAAACCCAGCTTTCATGACTAAACGCTGTTCAATTTTTGAACGTAGAATTTGATTGGTCAACACCAAGAATTAATTGACATGTTTACGCACACAGAAATATATTATTACATTTCTTCGTCTTGATTGACATGTTTATGCACAAGCGAATACATTTCCTTCGGTTTGGGGTTTCCCCTATAGTCCAGCTGCATTTGTATTGGTCAATTTTAATGAGCCTTTATTAGGGCGTTTAGTCATGAAAGCTGGGTTTTCTTGCAGGCCCTCATTCCCTGTTCTTTTTTTCAACGAGGGCCGGCCATGCAGTCTAAGTGGCTAGTAGTAATTAATACTAATTATAATGTAAAATAGTTATAATATAATTTCGTAAACAACATTGTTTATTTACCTTTTAATTGAATTTTAAATAATTATTTTTATCCAGACCAGTCGTTGTAAATGTCTATGAGTTTTTATCAATTTTTGTAAGAATTCTCTGTAAGTGTTTGGATTTTCCCACCATTTATCATCTTTGTTTTTACTCGTCCCAGTCCCCTGGATATCTAAAAGAGTCTGAAGGTTGTTTTGTATTTTTTGGTTGTCGATTTCGAGAGAAAATTGTGGAAAAAGTTCAAAAAAATTATGCGACCATACTTCTGTAAAATGGATCCTATTGAACAAGGCAGTAATTCTCTGAAGTTGCTAGCTTTATAGGCTACGGAAATGTTCTCAAATTTTATGGAAAGTTTTGCATTCTGAAATATCGAAGCCGTTTGTTGTGACGCGGTCAAATAATCTTGCAAGTAAGTTGGCATTGTTTTGTTTTTCCATTTACAACTAAATATATACATGATGTAAGAAAAAAATATCATATTTTCATATTGAGAACGAAAACTGAGAAATTATTGTGTGTTGACGGTGATTTTTATAGATATTTCAAAACCTTACAGCCGTCAAAATAATTATGATGCAAAAGATTTAATATGTCCACTTCAACCAAAAATTGCAAAAAAAGTTCAAAAAACTACGTGGTGAAATTTGGTAATAATGTGTGTCAACATACTGTACACCAAACCTCTAAGTATCTAGCTTTATGGAGTTTTTCTCGCTTAAAAAATCAAAATAGGTGTCATCTCTGTTAAATCGAACAAAACAGACGTCCCCGTCTTCCTTTTTAATTTTAAAAATTTGGTCGGTTAACTTTATCCGATGCTGTTATACAGAGCAATACTAATGGATAGACATCTAAACTACACATAAAACAGCTTATGGTAGATATTGCGTTGGTAATTGCAAATTTTGAGCATTTTTAATCGAGCTCGTTTAAAAAATAAAAATATTGTTTACTTCGAGAATTCAGTTGCCGACTGCGCTAGGCCCAGTCCTAAAGCGCATCACACATGTTTCAGCTCGTTCGCTGGCGTTTCACCGCCCATTATATAAGCGCCCTGGTACAAATATATACACAATTTAATTGTGGACAGTGGTGACCTTTCGCACATTTATACACTCTTCGAACTAATCAATTCACAATAATAATACTAATTATAGGAAATTTTGCTTATTTTAGAGCCATTAGTTTGCCACAGTGGCCAGTTTCAATTCAGTTCCTTCGATCTTTGCCTTTGGACAACAAATTTCAAAGTGGCAATTTTCACAGTATATAAGTGGAAATTTTGTTAACTGTAGACAAATTTGATTATATACATGAATATTTATAGTAGTATATTAAAATCTATATCATCTAAGAGTAAAAGTATATAAAAAGTTATAAAAAACAAACTTGAAAATTGTAGTGTTCATGTCATGTCAATTGTTATGTTATCAGTGGTCTAAAGATAGAAATGCATGTTAGAGTCCAACTGGCTGATGTCCCAGATCAGCAGACCTACACACCCATAATCAGATAATGGATGCGATTTACGTATATCCTGTGAGTTGTCATATACAATATATATATATATCCATGTATCATAGTTATTAGATTAGATGTACTTATGTATCTGTGAATGAAAATACATATTGACTGTGTACGACTCTGTGTTAGTCTGTTCTGAATAGTAGAACGTTCGTGAGTGATAAACTCAAAAAAAATGTTCAGTTTTTAAAATATGGTTTCGCTAAGACTATTCCAATCCTTACAGGCATGGTACGCTAGTCTTTGTTTGCCCCAGTTTCTTTTGACTCTTGGCAGATGCAAATTGTTTTTGGATCGAGTATTGTGTTCATGTATTCCCGAGATTCGAGTCAAATCCATGTCAGAAACAGTCATGCCATTTACACATTTGAAAATATAAAGGCACCTGTGATGTCTTTGCTGGAAAAGATCCCTCCATCCTAGAGTTTTTAAAGCTTCGGTGGCAGACAAAAGATTACCTTGGCTTTGCAGATTTTGCATCGGTGTACAGTTATTTTTATCCCCCATACAAGGTCTCCATAGTTAAACAGCGGTTGAATCAAACTATTGTAATAGAGGACCCTTGCATAGCATGGAAGGAGATGCTTAATTCGCTTTAGCAGATCCAAACGCTTATTAACTTTAGCACAAAGGTGGTCTATATGCACTGTCCATGCCATATTTGCTGTAAAGATGACTCCAAGGTGTGTGTACTGTTGAACTGTTTCTATTTCTTCATCATATACCTTAAAGTGCTTATAAACCCAAAATGGGTTTTTATTGATTCGGATAATGCATGAAAAGTTAGTTAGTAAGTTCTAGATTAGTTTTTGGCTTAGACTTTTATTTTCGGAGATATAAAGGCTCAAACAGGCAAATTTTGGCATTTTCTGAAAAAAAAGTAGCGCGACCAAAATATCACCAAGGGGCCTGGATCCCAGGAACCCAACTTTGATAAACAACTAAGAAATATATGGCAAAGATATCGATGTATTGTGTTTTTTTGCATATTTTGTCTAAACGATGTTTCGTTTGTGCGTGATATTATACAGAAAGTACCAACAGTAATATATCTAGCTATCTGACACCTTTTTTGGATGATAAATCACCTACTGCGGCTTTCAACCGATAGAAAAGAGGACACCGAAACTCATCGATCTGAGACATTTGGTGGCAAATACAGGCCATAGTTATCGACTTATAAACAAAGACAAATGTACCCAGTTGTCCCAACATAGAACAGGAATCAACATACAGGTAAGCTGTGATTTTAACAAATGCAATGATGTCTATTCGCGCGTATGAACTTTGGATATTTAACGTTTAATCATGCCACCTAAATGTGCATATTATTTGCTTAGTATACAACGGTGTTTGTTGGCACACAAATCGATTGAAGTGCTTCTACCTCTGAGAGATTACATACTGCTGTTATAGAATAATATATCATATATGTTTCAATGTGAAAATTATCACAACTTTAATGCCTTTATGGTATTTAACTAATATAAATTAATAGGCCATCCTACTTTATATGTGGACTTTCAGTGTCTTGTATTATCCTACAGACCTACACATGTGGTCAATGTCAAATGTTTTATATGACAGTGAGATACTGATGCTATATGTTTGATTGATACATGTATTTGGCACAAAGTTGATCACCAAGTGCTGCACTGTCCCACTAGTGGAACCACCTTAACCTGAGTATCAGGCATTTCTGCGGTTAGGCCTTGGTTTGTTAGCCACCTATGTTGAAGAACCTTAGGGAGGCTAAGAAAAAATTCCCTGAATAGAGATATACACTTCAAAATTGTATAGCCCATTAAACTATTTGTTTGTCATTTCATCTAGATTATCAGTGAAGTAAACTGGAACCATCAGTGAAAGAAATAACATTTTTAATTAAATATTTATTAAACATCTTTATCAATATATGTTGTATTGTGACTCTACTGTGTCTTGGGGGGCAAGTGCACTTTTAATAGCTCAGCCCCTTGATTGGATCGATTGGCTTAACCCATTAATTGGCAAATTTTACTCATCAGTGGTAGAGTACTGCCAATTAATGGGTTTAAATCGCTTGATTGATGGCTAAACCTTAGCTGCTGGGTAATGGGTTAAGAAAAGAGCCCAGACTCTATGGGAGGAACCTGGAAGGAGAGATTCCACTTATAAAATGTGCAAGGACATCTGGTAGGGGAGGGGGTCAACATCCATTTCCTTCCATGGAGAGGTCATTTTCTAAAACATTCTCAAAAGATGAATATTATTCTAAGCCTATTTATGTGGCAATTAATGTTTAGTGTTGTCACAATAATTCCATATATCTATATATCCAGTTTATGATATCTGTGTATTGATCATCTTTCATTTACATGGACAAATATGACAATCTGTCAACCAATCTTCCTATGAAAGGTTCTGTGAGAATATACATGGGGGCCAATTTCATTAGATTGTGGGTTGGCCAGTTGCAGTTACCCAGTTATTATTCTTGAAAATGTCCAAATTTTGGGTAAATTTGGATGTAAAATTTGTAGGGAAACAAGCTTCCTTGCTAAAGTGAGAACCAACTTTAAAGCAGGTGTAGAAATCAGAAATGAAATGCAACCGATTCCCATGTCCATGAAGGCATGAAGACTATACAATGCAGTAAAAGGTTTAAGTTCCATTCCAACAAACGTTTAACCCTTGCATTCGTTCATTTATTTCTTCTTTCTTTATTTGATACTATACGAAATAATTTTATAAGCAATTGGTTCGCCAGAAGAGGCATCTATGTCCCAGAATTTATAGACATAAGTTACTGCAAGTGTCATGGTCGTCTCCACGATCGACTTTGAAATCGCATTTAAATCCATTCCTTCATCTATATTCCACGATTGACGATGCAAACCACTAGAAGGGTTACTTTACACACTCAAAAATGTGTTTGAGTTAAAAAATGTGTTTTTTTCCTCAAGAAATAGCCGACTTTTCAAGATGATTTATCCAAATGTAATAGTTTTTATAGTAAAATTAAATACACACGTTCCTGGGACCCAGTCCCCCGGAAGACGCTACTTTTTTTCCAAAATAGCGACTTTGAGCCTTTATATCTCCGAAACTAAAGGTCTAAGCCAAAAACTAATCTAGAACTTATTAACTAACTTTTTATGTTCTATCAGAATCAGTAAAAACCCATTTTGGGTTTATAAGCACTTTAACAGAGGCTGAGATCAAGTTTCTGAATTTTTTTCCACTTACATTAACCATAGCTCTGGTTTTCTTTATATTTAGTGTTAATTTATGTGCCTTTAACCAGTCACCAATTTTCAGAAGATCAGCATTAAGCTTTTCCTCTAATGGAAGTGGAGTAGTGATATAATATGGTATCATCGGCATATAAGGAGATATTTGAGTGTTCCAGTACGTTGGCTAATTCATTTGTATATATTATAAACAGTAACGGTCCAAGGATACTGCCTTGTGGAACACCAATTTTACATGTGAGAGGATCAGACAGTTCAGAGTCGCAAGAAGTTTGCATTTGTCGATGGCTTAAATAAGATTTAAACCATGACAAATCATCGCAACCTACTCCAAGCTTATGGTTAACTGCATCGAACGCCTTGATAGGTCTAAAAATACAGTTCCACACAAATGACCATTTTCCATTGAACTCAGAATATCGTCTGTAAAGCTACAATCTTTGCCATAATACTTTGGGACAATATAGCTTCTGTGAAGAAATATAGTTATTGTAACATTTTTTAACGTAATTACTCCCTCCCCCCACCCGTTTCAATGTTGCGCTCATGTCAGGAGATGTCTTGTTTGCGATCTATTACTTTTTTGTGATACCAACATTGAACGGGGGAGGCGGGGGAAACTGGACATAAGATGTGTGATGGAATTTCAATATTTGTCCCATAGTTTCTGGCAAAGATTGTCTGAGGTTTGCACACTTATATACATAGTGATGTCAAATAATTTTCTTAGTCAGTTTATTTCACTTAAAAAGTATATTTATTAGTTTAGAAACTAAGAACAGGTATTTTTTTCCTTTCAGAGGAGCTTGTGTGGTCTATATGTAGGTCATTTTTCGGGGAGGGTGTATATTTCTTATAGTATTTTTCCTTGTGAGTAAAACTGCTCTGTAAACTGTGAACTTAATCACATTTTGGACACGTTTATAAGAGATGGATTACAATTGTTTGCGCAAAATGTGGAACTTCATGAAAAACGTTATTGTGCTAGAGAAGGATACGCCGTTTTTCGCGACTATTGACGCCTTAGTGAATGGGGCAAGTGTGGATCGGGTCAACACTGAAATGATGGATGTCCGATGGCGTATGTTCAAATTACATCGTCAAATACCAAAAGGTGAGCAAAAACAAATCGAACCTTGTGGTCCTTGTTTTGCGAAGCTTATTTTTAAAAATGCCGAACATTAGCAAACAATAATATGCTGACAGGATAAGATAATTAGCGATTATCATATACTTGTCTGTCAACGAACAATTTACTGAACGGTGCTCACTCGGCTCACACACATATCTCAGTATCAAATAGAGCTTTTTCTTAGGTTTTTAAGCAGATACATGTAATATTTGCTAATTTCTAGAACACAATGTGTATAAAGATAATGTTATAGTAAAAATATTTTAGTATAGTTGAAATATATAGGAAATAATGCTCTCTTTTGAACGGTTCTCACCACAAAACAGTAAAGGAACTTGATATCTGAATTCTTACTTTATAACGGAAGCGAGAATCGTTGCTCAAAAATCATCTCTCGCATGCTTATATCGTCATCAAAAGTTATAAAATCGTGCAGGCATATCTGATATGCATGATGTCAGTCCTCCATAGCGACCCTGTTAAATATAAGTTGCTAAGAAGTAATTTACAGCATATAAGGCTTAAATATTTAGGTGAGATTCGTGGTGAGAACCGTCTCGTAGTGAGCTCAATGTCAATGTCACATGTTTAATCAACAAACCAGTATTTTGTTCTGTAGCCCTTTCCAGCAATCACTGCGCCGATGCGTCTAGGAATACTTAATAGTAAATTATTGACAATCTACAGAAGTATCTAGCAATGTTTTGGAAACTTTATCATTGAACTCTGTCCATGTTTCATGATTGATTCCCTGTGTGTCGAACCTGCATCTGTAAATTGCTCTTAACTATGTGGAAAACATTTTTGACCGGATTGAGGTCAGTTAATGAATAAATCACGTAGAGTTACTGCGTACATGACTGGTCTGTGACCGTTAAATTACTTTTATGGATTATGGCGATGCGTTTACAGACAATCTTTGCCATAATACTTTGGGACAATCTAGCTTCCATGAAGAAATATAGTTATTGTAACATTTTTTAACGTAATTACTCCCCCCTCCCTCCCCCCACCCGTTTCAATGTTGCGCTCATGTCAGGAGATGTCTCGTTTGCGATCTATTACTTTTTTGTGATACCAACATTGAACGGGGGAGGTGGGGGGAACTGGACATAAGATGTGTGATGGAATTTCAATATTTGTCCCATAGTTTCTGGCAAAGATTGTAGATAGAGCAGTATCGGTACCACACTTAGAACAAAAACCAAATTGACGTTTTGTCAATAAAGTATCCTATTTAACATACAGTGCATAAGAGTAGAACAATATTTTAGAACAAAGTCATTTGCACTAAATTACAGTACAATACACAATACAGTATATCTGTACGTAGTGCGTACGGATAGTGCGTGCGGTGGACTGTTGGTGTAAAACTACCTGAAAAATACAATGAAAACTTCAACGTTTCGAGTGAAGGCCCTTCGTCTGGAAGTTAGTAGGCTAGTAACTTCCAGACGAAGGGCCTTGGCTCGAAACGTTGAAGTTCTCATTGTATTTTTCAGGTAGTTTTACACAACAGTCAACTGCCGTATTTGCTATACTTACACCAGTTATAGTAAATATATGAAAATATTATTTAATGTTTACAGTATATAAAAGTAATTATTGATCTTATTAAATAATTTCATTATTTCATTAACTACTGTACTATAGGTGCTAAAATTATAGGTTTTAAAAATCCTTCATCGATAATGTTAGATGTATCTTGTAGACAGTCCACAGTTGAACACTTCATATGCGGCATCTCTCAAAATTGTAATGTAGGGCTTTTAACATGTCCTTTATAGCTTGAAAACAACAGCTGCATAACTAATCACTTTAAGCACTGAGATACTTAATTCAACACATTGTAGCTTTATGCCTTTTCCATTCATTTAATTTCCATATTGGTGGTCAATGATGTAAAAAGCAGTTGATACATTGGTGGGATGTCTTCCAGGTCACCTTTTCTCACCTCTCCATGCTTGGCATAAAATGCAGCAAAATCAGCCAAGTTCGGCTATCATTACTTTCAGCAGCAGTTTTGCCCATGGGAGCAGGAAAATTTTCAAGATGGTGGCAATTAGGAGTGTAATGCAAAACCTATTTGCGCAGATTTTTCATCTTGTGTGTAAGAGAATGTTATCGATAATCACGAAAAAAAATTTGTACTGATTGACCAAGGACGTTTAGTGTGGAAATTACCTTTTAATAGAACACATGAATGGCAAAGGCAAACTGCAAATATGTACTGCAAGATATATATGGACAACAAATATGTAGTGTACAAAATATATTATATAAAGATAATGTGAACGTTATTGTATTTAATCTTAACCATAGTTCCAACTTTGAACTCTCTAGTTGTTATTTTAACTAAAGTCTTAAAGATGGTCTACAGTCCGTTCTGCGCATGCGCAGAGTTTGTTTATTTTCGGGGACTCCTGCTGTTTCTCTCCCCAGTCTTATTCCTGTTCCATGCTCGCGTTATTTATATTACATCTTCTCCGAAACGATGAGCGAGCCAAAATCTTCTTCATCTAATTATTTATTCTTCGACTTTGGGCAGTAATATTGAGAAAAAAGCGAGCAGGAAAGAATATTACGCCAAAAGGAATGCTTCTAGCGTATCTTTGTTTGAGAATTTACCAGATAGAGGGAAATCAAGGCAAACCATGCCTTGAATTCATACGCAGGTGTTGCCGAAATGCTGCTTGATCACTTCGATGCTACGGAATCCACACTGGTTTGTGATAAGAATTTTGCTTATACATAACAAGTGTTGAGTTTTGACATTTAAAAGCTATTACATTAATTGTTATTTACACGGGTATTGCATCTTTTCAGCGACGTGGAAACCCAGGATGTTTTTCAAATTACTAACAAATGGCTAAATATTCCCCACCACATCAGCCCATAGGATTTGTAACATTTTCATGATCTAACTGTACATTTTCTATGATGCAGTTCACCCTCAAACAAGATTTAGCCACCGATGAAGAGTGTTGTATTTAATATGTCAACACAATATTAAAACTGTGATCAAAGCAATTCCCCAGCTTACACACTGATAGCTATTTCATATATTATTCATTCACTCGCACACCAGTAATGAAATGTTTCTAACATGGTGTAGATAATGATGTCTGCTGTGTGATTACTGTATGCCAATGCATCTTCATCATTTTAACTTACAAGTGTCTTCATTTCAGATCTTTATATCCTCTTGAAGAGAGGACATTGACTGCTAGTAGTGGAAGTGAAAGTGATCAAGATGCAGACAGAACAATGATGGCAAACACACTTTCCAACAAAAGGTAAAATTGCTTTGTAATTTATGCATGGTCAATTCTTGCTGTTACCATCATCACGGCAAATCATATTCCAGGGCCCGGGAATTGGTTTGATGATTTTGTTCTGGGGGTTTAGGCCGGGAATGTGCGAGATCTGGGGTCTGGTGAATAGCCACATAGGATCGCAGACTCTGGGGATGAGATTAACTAGTCTCTAGTCCGGTGCACACGTTATTTGCAGTGACAGGCAAAACCCCATCAAATGTTGGATATATAGCCAAAAGATTGTTGACAATAGAAGAAGGGCTGCTGAGAAAGCAAAACAAAGAAGCACCTTGATTTTCTGTTGAAAGTATCTGTTTTTTTATGTTAAAGTCCTTGTATTAGTTTTTCACCTTTGCCCGGGGGTTGAGAATTGTTAATTTTCAAATACCTGGGGGCTGTAAATTTGCAGTGAGCTTTAAAAAATGTACAAATCCTTGGGGTGTTGCCCAGAGGAGGATGGTAACAGCAAGAATTGATCCATGCATTAATGGTGAATGAATAAAAAGCAGTTTTATTAGAGACTTGGGTCTATCCATTCAATATACAAAGTTTAAAAAATTATGATTTATGTGTATTAATAGTACGAACCTCTATAAACCACACTCACAGTAGTTTGGTGTTATATTGCTAACATGTGCATGCAAACCATGGTGAAATAGCTGCACAATGCTGTACTGTAGAAACTTGGTATGCATATTTTTGCAGTTGCCAGAAAAGACTAAAACTCCATTTGAAAATGTATTTAGTTGTGAATGGATATACAAAAACATATCTGTTTGAGGAATCCACCTGACAAATCAGTTTCAGTTATGAGTTTATCATCAGTGAATCTAATTTATTTCGTGTTCTCCTTTCATATATCTTGTATCGGGAATTTGAGTACATTTCTTGAATGGCAGAATTCCAGTTAACCCATTTTCTCAGTTTGCTTGATCATGCGGTACAGTAAGTACAGATATTAATTAAGTACTATGTAATGGATCAATATTTTCACAAACGTACAGTCGAGCATACGCTGGGGGGGAGGAGGGGGTTATACCAATGTATGCTTTTTAAAATGTCAATAATGGCTTTGAATGCAGATTACATTTGAATGCAGATTACTATATTTGGCAAGAAAATTATTCTTCAAAAAATAAAACTGGACATTATTGTTTGCTAGTGTTTAGCAGAGTCTCTGGTCAACTTTGTTATGGCATAAAATCTAGTTTGTATACAATATACATAATTATGCTAATATTTGGCCGTGATCATAATTTAAGAGTACGCTCTGAGAAGGAGGTAGGGGGTTGAAAAGGGGAGAGTACGCTCTGCATGCTTATGAAAATGTTGATAATTGCGGATGACCCTTAGAATAAAATTATAATTTTACAACCATGGAGGCAGATAACCTGTGTACATTCCATTAGGAGAAGGGTAACGATTACATATGGCAACTACGCAGCAACTTGGGACAACTCTTCGGTTTCGCTTTGCTAAATGTCCATGCTACCATAATACATATTGCCTATATGCTGCATGGTGAAAATTTTCATTGTTTCTGTTGTTATTTAGGACCAGAACATCTTCTCTGTACCTCATGGCAATATCCAAAATATTTCCATCAAGGACAATTTGTTGTAAAAGTGGTGTTCTTGAAATGCACAGTTTTCTTGTTCTGGCACAGCATTTATTCTCCTCCTGAGTAGGTATTGCTATACAGTGACCACAGTTGCACCACTGGGGAGTATTATCATGATCAGGGTTTGGTTCCGGAGCTCCATTTCCTCCTGCCAGTTCTCCATTTACTATATCAGCAAAGGTGGCTGGCTGTCTACGTAGTAATTCCAAGGCCAACCTACGTAAGACAAGAACATTCATATCCTCCACTAGGTTCTGAAAAGTCGATATGGGTATCATTGGTAAATCAATCACAAATACGTGAAATATGAACTCTGGCATTAGAAAGGGACAAAGGGTAAAAGAATGAAGTAGGGCAAATTGTACCTTAAAGTGCTTATAAACCCAAAATGGGTTTTTACTGATAGAACATAACAAGTTAGTTAATAAGTTCTAGATTAGTTTTTGGCTTAGACTTTTAGTTTCGGAGATATAAAGGTTCAAAGTCGCTATTTTGGAAAAAAAGTAGCGTCTTCCGGGGGACTGGGTCCCAGGAACGTGTGTATTTAATTTTACTATAAAACCTATTACATTTGGATAAATCATCTTGAAAAGTCGGCTATTTCTTGAGGAAAAAAACACATTTTTGAACTCAAACACATTTTTGAGTGTGTAAAGTAACCCTTCTAGTGGCTTGCATCGTCAATTGTGGAATATAGATGAAGGAATGGATTTAAATGCGATTTCAAAGTCGATCGTGGAGACGACCATGACACTTGCAGTAACTTATGTCTATAAATTCTGGGACATAGATGCCTCTTCTGGCGAACCAATTGCTTATAAAATTATTTCGTATAGTATCAAATAAAGAAAGAAGAAATAAATGAACGAATGCAAGGGTTAAAAGTTTGTTGGAATGGAACTTAAACCTTTTACTGCATTGTTATTCATTGTATAGTCTACATGCCTTCATGGACATGGGAATCGGTTGCATTTCATTTCTGATTTCTACACCTGCTTTAAAGTTGGTTCTCACTTTAGCAAGGAAGCTTGTTTCCCTACAAATTTTACATCCAAATTTACCCAAAATTTGGACATTTTCAAGAATAATAACTGGTTAACTGCAACTGGCCAACCCACAATCTAATGAAATTGGCCCCCATGTATATTCTCACAGAACCTTTCATAGGAAGATTGGTTGACAGATTGTCATCTTTGTCCATGTAAATGAAAGATGATCAATACACAGATATCATAAACTGGATATATAGATATGGAATTATTGTAACACTAAACATTAATTGCCACATAAATAGGCTTAGAATAATATTCATCTTTTGAGAATGTTTTAGTGGGGAAACATATCTAATTTAATAAATAAGCCATAAGGCCAGTATGTGATCTGTAAAACATCATACTTTCTATTACAGTAGCTTTGCCTGTGTGGGCAGAGCAAACATGCTTCAACTTTCACATTAGATGTCTTGTGTGAGAGTGATGTTTGCTTTACTCACAGTGTACACACATCCAACTTTCTTGGCATGCCCACATAGCTGATTTAAGTGACTCAGAAAGGTGCTTCTCTGTGCAAGTAAAATGACTTTCTCTCCATGGAGGGAAATGGATGTTGACCCCCTCCCCTACCAGATGTCCTTGCACATTTTATAAGTGGAATCTCTCCTTCCAGATGGGTAAAATTCCTCCATAGTGGGAGTCTGGCTCTTTCTAGGTAACCCATTACCCAAAAAGCAGCTAAGGTTTAGCCGATCCAATCAAGCGCAGTTAACCCATTAATTGGCAGTACTCTACCACTGATGAGTAAAATTTGCCAATTAATGGGTTAAGCCAATCGATCCAATCAAGGGGCTGAGCTATTAAAAGTGCACTTGCCCCCAAGACACAGTAGAGTCACAATACAACATATATTGATAAAGATGTTTAATAAATATTTAATTAAAGATGTTAATTCATCTTTCACTGATGGTTCCAGTTTACTTCACTGATAATCTAGATGAAATGACAAACAAATAGTTTAATGGGCTATACAATTTTGAAGTGTATATCTCTATTCAGGGAATTTTTTCTTAGCCTCCCTAAGGTTCTTCAACATAGGTGGCTAACAAACCAAGGCCTAACCGCAGAAATGCCTGATACTCAGGTTAAGGTGGTTCCACTAGTGGGACAGTGCAGCACTTGGTGATCAACTTTGTGCCAAATACATGTATCAATCAAACATATAGCATCAGTATCTCACTGTCATATAAAACATTTGACATTGACCACATCTGTAGGATAATACCGGGTGGCGCAAAAAAAAGTACAACTGTTTGATTACTTGTAACTCAGAAACCATAAGCAGTAGAACCATAAATCGAGTTTCATTGCATCCAGCGATATCTAACTTAAATTTTGGTATATTTGACAGGCATATTCGTCCAAGATTAACTGAGATATAAGAGTTTAAACTTTTGTTAACAATTTTGAAATGGTCACAAATTAGCTAAAAATTAGCATATTTTAAAAATATTAATACAACATTAACGACATATATTGCACCAAGAGATGCACCGTCAAATACTCCATGTTCGGATCGTGTAAAATAAACGTCTATTCGTTAGGAAATGCATGTCCCCGAGCAAGAATGCAGCGTCTTGCCCGTGAAATCATAGAATCAAATGCATCTTGAATCATCTGCTGCTCCAGGTTTCGGCATGCTGCAACAATTGCTTCACGAAGCTCTCCCAAATTGGTTGGTTGCTCATTATGTGGCACATCCCAAATTTTATGTTTTAGGTAGCCCCAAAGAAAAAAATCGCATACTGTTAGGTCTGGAGAACGAGGTGGCCAAGGCCAATCGCCCCCGTTTACTCATCACTCGCCCAGGAAATTGGCCTCTAAGGTATCGCATTGTTGCATGGCTGGTATGACAAGACGCACCGTCTTGCTGCCACCACATGTCATGCCTATTGATATTTTGGGTGCGAAAGTCTCGCTGTATAACGTTATACCGTATGATGCGCAAGTACTCTCTGGTATCGAGGTTTCTTTCAACAAAATGCGGACCTAAGACATTGCCTGCTTTGGTTAAACCAACCCACACCATGATTTGGTTTGAACCTTGAAGAAATTCCACATAATGATCAGGCGGGTGCCCATTGCCATAAGCCGCATACATTCTTGTGTTCCTTGTGTTTACTTCAGAATTTAAGCTGAACACTGCTTCATCTGATACTATTAAGTGATCAAGAAAATCTGGTCTCCCTTCTACGGTATTTACAAGTCGGTGGCAAAAAGCTAATCGTTGTGCTGGATCGCCTTCACACAGCTTTTGCCTGCGTATCAGTACGTATGGATGAAATTTAATATCCAGTTTAACAATTCGCTGGAATGTGCGACAGCTCAAGCCCAAACCATTTCGCCTTGATGATCTTTGGCCATTTTCTAATAGTGATTGTCGAACTAATTCTATGTTTGCTGCCGTTCTTGCAGTTCTTCGTCGACCACTTCTTCCTTGGTTAAGATTGAGACATGTTCCCTCTCGCACAAACTTTTGAAAGGTTCTTAGCACTGTTCGTACAGTAGGGGCAGGGACGTTACCCCAACGACCGGCCCATCGCCGTCTAACTTCTTGAGCATTATTTACCCTTCCATATTCCAAAGAAACCCAAACTCTTTGGTCCTTCGTTAAACGAGGCATAATTATTACTTAGAAGCACACGAGGCGACATTCGCATTTTAGAATTCAGTTAATTCCCTTGGGACGTCGAATTAAAATTTAGAAGGAAACTTTTAATCAACCTTGCCTTGCAGCTTAATTTTTCTGTTGCCGAACAGCAAACAAAAACGAGAAAGCATCTCTGTTACAAGGAAGATGCAATTTGCACTTCAACTACGTTTGTTAAAAAACCCTTTAAAATTATAATGGTGATGCGGTTATAAAATCAGTTTAATAGGCCGTTTTTAGCTAATTTGTGACCGTTTCAAATTTGCTAACAAAAGTTTAAACACTCATATCTCAGTCAATCTTGGACGAAAATGCCTGTCGAATATACCAAAATTTACCGATTTTGGGTTCTACTGCTTATGGTCTTTGAGCTATATGTAATCAAACAGTTATACTTTTTTTTGCGCCACCCGGTACAAGACACTGAAAGTCCACATATAAAGTAGGTTGAAATCTAAAAGTAGAATGGCCTATTAATTTATATTAGTTAAATACCATAAAGGCATTAAAGTTGTGATAATTTTCACATTGAAACATATATGATATATTATTCTATAACAGCAGTATGTAATCTCTCAGAGGTAGAAGCACTTCAATCGATTTGTGTGCCAACAAACACCGTTGTACACCGTTGTATACTAAGCAAATAATATGCACATTTAGGTGGCATGATTCAACGTTAAATATCCAAAGTTCATACGCGCGAATAGACATCATTGCAATTTGTTAAAATCACAGCTTACCTGTATGTTGATTCCTGTCCTATATTTGTCTTTGTTTATAGGTCGATAACTATGGCCTGTATTTGCCACCAAATGTCTCAGATCGATGAGTTTCGGTGTCCTCTTTTCTATCGGTTTAAAGCCGCAGTAGGTGATTTATCATCCACAAAAGGTGTCAGATAGCTAGATATATTACTGTTGGTACTTTCTGTGTAATATCACGCACAAACGAAACGTCGTTTAGACAAAATATGCAAAAAAACCACAAGATATCAATATCTTCGCCATATATTTCTTAGTTGTTTATCAAAGTTGGGTTCCTGGGATCCAGGCCCCTTGGTGATATTTTGGTCGCGCTACTTTTTTTCAGAAAATGCCAAAATTTGCCTGTTTGAGCCTTTATATCTCCGAAACTAAAAGTCTAAGCCAAAAACTAATCTAGAACTTACTAACTAACTTTTCATGCCTTATCCGAATCAATAAAAACCCATTTTGGGTTTATAAGCACGTTAATAGGTTAAGAACATTAGCAGATAGTTAACTAATTAATTCACAAGATACTTCTTGCTGAGTAAAATTGTCTGGCATTAATTAGAGCAAACAAAAACAGTTCACCTCCTTGCAGCTTAATGGGTTATTAACCAAATAGGGTAATATGTACCCGAGTTTGTTATCCTACTCTGTCTAACGCCAGACAATTTTACTCATCAAGGGGAGATTCTTGCACCTTAATGGGTGAATATACCACAATGATGGGTGAATATACCACAATGATGGTTGAAATACACTGTACATTTTAGGGGTTGATCAATATGAACAGATATATGGTATAGGGAGATTGTTAATAATGGTATTTGTTTGCATGCCAATATTTGTAATAAAAAGTCTTTGCTTCATAGAACACAACCAATTGTTGTTATCAGTTAATATGAAATAGAAAATTAAGATGTGGACTGTTTATTGAATATCAGTTATAGTAAAATATTCTAGGATAGCATGCATTGCACATTTTCGATTCTGACCAGGTAATACTGTGTATTTTCAATATTCTAAACCATGTTTAGCTACTGTTACTGTCATCAAATTATAACCCTGATTTAAGCCAGGTAAAAGGACAAAAATTGATAAATTCAAGTTTAGAAAAGATATGCATGCAAACACTTGAAATTTGCTGTGTGTGCCTACATTTGGTGTATGCATACATACAGTATATATAGGCTGCATATATGAACCGGAGTCAAATTAAAATTTTGAAAGCAAATAATAATGAGGTTGATAGAAAATGTAATATCATAGCAAATATAGTCCTTCGTGTAAGGCCTGTCCTATTGAAGAAAACTTAATGCAAGATCAGTAGACATGAATTTGACATGAAAGGTTTGTCTTGCACTCGAGTTTACATATGTAATCAATAAAGCACAAAGAAAGTCCTGCCTGTTTTATATTCATGCGCCAAATTTTCATTAATAGAGGAAAAAATGTAAAAGTTCTTACCGTATTGTCTCTATCGCTCTCTTGGGCCCTTCTGTTGTTCATACAAGTAGAACCACAGTCTTCGCCATGACACATACTCGAACAAAACGTATTCAAGCTTCGGCATGAAGCGTTTCTTTTAAACAACGGCAGCGGCATTTGCATACAGTTAAATTATCTACATTAGGCAATGGCGCGGCTTGTTCTGTCTGCTTTACTTCTAATTCTTCAAGCGTCAAGAACTCCTCGCTTGCGTCATCGGCAATGATGGATTGACAGTGAAATTTGATCTTGCGAAATGTTGTCTAATGCCAATACTTCATGTTATTCCAGTAATATGGCTGATACACCAAGTCAAACATGCAGTCAAAAGTGGTGTATTTAGAGGAAGTTATTTAAGACTGCGAGTATGTGACAGGCAGGTTCCTGGCAAATTGTTTGAAGTTAATGTTGATTTGTAAATGAATAAACTATTTTATTGACAGGCTGTTTAGCAACACATAAAATAACACAAACAGGAGAAAAAACTTTTGAATGTGATGATTGCAAAGATGTTTCCATGTTTAAAATGATATAAAAAGACACACACACAGGAGAAAAAGCTTATGAATGTTCTTGTACAAAAATTATTAAACCAAACAATTCATTGCAGCACTCACTTGTAGTTGATAGATAGATAGATAGAAAATTTTATTTTGACACGCTAACTATGTCAATTAAGAATAAGGGCGTGTGTTCTAAAGTTATTATAGAAATAATGTAACTGTTCCAATTGACAAAATTGACAATATAGACAACTAACAAAACATATAGTTAACTATTTACAATAAAGGATTTATATATATAAATATATTATTTAGCAACATGAGCAGCAATTTTTCTTTCAAATAGAGACTGGGACCCAATCCCTCTGATTTCTTTATGGACTGAGTTCCATATTTTTGCCCCATCAAACTGGAAACTCTTTTTCATGCTATTTGTGCGAGGCTGTGGCAAAACGAGTGTTGTTTCATTGTCACATAGACAGTAATGTGTATTCTCATTCTTGTAGCTAAAAAGGTCTGTTAGGCTTTTTGGCCCGGACTTTTGAACATTAATTTTGCCTTGGCTTTGGTTCTCTGTACTTTTAGTGTCTCCCACCCAACCTAACGAATTTAATGCAATTTGAGCATTAACTTCATTTCCCATGTCCATAATAATTCGAGCGCATCTATTTTGGAGCTTTTGTAATCGTTTTGATTGAGTTTCACCAAAAATGTCCCACACTTCACAACAATAAGTAAAGTATGGTTGTACAATTGCATTAAATATAGAAACAAGTGTATCACGGTCAACAAATTATTTTAGTTTTCTAATAACAGAAATGCCTGATGTGATTTTCTTACAGATACTCTCAGTGTTGCTTTTCCAAGATAGATGCTGATCAACTATTACTCATAGTGTCTTATATTCCTGCACTTGTTTAATTGGTTTGTTTTCAATCATTATGTTTAAATGTGAATCTGAAACAGTATGCACTAGAGATCTTGTTCCAATAAGCATAAATTCAGTTTTAGCAATGTTTAGGCTCAGTTTGTTTGCATTTAGCCACATTCTGAGGTTTTTCAAATCAGAGTTCATTGCATTTTCAACATCATTTATTGATCCACCAGAAGCAGTTAGGTTTGTGTCATCTGCAAAAAGTCTTGGCTTTGTCCTATTTAGGCATTCAGATAAATCATTTATGTATATTAGGAAAAATAAAGGACCTAAAATGGAGCTTTGAAGAACACCATATTTAACTTTGTGTTCAGTTGACCGCTGGGTTCATCCAAATTGCTTGCCAAGTTTGGTCCAACATTTGCAAAGAATTCATTTAATCCTTCTGCAATGTCTGTAGGATTTGTTAATTTAGATTCATTGATAATTAGTTCATTTAAAATTGTGGGTTTCTTTCCCTTTCCAATCAAACTATTTATAGTTTTCCAAGCCTGTTTTGGTTTGCACTTTTGGTTAGCAATCTTTTTAGAATAATAGTCTGTTTTGGCTTTTCTTATTTCGGTATTTGTTTGATTTCTGGCTCTTTTATAATTGAGCCAATCAGATTCTTGTTTTGTAATAATTGCTTTTCTTTTCAATTTATCTCTTTCGGTTATGAGCATTTTAATTTTGCTTGTAATCCAAGGGACATTTTTTTATTTTACCTTTTTGTTTTGAAGTGGTGCATGCTTATCCAGGACCTCTAAAAATATTTTTTTCCACATCTCCCACATACTATTTGGATTATCAGGAAAATAATAGATATGATCCCAGGGCTGATTCTGCAAATCCTTAAGAAATTTTTGATCATTGAATTTCTTCATGTTTCTAATTTCAACAATATTTTCATGACGTTTTACCGAAAAATTGATTTTTCTTATTGCGAAAATCATACTATGATCACTAATTCCAGTATGTATTACCCCAGAGTCAGAAATGTTCTCTTGATGTTATGCGCGTAGCTTCGTCAATCATTTGTGACAATTGATATAGTTCATATATGGATTTGAGTTTTTTAGTTAATTGGTCTGGATTTGTTTTAAGTAAATCACAGTTTAAATCACCAAGAATGTGAATTTCTTTGTTTTCATCATCTATTTTTTTCACAAGATTTTCTAAATCGACAAAAAATTCGGATGACGAATTTGGAGATCCATAAGCTGTTACTACGACAAATGGCTGACTTTGAGGCTTAATGATTTCAATACAAACAGCCTCAAGATTATTAGGCACTAGATCATGCCTAATACGATAATTAATGGAGCTACGCAAATACATACAAACACCACCTCCATTTCTTGATCTATCTTTTCGAATAATATCATATCCATCAATATACATTTGATTATCTGATATTGATGAATCAAGCCTTGTTTCATTCATGCGATTAAATCGATGAATTTGTTTGACAAGGAAAAGCAAATTTCATCATATCGTTTTGGCAAGCTAACAATATTTAAAAAGGCCATTTTAAAGCCTCTTTCATTAGGAATAGAATTAATTTCATTGAAAAAATTGCTGCTCATGTTTTGGGCTAGAGAGCAACTATCAATAGTATTTATTTCTTCATTGATCAGGTGATCTGACCATTCCTTCATTCGATGGCCCAGTGCAAGCCGAAAAAAAGGCTTATTTTTGCCATGCAGCTTTGAAGAATGATCAACAGCATTGCAACTAATTTGAACTAACTTTAAGTAAGAGCAAAATTGCTTGCCCAACAATTTGTCTCCATTTCTGTTCAAATGGAGGTTGGATCTATTGAGATGGGATTGATCTATCTCACTGTTGTCTAAAAATGCTACTTCATACCTCTGACACAAGTTGAGTAATAGGTTGTTTGTTTCTTGAACTTTTTGGTGGGATACTTACTATCATAACTTTTTACCACACTTGACACCGCGACATCACTTGAATGGACTTTTACCACTTGTATGAGACTTTCGATACGTTGAGCAACTTGTTGTGGACTTTCGTTTACTAAGTTATTGGTCCCGCATGGATAATTACTGCTTCATAATTTTGACGATCTTCTGACCAATGTTCCTTGATCTTTTCTTCAAGATGCTGTATTCTTGCTCCACTATAAGAGTGACACCGGGTCGATTCAGTTTTGGCCACTCTGGATATTTTTAAATTGTCAATGTTCTTAACCATGGAGTCGCCAATGATGGGTACTTTTTTCTGTTCTGATGGTGACTGTTTATTTGTGGGACCTTCACTATGACTAGCAACACTTGACATATTTTGCTTTGTTTTTCGGGATTTTTTTGACAAGTTTGGATGTCTGCGTATTACGGTATTCGTTAATCTGCCCTTGAAAGCCACTGTCTGAGCCACTGTCTGAAGTATTGTCAGGTATGTTGTCATCTTCAACAGTCAACTCATCAAAACGATTAGAAATGGAGGGCCCCTGTACTGGAGAGTCAGAAACTGGCATGTGGTTATAATGGTTTGAAGATTTCCCTTTATCCAGATATTCTGTTTCATGTCAAATGCCTTTTGGATTAGTTCATTGTCAAGCGTCACCTGCTCTAGGGTCACTTTCATGTTATCAAGTTCACTATCCAATTTCCTGTTTTTGCTTATAAGCATTTCGATAACGCCATCTTCGCCTTCGATTAATTGGTATCTATTTCTCTCACTTTCGAGTTCGTTTTGCTTCATTTCAACTACGTTATAAAGCGACAATAATGTATCTAGCTTAAGTTTAATTTCATCCAATTCTTCTCTGTGTTTTTTTGGCAATTATTGCAATTCGATGACATGTCGGATTGATTTACAGTCTCGTCGTTGGCATTCTCAAATTCAACCGCAATATGTTCGTTATCATTCTCTCCGCTATCCTCGTTAGTATGTCAGTTACAATGACAATTTTCTTCTTGGTAGGGCCATACCATTTGAACACGAAGGTAGGATTTGTGAACAATTTCACATCTCCACCTGGTGACGACCATTTTCCGTCTAGCTGAAGGTCATCCTGAACAAATTGCTTTAACTCGTCTAAATTTCCATCCCAGACAAATTTGTTGCTGTTAAAATGTAACCTTGAGGTTACCAGAGATTTTTGTGTGTTCTCTTCGCTGATAGAATCAGAAAAACTTTGTAAAATTTGTGAATTTGAAGAGCTACATGAATCAAGTGCTACTGCCATGTTGACACTTGACACCTCGACAAGGTTGTCAAGCATTTGAGCTAGGTAATTTCAAAGTAAGCTTGTAAATATTCCCACACAATCCCGACTTTACTTATCTAAGTAATTCTGAGCATTTCAAGTGTCCAATTTCTGATGTGGAAATTAAATACAGCATATCACCGTTCATATTACATTATGTTTGCCAGGACTTTTTTGGCACGTTTTGTATATTTACCCCTGATTTGAATAAAAATAAACACAATTAACAACTGATAAACGTACCTTTCCATAAAGTAAGTCCAATTTTCTTCTTGTGGCTTAAATTGCATTGACTTTCTTCTTATTTGCGATGCCGAACAAAGCCAAACATTGTTTCATATTATGACGCAACCTTGCGAGCATCTGAATTGCGAATTGTCGAATTTTATAGTCGGCCGGCCAAGATATCAAAAAGTGCCTCTAAAAAGTTTGATGGCAACTTCGTGTTAGAAGCTGGCAACAAACATATTCATGCTCAGATAGATGTAGAGAAAAAGGTTTGAGTTGTTGGCAAGCCGAAAAATGAATTTTTAAGTGAAAAATCGAGAGTTTTTAGGCCACCTTCCCGCAACGTTGCAGCAACTAAACTTCAAACGATTGGCGAAAACAATCCAAAACAATCCTCCGTCCGATTAAGTTATGGCGACTCCAACAGGTTATGGGCCCAGGGCGAGAAACTTATTAGATGGAGACGAAAGGAAATACAAACTATGGGAAGCGAAATTCATAGGTTATCTCCACAGTTGAAATCTACTGTGGAAAGCAAAGAGCCAGATGAGACAAAAAATGCCGATGTTTATGCTGAACTTATTCAAGTATTGGGCGATCGGTCACTCGCTCTAGTCATGAGAGATGCAAAAGACGACGGCAAGAAGGCCATTGGCATACTCAGGGAACATTACATGTCGAGCGGTAAACCGAAAGTGATCTCGCTTTATACCGAACTAACCACGCTGAGCAAAGGCGAAGCTGAGAGTGACTGACTATTTACTAAGAGCCGAGTCGGCCACAGCCGCATTAACGAATGCCGGGGAAACAGTTGGCGATGCTCTTTTAGACTTCAAGGCGTTTAATACAGTCATCACACAAACAGACAAGCAACCATCATATAGCGAATTTAAAGTTGCACTTGCGGGCGTTTGAAGAAAACGAGAAACCAACATCGAGGGACAACGTTATGAAGACGGGTTTTTATAACGTGAAGATCAAGTGCTATGCATGCAAGTTACCAGGACACAAGGCAGACCAATGCACAAGATCCAAGAAATGGTGTCACAATTGTAGGACGAGGACTCACAATGCAAAGGAATGCCGAAAGAAGAACCTCGACCAAGAAACGGACAGGAACTCCGTGAAGACTGTTAAAGATCGGGAATACTCTTTTGTATTTAGAGTTAGTGATGTACCTGCAGACAACGACCACGATGTAGACCACTTGATGGCAAGTTTACTTGTAGATTGTGGCACTACGACCCACATAGTGAACGATAAAGGCAAGTTTACAAATTGATGAAAATTTTAATCCAGAAGTGCATTTTATCGAGTTAGCAGATGGTACTAGGCTTAATAACATAGCTTTAAATAGAGGAGATGCAAAGGTACAACCATATGATAGAGTAGGTAATCAACATAATGTAACCTTACAAAATGCATTATATATACCTTCATTTAACCACAGTTAATGAAATAAGATGGTTTGGCTAGCCGGCAAACTTCAAAAGGATTCCGCAGGGGCGGCGAATTATGTTGAGGATCAAAGAAAAACGTGTCACGTGCCGAGTTTAGTGCATGGCTTGTATCAAATTCATAAGGGATTATATTACATTGTCACTGTTTGTCGTCTTCTTTCGCGAAATAACTGCGCTTAAGAAACTCAGCTGTCCGTTAAACTTATAAATAACAAAGTTAGAACTATGGACGACGATTTGGAGTCAATTGTATCGATTCCCGAACAATCGGACGACGAAAATGTTTCGAGCAACGTTGGCCAGGAGTGGGCGTTTGTTCAAGACGAAGAAATCGATGAGGATATTTTGCCATTTAACTTCGATATTTCCCTGTCTGTAGTCGAAGAAAACGGAGACGACATGGAAGAAGAAATTGCAGACGCTGTAAGTGAAATATCCGGCAAAGTCCTTTATATACTTGCGATAGCTGTGAGAAGGTTTGCAAGTCGAAAGGTGGCTTGACAAGACATGTAAACGCTAAACATGGGAACAAAAACAACAAAGGGAATGGCAACATTTCTTTATCAATGGCTGCCCTGACAAAGGATGAACTGTCCTCAATCGTGGATAAAGTAAAGGCCAACATAACGGAAGATGGTTTCTGGGACAGCGAAATGATTGCAAATATGGCAAGTATAACATCAAACGATTTGCTATACAGTCATATACTGCCAATTTATCAACAACTTTGTCAAAGCTGAAACCAAGATACATTTGTAATGGATTTTTATGAACTTATTCCAAAATCGTGTGATCTTTTGAAACATGAAAACCAACAATTATGCAGTCTCATTATGATTTCTATACCAGACCATTTAGTATCCTTGTTCAAGAGTGGTGTTAATACTGTGGTTATTACTAGTCAGCAAGAGCCCAGTGGCAGTGAGAGTGGTGTCAGTGCTGGTGTTTCTACAGAACTCAGTGAACATGAACGTGGACCATTATCATATATAGCAGGGTATGTGTTGTCGAAACTAAATAAAAAGTCTGCAAATAGAACAAATGAAGAGCTTCAAGCAATTGTACAGCACATGATCTGCCCTAGTTTGGAAAACACATACATCGAAGCACGCAGCCGTGGCGGCCTGGTTACACCATGTCATGACTTGGTTCAAATATTGGAGGTTGTGGAGTTTATATTCCGGGATTTTATTGGAAAACAGACCACTGTTGTAAGGAATATTCCTTGTGACCAATTATGCAATGATGCACTTGACTCGCCATTGCTTAAATCACTGTGGGAAAATATTACCCAGGACTGCAGTCAAGAAATCACAAAACAAACAAGAAAACTTTGCCTGGAAAACATAGTTAAGCTATACTTAAGGGTTCGTAGCTTCTCATATGCGAAGGACAAAATAAGCAACTTTAAAATTCAGCAAAAGGCGAAAAAAAGCAAAAGTCTGAGAAAAGAACTAAAAAGGCAAAGTGAGGTCAAAAAGTGACATTGTGCATGCATGTAATGTTTTAGTGTTTTCACTTATGATAAATAAATTCGATATATATATATATTGCATGCCATACAAAGTTAACAATTTATATGCCTTTTTTTAATGTCCATTAAATAAATATATTTTCCATACTATGTCTATGAATACCAGATTAAAAAAAGAAACTACAAAACTACTCTTATAACTACAAAGAATATTATTGATCATACAAACAAGGTTTTAAGTATAATAGTACATTTAAGTCATTTAACACTTCAATACTAAATACTATTCAATACTAGAATATGTTATACTTTATAGTGCATAAACAGCTAGTTGAATATAATAGACTGTAAATATCATAAATAGCCAATAATATATTGTATATATCATAGGCGGATTTTCAGATTTTGCTCTGGGGGGGGTGCCGAAAATTTAGGGGGGGGGGGGTGCCAAAAATTTAGGGGGAGAGGTGAGCGACAGGGTGCGTAGCGCCGCCGAGCAAGCTGCAGCAGGGGTCTGGGATCAAATATGTCAATGGGGGTAAATTTTTGGTCTTATTTAGTTCAAAATCCTTGTTTTTAGTCCTACTTAGTTCAAAATCTTTATTTCAATCACACTACTGTCATTTATCCCAATGAGCATTTAAATTTTTTTGTGGGGGTGCAAATTTCGCTAGGTGGGGTGGGAAACCTTTTTGCGGGGTGCAAAATATTTTTGGGGTGCACACCCCCCCAGAAAATCCGGCTATGGTATATATACCATTGTCACAATTGTTCTAAGTGTATGACATATTGAGTTCCAAATTAATATATGATCACAAACACAAGCAAATTTCAAGTATTTGAATACCAAACCTAAACTTACTCATACACAGGAAAACACTAGTATAACAACATTTTCCAAATGCTATTTATAATCATCTATTAATTAATAGGGGGTATTGTTAAAAATATTATATGAAGAAAGAAAATGACTGTTTGCCCGCCCCATGTCAGGGCTCATCAGCATGCCTAGGAAACACATATCACCATACATAACATGGAAAACTTGTGATTCCGACATGGACAGCCTGTGAAGGCTGAAAAGAGCAACTAGTTTTAAGGCGCTAGCACTCGCTTGCACACCTTTGCACACAGCCAAAGGAGTTTGGTTAGAAAAGGGTGACTATATTTGGGACACTTCATGGACATGCAATTGCTCAATTTGCACATCATCCCAGTCAATTCTAACCCTTTACCCCATCCTCCCTATCCCACCCAAAAAATCAAGCCTTGTTAACTAAATGAATGTCCTGTTAAAACAATATTCAATGCATTTTTTTATAAAGTTGCACAGCTATATATTGAGAAGATTTAAATTTAGAAAAGTATTAATTGTCTTAACTCTTGTGTTAGACTGAGTTATTATTGACAAAGTAGCATGCATTTGACACAGCATACCATTATTCTGCTTGCGTCAAATGCATGCTACTTTGTTTGTTAGAGATACATTGGCACTGACAAGTAAAATTATCTGGCAATAGACAGAGTAAGATACTAAAATAGGGTGCATGGGGGAGCATTGTCAGCTAATATATTAACAAGAGATACTGGATTTAATAAATATCTGACAGTTTGTAAAGTCAATTTTACTGACAGTACAATCGTCAGTCTGACGAGTAAAATTGTCTAGTGCTAGACAGAGTAAAATACTAAATAGAGTACATGTAGGATGCATCTTGGCACATCACTAGCTAAATTATGGGGAACAGATTGTGCCACTTGAGTAAAATTATCTGATGTTATCTGAGGGCCTATTTAGTATTGTAGAGAAATTCAATAATAAGAGAATCATTTCTTCTTCTTACGCTTTTTCACAGGCTCATCAGAAACAGTGTACCATTTTTCTTTACCATAACGCCCTCCAGTGTTACCACTCACTGATGGTGCAATGTCCCTCTTAACAGCAATGGTCAAGTCATTGTAGCCAAACTGTTGTGCAGAAGGGTTATCTGATCTTCCTCTTTGGGTTCTTTGATGACCAAAATAGTCCTCGATGACATCCTGCATGAACCGTTCGGTGAGAACATACGCAAACCCTTCAGAAAGGAGGAACTTGATAGCCTCGACATGGGAGTTAACAGAGATCTTAAATCCTTCATAGGTCTGGTTTGACAAAACATTTTCTCCTTTTCAGCCGGTGTAAATCCCTCTCTAGATTGGACATTAGTCTTCCAATCTTCAAAATACTGAAGAAATGTATCCTTCATCCACACAAGACGCTCATCATCTGGACTTTCATAGGGTTTGATCCTTTCATTCCTCTTCCTTTCATGCTCGGATGTTGATCTGACATTGGTACAATCGAAGAAATCGTTGATCATCTGGCAAAACATTGCAGTACCAACCACACTGGGATTATCACACTCTAAAAGGCATGTTGAAACTGTCCTACTCAAAACCTGAACAGCTAGTTTCACCTTCATCTTTGAAAAACTGCTCAGCACCACATGGTCTAATGTCAGTTTTGGTAAATGGTGTAGAGCAAACTGTTGATCATGGTAAAACATGTCTGCGATATGTCTAAATAACAGATGCTGGCCATCGTTCCACATATACCGACTACATGATCCAGATCCAGAGTTATAGAGGCAGTTTCTTGCAGTCTTGATTAGATGAGGTGAATCTGCAAAGAAATAAATCATTCGTGCCAGACAAAAGAGATTGGGTGTTTTGTACACCAAACCATCAGGTAGTTTGCCACCAAGTTTGCTATGGAGTGCAAAAAACTTTCGATTGGGTGATGCACCATCATTCACCGCTGCAATCACATGTAGCTTTACCGTTGTTTCAAGCACTGCAACAACTCTCCAAAATAGTGGCATTAATTGAAAAGATGTCACATTGCCAGTAAAGAAATAAGCAACAATGTGCTTGAGATGGGTACACAATCCTCTCACCAAAAAGGCTAATGCATGGGATGCAATGGAATTACTGTCCTCGTCGACATTAGCAAAAGTGGTTAATGGATCACCTAGATCAATAAAGCCAATCAGTTCACCTGATGTTTTGTCAAAAACAAGATTCTCTTGAATTTTCATTTCATCCATAACAACTGCGATGTACTTTTGTATACCAGTATGTTGTGAAGTTTTGTCTTTCAGTTCCTCAATGTTCTCTTTGGTTATACCAGCTCCAGGTTTGAAGTAGTTCTTATAATCTCTAAGAACACGCTCACTAGGTAGTATGAGGGCTCCACTCTCTCTTAGCTCTCTATATGCCGATGGTGATTTGCAATGTATCGACAAAGCAAATCGGATAACTTGTGGGTGATATCTACGTCCCATTTTATTGGTTTGTAGTAGACGCATTTGCTGTTCCCAAAAGAACTTCATGTGAGGTGTGGAATCTAGGTTCTGTCCGCTCATTATTGTCAACAAATCTTTCTCCAATGGCTCGCTCACATTGACAGCATGCTTTTCAATTTTGCTTTGCAGGTTTTCAATTCTTTTCTCCAGCTCTTTACATCGTAAACGGTCCGCCACTACTGTTGCTCGAAGCTTCTCAGCACTGCATGCAGCCAAAGGAGCTTTATCTTTTGCTGGGGCACACGACTTGCGCTCTTTCCTTGTTTGTTGTTGGTTGATTTTTTTCTGTAGTTTTAGGCAAGTTTCGCAAGTCAGATGCTCTTTACTAACATCCTTATCAATCAGGACCATACATTCAACTGAACGCAATATCACCATCACTCTATAATTTGTCTCCATACCAATGCTCTTTGGGACAATATGACGAACAACATCAGAAACACTGTAGTTTGGGTCGACGGGATCTTTGGCAATGGAGTTTAGATAATCATTTTGTCTTAAACCTTCGCATATTTGGTATTCACCGTCATGAAGACAAAGCAAAAGTTCAGAAACTTCGGCAGAGGAAATCCGTCGTCTGCGGCTTGAATAGATATTGTGCTGATCAGGAAGAAGCCAATTGTAAACATGCAGAGAAAAATGTAAACACGAATCTATAATGAGCACGTATTTTGGAATGGAATACTCGCTGTCTCGAAGTTCAATCCTGATTTCGGTGTCGGTGCACGCTGCTATATTCCAAGGATCGAGCGAAATTTTCTTAATACTTGCAGAAAATTCATCAAACGTTTCGTTTTTCTCCACGGGTGGCGAAGCTGATGGACTTTCTGATGAAGGGCCACCTTGTTCTCGTACAAGAACCCGACGTGTGCTAGGCTTCGTTTCATGGCTCTTCAGTGGAAGATGTTCAGTCGGAACAGCTCCCGTATCCAACGATTTCCTCGTCCCATCTACAAAAGAGACAAAACAGTTTTTACCGGACTAGTCTTGAAGTAAATGCCTATTTGTAATATTGTATATCGCCATTATCAATGAATAATATGAACAAAGACCTAAACAATTATCATATTGTGCGCGATAAAACTAGTCAATACTTACGATCAACAATCAATTCTGCTTTAAAATGCAGTTCACATAAATAGATGTTGTTCTTGTCGATTCTTTTTTTCAACTCTGGTGTCATTTCTCTAGTTCGTAAAATCACACGAAGCCATTCTTTGCGCGCGGTGTCTTTCAATGCCTTCGTCTCGTCTCCATCAGTCCGTCCAGGAAAAGGCAACTTGAACAGCGAAAGATCGCTCTTACGGCTAGTTGGACAGCCAAAGAGTGCACAGTTAGAACCTGGCATTGCGTAGCTACAGAAAATATTCTAAATTTCGCCAGAGAAAGCAGTTTGCGTGAAGATTTTCGGTGTAGCAGTATGTAGCATCTCATATTACAGCCTATATTTTGCTTGTCACTCATGCACTAAACTCGGCACGTGACCTCAATAAATGAGAACAATAACATATTTTGGGGGTGTGTCCGGCTAGCCAAACCATCTTATTTCATTAACTGTGATTTAACCAAGATATTTTTTCAGTACAGGCAGCATCTGATAATGGTGCATCAATCTCTTTTAAGCCAGGTAAAGCAGATTTAACTGCATGTGATGGTACAGATTTTGATATTCATGAGAGAGGTCGCTTATATTATTTATGCTCCACTAAGTTTAAGAAACATGATTTACAAACATGGCATGAAATTTTAGGGCACTGCAATGTTAAGGATACCTTAGAGCTGGAGAATGTTGTTGAGGGCATGTCAATCAGTGGTAAGACAAAGCTAGGAACACTTTTTGGCAAACACTTTTTGAAATGGCTTAGCTGTCTGCTTATAAGTGCAAATCTTGACAAGAAATTTTGGCCATATGCAGTTTTGATGGCAACTTATGTTCGTAACAGGTGTTACAACAGTCACATAAAACAAACCCCTTACCAGGCACTAACCAAAAAGAAGCCAAATATATCAAATATGGCTATCTTTGGTACTGACTGTTTTGCATACACTCAGAATAAGGCAAAACTCGATGCAAGATGTGAGAATATATTATTTGGGTACAACAAGGGCAGTCCGGCCTATTTGGTATATTTCCCAGAAAGAGGAAGAATCACAAAGGTATGAAATGTTAAGTTTACCAATAAGTTTAGGAGCCAAAGCAATAAGCCTAATTATGGTAAGCATGAAAATGACCAATTTCTTGATAGGCATGTGGTGTCTGAGGAGGAAAATGACCCACCTCCAGTAGGGTTTGAGGAAGAACAGGGCCCACCTCCAGTAGGGCCCGAGGAGGTAATTGTTATTCCTCCACCTCAAAATGCTATTGTAGGCCCACTTGAGCCCAATGGCATAAGGCTATGAGTGAAGAGATGGAGTCTTTAAGAGAAAACCATACCTACATACTCACAAAATTACCTGAAGGTAAGAGTGTAGTGGGAGCTCGTTGGGTGTATACGGTGAAGAAAAGTCATAATGGTGAACAAAGGTATAAATAAAGCACATTACGTAGCTAAAGGTATTCACAAGTACCCTAAGTCGATTATTTTGAAACCTTTTCACCTACGGCAAAGATAAGTTCAATCCGTATTTGTTAATGCAATTAGCTCTAGATCTAGATATGCAAGTGCATCAAATGGATGTCAAAACTGCGTATCTAAATGCACCAATAGACTGTGAACTGTATGTTGAACAACCAGATGGGTTTGCCAAATACAGTGAGACAGGGGGAAAGCTAGTTTGCAAATTAAATAAGAGTCTTTATGGTCTGAAACAAAGTGGACGCAACTGGAATAATATGTTGCACACTTTCTTGATCGGTGATGGATTTTCACAACTTGTTTCCGACCCCTGTGTCTATGTCAGGGGACATAATGATGCAATTATTATTGTGCTGATATGGGTAGATGATATTATCATTGCTTCAAATTCAATGCCCCTACTAAATGAAGCAAAAACGAGTTTGAATTGTAGCTTTAAGATGAAGGATCTAGGTTTCTTGCTATCAATTTCACTTTTAATGGCAGTACTATAACTATGGATGAAACAAAATACATTAGAAGAATTTTGAATAGGTTCCAAACGGAAAATTGCAAGCCGCCAAGGGCAACTCCAAGTGAATTAGGAGTGAATAACACTAGTATTGAGAATCAGGAAGAATTTGCTGATAAGAAATTCTATCAGAAAATTGTAGGCAGTTAGATATACATAATGACATCAACTAGGCCTGACTTATCTTTCATTGTGACTAAGTTATCTCAGTACATGTCTAATCCTACAAATGCCCATCTCTGTATGGCTAAGCACGTACTCTGCTACCTTAAAGGAACTTTAAGAAATAAGCTCACATTTAGGAAATCAAAGAATGGCCTGGAACTTGTAGGTTATTGTGATGCAGATTGGGGCCATCTGAGGATCGCAAAAGCATCACAGGATATGTGTTTAAATTATCCGAAAACGGTTCTGCTATCTCTTGGAAGAGTAGAAAACGGCCAACAGTGGCATTGTCAACTTGCGAAGCTGAGTACATGGCTTTGGCATCAGCTACCCAAGAAGCTAGGTTTCTAAGGCAATTTCTAGGAGAGCTTGTCAGTACACTTAATGACAGTCCAACTACTATATATTGTGACAATCAGAGTGCCATTTTCTTAGCAAATAATTCTGTACAGCACCAAAGATCAAAACACATAGACATTAGGTACCATTTTATAAGATCAGAGGTTCAGTCTAGAGTTGTAGATATTAGATACATAGTTTCCGAAGGAAGCTTGTCAGACATCTTCACAAAGCCTGTAACTAGGATTAAGTTAAGTAAGTTTATTAAACTCTTATAGGACATTAGAGCAGTTTTCACATTCATTGCATGTCCAAATCCATGTAAATTTAGATACTACACAAGGTTGTAATTAGTTGTGTTTTTAGTGCAAAGTTTTTAACTTTGCAGTATTGTGATGAGGGGCGAAAAATCACACGAGCTATCATACATACATACATACATAGATACATACATTCATAGATAGATACATACATCATAGTGTAAACTTTCCGGGGGGTGTTTGCGAAGATTCTCTATTAATACCGTATCTGTTAAACTTTGGGGTTGAAACTTTTTTAATCACTTTCAAGTTATCATATAGCTCAATTCGGTTGTATTCATGCAGTGTTTAATTAGATTTATGAACAACATTTGGGTTGTGGTATTAAACGTCTACATCATAACAATCGTTTTATATATAATATTGGGTTGCTAACTCCCCCGGTAGCTATGAACACGTGTGTTCAAGTATCACGGAACGAAAATACGAAATTTCGAAATATTCACCGCACAATGGTGGCAGCTGGGAGTGGGAATGTGATGAAGTACGATCAAATTTATAAATAAATGTTTTCATTTTGGCCTTTTGGATTAGTAGTGCGTTTTGTTATTTATATATTCAATAGACAATACTGTATGGGTCGAATATTCATTATGCAATATTCTTATAAATTCCGAAGCGTAAGTTTGGCCTCAAACATGTCACATATTTTGGATTTGGTAGTTGGTGCTGGTTATATATAAAAAAATTCAAATACAAGATTCAAGACCCGATGAGATCCCTTGGGCTTTATCGAATATGTTAGTTATAGTATACAGCATTGGATTTAACCAGCGATCTAACGTAAGTCGACTTGTGTATAATTTATATACATTAATACGGCTACTGTATTTTTTCTGGCGAATTTTATAGATAGTAGAAGTTGCTATACTCTGTCCGTAGACTCGTAGAGTGTAATTTGTAGAGTCACTAGAGTAGTAGAGTGTAGTATGAACTGCATAATTTTGACATTTGTTATGCAATATTAATAGAACACATCTCTGTTGACGGGGCAGTTGTTTACAAATGCGAATGGCATTTTGGTGAGGATGAGTTTTAACACCTTTGTAATCTGATATTTATTATATCGTAACTAATTATATATTCAGTACTTTTGGTCGATTATAACTTCTGTTTTAAAAACCGTGTGATTTTCGCTAATACACCCTTTTATAGAGCTTTAAAAACAGTACATACTGACC
Organism: Trachythela sp. YZ-2020; assembly: GCA_016169945.1. Classification (NCBI taxonomy): domain Eukaryota; kingdom Metazoa; phylum Cnidaria; class Anthozoa; order Malacalcyonacea; family Clavulariidae; genus Trachythela; species Trachythela sp. YZ-2020. The sequence continues at coordinate 526,119 of JADLSH010000393.1, read as the reverse complement.
AACTTTCAAAGAAAAACAATAAAAATTGACAAAGTTACGGCGAAATCTGAAATGTAGCGTACAGGTCAAACTGGATGTCAAAACTGGCCCACCTACAGTATCTTTGTGCGTCTGTATATATAACTATGATGTATGATGCATTCTATATACTTTCTAGTTTTGCTTAGCCTTTATTTTATTAGTCTGTGTACAACCGTACTCTCGAAATTTTATATACACGATGAAATAATCGAAGTTGAGACGTTGAGTTGACATATTTGTAATTAGTTGAATAAAACTGATCAAATATTGCAACCGTAAACAAAAGACAATTTTATCTGCTTACTATAATATATTGGCAAAAACATAAATCACTCATCGCGAATTTAGAATAACGAATGATGAAATATTACAAGCTTTTCATTGACAATTGTACTTGTTGAAAAACTGGCATGCTAGCTTTTCAAAAGCTTGTCACATTTCATCAATTTTCAAGGGCAAATAAAAATAGTCAAGGTAAAAATAATTGCCAAATAAAAATTGCTCGTGTAAATACGTAATATGCAAATATCAACACAACACAACATGGATGCACAACAATTACGTACGCACTATACTATAAACCATGTAATATAGCATTTGTCTTTTAAAACTTTGCACTATCCTTGGATCACTAGTTAGTTACTTTGATTCATATAATTTAAAAAAAAAAGTAATACAGTAGAACCTGAGTTTTGCGACAACCCTTGGTTCTCGTAAAAACGGTCGTAAATGACAGGTGGTCGTTAACACAGGTTTGTAAATGACGTCATCATTTCTCAAAAATTATCAAACAAGTGTTTTAAATGATAAAACCGTCACGATACTTCGAATTGTTCCTTGCAAAGTTACGAAATTCATTTCAAAAGTTTGTTCCGATGATTTACGATTATTACGATTTACGATTATTGAACACTTACAATGCTTGTTTATGGTAAATCATTGGAACGAACTTCAAAACGAATTTCGAGAGTAAGAGACAATGCACGAGTCATTTGTTGGGAATGTGTTTTTATGTGAAGTTAGAGCAAAATACCCCATTTATGAAAACGCAAGAAAGGCTGTATTAAAAGTAAATCTCATGTTGCGAACGGTCGCCGATATATTCTCATGTTTACTTATGTTTATAAATCAGACATTCAGGTTTACGAGGTTTTAACCGGAAATCGTGGAGGTTTTAAAACAAGCCAATCAACGCCTGCATTATCTGAGTAGCAAACGTTGATTGGTTTGCTTTGAAACCTTGACAATTTCCAGGTAAAACCCTTGTAAACCTGAATGTTTTAAAGACGTTAATAAACATAAACAAACATGAGAATATGTCGGAAACTGAACATTTTCAAACGTAAACAAACATGAAAAAGGCAATTCTTAGTTACAAATCATCAGTGCCAGGAAATGTGGTCGTATATGACAGGTGGTCGCAAAACATAGGGGTTGCAAAACTCAGGTTCTACTGTAATTAAACAGTGATTGTGCTATTGTTATGTTATATGATCATCAATTTAAGTGGGAGTGTTGAATATAAATTGAACACGATATCATCACATGAACACTATACTATAATTTATGTAATAATTATCTGTCATGTAATTGGAGTAAATAAATATATGAGAACATGCTTCGGGTTTCTTCCCAACATTGTGTCTTAATTGTGTCTAAATTAAATCCAAAACAATCCAATTAAGTTATGGCGACTCCAACACCTGAATAGTCTTGTTTTTTATTTCTTCAAGCATCTTGGCTTTCATCTGATCAGTTTAAGGAGCATGGCTGCCAATTTTCACCTACATACTGATTCTCATCAATAATTTCCTCAAACAGGTGATATGCACAGCCACAATACTTATGCTTCATATAAATTATTGTCACTGGATAATTTTCCATTTGGCCCTTTGGGACTGAAGCTCAAAAGCTATAGGATGTATCCAAACGGTACCTGAGAAAAATGTTTTTTCGCTTAGGATGAACTTTTACGACTTTGGGAGATTCCATAGCCAAGATTTTTTTTCACAAGGGATATAGTTTTTGGCAGGCTGTAGCAGTCAGTGCCAATACTGGGACATCTGGAAAAAAAGAGCGAACAGCACCCAACTGCATGTATTGAACTTGAAAATGTTCACCCCTAAAAGAAGTAAGATAAGATGCTTCATATAAAACGTTTTGAGATGTATGTTGCTGTATATCTGGGGATGATAATCGCACATTCCTGAAAGGTCATAAAATGAGTTGCAGCATGTACTTGTTTAACCCATTAACTGGCCTTAGTACAACTGGCAAGTAAAATCATCTAGCATTGCCAGGTAATGGTTTAATCATGTTAAAACAGAGTAAAATAAAAGGGCACATTGCTTCTTTCTTCTTGTGGTGTGTACAAGAAATGCCCAATCTGCAGAGCTTTCCGATTGGCATGTGTAGACGAGGTGAGGGAAGCCCTGTCCCATCTCTCAAGAAAGCTAGATGGCACAGTGGGCATATATACTCATTATTTTCAAACAAGTTTATATATTACACCCCAATGTACCTTACATTTTAGTTTATATCAACATCAACAAAGCATAAATACTGAGCCTGGGTATATGAGCCAGCCCATATCATTGTGTTTATATGGAAGATATCAGCCACATTGAGATCCCCAGTCAGTCAAGGGGGCATCTCACTAACATGGCCAGCCTGGTTCCAATATACACACAAAATAAAATTTAATGGGAAACAATAACAAATACAGAATCTTGCCAAATGTGGCTGCCTCATGATTTTATAGTCACCATTCACAATCTTGTCTGGGATCTGGCACTCAGTCTCCACATTCTCCAAATTAAATAAAGTAGGAGTTTGTGTATCCATATTTTCACTATGAAATATCTTTAGCACATCAGATTAAGACATCGATCTGATCTTTCACAATGACAATGTTGTTAGATCCGGCAGAGCATGAAATATAAATGACTTTCCATATCCAGTAGGGAAAACAGCGATCACATCTTGCTTCATCAGAGTTTCTAAGCATGAAACTTGCTTTGTATGTTTCTAAGCATGAAACTTGATTTCTCACAAAGTTCTAATATTTGTTTCTACACTCCTCGAGGTTGATTCTTAATTTATTTTCATATGCACATAAATTAGGTCGCTGCGCACGATCTCGCATATTAAATTGCCCAAATAGTGGGTAATTTTCAACCATGTGACCGGCCCGAAGAACCAGGGCTTTCTTCTATCCTCGCCACTCCCTCCCCTAACGCTACTCTGGGCCTAACCTGCCTAGAAAGCCCTGGGAATGAGGTTGGTTATTTACATATCAAACCAATCTCAATATCTCGAAAATGAAAAGAGATTTAGAAAAACTGTAAAGAATGTGATACAATAATTTAATGTTCCTTCCAATAAAAATATATTTAGAATAACGTAGTTTTCATGTCATATGCCCTTTAAAACATGGTACCGTTTTAGCAAACCGTAATGCCCTTGGCATCAATTAGAAAGCTACCTGCATGCAGTCTGCATACTAATGCATATATCTCTTTTAATATAAAAACCAAACTGCTCTCGATCGCCGAACGTTTTGTATGATTTTTATGCCTACAGTTGACTGGAAGTCGGTTGGTGGTGCATTTTCAAAACCAAGATGACTGCATTTGGTGCAAGGTAGCGATAGGCTGAACCATTGTCCAATAACTAGCTGTGATCATTGAGGCTATTTATTGTTGTTTATTAAAATGTTCTTTCATCAGGGAGCCCACTCACAATTTGTGATTTTCAGTGAGGCCCTAAAACATGAACATAAAATTACATGTAAAATCAAAACATGCCTGGTGTCACTATTTTGACGAGAAGCCAAACATAGCCATCGATACTGTGCACACTTCTTCTTCAACAAATGTTACAAATGGAAACAGGTCAAAAATACCAATCTGCTTGAGAGACAATGACTTCACACATTCGTTTTCGTAGTGGCTGAAGAAGATGAACTCGAGTACTAGTTGAAATTGGGCATATATTTGATTCATTCTGAATCAAATAGGGGGTAGAGTGTGGAGGATGTTTTGACTTTTATACTTGACTTTTAGTTCGTAGATATATTTGACTTTCTTATTGCATTTCATATTAAGGTGGTTCGATACAGTTTTCAAAAATTCAGGTGTTCAACACTTTGAAATGATTAAAGTCCATATTTTTAGGTTTTATTCATCCGGTATCAGGGTTTTTATATATTTTGATGTTTCTACTTTCAAATTATGTTAGTTTTAGTATCACGTAGTTCGTTGCTATGGCAACATACGCGTACGAAATTCACTCTAAAATAGCCTATCACCTCGTGTAGTTGGAAAAGAAGCACAGTGACCCCCAATTTTTTTTCGTGCATTATTTTATTTGCAATACAGACTAACAATAAGCAAAATATAAAAAAATTCTGTAATGCCACTTTTTTGAAAAAGGCAAAAATGTCGTTTTCTTCAATAAAAATGTTTTGGCATTACAGAATTTTTTTATTTTTGGTACAATGAAAGATTTTTGCGGTGCAATACAGCATGCAAACTTTGAACATAAGTCACCAGACAAAATAATGAGATATGGCGCATTGTTTTTCAAAAATGGAATTTTTAAATGACGTCAGCAATTGACATGAAACGGAAAATAACACGCATAATGACACGAGGTGGCGCGAACAACTGCTTACGTCAGATCATTTTGTAAGTTATTTCGTTAAAATTCCCGCGCGCACAAATGGTCACACAGATTTGTTCATAGAGTATGAAGTTTTGTTTTCGCGATTCTTGAATAAAGTTTTTGTGATTACTATATCGAGCGACCTTAAACATTATATTGGACTTTATATTAAGTAGTAGAGGCATAGGAGCCAGCAGTCGCTAGGATCAGGGGCTCAGAATGCGCAGGAAAAGTGAGAAAACAGTCTAACATATTGTGAGAGGTTTTTTTGTACTTTTAAATAAATAATCAATTTGCAGAGTAAGTGTCCAACAAAGTGGCGACCCCTGGAAGGTTGTGAGATATTTTTGCCATCGAAAGTCGTGAGATATTTTTGCCATTTTAAATATGACAACTATAAAGTTAGAGCTAGTAAAACAAGTAGAGGGGAAACTACGGATGTTAACATTTACACAAGAGGATAAACAAAGAGTATTGAAAGAAAACAAAGTAAAAACAATTGAATATCATGCAAGATACACACAAGCTTAAGGTTGTAGTTCAAAAGAGGATTAAAAAGGGGAGATGCTCCAGAGGAAGTGAGGCAATGGAGTCTTGATATCGAGAGTAAGTAGTTTCGAGGGAGTAGTCAACAAGATAATTACGAGCGAACATGCCAAAGTTAAAAATGAGGAAGAGAAAATCGAACAGGAAAAACGAAGGCAGCATTTCGAAGAGGAACTTAAATTTGAAGAAATGAAACAGGAGTATGAGAAAAGGTGGAAGAAGCACGTATGAAGTCTGCAACAAAAGGTAACAATGCTAAACTTTCTAAGTTAGTGATTACCAAATTCCAAGGCATCCACCTAGACTGGAAAAGATTCTTGGGCCAGTTTGAGACAGCTAAAAAAAAGAGTCAAAGCTGAGGTAAGCCAAATTGCCAAACTATCATATCTTAAAGAACTCCTTGTCCCAAAAGCACATGACTTGGAACGCGTGACGATTTAGTTAAACTGTTGCAACATTTAGATTTAAACGTTAGTAGCGCACCGATCTAGCTAACATGATCAACTCAACCTTCCTTATTCCAATGAATACCTTCCAGCCGTTACTACATGATGCCAATGATGATTTACCCCTGAATTACCCCCGCAGATCTGTCGAACCAGTCCTTAGCTAACAAATTTCAGTTAAATGAAATGAAGTGCAAAGAGTTACGCATATCTTTCGCGAAGTTTAAGCCTGATTTTGCCTCTATTCGCATTAATGACAAAGAAATTGAAGTTGTTACATCGGTAAAGCTATTAGGTCTTAACATCTCAAATGATCTTAAGTGGAATACGCACATTTCTGAGATCGTACGAAAAGTGTCAACTAGACTGTACTTTCTTAAACAACTTAAACGAGCTGGCCTTGCAACGAAAGAGATGCTGCTATTCTACTTAACTTGCGTGCGTCCAGTAACAGAATATGCCTGTCACATATGCCTGTTTCCAAGTCATCTATCTGATGACTTGGAAAAACTACAAAAACGAGAACTCTGTATCATTTTCCCACATATACCATATTGTGATGCGTTAGAGCAAGCTGGTTTGGACTCCTTGTACAGCAGAAGAGATACTCTAACGAAAAAACTGTTCAACGATATTGTTCAAAATACATCTCATAAACTGCATGCACTGTTACCAGAGAAAAATAGATCTGGTATGAATTTGAGACGTAAGAGCATGTTTGACTATCCAGTGTGTAAAACGAACAGATTCCAAAACAGTTTTATTATGACAAATGTAAAGGAACAATACATATAAACTCAATTGTAGTGATTGCGCAATAACAAATTAAAACAAATTAACTTAGGACATTTAAAATGGATATATTTAATTAGCCATGATTGTAAAGTTTAAGTATAATTCAGCTGTAAGTTGTATTGGGAGCTGTAAAATTTTAAACTTAATAAACTATCTATCTATCTGCTAAGCAATTTTCTCCCTTTCAATATTTTGGTCATGTGATCACATGGCCTTTCCCTGTATATATGCGAAGGAGTGATTATTTGCTAAAGTTTGTAAAAGTGTTATAACCCCCCTTTCTAGTAAATATATAATCTTATATGCTCTATAATCTTATATTTTAAATATATTGCAGTTTCAGTGTAAATCGTCAGCAAATAGATGGACTTCATGTCTCATTTACAAATATATGCAATTTTTACCAACTATTTCGTACATGTTTGAAGTTATATACTAGCCGAGAACAACGTTTAGAACATAGCTGGTTTTACGACCTTCCTCAATCGTCAACCTTGTTTGACCTTCTTCCTCAATCTCATATTCGCTTTAAATCAGCTCATGGTTGTCAGAACCGCTGCATTCAAAAAGCCATAAGTGTAACAGACCCCAGTCAGATTCAGGAAGATGAAATTCGGAAAGGCCATTCTTTAATTTTTGGGAGAAATCGCCAAATTTTGTTGCCAAGAGGTTCAATCAAGTTGAAGCACAACATGCAAATACCGTTCCCTCAGTCTTAAATTATAGCAGGCTTAACTCAGTGGTAACCTCATCTCATGCCCATGCCATAGAATAGGAAATGACTAGAAGGGCCACTTGAGGCCGAACCTTTGAAGTTCTGGACGCTGTGCATGTCGCATTACGCATGTTCATTACCATTATTCTAGCCAGTCAATTGCATTTTCTGACCAATAAACACACGCTGAACTGGCTGGTCCGCCATTATTCTGGCCAGATAACTGCATAAAAATAGGGTGTCACGTTGCACTGCTGAGTGGCCTTTCTGGTCATTTCCTATTCTGTGCCCATGCCGGCATGCTGCACTATAAAACCTGAATGTTGCTGTCAAAATATATTACAAAAAGCAAAAAGAGCATTCAGCAAGCAATCAATTTATATATTTAATATGTTAACCATATTTCTGCACAGAATTAGATAGTCAAATCGAAAAGGGTATTAAACTAGACTTTTAGAGCTGAGTATAATTCTAATATCTTCAATATTCCCTTCAATTAAATTGTGCAGCTTTAAGTTAGCAAAAAAATAGTGTTGGTTTTTCTCCAGATGTGCTCTTTTGTGAATCACCAAATTTCAAAATTTGGAAATGTGTTGCATGAATAATAAATATTGTGTCATTAGGGACTATATTTTAAATAGGAAAATATCCTATTATAAAACGATTAAACACATACTGATGATCAAACACAAACTGTTTTAAATATTTATAAATATATATATATCAAAACTGTTGACCATGGAACTGCTTAAAACTCTTTTTCGTTGTTGCCTAATGTTTTTAGGTCACTGGTGACCTACGATTTTGCAGGTTCATATCTTCGGTTCAGCGCATGCTATGTAGATGAAAATACCACCGTTCGATTCAGCGTTTTACGATGTCTTTAGAGAAGTAAATTGTGCTTGTTTACAATGCTACGCGGTCAATTTAGCCCCTTTCAAAGTACCTCTGAACTTTGTATTGTTTACAAATTAACAATAATACAAACTAATTATATATTAATTTCGCTTTCCTACCTTTGGTTTACACGCTACAAACTCCTAAGTATGACCATTGGATAGCTCTTGAAAATCCTGTTCGAAAGGATGTATTTAAATAAATATACTAAATAAACTAGCCATTTTATGACAATTCTCGACTTTTCTCGTGAAAATCCCGTCTTTATTGCGAAATCCCGGTTTTGTCGGCGCACGCTCGGGCAACTTTGGAAGCTAAATCTCCGCGGCTTTGCATCCTAGCGTATTGAAAGTACCGGCAATCGATTCTGCGTGATGTAATTGCCTAGATGGCGGATTTTCATTGGTTTATAGCAATCAACACTGACCTTATATGGCATTTCGTAATTAATTTGCGCGTGCGGGAATCACATTTCAACGATCTCTGCATTTTGCATGCGACTTTCAAAAAATAAAATAAAATACTTCTACTTCTTCAAATGCAATGAAACTTTCCAATAATATTCCTTTTTATATGAGCTACAATTTTGGTCCAACATTTGCTCGAAAATTCTAAATCCTGTTCTGGCAATTCAGGGTTATTTCAACAATAATTGTAAAATTTTTAGATAATTTATGAACATGTATGCAAATTAATTTGGATATGTAATATGAACCGGGACAAACTAAATATAATTTTAAAGAGGAAGTCATAAGCTATCGAATGACGCGTGTCCTGTTGCCAGAGAATAAACACGTCTGGCGATATTTACATTTTGAAACAACCGATCGTAATTACGGCGCAAGGCGACAACGAAAAAGAGTTTACTCAATTAATCATTTAATTGATTGTAGCCAGGAGTAGTTGTGAGAAGTGCAACCTTAGGCCCTCTGGCAGGAATCGAACCTGCAGCCCTGCGATTCCGGTGCAGCGCCTCTAACCAACTGAGCTACAGAGTCCAGTTGCTGAGCATTAACTGCAAGTTTGTGTATATATATGGGAGGGATTATAGTATTTACACATATACCATATACTGGCATCATTATTTTCTAGGCTTTTCTGAATGCTAATAGAGAAAGGGTTAATAGAGAAAGTTAATAAAAAAAAAACCAAATATATATATATGCAAATTATTTTGTATGTGTGTTTCTTTTCGGTTCTGATCTTGGTTGTTACCTTATGATGGTGTTCTGACTTTCCTGAAAAAGAGTAACTAAATCAACTCCCCTGGTACACTACTGGGTCAGGACAGTCATTTCTCCATTGCTGGGTTTCCCACTCTCTCTGATTTAGTTCGTTGCTCTCTTTCTAAATTTGTGGATTGTGGTTTTCTCTGGATCACCTACAGGATGATACGGCAGGATACGAGCATATCCTGCTCCTCTAAACTGCTTCCTCTGAGCCGATCATTGAGAGGTGAAATATCGCATTGGCTTTTCCTTTGCACATGTGATGATCCTCCACCCTGGAGAGATGAACAGCATGTTAACCTAAAGATGGCGACGGATGTATCTTCTGGTTGTGGTGGGTCCCCCATCTGACGTGGATTTAAATTAAATTATGGACCATGTAGTCTGGGCAAGTTGGCACACTTCAACATATTATTTGTAGCTGGCAACAGTGTTGAATCTTGGTGTTGCATCAACAAGACTAGCGTCGGGAGACTTTGTGGAAGTAACTTCTCTTTCGCAGATTTTACATTACATATCACACTTGTTATGCAGGGAAGAAATAATTCAAAACAACTTCGTCCAGCCAAAGTCGCTTTGAAGCTATTTTTACTTGATTTATTAGTTTAAACCATAGACCGTAGCCAGGTGGTAACCAGGTGTTTTAATATAGATGATATATGGTAGCCAGGTAGCCAGCTATTTTGGACAAGAGTTTAAAGATTGTCCAATTCCACCTAAACCTATTTCTATGCAGGATATAGCTGCCTACTTGGCTAGGACATATTTTGTTAAATGAAACAGTATGGGCAAACTCTTCACTCTGTTCGTTTCTCATATTTTCTGAAAATTTTTAGCCGATTATGTAAAAGATTCCTATAAAGAGGATATGTTTTTAACATTTTAATCATTCAATATAAATGAATTCTGCACACATTCTGCATTCTGCACATATCACACTTTTGAAAATATAATTATTGTTATATATGTTTAATGTCCAACACTACAATGTTACTTTTTTAATTATTCTACTTTTCATATGAAATCCATATATTTTTGCAGTGTAACAATTAATTCTGTACAAATATATTTCAGATACAATACCACACTTATGAAAATATACTTGTTCTTATATAATTATGTTTAATGTTAAACACTACAATCTTACTTTTTAATTATTATACTTTTCATATCAAATTCATATATTTTTGCTGGATAACAACTTATTGTCAACAATTTTATTCCTGATCGAGTGAGACACTTATGAAAATATAGTCACAACAATGTTCAACGGTGTAATTTATGAGTGAGGTCCGTATAAAGTAGTGGTTATAAAGTACCTTTGGGATCTTAGCACAAAATTAGGCACATCTTCATCAGGATGGTTCCGATCTCTGAATACTGTTGTTCCTTTTGCTTTATGTTCCGTAATTGGGAACCGTTTAAGAATGGATTGAATTAGGAACATTCGTCCTTTTCATTGTTCCGCTTGATAGGACTAAAATGTTCCGCTAAGCAGAATGTTTTCAGAAATACTCTGTTTGCTAATATCTGTTCCCTTATATCTGTTCCCTTATAAACTTGTTCCCTTATAAACTTGTTCCCTTATAAGTTTACCGAAAGGGAAAAATAATTTCATGCACATAATGTTCCCTTATGTCATTCCTATTACAAAAACATATTCTGCTATTTTCAGAAACGGAACAATATAATACAAATTGGTTACAACCACTTGCTATTTATTACCATCGAACCAGGTGTTTAAATATATCTTCAAAGTCACAATTAGTTTAAAGTTGAAGTTAAAATAAGTTTAAAGTAATAAATTGAAAAATTGTGCAATTCTACTTAAACTTATTGGTATGCAACATACCTGGCTACCATATTAAATCTATATTAAACCACCTGGCTACCACCTGGCTACGGTCTATGGTAACATTTTTGTTTGAGAGTAAAGTGGAAGTAAAATGTGATAATATTTGCTCATCGCCTGCCATCTTGGATCAAATTATCTTTGGGGTCAATGACCTTTGTGACGCATTAGATGGGTATCACTTCAAAACAACATGGGGATCTATATTGCGTGAAGGTTTTGGTAACTAAAAATATGTCGTTTTTGTGCGTTATAATGAACAAAAATTCTCACAACCAGGCAAGGGAACTAAGGAAATGCTACACTATCGGATAAAGCCATATTAAGCTTATGAGAAGGAAAGGAAAGGAATGGCGAATTTTACAACTTGAGTGGTTTAATTGTGTCGCACATTTGTGAATGATTGGGTTATTATTGAAGCTATACTATAGTATTTTGTGTCAATTGAAATGTAACGAGAAAGGTAAATGGTCATACACTCTGGAAAAGGTTTCAAGAACCATCTGTAGTTGTAGGATACATTCTTTAAACGAAGACACAAGAAGAGATGTTTGAAATGTTATATAAACTCGAGACACTGAGACAGGTTGAGCGCATTGTCAACCAGCGATTTTGAGCACCTTGACCTTATCTGGATCTAAACTAAAGCCACAGAATAGACATGGGCAGAAGCTCCACTCCAGGGTAAAAAGTGTGCCAGAATGTCAGCCGACTTCCGGTGTGGCCGCCATGTTGAAAGCAACCAAACCAGAGGAAATTTTATAGGAGTTAGTATGGCGGAATAAGAAATAGAGCCACTAAAAGTGCTCTAGCCTTTTATGTATCCAAGCGAAACTCAGGATACTTTTAAATATAAAGAAAAGGCTGTTCTTTGGTTTAATTGTCACTATGAGGATGAGAAACGAATTTAATCGTGGAATTTGGCCATTGTCACACAAGTTATATAGCTTCTGTGAGCTTAGTCATCGCTGTACGATATATATGTTTTGAGTGATAAGTTGGTGATATTTCACGGTGTATAAAAGGATTAAGGACGTACACGCCATGGGCAATGAAGGAAATAAACTAGTTGATAAAACTTTCTGTGAATCTGTGATCAAGCTTTGACGAATTGACGGTACTCACCAAGAGCAATGAAATATTAACTTGGCATATTGGCCTGCAATGGAATACTGAGATATGAAAGATATCTCAGGTGTATTAATGCCTGGGTCTCAATTTGGAATTCAGTGAAAATAGGTTAAAAATTATTCAAGCTCTTCATAACTCCCGTTCAAGTATTTTAACATTTGTCCTAATGGTATCTTGAATTTAACCAATAGTTAGTTCCCATGGCAACGACCACGTGATATATATGGCTAAAAATAGCACGTTAAATAGGTAGCCTACTTCAGTGGCTCTGCAGCAGTATAAATCATTCCTTAGGGGAAGCAAAATCTGTATAATCAGATGTATTTGATACTAGTGTTTACCAAGGCAATTCGGAAAGTTGTCACTTGATCTTGGTTTGAGCAATTTATGAGTGAATATTACACAGTTTGCCATGATAGGATCGTTTATCTGAACATTAAAAGATGTTTACTGTCTAATAGAACGGTTTCCAAATATTCTTAAGATACTTCAATATCTTATTGATGTTTTTCGTCCTTAAAATAATGTTCAAACATATGATTTATCCTGCTGCAAGTTGAACGCGTTTTTCGCGTGATGAGTTCGCGCGCGCCATGATGAATTCAGGTCGCTTCCGATAATATGAAATACATATTTCATAATGAATATTTGGGAGTATATTCAAAGGCTGTTTTAAACGGAGAAGAGAACAATACGATATGTACAAGAGTGTCTAACAGAGTGCAATGTGAACGAGAAATATACAAGTCATGGTGATATTCATCGCGCACTTTGTCGTCGCGCGCATCAAGTCAAACGTGGGCAGACCCAGGCATTAATATACCTGAGATTGCAATCTACTTCGTCTTCAAAAATAAATTTTGGGGATAATATCTTGACTTGAACCTATTAAAATCCTTTGGCTGTGGCTTTACGAATTTGGTATCACAAGGCCTCCTAATGTGTGTAATTAATGTATCATTGGTAGCTGTGTGTTAAATTGTTTGTTGTACCATATTTCTTTATTATCTATTTGTTGTATCATATGTACCATTTATGGTATTAATGTTGATTAAAATACTATTATTATTCAAGGCCTCCTATGACCTTAGGGACCGGTCATTAATAATGGGAGGGGGAGCGGTGAGAAAACTCTTTTTCTAGAGACCGCCACCAACAGCAAGACATTTATTTTCAAGACACCCCCAAATTCCATATCGAATATTTCAGACCCTCCATTTCAAGCTTTACACAAGATATTTTTTAATAAACATATTACAGTCAAATCCAGTATTCTGTTGCGAGCAACATTGCAATATTGTGATATTTTGATTGGGAGATTGTTCTGAGCAATTTGCAACCGATGCAAACAAATTACAAAGTTAAATTCACGACCAGGTTTGTAAACAAAGCCTCTGATTGGCCACTAACAAAAAAGAAGCCAATCAAATGCTCCGATTTACCCATCAAGCACAACGCAGTCCTTTTATTATTTTATTCTGTCTTAAACCTTAATGTAACCACCAAGTCTAAAATACCATAATATGAGTAATACTAAACAGGAACATGTTATATCCACAAGAATTATGGACAGTGTGAAGTAGGTATAGTTATTGTGTTTAGCAGTACGACTGGTATAACGCTACGATACAGTTTAAATATGCGCCTGAAATTTAAAAAGTTCAACCTACTGCCATCTAAAAAAAGACATGACGTATTTTTGTTCAAGCTAAGTCGAATAATAGTTGCAATTCAAGCAACACTCAGAAAAATAACATATATATCCACCGGGTGACTTTCGGCCTTTTCGGGTCCCAAAACAGCACATAGCAATGCGTTTAAAATGACAATTTTAGCATCATTAAGTATGCTTTTATTAAAATAAAATGAATAATCTACCTTTCTTTAGTACGTCCTGAAAACTTCAATGACATCCACCATAAAATAATGACGATATACGGATTTAAATTTATGAAATACAAGTTTCGCCATATTAGTTTATAATGTTTTGGACCAGAGTTGGTTGCTTTCAACATGGCGGCCAAGATGCCGGAAGTAATATGTGCTGGCACAAAAACTTCAAAGGTCGGAATGAGAGTGGATTTTCTGCCCATGTCTATTCTGTGCTAAAGCCTTGAATGTTACTGTGCAGAATTATTGGATACAAGTAATATTCTTTTGAAAACAATCTATATTCAAGTTCTAATGATTATTAAAGAACAGTTATTCAAGCGATTCATATAATTATGAAGTTTTGAGCTTCTATTTTTTTGACAGGAAATATGAAGCTGTCAATATAGTACATTATTTAGTATATCTAGCTAGTTTATAGAAAAAAGTCAGACTAGCTGCTCTCTGGCTTAAATTCAGCTTCATATGTGTGGCCAAATTGGTTAATTATACATGATGAAGCTGGTAAAAATATTGCTGAAAATGTAGCGATTCATTACAGTGATTCAGTAAATATAAGTAATTGCGTCAATACACAATATCAATTATAGAAGTGAGAACTCTAATATTTTTAGATCTTTTAGTTCTTTTGTTATACTCTTTTTTACGAAAAGTCAAGATGCGCATTTTTTTTACATTTAAAAGAAATATTGGGGCCACTAGGTTATTAGTGTTCGCACTATTATGTGTCACCCTCTTAAAATAAAGTTTCTATCTATCTATATTGGGTAGGGAATAACTGATCATTCAAATAGAAATTAATAACTTAGTTGTTGCGCACTGAAGACTTGCTAACTGACATACCGGTATTCTCTTCGCTTTTCAAAATGCCTGTAGTTGTATTAATCTCATTTTTTTCAAGATGGCGAGCGACTGTTCAACTTTGTCACAAATTTTCTCAACAACTAATGCGATGGACAAGAGGAACTATGAAATTAAGTATTCCGTAGGCATGCTCTATAAATATAAGGAATACAAATTTTCGTTGCCAATGCCTTTAAGTAGAATTGCACAATTTTAAAATATTTATTATATAGTTTATACAGCTAAATCCTTGTCAACAAATAAACAACAGGCCTATTGCTACATTTCAAAGTGGAACAAGATTAAACAGCTATAGTTTTAGCAAATCGTAATGCCCTTGGCATCAATTAGAAAGCTCAATTCATGCAGTCTGCATACCATTACATATATCTCTTTTAATATAAAAACAATTCTATCATTCGCCCAACATTTGTTTGATTTTCATGTTAACACTGGAAGTCGGTTGACGGTGCATTTTCAAAACCAAGACAACTGCATTTGGGCCAGCTGTGATCATCCAGGATTCGCAAGCTGAAGAGGCTGTCGTAAGCATGTAAAAACAAAACATGCCTGGTATCACTATTTCGATGAGAAGCCAAACCTAGCCATCGATACTTTGCTCACTTCTCCTTCAATGAATGGAACAAACAGAAACAGGTTAAAAATACCAAGCTGCTTCACAGATAATGACTTCGCACGTTTTCTTTTTGCAGTGGCTGCAAAGCAGTTGTGGCAGGGGAAATCTCTTAAACAATCTGACATTTCAGTAACGAGTGCCTTGAAGTTTGTAAAGTTTTGCTGCGACAAGAGTGGCGAGGCGGAAGAAGGTGTGCTTTCATCTCCAAATTTGATCGACTATATCTTGGGATCTCCGCAGCTTTTGACAAATTTCATTGACAGCCAAGATAAAAAATGGGGTATTGGGCAATCCGGAAGGATTGCTTACGTTTCAAGCATAGCAGATTTATTGGACTTTCGCAAGTTTAATGTTATTCATATACGTTAGACCCCTTCTATCTCCTACTTGTGAGTACATTTTGGTAAATCGAAATGGGAAACAGTTTCAGAAACTTATGGACCTTTTGAGCGTGTTAGTGTTCAAAGCGATCGGAATGTACATCCACCCAACTAGGTACAGACAAATAATTGAAACACAAAGTTCCCTGGTACTTCTACCAAATGAACAGAAGTGGATATCAGAGCTTGAATGTTGTCTGTTAATTATCACAAGATATGCTCACACGCAGTGCGATCAGAGGACTCGTGCATGATAAAATTAGTTGCGCAGAAGATGAGAAAGCGAACAGCAATGAGAATGATGACACTGACTGTTTTCATTCACAGATTTGAGAAAACAAGGTTGCAACAGTTACTCTAACTAATTTGAGCGAGAAATCATCTCAACGCCGTTCTGGTATCCGATTCACATGTGAAGAAGCCAAGTACATTAAAATTGGCATGAAGAAATTTGGCTTACGTTGGTCGAAGATACTGCATCATCCTGACTTCACTTTCAATCCCTGCTGCATATTAGTGTAAATAATTTTAAACCAGTTTTTCAATGTATTTCATTAATTGATAAACAGTGTGAGAGAATATAATTGTGTAAATATAGGAATAAAATAGCCTTCTGTTTTGCCATTTGTCAGTCCTGGCTACCTAAATGTAAAACCTAAGTGTAATATTTTAAGAAAAATATAAAAGTGAAGAATTGGTTAAGATGAAAATTACATTCTTTTAAAGGGCTTGTGCAGCGAAAATTCGGTTAGAGTGAAACTCTCTTATTAAAGAGAACTTTTGAAGTTATGAAGATTGACGTTTGGAGCTTTTCCATATCCCACTTCGTTCTTGAGATATTAAGATGTGTTTGATATGTAAATAACATCACTGTGACATCACACTTTGGCTTTGCAAAATTTTCCAACAATTCATTATGCAGTTAAAACAATGGGCTACCGACAGGCTACCAGCTAAAATCATGGGCTACCTCGTCTCAAGTAGCCGGGCGTTTAATTTTTTTCCAAGTGTCGATGAATTTATTTTTAGAAATCCCAATTAAAACAACGAACGGGCTACCACATGAATGTAGCCATGCATTTAATTTTTTTGTAAGTGTTTTTATTCTGATCAGTTAACTTAGAACGAAAATCTGAACAGATTAAGCTTAAAATACCAGCAGAAACGCATCATTCTAATATATATTAATTATTATATAAGGAACAATTATTTACTGATGCTGAGGGAAGCAGTGTGTTGTGTGAACCCAAGACCGCCACCAACGAGTGGTCAAGGGGCCACAAAACATACTGTTTTCCTGAGGTTTCAGTAAATAAGTGATTTGTTATATACGAAGTGTCAAATGACAAAAAAATTGTCAAATTAAATCTTAAAATTTCTATTAAAATATAGAAAAACAGTAAAAAATGGGACTTCACCATTTACTTCCGGTTTTGTTCCTTTTCCCTCTTACATCAATGCATCATGCTTACACATTTTACACAATTATTAATTTATTATGCTATGATGCATTTGTTGTTTTGTGACAGTGAATATGACTGAATGTGATTATGTTATATAACTTATTATAATATAACATTTATAGTACGCGCGTGCTGATTGGTCGAGAAGCGTGTTTCTATAACTGTATAGAAACACGGAAATTTTCCCGCCAAAATTTAAAATCATAAAAAAACAAATTTAATGCGAATTATAAAACTTTGAATACTATTTAAAAACAATTTTAATGCTTTTACACATTTTTGACTGTTAATTTTCAAACCGAGTTGTTTTCAAAGGGTCAGCATGCGTACGTAATGAGAATTTGTAAATTAATCGAGATTAAAAAAGTCTTTTGAGTTATATTATAAAAGAAATAGAAAACATTTTTTCCTGTGTTTCTATACACTTATAGAAACACTTGTGGGAGTTTGGGAGAACTCGAAATAACGTGGTTACCACTGATTATTTCTCGTTCTCCCAAACTCCCACGCGTGTTTCTATAAGTGTATAGAAACACGGAAAATGTTTTCTATTTCCTAATTATAACATACAGTAATATTGATAAAAAATATTGAATGAAAAACTGAAAATATAGACATTTTATGCATTTTAGCTCTGTCTAGCTTTTTTTGCAAGTGATAATGGAAGATTGAAGATGCTTGAATAATTTACTTTGATTTTTGACTGCTTTAATTGGTTTCATGTTTTACAGTGTTGTGTTGTGGATGTATTTTTATATTGACCGAACCGGCTAACCATGACTGAACTGAGAACAACTGAAGTACTGAATGATCTATGGAGCTTGTTATTAAAATCCGCCTATCAAATATAAACAAATTTGAACATTTTGATGTGACAATGTCATCATTAATTGGTATCAAGTACTTTCACCACTTTGCTTTCTAATTTAACACTTTATATACAATAATTCTTGAAATAACTAAGTATTTTTTAGTTTTTACTCTGTAATTATGTAGTGACTCAGTGGCTTTACAGGCAAATGACTCAGTTTGTCTAATTTCAAGGTGGGCATGTTTTCAGCATGCTTAATGGAAAGTATAGACTCACCAGATTCAGACAATTCTGTCAATGATAACAATGCAGGCTTCGAAAGTGGTCTAGCAGGTATTGTAAGTTTGTGACAAATTAACAATAAGCACTTTTCTCTAACACCTCAAAACTATTTTGGGAATTTAACAATCCTATTTGTTAGCTGGTAGGTGCTTTTAAAGTGATCTATATTTCGGCTTTTTACATAAATTATCATTTATTAATTGCAGATTCGTTATTGCAATGTTGTGTTTGTGACAGGCCCTCATCTAGTGCACACAAATGCTTAAGCTGCAAACGTGCAGTTCGTGCTATTTGTGGTACAAATCCTGCAGGTGATGAAGGATATGGTGTGGATGTTGTCTGCAATACATGTTGTGGCAAGATAAAAAATAAGCAGAAACTTGGTAAATATTACCAATTTATTTTTCGGGGCAATCGTGACAATATATTAGTCAGTCCTTGATAGGTGGTTGATACAATTCAACTGGTTATAACTACTAGAATTATGACTATCCCATTTACTCTATGAAGTGATATATTTCTTAACTTAGAAAACAAGGTTGAATCTGAAAGTTTTGTTGGAGTAAAGCGCACTGCCAACTCAGGGTACAAGATTTAGATATTTTTTCAGTAGTTATTTTCAATTGCAGTCCTTGAAACTCCCGAAATTTCAGGTCGGCAAGAAATTGCCGACCTAAAAGCGATAATTCTCAATCTAGGTCGGCAAATATTTTCAAAACAAATAGACAATATCCAAATGAAAATTTAATTTGCTTGCTGTAAATACGCGTATTTATAAACAGCAATTAATTGCAATAGCAAACAAAACAACTAACAAAATGTATGAACTCCAATCGAACAGTGCATATACATATAGCATGACCATGAGCAAGCAAATTCCATTGACTGCCAATGACAAGATTGTGAGCACGAAAATATGTATTTGCTTGCATGTGCATAAACATGTCAATTTGATACTAGCAAAGCGTATTTTGACTACGCAAGCTTAAATGATCAAAACCTGATAATTAAAACATCATAGTTGAAAATGCGTATGTGAAAACTGCGTTCGCGGAAAAAAATGCCGAGACGTATTTGAAAGTAGATCGGCAAAATTTTGCCGACCTAAATCTACACATATCGCTTTGCAGGTCGGCATTTAGGTCGGCATTGCCGAATGCCGACCTGAGTTTCAAGGACTGAATTGGTATTATACTATTTACAATGAGCATATTTTTACAGACAGCAGTGATACTATACAAGACAAGCAGGAATGGTGGTTACAACCAGCCAGGGCTGAAAAAAAAAGTAAACCCAACAATGATGCCAAGAAAAATTGGGGTATCTGCGTAACATGTTTTAGGTACATTTTTGTTTATTATTTTGTTGCACTGTTGTAGTAATAGGAGAGGCAAACATGAAGTAACTGGTATATCAGCCTGCTAGCATAATTGCCTAACTCATTTTCGGACATTTTGAGAAAAACAAGAAAAACAAATTTTCTGTCAAACGGAATGTTCTTTCTTTCTTGATTTTTTAAACAAGAAGATATGACTACAATTACTCCCACAAAGATTACATAACGGCTATATATGACTTAAGCAAATCTTGCAATGAACAGCCTGTGAGTTAGGCAATTTAACGTTTGAGTTAGACATCATATTTCTTTGCAATTATGACTTAGGCAAGTTTGTCACATTTGTTTTGATTGGCTAACGACCTAGGCAGTTTTGCATAAGATGCAAGAGCTGATTTGCGGATAAGTTGGGCAAAAAAATAAATTTGGTCAAAAAATGAGTTAGGCAATTATGCTAGCAGGCTGACGATATGTAAGCTAATTTTGTTCTATTACTGTATATCTATGGTTTTAGGGCTAGGAAATGCCCACAGATTTATCAGTTATGTAGCACAAACAAAGCAACTATAGAAAGACATGCTTCGAGGCGTCATGGTAGTAACTTGTTGGAAGTTGATATTCGACCATATTATGAATCAAACAAGAGAGAAATGTGAGAGAAACAAAAGTGCTCCTAAAACTGCTGTACACTGCTCATAAAGCAAGAGACCCTTTAGTTGATTTGGTGTCTGGTGAGCCTGACATAGAACTGTTGCAAAAAGAGGAAGGGGAGAAATCAACTAAACCACTAAGTCAAATGGCCAACCCACTTTTAACAGAGAAAAGGTCATTGGTTGGAAAAGTACAATCACCACTTAACTTTAAGGATCCCTCTGTTCAAGATCAACCAGGACAGCCAGTAGGCGTTGCATCTTTACACTCAAAGATTGATAGCCTCATAAATGAAGTTAGAGAATTAAAGCTACAGGTAAAGTATAGATCTTGTTTGATGACATGTATGTAAATATAGGTTCCGTCTTTGATGTAAAGGTAAAAGGTAGGGCTAAGTTCAGTAAGTTGTATGGTAAGTCGTACAATCAGTAGATTTAGCGATATATAATTGCATTGTCATCAGGCAAAGTCAGAAAAGAAAGTAAAGGAAGCTGGTCCTCACCCGCTTATGGCAATTGACGGAAAATCCTTCGGAGAAACTGCAGAGCTATTGCTTCATTGGCCTGAGGTGAAAAACATTGTTGACGCCGTGCGTGTTTGCAAACATATTCAATTTTATTCTGGCAATGCAGAACGAGGAATTCTCTCAGTAGTACGCTGTGAGACTTGCTTTGAGTACCTCAGAAAATTCAAAGGAAGTATATCATTGGCATCAAACCCAATGACGATTGCACGAAAAGGACTTGGTGGGTAAGCTATTGTTTTCATGTAAATGATTGGGAGTGGTATTCCGGACAATACAGTGTAGAAAAATTAAAATCATAGGATCGTCTATTATTTTCGCGTTTCTTTTAGGTTTTCTGGATCACTTAGTACTGGGTTAGTTTATTCATCGGAGAAAGCAAGTCTGCTGCTTGAAGGAAGTAACCAAGAGTTTTACAAACTGAAAAATACCGTCAAGGATCATGTTACTTTGGCAGGAGGACAACTCCATTTTGAAGCATTACAGGTAAGGTTCAAGTTAAAAGTAAAGTCGCGCTATATCTGCATGTTCACCTGTATTCTGGAATAGGTCGATATCATGTATGTAATTCATTTTAGTACCAGCGAGAATGTAAAAGAAGAGAAGAACGGGGCTTGTCAGTCATGCAAAACCTCGTTGCCATCGCCTTGACAGTTATTAAAACGAAATCCGCCGCCTTGCATTATGAAACATTGGTTGCATCGCATGCATTCACAGGGTCGGATGTAGGAGAACTTGCTCATGGGCGAAAGCAATTTTCTGCTATTTTACAAGTAGCCGAAGTATGGTGTGACCGGCAAGTTGCAACATTTTTGTCTAAATGCTTGCCTTCTACAATGCTCCCACCTCACTTTTATGTGACTGCAGACAAGTCTACACCAAACCGAATAACGAATCAGGCAGTGATGGTGTGCCCAATGGTTGAAGGTCAACGAAAAGCAATAGCCGTAAGTGCTCCAGAGGTATACCAGTCAACTGAAGATAACCTTGAAGGTAATGTTAGTGGAGCTGATGCACCTGAGCTAGCACCTGATGCCTATCCCACAATCGATGAATCAGTCCTAAAAGGAGCTTGGATGTGTACTTCGTGCGACGGCGCTTACATAACTGCCGCACAATTCGGCACAACTCTTGCGGCTACGCTATGTCAGGAGAAATATGATGCATCCTTTTTTTCTGTCCTGTGGGATCCCCCACATTTTATTGACCTTGCATTCTGTGATGTATTTGAAGGAAAGTTTGGAGCTTCAGAGGAATTTGTGAGTCGCCTGATTAAACGCTCATCTGTTATGCATCGGATTTTCCAAAGGGGCAAGATGCTAAAGCATGTGATGGTAATGAAGGAAGCGGCTGAAGAAGAAGATGAGTTCGTGTTGAAGCTTACCAGCCGAAGTTGTAGTACCAGGTTTTCGACATCGCAATACATGGAGTTCTTGAAGCTTCTGGACAGCCTCCATTATTCATCAAAACATTCAGAGAATTTCAGTTTACGGAGATTAAAGAATACCAGATTGCTGGCAAAGACTTCTTGCTAGATCTTTGTTGCATATGTGACATTTTGAAACCACTTATGAATCTGTTCGTTACGCTGCAAGGCCTCGCTGTACCCTGCTGGAAGATTGTGAGTTGGTGGCCAAGTCTGAAGTCACATATGGAAAGCATGCAGAAAATTTTTTCCATCAATAGTCCACCATCTTCATTTCCGTTGCTGAAGAAACACTCGCGCGACATAAACTCTGGAAAATTCAAAGGAACAAAGCTTGTCACAGGATGGTATGTTACACATTCGGAGTCCACTGTCGATGAAGATGGCGATCCAATCACCCTTGATCACTGGAGGGCTCGAGAGGAAAAAGATGTAGAAGCTGATCTGCGGGTGTTTATGAAAGATCTGATTGCATCCTTCAACCAACGAATCACCAATCGTTCGCGAGAGGTAATGTCCATCCTCACATGTTTGGATCTAGACAGCATTTTCAGTTTGCTTTGCGGTGAACGCTTGGGAAATGGAAAGATCAAGCTTTCAGAGGGTGAATCTGCTCTTGAGCAGTATGGCAAAGCTTCTTTTGACAGATTTTTTACTTACGTATGCTCATTGGACCACGTTCAAAAGTTAAGTCGAACCCATGAAGACGCTGATTTGCAGTTTGATCCTGTGTTTGCTCATATAGTCTTGCACAAGATAAAGCAGACTCTAAAGAAATGCTTATGGAAGATGGAAGGAAACCGTTTAGCCAAATGGTTTTCACTTCCTTCCATCATTCCGAAGACGTATGGCCCCCTAGCAAAGATAAGTCCATGGACGCGGAAGATATAAAGTCGTATTCTCTTGGCAATATGTACTCGTTGAAGTTTGAGGGTGTGAAGAAACCTGTCTTAGCCGAACTCGATGAAGCTGAAGTCTATAGCAGCATCTATTGCGAAGAAGAAATCTACGAAGCAATTGGCATTGAAGGATGTGTTGCCATTGACATAAGTTTAGCAAAGGGTGGTACCGAAGCCGTGGTAGAATCTTTTTACAGCGTGATGAAGTCCCAACAATCTACTGGTGGACAGTCAAATGAAACATTGGCCTTGAGGTACAGTAGATACAGTATTTCTGAGATATTAAACTTATAAAGAATAAGACGCCAAGCATACAGAGTACTTACATGGGAACTGTTTGTGACAATTACTATATATAATAAAAAGCATACATCATCACAGTTTAGACCTTTGGTATACCAGTTGTTTATATTTTCTCTTTTACTTTTAGAACAAAGCTTGACTGGTGTATGCCCCCAGTTATCCAAGGAACACGAGCTGTTAAAGAAATCGCGAAGTTGTATTTGGATGGTGAAAAAGATGCATCACTTCCTAAGCATTCACTACCAATATTAGGAGATCGCGCCAAATATAGAACGGAGGGGAAAGTACTTAAACGCCAACGTACAGAGGATGTTAACTTGCCGTTTCTGTTGTAAATATAGTAAAAATTTGTGGGTGTTGCAGAAGAGTGTTAATGTTAACGTTGAGTGCAGATACAAACTCAAACGACTGCAGGATTTTCCTAATCATGATTCATAACAATTGTATTTGTGTATTTTTTTCTGAACCCTGTAATACATATGCTGGGGAGTGGAACGAGGGTTAAATTTACCGATAAACTGGCAGCGTCTGGCGCACATTTTTGATAAATTTTGGCATCACGTTGCCGGTTGGCGCAAATTTTAGAGCTCGGCGTCGATCTTCGGCGCAGATAAACCAAACTTTCCACCCTGGGTGATAAACACACCCATTGCAAGGTTAAATTCATTCACGCACGAAGTACTGTGAAGCGAACATCATTATATTGTGGTATACAATTTTCTAAAGTTTCGCCAACTTTCCATTAATTTTCTTCAGCTTTCATTACTTCAGGTAAGCATTGCTAATTTATATTTTACGATTTGCTCATAAATTATATTGTACATCCAATTTATTTGTCCCTCGTGTTCTGAGGATTTTTAATACCACACTTGTATACCAACGTTGTTGGTTTATCATCACTGTTCTTCATGTTTTTGAAGATTGTACTAACTAATATAATTGTACCAACGTTGTTGGTTGATCATCACTGTTTTCCTGCTTTTTCATGTTTTTGAAGATTATAATAACTAATAATTATACTTGTAGTGTTTATCTGAACTGTTCTTCATGTTTTTGAAGATTGTTCTGTCTAAACATTATAATTGTGCCAACGTTGTTGGTTTATCTGAACTGTTCTTCATGTTTTTTAAGTTTGTTCTGTCTAAACATTATAATTGTGCCATAGTTGTTGGTTTATCTGAACTGTTCTTCATGTTTTTGAAGTTTGTTCTTATAATATACCTTTGGCTATCCAGAGCTTGCCAATCGGCGACGCGAAAATGTCTGCCAGGCTTGCTTTGCGCAACTTTTACATTACATATTAGCATATTTTTTTTTCTTGCGGCCCAACGATGCCATATTTTTATAACGTCTACTCTATATATCCCTTCTCATTACTATTGTACACTGTTATGTAAATTTTATCCTTGTATAGTATGCCACCCACAAAAAGGCAATCACGTAAACGACCAGCCAATGGCCCAGCTAGCGGTTCGCGTCCTCGACGTAGTCCTCATTTGTAGACCAGAAACAACATGACAGCCACTCTTAATGCTGCTCCACTCATAACCGTTGAACCACCTGCAACTCTCACAGCAACGCAGGAAGAATTGCAAACATCCAATCTCCCAGTGCCACAACAACAATTGCCAGAGACTGTTGATCCTCCGGCTGCTAGTGGCAATGCGACAAGTACAATCTCGTCCATGACGCCAGAATTGTTTCAAGCGTTGGTTTCGTCGGTGGCTGCTGCTGTCAATGCAACGCACACATCCATACCAAGCCTAAGAGCAGAGGGGCCTCTTTCTATACTACCTCCTGCTGCGCCAGCTGCTGTTTTGCCTCGAAGTGGAACAATGGCGATGCCATCTCCTACCTCTGCTTTTCCTGACTCAACCAACTTGGTAACAGGGGCAATTAGTGCAGCTCACGCGAGCATCTCAGGTGAGCCACAGTTATTGCCTACAATTAGGACTAGTTTTGGTCACAACCCCTGGAGTTCTGCAGAGCCTACTCAAATTTTTCATTCTGTCACTTGATTCCAGGGTTTCCGCAAAACTCAAAGGAAAAATATGGAATGAGGAGTTTGTCGCTTTTGGCACCTTGTTGAGCAATACCGAACACGGGAAATTTCAAATTTCTTTATGAATTCGGAAGCTGGTCTTTCTGCCTCGAACCGGCATCGAGGCCCAAAAATATCCAAAGCATTGAGGTTTGGCTGCAAGCGTTCCATATATTTGTAGGCATTTATACTCAAAAATACCCGCATGAGGACAACAAACTGCGAAGATCGAGGGAAATGGAAAATTTTACGATTTCAGCGATATTTAGGTAAATTTTTTCGTGTTAAAGCCATATACACTTCATAAACATATTGTACTTCACATTGTGTGTCACATTTATTTTATTGTTGTGCCAATACTTTGACTATTTTGTCAAGTATTTTTCAATGTTTAATACAGCCAGAATCAAATTATAATATTGAGTGCTGAAAATTTACAAAAATAAATGCTAAATTATAATATATTTATCGATGTTAGTATGGTCAAACATAAACTAAGATTTGGTAGACATTTGCAGCAATATAATCGGCGTTTCTTTTGCAAAACATTCACATGAAGTCAATACAATTTATTTGTGAGTTTAGTAGGGTTGAATTCGTTTGTGACTTTATTCTGTCTAAATTTTGTAATATATAGATTCCGTCTCTCATATAAAATATAGGTCAACAAAATATCATATTTTCCAATCTACTGTAGCACAACTTACTAAAATAATAATCACTGACACTGTGCATGCTTGCATGGATTACCATGACCTGCTCCTGTCAATTTATATCGCCAATGACCTGCTCCTGTCAATTTATATCGTATTCTTTTTTGACAGTCTTGAAAAGACTTTTATAAAGCTTTTAGTTCAAATTAGCCTGCAATAGTTGTTTTCCTCAAAATTATAGAGTAACACTGGCCAAGTCTAGTTTACTCCAAGTTGCTTTATGGATTTTATATGGCAAATGAAATACATAGCCTTGAATTATGTGCGTTTCTTAATATATAATCGCACGAAGTTTACGGCAAAATATATCAGTTGTGTATATTTTCTATTAGCTGTAATCTGTGAATTAGATTTCTACGAACATTCAAATGTCCTATAAAGGTCAGAAGAAGTACGAAGAATTTTGGCACAAGAATAAAATAAATTTGACACACAAGGGTCAAATCAGTGTCACTGAACAAAGTACAATATGTTTACGGAATATATATGGCTTTAACACGAAAAATCTTACCTCAATATCGCTGAAATCGTAAGATTTTGCAAGTTTCTTACTCGGTCTTCTCAGTTTGTTTACATAGCGAATACAAAAACCCAGAAATGCACACGTGTTTACGTTCGCTCGATGACCAATCAGAGTAAAGAAACTTGTAGCATAGCAACGTAATTTTCGGCAATCGTTTGAAGTCTAGTTGCCGCGACATCGCGGGAAGGCGGCCTAAAAACTCTTGATTTTTCACTTAAATTCATTTTTCGGCTTGGCAACAACTCAAACCTTTTTCTCTACATCTATATGAGTATGAATATGTTTGTTGCCAGCTTCTAACACGAAGTTGCCATCAAACGTTTTTAGAGGCACTTTTTGATATCTTGGCCGGCCAACTATTATGACAAGTGCTTGCCAATGGGATGTGCTAGTTCATGCAAAACTTTGAATCATTTAGCACTGCAGTGGAATGGATTGCTCTACATTAAGTGCAGTATCGACAAACTCCTTCATTT
This sequence comes from Trachythela sp. YZ-2020, assembly GCA_016169945.1. NCBI lineage: Eukaryota > Metazoa > Cnidaria > Anthozoa > Malacalcyonacea > Clavulariidae > Trachythela > Trachythela sp. YZ-2020. Next base: position 498,625 of record JADLSH010000393.1, on the reverse strand, counting down.
ACTGACGATTTTCTTTTTATTTCTCCTACTCACAGCCGGTGTCAGGATACATTGGATAGATTTTTAGAATTATGCGCTCAACTTCCGTGGTTACGCCAGGTCGCGCATTATCACGACGGCTTATTGACTTAACACATGGGCACAGAATAGACATGAGCAGAAAGTCCACTCTCGTTCCGACCTTTGAAGTTTTTGTGCCAGCACATGTTACTTCCGGCGTCTTGGCCGCCATGTTGAAAGCAACCAACTCTGGTCCAAAACATTATAAACTAATATGGCGAAACTTGTATTTCATAAATTTAAATGAGTATATCGTCGTTATTTTATGGTGGATGTCAGTGAAATTTTCAGGACGTACTAAAGAAAGGTAGATTATTCATTTTATTTTAATAAAAGCGTATTTAATGATGCTAAAATTGTCATTTTAAACGCATTGCTATGTGCTGTTTTGGGACCTGAAAGTCATCCAATGGGATATACATGTTATTTTTCTGAGTGTTGCTTGAATTGCAACTATTATTCGACTTAGCTTGAACAAAAATACGGCATGTCTTTTTTTTAGATGGCAGTAGGTTGAACTTTTTAAATTTCAGGCGCATATTTATACTGTATCGTAGCGTTATACCAGTCGTACTACCATTAAACACAATAATCGTATACCTGATCAGTGAAAGGGGCTTCTTTTCTTACTTAACAAAAAAGTTTTTGGACTAAACTCAGTTAACTGCGCGATTTGAATCCATTTTCACCAGAACTGGCTTATAATTTTTAACTTTGATTGCTGGAGATAACAGTATAAAGATATTCGTTCACATCTATCAAGCAATTGATGGAGCAGACTAACTTGCTAGAAGTTACAGTTCATGACCCAAAATTGCAACACACTAATCTCATGTACATTTACACAGTGTAGCACCATCTTAATGACTTCACCTGTTTTCATTTACCATCAGCATCATTAGGTTTACCATCTTAGAGATAAGAATATTGAAGGAGCTAGACTAAGCTCCAAAATATTACACATTCAAACTGTGTTGGCCGCATAGCTCAGTCTGGAATGCATTGGTCTTGTAAACCAGAGGTTGTGGGTTGCATTCTCACTGTGGTCAAGTTGATTTTTCAGCTTGCCCAGTGTAGATTTACTCAGTGTAGCAACATCTTAGTTAGTAATTTCACCTGTGTATGATTACCATCAACATTAGATTTAACATGAGTCTTGTATCTTACAGTTCAGTTCTTCTGTACTCTGGTGTAAAAGATATTACGCAATATAGCTTGTAGAAGTTACTGTTAAGTAAACTGTTTTGGCAACACAGCATATTGTCCAGTGTGCATGGTTAAAGATGTGCTACCTTCAAATATTTACTGTCCTTCTTTTTAGTGATGGAAAGCTCACGATTGGCAAATTTCAAGTTGTAGTAAATGCACAACCTCAAAAACAATTTTTGTACTAATTCCAATGGAAATTCATCACAGCATGTAAATGGCTATAGCATCAGTGTTGAGATTGTTGGACTTTTTGGATTGTTGGACATTTTGTATTGTTGTACTGAATTTTTGTGGATGAAAGTTTTTAAAGATATAAAACCAGTTTTCCTCTAGCAATAGTTTCGCGCAAGGACTTTGCTCATTTTTTGTGAGTTTTCAACTCGGTATTCTGGAACTAGTTGGACGAAGAAATAAAAAATTCGTTTTGCGCAAAAAATTGCTAATGGAAAATCAGCGTAGATATCAGCTAGTAAAAAGTATAGGTATATTATAATATTTATAAATACATTGATATTGATTCTCCAATAATTGAACGATTAAATCATTCGTAAGATTTATGTCATTACGCCTAGTTTCCTGTTGAGTATGACATTGGTTGTAGTCATTACGGATTGATAACGTAGGTCCAGTACTCATTAGAGGTTTGGAAGTTTCTAATTGATTCTGATTTTATGGAAAAATAGTTGACAAGTCAATGTAGCATTTTGAGAGAGTTAAAAAATCAACTGCCATATTTTAAGGCAAACAATATATGTATGTTGCACAAGTATAAATGAACTTGAATATAGAATAACTTTCAAACATATAATTCACATAAGAGTCTGAAACAAGATTGAGATCTTGCATTCCAGTTTGAACCATACCAAACTAAAATTAAATTAAAATGTGTTTTTTTTCTTGTTTCATTTACTTGGTTTCCTTTGTAAAAAAACACTTCAACTTGCATGCACCAAATTCAGATTTTGTTGCAAGTTGAAACCAGTTTTATTGCCTGATATATTACTCTGCCAACAAGTCTTAATAACTAAGGTGATAGCAACAATAATATACTTGGTGCTAAATGTAACATAAACTTGAGTAACAGAAAAAATTCTCATCTTCAGAGTATTTTCCCCTTCATTGTAGAATGTAGAGTAAACTGTTAACACAATCTTAAAAACTAGAGTGAATATTAGAATCTTCTCACAGATTTATAATTAAAACTGTCATCAAAATAAATCAGGTCTTTCATTGTCTGTTTTGTAAATTAGGTCCCTTGATTCATCCAAGCATTGCTCTTTAAAACTATTTTTCCAATATCAATGAACAGTCATATTAAGGTCATAGGAGGCCTTGTGATACCAAATTCGTAAAGCCACAGCCAAAGGATTTTAATAGGTTCAAGTCAAGATATTATACCCAAAATTTATTTTTGAAGACCAATTTCTTTCATATCTCAGTATTCTTTTATATTAAACCATTGCAGGCCAATATGCGGTATATGCCAAGTTAATATTTCATTGCTCTTGGCGAGTACTGAGTACCGTCAATTCGTCAAAGCTTGATCACAGATGCACAGAAAGTTCTATGAACTAGTTTTTTTCCTTCATTGCCCATGGCGTGTATACGTCCTTAAATCCTTTTATACACCGTGAAATATCACCAACTTATCACTCAAAACATATCGTACGGCGATGACTAAGCTCACAGAAGCTATATAACTTGTATGACAATGTATGACAATGGCCAAATTCCACGATTAAATTCGTTTCTCATCCTCATAGTGACAATTAAACCAAAGAACAGCCTTTTCTTTATAATATTTCAAAATATCCTGAGTTTCTCTTGGATACATAAAAAGCTAGAGCACTTTTAGTGGCTCTATTTCGTATTCCGCCATACTAACTCCTATAAAATTTCCTCTGGTTTGGTTGCTTTCAACATGGCGGCCACACCGGAAGTCGGCTGACATTCTGGCACACTTTTTACCCCGGAGTGGAGCTTCTGCTCATGTCTATTCTGTGACATGGGGTCAAAAGTCCGGGTCACTATATTCGTCTATATTCGTCTGCGCCATGAGACCAAGGAAGATTTGCGCCTTTGGCAAACCTTCTTGTCTTCTTTCAATGGTGTTTCCTTTTTTTTGGATGAAACATGGCAGAATTCGAACAAACTGAATTTGTTTACTGATGCTTCAGGCTCCATCGGTTTCGGCACTATCTTTGGCACAGAATGGTGCTAGCACCGCAACATTGCTATTTTGGAATTCTATCCAATTGTCCTGAGCCTTTGCCTGTGGGTTCATCATATGCGAAACCAATTTATTTTATTTTTTACTGACAACGAAACATTAGTTCATGTTATCAACAAAAAATCATGTCGCGACAAATCTTTAATGTGTTTTGTGCGCAAAATGGTGCTAGTTTGCTTACAAAACAATATTGTATTCAAAGCAAAGAATATCGCCGGGATTTCTAATAAATTGGCGGACTCGGGTGTCCACCTTCCAACAGTTAGCACCGGCCAACATGAACAAGCTTCCAACGGACAACCCCCTTCATCTGCAGCCTCAAAGTTGGCAATTATAATTACACACTTGGCACAGTCAAGCTTGCAAAAATCTTCCATTCCTACTTATACACGGGCATGGAAATTATTCACTCAATTTCACAGCAGCATATACCAGACAGCCCACTTCAAAATGCCTATTTTTCCAGCCACATTAGCATACTTATTTGATCACCATTACGCTCCGCCTACCGTCAATACCTATGTATCCGCCATTGGCTACTCTCATAAGCTATCTGGGTTGCCCGACCCAACTCAGGTTTTCTACATTATTCAATTGTTAAAGGGATACAAGAAAAATGGTGCACGTTTAGACAGTCGTTAGCCTATTACATTGCCCATTTTAGAAATGTTGCTTAACGCCGCTCCTAATATGCAAGGTTCACGTTATCAAGTATGCCAATTTAAAGCCATGTGTTCCTTGGCATTTTTTGGCTTTTTGCGGATCGGTGAGATTACGGCAACGACGAATGCTGGTTGTCAACCTCTACAAATGCATCAAATCTCTCACGTTTATGACTCCAGTCAACACATGGTTGGGTTTACTTTGACCTTTTTGGATTTTAAACAATTATAATCAACGTCCATTCACCTTGTCGCTACAACGCCAGCATTTGTGTTGTCCTATTGCTCTCCTTCTTGACTACCTAGCATTGCGTGTGGTAATCAACCTGGAGCAATTTTATCACACAACAGGGCAATCCAGTCACCAGGGAAGTTTTCACTACACGGCTGTCTGAAGCAATAAAATTTTGCGGTCTAAATCCAACTCGTTATAAATCTCACAGTTTCCAAATTGGGGCTGCTTCTTGGGCTGCCGAAAAGGGGATGTCTGATGCACAAATCCGCACATTAGGGCGATGGAAGTCTAATGCTTTTCAGAAATACATCAGGGTTTCATAGCTCTCCACTTAACTTTTACTTCTAATATTATGTTGTACAATAGTTTACCACTTTGCAGGGGCCCGCTGACTTAATTTTTCTAGGCTTGTATGTGTGATTAACATGAGTTTTTATCAACGGTTTGCATGGGCGGCTGTTGTATAGAATTATTTTCACATTAGTTATTGGTATTCTATTGTAGGCTAGGAACTTAAATTTACTATATTTTTGCGCACTGACACATCGCAATTCACAGCTTGCAGGGGCGTCTGTGATTCATTGGGTCTCATCTTTTCTTCATATGACGAATAGCGGATGGAGGCTTGAGTCTTGCATTGCCTGGGGTGGGGTGCATCTTAGCAGAGTAAGATGCTTTGGCGTAATCTTGCCCTCACCTTTACTGGGCAAAACTGTTTGAGCACATCTTTCATGTGCAATATATATATAATTAATTAATTTCTCTTATTAAGATTTAAAATAAAGCGGCTGGGGGATTGTTAACCCCCAAGCCAAATTAACCCAATCATGTGTCAGATTTGTCTATCATGCAGCCCAGTAAACAGAGCTCAATCAATGCGGCGCTCAAGCTTCGATACGTGAAGGATTGTTATGTCTGATATGGGGTGGAAAACATAAATAAAATATTGGCTTGCTAATAGAATTTTTATGCTTTCCGCTCCATACTGAGATTTAGATAAGTAGATATTATGATAGCGATAATACTGTGTATTTAGGCATTGCGGCTAGGATAAGGAAATGCCTTAAATATCTTGGGGAGACGGGCAGATACAACAAAGATAACTGAAGGGGTGATAAACACACCCATTGCAAGCTTAAATTCATTCACACACGAACTACTATGAAGCGAAAATCATTATATTGTGGTATACAATTTTCTAAAGTTTCGCCAACTTTCCACCTGCCTCTTCCCCAGTATTGCATCCATATTGTAGGGTTTTTTTAGTTTGTGCGTAGTGATGGCGTAATCTTGCCCTAACCTTTACTGGGAAAACTGTTTGAGCACATCTTTCATGTGCAATATATATATAATTAATTAATTTCTGTTATTAAGATTTAAAATAAAGCGGCTGGGGGATTGTTAACCCCCAAGCCAAATTAACCCAATCATGTGTCAGATTTGTCTATCATGCAGCCCAGTAAACAGAGCTCAATCAATGCGACACTCAAGCTTCGATATGTTAAGGATTGTTATGTCTGATATGGGGTGGAAAGCATAAATATATATATATATATTTCTGTTTGAGTATTCCATCTACTAACACCATCTACTATTAATCTTGTTGAACGAGATGGCAAGAAAAATATTGAATTTACCCATACACCATATACTGGCATCACTCCTATCCTATATACTGAACTTGCGGTTAACACTCAGCAACTGGACTCTGTGGCTCAGTTGGTTAGAGCACTGCACCGGAATCGCAGGTTCAATTCCTGCCAGAGGGTCTAAGTTGCATTTTTTGCAACTGCTCCTGGCTAGGTCTAAAAAATGTATATATATTTCCATTCGAGTATTCCATCTACTAACACTATTTATAACAACTATTATATTAATTTATTATATTATATATTTATAACAATTAGTATATAATTAGTATATATTATTTAATGACAATAGGTATATTATTTCATATATTACACTTATGATTGATTGATTGATTTAGTCTTTATTAAAAATTTAGAGACACACATACGTGTGACTTTACCTGAATGAGTTTATAATACTATATTATTTACATTTATAATTTGCAAAATAACTAATTAGAAGTAGTTAAAAAGACATCTATTTACAAAGCTTCACTTAAATCTCTCTGTTTTGACTCGAGGAAGAATAAAGTTATGTTCATGTGTCCGTAAATTTTTCTCCTTTTTTCTAAGGAAAAAGTTCGTAGAGAACATGTTCTTTGTCATTGGAAATTTTACTAAAGAAAACTTTGTTTCTTTGTTCTATTATAGAAGACATATTATATTTAGTGTCAGTATATTAGGCACGCTAAAAATTTATCGATACGGTTTAAGTATTTTTTCCACAACACTGAACCCCAAACTTCAATTGCATAAGTGAACAATGAAAGAATTAAACTTTCGAATAGTTTAGTCAGATGATTTAAGGGATATCCGTATGACTTACAAACCCTGAAGTTGTACATTCGTCCACTAGCTTTTGACAGTAAATTATCTATATGTAAGTCCCAGAAACAGGGGTGGTCTTGAAAGCTTACTCCAAGAAGTTTAAGCCATTCTCTGCATTCAATTCCATCAATTGGAGGAGGAAGTTGTTTTAAGACTCCTTTACTCAACACCATTTCCCATGTTTTGGAGAGATTTAAAGTCGTCCTATTTTCGTTTACCCAATCTTTAATATTATTAACCTCATTTGAAGCTGTGTCTCTAGCATTTTTTCACTGGTGCACTGACTGTCATATTGTCAGTCTTCAAACAAATGAAAATGGCCATCTGCAAGAAAAAACAACAAATTAACTATTTCAATAGAAATCACAGGAAAAACAAGTATATTATATGTATACAGTATTAAAAAAGAACAGCGGACCAGTATTTTTGTTCAGATTAAAATTGTTGATGCACTTAGCCATATTAATATAGTTCAGACACATGACACTTAGAAAAAAATCAACACCTGGCTACAATAATGAGGTAGCCCGTTGTTTTAATTATAATTTTTATTGGTAGCCCGTAACCCATCAGATTTGGGCCAAACTAATTTCACTGGACACTTAGAAAAAATTAAATGCACTGCTACATCAGTGAGGTAGCCCGTGATTTTATCTGGTAGCCCTTTTTTTTAATTGGGATTTATATGGGTAGCTTGTCAGATTTGGGTGAAACTACTTTCACTCCATACTGACAGAAAAAATTCAACGCGTCGCTACAACCAATCATTCTTAGATACAAATTTAGATGTTGTGACCAGTTATTGGTTTTTCGCAGTGTCGAATTAGTTAAGTTCTCTTTACATACAGTATTATATAGTAAATATCAAATCAAAAAGTTCACAATAACATCAGTTCATAACACAAAGGTTAGTACTTGTTATGTATACGTTATAATAATACTATATACATCACTTGAGAGTGTCTATTGGGATTGTTACCACGGTCTCCAGCTCTTGCATGTTGTCCAATCACTGATCTAATAGTAGACTGGATATAGCTTCTATAGGTGGCAAAAGTGAAGGCACATTATATATGCGAAAATCACTTCCGGGGACCACGGAGTGATACAAATTTGCATAGAAATATATGGCGGACAACGTGAACGAATTTTTGTTTTATCATATATGTTTAATCTTGATCAACAAGAGGTTTTCAATTCCCCCAAATGACCAAGCCTGTATAGATATTTGTACATGTTTGATAGTACTTATTTGATTTATTATACTATAAAACTGGAAGCCTGCCCAAATATAGCCTTTTGTGGAGTGAATCTACGTTTATGATGCAGCCGTTTATGATGGTCCTACGTTTATGATGGTCTATATCCACCTGTCAATTCCTGGTAGTGTTTGATGCAATGATTGTGTTGTAAAAATCTCAATTCTCTGCTGTACGTTCTCGTCTTCTTCTTTCCCAAAATTCGGAAGGTTATTGGTAGTGATGTAGTAGGGGCTGTTATTTAACACCGTCTTTGGTAAACCTTGCTTAACTGCAGAAACCATAGATCCTCATTGAACGATGCCTCTGGCTAGGTCAGATTGCATCATGCTGGCTGACCACTCGTCCACGAGGACAAGCTCAGTTTTGTTGGTAATCATAGCAGCTGAAAACTGTCTCTCGTTAGTGAGCGACGCAATGTAACCAGCGGGAATAACACAATGGAAGATGTTGGACCAAGATATCTTCCCAGAATATTTGGGGTCAACCACTACCAGTTTTCTCACCTTATAAGGCATGCTGAATGCAAGCAAGCACTGATATAGCTTATTGAGGAACCTTACTCGGACGTCGTCATCAGGGAAAGAGTTGACAATTACCTTCCCGAAAATACCCTGGCTTCGGTTGTGTGGAACAGTCGTATGGAACAAAAGATCTTGGCAACAGTTTTCCATGCATGGATTCCAGGATAGGGCAGATGATGAAGTTTCGGGATTCAACAGAAAAACAGTAGCCATTTGATACCTTGATGAGATCAACATCAAACTTGACAGACCTCTGAATTAGCAAAAAATCAGGTCGGCAAATTTTTGCCAACCTGAAATCTAAATTTGTAATAATGCCATTTACTTTTGCAAAAAAGTAATTTTATTTATTAAGTATATTTATTGTAATTATAACCGGTAACTAAAACGTAAACAAAACTTAATTACATAAGATTGTTTCGGATTGTAATCAAACATTTTAAAGTCTATAAGTGTGAAGTTCTAATGAATGTCATGACACTTTTAGTTTTGTCTATAATCTATATATATGCAATACATAATATTGTCGGTAGTAATAATGCCGACATTTACTTTCGCAAAAAGTAATTTTATTTATTAAGTATATTTATTGTAACTATAACCGGTAACTAAAACATAAACAAAACTTAATGACATAAGATTGTTTTCGATTGTAATCAAACATTTCTAAGTCTATAATCAGAACGTCATGACACTTTTAGTTTTGTCCATAATCTATATATGCAATACATAATATTGTCTCGAACGTCAATGGTGAATGGAAATTAGAGCTGTACGACCTTAGTCTTCAGAATCATCTGACCATTCATCGTCAGATATTTCATAGGAGAATGATGTTTTGTCTGTACCTTGTTCGTAATAAGTGCTAAGTAAGAAAGCAGTTTTTAAAAATGTTCGTTTTGCAATTTATAGAAAACAAAAGAAATGAGATGGACAACACGGAAACAACAATAAATAGCGGAAACATTGAGAACGTATCAATGAATAAAGGGTTAGACTTTATAGCATGTACTGTAAAACTGAGTAATTTTAATTAATTTATTAGCTTTGCCTTTGTAGTTAACTATTGTACACTTGGCAGGGAGTCCGTAATAGCGCTTAACCAATTACTACGGCCCCGTTAATTTAACTAAAAATACAAATTTTGAAAAATACAATATTCAACTGATAACAAACAACATATGAAAATAACAACAATACAACTTCTACATGCAGCACATGATTGGAATAATAAGACTACGAACGGAATTACATTTTGGACAAATGGTCTTGTACGAACGAGGATCGTCAACATTATAACAAGTTCTTAATGACAGAGTAATAATTTAAAATAACAGTTTTAAATGAATAGAGGCCACATGTGTCCAGTTTTAGTTCATCGGCTAGAAGGTTCCATATCCGAGTTGATCGGATAAAGAAAGATCTTTGATAGGTGGATGTCTTGCATTTTGGAATAACATATTTGGTGGAATTACTACTGTGGAATTACTACTAATAATCTAGTTTGTCTGGAGGTACGGATGCTTGGAAGAAAGTATTGATGTGTACAAGTCCATGGGTTATCTTGTAAAAGAGAACCATGTCCAGATTTTCGCGCCTGGTGGTATAGTCCATAGTACTGGAGAATGGTAACTCGAGGATAAACGTAAAAGCACCTTTCATTGATAACTTCATGAATTTATCATGAATTTATTAATATGGTTTAATGGTAATATCCCATTATAAATTATAGAACAAGACGACCGTGTTAATCACGAAAGCACAGAAAATGGAGAAATAATATATGCATGTATTGAAAGGAAAAAGTATAAAATTAGGGAGAAATATTTATTTATTTGGATAAAACTATTCCCCGTGAAATTGTGCGTCCTGTGCAATGGAGTTGTTGGACATTAGCAGTGATGAGGTTATAAACAGGGCTTGTCTGAAATAACTTAAAGATCAATTCTTCCAAGTACCAAGAGGGCAAATGTCTTCAGCCCAAATTAGCAAAAATATAGCTGGAAAGAGCAAAACCATAAACTTTGGCAAGTACAAGTTGCATAGAGTGACTAAAAAATAACTGTGTAAAACTTTCTAATAGTTCAAACACTGGAATTTCTTTCTGATGCACCAAGAGCATTAGCATCAGTGAAACACTTATAATCAGGGACAAAGGCGTCAATCCATCCCAAAAAGTGGGGGGACGGACTCCAAATTAGGAAGGTCCGGAGGTATGCTACCCAAATTTTTTTTTGAATGTTGGTACACTGAAACGGCATTTCCAGCATTTTGGAGGCACTTATAAAGTTATAGTACAATGTGCATGATCTTAAATCCATTTCTAACCATGTGACAAATTAAATCCGGTTAAAAAAACAAGGTTGTGCAAGTGGGATAAAGCATGTCAGAAGTTGTTAATGTTATATTAACTAGATTAGTTTGAGCTTGTTTAATAAAACAATAAAGATTTTACTTGCAAAATGAAATGATTTCTGTAACAATTATATCAATTGTACATACAATGATCGATAAAAAGCCAAAGCAAATGTGAATAGTTTATAGCAAATGATCAATGTGTATGAGGCACAATGTTGTGATCATCGACTTGAGTCCGTTTGTTGCCTTTACAGTTAGGTTTTCATTCCCAGAACTATTCGAAGACTCCGAATAGATTTCTTCTAATTTTGGATTGTTGAACAAACAATTTTGCTAGTTCATGTTCATTCACGTTGTCTAACTGTTCCTGGTGTACGTGGCAGATGGAAATATGATTAAGTCTACGCTGGGTCATGGTGGTTCGGAGCCACATTTTCAATCGTCACAATGCAGAAAAGCTGCGTTCACACTCACATAACGAAACTGGACACACCAGTAGAAGTTTCAGAAGAACCAGCACTTGGGGAAACAATAAGCCACCACATGTTCCATACTCCGATAAGCAACTTTTGCCTCAAGCAACAATTCTGCCTTGTATGTTTCCTTGAACATTTCTAGCTGAATTGGCAGTAAGTAAGACTATCAAGTTCAGGATACTTTGACACCACATCTTTGTCAACTTTCCCAGATGTTAACATCGTCTCTAGCTTCAAGTACTGTGCTAGGCCAGATTTGTCAGGGTCATACCTGTCTGATAGACCTGTGACTATGACATCGATTAACTCGAAATATTGCTTCCTGTAGTATTCTTCAGAGCTGTCAGGCCGATACTCAGCTGCTTCACCTGTGTATCTTCTTGGGGGGACTCGTATCCGAGGTACTTCCAGTGGATCCAGTTGGTATTCTTCACATTTTTCTTCAGCAGCAGAGAATAATTGATGGAATGATTCATCTGTGCGCTGAGCGCTCATATGTGTTGATGATATCTTAACAGCTTCAACCATTCCAGAGACATTTGCTGACTTTGCCTGACGTGCGCTATTCAACTGTTCCAGGATCGCGACTGGCTTAGCTGCCATATTCAATCCAAGAAAGACTTTCCCCTTCTGAAACGATCAAGTAGACCGTTTGCTTTCGTTGCAGCGTGCGTTTCACCACGTGCCATTTCTTCAAAACTTTGGAGAATAGCAGGGTACTGATCGAATGCTGACTGTATGGCTGCTAGTCTGCATAACCACCTGGTGGCACAAAGGGGCTTGATTGCTGTGGGATGCAGATTGTCATCTTCGGTTGATTCACTAATTGCCGGGAATATCGCTTTGTACTTGCCAGATCTCTTCATAAGCACACCTAGCTCTAGGTAGTACTGGGAACTTCATACAGACCGATAAAATCTTTGTGTACATATAGATCTGAGTCCACGTGACTCAGACAGAAGGACTCTTGCCCTTGACCGCTTATGTCCTGTGTTCCATCAGCAGTTGCAGCGTAAAATTCATTCTGTTGAATGTCACTGACAATCTTCCTTTTAATTTTGTGACTGAACATTTCTACCATCTCGGTCTGTGCACAAGGCGAAGTAAATTTGTTGTATTTCTCAAATACATCTGCAGATCAGGAACATCTTCTGTTCTAAGCTTTAGGAGCTGTGAATAACTTCCATCACTTTCATCGTGGCCACGACAAGCTGAACCTTGTCGCAGTAAATATCTTACCGAAGTAAACAATTTCAAAATGCAGTTTCTTGCTATTTCTTCTTCCTTTTGTTTCTGTGTATGTATTTGCACACTTACCGATGGCCTTTTCTGTGTATGAGATGTCTGATGCACCTTAAACGTTTCAATTGCCTTCTTTCAGTTGTTGAATACTTGTGAAATGAATGCTGGATCTTTATAATGGGCTAAATCTGTTATCCCCATGGAAACAGCTTTTGAACAATGGAAACACAGAATTTTTTCAAATCGGGATCATAATGAATCCATTCGTAATCTTCATACCACTTTGATTGAAAATAAAGTGTTCGCGTTGACAATTTCTGAGCAGGACAATTTCTTAGGCTTGTCGAAACTCAGGAAATTGTTCGATTTTGCAGTCAATGGACTCTAAGCCGAAACTGTTGCAGATGAGCACCTGTTACTTGTAAGAAAATCGCTAGAGCTGGATGCTTCAGAGGAAGGTCGTTGTTCATTGGGCAGCGAGGGTCGAGATATAGCCGCATAAGATATCCCTTGGGTTTCCACTTCGTCATTTTCTACGAACTCTGCCAAAGAAGTGGAAGGATTGTCAACATCAATTACGTTACTTTGCCGCTGATTTACAATTGGCATCTATGGCGTAGAAGGTTGATTGTTACCAGTATCAGACGATACGTGACTTGCGAGGGTACTGGTTTGCTCAACTTGCTTTGGATCCTTAAAAAATCTTCCGATTCCTGATAGTTTGGCACGTTTAGGCATTTTTTCGAGGCATGTTCGTTTTATAAATTGCCAATATTTGCCATTTGGGAATGATTGTAAGTCTATCTCTACATAATTTGGTTAGATTGCATTTGCAATGCTATGTCTACAACTAATTGGTATGGATGGTGTCAGGCGAGAAACTGCAAAAATGGAATGTTTAGGTTTAATATTTTACTATATTTGAACTTTTGAAAATGGTAAAATAAATTTATCCAATAGATATAATTAGATATTAGGATAATTAGATCTCCAAAAACTGGTGGGGACGCATCCCCTCCATCCCCCCAGGATTGACGGCCCTGATCAGGGATAGATTTACTGGGGTGCAAGGGGGTGTACACCCCTCCTTTTTTGCATACCCCTCTCCCCTCTTTGGTGCCCTTGCTCAATTCCAAAGAAATGCAAGAGCATAGCTGCTTTGGTGCATCTAACTGGAAAAAATCTGAAGCATTTGATGTGTCTATCTTGTGGGTAAGGCCTACATTTGATTAAAAGTTTAATGAGTAAGTCGTTATTGTTAATATAAAGTGCAGTTTGTCTGGAGTTTTTTTTCTATGCTGTATGCTAGTTAGTCTTTGGCAGTTAGATAAATATATTTCCACTTTTTACATTGGTCGCATTGTAGAGTTTACAACAATTATGACCAAATAGAAACTGTGCTGAATAAATGCTAAGTATGTATGTAGTTTGTGAAAACTTGTGTTTAATTCTTGCAATTTATAGAAGACGAAGAAAGAAAGCACAATCTGCACATCTAGCTCTGCAAACATTAGGTACTGAAAAAAGAATGTAACTTTTCCCTTTTCAAAAAAGTCTGCCATATTTCGGTTATTTGCGGATTGTTCAAGGAAATGTTGTTTGAAGAGTCAGTTATAATGACTCCACAATGTCAATTGGCTGTATTATTCATCCAGTGTAAAGACTATCAGAAACAAGCTGGAAAAAACGCGTACAATCCTAGAAAAGCCATGGGTACTAGATCTTATACTATTTGTCTGGGCCGTGTTTATACACATTGATGCATTATACATCTAGACGAACTATCAGCTATTATGTGTCACTCAAGACAAACAATCAAACATAGTTTGTCTAGACGCATAATGCGTCTTGTGCCGCCTTTCTGTGGAAAATGCATGGTATGTCGAAAACTTGTTTGGTCATAAATTGGATTTTGTTGCATTAGTTCTTGTTCCTTTTTAGTGCAACGTTTTCAACTTTGCAGTATTCTGATGAGCGGCGAAAATTCACACAAGTCAGACACCATACATAGTGTAAACTTTCCGGGAGCCGGGGTGCTCTTTCTTACCATGTCTATAAAACTACAGAGTTGAACTTTTTTAACTACATTCACACAAGTTATCACTTCTTTCTATCGTTTTATGAAATGTTAGACAATAATTTAATCAATTATTGATTAATTGTGATAATTTTTACCTTCTGAAACTGGCATTTGGATGTATTATATAACGATTACTTCCCCCTGGAGCAAGCAAGATTTTCGTGAGAAAGCTCTACATGCGCATGCATTATTGCTGTATGAACTATGAAGGTTTAACAACAATATGGCAATGTATATAAGGGTGCAGTTATAAACGATATCAGGTTATGAACGTTACAATCTCGGCTTTGGTCATTTTTATAAAAGCGTACGTTTCGCCTGAAACATGTCACATATTTTTGACTAAATTGGTGCTGGTTATATATAAAAAAATTAAAATATAAGATTCAAGACCCAATGAGATCCCTTTGGCATTTATATTACAGTAAATATCGAATATGTTATAGTAATAGTATACAGCATTGGATTTTACCAGCGGTCTAAGGTAAGTCGACTTGCGTACAATTTATACACATTAATACGGCTACTGTATTGTTTCTGGCAAATTTTATAGATGGTAGAAGTTGCTATACTCTGTCCGTAGACTTGTAGAGTGTAGTATGAACTGCATAATTTTGAAACTTAAAATTTGTTATACAATATTAATAGGACAAACAAATTATATTTCTTTTATAATTCTTCGTTCTGAACTTCTGGTATAAAGGTTTGGGCAATTTGCATTTTAAAATTCTTCACATCTCTGTTGACGGGGCAGTTGTTTACAAATACGAATGGCATTTTGGTGAGGATGCTTCTGTGTAAAACTATGATGCATGATGCATTCTATATACTTTCTAGTTTCGCTTAGCCTTTATCTTAGTAGTCTGTGTACAACCGTACTCGAAATTTGAAATAATCAAGGTTGAGTTGACATTTTTTTATCAGTTATAGACCTGGAGCGAGGGGTATACCACAATATTACATCCCGAAGGGTAATTTTTTTGTGTAATACCCTGAGTGAAAGGTCTATAAATGAGATATTATACCGAACCTTGTGTGGCTTTTACTTGTACTAGGAAACAGGCGATGAAATTAGACGACGGCCTGGGTATGAGCAGTGTACTATTGGCTGTCACCCCTTGAGTCCCATCAATCATGATTCTCCCAATGTGGTTACGTTCTGGTGACATCCTAATGGATGGCTACCGAGAATACGTTGATCAAACTGATAAATAAGTTGATCAAACCGATAAAGAGAACATAAGAATTGAAATTTTCGTGTCTGGAGATCAGTTGGTGTTTTACTAACATCACAGTTCAAGTCCCCTACGACAATCAACTCTTTATTTTCAGAGTCACATTTGCATAAGAATAATATCCACTTATCAAACAGGTCCATGGCTGAATTTGATGGTCTGTACCATGTACTGATTAGAAACGATTTACTGTATGGACTACTTATTTCAATACATACCATCTCGAGATCCTCTGGAGTTAGATCATTCCATACCGAGGATGGTATGTTATCACAGACATATAGAACCACACCATCCCCAAACCTGCGACGGTCTTTCCTAATCACGTTACATCCTAGTATATGTATTTCATCAGATATTGCATCTATTTTAGAGTAATTAATTGCTAGGATGTCAAAAGTGTACTTCGCAAGAAGTATTCGAATTTCGTCTACATGTTTTAGCAGACTATTAATATTTAAACTAGCCATTTTTAAGCCCTTAGATTTAGCGATGTCATGCAACGAATGATCGTAATTACTTGACACTGGATTCCACCTTGATGAAGTTAACACATTGTTGTTCGAGAGTTCCTGGCGGATATCATTTTCAGCAGGTAACCCCAATTGGTTTATTGTTGATATTTGAAAATCTTCTCCAGAGAACGTCTATGTTGTGGTTGCAAATGTTGTTCTCCTTTAAGAAATCTAAGAAAATGAGTGGTTAAAAATGCTGAACCTTTGGTGTAGGTGCAGTCTACTACCATTTAAACATGCGCTGTTTATAGAGTAGTTGTCGATAAACTTGACATTTTGCTTAGCAGAGATCATTCTAAGTTTCTTGTTGACTTCTTGAACTTTTGGTGCTGTCTTGATATCTTATCTCAATGTGATTCCTGATAATCCAATACTTGAGTTTGGAAATTTGGCTTTGGCCCTGACAATAAGATTTTCACTTTTCTTCACGTATTCTTCTGCAGATTCCAGTGGGAGGTTGTTCTTCCCATTACGTGGGACAGGGTTGATTGAATATTAAAAATGTTGATAAACATGTTGTGTTGCCTCTCCGGTGCTGTCTGTAGAGTTGCCATTGGTGTTAGTGGCAGCTTGTTGCTCATTTCTGGATTCTGTCTCTACATTTCTTTCATCTTCAATAATATTGAGGACGCTGTATCTATTGCTAAGTTCTACATGATTAACAGTTGTTGTTTCATTTTCATTGGTTTCATTTTCACGGTTTGCCAGTTTTCCAAGTTACTTTGTCTGTTTAAGCAATATTCATAATCTTGTTGTTGCAACTTTGCAACGGTGATCAAACTGTCCCTTTCTCATTCGAAATCTTCAACTTTGACGTTAAGGTCTGACATAATAAGACATGAATTTAGATTTCTTTCTTGCAGGTCTGCGTTTTCTTTCAACAGGTTTAATTTCTCTTTTCTCAATTCTTGAAAGCGTCCTCAAGACCAAGAATTGTTTCTGATTTATAGTCTTTTAAGTTGTTTACTTCAGCAGTGAAATTTTCTATTTTTATGTTTGTATTCTCAGCAAATTTTGTCATTTGGCATTTTGAAATCTTCAAGGGAAGAATTGTTCCTATTATGCACAATTAATTGTCTTCACAGCCACAGGCATTGTCGTTATTATGCGGCAGACTTTCATTATCATCAATAATGCTTGAATGAGCATGCTTTGTGTTCTTATCGATTAGTTTGACTTGTGAGTCGAGTTCACTACAATGACTTTCAGGATTCAAACCAGATTCACAATTAATTTCTGCAAAATTTATCCCTATTTCAGAGCTTCTTAAATCGTTCTGGTGTTGTGAACGAGTTCAGGTTGATGAGTCTTAGATATCGATCAACAATATCGCTTATCGCCATACTTCTTGCGCCATTGACTTCAACACCTTGTTTGTCACTCTGGCCTTTGACTAAAGCTGACTTCTTTAACTTCTCAGTAAGGCTTCCTCTCTCGTCATCTCGAATCGCCACAAGTTTCTTACTCTTTTTTCCTTGCCACTTTATTGTGTGATCATTACATGTAAATAGTTTTGCTTCCTCACCAGGAGATGTCCACTTGTTGTGAAGGTTTAACACAGCTTGTACAAATTTCTTTAAGCCATCTAAGCAGCCTTTCCAAGCGAATTCTTTGCCTAAACAGATAAGATTAGTTTCCTTGCATGGCGTAGATGATATTAGTGTATTCTGTTGATGTGAACACTGAGAAAAAGATAAATGATCCTCGATAAGAATGGAGCTATTCAACATAGGTTCATCCACCATGACTAATAATTGGATCATGTATGGGCGGCGTATACTGACACACATCTTCTGCGAGGCCTGCAGGGGATACCGATCTAGTTGAAAACATTTGGATTGCTTGATTGCATTTTCCTAACGCTAATGAAGAATGGCATTAAACTATATTGTGGTACATTCAGCCGTTTAAAAATTATATTGACTTTATTTCTATATTTGGATATCTGCTTCTGCATGACAGCATTTTAATGTTGTATGACAACAAACCGTCTGCGAGGCCTCGAGAGAAAACTTTGCAAGGTACAAACTTCTAGAGTTCTTTATTTTATACTTTAAGAGCTAATGCAGAATGGCATTGAATGATTTTATTGTAAATTCTTTCGTTCTTGAGATATAAGGATTTTCCTGTGAATTTGATGATTCTGACTCTTCAATTCGATCATGGCTGCGCATTATACTCTGCGAGGCCTCCAGAGAAAACCTGATAAGCTAAAAATGTCTAAACTATTTTATTCGATTCAGTTAATGTTAATGAAGAACAGCATTGAATATTTTTTCCATTGCTTAAACCATTTCGAAGTTATTGTGGTTTTATTATGAAAATTCCTTTCTGGCTCTACATTCGAATAGAATGTTCTGTTGTTCTGTTGGGATGAGTTTAACAAACTGCAAGTAACTGTCGATTTAATATTTTAAAATAGCCTGTGAGAGCAAACAGTAGTGTGTTAATAGTAGTGTGCTTAGTGCATGTGCCTTTTATCTCTATGAGAAATTCAATTCCTGCAGTTGTATGCAGTGGCGTTGGAAACAGGAAGCACATACACAGGGTACCAGCACAGGGGTATATGCCCCCCCCCAAAGTTCTGAAATGTCAAGTCTATATTAAAGTAATATATATTGAACAATTCAGGCCATATAAGCTTGAAATCATATCAGTCCACAAAGAAGTTGGCTTGAAAGTCATGTCCAGTCTTTATATCAGTATATCACCACAGACATGAAGCAATGAATAGATTTGTATGTCAAAATATTTCCTCATCCTTTTGGAAAGGCTTATTCCGAGATAGTGCTAGGTAAAAGAAATCATCCCAGAAGCCAAAGCCAACAAAACCTCATATTTTCAGCAACAAATGTCTCGAACTGACCAAGTGACCATTTTGACAACATTTAGCGAGCAATATTTGCTGCCGCAGCGAGAGAGCATTAAGCGAGCGAGCAAGGCAGCAAACCTAAAACGTAGATCATGGCAAAATTTAAGATTTTTAGCTTACGAAATGCATTTTGGGTAAAAGTGGTGTAGACCCAAAATGCAATGCGCTCTCTATATAAAACCGACGTGTTGAACCTCGTGTTTCCTCTTTTACCGTTTCCTGGCATCGCTGCAACTCTGAATAGTGTGGATTTGTGCCTAACGCTGAAACTTTGAATAGTGTGGATTTGTGCGTAAATAGTAAGTATTTAAGTTATTTTTCTTTTAACAAGTTTTCAAACATATAACGAGTTTTCGAACATATATTATACTGCATAAACAACACCTTTTTACTCGGTTACAGGTATTTGATAGTTGAACAACTGCGCATACCTACCTGCGTTGACGACTTGGCATCACTGAGCGTACAAGTAAGTAGCAATATATATATTCAACTTATTCATTATTTATTTACCGACTCGCCTGGTTGGTTGCTTGTTTTATCGAAAGGTTGGGAGGCTTAAATACCGGCGCTACAGGTCAAGCGCGTGTCGAATTATTTGACCATTGACCCAAAGTGTCATGTTTGGCTGTTGCTTTAAATGCTAGCTTTGTCGTCTTGGTTTTGTCTCGTCTTTTCTATAGCATCGTCTTTTCCTTCTATCATTGGCCTAAACCGAATAAATTTTAAACAACATTCAAGCATATACTGATATACAGCGCGTATATTTACTGCATAAACAACGCCTTTTTTACTCTGTTATTTGATAAAAACCCAGTGGTTTCTCAATAAATACCTGGTTAACAAATATTGGCAACACAGAGTGTACAAAGTAAGTATTCTAGTTATTCATTCTTTTATAGTGACTGTATTTGTTTGTTTCATCAAAAGGTTGGAAAATTTTACATAAATACCGGCGCATTTCGAATTTGACCATTGACCTTTGTCATCTTGAACTGACATACAATATTTGACTGTTGCTTTTATACTAGCTTTGCCGTTTCAGTTTTTGTCTCGCCTTTTCTGTAGCGTCTTCTTTTCCTTTTATCATTGGCGTTAACAGTATAAATTTTAAGCCAAATTCAAGCATATACTCATATACCCTATTATACAGCGTGTTTTTACAATGTGTTCTTATTCTGTTATTTGATACCGGCTATTACAGTTTCGATCCTGTTGTAGCCTTGCCTCGTTTTTACTGTAGTTTATTGCCGCTCGTCTTTTCAGTAGCGTGTTACGTTTGTTTCAAATTGTTTTAAGATTCAAACGTTTCACTGTAATAGCTGTTTTTTGAAGTTGATGGTTTCGAATGTCAATTTTGATACCAGGGTGTGGCTGGTAGCCTGCCTCGTTTTTACTGTGGTTGATTGCCGCTCGTTTTTTTTATGTATTACCTTTGTTTGAAATTGTTTCAACATTATAACAGTTCAATGTAGTGGCACATTTTTGAAGTTGATTGCTTTGAGTTTCGAGTGGAACTTTCAAGCTTGTCTTAACCACATTGCATAAGGTATGAATAGTTGACTATTATTGTTAAAAATATCATCTGAGATAAGCAACAGCTTTCTTACATGCCAGTCGATAAAAACGCTCAAAATGTCATGTGTTCCCTGTTGAACCTACCTTTGATTTCTGCGCACAAAGCACAACAACCTAAAATGCTGGAACATGCGTTCCCTACCAAAATACATTCTATACAAGGTGATGGTAACTGTTTATTTTGTGCACTGTCTTATGCTATAACAGGCTGACAAATATATCATAATTTTGTTCGACAAAAAATTGTAGATCATATGATAG
Source organism: Trachythela sp. YZ-2020 (assembly GCA_016169945.1). Classification (NCBI taxonomy): domain Eukaryota; kingdom Metazoa; phylum Cnidaria; class Anthozoa; order Malacalcyonacea; family Clavulariidae; genus Trachythela; species Trachythela sp. YZ-2020. The sequence continues at coordinate 477,373 of JADLSH010000393.1, read as the reverse complement.
AGATTGAGCACTTGTTATATCCGCACATGAATATGTCTTTAAACGAATATTTTCACAACAGTCACATAGCAAATGAAGCAGTGTGGGGAACAGATATTGAAATTTTAGCAGCCAGTTCTTTGCTTAGCACAGACATATATGTTTATACTAGAGTTGGCAGCCAGTTAAAATGGCATAAATTTTCAAAAGCAAACTTAGATGGTTCCCATTCCCAAAACAACTGTGCAATTTACATTCAGCATACAAATGGAGTTCACTATGACATTGTGGTTGATATTAGTACAAATACAAATCCGACTGCCAATAACTGTTCACAGAATAATAAGAGGAAACCAGAAAACAAAGAACAACTTAGTATTGACAGTAGTGATTCTGATGAACCAAACTTTAAAAAAAGAAAAGAAAGTGTTACATTTGGTGACAGATCAAATTATCTTGAGGAAAAATCAAATATTTTCAATAGTAGTCCACTACATGAAGGAAACCAAAACAGTAATAAATGTGTTCAAGAGAATTATCTTTTTAAAGCTCAATGAGAAAGTGAGTTTACCTTTAATCCTACTAATAAGAAGAGTCAAAATTTCATGTGTTCCTTGTTGAACCTAGCTTTGATTTCTGCTCACAAAGCACAACAAAACAAAAACAATTAAGTGTTGATAACAGCAAGGCTAATGAAATGAATAACTTCAAATTTGAAGCAACTAGTAATAACAATTGTCAACAGTATACTAAAAGAAAAACAGAAAACCAAAGACAATTTATTGTTGATAGCAGTGAGGCTAATAAAATTAATAATTTAAAATTCAAAGCAACTAGTGTTGATAGTAGTGAGGCTAATAAAGTGAATAAGATAGAGAGTGGGCTGCCAAGTTTAAACCAAAATCAGAACGTACAAACAGAAAATATTTCAAAACGTGAAACATTAAACATGAATCGGTTTCACAAATCAATTAAATTTTTCACAAGTCAGTGTCAAATATGTAAAGAGGGTTGGCCTTTAAAAACTAAACCCAAATCACAGACTTCTTACATTTGCGTCAGATGTTCAAGAGATAAACAATCACCCAAAAAGTTTTCTTATGAAAATTTTATGATCCCATCAGCTGTCCCAGAAGTATTGAAAAATTTGACACAAATTGAGGAAATGCTTATTGCTCATGCTCTTCCAATCATGAAAGTTTATTTAAAACCTGGTGGCCAAAGAGGTTATTCTGGTCATATTGCATTAACTTTCCTCAGAGAGTTGAAGAGTTGGCTCAATCACTTCCACACTGCCCTAAAGATATTCCACTAATAGTTGTTACAATGAAAGGAAAAGACAATACCTTCAAGGATGTAATTGTTAGGGGAAAAAAGGTTGAACTTGCATTAGCATGGTTAATTAAACATAATCCACAATACCATGATGTTAAGGTGAATAAGTCTATACTTGACACTTTGCCGGCTAATGGTGTTCCAACTGATCTTCAAATAATTGAAACAACTAATGATCCAGAGGGCAATTTTGAAGAAGAACTTAATAATGATTCTGATGATCCTACTCATGATGACAATGACAAAGTGTTTAATTACAAAACAGAAACAAGTACATTTCTTCCCCATAGTCACAATGATCAACTTGAATCAGAAGCTATACATAGTAAATTAGAAACTAAGATTAATTGGCCAACTGTTGAAAATCAACCACTAAACGAATACAAAACACCATTTCTAGCAACAATGGCATTTCCTTGTTTATTTCCAGATGGTAAAGGTGATCCTACTAATCCAGAATTGCATAGAGACATAAGTTTATCTTGTAAAATTCAGCATCTAATAAAGTTTGCAGAGTTCATTAATGGTAAATGGATTTATAGGTTTGCCTCTCATCCCAGGTTTTCATATTGGGCTCTAAATATGATTCAACGACAGAGAATTTTACAACAAAGTGCAATTGTTCTGAAACAAAACCCTAATGAATCACATCTTACTATAAACCAGTTGCGGAATATGGCAACCAGTAATAGTTTTATGGCTAAGTGGTCCAGATATGCTAGTAACATTACTGGTAGTTCTTCTTATTGGTATAAGATTCGAGAAGATTTGAAGGCTATTATAAGTAGTAAGGGAACTCCCACAATCTTTTTTACATTTTCATCAGCAGCACTGGCCTGAAATGCACTCACTGTTAGATCCAAATTATGAAAATATAACAGCAGATGAAAGACGGCAAAATGTTATTAATAACCCACATTTAGTTGATTGGTTTTTTACAAAGCGTTTGGAAAGTTTTCTTAAACATTGGCTTTATGATACCTTGGGTGCTGAATGGCATTGGTATAGGTATGAATTTCAAGCCAGGGGAAGTATTCATTGTCATGAAACAGCTAAATTAAAAAGCGATCCAGGGTTTTGCAATCTTGCAGAAACAGCATTAAAAGGTTTCCTAGCAGAGAAAAGTGAAAATGATTCCAGAAATATTAATACTTTACTGGAAATTGAACAAGGCAAAAAGGCTTCTGAAATAATTTGTAGTTATATAGACTCTCTAATTAGTACTTGGAATCCACTTCCACCACTCAATGGAGTGTGGACAAAACCTAATATTCACCCTTGCAAAAAAACTTCATGAAAACATTGACTTTGAGGATGACTACACAGACTTAATTAATACAGTCCAGCGGCACACACAGTGCAGTACTAAGTATTGTTTCAGACGCAAAAGTGATGAAACTCAACTGAAATGCCGTTTTAAATTCCCTTTTAATTGCTGTGAGAAAACAACATTGCATTTTGAACCAGTTCACACAAAAGACAAAAGTACTCAGTACAAAGCTAAGATAGTGACAAAAAGAAATGATCCTAGATTAAACAATCATCAAATAATTCAGCTTCAAGGTTGGAGAGGTAACTGTGATATTCAAGTCATAATTGATCATCATGCTTGTGTTGAATATCTTTGTAAGTATGCAGCCAAAGGAGAGACTAGATCCTCAATGCTTAAACATACTTTTGATACAGTTTTAAGTAACCTCGAGCCAGATTTTAGTGCTAACAGAGCTATAAAAAAGTTCATGATAAAGACAATTGGTGAAAGAGATTTTAGCACACAGGAAACAATGCATTTGTTGCTTTCTCTAAAATTACATAGCACAACATTTCAAGTTCTACCAGTTAACTTAAATGGGTCTCGCAAAGTGGAAACAAATGTAAAAGCAACTGACAATTGCACAAAAGATTCCTTACTAGACACGTATACCAAACGCATTAATTTCAAATCTGAATTCCCTTCGATAGTTAATGTAAATCTTATTGATTTTGTTTCAAAGTATGCACTTAAGAAAGGTAAGCTTGTAAAACAGTCATTCCAAGTGGTCCCACGAGTTTTTTCCACTTACTCTTCAAATCCAAGGGGTGATAATTACAGTCTGTTTTGCAAATACCAGCTACTAACATACAAACCATGGAAAAATTCTTAGCATGATGCTTGGGGTAGTGAGTCTCCACAAGATTCAACATACATTAATGCATGGCAAGAATTTTTAAATCTACCATATGCCCAACAGCATGTTTCTAACTGCACACAAAAACTCAAAAATGTAATAGATAACATCCAATTTTAATAGATAACGTCAAACTTCTGGAATTGACTTAAATTCTGTAAATTTACATGAAAACAGCTACGATTGGTATAGTGAGAGATCAGTTTATAGTGAGAAAGACATTAGTGAAATGTCCAATTGGATAACAAGGCAAAAAAGTTTAACCCCCAACACTGTGATCAAAGAATTTCAAAAAATTAACAGTTTCAGTGTAGAACAAAAGGTTGCATATGACATTATAGTGCACCATTCCAAGTTACCAACTATATCCAAGATCCCCCTTCTCATGATAATTATTGGTCAAGCAGGAACAGGCAAAAGCTATATCATAAATGCAATTTCTAACTATCTTCAAACTAAATGTGCTATTACAGCAACCAGTTGGTAAAGCTGCATACAATATCAATGGGGTGACAATTCATTCGTTGTTAAAGCTTCCTGTAGGTCCAGTACATCAAAAAGATTTGTCTGGTCAAAGTCTTATTAACTTGCAGGAGCAATTGCAAAATATACACTATGGGATGGGTAGATAGACGATGCAGACAAGCTACTGGACTAAAAAATCAATTGTTTGGTGGGAAATCAATCATTTTAGTTGGTGATACTGGTCAGTTGCCTCCAGTTTGTGATAAACCATTGTATCATTCAAAACCATCTAATCAGGTTGGAGAACAGGGTTATTTAGCATATAGAATGTTTAACAAGGTTGTAATATTAACTGTCAATCAAAGAGTTGCTGGTTCAGAATACAACCAACTTTTGTTTTGAAACTTATTGAATGCTGAATCGACTAGCAGTGACTGGCAACTATTACTTACAAGACAACCTGCTCGTGTGAAAAACTTAAAAGACTTTGAAACAGCCATAAGATTGAACTATAGCAATGAGCAAGTTGGGAAGTATAACTACGAGCACTTAGTAGAATTAAAAGAACCTGTTGCAAGTATACATGCCAGACACTACAATGAGAAAGCAAAACATATTAGTTCACAAGAAATGCTTGGATTGCAGCCCATTTTGTTTATTAGTAAAGGGGCTCGTGTAATGCTAACAGTAAACCTATGGCCATCAGTGGGTTTATGTAATGGATCCACAGGAACTGTTGTCAATATTATTTATGCGTTAAACCATCAACCTCCTGATTTGCCAATCGCTGTTGTTGTCAAATTTGACTACTATACAGGTCCTGTGTTGTCTAATTTTCCACTGTGTGTTCCTATTTATCCTATTACAGCCACTGTTACTGCAACCAATTCTTTCCATGAAAGACAACAGATACCTTTAAGATTAGCATGGGCATTGACGATTCATAAAAGTCAGGGTATGACTTTAAAAAACGCTTGGATAGATATTGGAAAAAAAGAAACTACTTTAGGAATATCTTGCGGCTGGATTCACAAAGGGATTGGCCATCTCAAATTTTGGTGACTATGACAGGTATATTATCGTAAGACCCCTCACAGACCCCTTGCATAGCTTGTTTACATTTTCCTGTCAAGGAAATGTTCTTATAGTTTATAAAAGATCTCTCGAGAGTTGTTAATATTGTCTAGGTTATAGTGATATATATTTGTATACACGGAAATTTGCCTTGCAAGGGCAAATGCAAGCTATCCTTGTGATAAAGTATGTATTTAATACTTTGTACAACAAAAAATATGTCAAAGTCGTCACACTGGGGGTCATACTAATTACCGTCAAAAACCGTCAAGATGCCGTCAAAAAGTCAAAAGCATTTTTAATTGGATGTTGTGTCTTTAGTATAAACCTATTAGTAGACTATTACAAAGCCTGTGCTGTGATAGGCCATTACTCGCATTAGTGGAAAATTCAAAACAAAAAACCCATGTTTTGCAGAAGTTTCTGATGAGTTCCTTGATGATGGTTAATATGTTCTGTATATATAAATAAATAAAATCAAAGCGGTAAAAAAATATGCTGTGAAAATTTGTAATACAGTAGAACCTGAGTTTTGCGACCCCTACGTTTTGCTACCACCTGTCATATACGACCACATTCCCTGGCACGGATGATTTGTAACTAAGAATTACCTGTAGTGAGCGACCACCTGCCTAACGTGACCAGCGACCACTCTTTTGCGTCCCAAAGCAAGAAATTTACCCGTCATTAGCGACCATTTTTACTTCAAAGCGATTTTTTCATGTTTGTTTACGTTTGAAAATGTTCGGTTTCCGATATATTCTCATGTTTGTTTACGTTTATTAACGTCTTAAAACATTCAGGTTTACGAGAGTTTTACCCGGAAATTGTCAAGGTTTCAAAGCAAACCAATCAACGTTTGCTACTGAGATAATGCAAGTGCTGATTGGCTTGCTTTAAAACCTCCACGATTTCCGGTTAAAACCTCGTACTTGCGTTTTCATCAATGGGGTCTTTTTCTCTAACTTCACATAAAAACACATTCCCAACAAATGACTCATGCATTGTCTCTTACTCTCGAAATTCGTTTCGAAGTTCGTTCCGATGATTTACCGTAAACAAGCATTGTAAGTGTTCAAACAGTTCAATAATCGTAAATCATCGGAATGAACTTTCGGAATGAATTTTGTAACTTTGCAACGAACAATTCGAAGTATCGTGACGGTTTTAGCATTTAAAACACTTGTTTGATAATTTTTGAGAAATGATGATGTCATTTACAAACCTGTGTTAACGACCACCTGTCATTTACGACCGTTTTTACGAGAACCAAGGGTGGTCGCAAAACTCAGGTTCTACTGTAGCGAGGAAATAGCTAAATAAGATACATTATTTGAGTTTGAAACTAAAATTAATGGCGCGCGACTTCTGGGCAAAATGAGCTCTACAAAATCGTTATATATTTTTCGTTTCGAAAATTTTTCGTTTTACCAGTAGGTCTATACTAAACAATTAGTTGTCTCAACCTCGTTGTCTAATTGTTAGTGCAAGTCTAGAAAAACCACAGCAATGTTAACTATGTGGAATATTTTTATTGCATCGAATAAGCACAGAACTTATTCTTATTTGAATTTGCCAAATAAAAATCTACATTTACAAAAAGGCATTTCTAACAGTTTGTTATTATTAAAAAGATACAAATTGAAGTTTTTGGAAGAACGCTTCTTGCGAAGAAATCTTTTTACGAGGCTAAACAGGAGTTTGTTGTGTTTACATGCGGTAACTCAACAGAACAGAACTGAACTGGGTGTCCCGCCCCATTCCATTTCCCCCTATATTTTTCAAATCAGTAATTCTAAAATGTACCTTGAAACAAACTTATGCCTGGAAACACAACATTCCTGTTTACTGACCTGCCATATTATAATGTACAAACTTACGTTTATTAAAGAATTATAAAACTACACACATATCACAGTAGTGTTCGTCACTCTCTAATCTGTCTTTTTGCGCTTTTGAGTTCTGGTCCTTTTAGTGCGAACACGTTTCCGTTGTCCTGGTTTTCTAGCAATTGATGTGGTTTTAGGAATTTTAAGTTCACCATCAGTTGAAATGATAAACGTTGTCCTTTTTAGCATTTGACAGTGTCTAGATTTCTCGTCTTCACTTTTTTTACACCATGCTGCATTTGATAACACGAATGACTTCAGCTTTGGTACAACTTGATAGTTTCCGTGTCCGTGGAGTGCACGTCTCATATCAGCATATTGTAGCCTCACAATTGAGTACATTTTTTCAATTAGGTCAGGCAGCTTAAGAACTTTCCAATTGGTGGAAAGTTTCAGAATGTTGTTCAACGACTCGCAATTGTTGTTTGTCCAATTAATAGGTATGAAACTGGCCGAAAGTTTGGGCTTAAAAATGTACTCTCTCACACGTGGAACAAGGGAATTTTCAAAATAGTCCACGAAATTTGGAGCAGCATCTAACACTGTGTTTGACAACGACAGAACCTTCAATTCAAATTCTACAAGATCTTTTGCATTTATCAGTCCGTCATTTCCAAAGATCAAAGAAACTGTCTTTCTTTACCTTGTTGGGAACGCCCACCTTATGTTGTAGGTAGCGTCTGACATTCTCTTCCAGATGGCGCTGGCAAAGTAGCTGGGTGGCACTCGGGAAGCTTTGCTGAACTGCCTTCATTATTGCCTTTTCTTCGTCAGATCCGATCACTATGTCACAGAATCCCATCTCAGTATTGATATTTGCATCAAATTTTGTTCTTAAATGACTAAAAAAGCGTTGATAAGATACGCACGAGCCATCCCAGTGTAAAAATAGTGGTCCCAGCATTATTGGAGGACTTTGAGTAGAACGTCTTAAGTGAGTGTTTTTAAAGACGGTCAATGTAACAAAGCAAGCCCCGAGATTGAATGTTCTGTCCACACCAAGGATAGACTTGTCTCTGTTTGTTACACAAACGTTTTTCACATCTTTCACCTGATCCTCCGTGTATAAGATGACCATTGGCGGTTTACCCTTTGTTTGAATTATCTCCTGAATAAACGGATGATCGTTCATCTTGTTTATTATAGTTTGGACATCATCAGCATTATTCTTCCTGTTCTCAGCAGGGACTCTTTGTTTGCGTGCATTTGCTTGCTTAATGTTCTGGACTTGTTTCAAGTAACGTGGGGCATCAACAGAGTCTTCAAGTACCATATCACAGTAAATGTTTCGTGGAGGGACGTTCAGCCCTAAATACCACATGTCATAACACAAAAACAAGAGCCTTTCAAACATAGATAAGCATGAAAAAACGTTCGCGGTTAACGGTTTGCAAATGGTAGTAGGTTTTCTCAACTTTTATGTAAAAAGCCTAAAAAACAAACTGCCAGCTTTAACTAGAGATTCAAGTTATTTCTTTTTACGCATGTCGATGATGACATCATATTGGATATGTCATCGAAACTACCAACTGCAACTAATGACGCTGGTAGTTTGGGATGTGAAGGAATGCTTGTGGGTGTTGTGGAGGTGTAATGGATCACTTGCATAATGAAGAAAATTTTGATCTAGGCAAAGAGAAGCAAATCAATCACTATAGACAGAAAGAACATCCTAAAATTAGTAAAACTCCAAAGTTTGATTGTGAAATTTTGTAAAATACGGAAAATATAGCCTTGCGAAGTTGGCAAATTGGAACTAGAATAGTTATCAATTTCACGCCAGCTTTATATTTGTTTGTGCTGTCAGATGATAAATTATAAGAATGGAAATAGGAATAGTATAAATCGTTTTTGGCTTATTGACGGCCTCTTGACGGCCTAATTAGTAGGTCCGCACACTGGAGTATGATTTCAATATTTGTCAGATTGCAATTTTTTCCACACCGGGGATTGAGGACAATGGAAAAATTCCAGGGGAAGGGTTAAATGACCTTGGAAATACAGGGCGAGGAGTGATTAAAAGACCAAAATCCAGGAGAGGGTCTGCAATTTTAGCCATTTTCCAGGAGTATCTGGCAATGAAATCATATACTTGAATGAATTCCAATGAGTCACAATTTAACTGGTACAAGATGCCCCCACCGCAATTGCAGGACAAAATCCATTCGTCAACTGTCCTTAATATTATATACCATCATGAAATACATCTTTTTAGATACATGAATAGTCCATACATATATACATTTCATTTTCAGTATATGTAATTTTTTAGGGAAAGACAAAAGAAAATCAAGAAAGTGAATTTATTGGTACACGAAGGAAGAATGGATGAGGCTGAAACATTAAGATCATCTACAGCCATTCCTGACAAGGAAATACATTTAAGATTGATAAACGTATGTATATACATATAATTTGTTGATATGTATATACATATAATTTGTTGATAATGTGCGATTTAACATTTAACGCAATCATATAGAATCCTTAAACAATAATTAAGTTAATAAGACATTACTGTAAGTTACATCATACTACAGAAAAGCATAGCCTGTGAGCAGTCTTGGTCTGGGCTACTAAAAGTGATGCTATGGGGCCAAGTAGTTCCCCTGTAGCCATGTAGTATGATGTAATTTTTATGGTTACATCTATTATAGCTCCCAAAAAAAGGTTAATGACAAAACAAGTCTCGAAATTTTTCCTCTTCCCATCTTGTGTAACTGATAGCCCCTTTTTACATTTCACATTGCTGCTATAGCAATTGTTACCAGGGTCAGCAGAGAGATGCAAGAGTCCCTTCATGCCCTTTTCTAAGGGAGGCAAATGTTGCCTCTTATAGATGGTTTACATAATAAAAACAACACGGTTTGGTAAGGAAAATGATTAAATAGTGTTTGTTACCTTAAAAAGTAATTTGAAGTTTCATTTTTTGTAGATATGCAGAGAAGAAAATATCATGTACTGTGTTGCTCCCTATGAGGTAGACTCACAACTGCCATTGGTCTGCTACAGCATATGAGAAAAGCGCTCCTGGTGAAAGTCAGTTTGAGACTGTTCATATGCCGGTATCATCAGATGATGGCACTAGGCGTAATTGTGTTGTGTGTTATAAGGAAGGTAGAGGTCAGAAGAAGGTTATAACTTACTGTGCTGCTCCGCAGTGTGGGAAGTTTTTGCATATCCAGCCAGGTTTGTATTGTTTCAACACCTAGCACTCTGTTGGATATGACAGAAAGTAGTGGAAAGTAGCTTAGTTTAGGTTCATGGACTGTCCTCGACAAGTCCTAAATCAAATTTGCCAGAGAAAATCTGTGACATATTTTAACATTATGTTATGGTACTTCAATGGCATACATTTTTTTTACTTTTACCCAATGTCCACGAGAACTTGAAAAACAATTGTATTGTGTTTTGTATGTTTTTTGAATAATAATGAATGAAGGAATTGTGGAAGATGGTAGTGATTTTTCATATGGCGGAATTGGTATTTTGACCAAATGGCAGTTAGCTTGACTCAGAGAAAATCTGTGACATATTTTAACATTATGTTATGGTACTTCAATGGCATACATTTTTTTTTACTCAAACCCAATGTCCATGAGAACTTGAAAAACAATTGTATTGTGTTTTGTATGTTTTTTGAATAATAATGAATGAAGGAATTGTGGAAGATGGTAGTAATTTTTCATATGGTGGAATTGGTATTTTGACCAAATGGCAGTGTGCTTGAATTGTACATTGTCCAAAAAGGGAAAATTATACTTAACAGGTGGATATCATTCAGGATAAGGAAATATAACATATTTTTATATAAAAAACAATGTATTTAAGACTTTTTTGGAAACACCCATGTCATGACACCCTATATATAGAGTAAGACTAGAATAACTACATTTTTAGTGCAAAGTTTCTTTGAAACTTTGCAGTATTGTGATGAGTGGCGAAAATTCACATCAGTCAGACATTCAGTCATAGTGTAAACTTTCCGGGGGGTGCATACAATTTATGTTTCTTTTTAAATTTCATTAACATTTAGTGATTTAGTGCTTCAAGACAGGGCTTCACATTTTTCTTTAAATATTATTTTGATCTTATGGCGACTTTACACAAACTATGCTGAATTAGAGTCTTTATATTGAACTTGAAACATTTGCTGAAGACGTTGAATTGACATTAAATTGGCGACCTTTCCCCCGGAACACGCAATTTTTGTGCAATCACAAATGCACATGCGCTATCAAGTGCGTGGCCGCGAGGTGACTGCGAGATTCGTACGCGTGCCGTGTAGCGAGTCTAGCGACAAGAACATCATATCAAATTATCAATATATAGTATAACTATAAGTATGTGGATGAACCGGAGAGAAATCAGTCATTATAACTGACTTACCAACTTGCCTTCAGTACTGGATAATCAACGGGAAGGATTGTAGAAATTCACTTATTTTCGCTTCCCGAGCATTATTATTTGAGATTTGCTTTCGAGAATTATGATTATGACAAAATATCTCTTATGATTATGACAAGACTGTATCTCAAATGCGAGGAAGGTAAATGTGGTAGCAGTTTAAAGGCTATATTATTTCAAATACAACTATAGCCTTATGAACTATAGGGGCAATGCCAATGTCAATAAACTTGTGCAAGTTGATGGCTGGATATATATATATATATATAGTATACTGCATGTATTCGATCTGTAATCTATCAAAACAGTGTAGACTATAGTATCCGATTTATATTATAACCTCTATGGTATAAAACGGGATCATATAAACGTTCTGCAAAGCCTGCAGTCCCAATAGTCGTGTTAATTTAAACTTTACAGTATACCTTGAATTGATGGGTATAATTAACCTTGAAGCTTGACGATTTAATGCGTTTGTTTACTTTTCAAATGTGAACGTTTGGTCGGGATCATATAAACGTTCTGCAAAGCCTGCAGTCCCAATAGTCGTGTTAATTTAAACTTTACAGTATACCTTGAATTGATGGGTATAATTAACCTTGAAGCTTGCCATATGACGAAATTTAAATAGAATTTGTTTATTCCACTTTTCAAATGTGAATGTTTGGTCGGGATCATATAAACGTTCTGCAAAGCCTGCAGTCCCAATAGTCGTGTTAATTTAAACTTTACAGTATACCTTGAATTGATGGGTATAATTAACCTTGAAGCTTGACGATTTAATGCGTTTGTTTACTTTTGCTAAAATGTGAGCGTTTGGTCACGCCCGCGTGTCGCACTTTTGACAACCAGCGAATTCATATTAGAAGGGGGTTAGGGGCGGGAACGGGGAAACAGTCTTGGGCGAGGCGGGGAGAAACTAAATCTTAGGCAGAAGCTTCGTCAGTCTGAATATGAATCCGAGGTCAAGCAGTTCGTCGTCCTAACGTCCACCTTTCCGATAGTCCAAGCGGGCGGAAAGTTAGGCGGTCAAGCGGGATCCCCGGGAAAGTTAGTGAGAATCCCATCTAGGCAGAGGCTTCGTCTGATCATCCAAAGTATATTTCATATTCAGGGTTTGTTTGATTAAGTCAGGCGGTCTAAGGCGAAGCAGTTTCATTTTCCGTCCTAATAATATATTTACTTCAAACTCAATAGAAGTTCCACGTTTGGCGTTAGTAAATGTCATCATTTATTACAAAAATACAAGCATGTTTGTTAATGATGTGTTGCCACGTTTAAAAGCAATTTTCCATATTTTTCAGATATTACTCGCAAATTTAGAGTATTTTGCAAAGATAGGATGAATTAGTGATATATCAATAAGAAGTGAGATCAAAAACATATTTATTCTACTTAAATCATAAATCTCATATTTCAAATTGTTCGTTTTGTTGCTTGAGCGTTTTGTTATGCAGCGTTCATGTTTGAAAAAAGAAGAAGTAAACAAACGTTAAAATCGTCTCGTCAAACATCAAGGTTGAACGCAAATGGTAATAATAGACTTTCGAAAAACAAATGTCATGAGAACTTGACAATCTTGGCATAAATACTGCTAGCTAATTCCATGCATGAAATTTCACGGTTTTACAAGTATAGGAGTTTAATGAGGAAAATGAAAAAGAACCCAAATTTTAGGCCGGCGACTTTAATTTTTCAGATGCCTCCATATCTAAAAGTTATTGTCATATCAAAGTCTATACTTCCTGCAAATATGGTGCTTTTATCACAAAATGAACAATTCTTACACTTAACCGCCAGACTATAAGTGTTTTAAAGCGATACAAGGCCTATCAAAGGATTTACTGAGCTAAATTCAGATAATTTGGGGGGATTTGACAAGTCTTAAATTTCCACGTTAAACCTCATTCTGACGATAATTTTTTCCTAAAATATTTAAGATTTCACATTTAATAATAGAATCTACCTTTATTTGCGTCAAAATATTTCTTGGGGTACAAAGATAAGTCCAAAACGTATTTTGTTTAGGTCGGCTATTTTTAGATTTGTTGTTGTTAAAAACAGACATTTCAAGTCAAACTACTTTGATGACAGGTCGCGTAATTTTGAAAACGGGTTAAAGTTCACTCTTATTACATGCTCTATTGATCGTCTCTTAACTCGTCAGAGGGATCTGTTGAAAAGCAAAAGACGTGGAGATATCCAGTGTGGTATCGGCAATCCCTTCACTTGCCAGCGAGCCTTTATATGTAATTGAGGAAAACGGCAAGGAGATAAACCCACATGTTATCGCCACGGACCTTGTTCACGGTCTAGCACGAAGGTGCAAAATCGTGTTCTATCTATCGAGAAACTAGTATCACTTATGAACAACTATGAAAAGTTATCTGAAACTATAAAAACTTCGTATGTGAAAGATTTATGTGAAACAACTGTGGTAATTTACAATGCACAACTTGAATAACCCTACTTCACCACCAAATAGGCAAATAATTTACCTATGTTTACAATACAAACTGAGCGCGCATAAATAGTCTGTTTTTCAATGGAAGTAAAACGCGAAGTGTAAGACATTCAGTACATGCTAGAAGGCGTCATCGTGAACCGTCTAGAATTGTTATGAAAAAGTTACTGTAAACCCGGCGCTAAATAGGCCGGCCGGTTCATCGCCGGCGATCGGCACAGACAGTTACAATTACATATAAAAGGACAAAGGCTAAACAACAACTTCAAATCATATATTCTCGTATATACACCTACATTACAAATACAATCATTGGCATTATGATCAAAGTTTGAACAACAACTCGAAATCATATATACGCTTTTTCAACAATTGCAACTAGTATAAAGTCTGTATGAATACATCGGAAAAGTCAATAGTAAACAAAACGTCATAACAATGAATTTCAACATATAAATATAAAATTATCAGCCCCGAGGCTCATACATGTACAAGTTTACACAAAACAGCATGCGTTCTCCACTTACATTAATGGAACTCGATAACTATCATTCTGTTCGGATCGTATTTTATTGTTAGGTTTTCTAAACATAGCAGTATTTCTGCAAGTTCATCCTCGCTAAGTTTGTCAACATTGCTCACGATGCCCTCCAATGTATTTTGGAATACCGTTAGTTCTACCGCGTCGCCACCGGACGGCTTAACCGCAATATGTACAACTATTTGCCTTTTGCAACTGGACTTCCTGACCCTACTGCCACATCTGTCGCAGTGTATTACGTTACTCCTCATAGCCTGTAGAATTTTCTTCGAGCAATTGCTGCAAAGAATTGATGTGTTTATAGATTTAACAACATCAATGCACTCCACAGCAATCACTTTTTCGGACATACTCTCGATCTCTTTCGGAGCCACAGTCATTTTGTCAAGGTCCTCGTCTGCGACTGCTGTGATTGTACTTTCGATAGTGGTACTCACTTTCTTTTCGCCATTCCAAACCCGGACTTGCAAGTTAGTTATGGTGTAGACACGACCAACTTGTAAGAGAGCTATGTGCTTCTCCCACACATCAAGACGAATTTTGCCTGTCATGTCGACAAAGATCGTTTCTGCCACTTTCAACTTCTTTCCCCCCACTACGGCGGTTTGGCCGACATGTATTGCCTTGCCACGCAATGCAACATCATCGAATTCATCACTCCCGTCTAAAATCTCTTTAATGGAGATGATCTCCGTCCCTGGATCACGTAACTGCTGGAACTGGAACTGGTATTCTGTCGCGTCAGGTGTGGAAATCCTCGTCATGTCGTTAATAAGGATTTTCTCGTCCTCAGACTTTGTAAACCTTTGAATTTTCAATGGTGTATGGGCGTTTGCGCTATCCAGCAGTAATTGTCTTTTCTGTTTCGAGTACAACAATGCATTCATGTTTTCATCTTGAGTCTGTAACACCATGGTGGAATAATCTAGAGTGTTCCTCTTTTTTCGTTTGACTGGGGATAATTTGTGTACGTACGCAATAATGCTGTCTTTCTCTTTCGCAGTGCAACTGGAGGGACTCCCTGGCACACTGCAGCTTTTCTCAGGTAAACTTTTTGAAATGACATTACCAGTAGCATCGTTATTTCCTTTTTTTGGCGTTTCGGTGAGTTTTCCTTTCGATCCTGCTCGCTTTTTTGGAACTTTTTCTTTTGTAGTCGACATCGTATGCTTCGGATTCTCTTCGCAGTTCGCACTACAGACGTTTATCTCGCAGACAGCAGACTCGCACTACACCACAGCTACGCCGCTCACGAACACGTGTATATGTGGCATAACATGTTCTTCTGCCTGACTGGTTAATCAAATTACATGTGACAGAGTCACATGATCTGTGACCATGTCAAAAGATTATGTCAACAACACTGTGCACGTGCACTACATGCTTTTAACATGCTGCTAACATTTAATGTGATTGGCTAATCGGTCCCCGCAAACAATAGAGTATTGCATCATAAGATTTCAGATTGCATCAGACGTAAACTTGATTAAAGTCTAAACATATAAATAACATATGGTCTAAAGACTTGCGGCTAAATAAATAGCCTGCGTGGCCGGCCCTCGTTGGAGGGGAAAAGAAGAACAGGGAATGAGGGCCTGCAAGAAAACCCAGCTTTCATGACTAAACGCCCTAATAAAGGCTCATTAAAATTGACCAATACAAATGCAGCTGGACTATAGGGGAAACCCCAAAGCGAAGGAAATGTATTCGCTTGTGCATAAACATGTCAATCAAGACGAAGAAATGTAATAATATATTCCTGTGTGTAAACATGTCAATTAATTCTTGGTGTTGACCAATCAAATTCTACGTTCAAAAATTGAACGGCATTTAGTCATGAAAGCTGGGTTTTCTTGCAGGCCCTCATTCCCTGTTATTCTTTTCCCCTCCAACGAGGGCCGGCCACGCAGGCTACTAAATAAAGGAATTGCGCATTTGCCCGCATAGCCTGACTCTAACCCTTACGTCAAACCTAACCCCAAACCTAACCCCAACCCTAACCCTAACCAACCTAATAAATGTTTACAAATTACAAATAGAAAAAAATTGTCAAAAGAATTGTGAAAAAAAAATCGTAAAACGTGAAAAGAAAAGAACGAGGAATCGAACCCAAGAACACGCGCGTACATGCCAGAGAACGTACCGCTAGACCACTGCGAACAGCTGAAAACTTTACGACAATAAACTGTATTTATAGTTTGCTTCTATAAGGTGAAATTACTTATATAGTATAAATGCGCAATTCCTTTATTTAGCCGCTAGTGTCTAAAGTTCACTCTTATTAGAAGCTGTATATGCTATGATACGTTTGTTGCGTTTTGTTCAAAAGCAAAAGACGAGGAGATCTCCAGTGTGGTATCGGCAATCGCTTCACTTGCCAGCGAGCCTTATGTAATCGAGGAAAACGGCAAGGAGATAGCCCACGTGTTATCGCCACGGACCTTGTTCACGGGTCTAGCACGAAGGTGCAAAATCGTGTTCTATCTATCGAGAAACTATCGAGAACTTACGAGAAACTAGTATCACTTATGAACAACTATAAAAAGTTATCTGAAACTATAAAAACTTCGTATGTCAAAGATTTATGTGAAACACTTGTAGTAATTCAGAATGCACAAGTTGACCTTGGGAAAATTGAAGCAAAGGTCAACCAGACTTACAATTTAAAAACATACCACAATAGTTTAGAAAAAGAAAATAACCCTACTTCACCATCAAGTAGCAGTAAGTCTTATGCAAATAATTTACGTACGTTTACAATACAAACTGAGCCACTAAATATCAATAAGTCTGGTGTTTTCGATCTAAGTAGAAGGCGAAGTCTAAGACATTCAGTACATACTAGAAGGCGTGATCGTGAACCGTCTAGAATTCCTATGAAAAAGTTAGTTTATTTAATGAGCAAAAATAGAAGAAGAAGGCGTAAAATCAAAAGATTTATACGGCGGTTAATTCCTAAATCATCATCTTTGCACAATTTGCTCTCTCCAAGATACCGTAAATATGTCATTCAGAAAGAAACGAACACAAACACGTGGAAATTTAGGAAGCCGTTTCGTAAACAATCTCTGAAAATAAGTAATAGTAATACTAACAGGCATACTACCAAAACAAGAAAACACAAATTATTTAATATTTGCAAAGTCAAAATTGTCAACACAAATAAATGCAATATACAAAGAATAAAAACGTCTGACAAACATTTCTTATTTGTATGTGGTGATATTGAGTTAAATCCAGGACCCGCAAACGCTTCAAGTATGTCAGTGTTAAGAACAAGATTAGCTAGCATAGGACGCAAGCCAGTAAACGTTGTCGGCGATGGAAATTGCTTCTTTCGCAGTGTAAGCCATCAACTTTACGGAACTCAGGATAGTCATCCGCAAATAAGAGCCGTTGCAATTCAACATTTAATAAACTGCCCAGAACATTACGTGGAATATAATACTGCTCAATCATGGTTGCAATATTTACAAAATATGTCAACGCTAGGCACATGGGCGGACCATATTATCATACAGGCAGTTGCTAACATGAACAATTTAAGAATTAACATCACGGAAAGTGCACCAAATTTTTCAGAGTCTACGATTGTAAGCTCTATTTACACTGTGCCTGAACAGAGAAATGTGAGAGATATTCATATCGGACACCTAGACGAACTGCATTATGTGTCAACTACGTCTATTATGCAATCTGTTTCTACACCAATAACAAATCAAACAACAGGCGATAAACCCAAAGCAAATTCGCGAGATTCTCAATGTAATACAAAACAAACTACCTCAATGAAAAGTTTAGAAAAAAGGAAACAATATATGAAAGAATATATGAAACAAAAAAGGAATGATAATAAATTTAAAAAGAAAGAAAATCAAAGAAAGAAGTTATATAACAAAAACTATAAAAATTCAAATGGTGAAAAACTTAAGCAACCTTGGCAAAAAGCGTCTGAAACATACAGAAAGTCAAACCCTGAAAAGGTTAAAGAATCTTTTAAGACCTCCACGGCAACATACAGAAAGTCAAATCCTGAAAAGGCAAAGGAATTCTTAAAGAAAGCCACAGCAACGTATAGAAAATCTAATCCTGAAAAGATAAAGGAATGTTTTACGTCTTCTACAGCAACATACAGAAAGTCAAACCCTGAAAAGGTTAAGGAATCCTCAAAGAAAGCCACAGCAACATACAGAAAATCAAACCCTGAAAAAGTTAAGGAATCCTCAAAGTCAGCCACAGCAACGTACAGACAATCAAACGCTGCAAAAATCTTACAATCATTTAAAAACTCAAGCAGAATTTATCATCAGAAATACCCACAAAAAGTTCAAACTGCCCAAAAAAGAAAGTACATTAAAACAAAACAATCCTGTACGAGAAAGCACAAAAGATTAAGAAGTAATAACGAACATATTTTATCTGGTACTTTACAAGAAACTAATGATGCGACATGGCCAATAAACATACGGGAAGCCATCGAGTCATTTCATAAGAACATAAGTGTTGGACCAGAATATGTTTGTACGTGTTGTGATCAGTTGTGGTATAGATCATCTGTTACGAAATGTAATGCTACTTTATACAAGTTGTGTTCAAATGATATCCTCGATTTATGTGTAACTGGATTGAAAGGCATTAATAACACAGAATGGATATGTGGTACATGCAACGCAAACCTAAAAGCTGGTAAACTTCCAACTTGCGCGAAGGCAAATAAAATGAGTTTCCCACAAAAGCCTGATGTCCTGAAAGATTTAACACCTCTTGAAGAACGATTAATTTCGCCAAGAATACCTTTTATGCAAGTACGTGAACTGCCAAGTGGAGGTCAACTAAGTATTCATGGTAATGTAGTTAATGTACCTGCTGATGTTAATTCAACTGTTAGCGTTTTACCAAGACCAATTAACGAGTCACAAACCATTCCAATTAAATTAAAGAGGCGGCTTGGTTACAAACACCATTATCAGTTTCAGAATGTTAGACCTACGAAAGTTTTAAAAGCAGCTGAATACTTGGTCCGTAACAGTGAAATATTTAAGAACGAAGGTATACAACTTGTGGATAATTATCTATCCAATTCAGTCAATAATGAAGGAGAATGGTCAGAATTTATTTCTAAAGATGCTAAAGAGACTTCAGACAATCTATCAAACAATTTGAATTCTCAAAGTCAAGAAGAAGTAGGGACGCAAGCAACTAGTAATGACACCATTGACAATGACACAGATGATGAGTGGTGCGAAGCGTCTACTGAGCGATCATCAGGTGTTATGGATACATTATTACAAGAACCAGACGTAACTCAAGATGGTGATAGAATAATAAATTTTGCGCCAGGAGAAGGAAATAGACCACTTGGTATTTTTATGGACAAAGATTCTGAATTCCTGTCTTTCCCTACTATTTATTGTGGCAAACGTCAAGCTGACAACAAGGAAAGAACCGAGCCTGTTCATTATAGCACATTGTGTAAATGGGAATTACGAAGCAAAGATCGAAGAGTTGCCCAGTCGGTACCGAACATTTTTTATAAATTGAAAAAACTACAAATAAGGCAAATTCAAGGAAGTGCTAGTTTATCATTACGCAAATGTAAAACAAAAGGTAAAACATACACAGCTGGAGATCTGAAATCGGAAAGTTCTGTGAATAAGCTAATAAATTTAGATGAAGGATTTAGAGTTTTAAGAAATTTACGGCTCACCTCCCTATTTTGAAAGATGTAAGAAAGATCTATTTGCAATGATTAGACAGCTTGGTACACCTACGTGGTTCTGTTCATTTTCAGCCGCTGAAACTCGATGGATTCACTTGATTAAAATTCTAGGTCGTCTTATTGATAATAAAGACTATACTGATGACGAAGTTAAACAAATGACATGGCAGAAAAAGTCTGAACTGATACAAAAAGATCCAGTTACATGTGCAAGAAATTTTGAACATATGGTGCAATTGTTTATCCACAACTTTATTAAAAGTTCATGTCACCCAATAGGAGAAGTTATTGACTTTTTCTATCGCGTTGAATTCCAACAAAGAGGATCTCCTCATATTCACGGACTATTCTGGATAAAAAATGCCCCCGAGTATGGAAAAGATTCTGACGAGGATATTGTTAGGTTTGTTGATAGTTATGTTTCATGCAAAGCTGACTCCGATGATTTAACTGATCTCGTAAATTTACAAAGACATAAACACTCCAAAACGTGCAAGAAAAGAGGTAACGCTGTTTGCAGATTTAATTTTCCGTTACCACCAATGCCAAGGACTATGATCTTAGAGCCTTTATCTGAGACTGACCTGGACGAAAATGTCGTGGATATACTAAAGAAAGGTTTAGAACGAGTTCGTTCACTATTAGACTCTATCAAAGCCGATGAAACTATGACCTTTGTTGAATTTCTTCACAAGTTGGATCTATCAGAACAACAATATATAAAGGCTATTAGGCTTTCTCTCAAAAATAATACTTTGTTATTGAAACGATCGCCAGCTGAGATTAGAGTCAACTGCTATAATCCACATTAACTCAAAGCTTGGAAAGCTAACATGGATATTCAGTTTGTACTAGATCCTTATGCTTGTGCTGTTTATATCCTTTCATATATTACAAAAGGTCAAAGAGGAATGAGCAAGTTACTTCGTAAAGCATGTGAAGAAGCAAAAGAAGGCAATAAGAATATTGTAAACAAGGTGAGACATATTGGTAACAAATTTCTCAATGCCGTTGAAATAAGTGCACAAGAAGCTGTCTACTTAGTTTTACAAATGCCTTTGAGAAGATCATCTCGAGAGTTCCAGTTTATCAATACGTCTGATCCAGATGAAAGAACATTCCTATTAAAAAGCATGGACAAAATTAAAGATCTTCCTGACAAATCTGTTGATATCGAGTCAGATAATGCTATCAAAAGATATCAGCGACGACCAAAGCAACTAGAAAACGTATGTTTAGCAGATTTTGTTGCATGGTATAACTGCAAAAGTGAGAGTAATGAGCAAAAAACACCTAAGCCAAGTTCACTTTCAACAAATGATTATCTTCCAGAAAATAATTTGAATGATAATGTAGATGATGATCTTTCTGACGTGGAACAAACGACGGAGAATGATGCGGAATATGAAATGAAAGGAGGAATCACTTTAGTAAAGAGAAATAAGCCGAGGATAATACGGTCAGTTAGATTTAATAAAAGCAAAGATCCTGAAAATTACTGTAGAGAGCAAATTATGCTTTACACTGCTTGGCGAAATGAAACGACAGATCTTCTGAAAGATTTCCAAACTTACCAAGATCGGTTTGAAGTCGTCAAAGATGTAATCGAGCAGAACAAAAAACAATACGAGAATCATACCGAAGCTCTTGATAAAGCAGTGCAAGATATTGAAAATGATGACTTTGGTAACGTAGTTGCCCCTAATGCACAATATAGAGATGAACAAGATAAAGAAATTGGATCGAAAACGAGTGAATTGTTTGGATGTTTCGATCCAGGAAAAAATAAACAACATACTGAATACGACTTAATAAATTATATTGGTATGTATCCAAGGACAAATGACGATGAAGGACTTGTAGTCAAGAGATTGAAAGATGCCGATTTTAGAAAACTTGTGCAATCACTTAATGTCGAACAGAAAGAGTTCTTTTACCATGTACTGAACTCTGTTAAGTCTGATAAGTTGCCATTAAGACTTTTTTTAAGCGGAGGTGCTGGTGTAGGTAAAAGTACTGTTACAAATGCTTTATATGAAGCTCTTATAAGGTATTTGAATGCTCAACCAGAAAACGATCCCGATGATGTCAGTGTTGTGAAAGTAGCCCCAACTGGTAAAGCTGCATTTAATATAAGAGGAAATACCCTTCATTCCGCCTTTAAGATTCCTGCAAACAGAGGCTTTAACTATTGTACACTTGACAGAGATAGATTGAATACAATTAGATCTCAACTACAGCGAATGAAAGTTGTGTTTATAGATGAGATATCAATGGTAGGCAGTGGGATGTTTAATTTTCTTGACTTACGATTGCAACAAATTATGGGAACGAAAGAACCTTTTGGCGGTCTTAGCATAATAGCTGTTGGCGACTTGTTTCAACTTAAACCAGTCTTTGATCATTGGATATTCGAGAACTCAAAAGATGGCTATACAGCATTAGCAACAAATCTCTGGCAACAATATTTTCAAATGTTTGAATTATCAGAGGTTATGAGACAAAGAGAAGACAAGGACTTTGCTGAAATTTTGAACCGTATCAGAGAAGGAAACCATACATCAGATGACATTGGAGTTTTAAAAGAAAGAATTTTAAAGCTTAGTCGTCAACATCCTGATTATCCGATTCGTTCAACTCATTTATTTAGTACGAATGACGCAGTCAATCAACATAATAATGACATTTTCAATAAATCTACAAACGAGAAGGTTGGGATAAAAGCAATTGATATTGTACTTGGAGATTTATCTGACGAGTTAAAAGAAAGGCTTAAGAAGCAAATACCAAACGATCCTTCCAAAACCATGGGCTTATACTCAGTTTGTTCCATATTAAAAGATGCAAAATACGACCTCACGACAAACGTGTCAGTTGTTGATGGTATGACTAACGGCGCTGAGTGTATAATTAAGAAAGTTGATTACCGTGTACCAGGTTCATCAAGACCAAGTATTATTTGGGTTTTATTTCAAGAAGAACATATTGGGAAAGATCATCGCAAAGAATATTCTCATCTTTACAATGAAAATATCGATAGACATTGGGTTCCAATTTTAGAGGTCACAAGACAGTTCAGAAGGCACAAAATGCAAGTTCTTCGAAGGCAATTTCCTTTAAGGCCATCGGCAGCTAAAACTATTCACCGTTGTCAAGGAGATACATTAAATAAAGCAGTTGTTGACCTTCCATCATGTAAACGAGAACATATGCACTATGTTGCACTTAGCAGACTAAGAAGCATCTCGGGACTACATATTCTGAACTTATATGAAAATAAAATAGCTGTGAGCAAAAAGGTTCAAGAAGAAATGACAAGACTAAGACAAAACGTTACCCTCAACAGTCATCTTCCTTTTCTTTATAAAGACACAAGTGAATCATTTAAGATTTTATTCCAGAATGTGAGATCATTACATCTTCACATTGCTGACGTTGCGAGTGACTACAATGTAAAAGCAGCGGATATCAATATCTTTGTGGAAATGGCTCTATGTAGTAATGATTCAAATGCCTTATATGAGATTCCTGGCTTTGATCTTTTCAGAAATGACTTTTTGCCACATGATGCTAGAACACCTTATGGAAGTGCTGTTTACGTAAAAGATGATGTACAACTTATCTCAGAACCTCTAAGGTGCCACTATAATGATGTCGAAATCACATTACTTAAGGTAAACCAACCAGTTAACAATTTACATATTGTTGGAATCTATCGCTCTAAATCAAAGGTTAAATTGTCAAAATTCATAGATGCTTTGAAACATTTGTTTTCTTCTTTTATAAATGATCCAACTACTCCTGTAATTATTCTTGGTGACTTTAATGTAAACCTTATTGAGAACGCATCGGACAAAAATACACTTTGTAAATACTTAATCGAAGAGAAGAAGTATACACAACTTATCAGCGAAGTGACAACTGACTACAAAACACAAATTGATCACATCTACACTAATGTTCCCGAAAGAGTTAAAAGTAGTGGTGTTCTTGAGTCATACTTTAGCGATCATAAGCCTATTTTTGCGTCGGTTATTTAGCATATAAATTTTTTAATATACGAACAACGAAAACGATTATATATAGTAAAATGACAAGGAAAAATTAGAGAATAGATGAATACAGTAACGACGATCGTCATGCAAGTTAATCTTCAGAACATACAGAAAATCCCTATTTACCCCTCTTCGGGGTCAGTGTCCCTGCTTACCAGGGACGGAAGAAGGTTCCCCTGGAGCGACTTCAAGGTTTTAAAAAGGTAAGTTTTCCTCACTTTATATATAGTCGCTTTAGCTGTGTCCTTCCCAAGTTTCTGTTATATCCAGACCTGATTTAATTTTATTTCCATTATTTTATATAGTGACATCATGACCACCGTATCCAACAAAGATCATGTGACCTACTGCAGAGAAAATTACGTGAAATCCAAAATGGACTTATATGGTTTAACATTTGCCAATTACATTTTGCTGCTGCGGCAACAAGAATATATACAAAAATTATTTACTCGACTATGGATAACACTATATGGATTAAATCATATGGATTATACCTGTGTCTTAGCAATACCTTCTCAACTATGCGCCACCAAGTATCAAGAAACTATACTAACGAGTAAAATATATACAATACAATCATGAACATAACGTGATATGAACTGCAAAAAGTACATGCTTTCCACGAAAATCTTTTAGAACCAGCGATTCTATTTAAGCCATAAATTCACCAAGATCAGAAAAAAGCCGACTCGACAATTTTAAACGATGTCAAATGGTTATGAAATGTTCACATCAAACAATTAGCACACATGTGTATTATCGCACATGTCCTTGCTGGTCATAAAGAACAATGCTGACTTAACCATTCATATGTCTACACAGTAAATACGTTGGTTACGATGTCTAAATATGAACACTACAATGAATAAATATACTGATAAAATAACAGTATTATATCAGAATTACTGTAAACCTAATTGTCACCAATATGATATGGGGAAATAAATATTCCAAAAACTAGTTCTGTTATCGTCTAGTACTTAATTTATCAGCTTTTTACTGCTCTAAAGCTAATTTGAAAAGTATTCATGTGAAAAATGTTTGTCTTTTAAAACTTTGCACTATCCTTGGATCCCTAGTTTATTGTTTTGGGAGCAAGTTTCAAAAGCAATGAAACTTTCAGAGAATATACCTTTGTTCATGAGCTACAACTTTTGTATAACATTGTTTCTGAAATTCTCACTTCCCTTTGCGCAATCGAGGTTTTATTGTTAGAATAATTGCTACATTTTAGATAATGTGTGCTAATTTATGTTAATTATTTCGCATATATAATTTAAGTCTGGCCACAGCACCTATCATGTTAAAGTGGAAGTCATTAGCTATCGAATGATGCATGTCCCATTACAAGAGAGTAAATACTTCCGGAGATATTTACGTTAGAATAAAGTCGCGTGCGAAAGTCGCGTGCGAGCGACCGACCAGAAAGAGTTAATGCTCTTGTCACTCGACATTATTTAATTATCAACAATTTTCTGTACATGGGAAGTATTGTGATATTGTTAGCGTAGTGCTATTGGTGCTATTGATACTATTTCGTATTTTCCCCATATTTATGTATCATATGTTTTATATTTGGTACTTCTCATTGATGTGCAGTTTTTATGTTCATGAAGCGATTTCATGTTTTTATGGGCTAGAGCAACTTGACTGTTTTCAGATGCTCATGTTGAGATTTCAACATTGTTTTTTCTCCACAAGGCAATTTCATGCAAGTTGGCAAATTATATATACGTAGATGTGATAAATCTGTTTTATTGTACAGTATTAGGCGGATGTAATTTGTCCTGTTGGCATTCATTTATGAATTTCAGTGTCTTCGTCTGTATAAGCCTACCCCTATATATAAGGTGCCACCGCTTCTGTGTTAGAAAAAATACATGTCTAAGTGGGATGGAGCGTTAATCGTTATCAGATGCCCACGGTTGAAATCAAGATATTGTGGGATAGAGCGGCTTGTTGTTTTCAGATTGTCCGAATTTTTTAATATTGTGCAGCATTTATATGGAATATTCAATTTGCGGCTACCTTTGTTGTATGCCATGATTATTCCGCTGCGTTGTGTTGTGTCCTTGTGTACATGTGCATTTTTGCCTTTTTGTGGATTGGTGAAATTACTTGTTGCCCCCGGTCACGACCATACTGCAACTGAATCAGGTTGTTCAACTTGTTGGTAATTCCGGCAACATAACTGGGTTGAAAATAACGTTTGCAGATTTCAAGCATTCATATAACCAGCCATAGTTAATAGAGACAGGGTTTGGAAGCAGGGGGTGTGGCCAAATTATGTTATTGTTCTATGTCACATGACAATACGAGTGCATTGAAAGCTGATTCCGTATTCGAGATGTATGAAAGGAAAGCTATACCTCGCTTAAAAAGCATGTTTTTTGGAAAGATCTTTTAAATGCCAGGAGCTAATGCTCAATTTATGGTTGCGGAACTAGTAGAAAGCATTAGGTGTTGGTATTTTTCGAATTCCAACAAAATACGACGATTTATCGACGAAAACCCGCGAAACGTGGGTGCGCCTTGTGATAAGAGATCGAGAGATAGACACAAGCTTACGAAATCAAATCGATCAACGAACCATTCGTATTTGTGAAAGACACTTCGAAAAGAACCTTATCGAAACATGTAAGTTTCTTTCTTATCAGTTACCAATAGATTCTGAATATGGAATTATTGATATTTCAGTATTAATGCTTGAAGTTATCGCTCGTTGCAAGAAGCTTGTATAATTCAATATGGTGTTTCAATTGTAGGGCATATGGAAATTTAATACTGATTTACATAATACGCTTCAGTAATTCAAGATAAATCCCACTAAATCATACTTTTCTTTAACATGTATTATAATATTAGTAAAAGTGCAATTTCAGAGAGTTATATGCCCAATTGCTTATGGATTGAATATAAGCTGATATAAGCACTTTATAGTCAGAATATAAGATCTACAAGATAATTTTTATTTTCCAATATACAATTCATTGAAATGGTGTGGTAGTACACTACTACTTGTGTAAAATATACTTGTATATTAACAAGGTTTTTGGTCATGTTTTGGTATAGTTCCCATCTGCAAAAGACTTGTGCCTGGAGCTGTTCCTTCCCTAAATTTACCAGAGAAAAGCATACCCTCCACAACTGCACCCAGAGGTGAACTAGTTCGACACAAGTCCAAAGAAGGTTGATAAATTTGTGGTTGTAGGACTTGGAATTAACCTCAAATGTGACTGAAAAAAAGCCCCCTCCTGGCTTAATAGAAGATTTATGGTTATTTATTCTGTGCAAGACAGAATATCTGTAAAGATGTGCTATACAGAACAAACAAGCATTGGATAAACTACAAGACTAGAATATTATATCAAGAAACACAGTATTTATATTTGTTTGGGATTGTATTGTTGAAATCATTTTAAATTGATTTCATATTTTTTAATTGAACAAAAGTCTATATCTACAAATCACTATCAGATACAATTTTGGTCGATTCCTTCAAGAAAGAGAACAAATAATATGCAGAAATTAGTATTTACATTGTGGGTAGGCTCAGATTCAAGCTGTTGGGGTTCTCTGTGCATGCTATGGTGCATGCGAGAGCCCCAACATATGGAATCCGAGCTTACATTGAAGAATAGTGTACATATTATTAACAGCTGAAGTTCACTGTCAACCTTTAACTGTTTCCTTAAAGCCTTATTTTTCAAGTAATTTATACTTGTTAACGATATCTCTTGCAAAGGAGAATCCTCTGACAATTGCATATAGTTTGATAATGTTTTCAAAACATAAGTTTTGACACACCTTTGACACTGCAACATTACATTGTTCAACAATATTGTTCCACAAACGTTTTGCTAATGGAGAAGCTTGGACCTCCTCAACAACTTTATCCACAGGAGATAGGTTTGCCAATTCTTGTGTGCTTTCTAAAGCACAATTCAGGAATTTCTGTAATATTTACCAGCCAGGAATTGGGTGCCCACAGTGCTCCTCAGGAAATTTAAGAAATGTAGTCATTTTCTTCAGTAGGTAGTTTCATTGAAAACAATAATGCTTGTAACTCTTGGTTTCTTAATGAATCTACATTTTTGGAGTTCTTGCTTTTTCCATAATGCTTGGATTACTTAGCCAGCAACATAAGCAAGGGGTCCAAGCTTGTCAGATGTGATGGATAATTCACTCTAAACAGAAGAAATGAAAATATTAAAATGATTTTCTGCTTTAACCCACATACACATAACACTCTCATTAGTAAGTAAAATCATCTGGCATTAGACAGAATAAAATTAAAATACCAATTTTAGTGCTATCAGGATTAACCCATTATCTGGTGTTAAAGTAGGGCGCATCTGGGTTCAATGCAAGCTAATAGGTTAACCAATTAACTGGCAGTACCCTACCACTGATGAGCAAAAGGGTCTGGCATTAGACAGAATACATACTAAGTAGGGTGCATCTGGAAGCATTGCAAGCTAATAGGTTAACAAGAGTCAGACACTTTTGTTAATTAACCATTAACTGGCAGTACCCAACTACTGATAAGTGAAATTGTCTGGCATTTAATAGACAGAGTAAAACACTGAAATAGGGTGCATTGCAAGCTATGGGTCAAAACAGTTATTCTTTTGTCAATATAGTATTGAAAAATGATACACTCTAAGACTGTGGGAGAAGTGCGGCAGCTTTCACTTCACCTGTGAATGAAGTACAAGCTAATATTTGTTTTTTATAAATATGTCAGTCTGTCACAAAAATGCACTTTATATATAATGCAATATGCATACCATATCTTAGCCTCCATGCCATATCTTCACTGGTAACTTCAGAATCTTTTAATATGAGGGTGATCAATCGTTCAGGCAAATTTACCAGCATCAGAAACACGACTTTGTGATCACTGAACGGATGAAAATATTCTTTCCATGAACGATACATTTTTCCAAAGTAGTCTTTCATGAATCTATCGCGATCGTTCTTACGATAAAACTTATCTAGAAGACCATTCACATCTTCTACAAACGATTTACTGGGTTGCAAGTCAAACACTTGAGCTACTTGTTGGTTGTTTCTCTGGGTAAATATTTTAATCGGTGAGACTTTTCCCTATTTCTCGGATGATAGACAAAAACTTCTCCGTAATGTAGCTTGGTATTTGTTTTTTTTCCTTTGTTAGAAGCTGTGGTAGCTTTAGCAGCTTTGACATTGGTGTTCACAGGTGAATGTTTACTGCGAACATGCTTTGTACGCCCTCTTTAGATTTCAGATTTGCACACTTTTGAGCAAAATTCGCAAGGAAATTGCTTTGAACGTTCAACCTAACACACAAACAGAAGACAAAGATGATGTTAAAGGTATCTCACTTCACATTTTGTCAAGGAACACAATATAAAAGACTTACTTCTTCAACTGAACACGATATTTCTTGGGTCAATTCTTCAGCGTCGATTTGCAGCAGTTCAATAGTTTGCTGAAAATTGTCCTCCGTGGTTGTATTTTCGACTTTGGAGCCCAGAATTGAAGGAATTTCGCTTTCTGAGTCGTATGCTGAACTTGTCGAAGTCATGACAAGAGCAACAATGCCTTATTTCAGTATTTATAATCACAATATCGTATTTCAGTAATACTACACTCTAGTAATTTCTGAATTCGATGCACTTGTATGTATGATGTATTGTCATGTGACGCAGTTTCTCAACATCTGAAATTAATTAGCTCGAAAGCCGTTGAAGTTTGCCGGCCTCCAAACCCTGTCTCTATTAACTATGAACCAGCCTACTGTCTCATCAACACTTAATCACAGCACGGACATTTGCCCTGTGCAGAGTTTACTAGATTATTTTGCAGGTCGTGGTTTATCCGCTGGTCCTCTCTTTCGAACACACAATGGGCACGCTGTTTCACATAAAATTTTTACTGACCATTTGGCTTTCATCTATCGTTCTTGTGGTCTCAATCCCACTAAATATAAAGGACATAGTTTCTGCATTGGCGCAGCTACCTTTGCGGCAGAACACGGTTTTTCTGATGCACAAATATGGGCAATGGGTCGTTGGAAATCAGATGCATTTCGAAAATATATTTGTTGTCCTGGTCGGAGTTCCAGCGTCGCAACTAGCATAGGTTCCTGAGTGTGTGTGTTCGTTTTGGCTGCGAACTAGTAATAAGCATTTTTAATTTCAAATTGTGGAAACTAACCTTATGAATATTATTTTTTGTCGAGTCGATGCAGGGGCAAGACTCGACTACAACACAATGTTTATGTTTGTCATCTCCTAAATCACGATTTGTAGCTGACTGTGACGCTGACGAAGGGCAAGGTTGCAGAACACTACATATAATTGTCTAAGTCAATTTGCAGCTGTTTCTCAAGTCAACGCAGGGGCACGACTTGGTGGGGCAGATTGCTTTCACAATAATTTTAAAGGAAAACCTAGATTGTCATACCTTCTTAGTTTTCTTGTATGCATGTGTTGTTATACAGTGGTAAAATTATTATTTTATTATATCTTCGGTGCGTTTCTTGTCCTGATTGGGTGGGGTATGTCTCCTTTACCTATCGGTAAAAAAAACTTGTGGCGTTTGTATTACCCCCACCTTTTCTGTGCAAACAATTTTCTTAATAATTACTTTTACGAACATTAGTTTTGTTAATAATTATGTAATTGATTACAAAAATTAATAAACCGGCATGTGCTGATGCACATTGCCATAATTATTCCAATCGAGAGTGACTGGTTTATTGCACAAAAGCTGAAGCACAGAAAACTGAGCTCATCATGACAAGAAACTGCTGGAATATTTGAATGTTAATTAAGGAAGCGATAAATACATATTGATGATCTACGTATTAGTTTCGATGTGCCCATTCTTGACTGTTCCTTGGTTGTGGGGAGGTGGGCAGGATTTGTTTTGTATAACAGAGGTTTTATACCGTCAGTAGACCTTTTAGAATTTGACCAGCGATGTTGACACACTGAGGTCTTGCAAATGAATAATGCATGCATAAACTGTAGGCAAAAGTCCTTGGAGAAAAATGGGGCCATTATGCACTTGCACATGAAGCAAAAACCTTCAGGAGGATTTTGATTGGTTAAACCCAAAAGAGCCTTGAGGCAAATGGAGTCACTTAAACATATTACTCCATTAACCGCAATTTATAGCGTTGCGTATAAATGGAATATTTCAATGGCATTTGTATAAACTGAAGCAGCTGAAGTTATAAACGAAGGAGGTACGTTATGCACCGATTTCACTTATTGAGACACCACAAAAATTTGCTCATAGTGAAGATAACTGGAGTTCATTTTCCACTTACTGAGAACATTCTGTTATCTGCAGCAGTTTGTTATTGATCCTAATATTTTCTTCCCTGGAGAATAACTCCCCGATTAGTCCCCATATACCATATATGATGGTTATGAGAATTCGTTGAGAATTCATTACTAACTTTTCAATAATGTTATTTAGGTACCATGGGTGATAACACCGATAAGAAGGTAGCCAAAAGTTCGGGAGGAAAAATAAATATAAATCCAGATGCATCAGCTTCGCCTGTTATTGATGACAATTCAAACGGTGATCTATTGCATTCCGAACCATTTGTGGAACACAAGTTGCCATTCAAGGTCCTGGGTTCTGCACACAATCTCAATTACCAGAGACATCTGGAGTGTGCGTATTATGTTTGGAATACAGGAGAGAGTAGTCTACTCGTATTACTTCTCATGAAAATCGATATGATCCTAATGCCATTGCAGTGTTGTTGAAATATGGAGTCACCGGCTTTCACAGAGCAGGGTATATTGCAAAAGAACTTACACAATATATTCTTCCTCACATAAACACCAAGAACATACACGTATCAGTGAAGAAGATTAGCTTCAGAGTGGATTTCTCAATTGTTGGTCATTACCTGACAATTGACATAACTAAAAAAGGACAATGGAACCCAGTTGTTGTCCGAGCTAGTAAAAATGTTAAATAGGAAACTGAATATCAACAGACCGCTTTATCTATATTGTTGAAAAATTTGTATATGTACATAGCTTTTCGCTCAAAATAGTCATCCATCTAGAAACTTTAACATCATGTCCTGTCGAGCGAGATGCCAAAAATTTATAATATACTGTTACTGTAATTTTCCTTCAGTTATTGTGGGAGGGGAGTGGGTGAGAGGTAGTATTTCGGGAGCCTTGTGGAATTTTACCTGTACTGTTAAGGATTTGTGTTGCGGCATCAATGCTTGATTAGAAACAAATGCTCCGGGATCAGCTCTTCTGGATATCTTGACAGAATCCAAACATTCAATATCACAAGGTCCTGGTTGGTCAAAATCTGGTAAGGGAATTGTCCCTATAACGGAGGTGACAACCGGTCCAATAATAGAATGGCAGATCAGGATCCAATTTCTTTTCGTACTCTGCCAAAATCTTGGGGTGGCTGTCGTAAAATTGCTTCATCCCAATTTCTTGGCCTACCATCTCCTGGATAGTTGAAAATAGGTCCTATACGTCGTCTGAAGTTCCACTTCTTGGGTTGGCTTGCTTTATCTCTCCTGTTGTGTACTCCAACGTTCGTTGCAGAAAGCCTTTGATATTCGCAATCAATGCAACGACCACCTCTGTGTGTCAAGCCTCTGATACCTTTAACTGGCCTATAAATAGATACAGTGAACACTCTATAATGCTGACACTCTTGGGACCAAATTTAGTTCTGCCTTAGAAAGAGCCAATTAATATTACACCCAATGTTCAAAACTAAAATCAGAATTTTATTGTTTTAGGGAATTTAACTTGTTATTGGGCAACTTAATCTATACAATGCAGTCTGAAACATGAATAAATAATCTTATAAGAACACTGTACAAATAAGTCTTGGTTAATCGAAATTTTTATTTAAAGCATCACCACATTATATAAATTTAAATTGAATGTCCTTTTACAGGGAAACATGCACAGTATCATCCAACTTCGCTAGTATATCAATAATTAAGATATTAATTACCTGTTAATATCAAGTGTAGAGAAGGCAGGACAATCGGAATGCCAAGGCATCCAATCCTCTAATAGCCATGATAGAACTCTTTTGCGGTTAGCAACTCTCTATTCTGTTGTTAATCCACGTCCATCAAATGCTTTGTGCCAGTCAAGTACCATTTGGACTAACTGTGCTTCAGGAACATGACCATGGTTTTCCATGTATTTCAGGACACCAATAGAAAATATACGTTCACAGTCAGGAATGCTCTGTTTGTTCTTTCCGGTAAGTGCTTCATAAGTCAGACCTGATTTTGGGTCCTTAAGTACACTAGCAAAAACTTTCATATCTATGCCTGGAATCAAACCACTTCTAAGAGACTGTGTGAATCTTTTAAACACATGGCCATCCTCTCTATCAAGCATAGCCTCACCCATGACCATGCTGACCTCAGGAATATAAAGATTACTTTTAAAGTCAACCCCTTCTGCTTTCAACGTCTTGACAGAATGTTTGAATATGTAATAGGCAAACAACGATCTCAAGCAATCTCCATAAGTTTCACTTTTCCCTAAAGTTATAAATTATACTAAATTATACTAAATTTGTACTAATTGTAATAAAAGTTTGTCCATTGCGACTCACTGTTTTTTCTTGACTTGTTTCAAGGTTGAAGTCATTTTTCTCTGCTTGTCCGGTTTGGTTCATGTCACTTGGAGTAACACCTTATCATTACCATATTGGCATATACTGTATCCTCTAGCATCCGTATTGAGCACTCCCCGACATTTAGTGAACAATTTCACACTTATTTATAATTTTGTTGGTGTTCTTTGGATGTTTTAACAATTCAGTTAACGCTAACAAAAATCTATATACCTTCAAAAGACCAAGTATTGGATACATTCGTCTTCTCATAATGTGAATAGCTTCCTTAAAGGGATTTTTTTGGCTAGCTCCTTTCTCCATGAAGTCATATAGCCAGGCAAGTGAGGTATGGCTTCATGTGCTTCTTCTGGTAGTCGTACAAACCATAACAAACACATCAATATTAATGGAGAGCATGTAGGTTTAACTTCAATTCTTACCAACTTAGTTTTAATCACTGCTAATGATGTTTAATTTTATTCAGATTGTAACAAAAGTAATAATTAGCTTTATTATTTAAAACGAACGAAGAGAAATCTTAATAGACGTTTTTGCAATTTCATTAGTCAATTGCACATGCAAGTGACATTATAAATTTTAGATTTATGCCATTCAGTTATGCTAACCTTTTATATTGTTAAATAAGTAGCCGGTCTCATCAACTGTCATAAATTGTACTCCTGCTAGAGTCTTAAAGTGCTTATGAACGCAAAATGGGTTTTTATTGATTCGGATAGAACATAAAAAGTTAGTTAATAAGTTCTGGATTAGTTTTTGGCTTAGACTTTTAGTTTCGGAGATATAAAGGCTCAAAGTCGCTATTTTGGAAAAAAAGTAGCGTCTTCCGGGGGACTGGGTCCCAGGAACGTGTGTATTTAATTTTACTATAAAAACAATTACATTTGGATAAATCATCTTGAAAAGTCGGCTATTTCTTGAGGAAAAAAACACATTTTTGAACTCAACACACATTTTTGAGTGTGTAAAGTAACCCTTCTAGTGGTTTGCATCGTCAATCGTGGAATATAGACGAAGGAATGGATTTAAATGCGATTTCAAAGTCGATCGTGGAGACGACCATGACACTTGATGACAGTAACTTATGTCTATAAATTCTGGGACATAGATGCCTCTTGTTTATAAAATTCTTTCGAAAGAAGAAATAAATGAACGAATGCAAGGGTTAAAAGTTTGTTGGAATGGAACTTAAACCTTTTACTGCATTTTATAGTCTTCATGCCTTCATGGACATGGGAATCGGTTGCATTTCATTTCTACACCTGCTTTAAAGTTGGTTCTCACTTTAGCAAGGAAGCTTGTTTCCCTACAAATTTTACATTCAAATTTGCCCAAAATTTGGACATTTTCAAGAATAGTAACTGGTTAACCCACAATCTAATGAAATTGGCCCCCATGTATATTCTCACAGAACCTTTCATAGATTGGTTGGCAGATTGTCATCTTTGTCCATGTAACTGAAAGATGATCAATACACGGATATCATAAACTGTATATATATATATGGAATTATTGTGATGACACTAAACATTAATTGCCACATAAATAGGCTTAGAATAATATTCATCTTTTGAGAATGTTTTAGTGGGGGAAACATATCTAATTTAATAAGCCATAAGGCCAGTATGTGATCTGTAAAACTTCATACTTTCTATTACAGTAGCTTTGCCTGTGTGGGCAGAGCAAACATGCTTCAACTTTCACATTAGATGTAAGATGTGTAGTGTGAGAGTGATGTATGCTTTACTCATAGTGTACACATATCCAACTTTCTTGGCATGCCCACATAGCTGATTTAAATAACTCGGAAAGGTGCTTCTCTGTGCAGGTAAACCGACTTCCTCCCCATGGAGGAAAATGGATGTTGACCCCCTCCCCTACCAGATGTCCTTGCACATTTTAGAAGTGGAATCTCTCCTTCCAGATGGGTAAAGTTCTTCCATAGTGGGAGTCTGGCTCTTTTCTAGGTAACCCATTACCCAAAAAGCAGCTAAAGTTTAGCCGATCCAATCAAGCGCAGTTAACCCATTAATTGGCAGTACTCTACCACACTCTACCACTGATGAGTAAAATTTGCCAATTAATGGGTTAAGCCAATCCAATCGATCAAGGGGCTGAGCTATTAAAAGTGCACTTGCCCCCAAGAGACAATAGAGTCACATTGCAACATATATTGATAAAGATGTTTAATAAATATTTAATTAAAAATGTTAATTCATCTTTCACTGATGGTTCCAGTTTACTTCACTGATAATCTAGATGAAATCACAAACAAATAGTTTAATGGGCTATACAATGTTGAAGTGTATCTCTCTATTTAGGGAATTTTCTGTTAGCCTCCCTAAGGTTCTTCAACATAGGTGGCTTAGGGACCAAGGCCTAACCGCAGAAATGCCTGATACTCAGGTTAAGGTGGTTCCACTAGTGGGACAGTGCAGCACTTGGTGATCAACTTTGTGCCAAATACATGTATCAATTAAACATATATCATCAGTATCTCACTGTCATATAAAACATGTGACATTGACCACATGTGTAGGATAATACAAGACACTGAAAGTCCACATATAAAGTAGGTTGAAGTCTAAAAGTAGAATGGCCTATTAATTTATATTAGTTAAATACCATAAAGGCATTATTCTATAACAGCAGTATGTAATCTCTCAGAGGTAGAAGCACTTCGATCGATTTGTGCGTCAACAAACACCGTTATACACCGGACATGTCCGGCGCAGAACCTTTCGTCCATACTGGCTTCAATGACATTGTATACTCTAAGCAAATAATATGCACATTTAGGTGACATGTTTCAACGTTAAATATCCAAAGTTCATAAGCGTGAATAGACATCATTGCATTTGTTAAAATCACAGCTTACCTGTATGTTGATTCCTGTCCTATGTTGGGACAACTGGGTACATTTGTCTTTGTTTATAGGTCGATAACTATGGCCTGTATTTGCCACCAAATGTCTCAGATCGATGAGTTTCGGTGCCCTCTTTTCAATCGGTTTAAAGCCGCAATAGGTGATTTATCATCCAAAAAAGGTGTCAGATAGCTAGATATATTACTGTTGGTACTTTCTGTGTAAGATCACGCACAAACGAAACATCGTTTAGACAAAATATGCAAAAAAACACAAGATATCGATATCTTCGCCATATATTTCTTAGTTGTTTATCAAAGTTGGGTTCCTGGGATCCAGGC
Organism: Trachythela sp. YZ-2020; assembly: GCA_016169945.1. NCBI lineage: Eukaryota > Metazoa > Cnidaria > Anthozoa > Malacalcyonacea > Clavulariidae > Trachythela > Trachythela sp. YZ-2020. The sequence continues at coordinate 440,419 of JADLSH010000393.1, read as the reverse complement.
CCCTTGGTGATATTTTGGTCGCGCTACTTTTTTTCAGAAAATGGCAAAATTTGCCTGTTTGAGCCTTTATATCTCCGAAACTAAAAGTCTAAGCCAAAAACTAATCTAGAACTTACTGACTAACTTTTCACGCCTTATCCGAATCAATAAAAACCCATTTTGCGTTCATAAGCACTTTAACATACTGTATAATTATAGCAACTACAATCTGCTAATATACAGTACATTCATGTAAGTTGATAAAATATAAGAAATTAAACTACCATTCGGTCCTGGTTTGAAGAATTTGACAATTTCTTCCACTTTGATAGATTGCGCAAATCTTTACGCATCCATTGCTAACTGTATACAATTTTAAAAATGTAAAAGTGTACAAGCACAGTTTCAGGCATATATATACTAATTAATTTGTGAGCATACAGTATACAAGCGCTGCTCTAGGAAACATCATTAGATATTATGTAACCATATAATTAAATAAACCTGAATTAGAGGAATAAATGTACTGTATCTTCAATTTTCTATAATATAAGAACTTAGAAGAGACGTACCAACAATTGTCATACCCAATTCCTCCATAGCAGCCACCAATTCATCTCTCATATTTCGCATATCCGTAACTGTAGTAACTGGTAAAACTCGCACCGGAATAGCATAAGGTTTAAATTCTCGTTGTTCATCTGCTATCATGGTGAAATCGTCAGAGCACGTGCCTTTCACCTCTGATATTGTGGGTTCGATTCCTGTTGGGGACGACTTATGATAGCCATGTGAAAAGAGTTAGGTAACGCTCTGCCGAAAGTCGTGGGTTTTATCGGGGTACGCCGGTTTCCTCCCACAGGGAATGTTGGGTTTAAACCCTAACTGGCCCTTCCTCTGTAGCTGTGCTCCATGATGACGAGCAAAAGGTGGCTGCAATATGCATGTAGAAAGCCTTCAACTTGGTGACGTTAAGCTTATTCAGCTTAGCTCTCAGCTGCAGTAATGATAATAAGCACCTCCTCCCCTTATTATTATTACAAGTAAGTGACTAGCAGGTTTGCGCTTTGTGAAATACAGCTGCTTCAAGTAATTATATAACTTGTCACATAATTGACCCCAATTCTTTATTACAGTGACAGGTTTTGCTCATCTAACAACAAGCAGATCTCTGAACCAGTGACATCCCAAGCAAGGGTCATAAGGCTATCCTGTGATACGTTTTTTTGACAGCAACCTTTTGATTATAGATAACAGTTGCTTTCTTTAAGCCACTTTGCAGGAATTAAACATCACTTTCAAGATACTTTTTAATGTTGCGTACCGTTTTGATAAAATCACCACTGCTAACTTGCAAATCTTTGACCGTCTTTTTTTCCTTCTTGTACTCATCATACATATTTTCACTTCACCATTACCAATATCTCCTGACCAGTCCCACGTAATGATTCGCACAGTCCTTTCCTCAAGCCGTGTGGATACTTCTCATGGGCCTCTTTTCTCATGCGCATTTGATCATATACTAGAGCATGTTAATTTGCGCAATATAAATATTATTATTATTATCAATAGTTTTGTGTGAATTACAGTACTTCTAGTGAATCCCTTTTTTGAATCACTCTCTTCAAATGTCTAACACCAGCACCAGCGATATTGATCTTAGCCTGTTGAAAAAATACGGGAATAAATATGTACATACATGTATATTGGATTATTGCATTTGTATATGGTTATTATACTTTTCAAATAATGTATTATGTTTTAACTTTACATTTTCACAAAGCGTGCATGGTTACATTTTCTGTTCAAAAATATCAATAAAATCACAAATGTCAAGATCAGCAACCATGCCAGTTTCATTCTGTTCCACTTGAAGATTTATTTCACAATAATCTAAAGCTAGTTGAATTAAGTCACCGTTTTTTGTTCCTTGATCTGCTTGCACATTGGCTGTTCCATTCTCACTTGATGGAGTTTCCCACAATAACAAGTTGCAATGTGTTGACTCTGTGGAACCATTATCTGCTAATACTGTATCATTATCTTCAGTTTCTGACTCACCACTATCATCCTCGTCGAATTGCCATGCTGGTCCTCAGTGCAGACAAACCAAACCCACTTGTGGCCAAACTGAGCATACATAGTGGTTTTCCATTCCAAGTAATCATTATCCATTCTAACATTTGCTGTGTTGTTACAAGCAAAAAACTGTAGGTTATAAGATATTAGCCCGAAAGGCATTTGGTTAACAGCCATCCTAGGTTTTCCATTAATTTCCTCTCCAAAACATTTTGCCATAGCAAGAAATACGTTTTTCTTGTTGTTTTGTTTTAACAAGTTCATACCTTTAACTGCCGGAGGAAATAAATCTTTGCTTATATATTTGAACGAATCAGTTCCATACTGCTGGAGAATCAAGATTTGTAGTAGGTGGTCTATAAGCCTTTCTTGCATTCTCTTTGTAAGTTTTTGCTTGAAAGAAGAAATAAGTTATTTAACAATATCTCCTTGTGACTTTAACATTCTGGTAAATGACGAGGTAATGATGAAGTTGGGGTATACACAGTTCCTCATCAACATCTTGGGTTGGACATCCAGTTGATGGACTCTGAACATCTGAACATCCTCTTGATTAACTAAAATGGACTTTGATCAGAAATAATCAACATTGTAAAAATTCTCTGCATCGGTGACAGTTGCAAGTTCTTTCACTTGATTGTCTTGGTTCGGATGGCTGCCCCTTAAAAGATATAATTTGACAATAAGTTATTGTCAGAAAAGTTCTTGTACTGAACTTGTAAAATCATTTTTCAAGAAATTACAGAATGTTGAAAAGAGTAAGTTCTTAATTTAAATCAAGCAGTTGAAGGCCAGCTGGTGGACTGCAGGGGAGGCCCACCAAAAGCTGAGAGACCTCCAAAAGCTGAGAGACCTCCAAAAGCCAAAAATAGCAAAATAAGTTTTTGCCCCTCCCTCTCCTGCCCCTAAACACAAACAACCAATAAAATCACGTGAAGTTCCTGAGATGGATGAATACAGCTAGGGATAAATGGATTAATAAGTTTGCATGGTGATTTTTGCACTGATGAAGATCCGGGCTTTGGATCGAAAGCTTTGCCAAATAAATTATTATTTGTACATGCTGCATGCCCAAAAGTCTGAATGTCCCATTGAGTTGTCTTTGTGCTTCCCTTAATTGTGTCAGGCACAAAAATGTGCACCAAATCATTTAATGCTTGACCTGGATTTCCCCCAATCTCTTCAAAGATCATACAAGGTTCTTTGTGATATTAAAACACTTACTAGGAAATATTTAATTTATATACCTGTCCGTAATGGTTGACCTGAGTATTCATGTACTGCCTTTGCACATTGTTCCCAAAATATACTATCTTTAATTGCTGGCCAATTGTCATCTTCAAGCTTGGTTTATATAAAGCTACATACTGCACAACTGCTTCTAATTCCTCAGTTTTCCATTTTGATACTTTGACACAATGAGCAGATTCTTCAGGTAACATGCATTTGTTTTTATCATGGAATAAGGACCTTGAAGTTTGTCTCTTAGTCACTAGAGATGTATTAACATCAGAATCACCTTCAGCAACTCTACCCTGTTTGGTCCCTGATTTTCCCGGTGTATCTCCTGTTGGTATGCGAGTCCTCTTGAGAACAGAGCTTACCTTCCTCATCCATAATTACTGAGTATAATTCATGTACAGACTGCCACCTAAAGATATATACAAAAATACATATATGAAATCAATCTTATGCACAACAAGTGTGCCAAAACATAGTGAGATATATTTGACTACAATCTGAACGTCTGTAGGTAAGTATAAACCAAGCATTGGGCATAATCATGTGGAGGATCATTCGAAACGCAGCTAGATTTACTGAACCGTCAAAGACCAACCGTAACTTCGACATGATGTTTTACATGATTACTCGTATATTTTGTTGCCCTTCAACAGTACCGGTCAAATACCATCTACAGTCAAGTTTCGTGATCAACAACTAAAATCACCTCCAAGCCAAGCTGAAGCATTTAACCAATATTTTCATTCAGTATTCTCCTCTGATAATTTTTCAATTCCGACCTCAGACCATGACCTAGAAAATTCTCCTGATGATCATTCCAACCCCAAAGAAACTTAACTCAGAAATTTCTGTTTCCGAAGTTGAAACTCTCTTGCGTAATCTTGACCCAAGTAAAGCATGTGGTGTTGATACTTTTCCTACCCGAATTTTGAAAGAATGTGCCTCAGTACTTGCTCCATCAGTATGTAAATTGTTCAATAAATCGATCTCGTCAGGAAAACTCCCTCAACAATGGAAAGAAGCTCTGGTAATACCAATCCACAAAAAAGGTGACAAAGATTTGGTCAATAATTATAGACCTATTTCTCTTCTCTGCATTATATCCAAAGTGCTTGAACGCTGTGTATTCAATAGACTAATGTTCCATCTTCATCAACTTGTTTCTGATCATCAACATGGATTCCTGAAAGGTCGTTCTACTGTAACCCAAATGCTTGTTTTTCTTCGTAAGATTGAGGAAGCCTTGGACAGTTCTTTACAGACGGATGTAATTTATTTAGACTTATCCAAAGCGTTTGACTCTGTTTCGCACCCCCGTTTGCTCTACAAACTGCAACTCGCTGGTGTAAACGGTCCAATATACACTTGGCTAAATGATTATCTAACCAATCGGAACCAAAGAGTCTTGGTGAAAAGCGTTATCTCTAATCCTCTACCAGTTACCTCAGGAGTACCACAAGGCAGTATTCTAGTGCCACTACTGTTTATTTGGTACATTAATGATATCCCAGATTTGCTATCAAGAGATACGTTGATCTATCTTTTCGCTGATGATACCAAACTTGCTAGAATTGTCAATACGCAATCTGATGTTATACAGCTCCAAGATGACATTAACAAAGTAAACTCATGGTCACTCAACTGGAAAATGAACTTTAATCCTGATAAATGTGAGGCGCTATCTATCAAGAACCAATCATGAACGACTATGTCATTGATGGCAATCCCATTGTAAAAAAAGAGTCTTTAAAAGATCTTGGAGTCCTTACCACAACCACCTTAAAATGGGGGCTGCATATATCCAATGTATGCACTAAAGCACAACAAATGCTTGGATTCCTTCACAGGACTTTACAGGATCCCGGTTTTGGCATCCAAGCCAGGCGTTGTTTGTATGTTAGCTTGGTTCGATCTCATCTTGGTTATGCTAGTGAGGTTTGGTCGCCCCTTTCTGGTAAAGATCTACGAATGGTTGAAGGAATTCAAAGACGTGCCACCAAATTTATCCTTGGCTATTCCAATCATAACCTTAGTTATAAAGACAGATTGCTAACCCTGAAACTTTTACCAATTTCATATTGGCATGAACTCAAAGACCTTGTTCTCTTTTTTAAACTGATTATACGTGTAGGTTTAGGTCTACGAAACGTAAAGAGTGCTCGACAACATATAGTTAGAGCAAATTATAGATTTTCGCTTACCTCAAAACTTGTCTGCAACAGGCTGTTTCATCTGTAAAAGCAAACAGCCTGTTGCAGACAAGTTTTGAGGTAAGCGAATATATATATATATATCTTTTCTTAAATTGTTCGTGAACGTTTAGAAACAGATACCTTTGTAATAACATAAATTAAACCAACCATATTTGTTTATTTGATGTATTGTAATATATCGATTATTGTTCATTGTTGAACAGTAAGTACTTTGAACTGAACAGTATCATAGGCAATAGTTAACTGTTTGCCACCTTTATCGTTAGGTGCTAATGTTTATATAGCCACATGGCTATAAGACTTTGCAGGTTCATATCTTCGGTTCAGTGCATGCTATTTAGATCACAATACCACCGTTCGATTCAGCGTTTTACGATCTCTTTAGCCAAGTAAATTGTGTTTGTTTACAACGCTATGCGGCCGCTTTGTCCCCATTCAAACACCTCTGAACTTTGTATTGTTTACAAATTAACAATAATACAAACTAATTAAATATTCATTTCGCTTTCCTACCTTTGGTGTACACACTACATACTCGTAAATACCACCATTCGACGGGGATTTCCAATCCCTTTAGTTTGATACCATTTGTAGAATCATAGGACATAAGCTAGCCCTTTTACGGCAATTCTCGTTTATATTGTGTATTTGTTGCGACTTGAAAAGGAGTGCGAACATTGCGAACACGTGCTGGTTAAAAAAACTCTGAAAATCACTGTCGCTGTCCAATACATCGCAGGCTCAGAGGATCATCTCGAATGAAAAATATCAAATCGACTATATCCACGATTAGTAAGCTGCTCGCTTCGCTCGCAGCAACTATATTTGTTTTAGCTAAATAGTGCTTCACTTTTTAGCACAAAAACGTAATGAAGGATCTTCATACTTCTTTGGCGGAGCTGGAGGCGGAATATGTTGGAGTGGCGGTAGAATTGAGAGAGGTGGAGGAATTGATAAAAAAAAAGAAGTAAGTTTTTTCAATGTATAGATAAATTTACGTTAATAAATGTAAAATGGCAAATATCGAATGTCATAAGAAAAACATTATTTTTCTTTACAAAGACCTGGAGAAGGAAATAAGTGTTTTACTATATAGCAAGTGTCAATTAAAGTCTCAATAATTCACCTGGTATTCCGTCTTTATCTCTTAATAATAGATTAATATCTTCTTCTTCGCGCCTCACTTCCGGTTTTATTGTTGACCGGTCAACAATTGTTTCATTGTTAACCGGTTGCCGAACATGACGTTTAGGACCGCACGCGATATGGTTTATTCAATCGGCAAACAGGAAAATTGAACTTTGACACTTGTGTCAATAAGTGTCAAAGTTCAATTTTCCTGTTTGCCGATTGGACAAGACCGTATCACGTGCCGTCCACAAAACGACATGTTCGGCAACCGGTTAACAATGATTCTCTGTATCATAAATCCCCCAAAAAAATGCACGAACTGAAACAACTTCATGATTTACTTGACTTTGAATTTGAAGAGGGCGCTGTGAAACCAAAACGTGCTTCTGGAACACGATGGATAGATTTCAAGCTATCTGCACTGCGAATTGTTTTAGACAAATATGGTGTCTACATACAACATTTAGAAAATTTAAGTAGCGATAAAGAAGTCACAGATCGTCAAAAAATCAAGGGGTATTTACGTAAATGGAAATCGAGTCGCATGCTGTTAAATATTGCATTGTTTATCGACGTTCTTAATCCTGCTGCAATTTTGTCTAAAGCATTCCAAGATAACGTAATTGATAGTGTTGGAACTATACATAACCTTAAGCGATCCAAGCAATCCCTTGACCAGTTGATGTCTAAATCATTTGAAGACCTTCCATCTGTCAAGCATGTTTTCAACAAACTGGTGACTACAGAAACCACACATATTTATCAAGGAATTGAATTTCCAGTCCAGAGTTTCGAGAAAGCCGTGGCTGATGTTAAAGCTTCAAAAAACACTGTCATAGAATCCATTCATTCTACCCTAGATGCCAGATTGGAAGGTGCCAGTACCATTGAATTAGAGTCTGTGGCGAAAATCTTAAACACGGAGCACTGGAAATCACTAGTAGAAGAAGGTGGAATTGAGTTTGCAGATAAGATGGTTACTGATCTTTTGGAGAAGTTTCATCCGATTTTGTTAAAGCAAGGTCTCTGTCCGAGCACCTGTGATCTAGAGATCCTTGAAGAGTGGCACGATATGCTAAGTCACGCAATAAACTTTCTTCAGTCAGAGAAAGCCAAGTTAGCCAACTACAAGAAGACGTGGAGGCTTTTGTTTGACTCTCGTATTCCACCAAATGGAAGAACATTTTGCTTTTGATCCAACTACTGTTTTCTGTGCCAATCTGCAATGCAAAATTAGAACGCCTGTTTTCTAAACTCAAGAGAACGAAGAATGATGAAAGATGTTCTATAGGCGAGGACAGGCTAACGAATGCTCTCAGAATTGTAGAGGAAGGTCCGCCCCTTGATTCCTTTGATTCTGCTCCTGTTGTTCAGATGTGGCTAAACCAGAAAGTTAGGCGGCCGAATCAGAAGAGAAGAAAAAAATATAAATCGAGAAATAAGAAAGTTAAATATTATCATGCGTCTGAAAACGATGCCAATTTGATTGCTTCTGTTGATAATGTCGATGACGTCATTGATGCCACACCATTACCACCAGCGCCAGAATCTGACAATGATGGTACTGATTCATCTGGTTCTGGCCATGCTGCATCTCAATATTTCAGTGACACCGACAGTGAAGCCAGTGATTTTGCAGGTTTTTTGCCAGAGGACTTTTAGTATATATCTAGTTATTTACATAAAGAAATAAAGTATGTTTGGACCTTAGTATTATGTCAATGTAAAGTAACAACATTCGGTAAGGACTGAAGGACATTCACATTATGGAAATTCTGATTTTGTACATACTTGTTTAGTTGTTTTGTATATACCGGCAGGTGTATATATGTATTTAAAACTATTTAATGGTTTTAACCTTGTTTGTTTTGTATCCTATGTTTTTGACAGAAAAGTAGCATGACCAGTACATTTTGTTTTATGGCAGACACAAATTCATTGGTACTGGTCATTTTGACAGGCAGGTCCCTAAAAATTATTTCCAGGCCTGATTGGGATACAAAGTTATAGCATAAACATATAACCACATACGACATAACCATATAACCACATAACCATATAACCATATAACCATTAGACCACATAACCACAAAACAATTAAACCATATAACCACATAACCATATAACAATATAAGAATATAATAACATAACCATATAACCACATAAACACATAATCATATAACCACATGACCACATAACCACATAAACACATAAAAATTAAACCACATAACCATTATACCACATAATAATTATACCATGAAACCACATAAAGATATAACGACATAACCATATAATCACATAACAACATAATAACATAACCACATAACCATCTAATCATTAAATCATATAAACATATAACGATTACACCATTACCATAGAAACCTATAAACATATAATCATATATAACCATATAACCATATAGCCATATAACCATATAATCATATAACCATATAACCAAATAACCATATAACCATATAACCATATAACCATTAAACCACATAACCATATAACCATATAAACACATAACCATTAAACCATATAACACATAAACATATAACGACATAAATATCAAACCACATAACCGTGTAATGACATAACCATATAACCACATACCACAAATGGTTTAATGGTTTTGTGGTTATGTGGTTATATGTTTTAATGGTTATGTGGTTATGTTGTTATGTGGTTATGTTGTTATGTGGCTATATGGTTATGTGGTTATGTGGTTATGTGGTTATGTGGCTATGTCGTTTTTTTGGTTATTTGGTTAATTCAGTTGATTTTTTGAATTGAATTGCAATAGTTGAGTTTGAGTTGGTTCATTTGAATAGAGTTGATTCGATTGAGTGTGTTTGAATTGAGTTGATTTTTTGAATTGCAATCGATTTATTGTTTTTTTGTATACAGTCTATGACAAGATATTTTATATATTTGATACAAATCATAGTCAGAATAAGGTGATTTTGAATAAATGCCTGTGCCAAAACATGGGAGTGTTGCAAAGGCTTCTCATGTGAAGTGTTAGTGCAAAGGCTTCTCATGACAAATGTTGCAAAGGCTTCTCATGACAAGTGTTGCAAATTAAAGGCTTCTCATGTTCTACCTGACAAGTTGTTTGTTGCCCTTGGTTTAAATTGATGCGGTCGGCATTTATTGTCGGCTTACCAAAAATGCATTTAATTAAATTTAAACAATGCATTGAATTTATCCATAATTTTTAGCTAAGATTTTAACATAAATTTTACTAACATTTGCATAACATTTGTAGTGCTGTTGAGTTATACGATATATGGGTATAGACTTTATTAACCTTGTCAAAGTATGTAGATAATATATATGAACTTTAATAATATTGTTATTTAGTTAATAAAGGGTGCTTTCCAGTGCTGCGCGTATGTCTACACAAGAAAGTCTAAATCGAGTTAATGTTATTTATGGAACAGCCGAACAGCCACATAAATGACTGTGTAGCATTTAGTACCTACTTTGCATGATTTAATATCTATTTGTTCACGTATTTTATAGTACGTATGAAAAATGCAGTATTTGAGTGCAGCCTCAGTTGTATAAAATAAAACATTTCCATGACCATGTCCACAAGTTGAAATTTCCAGTAATTCATTACTAATTTTGTTTTGACATTTATTTGAAGGGGAAATTTTAGATAGTTTGTTGAATTTTAAAAGCAATTATTATCATGGTAGCCTTCATTTTTCGTTCCCGGGTAGCAGGGGACTTTAGTCATGTTTAGACTAGTAAGAAGGCCATGTATAGCAGGGGATTAGAATGATTTAGGACACAACCTTTATCTAATGCCCCGCTGTTCCCCGGGTAGGGGGGTGCGGGGCTTTCCAATGACTAGTGCATTATAGCAAGCCTTTCAAAATAAGCTGGCAGATGCTACTGGAATTGTACAGTATGAAGTCAACACAAACATAGTTTTACTGAATTGTGTACTTACCATAATCTCTCTAATAAGCCCCCCCCCCACACCTTTAGATGAAGGAATTTATTCAGCCCCCCTCTCTAGTAAGCCACCCCCTTCTAATAAGCCCTCCCCCCATTCACACAAAAGCACAAGTGTTTTAATAAGATTTTTTGCTTTTTCATATTGTACTGTGTTTGAACAAAATTATCATATATCATTTTATGGAAAAATAAATAGGCCCCCCTCTCCAATAACAGCCCTTCCAAAGGTGCCTTAGAAGCCCCCACCCCTCCCCTGGGTGCTGATTAGAGAGATTACAGTAACTATTTTCCGTATTTGCTTGTTACTCCCTACTCGCCCTTGTTACAACTCAACTATTGCAATTCAATTAAAAAATCAGCTCAATTCAAAGAAACTCAATCGAATCAACTCTATTCAACTGTACTGAATCAATTCAAACACAACGATTGCAATTCAATTCAAAAATCAACTCAATTCAAACAAACTCAATCGAATCAACTCTATTCAACTGAACCAACTCAAACTCAACTATTGCAATTCAATTCAAAAATCAACTCAATTACATCTATATATCCTAACCTAACTGTCAACATTCCCAGTGGGAGGAAACCAGAATATTCAGAAAAAACCCACAACTTTCAGTTGAGTGTTGAATGGGTCATTCGAGAAAAGACTCCCCTACAGAGGAAAGCTCTGTCATCCATAGGGGGAGGAGGAAATTCATCTCTTATAATTAGTATAGTGAAAAGGGGGGTTCTGGCGCATTTTCAAATTACCACTAATTTTGCCAAGTCAGCAAATTTTAAAACCGGTTTAAACCGGTTTCATAATTTCACCCCAACTAAATCCCAATGCTCGCCTAGCGGCTCGCAACTTACTAACCAACATGTTACGCAAATTTACAACTCACCCACAACACCTTCACCGCGTCACGAACACAAACCTTTAGAGCAAGACTTGCCAGCGCTTGCTTGGGGGTCACGAACGCAAGTGTACATACGATAGTTTAAAGGACCGTATAAAAAACACACTAATAAAGAGGTAACATGTCATTCAAAGAATTAAGTGAAGTTAAATTTGAACTCAATGAAGCAATCACGTGGGGAGTAGAGGAGGATAAGATTAAAGGGTATGTTATTCCCGTGGTCGTTCCTGAAGATGTAATTGGTGAGATTAAAAAACTAGCATATGAACATGGCACGAAAAACCAACTGTATGGTAACGTGTTATATTTAAAGTCAAAGGGGTTATCAGTTAAGCAAAAAAGTGAATTACTAAACAAAGACACAATGAATGTTATAATCCACTTTAAAATCACAGGTGTATACACAAAAAGTGTTGAGGAAGGTCTTAGTAAATACCTTGTCTTCAAGGTTACCAAGCTGTGTGAGTTAGGCAAACCAGAGGATGACGAGCCCGAGGATTAAGAAAAAAACTCACTTACAAACTTAAAGGTAAAAGCCTTTAAAATTGTTTTAAAGGATTGTATACTAGTTATACTAATAAAGGAGATGGATGTTAAGAGTAAAAAACTAGTTATTAAACTTCAAAGTTTAATGTGTCAAAATCAAATGCCAAGCAAACAAGACTTTAAAATAAAAGTCTGTGGTAAGGTTTTTATTCCACAAACGTATCTTAATAAAATGTATACATTTGTTGAAGTCATGCAAAAACACCCACAACGAAATTTTCTTGTTCACGCGATGGAAGGTGTTTTCATCAAGTTTTTAAAAATGATGAAGCCTCTTGAACTAGCTCAAGATCACATCGTTGAGCATCTTATTGAGTTAAGTCAAAGACCAAGTTTACCATACTCAAAAGCAAACATGATATGGTATGAACCACTTGAGTCAGACTTAAACAAACCAGGTATGGATCTTATCATTAAGGTACCAAAAGGTTATGCAAGACAAGGAGGAATTCTTTTGTATCTCCCAAACATTAAAGTCTTAAGATCAATAGATTGGAGTGGTAAAACCAATTTTTTAAACTTCGCAGATAAAAGTAACTATTATTCTCGTTACTATTCACATGATGTATCCTACATCAGCAAGATACTAAAAAAAGAAGCTCGTATATTTGAAAATCGTAATACGGGGACTATACACGTAAGAACTATACAAATGCAACATACAAATAACTATTTACATGAACTTCATTGTGAACTATGGTGATACTAACTTCCAACTACTAAGTATGAACTAAATAAAAAACATACCTCTGTCCCCGCAGATCCTTTGAACGTTAAATATGTTATATCAATTTATTGTTCTATTATCCAAAGCTCTTATCATGTTCATGAGCTAAACTATACTAAAAATAAAACCTAAATGTTCTGCCAGATATATGACAATGTGGCATGCAAATAAAAACGTACTAATTATGTGCCAACCCACGCAAATGAGCCAAGCCCACTTGCCCATGCAAACAAGACCAAATTAAGTCTTTAACATGGCTCTCCTAAATTCTTACACAATTTACCTAACTGAATTATACTAAATCATGCAATTACTACAAATTTTTTTGTGTGTTTTATATGATAAAAAATATACCAACTAATGTTATTTTAAGCAATTTCTACTTATCGTTAGCATCATTGGCTCCTTCGTCGGGGAATCCCTGGTCTTCACACTCTTCGTTTGACAGCAGAAGCACCAACTTGTGTACCGGTCGCTCGAGGTAGGAGATTGGCAGCTAACGTGGAGTCAGCCATTGCTAATTTAACCTTTCGAACTAGACTGTCATCTGAAGGATAAGTTTCCAGTGGTTATGAGGCAGATCCTTAACAACTGAACTCGATGCCACCGTTTATTCGAATAGACGTCCGCGTGCTGAAATCTACCAGGCGGGGGAGAATAATATTACTCTTCATTGTCAACAAATGGTTCGGTGTAAGGGGTTCGAGTTGATTTGCGAAGTTTTAAGGCTACCATGAACGTTCTCAAAGATTCGTCATCTAGTTGCTCTCCATGTGCATCCAACAGGACAGACAAAACATTTTGAACAGTTCGGATCTGATGTTCCCAACTGCCGCCATATGGCTGGTGTGGGGGACGTTCATCCAAAAATTTATGAAATCACAGTTCTCCACCAACAATTTCTGCCTCACTGTCTCTTCATTCATCTCAGTTAGTGCTGCTTGAAGCTCGGTCTTGGATCCAACCCTGATGGAGAACCCTTATTTAGGTATATTAGACTTGATTCATGCAAATGAGTGATTTTCATACAAACTGCCAGATTTGATATTGTATATGAACATAAGTCACCAAGACTAGCAATATTCCAAAATTCCAGGGCGGTTGGTCGCTTACTTCTTGTAATCGTAAACCAGGCTGACAGATTGGAAAACCCTTATTTAGGTATATTAGACTTGATTCATGTAAAATGAGTGGTTTTCATGCACACTGTCCGATTTAATATTTTCCTTTGATATTATATATATGAACTTACGTCACCAAGACTGGCAATGTTCGAAGGTTACTTCTTGTGGTCGTAAACTAGGGTGACAGATTGGAGAACCCCTATTTATGAATACACTTAATTCATGCAAATGGTGGATTTTCATACCTTTCCTTTGATTTTTGCATATGAACATAAGTCCCAAGCATCTGGGAACCTAAAGGTAACTGAACAGTATAAAGAGATGTGAATCGAAGGTATTTCATTCCATACAACTTTGAATTCGGACATGATATATCAGTTCTTTTATACAGAATAGCTACCGGCCAAAGATTACTCAAATATATAGAACAACATCTGTCAGTATTTATTTACATCTGTATTTCTAAAAATAACCGCTGTGGGACAATCACATAGCTCAAACACATTCTCAAAAATATCTAAGAAAATTTAAGGTCATCTTCACGTCAACATTTGGATGTTTTTGAGTACCAAACATGCATGTCATGTCAGTATGGGTGGTTGTGTGGGTGTGTGCGTGGGCATGTGCGTGTGCATGTGTATAACTTTAACTTTAACAATTATGCCACATTACAAGTTAAAACAATAAAATACATGCAATAATACTATACTATAAATATGTTAAAAAAAAATATATAAGCGATTAAAAATTTCCTCGGACAGTTCCCAATACCTCGCCGTATTGAATCTTCCTTATGTTTGTCTAAAAGTACTTTAAAGTTAGTGACTGATGAAGCAGTTCTAACTGTTGTTGGCAGCCTATTCCAATACACAACTGACCTACAGTTAAATAAGTCCTGAAATACAGTTGTATTAGCCCTGGGTAACAAGAGCAACTGCGTCCCTGACACACCAGTCGTAAACATACTTTGTCCATATGACACAAAGTTATTTCTAATTTTAAATATCTCGATTAGGTCCCCTCTCCAACGGGGTTGTTAAACCTAATTTCACAATTCGTTCCTTATAAGACAAATGTTCAAAACCATTGATTAATTTGGTAAATTTCCATTGGCAGTGTTCGATTTCCATAATAGTTCTCCAATTTCCATGTCTCGGATGAGGTGACCAAACCTGGACACAATACTCAAGATGAGGCCTTATCAGGGATTTGTAAATTGGTAATAGCACATCAACGTCACAAGATAACATATTCCACAAAATCCATGACGTCATCTGTTTCGCTTTCCCAATACTTCCTTGGATTTGACTATCCCACAAATACGATTCTGTTACTAGAACACCCAGGTCCTTCTCTTTCCCAACAGTTCTTAACCTGTTACCGTTTAGGGAATAATCATTCCTTGGGTTATCTTTCCCAATGTGAATAACTGTACATTTTCCAGGATTGAAATTCATACCCCAATCTGATTCCCATGTAGACAGACATTCCAGATCGTGCTCTAATGTTTCAGGATTGTTCGCATCACCTACTAACTTAAGATCATCTGCATATAATCTCACAAACGACTTAATACTATCTGGCAAATCATTTACGAACATCACAAAAAGTAGCGGTCCAATCACAGAACCCTGTGGTACTCCAGACATAATGCGTTTCCATTCTGAATGCAAATCCCCAACTCTTATAGTCATCCATCTGTTGGATAAAAAATCCTCCAAAATGGCCAAAGTATTTCCAGTAATACCATATGATTGCAATTTAAGCAACAAACGTGAGTGTGGCGCACAGAGTCAAATGCTTTACAAAAATCCAAATAAATCAAATCTACATCACGGCCACTATCCAAATAACTCACAATTTTTTCAACAGTTTCCAGACGATTAGACAAACAAGACTTTCCTTGTACAAAACCGTGTTGAACAATTGACACTTTGTCTTTCACATGCTGCAAGATATGCTTATGTAATATCTTTTCATAAATCTTACATAAAATGCAAGTTAGTGAGACATGCCTGTAGTTATTCACATCCAATTTGCATCCCTTCTTAAAAAGGGGAATCACGATGGCTTGTTTCCACACTTTTGGAATCTTTTCATATTTAACACAGCATGTAAATAACTGGGAGACAGCACTAATAAACATAGGATTGCCGCTAAGTACTTTTAGTATACTAGAATGAATCTCATCCGGACCTTGAGACTTGTGTACATCTAAGGAATTTAACAACTGAAAAACCTCCTTGTCATCAACTTGAATATTATCAATCCACGACACACCTGAAACAGTGCGATAGCATGCCTCTCTCAACGGCCCTTCCTGTTCTTCTTTAAAAACAGACAAGAAATATTCCGCAAGTAAATCAGCCGATTCCTTAGGACTTGTTGTCTGCGTATTAGAGTTCATATTGGTCAGCGAACCAAGCCTTTTTTCATTCACCTTCCTTTTTTATCGAATATATGAAAAAAAACACCTTTTGAATTGTTTTTAATATTTCTTGCAAGCCTTTGTTCGTATTTCCTCTTTAAATCACTTTCAGCAGCTTCAAATATATTTTGATAATCTAAGGCATACTTGAGATTAATTGCAGTCGGGCTGATTGTCAAAATCTTTCCAAGCTAGATTTTTCTCTTTTCGTAATCTTTTTAACTTGCTGCATTCCAAGGCATTTTTTGAAATTCTGCTCCATTAACAGATTTATTTGTTTTAATCCGTGTACACGCATCACTAACAGCATTGATTTTAAAGTGCAAGTCCTCCCACATAGCCTCTACATCGTGTTACACTCCATTAAAAAAACAATTAGTATTGTCTCCCATTGTTTTATCCAATTACGTTTTGCACTTGTCACATATTTCGCATCATTAGTAATGCGAAAAGTGCCTTCAATAACTAAATGATCATTACGTCCCAAGGATGCATGAGTTTCTATACTCTCAATCATAGACATATTTGTTGTTAGTAATTGATCCAGTGTAGACTCTTGAAGATAACTATTTACTAACCTACGTCTGGTAACCAAATCCTTAATATGCCAACCAAGCCCTTTCCGAATGAAAAGGTCCATATAATTCATTTGATTCCTCAAATTCATATCGGTTGTTTCGTTCCGTGCTATGATGCAACCAGACTGCCAATTTACATGAGGCAGATTAAAGTCGCCTACCATAATGACCTCAGAATTGTCATTAACTGGTAATTTATTCAACTCAGCAATTAATAATTGATTTTGATCTTCAGTCAAAGAAGTAGAACGATATACACAAACTACATGAATTATTCCTTTTAAAGTTTCTAAAGAAACTCCTACACAGTCTGTTATACTAAATGACTCCAGGCAAACTGCTAACAAACGATAGTTGACATAAACGATCGAACCTCCCCCATAAACATTTCAGTCGGCTCTAAACATATTATAATTCGGAATTGAAACTTCTGCATCATCATAATCACGATAATCTGGGGTTCTTGCAACTCTAGTATATCTTGAACTTTCCTGAGATCGTATTCCCGTCCTTTATTCCGAGACTCATGTTGACACTCCGGTACATTTTGAATGATAGTATTACACTTTCGACGATCGCTTTCATGCCTTTTTCTACCACAGTTGCTGATGACTTCTCTAAACACTCCATTATAAGGGATTCTTGCGTTTCTTTCGTAACCGAGGCATACGTACGTGCCGTACTCTTGTCTGTTTCTTTAAGCACAGTGGTAACCAACATTGGCAACATCTTTAAAACTTCTAGTTTAACTTTCTCTTGCAAGTTCGGTTTTAAAGTTTCGTTATCCAACTCAACTTCTTGGGCAGCACCACTCCGAGTATTTACCGGCTTCTTTAGACGACATTCCTTTTAAACCTACACACTTTACGTGCCATTTTATATTACAACTACAACAAGTAATTGTAGGAATGCTTGACCATATATCAACCTTCATTTGACACGGGCAGAGTAGAAGGTTTAATTAATCGCTAGTAGATGAACCTGCTACCGCCATCTGTGATTTTGATTTTATGTGTTTAAACTATTCCGGTTATAATTCCATGACACGCAATCACGAATATTTCTCTTTGATCTTGACCCCAATCCCGACCCAATCCCTAACCCTAACCCTATTTCGTGCGTGTCATGGAATTGTAACCACTATTCCTGTGTTTAAACGTATGTATGTAGGTAGGTAGGTAGGTAGGTAGGTAGGTAGGTAGGTAGGTAGGTAGGTAGGTAGGTAGGTACGTAATATATATTTTTATCTCACACGAAAATCAAAGTAGTTGCGCTCTAAATTATAATAATCTAGAATTATAAGAATTTCAAAAAGTAATTCTTACTATTACTATGAATGCATTTTTATACAGGATATTTACAATCCTGACATGTCCTGTGATAAAATGTGAAGGAAAAGTGATTAATGTTTAATTACATAAAGTCTAGCAAAATATCTATTTACAAGTTAAAGCATCTGCAGGAAACATAATGTTAGATTAGCTAGCGAGATTGCAATCTTAATTCATCAATACCAAAAAGGCAGAGCAAAATACAGTGTAAATTAGTTTTGTTAGTAATAGGTTTTATTACTTCAGAAACCGACGACGACAATGACAATTTTGAGGTAAGATATGACACAGGGTATATTGTATGTGTTTAAACTATTCCTGCCAGAAATTAACCATTTGAACTTGCTTTCTTTAAGGAGGTTTTTAAACACGCATATATCTAATTCTAGTTGACAGCACCTCTGACTTGGATTTCATCATTATCTTTTAAATACACACTGCGTGTTTGTAAATAGAATGTTAAAAGTTTTTGTAGATGGGGATTTCGAGCGAGAAGTAGTATATGCATATTTTAGACCTAACTAGGACCAACTATATTGGCAACTGGTATTTTTCACTGCTCCTGGCTAGGTTTAAAAATAGGTACGCTAAGCGTACATGTATCTGCTCATGGTGATCCCACTGTTGTCATGAAGGAATAATAATCTACAATCAGTGGCGTAGCCAGCCCGCCGATTTGGTCCCGCTATGCAAATTTCAAATCATTATCATTATTCATTTCTTTAGAAATTCATTGTTTTCACCGTCAATGAACACGAACAAATTTGCATAGCGGGACTAAATCGGCGGGCTGGCTACGCTACTGTCTACAATTCTAGCTATTTGGCCCTAAATTGTATAAGTTACACATATTTTGTACAAAAACATACACTTCATTCAACCAGTAACTTGTAAAGAATAAGAGATTGATATTTAACCCATTAACTGGCAGTACCCTACCACTGACAAGTAAAATTGTCTGGCATTAGACAGAGTAAAATACTAATAAAAGTAGGGTGCATCTGGGCTTGCCAGCTAATGGGTTAAAAGAATATATTTTTATAAATATCACAAAAATATATATCATACACAGTAGAACACTGTTTTCATATTAATTGATAAATGGGGTTCACAATTGACAGTATCACTATGCCAGACAGTTTAGTACATATGACAAATAAAATGGCTGATATAAATTTCACTAGCAGAGACTATTTCCATATTAACACAACAAAGATTTTATTTAATTTTATGATGTCATTGCTGAAACATGTTAGGTTCACAATCTTCTCGATAGTCCATAATATACTACAATCAGGTATGTGAAAAAATTGTAGATGCATGGATGTTGTCAGAATACCAGGTGTCGCTAACACATCCTCGCACAGTTTCAACAGCCTTTTTAAACACATTGATACACGACGTCAACATGAGGTATTCAGGGATGGAGGAACACAAATGGAATATTTATTCCACATGGATGTGTTAGCAAATATGTCATATTATTGAAGTCTATTCATCAGTAGCAAATAAATGTTAACTATGTTGAAAATCAGGAGTATAATTTAACACATGTATATAGTCTGTGAATATAATGTATAAAGTATATATAAACACAGCATATCAGATCCATACATTGGCTAGAATTGACTAGTCAAAGCTGCAGTGTTCCGTGTGTTTGTTCATCCTACAATACAAATATGAGAGTGATGTGTAAATGTAAAGTACAGGCAAATGATTGCTTGAAAAGACATTAAATATAAGCGATTTAGTAATTTAGAGGAGAATTTGCCTATGGATATGAAGTATGAATTTCTATTATGAAATTATAAGTATGTGATTGTGAGACTGTCTGCAATAAAAGTCATGCCAAAAGGAGTATTGTACAGTCTTATATTTTACCGTCTTAACTATTATATACTATAAACAAGACTATATTTGTACACAATATTTTATTTAAAGAAATGTGACCACTATAAAATTATGTGGAATTGCTAAATGTGAACTTAAAATGTGAGATTAGCTAGTATTCATGGTAGTCAAATTTACTTTAGTATTGAAAACTTATGTGCATAAACAAGATGCTATATTTTACAATTTACGCGTCAATGTTATAATGTTATATGTTGTAGTATTTCTTACCTATTTCGACTGTTTCACTGTTTAGTTTTCCTTCAGAAATAGAACCACTAAATTTTGAAGCATTCCTTGATTTCTTTCCAGTCTATCCATAGGTCTATATCTTCGTATCTCCACGTTTTTATATGAATTAATGACATTTAAATTTTGTCAATCGCCATGTTGAATTTAAGATCTAGCCTGCGAACAGGCAAAATTGAATGATGTAATGGCTTTGCAGAACATTACGTCATTGCATTTTAAGCCACTTGCTGATTGGTTATCAATTTAAATAAGCTTGTCCCTGAATGGCTATAAGCTAACAGCTAACATCACGATGGCAATATATCTGCATTCGCAGATACAAAAATGGTAAGATATACAGTAGTTTTCAAAATACTGCGGGTCTTTTGGATCAATCTATCTGAACAATACAATAAGAACTTCAACGTTTCGAGAGAATGTCCTTCGTCTGGAATGACCTACTAGCTAACTTCCAACACACTACCTACCCTGGCACCACACGTTTGAGAAATATAGTTCTCACTCGAAATTTCCATCTACAA
This sequence comes from Trachythela sp. YZ-2020, assembly GCA_016169945.1. NCBI lineage: Eukaryota > Metazoa > Cnidaria > Anthozoa > Malacalcyonacea > Clavulariidae > Trachythela > Trachythela sp. YZ-2020. The sequence goes on along the minus strand of JADLSH010000393.1, from coordinate 419,504 downwards.
AAATCCTTCAACGGTCAGTTCTATTGTGCGAGGTGCTCAGAAATTAGTGTATCTCAAAAGCAATAGATATCAATATATTTAGTTCAAATCATCACTGTTATTGTCATCAACAATCTCTTCTTCATCAACAATCTCTTCTTCATCAACAATCTCTTCTTCATCATCTTCCAAGTCTTCTACATCATATTCATACACAACACCCGTTTTGGAAACATGTTCACCAATATATTGATGCACTTCCTCACATACCGAGATAGAATCTTGATAAAGGTTGCATGTTACGAATAAATGAAAAAGTTGCCAATCAAGCTCTTTCTTTTGCAAGGAATGCAACCCCTTCAGTAAATAGGACGTAGAAAAATTCTCGTTATTTCCAAGATCTCCTAAATAACTTTCAATTTGGGTGCAGCCTCTATAAAAAGCTTCTACAAAATTTGCTATTTCTTGTTCCACTATTTCTTGCTCCTCTTTGCATCTTTCAATGAGAGAATATGCGTCAATGGCGGCTCTTTTGATGGAAAGTGGGATGATATCTTCACTTGGAACATCTTTGGTGTAAATGTGACTGCCTACATCCAATCTCCCAAGAAAGAAGAGGAAACTGGCTGTAACCATGCTGTCGTAAAATGTCAACAGACGAGTTGTATTGTTTTAACAATTTCCGAAGGTTGGCACTTTCCTTCGTAATACTTTTTGCCAAACGCTTTGCTTGTGCCTGTCCATCTACAAATAAGTACAAATCATTGTTATATGTAAACCGGATGAGCATGTACTCAAATTTGTCTTAATTACGATTTGTAATTAAAACGGAGGCGCATAAAACCGGACGAATTAGAGCAGAGACAGCCGTACCAATCTCCTTGTGAGTAAGTGGAACAGGACGAATTTGTAAACGATTCCTAGATGTAATTATTCCTGTTCATTGTGAACAGTCGCATTAAATGTAGGATTTTGTATGACTGTTACCTGCATACTTCTTTTTTAATGACAAAAGAAACCATCTCCTCCTTCCAGATACCAACATCATATCACACATTTGTTTTTTTGCTTTCACCATTTTGCGAGTCCTCATACTTGACATGTAGCGTGAGTCTGTTGATGTCCATCTTGTCTGAATTTTATTTTCTGTTTCTAACTTGAGCAGACAGTTGTTCAGACTGAAAAATAGTTTAAAAATCACCAAATCGAATTTGTGTGCATGTCCTATTCAGTGCTATTTGAAAAGTTAATTATTTCCTAATTACAAATTCTAAATACTTTGTATGGCGATTAGATATTTAATTAATGTTTTTGGTTTGTGGAAAATACCACGTTCATCTATTATTGCATAGCTTAAGATTTGTATGTCTTCATCACAGACTAATTTCACCGGATCTTTACCCTTATTATTTATTTGCACTTTTAAAGATCAGGAATTACTGATACGGATCAAAAGTCTTGCAATAATAAGTAATTGGTATTTTCTACAAACCAAAACAAATTAGAGGATAATTATCACTGCAGGAATTTTTTATTAGTGCTCTACTTTATAACTATAAGTCGCTGATTTTAATGTTTTGCATGCTCCATATATATACTTCATGCTTACCTTTTCATAACAACAATTAGGTGTGAATACTGACTATCACTTACTCCTTCTGATAGCTGGTTTCTAAAAGTGGATATAATATACGAGTGTATCACTATGGATATAATATAGAGAGTATTTTACTAATTGATAAAAAATATATATAATATACACACACAGGAAATTTAATTTGATATATACGAAACTATTAACCCATTTTTCATATCATATTTTCAACGCACGAACATTTATATTATAATTGTCTATAGTACCTTGGAGAATAATATTGACGTTACATCGAGAAGCACTCTAATACCCACTTGTGCGGACCAAGATCAACTATAAGGTTTAAGAAGATACAGCATTAAACTTTGATGGAAAATATTCCATAAGTGACAGATACAATACAGTAGTATTTATATAATATTTGCTCATTTCATACACATTAATTGAACCGAGTATATAGCCAATTTGCCAATCCTATATTTACTGTATAGGATATACTAACCCTAAAAAACAGTAACATGAAGTACCTTCATCTGGTTTAGACTTTCTCAAATAGTCACTTTCTTGCTGCTTCCATTTTGCAAGCATGGCATCAGTTATACACACTAACAACGACCAAAATATGTTATCATTATAGCATTTACCGTGTTAAATTGCGGATTATAAACAAAAATTTGCTGAGCAAAACTCGCGCATGACGCTTGATAATTACCATGTTAAACGAACTAAATAGACAATCAGATGTTTACACACATCTGCATGACAGAATTAGCATGATAACACTTTTATTAATAGAATTATCCTCTGAGATATGAAAAACTAGAATGGTAACACTTACCAGCGGATTTTTTACGAAGATCATCTAGTTCCATTAAGGAAGATTTCCCAAGCTGCAGACATCGTTGTCGTTGAGCATGCAGTAATAGCACTAATGATCAAGATAATGCATGGATTAAAAAATTATACTGTATAGCATAATACATTGTACTGCAGTTAAGCTAGGCTCGATCCAGCCGCTGTGTGAGCGCACGGTCCCTTGCCCCACACACCGGCTGGATCAATGCTCGAACGATTGTTGTATTTGACCAATAGAAACGCAGCCTGCAGTGTTTCGCAGGTAACATGTTATATGTTCGACAAATGTTCGAGAAAAATGGCGAATGCTGCGAGTCGTGTGAGCGAGGTTCTTGATTTACAAGCTATAAAAGATAAAATTAAAACTATGTTTAAAATTCAGAATCTGACAATACATCTGGGGCCGGTTGTATCAAAGGTGGATAAGTTATCCAGTGGATAAGTCCTATCCGGCGGATAAATCTTCTATCCGGTGGATAGTTATCCACTGGAAAAAAATGCGTTGTATGAAGCACGGATAGCAAGGTGGATAGCTATCCGTCGGATAGCTATCCGTCGTAAGCTCGTTGTTATGCGTTGCTATGTAAAATGACGAATTTACCTTTCTCTTTACTTTACTTTACTTTACTTTACCGTTATCTTTACCGTTATCATTTCCAAAATGTCGGCTACCGAGAAAGCAAAGCGATCTCGTAAACCAAATTTTTCACCTTCAGAATGCACGCTCATTCTGCAAGCAGCGGAAGACAATCTAGCTGTGATACGGAATAAATTTTCCAGTGTCTTTGACAAACAAAAAAAAAGCAGAGGTCTGGCAAGTGATAACGGAGAAGGTAAACGCGGTAGGAGTCGCCAGGAGAACCATGGACGAAATTAAAGATAAATGGCGAACAATGATCAGCAGTGCCAAGAAGGATTTCAGCAGAGAAAAAAACAAAAAACCGGAGGAGGAAAAGCGCCAAAACCGGCGAGCGAAGTAAATCAAAGAATCATCGAACTTTTTGGCGATGAACCCGCCTTTTCCGGTATACCAGGGGGTCTTGAATCTGGTAGGTTTATGCATAATTTATCAACAAAAATATTATATTATAGATTTGACAATAATTTTATTTTGTAATTTAAAATTTTAAATATATAACATATTTGGTTTAAATATTTTATAATATATACAACAACGTGAACAGGGCACAATTAGTACTTATTGAACAAAAATTTAAGTATTTTTCGTAGGATCTGAAACACCAACACTAACAATAATAAATGAAACACAGCTCATTGAACCAGATGACGAGAGCATTTTTTCAACACTGGACCAGCCATCACTGCATGAATTGTTGGGGTATGAGGACCATCATGAGCCTTTAATAGGCGATGTTGCACCAGAAACAAGTGAGTGCCTTGTGACACCTGCACCTGAGCCTTGCCTCAACATCGGCATTCCCTACACCATCAAGACATCTAAATACCACCGAAAGCTTTCTACTCAGTGGCAGCACCAGGAAACGACGAATAACAACACAGGAAGTTCAAAGGATGCAAATTGAAATTCTGGAATTGGAGAAAGAGAAGATCTCGATAGAAGTAGAAAATATGAAGCTTCTGAACAAAAAATACTTGAGGTGCAAGAATTGCAGGCAAGGGAAAGGCAAAACTTAATTTAATTATTTTGATTTTAATATTGTGAATAAGCATATGCCTATGGTATGTATTCTTTGTTCAAAATACTTCATTTCAATCTTTCAATCATGGATCACTTTGTCTCGGACAAAGAGATGACAACCACAAATAATAGCTTAAAAGCTTGTTTCTAGAAATAGAGTATGCCTCAAAATGTTACACCCCTTGAGCTTGTTTCTAGAAATAGAATGTGCCTCAAAATATTACACCCATCTCCTTGCATATAAGAATACCATATAAAGCCTAAGCGGAGGTCTTTACTTTCTGCAACTTTAAAACTTGCTAATTGTTGCAACTTATTATATATGCAGTAGCTGTACTTTTCCTGTTTGGACAAAGAATACTGCAAGCTGAATGAGCTCATGAATTTTAACCCGGCTTAGCGTGCAAGCAAACTCTCCATACTAGATAAGAAACAATCTTGTACCCTGTGGGTAAGAAACTGGAGAGAGGGACGTTGAAAGTTTGTTTGCAGGCTAGGCTGGGTTTTATTTAATTTATTACATAAATTACACAATTTGAGTGTACAAGTTTTAAACATTATTTTTACAAAAATTGTATAATTGAGATGAAATAATTTAATATTTTATAAATTTTACTATATGTTAATAATTAATGCAACAATATTATTGTGTGTTATTAATAAAATAATTGTTTGCAATAATTGAAATTCTTACATTTTTTTGTTTATGTATTTCACAATGTTAGTTAAAGGAGAAGTGAAGTCTGTATGTAAACAAAATGGCAGCATGCAGTTAATGTATATATTTTAAACATGCTATATTTATAAAATATGATATACTTAGGTAAAGGGGCCCTACAGTAATTTCTTTACGCCTTTGCCACATAAGTATTGTTTACTTAGGTACCTAGCCATACAAAAATGACTGTAGGGCCCCTTTAATGTCAAACATCATTCTGGTTTGCTATATGCTTTTAAATTATTATAGATTAGAGTTTCAACATCGAAGATGTCGAAACAACATGAAATTTTGGTATTGTTTACATCAGAGGCAGAACGGACTTGACATCCTCTTTAATTATTAGAAGTATGTGTTGGTTATATGATTTCGAACAGCCGTTCCCCTGTTCGCACCATCATAGGTATGTCCTAGGTCTGGTGGGTCTTGATCATCATCATCATCATATTCCATAGGTTCGTTGTTTTCAATTGTTATGTTGTGAAGGACACAACATGCAGCAACAAGGGTACATACTCTCTCAGATAACATTCTAATTTCGGAGTGCAAGAGATGGAATCTTCGTTTCAGAATGCCAAATGCTCTTTCAACTGATGACCTGGTTACCTTTTGTGCTCTGTTGAATCTTCGTTCCTTAGCCGTCACTGGATCTTGGTATGGTGTCATCAGATAAGGCAAGCAGGCATACCCACTGTCTCCAAGTAGAACACCATCATCCAAAGAAGTTCCTTCCAAAGCTTGTCCAATAGCACAGTTACGGAATATGTGGCTGTCATGGGTTGAACCAGGCCATTTTGCGAAAACGTTGAGAAACTTTCATGTATTGAAAGAACAGAACCATGGAAATTTCTCGATATATAAGCACCCCTAATTATAGCATCTAATGCTAACCAATTTCTTTGTTTATATTACATGTTAACCCCCAAATTCTTGATCTTGCATAACAAAACCATTGCCAAGTGGTGCAATTACCAAAGCTAGCAGATACTTTCAGTAAATATAAGGGAAACAAATTGTGAAGAAATGAAGAATTATGCCATCAATTTAAGAAGATTACATTGTGTGTGCGGAAATTTTACGTAGTCGTCAAGTTTTGCAGCGATAGCCAAAGTTACTTGATGAACAACCCTGCTAACCGTAGCCTTGTCTACTCCTGCAATGGTATCTCCAATGACTTGTAGGAAGCTTCCCGTGGCCAAAAATCTCAGAGTTATTAGGACTTGGTTTGTAGCCAAAATTGAGAAGGTTCTGTTAGTTGGAAATTGCGATGTTGGAAATTGCCTCTCTTCCGAAACGATATCGGGCTCGATATTGGTATTTCTCTCCGAAAAACTCTGTCTGCTCTGATATTTGCGCGAGGTAAGTTGTATAAATAAAAGCTGGGAATTCGGTATAAAAGCCCCATGTTGTTGTCGAAATAATAGTGAAATTTAACATTAATTTTATTTTATCCACCGGATAGTGGATTTAAACTACCTCCGGACCTCGGATATATTTATCCTACGGAAAGTGCTTTTTTATCCGCTGGATAACGCTATCCAAGCTTGGTACAACGCAATTTTTACTCTGGATAAAATTTATCCGCCGAATAGCGACTTATTCGCCGGATAGCGACTTATCCACCTTCTATACAACCGGCCCCAGGAAGAAGGATTAGGAGCCTTCTTTTGAGAAGAGATGTGTTGGTAATATTGCCGACTGGATCGGGGAAATCTTCATTTTTCCAATGCTTCCCGACAGTTTTCGATGTTGTTCATTCAAAACCGTCTGCAATTGCCAGTATTTGTTTAGTAATTTCCCCCTTGTCATCTTTGATGCAAGATCAAGTTTTGTTCCTTGAGTCAGTGGGTATAAAAGCAGCATTCATTGGAGACGATCAAGCCGATGAAGAAGTAAAGTGGAAAGTAGAACAGAGTGTGCTTAATTGCAGTAGACGAAGCCCGTTGCATTCAACATTGGTAATGTATATGCTACATATCTCTGTATTATAATCAAAATGTTGCTAGACTTTTGAATTTATATACACTGTCTGCCCTTAGTATTCAAAGCTGATATAGTGTTGTATAAATACAGAAGTAATTTATTTGTCCAGCATCCCCACAAGATTTGACAACTAACTGCTTCCCTTGTGTCAACACTTTTACAATTATATGCACCTGTGAATATTTTTATTTTCCACTAAATATCTATCTAATGGCCCCTAATGATAGTAATGAGTAGATAATTAGGCTTTGAGTAGTTCAAGTGTGCTAATCTTCTGCTGCAATTCCTCTTTCTTTTTGGTAAATATCTCTATTCTAGATGTTGTTTCAACTTCTTTTTCAAGATGTGAGGCCACTTCAAAGTTCCAAGCTTTTCTTTGCTTTTCAAATTCTTCACCAACACAATCAAGTGTCTTAGTTATGCTGTTCGGTGAGACACTCACACCTAAATGGTTCATTCTGATAATTCCCTACAAGAAAATGCACAACAAAATAAAGACCATTTAAATAATTGTTTTAACAGCTTTATGAACACAATGATTTACACTTGTCAATTGACCCCCCAGACACAGTATTCATACATAGTAATTACATTGTAGTCAGGCACTTGACTTCCATTTGTGGGGGATTTTACCCATAAGTATTCCCAAGGGGCTGGGGGCTTTGACTTCATTTGCTTGGGATATAGGTCACTCACAGATAGGGGGGATTTCAATTGACTAGTGCATAAATTATAATCATATATTGACATGCATGTCTTGTTTACATTCACAGGTTAATGTGGAAAGTAATGAAGATGGTATATTGAAATTGGAGTTCCTCTTTGGGATTTGACTGCTCAAATGCTATCAAATACATGTATAATATCCATACTACATAATAGAAGCAACAACCAAATGTATAAACTGTGTTATCCTGTGTTCATGTGGCAAAGTAAATGCTTTGATTTATTATAGTGACTAAGGGTTGGGTACTTTCGGGTGGGCGGTTACTTTCAGAGGGCCCTTATGTTTGGGTTATTTTTTTAGCATTGGCAAGTTTTAAACACTACTATACATTTTGCACAACAAGTCAATTTTTTTAAAATTTTGATTAAATTTGGGTTTTCATAGTACAGTAATTATTTTTAAATGCAGCTACTTTCAAGGGGGCGGTTACTTTCAGGGGTTGGTCACTTTCGAAATTCTGTGGTATTAGTTCACAAAATGGCAGGAATCAAGAATATTAAATAAATATTTCAAGGATAAATTTTGTGTAATTATACTATTAACTCTTTCTGCACGGCAGCGTCGAATATCAACCGCCAACGGATGATGATTTTGAGCGCTTGTATCTTTTTTGCCCTCACCCAAAACGGACGAAAATACCACCAATCGATCACCAATCGATTCAGCAAACACACCTGTTCTTGGCTAATGCCAACCAAATTGCTAAACACATTGTTTTACAGATCTCCGTGAGTAATCTGATATTATTATCGTAATTTAACACCTTTGTAATCTGATATTTATTATTATCGTAAACTAATTATATATTCAGTACCTTTGGTCGATTATAACTTCTGTTTTAAAAACCGTGTGATCTTCGCTAATACACCGTTTTATAGAGCTTTAAAAACAGTACATACTGACCAAGTTGCAAAGAAACACAATAAAAATTGACAAAGTTACGGCGAAATTTGAAATGTAGCGTGCGGGTCAAACCGAATTTCAGACAAAAACAACCGGAAAAGGCCCAAACACAAACAAAGACTGTTGCTATGGTTTTTAAGTGGCCGGAATGAATTCCCAGGTACAATACCCTACATAAGATATTTTTGTCGGGACTGAAGCGCGTGGGCAAACCATATATAGTCAAACTACGGCAAGCGCATGCATGCTGGAAAATTCCCGATAAATAAAAAAAAATTCAAAATAAATATTTCTAAAAGCCGTATCGAAGGCACGTTTTACAGTCTAAAGAAACAGATAAAACGCTAAATTTCGACCATTAGAAGTCTTTCAAGATATTAAAGATATTAAAAGATATTAAAGATTGTTTGATTTGAACTGAAGTATGACTGGAGGTATGTTTGGGATTAAACTTTTAGTATTTTTGATTCTGCAATGTTTAGTCGGCAAAATAGCCCACTGTTAAAAAGCTTATTTTGTAAGGATTCCAATGGTGTTAATTTCATTGCCAGGGGGTAAATATTTTGCAAAGGAGATCGTACTTAAAGTGCTCTTGCGACAACTTGCGACAACATAATTAAAATGCGACCGTCCAGAAAGAGTTAACAATATAGTTTATACATATTATTTTATACCTTTTTGGAGGTTTTCCCTATTTTAAGGAGTAGACCATTAATATGCTGTACAAGACTCATAGCTTTATCGCGTTTGTTCAAAATAATTGATTCGGCATTGACAATAGTTGGATGAAACTCAGCTGTCTCAGTGCTTTCCAACTCAGAAAATCGCGTGTGCGGACAATCGCGCGCGCAAATCATTAGAGTTCTTTCATGTTCCTCATCCTGTGTATTTTGTTAATTTGCTTTGACAGCTTTGTAATTTAAAAAGTGCGAACTGCTAAATCGAGGCTAACAATGAAGAGCAACTGAACAAGTCTATTTAATCTATGGATATATAAGGGTAGTATAATAAAAGTTATCAGTTGTTCTGAGATAGCATTTTCGGAATCACATTCTATGATTTCCTGAGGGAGTTGGTTTCATTGTTGCTTGAACACTCTGACATCATTTCAACTGATGAATCATCACTGGCAGACTGAGAGGATCCCTCATCACTGGCAGACTGAGAGGATCCCTCATCACTGGCAGACTGAGAGGATCCCTCATCATTAACTCTTCGTCTCTTCGACTTCGCTGGTTGAGCCGGTTGACCTGCTTTTCTGCGACTCTTGCTTTCGAGGTATATCTCGACTGTACGGTCAACAACTGCATCTCTTTCTTCTGTGCTCCACAAGCTGTTGTTTCCATATATGACCAAGGCCTCGTTAATGGTGTTGTGGTGCATAGAAAGACGTTTATCCGATAATATGTCTGTGACAATGCTGAATGTTCGTTCAACGGAGGAATTTGAGCTTGAAATGCTTACGATAAGGCTAGCTAATTTGCAGAGATTCGGAAATTCTGTGCGACGATTGCACAAGACTGACTGCCACAAAGGTTTTGCTTCAGGCAGTTTCGAGTAGTGGCTTCCAACGAAGATCTTGAAGCTTTTCCACTCCTTCAAGGCACGGGAGGTATCAAAAGATGCAAGTGCCAGAGGCTCTTCAAAATGATTTGCGAGGCTCTGGATGTCTTCAATGCCAAATTCTTTATCAGAGCTCCAAAAGGCTGGGTCAAATGGCTGCTTCATTTTGGAAAATATCTCATCATCATGCGAAACGATTCTTCAGAGTCGCAATAATAGCAGGAATTACTTTCTTCTTAATATTGCCCATCTTTTCCAAGCATCTATCCCGGTTGAAGCTATTCATTTGGAACTCAACGGTCACATACTCTCGGTTATTTTTATTTTTTCTGTGTCCTACCTTCACAAATCGGCCTTTGGTAACACCGTCCTCCATAATTTGGTATCGAGAAACATAGCTATCAAGGAACTCTCCTTCTTCTCCAATTTGGTCTTCTTTTTCACGCAGCTGCAAAATGGTCCGGGTTACAGCCGACGAAACTTCGTATGGCATAAGAGTATCCATCTCAAATACCATTGACGTTGGGGCAAGTTCTTCCAATAAGTCCAAATAAACGCCGACGGTGCACAAGAAGGAATATGATTGGAACTTCTTTAACAGACCACTTATCTTGGCACGTGTGTTCGCTGTCACCCTTGCGTGTCAGCAACTGAATTCTCGTAGGCCAGGATGTAGGCAGGCCACGTTTCAAGTAAATTCTTGAAACCTCGACGGCGATGGTTCACGAAGCGAGTACCATGGATCTTAGGCAGTTGGTAATAATGGAATTGAAGGCTTTGGGCACATTCAGCAACTTGCGCTTTAATCTTACCAGAATTCTTCAAAAGTTGATAGTTTGTTCTATAAAATTCTTCCACAGCTTCAAATTCTGGGATGTTCAATGACGACTTCGCCGCAAGCTCGATCCGGTGGTTGGCGCAGTGGATAGTTAACAACCATGGCCGATTGCCTTTCAGTTGCGTAAGAGCACCACAGTATTTTCCAGTGTTGATACTAGCACCATCCGCGGTACAGCTTACAGTCTCCCTCGGTAGGCTTCGGTTGACAATTCATACTTCCCAGTTTTTTTCGAATAAGCTGTTAATACCTTTGACGATAGCATCAGCACTTCCACCGCCGAATTTCTCCATTTCAAGGACACTTGCCACTATGTACACCGGTATGCCATTTATTTCAGTGCGAATTAGGACCAGTTCCTTCTCTGATTTTGTTTTGCGGGCTTGACTTCTGTCGCTTAAAATTGAGAAGAAATCTGCACTGCCCAGGATGACTGCACACTTCCTGAACGGCTTCGGCGATGCAGTGAATGAATTCCCATCCCGTTATCCCATTCTCGGATCTCTCGATAATGTGGAACACCATTGGCTTTTACACACTTTATCAACACGTTAAAATGGCGATGCGGCATTGTCGGCTCCATAGCCATTTCATACGCACATTTCATACGCACATTTCATGAGCCTTCGATAGGCATAATCTGTCGATTTTTTAAAGCTGGATGTCACTGATGTCTGAATCTGTAAAATCGATTTTTTTGTCTGTTATATAAAGCCAAACTTTTAATACTGACATTGTTATTTGTTTTAATACGTTTGGCAAGAAAATCTTTTGCGTTTTAAACTTTTAATACATTATAAAATCTTAAGTCTTACAGCAAAGAGTTAATATGATTTTACATAAAAGTATATTAAAAGTAAAAACGTGTATTAAAATTGTGATAAGGTTTGGCACACGTGTGATTTTAGCCATGGTCCGTTATGAAACCGACAAACGTGTCAAATTCGCAGTCCAAAAAACTTCAAACGTAAAAAAACACGTTTTCAAACTAGCTTCTCGCAATAAATTGCAAATCCACGTGGCACAAAATACGGATGCGGGCGCAAGGTGTTGTTGTAATTGAGTTGTTTACAGCGTTTTTCTCAATCTTCCAGACTTTTTGTCGCCTATTTTACCTTTTTAGTTCCCAACTTCCCGTTTCAATTTTAACAGAATACAGAATAAAAGCATCTTAAAATATATGTTTTTCCAAAATGAGTCTCAAACTGAAGTGTGAATAGACCTGGAATATTAGAACTGTTTTCAACAGCTACATGTACACCAACCGACCAACGGCTAGCAACGATGCTAAGTTTGTTCCCTCGATATACGATTTGACAGACTTCTTAATAGGCCCTTTGCAGTTTGGATGATGTAGTAACGCATTTTCGTTGCGCTGACAAACTTTGCACCAAACAAAATTAACATACACACGCTGACCGATGTTGATCGTCTTATAGCCAATAACACCATCTTTCCCCCATTTCATAAAAGTTGCAAGATCGACTTTATTGCCTTTGGTGGCCATTTTTAATTATAAACGTACACTGACATTATCAGCTCTGTCAGATTTATAAAATATGGTCAAGTGACACTCGATTTTGTATGATTAAAATTTTGTGCGCGCCATCAAAATTTCGCGCGTCGGCGCGCGCTGGGGCGGAGCCAAGCCCTGCTGCCTCTTCTGTTCCAGCACCAGCCTGCAGTACTTTATAGAAGAAGGGTGTTCTTTCCTTGAATTCTTTACCAACACTTGTCCAGGAAAATCCATTTATTGCTTCATTGGTTAAAGAGCGCAATCCTGATGGTTGTTTCAAAGAACAAATGTTTTTACATTCCTTTGATATTTCTTGTACTACCACATCTTCTATGAAAGGCTGCAGACTCTTGAAAATGAATGCTGATAGGGCAACACTTTTCATACTTCCTCTTGCTAAAACTTTGCCAAGACCATGCATGTTTTGTGGAAGGGAACATACCTTTTTACCACTTACATATGTCACAGAAACCTTGAGAGATTACAACCAAACGTAATTAGACTTTAAGCATAGGCATACAAGGTTGGGGGGGGGCAATAGCCCCCCAGTTTGGCCAGAAATGGTGACATGTCAGGCCATTTGTACTCGAGACTGTCGACTGAGGTCCACCCCGGTATGCCTATGACTTTGAGTATTGTACAACTTCGTAGTTTACACAAAATCATAATACAGATTATTTCTATATTTATGACATTTATAGTTAAGATATTCTAAATTACAAGATAATTGAAAAAAACACAATTGTATACAATAACATAAACAGTAATAACACTAGTCACCAATTAACTTCAAATTAGAACAAAGGTGAGTAAACGTGAATTTATTCACACGTCGTTTGTACATAAAATCCGTTTGATTGAAGGTAAATTCAAGTATTAAATTAATTGGTGAACTTACCTCGACTTTACAAACAGACTTGTCTGTGTTAGTATTAACAACAGCGTGAAGTGTGTTCTTAAGAATATTCGTAGGTCTCGGCAGTAAGATTGAACATCCTTGAAACGGTGGCAAATTGTTATAATTTAGAGTAGCCAAATAGAGAGGGTTTTCATAAATACTAATTAGATTGGAAAATACGGAATGACGTCACGGACAAGCAGATTCGAGCATTGATCCAGCCGGTGTGTGGGGCAAGGGACCTTGGGCTCACACAGCGGCTGGATTGAGCCTACAGTTAAGCTTGCATGACAAATATACATAATCGAAAAATTTTGTAGAAATTTAATTACCTGTTCTTGATCTTTGTTTTTTGAATAGTAATAAAGAGCATCTGACAAGATGTCTTCCCGATGACTCGCAGCCATTTCTTTTAATCTCTCAAGCACTTCACCATCGACTAAACCCCAACCATCAAGTCGTCTTGGGCTGTATAACAGCTGCAAAATTACATGTTATTTTTAGATTTTCATGAATATAATTATAACAGCTGCAAAATTACATGTTATTTTTAGATTTTCATGAATATAATTATTTTATATTTGTGTAGAAAACACCGAGGTGTGATTCTTATAATTATATCCCAATACCACCACAATAAATCAACTTCATTTACACAGTTTTACCTTTCCACTTCGAGAATCTCCGGAAGAGCTTTGACGGTATGAAGTTAGAAACATGTCTACTTCTTGATTGTGGAAGTACATGCATGCACTTAATGGTTCCCTGTAACTCATACCAGATGTTTTCTTCCTTGGCAAACTAAAGCATGTATCAAGTGAAACAAATAACTTTCCTTCATTCTAGGAAAAAAGAGTATTAATGTAACCAATATGATCTCATGTAGAAAAGTGTGTTAAATAATGGTACATTCAGTTGAATTTTTAGTCACTGGGATTACATACAGGGCTGTATGGATATACAACCAAACCTATTATAGTCATGTCAAGCATGCATGTTCTTCAATATATGATTGTATATTTCATAGTCCCAACTGGGAATCGAACCACAGAATCTAGGAATTTGCTCACATGCATGGACACTGGAAAGATGCACCCGGTTGTCACACTGCTGTCTAGGATTTAATATAATTTTCACAATCCGACCAATAGTGTGGACTTAACAAGTTTCGGTTGTTATGTCAGTGCTACTAAAATATCTACTACAGTAGGTGAGATTCTGAAAATTATCTAATCCCGGGGCAGCATCACCCCTAGCATTTCCCAAGGGGGGTGCAGGGGGTTGCCAATTCTCTTATAAAACAATTTTTTTGAATTGGCCTGGCAATTGTAAATAAAAATAAGATAGAGACTAAATGAGATAATAACATAATAATGTAATACAGTTAGACTAAATGATATAATAACATAATAATGTAATACAGTTAGCAATTACAGCAATAGTCAATAGGTCGATGGTTGTGCCCCACCCCTAGACCAGCACCCACAGTCGCACTTAGCAGTCAGCACCCCCTAACAGATCAAGCTTGATCTATCCCTGACAAGCAGCAGTGTCTACGACTGAGTGCATCTGGCCATATGGGCAAATTCCTATGATATACAGTACCTTCTCTTTTAGCTTTATTGCATCCTGTTAATTTCTACAGTACCTGGCACATAACTTAGTAATTTTGATCATTTGACATATCTAACTGCTGATCTTATTGCCATCCTTTTATGACTCTCTGGTTACTGTGATTTGTTTGTGACTTCTAGTGATGATAATATGTTTACATTGCAGATGATCAAATTGACAACAGTGATCATATTGATATTGAGATGATAGATCCTGGTTACTCCTTTGGTAATCCTCTCATTTCCGAGGTAAACTGTGGAGGCAATACTAATGAACCAGAAGTTAATAACAGCCAACCTAGTGAGAATTTTGTTTCACATTTGTGGACTCACCTACAACCATCAGATGAAAATGAAGTGCACGCCAATGAGATATCGCAAAGAGATATTGAATCTCATCATGGAATCTTACGGACATCGAAGAAGAAATATCAGAACAAGTGGATGTTTGATCCTTTGAAGGTGATTATTGGTACAATAATGTGGCATTGACTGTGTTTTGCAAAAACGTTTTACATGTACTGTAGGCCACGAAAACATGCTCAGATTGTTTTGATTGCACTGAAGGATTTTTTCAAGCTTTAAAATTCTTACACTTGGTATTAGAAGATTCCTATGTGCTCCTACAGCGCTACAGAAGGCAGTATTAGGCCACAAAAAGACGGTCTAGGCACCAAAACACACTGATAATGTGATCTTTTAATATAGAAAGTGTTGATACACTCATTGCAGTGTCTAAGCGTTATAAAGAATGTGTTGTATTAATCAGGGTTGTGGTCAAAAAAATTTGTAAGCTAGAATACGATACTTTCTCTTTTACCTTGACAATACTGAGAAACCTGGCTGATGCGATCATGAAAATTTTATTTAAAGCTAATGTGAGGCAGCAATATGTACTACTGGGCACAGCTTCCCAGTGCCCACTGCCGTTGGCACCCCTGGTTGAGACAAGTACAATGTACTGTATAAATAGACCTGTAGTAATGTACCGGTTAATGATCTATTATATAATTACATATTAATTCTCTTTTCAATTTTTATTATCAAGAGCAAAACTAACATTGCCAGCTTGGGAGTAAGGCAGATTCAAAGGCGTATTACCTGCTCTGGTTTTAGAAGGAATGTTGATGTTCAGGTACATTTAAATCCATGTCTAAGTGCATAAAATTGGTGCGTTATACTATATCTGGACCTGATCATGTAAAAAGGTAATCAACTTTGATGATGAGTGACTATTGTTAACGTTGCAGTATGTCATGTAATGCGCTGTGTTTCATGACAGTTAGTCACATTGTATAATTTTGTTCATGCTTACCGGCCAAAAAAAACGGGCGGAAGCGTTGGTCTCTTTTTAAAATCTGAATTTGAATATATAATTCGATCCGACTTTGCCTCTGGGGATGGGACGGTTTGGAGGGTATGTTTGTCAAAATCATTAGGCCAAGGGGAAAAATATTGTTGTTGTGGTTATTTATCGATCGCCAGACCAAAACGTTGTTGACTCTATTAGTTATTTTAATCCACTAATGGCAAAAATTTCCAAAGAAAATAAGCCTTGTTTTATTATGGGTGATTTTAATTTAAATTTACTCAATGTCCATTCTCATCAATGTACAAGTGAGTTTCTTGATATTATGTATTCAAATATGTTTTTTCCTCTCATCACACATCCGACAAGAATTACTTCACATACTGCTACCCTCATCGATAATATATTTACCAATCAAATGGATAATTATTTATTTAGCAGATTGGTAATCACTGATATTTCTGATCACCTACCAATCTTTTGTTATTACCTCGAGAAGTCTATTAGACCTGACAATGAATTTATAATTTTTTGTGATAAGAGTAAATCAAATAAACTAAAATTTCATGAAAGTTTAAAGAACATCAATTGGGAAAATCTTGATGGATATAATGATCCGAAATTTGCATATGATAATTTCTTAGATAAATTTACTGCTATTTAGAACTCTTGCTTTCCTATAAAAAAGTTGTTTTTTGGGGGTTTTTTATTGGGTTTTTTTCCCATGTACAATAAATTTACTAAAATATTACAATAATTCCTAAAAATCTTGGGCTAGAGACCTACTAGAAATCTTAGCAGACTTTTTATTTAGGCCCCTAGTTATGTTCAATTGTGTTAGATTACATAATCAATTATTTACAGTCAATTGATAAATATGGAAAAACCAGAATAATATTTACAAGAATACATATATATACAAGAAAGAAAAAGAAGGTGGGAGTGTTCTCATTATACAAGTGAATACTATAGTATTGTAGATTAAATTTTTATATATCATATACATATAATGTGTTTTATGGTTTGTCTTGTATATTAACTGGTAGTTGTGTGTAGCAAAAAATGTTGCTTAATTTGCTTTTTGAAGATGTTATAGGAGTTTATCCCATTAAGTTTTGTTTCTAACGAATTCCGTACATCAACTCCTTTATTTGAGAGAGTGTGTTCTACATAATTTGTCCTATTGTAACATTTGTGAAGTTTTGATGCATTTCTCGTGTCATATTCATGAATTTGGTTGTTTTTTAGAAAGTAATTTTTTAAAAAATCTGGTAAATTACCAAGATGGTGGTATCGAAACATAAATAAGGCAGTTAAATAGTCATTTATTTTGAAGATGTCTAGGATATTTAATTCTTTGAAAATTGGCTCACTATGTTCTAAATAAGATTTGAATGTCATTAGGCGTACAATTTTTGTATTCGACTTTTGTAAGTATTACCCCATGATAGGTTGCCATATATCAAGTATAATATATTAGTTTTAAGGCATTTCGGTTTATGAAATGTCGTACTTTAGCTGTTATACCAGCAGCTCTAATTATTTTCTTAGTTACCTTAGTTATATGTTCTTTCCAGGTCAAACATTCGTCTATGATAATGCCAAGGAAGGTTGTACTTTTAACTTGTTCAATATCTTTGCCGTTTATACTAATTTTTATGGTTTGTTTCGGTTTTTTATTTGAAGATCTGAATAAAATTACTTTTGTTTTAGTAGTGTTTAGAGTTAATTTATTTACATTTAACCATTCAGCAACTTTATAAATTTCTGTTTGTATAGTGTTATTGAGTGTCTCTAGACACTTGTTACTGTAAAATATATTAGTGTCATCTGCAAATAATATAAAAGAAGCTAATTTACTGAAATTTTCAATATCATTTATATAGAGCAGAAATAGAATTGGTCCAAGAATTGACCCCTGCGGGACGCCACTTCTAATTACCATTTCTTTTGACTTAACTTGGTTGTATTTAACCATTTGTTTTCTGTTCTTTAAATAATCTTGAAACCATAATTGAGCTATTCCCCGTATACCATAGTGTTCAAGTTTTTGGATCAGAATCTTGTGATTAATTGTGTCAAACGCTTTTGACAAGTCGAGGAAAATACCTGTTGTGTATTCTCCCTTATCGATTGCTTTAGAAATACTGTCAACAAGTTTAATGATTGCAAGCTCAGTGGATCTATTTTCCCTAAAGCCATACTGATTCTGTGTTAATATGTTATTTTTTTCTATGTGGTTAATTAATCTCTGATACATAAGCTTTTCTAACAATTTAGAAAAACAAGTGAGAACAGATATGGGTCGATAATTCTTAAATTCATTCTTTTCGTTTGCTTTAAAAATGGGGGTAACTAGACCTATTTTTAGATTATCAGGAATAATCCCAGTGAGGAAAGTCAAGTTGAATATGTGTGAAAGTGGTTCAGAAATTTCTGTAGCAATCATCTTAATAACTTGTGAACTTATACCATCATACCCAGGGCATTTTCTGGAAATCAAATTGTTTATCTCATTTTCTAATTCATATTTCGTAATTGGTCTAATAAAGAAGCTATTTTTACAGCTGTTAGAAAGGTATTTATCAAAGGTTGTTTTGCTATTCGGTAGCTTTTTTGCTAATCCTGGGCCAATATTCACAAAATAGTCATTAAATCTATTTGCTATTGTGTTTGGATCAATTATTTTTTCTCCAGGGATGTTTCCATTTCCAAGTGAAAACAAATAGGTTTTTAAGCAAACCCTGGTTATCCAAGGGTATTTTAAAGGCAATCAATAAAAAAAAATTATACAAGAACTTCCTTCGTGTTCCAACATTTGATAATGAAAACTATTATAAAAAGTATAGAAACAAATTAAACCATTTAATACGGATATCTAAGCGTTGCTATTATGAAGCTAAACTTGAATCTGTCAAAACGGACATTAAAAGTACCTGGAAAATTTTGAATGAAGTTATCAACAAGAAAAGGAGTAATAAAAGACTACCTTCTGTTTTCTCCATTGATAATAGGGATATTTCTAACCCCATAACCATTGCAAATAAATTTTGTGATTATTTTACCAATATTGGCCCGAACTTAGCAAACAGCATTCCTACTTAATCCCGCACCCCCATCTCTTTCATGAACGGTGACTTTGTAAACTCATTCTTTCTTCAACCTACTGAACAAACTGAAATTGTTGTAATCCTAAAATCTCTTCGTTCCGAAACTGCTATGGGTTATGATAAAATACCTATGTGGTCTATAAAAGAATCCATAGATTTTATTGCAAAACCGCTGACTCATGTAATTAATTTACCCATAGAGTCAGGTGTTGTTCCAGATCAAATGAAGATTGCTCATGTTATACCAATATTTAAGTCAGGCACGGATAGCCTATTCCAAAACTACATGCCTGTTTTGCCGATATTCTCAAAAATATTAGAGAGGGTTGTGTACAATCGATTGACTAAGTATATCGATCAGTCTGCCATCTTATTTAATGATCAATATGGTTTTAGGAAAAATAAATCAACTTTATTAGCTTTACTCGATTTAATAGATAAGATAACATCAGCAATTGACAAAAAATAATATGCAGCGGGATTTTTTTAGACCTGTCAGAGGCATTTAACTCTTTCTAGACGGTAGCGTCGAATATCAGCTTCCAAAAGCTGATGACTTTGAGCGCTTGTATCTTTGGCGCCCCTCACCCAAAACGGACGAAAATACCACCAATCGATTACAAATCGATTCAGCAAACACACCTGTTCTTGGCTAATGCCAAACAAATCGTTAACACATTGTTTTACAGATCTCCGTGAGTTTTAACACCTTTGTAATCTGATATTTATTATTATCGTAAACTAATTATATATTCAGTACCTTTGCTCGATTATAACTTCTGTTTTAAAAACCGTGTTATCTTCGCTAATACACCGTTTTATAGAGCTTTAAAAACAGTACATACTGACCAACTTGCAAAGAAACACAATAAAAATTGACAAAGTTACGGCGAAATTTGAAATGTAGCGTACGGGTCAAACCGGAATTTCAGACAAAAACAACCTGAAAAGGCCCAAACACAAACAAAGACTGTTGCTATGGTTTTTTAAGTGGCCGGAATGAATTCCCCAGGGTACAATACCCTATATAAGATTTTTTGTCGGGACTGAAGCGTGTGGGCAAACCATATATAGTCAAACTACGGCAAGCGCGTGCATGTTGGAAAATTCCCGGTAAATAAAAAAAAATTCAAAATAAATATTTCTAAAAGCCGTATCGAAGGCACGTTTTACAGCCGAAAGAAACAGATAAAAAGCTAAATTTCGATCATTAGAAGTTTTTCAAGATATTGAAGATATTAAAAGATATTAAAGATTGTTTGAGTTGAACTGAAGTATGACTGGAGGTATGTTTGGGATTAAACTTTTAGTATTTTTGATTCTGTAATGTTTAGTCGGCAAAATAGCCCACTGTTAAAAAGCTTATTTTGTAAGGATTCCAATGGTGTTAATTGCATTGCCAGGGGGTAAATATTTTGCAAAGGAGATCGTACTCAAAGTGCTCTTGCGACAACATAATTAAAATGCGACCGACCAGAAAGAGTTAATACTATAAATCATGAAATTCTCATTGAAAAACTCAATCATTATGGAGTTCGTGGCCTGGCACTTGATTGGCTAATAAATAATTTTTCTCACCGACAACAATATGTTGAATATAATGGGGTAGCGTCTTCGTTTAACACCATAAGGTGTGGAGTACCTCAAGGGTCCGTTCTTGGACCATTATTATTTCTGATATATATTAATGATATTTGCAATATCTCAGATGTCTTGGAATTGGTCTTATTTGCTGATGATACCAATCTATTTTTTTCTCATCATACGAGTTACTTATCTGAATGGTTTAAAGTCAATAAGCCAATCATTAAACATAAAGAAATCAAACTATATTATTTTTAGACCGTGGCAAAAGAGACAAATTACTAGTTTGCACGCTGTATATAAATGGTCATGAATTACCTCATACAGATCATGTTGTTTTTCTTGGAGTGATCTTGGATGAACATTTGTCTTGGTCACTTCATATTTCACATATTGCTAGTAAAATTTATCGATCGGTTGGTATCATATATCGAGCAAGTTTTTGCCTTACCAAGTCAGCTCTACGTACACTATACTATGCACTTATTTATCCTTATCTACAATATTGTGTAACAGTGTGGGGTTCAACGTACCCTTCCAAATTAAATTGTCTTTTATTGCTTCAAAAAAAGGTGATAAGAATTATCAATAAGGTGGAATTTGATGCTCACACTGATCCTTTATTTAAAGATAATCAAATATTAAGCCTGGTTCACACTAGTCGTAAGAATCTGAATAATCGTAATATTTTACCATCTGCGACCATCCCAGTTATTTACTGACGAGTGTGAACACACAAAGTGGGATATCCCAGACATTCTGCGACAATGTCGTAAATATCGGGAAAATAGGAATGGTTTCTATTTGATTAGGATATCCCCGACAAACTACGACACTCGGGGATTCTTACGACGAATTAGGACAAGTGTGAACATGAAATCCGACTCGTGGGATTTTTCAAAATGGCGGATTGTCAAGGAGTTGAAGATAATATGTCTTTAAAAAATCTTGGTGAAAAGTCTCAAAATGGTGATGATATGGCTTTCATGGAAATTATAAAAGAGTTCCCGAGTATATACAATCGTAGTAGTGCTCAGTTCAAAGACAAGAACATAAAAAGTAATGCTTGGAAAGAGATTGCATCCCTGCATAATGAATCAGATGTGAATATGTGTAAACAAAGATACGAGAACATTCGAACCACTTTTTCGCGATATCTTAAAAAGTGTAAACCGCCTTCTGGATCTGGCAGTGATGTGGTAGTGCTGGAGCCCAAATACGAGCATTTGCGTTGGCTGTGTTCGTTTATCAAGTCACGATCGACTTCTTCAAATATTATACCTGTAAAACAGCTCAACTTTTCCAATGGTAATGACAATAATTCAGAGCCAGTGCAAGAAGAAGAATATGAGCTGGAACTTTATGATTTCGAAGATACGCCTACCGCTGAAATATCCGAAAGGTACATGTTTCTATTGATATTATTTATATATTCAGTATTTCAGAACTGATAACTACTGAACTGTTAATGAAAATCCTATTTTTACACTGTATTTTGATGATTATATTAAAGCAAAACTTGCCAATTCTTTTCATACACTGTCATTTATCTGATATATAATACACTGTAGTGCATCAGAAGCATATAGATTTGGAGCAAGTATACAGAATAATACAGTAAATTTAAACTTAAGCTTGCTAGATATTAACTACAGTTCTTGTTTTAATTTTAATTTAATTTTTAGCAATATTGCCTCAAAAAGTGATGTAACTCCAACTAATTTACAAAAGCAAGGTTCTGCTAAGAAAGATAAGAAATCAGCAGCTGGTTTGAAAAGGCCATGGTCAAACGAACAGAAGCAGCCGGATGCTGATCTACAGTTATGCAAAGTCATGCATAGCTTTCAGAGGTCACTTGAGGCCTCTTGTAAAGTGCCTGATGAAAACCCAAACATGTCTGGTGATGTACACTACTGTTTAAGTTTGGCAGATAGAATGAGCAAGTTGGATAACCGGTTAAAGATTTATGTTAGGCATTGCATAGAAAAGATCTTTTTTGACTTGGAATTTGGGGGTGTTTTGAAAGGTGTCTCGACTCCAACTGAAAGTTAAAAATGATCTATTTTTATTAGCAGTTACAGATGTAAGGTAAATAAGTTTAACCCTTGTTATCTTAAAGTTAAAGAATTCTAATGAAACAGTGACACATGTTCAACTAGTTGACCTTTGTTGTGATCAAATTTTATAGTGATCAAGTTTTATGTACTATGGACTATATTCTTTTATAACCCTAACTACTTTTGAGAACAGTTAAAGGCATTTCGATGCTTTTTGCATCATAAATTTGTAATAAAATAGAACTTTTATTGCTGTTATTTGTTTCAAAGTTACTGAATTATATGTTGTAAATAAACATTCATAAGTTTCTTTTCTTGTATGTAGCAGTTACAAAATCCTCCCCACAGTTCCTGACATGTTTCAATTGCCAAGCTACTGAGCCTTCTTTGCTGCAAAAGTATTGCTCAAAACTTTCCCTTGTCATTTTTGCATCACTGCCATACTTATTGACTCTCTGCTGAAGGGACGTCATCCCAGCAGGATTATTGCCAACAATTGTGCGCCAATCCCCTGGAATAATTTCACCGCTCCCATCTTCTGTGTCCACAAAGCCTTGTGGAACATAATGTGCATTGTCAGTTAATTGTAAATAATTGTGTAAGCAAATACAGGCTTTTACAATACCATCAACATTGCATGGTTTGGCCTTGATTGGTCGGCGAAATATTCTCCAACGTGCAGATAAAATGCCGAATGCATTTTCAATTACCCGCCTACATCTGCTAAGTCTGTAGTTAAATACTTTGTGGTGCTCAGTTAAGTTACTTCCTGGAAATGGTTTCATGAGATAAGTTTTTAGACCAAATATTTCATCAGCCACAATGACATAAGGGAGTTCTTTGGAATTGCCAACTTTTTCTGCTTCTGGGATGTTGAATGCACCTGAAGCCAAGCCTTTCCCAATTACTGAATTGTTAAATATATTGGCATCATTGTCTTTACCAAAGCTTCCAATGTCTACCATGGTGAAACAGTATTTTGCGTCACATATTGCTAAAAGTACAATGCTGTGAAAACCTTTGTAATTAAAAAAGTCAGACCCTCCTCTGGCTGGACACTCTATCATTATATGCTTCCCATCAAGGGCACCAAGGCAATGAGGGAAGTTCCACTCCTCAAAGAACTCTTTAGATATTTCTTTCCAGTCAGACGATTTTGCTGGTGCTTTCAAATATTGAATATTCAGGGCATTCCATATTCCAATACATGTCTCTTTTACTATTTGAGAAACAGTACTTCGTCCTACTCTGAAGTTAAACGATTGTGACTGCTGAGAATCCCCACTGGCCAAATGTCTCAACGTTATTACCAACCTTTCCGATGGGCTTATGGTTTCGCGAAGACGAGTAGTTTGTTTTGCAATGTGTGGTCCTACCAATGACAACAAGTGGTCGAAACGTTCTGGACTCATTCGAAGATATCTAAAACACGCAAAACGGTGGTACCGTCATGTTGTAATAAATTTTGTTTCAATATAATTCATAACTTCGCCAATGATTCCTAGTTATTACAAGATAATAGTAAATATGTACCAGAGAAGACTATGGCAGGGTACTCCATTCGTTTTTAAATATAAGAAGAAAGTTATGAGTGTTCAAATGTCGTTTTACCTGAAAAAATATTCTCGATCGGAATTTCGCAATTCGTCAAAAAGAGAATGAAATTGGCCATACTCTTTTCTTTTTTGCAAATGTGGTCGCACCCAACACTTTTGCCTTCTTCTGGTTTTCTTTTTTTGTCGTTTTTTAATAGCAGTTTTCATACGAACAATAGCTAAAAGCAAAAGAAATTGCCCATGCAACAGCAAACGCCTGTTTACTGCCGCCATGTTTTTAAAGATTCCCGCGAAACTAACTGTGCCCATTATGCAAGTGTGAACATTTCAGTTATGCGCGTCCCCGATCAGTCGGATCTATCCGAGTAAAAACGTCGCCGATTCTTACGACTAGTGTGAACCAGGCTTTAAAGTTCAAAGATATTTATTTTTACACTTTGGGGAAATTTATGTTTCTATACATAAATAATAGGCTTCCTGCAAATTTTGACAACCCGATGTTACGAATAAAACAAGTGCATGACTATGGCTTGCGAAGAGCTGAATTGTTATATGTACCATTGTGTAGAACTAAGTTACGCCAATTTTCTGTATCCTATCAAGGTTCAAGTTTCTTTAATACATTGAGTAGCGATATTCGTAATGCATCAACTCTTCAAAAATTCCTATTTAAATTAAAAAACTTCTTATTTTCTGGACTATTAACAGTCTTTAAGGTCTTTTATGCAGATATGCCTGGTCTTGTTAAGACTACCTGACTATATTTGCATCTCTTGTAAATAATTCCTTTTGTGGCACTTTAATGAATTGAAATTGAAGCAGCATTGATGGAATTGGCATGGAATGCCAGTGGTTACACAGAACTCATAAAACAAGCAACATAATTCAAAGCTGGTGTTACTTTGCATTTATCACACCTGCAGAAGGGGGAGCACAGCAAAGTAAAGACGTTTTTATCTCCATTAACCAAGAAGCTTCTCCAATATCTGCATGGATTATTTATGAAGAGAAGAAATGTAGCCAGCCATCTCCTTATGTTCATGATTTCCGATGAGTTACGGAATCGTAAACCATATGCTATTCCGGTGAGATTCCTGCCGTATAAATCACTAACAGATGCTAAGCTAAGAGGGAGCAATTCTAGAATAACCCGCCACTTTTGAAGTTGCATTTAAAAAATAAAGCAAAAAAAACGTTCTAAGGATTAGTGTCAAGATTAGGGATAAGTTTAGCGAACATCTTTTGTTGCACTGCATCAACAGTGGGATTTTTTCCCCACCATATCTTTTTAACTGTGACAACCTTTCTCTCAAAGGCGGTGATGGTTTGTTGCATACACATATATCTAGCAACATTATGTGTATTCATCTTTCTTACATCACAGTTGCCTACATGGACTGTGTCTCTATAACCCATTAATCATTATTATTTTATATCGTAGGAAATCCAGTATGACACCATGAAGCTGTTCCCGTTGAAGACGTACAGTGGCTGCACAACTTTGCAAGAAACAGTTGTCAACCAGATCCATTCCGCATAGCATGTTGTATGTTAAGGAGAAGGTTTTTCCTTTCAAAGAGGGTGCATTAATGCTTGTTATGGCTTATAGGCTAAGTATAAACTTTAAGACAGTTTAGTAAACCCATATATGCATACCCTTGGAAGTAATCAAAACTTGTCTGGTGTATTACTGGCAGAGTAAAGTGATAAAATATGGACTATTAGGTCACCTTGGTGCCTCATTGAGCTAATTATATAAGTACTGTATAATGTATATTTCATGATATAGCTTTAAGGATACATATATATACCATTTATATCAATGACAGTAATTGGCCGTCCAGGGACTTCATGTTTGGTCCAATTACCACCCTAGAAAAGGTATATCTAAATATGTAGCCACAAATAGACAGTCCTTGAAACTCTCGAAATTTCAGGTCGGCAAGAAATTGCCGACCTAAAAGCGATAATTCTCAATCTAGGCCGGCAAATATTTTCAAAACAAATAGACGATATCCAAATGAAAATTTAATTTGCTTGCTGCAAATACGCATATTTATAAACAGCAATTAATTGCAATAAATGCCAATAGCAAACAAAACAACTAACAAAATGTATGGGACATCATTTGCCGGATATTCTAATCTTCTTAAAAATGACCCTCCAACGTCTTTGAGACCCCACTAGTCTCTTTTCGACACAGTAAAAACATCCGGGAAACCCTAGTGCACAGCTCACTGCGACAGGACTCTGTGTCACCAGCTGGCACTGTTTCCTGTGGTCGTGCTAAGTGCTACATTTGTAAGCATTTAAACCTCGCCACCTGTATTTCGGCTCCAAAATCTCAGTTTGTCATCAAGCACAGTTTCACGTGCATCACCTCCAACCTCGTTTACTGCATCTCTTGCAGCAAATGTGGCTTGCTCTACATCTGAGAGACTGGAAGACGTTTAGGCGATAGGTTTGCTGAGCACTTGCATGATGTTAAGAACAATGTGCACAACAAACCGGTTGCTAGGCACTTCAACAGTGCCAACCACTCCTTTTCTGATATGAAAATATGCGCCATTCATCCCATTATTGGTGCCAATGATACCCGTCAGAAGCAAGAAAAGCGTCTCATTTTTAAACTTGGCACCATTCAGCCTGATGGTATCAATGAGCGCCTCTCCTTCATCTAGCTCATTATTTTCTCTTAAATACTTCTTATATACTTTCCTCTACATCCCCTCTTCCCTTCCCTTGTACAACATTTATAGCGCTTTGGTATAGTGTAACGCCTGTGCGCAGGCCTGCAACCCTATAGTCGGGCCGAAGCGCTAAAATATTTGCTTATTCACGGGAGTCATGCTAGCTAAGGTCTTGTTGTTGCATATTTATGCAGGTATCAGCGGCTTTCCAGGGGGGGTCGACCCCCGGGCTACCCGGGGGATTTGTCAAAACCGTCTTGACAAAAGGACACTAATGCCTGTGGGTTTGGGGCAAAACTTTGTTACAAATACCCCTACCTCCGGGGCGAAATTTGGAAAACAATAATTTCAAATATAACAAAATGGTTATGTTTAAAGAAAACGCAATTGTGCTGAAAGAAATCCACCAGAAAAGTGAAAAACAGGAAAAGATAAGCCAGTTTTACAGTCAATTTCAGCTGACTTTTCATCGTAAGATTCCGAACTTCGTTCCCAACTTCGCAAATTCGTTGCCAAGTTCAAAAGTTCATAATGAAATTCACAAACAGGTTTGTACACTGGGCATTTGATTGGCTGGTTTGATTTAATAGCCAATCAGAGGCTTTGTTTACAAACCTGTTGCGAAGTTCGGAACGAAGTTTGGAATCTTACGATGAAAAGTCAGCTGAAATTGACTGTAATTAATAAAGAACTTTAATTCATTACTAGAAAGCGTATAATTGTTAAATAAACACTTCTTTTGGGCTAAAATAGCAACAGTATGTTTTACTGTCGAGAACAGTTGTAACAAATAAACGAAATGTTCTTTTCTTCCATTTCACGACCCTTTTTCTTCGAGATTTTCACGCATGGACTGTGATACCAAATAAAGCAATTAGGACCTTGAATGTCACACTGAATCATAATAAAACACAATTATATAAATAAAATCAAATAAATAAAACACAATTATAATAAAGGCATCATTCTAAAATAAATAAATAATCAGAAATATTAAATTATAGAAATTAATGACAGCATGCAGAAGTACAGGCACATTTTAATGAAACCACATACCCATGTTTCGTGTCTCTACAACAACACCAGAGCTCACCACCACCACAATCATCGCCTTCTGCAACTATACAACTATACAAAATTGTTCAATAATAATTGTTCACTTAATAAATGTGGTGCGAAGGCACAGTTTTGATTAATGGTATAATTAAACAAATAAAGGCTGTGGTAGTTTTGTACATTGTAGTATTGTATTTGTTCTATAGTCGGTCTTCAATGTTGTTTCATTTTAGTAGCAATAAAACATTGTCTAATATGGATGTCTGTAATTATGGACGTTAAACTCCTAAACACAAATACGAGGGAGAACATGTGATCGGTAACATTTTTACAGGCTTCAAACTTGGTTATATTAATACAGAATTAAATCCAAACTATACGATATGACGTACACCCTAAGGTCAACTGGGTTTTGAAATACATAATTACCTTTGTCGACGATTCTTTTTCTTGCTCTAGTAGCAGCGGCTTTTTTTGCCCCTGCCTTTCTCCTCTCTGCTGTAAGTTCAACATGTGCTGTCCAAATATGAGCATCATCAGTGGAAAGAAGAACATTTTTGCACATGCATTGATAGTCGTCCTCTGTCCAATCTTCATTTTTTTCTAACTTTGACTTTGCCGCATTTCCGAGTTGATCTTTTGGTGGGCTATATATACACTTGTCGGTTCCATGTTTTGTTACGTATTCGAGATGTTCATCTGGCATCAAATAATGGCCGGTACAAAAACCTTTGCATTGCTTACAAGGTTGTCCCCAACTTCGCTTTGGGTCTGGAATTGGTATGGGAAGATAGGAAAGGGGAGGACCACCTTTATACCAAGCAAGCTCCTCCTGGGGTCTGCCCCTTTTGCAGACTGGGTGTACGCATTCCTTCTTGTAGCATGGAAGAAGTTGGAAAATATAATAACTTGGGAGGCCTTTCACCATATGGCTATCTCGTAGTTTCCAAATTTTGGTGAAATATTCAAAAAGAGTCGGGTTTTCTTTCATTAATTCCTTTTTTTTCGTTTTCGTACCAGAAAGGAATGTGATGAGATGAGGCCGTCTGTTCTGGTAATTTTTTGCAAGATCATTTCTACTGCCCTTCAACAGTCTTATAGATGATTCTCCAAAAGCAGCATTATTGCATTTACTAATGTAGACATCGGTAGCACTTTCAAGATTTTGTTCAAGTCTGTCATAATCAATTGAGCCACTTCGCGCGAAATTTGACCGGTGAATTGTCGATGGAATGAAGATGTTTGAGTGTGCTACAGCTAAACATCCATTTTGGAGCTCAACCCTGTTGAGGTATGATGATCCACTGGAACGAGTGGTAACGAAGGTGCAAACTTTTTCTTGTTCTAGATGTCTCTCTGTCCATAAAAACTGTACCTCAGCATGTATTGGACCTTCGTCCCCTGCACCATCCACTCTTATGCAATCTATTGGTTTGTTCTTTAAACACGACTTGTAATCTGGGTCATTCTCTAGCATAACAAGCTCTGCTGCATGCTGTGAAGGATCCTTGGGGTATAAAATATGTGCTTTTACCAGACCTGCAGAGTGTTGAGGAGTCGTTTTCGTAGCTGGAATGAGATATGATGTAACTTGTAATACCGATGAATATTTGTTAACATAGTCCGTCCTCGTTGTCATTTCTGGATTACTCTTGCTTGAGACAGATTTATGCTGTTTATGGGTAAAGGTCGTATCCAGCCTAAACCCTGCTGCATCGTCACAGTTTATTGTACACTTATCTCTACCATCTTCAAACTGAATCTTGTACAATCCTCTATAAAACGCAGCACTCCAATGTGCATCTGGATTTAACTTTATGTTAAATCCCTTTCGAGCTCTTCGGCAAGTTATTTGTGCTGCACCCCAATAGCGTTTAGAGGATTTGCACCTCTTATTTCGGACAACTGACAGCTGAACAATGGCTCCGTAACTGAACTTTCTCTGATATTTGCTTTCTAAATGTTCTTTAATTTTGCGATAAGTCACACGTGGCCCACTCTTTACGTTACCGTCAAACTTGGCCACGCCAGTTCTCCTCCACGCATCGGCACCAATTCGATTTTCGTGTACAAAATCATCAATATCTTTTCCAAGGTTGGGAAACTGCTTAAGTAATCTAGAAGCCCGTTTCGGTACTTTCCTTTTCAGCAAACTCTTCTCAGCCATCAGCTTTAAAAATCTCCTCCTATCCCTTTTCTTTTGCTTTTTTCTCTCGTTCGTTACAAGGGATTTCATTTTCTCGGTCAATCCTTCGCCTACATCTACCCAATTCTCTGGATCATCGCTCTCAGAATCCGACTGTATGCAGCTTTCACCCCAGGCTCTCCTACCGTCTGTTATCAAGAATGCTTTGTAGGATTGTTCAACTAGTATCTGTTTTTCACTAGATAAGTCAGTGGAGGGAAGGAAGGTAATAAAATCATTTAGAGCTTGGTTTAATTGTTCACGCGTATCGTTGCAAAGCATCATATTCAACTCTTCGACAAACGCAAACCAGTTGTAGTTGTTTTCTCCGAGCATTACCAACAGGTGTTCATTAGGTGGTAGAGTAGAAACTAAGTCAGCTCCTTCCAATGTAATATTGGAGTCTCGAAATACTGGACCAGTAGGATTGTTAGAAACTTGACGGTCCGTTACACTTTCCATGTCATTATCATTACTTTCACTTGTCTCACCTTCAGTTGATTCAGACTCATCACTGTCAGTGTTGGGGTAAATATGTACACCAAGTTCTTCTAGGATACACGCCTCTTTTACATTTGACAAAAGGTCTACAGCTTTACGAATCTCTAATGCCTGTTCTATCGCATCTTCAACGTTGTCCTTTAAATATTTTAAATCTGATATACCATACGTCTTCTTAGCGGTTTCTGCGGAACTTTATGAGCCTTTTGTCTTTCTCAGATGAAGCAAGATCACAGATAACCTTTAATGTTTCTTTTGATATGCTTGGGATTTGAGCAGTATTGGGCTTAGACTCTAACAGTGTCTTAAGGAAATCCCCAACTTTTTCATAATTTACTGTTGTATGTTGCTCTGTCACCAACAACTTTTTCTGGCCTCTTTGTATTTCTACTGGAAAAATTACTACAGGTAATTGTAATATTCTTCTAATCGCTTTATCTGATTTGTACTTTGCATTTGGGGCAAAGAAGTGAGATGTAAACAGGGTCTTAAGAGGGGCAATGCCACTGTCGTTTATTTGTTTTGCTGCTGAAATAAGCCTTCCGCATTCAATACATGAAACCAAATGATTTTTTTCACAGTGACAGTTTCGTGCTATCATAAACTCGTTTAAGGATAAGTCAGTTATCAGGCTACAATAAAGTCCGTTTTTAATAGAAACATTAGAAAGACTGCATGATAAATATTTGTTGTAACGCAGTGTAAGTGTTTCTATATGCCCCACAGAAAATTCTACATAATCTGTGGGGCTCATAGAAAATGTGTACCAGTATTATGGTAATCTTGTTTGAAACCACACTGCTCTTCACTTTTTTCATGAACAATTTCTTGTACTTCAAGTTCATTACAACTACTTAATTTGCAGGGTTCGCTGGATATAAGAGATTATTTTGATGGAATAATGGCGGACGTATCTATACTCTGTTCACCTTATTCTTTCATGTAAACCATCTTGTATGAAAACATCGCTCTCGAACTCAGTACTTGTAGAACTACTTGTTCTTGTAGTTGCACGGGTCAAAGGGGACACTTTAGATGAAGAAATGGCTCGTTTTCCCTTATGGTACTTCTTGGAACGACCATCAGCCTTCTGGAGCTTTGTAAGCTCGGCTTGAAATCCCCTTAGCTTTGTTCTGCATTTGTGCTGCTAAGCATGCGGTATAGAATGTTTGAAGATGTTTCAAATTATTGACTTACAGATGTATGCATACATTTAAGTGTTTTTGAAATTAAATTAAATACTGCACTCACTGAAAGTGTTGGTCCAATTTCCACATTTCCACTTTCCTCTGAAAACACTAGGGTTTTCTGTTTAAATCTGGGAGTCTTTTTTTTAGTCCCTTGGAGATTATTTTGCAGGGCTATAAAATGCAAAATACAAAGATAAACAAAATTTAACAAAGATAAACAGAATACGTATTGTACTAGTTTTATATAGCAAAGTCTCGATCCTTATTATTGCCATCACTACCATGGTCATTAATTGTCATTATATATGGCACGTAATCTTAATATTTTTTATATCTCACCTGATTTATTTCATTATCATTGCCATGTGGTACCTAAGGGAAAGTTCAATTATAATGGTGAAAATAATTATGAGATATATTTATTTGCAAACCTAACAAAAATTACTAAAATTTTATTATAAATCTTTTAGGTGGCAATGCACCCTACTTTATTATTTTACTCTGTCTAATGCTGGACGATTTTACTCGTCAGTGGGAGAATGCTGCCACTCAATGGATTAATCAAACTATCTGCCAGTGCATCCTGTTAACCCTTTAAGTGGCAATGCGCCCTGATGGCTGATATGCACCCTACTGTACTGTATTCTGTTTAACGCCAGGCAATTTTACTTGTCAAGAGGGGATCATAGCCACTTAATGGGTTATTCTTCCTCAAGCTTGTGACAGATATGAGGTATCTGATCAGTTGCTAGTCTATTAGCCTCAAAAACATTTTGAGGCCAATAGACTAGATTGATGAATATTGATATAATTGTGAATATTGTTCATTAAATTCCATTTTTCAGGAAGAACTATTTGAATGAATACTATAAGCATTTCAATGTGTCAAGCAGTTCAAACATTAATTTCATTAAATTTCATTTTTCAATCTACACAAAAAACAAGGAAGAGTAACTACAGTAACTTTGCAAAGCAACTAACAGAGTAACTCATTCATCTTAACTTCTGAATTATAAAGGCTAGATAGGAACGCTTAAATTTAATCTAGTTGCACTATAAACCTGCCTTTTTAGCACTTGTCAATATAGTCATGATATCACCAATAGCAGAAATGCCCATTTCCCGAAGCCACTCTTTGGTTAAATGTGGTAGGTGCTCTTGCTTTATCCTACAAATGGAAAATATGATTACTGATTAATATGAATTATTTAACATATATTTATACCATGTATTATTAATTAAGAGCCTGTTTATATGAGTCCACCTAACCAGGAAACTCACCAAGTGAGATCTGCATGCCTTTCGTTAAATATGCATATAAGCAAGTCAAGCAGGCAAGGATCTTACTTTGCGGATGGCAAGGCAGAATCTCAATCAAGCTGTGAGATATAAATATTTTCCATATGAATGCTTCATATCCTACTGGGCTGGGTTAGATTTTTAGAGATTTCAACCTATAATATAGTACAGTAATGAACAGCATAGTTGATAGTATATAGCCAGTAGACCTAAGCCAATAGAATATCGCCAAAGTACCCAGTAGACATGTTTACATAATTTTGTCCCAAAAACAGTGGCCGTTTTTATACTAGAGATGCATTTAATATGTGCCGTCTGCACGCAACCTTCTTCGATATTATTCGTCTAGTGTAAAGACGGGACGAATAATCAGACAAACTATCAGCATTTATTGTTCGTCTAGTTATGCGTCCTCAGTATAAAGACAGGCACAAGACGCATTATGCGTCTATACGAACTATCATCGGTTGTGCATCTCTTAAGACGAAGAATTGAACATAGTTCGTCTCTACCCATAATGCATCTTGTGCCTGTCTTTATACTGAGGACGCATAATCAGACGAACAATAAATGCTTGCCCAAGTATGTCCAGACGCATATAAATGCGTCTCTAGTATTAAACGGCCAGTGATATGGATACAAAATATCAGTCAAATGGGCACATAATTATGAACAAGCCCAAGAACAAAATAAATATACATTTCTGTACTCATGCAGCCTTTAATATTTAATAAGATTTAATAGTGCATTTTGAAAGCATATTGAGGCAAATTCCAGGTGGTAATACATGTACATGAAAAAATCCAGTGAACTACAGTATTTGTAGTTCTATTAATATGAGAATTCCACCTGCACCAACATTCCCAGAAAAACACTTAAAACATACCTGTTTTCTTCAAATATTTTGGCATACGCTTCCGAATTTCCAACGTCCCCATCAAACAAGCCAAGAAAAAAAGTTTTCCAATCCATGATCCTTGTTTTTCAATCCAATAAATTTTCGCATCAGCTGACAGTATTGCTGATTGCATGGATTTCTTTAAGCCAAAATCGTGACAGAAATTTGTAGTAAGTTAACATACATATCAACATATTTTTGGGCATCTCGTTCGATAAACAATGAAGCGTAGAGAAAATATTTTCGAACGAAAATTCATACACAATTTTATATAGGACGTTTCTCATTACGTTCGCTATTTTAGCCTATTTAATAAATCAGTATCCGATACAAAACGTTTAAATGTGTCCTTTATAGTTTCAAGCAATTATTCTGGTGTTTCCAACTTTTATTGAGGATGGATGACTAATTATTCATTTATAAATAAAAGTATTAAATTACACTCACCTAATATATTGTTCGTGTGCTTCGAAGCGTGTTCCCGTCTTCATAAATAAGCATTTTTTGACGAATCACCGCTGACCAATATAGCAGCATTCCTTTTGCAAATCCCGGGCGTTTGTCCCCGGGCACAGTATAGAGACGACCAGTAGGGCCACTCATTTGAAATTTTGTGTGGCCGCTCATTACGCATTGGCAGCCAGTCAATTGCTTTTCCTGGCCAATAAGCAAGCTGGACTAACTTTCCTGGCCAGTAAACTGCATATTTTTGCATAAAAAGCCAGCTACATGTTGCATCACCGAGTGGCCCTACTGGTCGTCTTTATACTGTGCCCCGGGGTTAATTTGCAAAATACAAATGTAGGCTAAACCCCCGGTCTCCCGGGCGTGATTTTAAAACAAATCCTGTGCCATGCCTGGGGGTTGCCCGTGAGTTGCCCGGGGGTCGACCTCCCGGGAAAGCCGCTGATACCTGCATTAGTCATGGCATATTAAGATTACAGTATGTTTACATAATACTTCAAGTGTCAATAGCCAATGTCTGGAAAATCTTGCACGCTACTCAACATTTGCAGTAACAAGATACTCACTAGACACTACAATTAAGCATTTTTTTACTAAAACCATGCTTATTTTAAACCTGTAGACTGTAAATACGCAAAAACAGTTGCGCTGAAAAATGGGAATGATTTAATTAAATTTGATACTCGCAAAGCGTATTTTGACTATGAAAGCTAATGATCAAAACCTGATAATTAAAACATCGTTGAAAATGCGTATGCAAAAGATATTTGAAAGTAGGTCGGCAAAATTTTGCCGAGCTAAATCTACACATATCGCTTTGCAGGTCGGCATTTACGTCAGCATTGCCGAATGCCGACCTGAGTTTCAAGGACTGAATAGATATGTAATGATTAATGATGTAATTGCTATTTTATATAATAAAGGAATATTTCACATAAATATAAAAATATATCATTTAATTACAGTATATATTATACCTCTATTTATATATTATATTTAGAATATATATAAAAATACATAATATGCCCTAATGCCATACATGGTATGCCCTAATACATTTAATTTGATATTGTGTAAATATATGGAATTATATGTATTGAATTTTAATAAATCTAAAAAATCTAAAATCTAAATATTGTATTATATATGTCAATAACATGTTGTGAATCAATGAGTGCTCAATATCATAAAGTTGAGCAAATCTATTATGCGTTGCTTAATATCTCGAAATCATCACTACCATCAGTTTTACTCTAGGTGAGATCTTCAGGTGAGAGTTCAGATTCACCTGAAGAATAAAGATCAGATTCACCTGAAGAATAAAGATCACATACAGGGTGAAAGAGATGGTAGTAAACATCCTGATTACCTCACTGCAACTAAATGTCAATTCAGCTTTTAAGATGAACAAAGCTTAATAGTATAAAGGTTACATGCATACAGCTATTTCAATTAAGGTTGTCCCCAAGCAAAGCGGAAAAGTCGAATACGAGGGCGAAAGGCTTGCTGGGAATCGCTAAAATATTAATGGCCAAGAATTTGACAAACCTCAGTGGTTTCCTAAGAAATTAGCAATAATATTTCAAAGTAGAAACGTATTAAATATTTTGTGGGCTGTTCTTTGTGGGTAATTCCTTTGAGACGTTTTTATGCATCAGTGGCTCAGAGCTGTGAATGAATCAAGGTGGCATTTATGACTGACATACAATTTTGTGATGGAACAAGTTCGAGGCATTTTCCAATACGTTATAACGACAGGAGTCACAAATAATCATAAGTTTTGCAGCACGTTTAATTGCAAATTGGTATACAGGGTGTATAAAAAACAAACCTTTCGAAATTAAGATATTCTTCTTAACCATAAGATTTTAAGTATTTATATATTTATACTCTTGGGAATTTAAAATGCCTTCTAAACGTATGAGTAGCATAAAGTCTTGTACTTAAGAACAATATGTTAATTTCTTAGGAATCCACTGAGGTTTGTCAAATTCTTGGTCCATTAATTTTTTGGCGATTCCCAGCAAGCCTTTCGCGCTCGTATTCGACTTTTTCGCTTTGCTCGGGGACAACCTTAATTGAAATAGCTGTATATAAAGACCTACAGTACTCAGACTCTATCTTTAGCTGCTAATTACCTGAGTAAATTAAATAGTTTGCCATTATGTGCAGGTAAAATGCAATCATCATAAATGAAACAATAAGAACTTGGTATTCATATGCATTGGAGCAGACCTGAGTAAATATGTTGGATTCAGGTTCGTCAGCCCTGAGCCTCCTCAGCAATGAGGAACATTTTCACATATTCTCAAAATCTAGTTTGTATATGTTATATGGACGAGGTTTTCCCTTCACGGCAACTAAGTAAATACCTAAATTGTGCGAGAAACCTAGCTATACTACGCCTTGAACCAATTCGATAAAATATGTACATTTATAATTTTTATTATAAATACATACCTGGAGAACCTCTGGAAGGTGGAACTGGAATTTGTCTTTATGCGTATTATTGCAGCATTCCAAGCAGTAATACGCACCAATTGCGACACCGAGCTTCAACCTGGTTACTGCAGTTAACCACAGTACACTGCGGCGGTATAAAACCTTCAAACCTTGCCAGTTTGCAGAAATCTCGCTTTCCGAAGTCATCGTTCACAAACTCAAAACTTTCTGTTGTAATGCCAGAATCACTGTGTTCCTAACTAGAAGTAGAAGCAGAATTATCAACTTCGTCCATTGCAGTAGGAAGACGAATGACGGTTGACATTTTCTTTGCCACATCAAAGACTTTCTTTTACCAGGCTGAAAATACATTGCTTGAAAAATATAAAACTGTGTATATCTTTATTATTATATAAACTCTTTGTATAAACGCTTAGTATGTAAAATTTTCTAGTTACACAGAGGCGGCCATTTTTAACTATTTTGACCAGCTTTCACTTCGGAAGGCACTAGATAGGATCGACTTAAACTCCTTGAGCCAGCAATCCCGTAATATTTTATCATTGGTAATGATCACGTTGTTTATTAATATTTAATGTAGTTTAATATGTTGAAATCAATCATAAAATAGTTTGAACTACTGGCAACTTAGCATGACAACAAATACATTGAGACACATTTTTGTGGCATATATATTGGGCAAGGAAGTGCTCGAACAGTCTAGAGGCTCTAGCTAACCTACGTTTTACCTAGAGGAACAGGAGGACCTCTAGGTTGCAGAGGTGGTGAGCCAGCTCTGTGCATGTTGTTCAGTGAGTTGAGACCTGATGGTCTAGAGACCACCATTGGTTATACTGAGACAGTAAGGGCACTCAAGACCTGACACAGCATGCAAAAACTGTAGGTTTTTCTAGAGGAACAGGTGGACCTCTAGATAACAGGGGAACCCCCGTTCAGGTCAGTCAGCTCGTTGAAATTGAGTCCTAGTTAGACTTGGTGACCAACTATTGGTGCAGGGTACTCCACTATTGTCTGACTGACCCATCGAGTCTCTAGATCAGGTCATTAGGTCGCATTTACAACCTGAATGTCCTGTAACTGCACTTCATGTGGTGAAGTGCATTCATGTGGTTAATGTGGTTCCCTGCCATTAATGACTGTCTGTACAAAGTACAAATTGTCATTTCCACCACAGGAAGCAAGGCCGGAATGAACGTTCAAAAGAGCAGAAAAGGATGGCAAAATAACTGAAGAAAATGGGTCTTTCAGAATAAAGGCTGTGGAACAGTGTACTGTTATGCGTTTGTTTGTTTTAGGGACATATTCCTTTTTACCCTTTTTTGTGTTAGAAATAAAATAATTTTGCCCACAGTGGGAAAAATATCGATTTTGGAAAGATTAACTGGATTATGTGCAAAAAAATGGCGAAAAATATTTTTCTTGTTTTGTGTGGATGGAAACCCAAACCGAAATAGCGATGAGCATGGTTTTTTGTTCTGTCTCGACCCATTTCAAAAGTGACCGTCCATCCCTTATTACTCCTTCTTGAAAAGATTGTCAGCAATATTTGTGTATGTGGACCATTGACGCAAATTCGAGGGTACAGTATAGTTGCTGTGATAATGTGCTAGGAAAATATAGGTTATACCGTATGAATTACGTGAGAAAAATCCACATATCCAAAATTAGGAGACTAACTATTGAGACTATATATTGATAAAATGGTTTAATGTTTGGTACTTGCGGTCAGTTTATATGGAACAGAAACTAAAACATCCTTTGGAGTTCTAATGTATCTTTCATAACAGTCTGAAGACCAACATCCCAGTGTTTTAATGAGCCAAGAAGGCAGTCCTGCTGAACCGAACGTAGCAGCTCCGATCCTGAAACTATGCGAGGCATACAGCTTTTCATCTAGTCCTTGACCTTGAAGTAGACTACGTAAATGTGACATTAGTGTTATACGGGTAAGTGGAACACCAGACTCAAATTCGAAAAGCGGCCGAGTTGTTTTGTAGAGACAACGACTGGAGCAGATAGGTTTTCATAGCCTGTACAGGGCAAAGTTTATTAAGCAATGATCCAATTGTTAAACAACATCCATGGCGAAAAGGGTCGCTTTTAGAGCGTTTGATAACTACGTCATAATATTCCGCATTGCAAAATGTTAGGGTGGAAAATAATGTCAGTTCGTGAAAGGTGGCAATCGTAGTGCGGAATGAAGGCACTCGAGTTTGTGAGCGGTAATCGGCTGCCGATCCCTCATCTTTTTTTTATACCTCATCTTTTCACCCTTGAGGCGTTTCAGACATTTAAGGCATTTTTCTAACAATTGCATGCTTCCCATATCAAATGGGACTTGAAAAATTATGTGAAGGTAGTAATGGTGAACAGGGTGTCATGATGTTTGTCTTGTTGATGTTGCCCAAGAATGTTGAATAAGTTCATAAACACGGTCCTTTAAATTTGAGTCATGGATGCCGGGATGACACAAGGCAGAGGAGAGGCCAATGGCGCTAATTGTTTGAAGTGGTTTGAAGTAGTGTGCAAAGAACTATCGGTCGTAGTAGATCCATTATCTTCGGACTTTTTGACGTCTTTTGGTTAAGAATTTGAACGACAGCTGTACACTTGGAACCCCAGAGACAACAGGCAAGATAAATTGGATAAAGCTCTTGCCACACTATCGAAATACCGGTTTTTTATTAATATTTTGGTCAGGCAGCCAACAGCCTTGAAACCATTGTCCTGCTAAATAACCACCAAAACCTATTGAACCTGCTGCATCGGTATATAACTGAAGTGATGAGGATGGGGCTGGTCAGAGTCGAGAAAGAGACTAATACCATTCCAGTGTTTTAGAAAAACCTCCCACATAGCTAAATCCTTATAAAACGCCGAGTTTAATCTAACAAAATGATAAGGCTGTTTAACACCACATGTTAGGACAATCATGCAACGAAGGAACATGTGTCCTGGGGCAATGACACGACATGCAAACTGGATAACCCCAATAAGAGATTGAAAGCTCCTTTAACTTACAGGAAGAGCGTTTTTGCCAATTTTCAATAAGAGTCCTAGCCTGACTTAGTTTATCTTCGGGCAGAATAGCCAGCATGCGAATAGAATCTAGGGTAATCCCAAGGAACTCTAAGGTCTGAGTAGGGGCAAATGTTTTCCCAGGGGCGATAGGAACATTCAATTCAATGAACAAACATAACAATTTACACAACGAAGTTAGACACACAAAGAACGAGGGGCAGCTTCAGCTATGAAGAAATCGTCCAACATATGGAGAACATTTGAAACACCTAATTTGTTTATAAGAATCCATTCAAGGGCATCCGAAAGCATATTGAAAATATAGGGTGCACTGCAGAGGCCAAAGGGTAGTACACGGTAAAACAAAACGCCACAACATTTCATGCCGAGAAGTTACCAGTCGTCAGGATGTACTGGGATATTTCAGAAGGCAGATTGAACATCAGTTTTTGCCATGAAACAATTCAGTCCTAATTTTAGAAGGATTCTTATAGCATCGTCAATTCGGACGTACTGTAACGAGTACTCTTTGGAAGAAATGTTAGCATTAACACTAGTATCAGACGATTTTGGATAGGATAGGTGGAAAATTGTTCTCCATTTGGATGAATTCTTTTTAGGGATAGATTTTTAAATGGCGGGCTAGTAAAGAGCCCAACTGTGTGGCTTAACTTCATCTAACAAGTTCCCATCAACTATTTCTGGCAACATATAGGCAGTTTTAAGATTTTTAGAAACGTAGGGGTGACGTGGCCAATTATAACCAATTTTAAAACCTTCCCTCAAACCAGAACAGAGGTCAACAACAAATTCACGTTCTGGGTGGCAATTAGCATAGACTCAAGTAAATTTACATTAATTGGTGTAACTGGTTTTAATCTGTCAACAAAATCTTTATTTGTGTTTTCTGCGATGCGGAGCGTCGTCAGTTCATGTAGAGCTGCTGTCAGCGTGTTCATAGCGCCATGCCGTCTGCCACAGCCAGGTCGGTTGCAACGATGTTCAAAAGAACATGGATTTGCTGCGCATGGGAGATTCCCGTTAAAGTTTCGGCAGAAACCTCGGTAGCTGGAAACTCTTGGCCGGCTCCCTTCAAACCTTGATGAGGAAAGAGGGCATATATCAGACATGTGATCAGCGCCGCCAGACAAAACAAATAGAACGCGCAAGACCAGTAAACACATCTAACCACAGCTGGAGATGACGTTCGCCCCAATTGAGCACTGAATTTTTTGCGCCAAGCTTCCGAAAATCAATATCGTACGGATACCAGGCTAAACATTTAAACTTTTGCAAGGCTTCTCAGA
Source organism: Trachythela sp. YZ-2020 (assembly GCA_016169945.1). NCBI lineage: Eukaryota > Metazoa > Cnidaria > Anthozoa > Malacalcyonacea > Clavulariidae > Trachythela > Trachythela sp. YZ-2020. Next base: position 377,966 of record JADLSH010000393.1, on the reverse strand, counting down.
TTATGCGCTGGTAGGCAAACAACTGCGAAGCCTTATGAGGAAATTTAGCGACAACAACTGACGCATAAATACCAAAAGCCGTAAGCCACTTATCGAGACTGTCAATTTTTGGATGCTTGTCGAAATTAGAAAAAATTGGTAGAGGTATTGAAAAACCCTGATCACCCTCGACTGACAGGCGAATTGGACCGAAAGAGGGTCAGTCTGAATTACCCGGGAGAAGTAACGAAAATCGACAAAAAAAAAATTATCAAGATCTTCTAATGGCGAAGAGGTGGACAGCAAGGAAGCTTGCGATGACGAGATCAGGGTAGCAACGTGGGAAGGATTGCCAAGGTCCAAAGAGGGCATAGTCCATCTTAGCTGTAGTTCATAATAGTCGGCCGGCCAAGAGTTCAAAATATGCTCCTAAAAGATTTTGATGGCAATTTTATGTTAGAAGCTGGCAAGAACCATATTCATACTCAGGTAGATGTAGGGAATAAGGTTTGAGGTGTTGCCAAGTCGAAATCTTAAATTTTGAGTGAAAAAATATTATATTTCTAAGCCTCCTTCCCGCGAAATTGCGGTAGTTTAACTTCAAACGATTACCAACAATTCTGCTGCTATGAGTTAGACTTCTTTGCTCTGATTGGCTATCGGAATTGTTCCTAAATTGACCAGCGATAGAGACGAAAACAATATTTGGACATAAACATTATGATATAAATACTCTGAAATGGCATTCAGTGCACCGTTCACAGTACTGCAAATGAACTGGGAAACCAACTACTCAATCTTGGCTTTTGGAAAATTCAGGCAGAAATGTGAGCTAATGTTTAAAAGTGTACTCAAAGATGTTGATGGCGAGGAACAAGTCAGCTATATCCTGTTATGGGTTGGTGAATAAGGACTCAACATCTACAACAGTTGGACATTCGAAGATGGAAAAGATCAGAAAGACCCAGCGAAGATTATCAATAGATTTATGGAACATTTAGAGCCGCGGACAAATCATTGAACACACAGGTATACTCTTCAAAATATGCGTCAAGACCAAGGTGAGTCAGTCGATAATTTTATTGCAAAGATTAAGAATATCGCAACAAAGTGCAAGTTCAGTGGTCAAAAGGAACTTGAAGATAGATTATTAGATCAACTAATTTGGGGTACTAATTATAAGGAAGTTCAGAAATCCTTAATCGGACGGGATGAAAAACTAACATTAAATACTGCCATAGACATTGCTAGAAGTTATGAAGCAACCAAGCGTCAAATGAATTCATTATCAACAAGATATGGGACATTCCCATTGAATTGATAATATTAGTCGTAAGAAATTCAACCAAGAAAAAAATAATTCAATCCGAATGACCTTTTCTTTTTTTTTTAAATGTATCTATAAATTGTATACTTTCTTATTATATTGGATGGTCTATATCAAATGTTCTAACTAAATTGTTCTAAATATGATGTCATGATAACAAACAGTCATTGCTCGTACTATTATTTAGATATGTCCGGTATTATCTACTTATACATTAATCTGTCTGGTTTTCTACTTATACGACCTGAACGTGTTCTAACTTCTTGTCGATCTGGTACTCTCTATTTCTCTCTACACTTTTGGTCACTATCGACAGCATGTTTGGCAATAGGGGTTGTTTTCTGGATGTTAGGCTTGATTAACTGTCTATTTCTCCTTAATTGAACTCCTGATTTATCTTCTGTGATGTAAGAGTGAGGAGTTGGTCCAAATCCAACTATTCTGGCTGGACTCCATGTCTTTCCCACAGGATCTTGAACTTGTACAGCTTGATCTCGAAAGAGATCTGGCTTCTCTTTCGAATTTCTATTATATAGATTGACTTGTTTCTCTTGCTGTGTAGATATAACAAGTCTCTGGTTTTGTGCCAATCGTTTGGTGGATGAATCTTTACTGGTAATGTTGTTTTGAACATTCTTCCATTTAGTAGCTCTGTGAAGTGAATTGAGTTGAGTTCCATTATCACAAATCAGAGTTTCTGGTACACCCTGTTCCGAAAAGATAGATCTGACCGCATTGACTACAGCGGTTGCAGTGAGGTTATTCAGCTTCTTCACAAATGGGAACTTCGAATAGTAGTCGGCAAGAACAATATACCAGAAATTATTCACTTTGAAAAGGTCTGCGCCTACAATATGCCACAGTCTTGGAGGTATTTCACTTGGAATCATGGGCTCCTTTTGCTGGGAGTTCTGGAATTTCATACAAGCACAACAGGATGCCACTGTATTCTCAATCTCTTTATAGATACCCGGCCAATAAACACAGGATTTTGCTCATAGTTTGCACTTCTCCATGCGAAGATGACCACTGTCGATTTCTTGCATTATGTTTCGGCATAGCGATTCTGGAACAATTATATGAATTCCAATTAGTATAACTCCTTCTTGAATAGAAATGTCATCTCGATTTTTCCAGTAAGGCTTTATTTCTTGATGAATTTTCTTTATACTATCAGGCCACCCTTGTACAACTTGCTGGCTGAGGATTTGAAGATCTTTAGTAGTTTCTTCTTTAATCTGTTGGATCTCGACAGGTGTAAACTTCACTACGTGGTGAATTTTTACTTGCATTCCTGGAATTTCTCCTATATTCCTTGGCGATAGCCTTGAGAGTGTATCTGCTATCACCATCTCTTTACCTGGCTTATATTTCACGGTACAATCATATGGTTGTAATCGTAGGAGCATCTGTTGAAGTCGAGGAGGTGCCATGTCGAGACATCATTCCAAAAGACGATGATCACTTTCGACTAGAAATTTTCTTCCATACAAATAGGTGTGGAACTTCTCACAGCCATATACCACTGCCAATAACTCCCACTCGATGTTAGCATATCGACTCTCAGCAGGGGTTAGTGCTTTTGATGCAAAGGCGATGGGCTTGTTTTCTTGTAATAGGACGGCTCCCAATCCTTTATTTGATGCGTATACTTGCAGAACGACTGGTTTTCTTCTGTCATAGTAGGCAAGTGTTGTTTCTGTGCTTATGTGACACTTGATTGTCTCAAAAGCTCTTGTGTGTGATGGTGACCATTGGTACTCAACGTTATCTTTGAGTAATTCCCTCAATGGTGCAGTGTGACTGGCCAAGTTAGGCATAAATGGTGCCAAATAATTGACCATGCCAAGGAACGTGTGCAATTCCTTCTTATCTTTGGGTGCTTCCATTAGAGTTTCCCGCGAACCAGAAAGAGAGAGGTTTCTCTGCGCCAACAGAAGATGGAGAACTTCGGTGGATAGGTCGGCGTAGTTCATGGTAGAACCAGATGGCTGCTCGTTGGCGCGGTGATTGGCATTCGCCGCTTCGCCTGCGATTTCGGCCATAGGTTGCTCGTTTCGAGGCTGTTGACGAGCGCAAGTAGATCAACATTTTGTAGGTTGTTTGGGCATGTTGGAAAGGATTATTATTATTTTTTTTTTATAACACGGTTATTCCAATGGATGACACATTAAAGTGCTGAAAGTTGTACAGATTCTTCTTGTATGTACCATTAAATACTGCGCTATCGACCAATCCAAAGAGAAACGATTTCGGTACTTAATTCTTTCTGGTCGGTCACATTTTAATTATGTTGTCGCAAGAGCACTTTGAGTACGATTTCCTTTGCAAAATATTTACGCCATGGCAATGAAATTAACACGATTGGAATCCTTACAAAATAAGCTTTTTTAACAGTGGGCTATTTTGCCTTTCACCTTGCATATGTTGAGATAGGCATCGATTAGCTTTACTCTGTAATCAACATCGGCCTCAGATGTCATCAGACAAAACTCTTTGCTATATCGATTCAGAATAACTTTCAGATTGACAAAACTTAGCAGGAGACGTTCGGTCATAAATATGTCTCTGAATATAGGTCCAGTCATTTCAATAGTTCCACTTGTCTTGCTGAATTCATATCTTGCTTTAAGACGAAGGTTGGCGTTGGTACCTGCCAAAGTAGGATCGGCAACATCGATTTTCCCACTAGTGTCTTTATAATGGATGGCCATTGCGAATTGGGATCTAATCACTGACAGATAAAAATTACGAGGGTTTCCAGATATGCTCCGTACACATAAGTTCCTGTGGCTTGTGTCACTTGCTTTTCTTTAAAAAACCTGTCGACTCATTTGAACAGACTATGCAGAAAATTGTTCACAACTCCGACCTTCTTGTCAACAATAAGATTTGCACCATCAGCTTTAGTCACTTTTGCTCTCACCAGAAGAATTGTTTTAGATAAATCGACATAATCTTCAGTGCCTGGAGACAGGAACGTAATTGGACCAACGTCTGATACACTGGAAACAGGTTGATGATCTATCCAATGCCCTTTTTCCTAACTGACTTGTGTTGGAGGTACAGATAACAGATCGAGTTCTGTCTTTGTGCATTCTTGCGACTTGGAATGTACAAGATACATGTTTATCCAAATATGTCATGGTCCGACTGCTTCTGGTAATAGATGTTGATGCCTTTCTCTTTTTTCCGCTTCTTGGTCTGGTTGCTTCTGGTAGTAGACGCAGATGCCTTTCTCTTTTTAGCTGTTTGCTTTGTACGTTTTCTTGCACGTTTTCCACTTCCTGTTTGAGCATAAGTTTGAAGTCGATTAACAGCTTTTCCCTTTGCAACGTTTACAGCTTCTTTCCCTCAGGTTTTTACTGCTTCTTTTAGATTTCTTCCAGAAGCAACATCTCCTAGCACATTAGCTCCAGCATTCAAAGCAATTTTACTGATAGCTTTTGCTCCACTTTTAACCATAGGCATGACTGCTCTTGCAACACTACGAAACAGATCACCAAGTCCATAGCCCATTTGTCCATGACCCACCTGCCATGGACTGCCTCTGAAAACAGGCATTCCACGTCCTTGCTGTTGATCGAGATAGTAACGTGCATATGGATTATTAATCTTTAGGTAAAATAAGTATGCTATCTGAAGTGCAGTGTTGTCACCACCTTCCTGTGTTCAAATGGCACAGGATCGCCTGTGTCGTTCCTTAAAATAATTTCCATGTCTTTGAATGATTTGGTTTGGACAGGTACGTATTGTCTCTCAACGGGAATGCTTCTGAGTAATTGGGCACTCGTATCTCTGACGATCTGAGGCTGAACAATATCACAATAAACATAGATGGTCGTCATCCCAAACAAGTCTGCCATGCTAAGGACTTTCAGTCGTTTTTGATAATCTTACATCTTTTCCTCCAAACCCAAGCATAATCGACATTCTTCCTGTTCTTAGAGCTAGTTTTGGTATCCATTTTTCAACTGAACTGTCACTTTTCCAGTGCGAACATTAAACGTTAGCTTAATGTTGTCGTTAACATCTTTTGCCAAGGCTTTATTGGCTACGGTACAATGTGCTTATTGTAGAAAATTATATCCTGATGACGAATACTGTTTTTTATCAACGAATACTGTTGTCACTCTACAATACATAATGAGTGCATAAAAGATCTGCGTTTTGTGCTTTCACAATTATCCTTCGGGTTTATGTTAGAGTGCGGACAAACAACCTGGTGCAATTGTCTCTGGCTCAGTGTCTAAAGAACACTAATCGATATATAAAAACTATATACAAACAGTTACTTTTATGTTAATGTTTAAAACCTCCATTCAGACTATGGACATTCAAACTATTATTCAAACAGTTATAGATATGTTATTTTTAAAGGAAGCAATTCACTGAAGTATTCGCTTACTTCTTACAAATATGTTAAAAATAAAAAACCCCAGATATTTGCTCATTACCTCTTAGTGCGCACGGTGTGCGCACACTTCCGGTGCCATGTGTACGGTCACATACCAATTACTTCTGCTGCTGGGTGTACCGGGCTATACTATTAATGCATGTGCATGTAGCATATATTTTTCCCATTCAAAAAACAATTGAGCACCTGGGTTTCAATTATCACTTCCACCATTTGTAGTTTATTTACCTGCGCTAGTTTGTTAATAGGCAACAAGCAATGGGAATCGCACTTTTCGATAACGTGTGATTCCGAAGTAATATATTTTAAATAATTTTAAATATTTAATTGCTAGCGCTATACCGCTGGTAAAATATTAAGTGATTGCTGGCTCAAGGGGTTTTAGTCGATCCTATCTAGTGCCTTCCTTTCACTCCTGCCCGCAAATACTGCCTGCTATGCAGGTTGCCTCTTAAATAACCCAATAACTTATTGCTGACAATGTTTTGATAATTACAATACTATATTGTTGATAACGGGAGGAACGGGTGCATATCTATGGTGCTACTCTTCTCACATGCATTTCATTCGGTGATGGTACGGCAATCTCGTCCCGAGCCTGCAACCCTTTGGGAGGAATCGAAAGCTCTGGGATAATCCATAACCGGAAGTGAATATGATTGGCAAATGCCCCAGAAGCAGCTGCTCAACTGCGCATGTTTTGCTGGCACATTGTATTCTGTGACCTTGTCTTCTACCACGTTGTCTTCTCTTCGAATGTTTTATTTAAATAACTCCAGGTAAGTTTATTTTTATTGCAATCACCAAGTGTATGTTTCGTTTTTATTTAAATCATCATCTAACTGCTGATTTCAGTATGGAACTGGTCTGTTGTTGTTCTGGCCACTAGGGCCCTATATATTTCTACATTTATACTTTTTACGGCGCTTCTTTCATCTTTTTCTCGTTCGCGCCATCTACATATTTTCAGCCACTCCATTGGCTGAATTTGCTAGTCAGGGGGGCGTCTGTTTGTGGGAACTGGTTTTTACTTTGTATTCCTATGCGCCTTTGTTAGCATTCTCTTTTTACCTCTTTTACACTTAAATATATCGTTTGAAAACATTATTTCTGTGTGGTTATACTGCTGGAGAAAGATTCTGAGCTTCGTTCAGGTCTGAAGTACCAGAACAGTAAAAAGAGAGACATCTTTCTGGCGTTTACGAAGACTTTGTTTATCGAATATCGAAGACCGACATTTGTAGTATGGATAAAATCGCTACAAACACGTCTTTAACCGAAGACAACGTTCAGTTTACAACGGATAATGCAGAGATGAACCACCCTATCGCCGAAGAACCTGAGGTAGGAGAATTAAAGTCCATTTTAACGGGGGAAATCGACGAAAACACGGGGGAAATTGTTGAAAATACGGGGGATATTGACTTGACTAAATTTCCGACTACGCTCAACGCCATTACGGAAGTTTCTGAAAGCGCTATATCGACCAACGACCCCTCTTCTCGGCCCAAAAGATTTCCGAAACCTTCCGCTAAGTCTATTGAAAACCGCCTACAATCAGACCAAGCCAAACTCGAAAAATTGTGGCGAAATACATTGAATTCTGTGACAAAACTTCATGAAGCCCCAAACTCGGTAGAAGAAATAAAATCGCGCATATCACAGGTACGCTCGAATTTCCACCACTATCAAGCCATGTCGCTGTCGTTGGTAGAGTTTCTTACCAGTGTCAATGCACCTCAACAACAACGCAAGTGTGAAATTCTTGAAAAACCTTCGAGTAATCGCGGTCGTTTCATTCAAAACACTGTAAACGAGGGAAGTGAGCGAAAGTTGGAACTTTTGACTGAAAATTCATCCCGTCGTTCACGTAGTTCCTCCTCATCCTCTACAGCAGCACGAGCCCAAGCTAGAGCCGAAGCCACCGCAGCATTAAAAAAGACAGCAATGCAAAAGAAAAGATCATTGCTTGAAACCGAGTCTGCGTTCCTAATACAACAAGAGGAACTAGCCTTAGCTAAGAAAAAATTAGAACAGAAAGCACGTATGGAAAGTTTACGATTGGAAGAGGAGGCAGCAGTCGCCGTAGCCAAAGCAGTCGCCGTAGCCAAAGCAGATGCCTTCGATAACGAAGTGAGTCTCGAAGATCACTGTGAATCTAAACATCCGGATTTACCCAAAGACGATCCTGTCGAAAGAGTTCAGCACTATATTAATAACCAATGTTTTGATCAACATAACATTAACGAACATAACTATACCCCTACCGTATCTCCTCAAACTACTCATCCCAAACCAATCGAAAAGAACAGTTATCCTGCCCAAGACACGTCACCTAGTCACCAATTAGACCCAACCGCGGACATTTTCAGAACCCAACCCCAAGCCACCTCCAAATCAAATGAAAACAATTTGGGTGCATACATCCAGTTCATGGCCCGTAGAGAACTTATCGCAAATAAGATACAGAAATTCGATGACAATCCGAGAAATTACTGTAGTTGGAAGGAGTCTTTTAAAAACATGACAAGAGATATCAACATAACTCCGAGTGAGGAACTATCATTAATTATCGAGTATACCTCCAACGAATCGAAGAAACTGGCACTATGCCTACGCAATGCATACATTAACAACCCAATCAATGACGTAGCAGTCCTGTGGCAGAAACTGGGACAGAGATTTGGGTCCAACGCTGTCATTACTGAAGTACACCTCAATAAACTGCAAGACTTCCCAAAGATCGGGTATAGAGATAACAAGAAACTACAAGAGCTCGGAGACTTGCTCCTAGAGTTGCAGTGTGCCAAGAACGACAGGGGGTATCCAGGACTTATAATTCTCGATGAACCTGTATACATTAAACCAGTTATAGCCAAACTTCCTAGTGATATCCAAAACCGGTGGCAACGTCATGCCTACCGCGACAAAAAGGAACATAAGGATATAGATTACCCTCCATTTACCGAATTCGCAACGTTCATCCAGGAACTGTCTCTCGAGAGAAACGATCCAAATTTAATCATAGACACACCCGAGAAGAGAAACGCGAGCCCTAGAAACTTTACTCTAAGGGAAGAAATTAATGTAAAGAAGACCGAGATGACGGACACACATATTGGAGACGAAGAAACCAGCACGTGTGATCCTACGAATTGGTGCATTGTCCACCAGAAGCCCCATCCGTTAAATAAGTGCCGTACCTTCAGAGCTAAGCCATTGGAAGAGAGGAGGACAATACTGAGACAAAACCGTGTATGTTTTCGTTGCCTCGCCTCTTGTACTCACCTCGCGAAAGACTGCAAATGCACAATTAAATGTACGGAGTGTCAGAGCGATAAACACGTAGCAGCACTTCACAGCCAGACAAGAGTCCCATCGCTACAAGATGAGCAAAACCATGACGGGGAGCAAGACGGCACTCGACAGTATGGCGGGAAGCAAGCAGAGGTTACAACCAATTGTACAGAAGTATGCAGGAATCAACCTGGCGGTAAATCTGCATATACACTAAAAACATGCGGTGGAACAACTCCGATTCGAGGAAGACTTGACAAAGGATTCATCGTGGAATCTCTAGACGGTAGAAAAAGACATCAACTTTCTAGCGTCGTTGAATGTAACGCTATCCCAGATAGCAAAGAAGAAATAGCGTTGGCTCACCCACACCTGCGAGAGATAGCTGACAAGATACCTGAGATCTGTGATGATGCCAAAGTCCTCCTGCTCGTTGGTCGGGACGCCCCACCGCTCCAGAAGATACACAAGTCGCGCAACGGATCTCGAAACGCCCCATGGGCCCAACGACTAGATCTAGGGTGGGTGATTCTCGGAATACATGCCTAGACGGCGTCCACAAGCCAAATCCCTCCTGCTACAAAACGCATCTTCTCGAAACTGGACAACCCTCAATGCTAGTTCCTTGCCCCAACGTCTTCCATGTCAAGAAAGACAATCTTGGTGGTCCGGACCACAGTATCAATGTCCCAAGGAAGGAAACATTTGAGAACGGACTCTTCGAGGACGGCATAGGAACTAACATGTTTCTACATTCGAAAGACGACGACAAACCTGGCCAGTCTGTTGAAGATAGAAGATTCGCCAACGTCATGGACCATCATATGGTCAAAAACGATGCCGGAAACTGGGTAGCACCACTACCATTCCGCCTCGAAGTAACGCAACTCCCGGACAATCGCGAAGATGCTTGTAAGCGTCTTAACTCCACAAGAAGAACACTCGACCGAAAACCAGAAATGAAGGAACATTATTTCGGGTTTATGCAGAAAATGTTCGACAACGCCCTACGCAGGTTTTTTGCAGTACGAGGACCCAACTTCGCTCCGACTGCGGTACAAACTTTGTTGGAGCGAAGAACGAGTTCGAAGCGGCGTCTACGTAGACAAAGAAAGACATCGAAGCATACCTCACTCGTGAAGGCTGCGAATGGATCTTCAATCCTCCACATGTGTCGCATTTACGGCGCTTCTTTCATCTTTTTCTCGTTCGCGCCATCTACATATTTTCAGCCACTCCATTGGCTGAATTTGCTACTCAGGGGGGCGTCTGTTTGTGGGAACTGGTTTTTACTTTGTATTCCTACGCGCCTTTGTTAGCATTCTCTTTTTACCTCTTTTACACTTAAATATATCGTTTGAAAACATTATTTCTGTGTGGTTATACTGCTGGAGAAACTGCTGTACCAGAACAGTTGTTTTTCGTGGGAAATGTCTGCTGATTTCATATATTTAATATCGAGTGTTATATATAGTTCATGTGTTTTCTTTTAATACATCGAATAAACTGATATAAAGGTGACCTTTTCTGTTCTTTCGACATGACAAACATCAAACCAGGTAAATGTCTATTGTAAATGCCATGCCATAGTGGAAAATTCGTTCTTTATATACGCCAAGGATTTACGCCAGACATTGTTTTTTATGTTGGCACGCCATTCAGAAGTACAATGATAAATGTTGTTTTTTTATAGATCAGCTTTCATTCACACTAGACTGGTGTAAAAACACTGGTTGTTGACTCTGAATAACACTTTGCAGTTTGTCAAACCAGTCTGGGACATTAGTTTGCCCATAAGGTGTCTGCAAGAATTCTTGTTTCATCAGTTGGTTCTTGGTCATCCCATGCATGTTTTGGGTTGTTAGGTACGTATATCACTAAGTGAAATGTGTTACACATTTGACTTTTACATATGAAATTACACCTACTACTCTTATTAATTTATTTTATATCACATTTAGGGGCTTCGGTGGCGCAGTCATCAGAGCAAGCACCTTTCACCTCTGAGATAGTGGGTTCAATTCTCACTGTGGACTCATGACACTTATGTGAAAAGAGTCAGTCAACGCTCTACCGAAACTCGAGGGTTTTCTCCGGGTTCTTCCGGTTTCCGCCCACAGGGAATGTTGACAGGGTGGGTTTGGATTAGCCCCAAGCTAACCCTTCCATCGTAGCTGTGCTCCCTGATCAAACATGAGTCATATGGAGGGGCGTATCACTCGAAAATAGCGTACAAGATTTTTGGGATTTCAAAAATCTCAAGATTGTGGGATTTTTCAGAGATTTTTGGGATTTTTTCAGATTTTCTAAAGATTTTTATGGATTTTCTCAAAAACTTTCGAGCTTTTCTAGGGATTTTAAATACAACTGACATTCACACAAGTCAACTCTAGTGAATATGCAGAGATCACCTGACTTTACCGATGTTTGTGGACCAGTTCCAGTCTCCATTCCTGTGAATATGTGGCTTGGCTGCTCCGACCAGAGATTTGGCAATTTTCTTGCAGCAAATACAAACATGTGCTCATTCGTATGTAGGCACCTTCATATTGAACAAAAGGTGAAACTAAAACCCTTTTGGTTTTACTCTTTGTTGAGCTCTTCTTGGTCGAGTCCTTTTTGGTTTCTGCTTTGGTTTTATAGACAGTAGGTTTTTCCAGTCGAGCACGTTGCATCTTTGTCTTGTTCCTTGTATGTTGGTATCCCACCCGATGTAGCTACCTTTTGTAATTTGATAACAGAAAGGTCTTCTTTGATGGATACCAGCTCTTCTCGCGTCATCGTTACCTCATTGGGAGAAGAAGAGTTATCAGCCTCTAATAATGAACTTTCTGACGATTCATGGTCATTTTCAATTGCTTCTTGGACAAATTTTTCAACGTTCTTAACCAGATCTTTATCTTCATAAGAGCTTAGATCCATGCCACAACTTTTACAAATTTGAATTGCATCTAGCATGGCTTGTTTATTTCCTCGGTCATCTTTTCAACGCCAGGAATGGAGAATGTTTGTTCATTTTCTTCTTTTAGATGTAGTAAATGCCTTTTGACCCTTGGAAAGATGATGTTTTCATCCCACTCTGGGGCAGACACATATTGAAGCGTCATCGACCTAAGAAGGCAGAAAAGTTGTTCACAAGCTTGAGAACCAGTCAGCCAAGTGGAGAAAGAGACTTATTAAAGAACACATCTGTGATATCTCGTATGAGCTTTAGATAATCCCCAAGGTTTTCTTCAGCTTGGGATTCCGCTCCTTTAAACAATCCTCAACGTTTTGGTTGACTAAGAGGGCGATGCCCGTGAATTGAGAATTATTTAGATATGGTATTAATATTCTTAAAAATTTCTCCAGTGCCATCCATATTTTCTGTGGAATTGTAAACCAATTTTGTTTCAGTATTTAAATTAAATGCTTTATTCATTTGATACTACGGAAGAGGTCTATTAGAGAAAGAAAGTTTAGAGACCCCAACAGTTAACTGACACTTTTGAAATCGCTTTCCACAAAAATTAAATGAATACAACTTCTTACGGTAATGGAGAAAGCACTTTTGCCTGTAATCCCAGCTGCCAAGATTTTCATTTGAATGCTCTTGTTTACCAATCCAATTGACCATTCTTTCTGTAAGGCTCTTTATGACATAATTGGAATTAGAACTGGTACTTATTCCATTAGGATTTCCTTGAGGTACAACAGTGGAGGTGGAGGTATTTTTCTTTTTATTGTTGTAACAGTTGAGCTTGTAGGTTTAGTGTTATTGATACCAGAGTTCTTTTTCTTGTAATCTTTCTTGTTTTTTAGCTTTTCAACAGTATCAATTAATTTACCGAGAACTGGCTGAAATAAAAATGAATCCCAATCTTATGTTACAGATTGCCTTGGCAATTTGAGTATTTACAGTGCGGGGAGATTTTCGGTCTAATCCAGTAAGGCGAAAGGCCTGTCCCTGACAAGTAAAATCATCTGTAGTTAGACAAGTAAAATAATAAGATATCAAAGTAGGGTGCACAAGTGCACATTGCACCTTAAAGGGTTAATGTATGGAGATGAAAATACAGTTTAATATTGTATTTAATATAAGTTCAACATTGGATACGGTAGTCCAATGTTGAACTTATACAGTACCTCAAGACCTGGAATCAACATAAGTTTGTCTGGATTTCTATAAAATATTCCAAACATCTCTTGTTTGTCTTCCACAATTTCACTCACACCCTTCACAAAAGAGAAGGCCTTCTCTAGTTCTTCCTTCTGTCATAGTTTGATGATAGATTCAAGTGTCTCATAGCCACTGAACATAAGGATGTTTTTTATGTATTTTCCTCTTGGTGGAAAAATCTCCCAGAGTTGATCTGGTACAGGTACATTAGTTTCTTGGGGGAGCATGTTTTCCTACAATACAAACAACAAAGTAAGATCTTACAAGCTACTGGGTATTTGGTTTGACGAAGATCTCAAATGGAAAACAAACACTGAGTACATCACAGAAAAGGGAGCTAAGAGATTATACTTTATGAAGATTCTAAAGAGTTATAATGCGCCAAAGGAAGCTTTGAAGACTTCCTACGTAGCAGTAGTGAGATCAGTCTTGGAATATGGCACCTAAGTATGGAACGGCGGTCTGACAAAAGAGCAAAGCAAAGACATTGAGCGAATCCAGAAATAGCGCTAAGGATAATCTATCCGGAACTAAACTACCACGAAACATTAACGAATTGAAACTCAAAATGCTAGCCGACCGCAGAGATGACATGTGTGTCCAATTAATCAAGGATATGTCAAATCCGAAGCATAAACACCTTCTACCTAATAAAACTTCGCAAATTAAGCAACGAGAGACAAGAATGAATGAGGCAATGTACTACAAACTTTGCATGTAGAACAGAACGTTTTAAACATAGTCCAATTGTTTATGCAATTGGCAAATATAATATTTGTAAACATGAGGTTTTATATATTATACAGGGTGTCTCAAAAAGAAGGTAATCCAACTTTAGCATGCCATTGTGCGTTAATTACTGCGTGCATGAACGTAATTTTTTTCATAATCATAAAGATCGGGCTTTTAGCTGTTGGATGACACGTTTTTCATCCAATATGGAGGGAAAATGAGCAAATACGAGTCCGATAAAATTGTTTGTCGAAATTGCATATTTTCACCGTTGAGAATTGGGTCTAAAACTATTGAAAATTAGCTCCCTTTAGGACTTAAGTTGATGAATTTCACTTCAATAAAATACCTGCGTATCAAAACGCTTGTTTAGCAAGTCATTTACGCACAATAGCGTGCTGAAGTTGGATTACCTTTTTTTAGACACCCTGTATCGTGAGTAATAATTAACATAAGTCTAATTTTATCTGTAAATATAGATTTAAGACTTTTCTACAACAAATTAACTTTATTTTAGTAAAGACCATAGTATTAAAACTTTTCTACATTCTTAACAAACTTTTCCAATTTTTATCATTGTAAAAGTTCTATCATTGTATTTTACCTTATTAACCTTAAAGACCCACACATATCTTAAGGGCAACATGCATCTTAGTGAAACAATTTTTTGACCTTTAATGCCCACTGTGACATATTTGGAACAGTGGGCAGACATATTGTCGCGCAAAACGTGGACAAAAAGGGGAATGAGTACTAGATTTTACATTTTCAAAATGGCCGCCGTCACGCTTCAGATATTTGGTTGTTTCTCTTGAGTTTTCTATGTGAAAATTGCACTTTAAAGGTGAATATATATATATATTATTAGCAGTGTTTAGTGTTCAAGCAATAGATAAGATATGAAAATTAGTTTAGAATTATTTGTAACATTGTAAAATTTTATCGTGAAACATTTTTTCATTTGCATGTGCCAAATGTGTCACACTGGGCATTTAGGTATCACTTCCGGCTAACTGAATAAAATGTTGTGAAATAGTGGCACCTCAAATATTTTTGTTTTATCGTATGTGAAGGGATTATATAACTGTGTGTACATTATTACCTATATAAAATACAATTTGTAAAGATTACTTTAGCCTATTATTTTCCTATGTAGCCTTTTATGTATCAGTCAATCAGTCCTCGCAATTTTGATAAATCTTCGGCGATAAATCTCCGATATTTCGAAGTTCGGCTGCAATTTTTTTGTCTCTTATAAAATGACACCGACAGAGAACTGAATTATTTTATAGTATTCCCTTGACTCTACTGATTAAAAGTGTTTGATATTCGAAGAAACGTTGTTTCACACACAATAACATTGAGACCAGCTATCAATCTTTTAGTTTTAACTTTGTTACACTACGGACGTTGTTCTAAAATTGTTGCACATGGACGAAACCAAACCCGTCGTTACACGTGGCCAGCGGTGTGTATGTTTGGTGGAACTTGAAGTTACATGAAGTATATCAGAAGTACTTTCGATGTATTTTAAAATAAGCCAAAAAAATTAAAGTGTTCACAAAAGAATAGTTAACTTTCCCGAATTATTT
Organism: Trachythela sp. YZ-2020; assembly: GCA_016169945.1. Taxonomy (NCBI): domain Eukaryota; kingdom Metazoa; phylum Cnidaria; class Anthozoa; order Malacalcyonacea; family Clavulariidae; genus Trachythela; species Trachythela sp. YZ-2020. The sequence goes on along the minus strand of JADLSH010000393.1, from coordinate 362,463 downwards.
TCTGTGAAGTGAACTACAAATAATTAAAATCATAATCATACTGTATGTTCATACTTGGAAGAATTAATCGAATTGAGAAGGCAGTGAAGCATCATCAGTGACATGGGGATGTCAAAATTTTGAAAAGAAACGGGGGGAACTAAAATATTATATAATTATATATGCATTAAGGGGGGGGGGGGTTGTTAACAAATGCTACAAAAACGTTTTGTGTAATAAATACAATAGCCTACATAGCAGCTAGTTTTTTAGGGATGACGATGTGGCTGGATTTGTGTCTGGTCATCAATACCTCTATTATCATACACTTAATACTATTATCACAAATATTTTTTCCTGGTTAACATGGTTTTTACGTTGTTTTCACAGGTTTTTAACAAATTTCTCTGTAAAATGGGGCAATTTGTTTTCGAGTTCCGTTGACAACTTGTATAAAATTTTCACTAAAAATGCAGGAAATCGCAATTCCAAGCTTCTAAATTTTCCGGGGGAGGATACCCCCGGACCTCCCAAAAACAATTCATTTTAGGAGAATGCCACCTCGCAGGAAAATTGTTAAAAAAGACCCTGCGGAGTGTAGTGTGTAGACATTTCTGGAATAACCTGGAATATTTCGAGGAATATCTTATGCCAGTTTAATTATATTTCAATTTGTAAAATAATGTACTTAATTTAAAATATTATGTCTTTAATCATATTTCTGTGAAATGGGGTGTTAAATATCCCGAAGTGGAAGAGGGATGCTAACATTTTTTGCTTTACTTTGGGAAGAGGCATAAAAAATGACAATTTTAAAAAGTAACCTGCCTGCACACCCCCCCCCCCCCTCCTCCTGTGGTATACATAATTAATGCAGCCTAAAGTACATTAGCCTCACTATCATTCAACCTCATTAAATGCTACCCAATAATGCCTATGCTAGAATAAAATGTTGGTTCGATTGCGGTGTCGACAAGTCCTCCCAAGAGTCCACACATCTGACCACCTCCGCTGAAAATAACCTGGAAAACTAGACAACTAGTGCTTTCTGAGCATAAGCATACCCTCGAGTTCCTTGTGTTGTTCAGCTTGCAATTCTTGTATCTTTTCATTCAACATCTTGCAGTTTGAACATTCATGGTTTTCTGCCATTTCAACTGAACCTAGAATATTTGAGAACCCCATATCAAAGTGTCCACCAACTCGGGTACAACTTTGCACTTGACTTTGTAGTATTTAGTTATAATTATTTAATTATTGGAGTTATAATCGATGTTAGATGCATAGGGTATTCATACAATTATATAATCGAGATTATACTACGCTTTCAGTTGACGATTAAGCGCTTCCCTTTGTGGTTGTTACATGACCTGTTATAAGAGGGTCTGAATTGGGGTGTTCTGCATGTCAGTTGTCAGCAAACATTTTGTCAGTTGTCAGTTAAATATTTGGCTTGTCAGTTAAATGTTAGTTAATAATTAACTGGCCATATTCTGTGAGGATATGGTTACAATTGACATGGTTACAAAGGCCGTGGAAGCATTTCAAAAGTAGAGGGCACCACCAAAAAGGGACACCTATCAGTGGTATACCCAGCATCATTTTTTGGGGGGGGATCAAAATAATCCTGATGATAGAATGTCTTTTTTTAAGGTCTCCGCAACACCATTTCCTCCATTCTGAGGCAACTCTTTACCTAATCTAAACTGTCATAAGCGCGTGGATTTTGCCCACTGATTTTGGAAAGGTGCACTTTCAAACCAGAAAAAAAGAGCACTTTTTCCATTTTGAAAAAAGTAGGGGGGCACATGCCCCCAGAGCCAAGAGGATACTACTGATCCCATTTGTTGGTAACAGCGCTAAATTTTGGGGGAAGGGGGGGTCCGAGAAAGTTTGGGAAATTAAATGCCATTTTCTGCATTTTAGGAAAATAATTTGCAGAATTCTAAAACTCAGAACACATCATAAAATACTTAAAAAAAACACTTTCTCGCATTGAATACCTTCATTAATTTAGTTGAACAGTTATGCTGTGATCAAAGTGGGAAAACCCCAATCCCACTTGTTGTTACCTCGATTTGTCAGTTGTCAGTTAAGAAAGTCGTTATTTGTCAGTTGTCAGTTAACCCCATTCAGACCCTCTGTTAATGTCTTGCTGTTTTTATAGCAAGAGCCTTCACGCTCTGTGTGTAAATATTTAAATAACCTTGTACAGTAAATAACAGCATAATATAAAACATATTCTCCTCGCCTACGCTTGTCAAACATATTCAAAGTCTCAAACCCTAGATTTCTACCACTATGAACGGGTTTTGTATCGGCTAACCATTGTAAAAACCCTAGATTTTCGTAGACATGCATTTGTATTTATACTGTACAATGACGTTTAATATCGAGATCGACCTAGTCTCGACCTTTCCGCATTAAATATTTAAATCTCGACATTTTAAAATAATACACAATTGCAAAAATAAAGGTTACCCATATGGTCACTTGAATCTCGACTTGAATCAACAAACCTCTACAAGCTTTGTAGAGGTTTCAAGCTTTGTAGCTCTTCTGACGCTCAGGAAGTGTGCCTGATGGCATATGAAATGTTATCATTTCTCATGAAATATTTTCTCCAAAATTTTGAAATAATTTTGCAAGATTTTTAAAGATTTTCGAGATTGTTTTGGGAGATTTTCAGGATTTTTTAACGATGGTGTATGAGATTTTTTCGAGTGATATGCCCCTCGAGTCATACGGTGGCTGCCAGTGGCGCCTTTAATAAGCCTTAGACTTGATTAAGTCGAGCTGCATCCTTCACAATTCAGCTCAGCTCTCAGCTGCAAGTAAGGATGATTAGCACACCCCCACTTACTATTCTGTATGTATGAAAATTGGATGTTTGACAATATGAAGAATGGTAAGTCTAACATCTCTTTCACAGTAAACTATTAGCAATGTTCATGTCCCACCCATTTATACTGTGCCCATCTTGTTAATCACCAGTGTGTTTTTGAAAATTATAGATTTGTATAATTCTGATGAACACAGTATAATTCAAAGTACAATGTCTGGCAGCAACAAGTAACAATTTGTCAACACAGCCAACAAAAATTGGACTATCAATTTGTCAACAAAGCAACTGTTCTTTGGTGAATTAAAGCATACTCAATACAGAATATCATCAACCTTTGGAACTATTTATGAATTCTATGCTATGATCACATACTACATTTGATTTAATGGAAATACTAGTATACTACATGACTTGAAGAAATAATCTAGTGGTTTCTACAAAGGATTGTGCACTGAGAGCTGTATGTCAGTATGAGGATAAACCGTGTATGCAATGAAGTGAATGTACTATTTATGGAATTGTCTATAAAGCGAATGAACTGTGTATCGTGGATAACCACAACATTTGGTATACAATAAATAGGATATATTACAAGTTTGATGGGAAGATAAACTATGGTCATTTCAAATAAGGTTTCCCGAATGATAATTACGGTTTACAACGGTTATCTGGAAAACACAGGTAGCGGGTAACGAGTAGCGGATACGCTGGTAGCGGATACACTGGTAGCGGATACGCTGGTAGCAGATACGCTGGTAGCAGATACGCTGGTATGGAAAACGCGGGTATGGAAAACGTGGGTATGGAAAACGCGGGTAGGAAAACGTGGGTATGGAAAACCCGGGTATGGAAAACGTGCGTATGGAAAACACAGGTATGGTCGTATGGAAAACACATTAGACATGCATTGCTCAGTTTGTATGGACTGTACTAGTGAGCATTCGATATGAACGAATGTTTGAGCATTCGATATGAACGAATGTTTGAGCATTCAATATCCAAATTTAGTGGTTTAATTAATAGACCATGCAAATAATACACCCACAGCAACTAACAATTTTAATTCGCAAAACATATTTTACTGGGCTAGCTAAAATCTCGTTATATGCGACAATGTTCAACTAAATTAGTGATTAATTTTAACACATTTGATAAGCTTTTAAGTTGTTCTTGGTGTCCAGGTACTTTTAGTCATTATAAAAAATTACTGCATAAAACACAGATTTTAGTTTCGTGACATTATCTCATACCTAGCGTAAAAGCGGCTTTCCTATTGGCTCCGAAGAGGTGTGTTCAATCCCGAACCCACCTGCTGACGTATGTTTAGGAGGTGGGTTCGGGATCGATGTATTTTCAAGATGGCCGCCAAAATTTGTTTGGCAGGTTCATAAACCTTGGCAATGTTTTCGCAGAATGTGTGCATTTTCCCTTTTCGAGAGTAAGGGAGTATTGTAGATAATTTTAATCGCTTTAATTTAAGCCTAAGTTTGTTTGTTTGCATAGTATGTTGGCAAACAAGAAATTATATACTAAAATGCGTAATTTCTTCAGTACTTTTTCCCTAAATGGCACGAGATAAATACCAAACATACTTGCAGGGAGGTGAGTCCGGGATTTGATGCACCTCAGGTGGCTGGCAGCTGTCCGAACCTACCTCGCTTTGGCAAGTATGTTTGTTATAAAGTTAGCTGGTAAACAAGATTTGTCACCTAATTGAGCAGTTTCAGCTTGCCAAACAGCCCCGGTTAATTACAAAATAGAAAAGTTGCAATTTGTCAACTAGGCTCAGCGTTTCCACTTTCAAGGAATTCTCCTTTTTCATGGAATTTTTGAAAATTCTAAGGAAATCTAAAGAATTTTTGAGAAATTGAGAAATGTTTAAAAGATTCTTTCAGCAATATTTTATTATATTACTTTCCATTGCTCATAAACATTATGTCCACAGGCAAAAGTGCAAAACAAGCTCATCAGGAGCCTGTGTTCAAGTCAGTAGATCTAGGAATAAATAGGCTGCCCGCAGCCTTAATTTTTTAGCTGGAAAACAGACTGCAAGCAGGGTAGCACTTGTAAATACTTGTTACTACTTTGTCAACATGGCGTCGCTAAAATTATGAAACATGCAATTTTTTTAGACAAAATGTTTTACTGAGAAAAAATAGGAATACGCATTCTATATCGTTCTATTATTTCTATGGACCTGCCCTTAATTGTTGACTGTTGAGAACAATTTTAAAACTCTAGTACGTATTTTAGATTTAGTCTAGGACCTGTAAAGGAGTTTGTATGCATTTCATTTAGGATAGATTATCTCAACTGTTTTAGGGTAAAATGACCATGGCGGTCAACATGGCATATGTGCCAAAACCTGAATTCGGGGCGAAAGTACTGAAAATGACCATGCCCAGAAACAGCACTGTCGACATAGCACTAAATCCTGAACCGCCAAAGCTACAGCCTTTCTGAATTGCTTATAGTGTTTAGAATGGTTGCTTTTAAGGGTGGCCACTGGAGGGTGAAATTTGTCTAGGCATCATATTTTACAAGAAAATGACTGCACCATCCCAGGTCAACTGCTAATTATGCATCAAATTACTCATTCACCTGGCAAAGTCTATGTTTTCTTATTTCCTACAAATTTTTGTCATAGGATGAAAAAATATGCTTATTTTAATATAATTATAAATTTCATAAGGAATGATATTGTTTTGTTGAGATACAACACATTTCATTTCACTTACCCCCTGCCAGAACACGATTTCAGCCATATTTTGCCGATTTGTTTGCTTTGTATCGCAGAGCCTCGCAAGTATCATCCAAATGTTGTACTTTAACACAATGCTAGTTGACCAACCAAGTTTCGTCGGGTTTTGGAGTAGTGCCATGTATTTTATCTTCGATTTTGTGTCCTACATTTCCTCAATTATGTTGCTATTGCAATGTCTCGCCGCTTCTCTGTCCGATAAATGCCACTTCTTCGTCCACATCTGTATTTATATTACAGTATACAAAAGGTTCAAAATAATTTGAAAGTCTCGCGCAATCTTCACGAAAACTCCTCGTGGGCAACATTACAGGGGGGTGAACATTTTCACAAATATGTTTGTTCGCGACCACAGCAACCGAAGTAAAGTTCGTGTGTTTAACTGTTTATATGTTTATGACAAAACAAAACAAATATTCGCGTAATTTTGTATTTTTCTGGTTTCCTTTAGCAATAAAAAATAAACCAGAGACTTATGCAATCTTTTTGCACCATATTTTTAAGGCTATTCTGTGTAAACGCCTGTACGTTTCAGCCCTCAGTTTTATTTACTCTTAATTAAAGTAAAACATAATCTATCACACTTGACAGATGTAAAAATACTATTTTACTTTGCTTGCTAAGGTGTGACCGGCGGGTTTCCCGTGCCTTAAGACCAGTCGTCCTCCTAAAGGCTGTTTTGCCGGGATCATGTAGTTGTCAAAACATGTGTAATGTGGAATTTATGACATGTGCTTTCTATGCATGGTTTTTGTAATAAGAAAGACAAGATCCATCAGGTTTTTAATTAAGAGTAAATAAAACTGAGGTCTGAGGGCTGAAACGTACAGACGTCTACACAGAATGGTGCAAAAAGATTGCGTAAGTCTCTGGTTTCTTTTTTATAGCTAAAGGAAACCAGAAAATACATAATTACGTTAATATTTGTTTATTTTGTCATAAACAGTTAAACACACAAACTTTACTTGGGTTGCTGTGGTCACGAACAAACATATTCGTGAAAATGTTCACCCCCCCTGTAATGTTGCCCACGAGTAGTTTTCGTGAAGATTGCGCGAGACTTTCAAATTATTTTGAACCTTTTGTTTTTTATTCTCGTTCTTGATGAACGAGGGGAGGTTTTTCACTCCCAAGTGGGACTAATGCTTTAATTTTTCGATTGGGACTATTCTACAATCAATTATTTTTGAATACTGTAATATAAATACAGATGTGGACGAAGAAGTGGCATTTATCGGGCAGAGAAGCGGCGAGACATTGCAATAGCGACATAATTGAGGAAATGTCTAAGATAAAATACATGGCACTATGGCGTGTTCTGGTGGGGGTAAGTGAAATGTGTTATATCTCAACAAAACAATATCATTCCTTATGAAATTTATAATAATTATATTAAAATAAGCATATTTTTTTATCCTATGACAAAAATATTTAGGAAATAAGAAAACATAGACTTTGCCAGGTGAATGAGTAATTTGATGCATAATTAGCAGTTGACCTGGGATGGTGCATAGTCATTTTCTTGTAAAATATGATGCCTACACAAATTTCACCCTCCAGTGACCACCCATAAAAGCAACCATTCTAAACACTATAAGCAATTCAGAAAGGCTGTAGCAGTTCAGGATTTAGAGCTATGTCGACAGTGCCGTTTCTGGGCGTGGTCATTTTCAGTACTTTCACCCCGGATTCAGGTTTTGGCACATATGCCATGTTGACCGCCATGGTCATTTTACACTAAAACAGTTGAGATAATCTGTCCTAAATGAAATGCATACAAACTCCTTTACAGGTCCTAGACTAATTTTAGAGCTTTCTAAACTTTCCTGTATTTCACTGTTAACATTTATATTGAAAAAACTGTGATATGTATTTCTATTTTGTAATTAACCGGGGCTGTTTGGCAAGCTGAAACTGAAAGAAGCCAATTAGGTGACAAATCTTGTTTACCAATTAGATTGCATTAGAATGCATTAGCCTGCATTAGACTGCATTAGACTGTATTACACTCCATTAGCCTGAATTACACTGCATTGGACAGTATTAGACTGCATTAGACTGCATTAGGTCTCCTGATCTCCCATTATTTTAATAATACTCGACTCGATATAATCAACCTAGTTTTTGCCTTTTGTAATCTCAAGTAACGTTTGCATTATCTCAACATTTCTAAATACAAGAGGGAAGATTGGTTTTGCCATAATGCACTTGCAATCGGAAACCTCCCCCCCCCAACCGGGAGAAGATGGAGCATAGGTGGGGATGATGGGGGTTTAGACATTTCATTATGCCCCATGGGGTGGGGCATTAGACAATTTTCGTCGAACTCAAATATTTGGGATTAAGCTATTTTCGTAGAATACTTGCTAACAGGCATAGTTTGAGGAGAAGATTGGGCATGATTACATTAGGAAGAGGGCATGAAAATATGCAGATATGCATGGCCAGTGAAGCTTAAAATGGCGGAAGTCCAGTTCGAAATTGAAGATGAATTCTTTGGTCCATTATACAATCTCAGCACTTGTACAATAGACAATCAACAGACAAGGACTGATGTTTCTTTCTATAATATTTAGCCAAGAAGCCATGTTATTAGTTGTGTTCTATGTTTAAAGTGCATATGTCACAATTACCATTTTTTTTCTCAAAAATCGGCCGTGACGAGACAATTCGAATGATATACATCATTCCTTAATCGGATAAATACTTCCAGAGATATTTTGCCTCAAACATAGGTTTTTCAAAACATGGCCGGGAGAAAAGAGGCTGAGTACGAGTAGCCGCGATGACGTCAAATCGGGAAGTCATGTTTTGTTAAAATATAGTCATGTTGGAAGCGAAAAACTGCAGAAATAATCAATTTTCTGCTATATACGTTTGGAATTCGCCTTCAGGATTTTACGCAAAAGAAAGGTGAACATTGCCGTTCCCAGAATGTGGGCGAAATCTCTCATATTTTGTCAATTTTGAGATCGGATTCGAAGGAACAGAGATGAGTATAGGAAGCGTATACTCCGCTTTGAAGCCGTCGAGGAAGCCATACAAAATGAAGTATTTATGGGAACTGGTAAGTTTAATTGTATTGTAACAAAAAATAGATGAAAACTACATACCACCATCGTCTACAAAAATCTACTAAGCATAGATATACTTGGTAGAATGATATATATTAAACATATTTTTTTCATCTTGTATTTTATAGTATCTAATGCTAAGCAAGTCAGAACACAAGGACAGACACTATTACAAGCAATATTACATTTACAATGTATGGTATCATCAGCTGATGAGAGGCCACAATGTGTTGGATAGCCCAAGGAATGTCACAGATGGCAGAGACAACATTTCATTACTATACATTTAATTGTTACTATATATTTTTCTATATCCACCAGATGAACATCCTAGTATGAGGAGTGTTATGGGGCAAGACATTTAATATATATTTATTTGGTTTATGTGTAGTGCAATGTAGGGGTCTGGGGCCACAGTTGAGATTTTTGGTCTTATTTAGTTCAAAATCCTTGTTTTTAGTTTTACTTAGTTCAAACTCTTTATTTCAATCACACTACTGCCATTTATCCCAATGAGCATTTAAATTTTTTTGGGGGGGGTGCAAATTCCTCTAGGTGAGGTGGGAAAACTTTTTGGAGGGGTGCAAAATATTTTTGGGGGGTGCACAGAAAATCTGCCTATGTATGAAAATGACTAACACCACCAGAGTTCCTATTCAGGTCAGATGTGCCCTATGTTAGTATTTTACTTATTCTATCTAACACCAGAAAATTTTACTTGTCAGTGGTAGGTTGAAATGTGGCTTCTTTAGTCATGTTTATCAACTACGTATACCTGGATAAAAATCAAGTACGACTAATTGTATTGTTTAGATGGGCATTTGCCTTGAGATTAAGGAAAAATCTAATGTATTCTAAAATGCTAAATACAACTAGTCAAATGAAAAACATAGAATGGATGGTCATAAACATATTTATTTGTTTTAGTGATTAATTTTTTATTAATATGTTTGCCATACTCTTACAACTGAATTATGAAAATCTGTTGAACCATTAATGGGTATCCCTTGGTCAGTAATAAGGAAATTGGTTGATATCATTATGTTACAGTCACAAGAGGGTAGGAATAGGGTTGTGTTTGGGGTCAAAAAAGAAATATATTTGTGCGCATAACATAACAATATAACGAGTATAGGGAGCATTAGGGCTGATTACTGATTATCCTTATATGAGGGTCCTGAAGGGGTAAAATGGGAGCTGGGATTTGCATGCTTTTGGGCTGGGAAACCATTTTATGCACTGGGACTGGGATTCACCAACAACAAATAAACAATAGAAAATGGGATTGGGATTTGAGCAAAACAAAGGATGGGACTATGGAATTTGGTCAAAATTTGGGCCGTAAAACTGGGATTAGTACCCCCACCCCCCAACCTCCTTCAGGACCCTATTATATCACTGATATGCCTTCACTAAACAGTGATCATACAAATAACAGAGATACAGGTAATTATTAGACAAGTAAATTAACAAGTTATGTGATGTCTTATGAGTCTGAATTATCTTCATTGGAGCCTCATTTCTCTGTTCATCTTTGTGTTTATTTCCTACATAAGCATATAAATGATGTCACTATTATTATAAATACCATTTATAAGCAATATATTGAACAATATCAAATGTAAAAATTGTTTGATAATTTACTATACTTTATAGACACTGAGAATGCAAGCACAAGAAGTTTGTTTATAAACATGTTAAGACATGTGGTCAATCTGAAGCAGGGTTGCCAGGTTTTCTGGGACAGAAAAAGCCAAACTGAATATCAAAATAAGCCAAAAAGAGCCAAACTCGAAATTATGGCGAGGGGATTGGGGAAGTCGTCTATTTACACCGTTTTGGCTGACACAATCGCACAAAGAGTAGTAGACTACAGATTTACAATTTACACTCGAAATGTTTTGCTATTTAATTTATGAAACTACCAATTTACTAGTTTATGACTTTATGTAACATATGATAAGGCCTCAGTTTATATGTAGTGCAGAAAGTTTACAGTTTACATTTATTGTTGTTGACTTGTTACTCAAGTAACTCAACTTCATCTTCGTCATTCAAAGAATCAGTTGCTTTCTTGTAAATATCTTTTGTAAAAAGTTCCAGCATTCGTTTAGATGGCTTCAAGTCCTTGCAGCACATTTCTCTAAAATACAGATGAGTGCGGATTCTCACGATCGCTTCAAGCATGGAAGAACTCATCTTGTTGCGGGACTTCGTCTCGATTCCCGTAACGTAAGAGAACATGCGCTCTACCACGGCATTGCTTGTTGGCGTTGTAAGACAGGCTAGTGCATAGGTTGCAAGATATTCAAATTGGCCGTCTTGGTACTCTAGCACACCGGACCAAAAGCTAATGGTATCGGTCGGAATGCCATCTTCAAAAGTGCCACTCTCTTGCCAATTCACATACAAAATGCTGCGGTACTGATTGTCGATTTCATCAATCTTTTCGTGTATCAGATGCTGCATTGGTAGTTTAGCCAAAGCGATACGCCCAACTTGGTTTAGAATCTTCGAAGGGTGTAGATGGGATAAGCCTTGAAAAATGTCCTTAGAAGAAGGAAGACGTTTCTGAACCTGGGCTGCCGCTTCCAGAAGCATTGTGTGGCATCTCCCGTAGACTTCGCGAACTTTACGAACTGTATGTTCATCATTGTTTTGGTGGCGAATTAGGGCATCTGCTTCGAAGACAAACTTTGCTCCGTAATCCACTTTATCCGTCGGTAAGGGTACACCAGACGAACTGTAAACACGACCTTTAAGGCTGTCATAGTAGACGCTGAGCTCCTTCATCATCGCATGTGCTTCAAGATCAGTTGCTTGGAAGAATGCATTCACTCTCTCGACTTCCGACACCAAGGGTGATACAAAGTGGAAGTAGAGATGGTTTATTGGATCATTGAGCATTTCTTTGATCATTCTTGCCTTAAATCGAACATTTGCATCTACTTCGGATTCCGCAAGAGAAAAATATGTCTGCAATATCTCCCAATTAGTGAGGATATTGTAGATTACTTTTCCCCGCACCAACCACCTCGTTTGATTGCATTTCTGAAAAGGAAGAGGAAGGGTTGACTCTTCTGCAGGGCATCCTTCGAATGCTGTAAAGAGCTGCTTGTAGGAATCACGACGTACACTACTCTTAGAGAACCACTTTGGTATTTCAGATAGCATGAAACCAATGTTTGCAGGCATTTTTTCAAAAGCATGTTTGATGCAGAGGGCAAGCGAATGGCAGACACACTTAATGAGGATGCAGTTTGGAGACTCTTCTTATATACGGGACCATACTGAGTTATGCTCCCCGACCATAACAGATGCTCCGTCACTGGCATAACCGACACAATTCGCAAGACTTAGGCCAGCGTTCTCCAGCGAACCTTTCAGTGCTTGAAACAAATCCTCGCCCGTTGCTTTAATTACTGGTATGAGGCTCAGAAGGGCGGTAACGATTTTTTTCTCCGACTTGCTGTAGAAGCGAATGATCACGCAAAGAAGTTTATTACATGAAACATCTGTTGACTCATCCAAAATGACACAATATTTCTGACCAGCCATATCTTCACACAAATCTCTGTACAGGGCAGGATCGATCACTTCTTTGATTAGTAGGCTGCATTTAGTTCGATGTAACTTCAAGTGTTCCAGACTACTGCCTTTTCCATGGTTTACCATAATTTCGCCCAGGTGGTCGATGGCCATGATCGATGTGTGGCATGTTATTGCAAGAGCAAGTTGAAGTTCCATTTCTTTAATATGATCATTGACATTACGAGGTGCAAGTGATATTTTGGAATTATGAGAAACCAAATTTGCTTGTCTTTTATGCTTCGCAGATTCTTCGTGTTTGCTGATGTTTGACAACCTTGGGGTGATATTTGTTCGGCATAGCGAGCAATGCGCATCGTCTGATCCATCCATTGCTTTTTTAATCCAGGGGTACTTTCTTGTCCAATCCGACTTGAACTTACGCGATGAATCATAATGACTCTTCCACCGATTTCCTTGATTAGTCGAGGCCGTCGCCGACAGCTTGCTCAAACTCATTTTCAAAGACGTTAAAATAAATCACCTTGATTATTTTAGTTGTTTACGAATTAGTTTTTTACGAACTTAAAATTAGTTTTTAGAAGGATCAAAAATTTTTCATGGTTGTCGGACGTCTGCGAAGAAAGTAGCAAATAGCAACGATGTGAGAACTTTGCTGTCATTGGTTGGAACTTGGAAGTTGGAAGTGATCCTCTTAAATATTAAGCTTTGAAATTTTTGATAAAGAAAAATGAAGCTATATTTGATTAAATAAATACGAATATATGATTTTAACTCCATTTTATAAAAAGAAGCCAAAATAAGCCAGATAATAAAGATAAGCCAAACAATATTTTCCTAAGCCAAGCGCAAGAAAAAGAAGCCAAAATCGTGAAATCTGGCTTAAAAAGAGCCAAGTTGGCAACCCTGATCTGAAGTCATACATCATCTCCCATGACTGTTTTTTATTTTATGCTATATATTCCTTTTATACTGGGCAATTGTGGCACATCCTGCACAAAATATATTCAAGGTAGCACAATTTAATACAAAATTGCAAATTTCAATTTACTAACTTGTTTCTACATTCCAGACTTTTCGTCTATTACTACGTTCTCACAAGGCATCCAAGCGCATGTCCCTTTACCTTTTAATTTTCTTCATGTAAATTATCAAGTCCATCAAGGGTCCATGACTTCATTTGCAGGCTTGCAGCCGACATTTTAGCACCGTTTGAGTTCTCGTCATTATAGAAAATATTTTACGGGAACGGCAATGTTCACCTTTCTATTGCGTAAAATCCTGAAGTTGAATTCCAAACGTATATGCCAGAAAATTGAATATTTCGGCAGTTTTTCGCTTCCAACATGACTATATTTTATATTGTTTTATAATGTAAACAAAACATGACTTCCCGATTTGACGTCATCGCAGCTATTCGTACTCAGGCTCTTTTCTCCCGGCCAAGTTTTGAAAAACCCATTTTTTGGCATGTTTGAGCCAAAATATCTCTGGAAGTATTTATCTGTTTAAAGAATGATGTATATCATTCGAATTGTCTTGTCACGGCCGATTTTTGAGAAAAAAATGGTAATTGTGACATATGCACTTTAAAGTTATAACAGTTATTCATAATTCTATTTTAAATATACCATGTTTGAAGTTTATTTGTCTGAAATTGATTGATATACCTATCACTGTAAGTAACAACATGAGGACCCTAAATAGACGAGGACCGACAGGAGGACTCAGAGAGCCAAACTTAACTAAATCAATAGAGTTAAGGACAGTCACGAACCATGGACCACGTACAGTCCATGTCAACGTTATATTAGGGTATCTACGCTTTAATAAATTTTAAAAGAAATAGCATTCTAGAGACTGCGAAAAGAAACTTCTTTGCAAACAGTGCTCCAGATCTTGATGACACACGGGTGAATGATTTGGAGTGGGGTTTGAAATTGCCGTGCCCAAGAAATGCAAGACTGTTGAAAAAAGTCGGTTTTAAATTGTATATGCAACTGCACTGCTTATTAGGTCCGAGTTGGTCATGAACTGTCGTTTGGCAAAATTAGTGAGATTAATAATAGACCAGAAACACACTTAATTTTCTTGCAGAATACATTCAAATAATAGGCTTAAACCTATTGCGAGCAAAGGTTATCTGTGTGGAATCGTATATAAGCATATAACTCTTGCATATAATGACTATTCTATAAACTTATATTGGGAAAACGTAAACTGAGTACTATTTCCGATATTTCATATTTATTCAAACATGTTTCGCATTGTCAAACAACGAAGAGAAGTAAAATTCCCGCTCCTATATGCAGGTATGCTTGACCCACGACGATTCCGACAACATAACAAATTTCCATGGCCCCCCCGGCCACGGCGCCACTGCTAATCTGTTTATCAAAAGTTGGCCGGTGATTATCCCCCCGGCCACGGCGCCACTGCTAATCTGTTTATCAAAAGTTGGCCGGTGATTATAAATAATTTCGAAGATTCTGTTTAAGTGGACAAGTACTACATTTTAACTACATTTTCAACAGAATTTCTCTTCTTTTGACACAATTGTTTCATCAAAATCATCAGTAGTTTAGTTTTAACCAATAGCTTATAACATAAGGAAACATGCAATGTCTTTTCTTTCTCTCAACTGATATTATTGCTCGTTTTCTATAAAGCATAGGAAATGCTATTTACCATGGGTATTTGACAGTTTTATCTCTCGAGGGACTTCCTTTTCTCTTGTTGCTAAGAAAGAAAAATAGCATTATAAATGTTCTCATCGAAGTGTAAATTTGTAATGTTTGTTTCTAGGTGTAAGGATCCACTAACAGATTGAGGAAAGTATTTTACAGCTGCACGCATGAGAAATAACGTTAGTAATAAATAATAAAAAAGGTCATTTACCATCATCATCGTCTATCGTGAGCGTTAGCCCCTTCTCTCCTGTTGCTACTGAAAAGCAAAGTAAAGGATCTATTGACAGACGTAAGACTTTTACAGCTGCACGCATAAGAAATAACGTTAGAAATCATAGAAAATGTCATTTGCCATCATCGTCTATCGGGAGCGTTAGCCCATTCTCTCCTGTTGCTAAGAAGTAAAAAAAGATAACATTGTCAATGTTTGTAAGGATCTGTTGACAGATGGAGGAAACTTTTACAGCCGCAGGCATAAGAAATAACGTTAGTAATAATTTAAATCATAGAAAAGGTGATTCAGTTACCATCATCATCCTCTATCAGGAGCGTTAGCCCCTTCTCTCCTGTTGCTAATGAAAAAAAAAATGGAAAAAAAAGTAACATTGTCAATGTTTGTAAGGATCTATTGACAGATGAAGGAGACTTTTACAGCTGCACGCATGAGAAATAACGTTAGAAATCATAGAAAAGGTCATTTACCATCATCGTCTATCGAGAGTGTTAGCCCATTCTCTCCTGTTGCTAAAAAGCAAAAAAGATAACATTGTCAATGTGTTTGTAAGGTTTTATTGACAGATGAAGGAGACTTTTACAGCTGCACGCATGAGAGATAACGTCAGTAATAAATCATAGAAAAGGTCATTTACCATCATCTATCAGGAGCGTTCGCCCCTTCTCTATTGTTGCTAAAAAGCAAAAAAAGATAACATTGTCAATGTTTGTAAGGATTTATTGACAGATGAAGGAGACTTTTACAGCTGCACGCATTAGAAATAAGGTTAGAAACCATAGAAAGGGTCATTTATCATCATCATCATCCATCGGGAGCGTTAGCCCCTTCTCTGCTGTTGCTAAAAAGCAGAAAAAGACAACATTGCCAATTTTGAGAGAGGGAGAGGGGGAGGGGGCGAATTTCCTGGATGGGACCAAATTCCTGTGACACCGGTATCAATTCATCCATGCCGAAGCAAAAATAATTAAGTTCAATAAAATGCATACCTGAAGCGGAAAAAACTATTTTTTGGAATATTTTCTGATCCTTGATTAACGTCAAAAACTGAAAATATAATAAATTAAATTATATTTTATTATGTTACAATATAAACATCAGGTATTGATGAAGAAATGATGAACTTATTCGTTACCAATAGACATTTTTCGTATTCAAGTGAAAATATATGTCATGAGGGGATAATTTTCAGTATTATTAAAAATGTGAATATTTTTACATGCGAAAAATGAACACCGTAATAATCTTACGTCGGATATAATTGACTAACCTTTGTCCAACTTGTGGATAAGTTCATCTGGCATTTTCTTTCTTTGAATATGTGAGCCCATTGGCTGCCCCTTACCAACACTGATACGGACACCGTTGCACCCAATCTCATTTGTCCTTATGTAGGTGCATAGTGCGCTCTCGAGGCCTTTATCTTTATTGCCAATATGTGCCAACGCATCCATGACCTTGAAACCGAACACTTCTCCACATCCACAAGATCGAGCATAGAATTTAGGTGTGAAGAATGGACTGACCTAAATTAGTAAACATGTTATAATTCCAGTTATTGTAATAAATATAATAATTGTTTCATGCACTTTTTAAGTTTAGATTTATTCTAGCTTCTGTATTACAGTGTTTTTTTATTCAAAGTTACTATATTTAATTGCTCTCATTCAATTATCTAAAGAGCGCCACTGCCGGCATGATCTAAACAATAAAAATTAATGAAAAGAAGCGCGACGCTTGAACGAGTAAAAATATGGTGGCAATAATCGCGAAACAAAGGCAACTGTTTTTAAACTTGGTATAGTAAGCCGGGTTTTGTCCGAGTTTTTTACCACCATTACTCCATTCCAATTACTTCATGAAAGTTAATGTGAACACGGCAAAATTTAAGTTCGCCTATATAATATAGCAATATAACTTATTTCACTAAACTACCGATTTTGAACATCAATACTTCAATCAGCGGGATAGAACTTATTCAAGTGAAATTCGGTGTAATTTATATTCTATACAACTTACCTGGTCGGGCTTTTCGACAGCGCTTAATTAAAATTGTCGTAATGTCGTTTGCGTTTGATGTCTGGTCTATTCTTGAAGGTTGCGCGTTGTTCAACGTTATCTTTCGGTACTGGTGGGCAACTACATCACAGAAAAAGTCCAGCAATCGGGGAAACAACCGTTCCTTTAGCCCCAACTTGTATAGAATCTATTTGAGAAAAAACAAATATAGGAATATCAAAAATGCTTATCGTGTGTTTACATTGAAAAAATAGTTCAAATATAGTTATGTTTAATATAGGGTTTAGGGGATTTAACCATGATTTTGAAGTTTGAACTGATGTTTTACCAATTCACTGTATACAGGTATATGTATCTAACAGGGAAGAAAAAAGGGAAGGATCATTTTGGGTGGCCAAAATGACCAGAAGGAGGAAACAAGTGCAAATAACCAGGAAACAACACAAGGAAACAAACACTAAATAACCAAAACAATATAACACCCTAATTGCCTTAGTTAATAAAAATGGTGCCTTAAGCTGGACGTGATGCCAGCTAACCGGACCACACCATGTTGGAACACGACCACTAACCACGACCCGAGGGAAGGGCTAGCAGCCAAACTGCCTCCGAAGAGGACAGCAAGAAGAGAAAAACACAGTCTGCGGCTGTTGGAGAAGACCAAGAGGTGAACTGTGTAAACACAGCAAGGAGACAGATGTGGATGTCTGCACAAAGAACTGCAGCTAGTAGCACCCCGAGCAAAGAGTTAGGCTTCCATGTTAGCCAGCATAGCTCCTCCTCGCAGCGGGCGGATTACCCGACTCGCGTCAGGTAAATTTATGTTGGAAAAAGGTCAAATCCTTTCCCACTGGGGAAAGTGCAATGGATTTGCCTGAATCAAGGAGAGTGCTCCGGCACGCAAACGACTAGGGAGTCTAACCCTACCTCCTCATTAAATACACCGCCAATTCTTTTTTATTCTGACGCTGGCATGTGGTGTATTTAATCTTAATTATTTAATTGTATATTTATGTGTGTTATTTGTATATATAAAAAATTATTCAATTAAAAGAAAGCAACTACCTACAAGAGACAGAAGCAAGAAAAATTAATGTGAAAAAACAAAAGTGAAAAACCTAAGTTAAAAAGAGAAGACAAGTGTCCCAAGATACCCCGTGCAAGCCAATCGTGCTCAAAGGATCGAAACTGAGCAGGCGATTTACATTTATGGAGACTAAGGCAAAGCACAAATTTAATTTTAGCAATGACCTTCTTGAGACACCGATTCCACCCGCACCTTCGCACGGAAATCGCAATGAGCAACCCATATTACCATCAGAGCCTGGTGTTTTCCCATGAGCCATGCCCTGCAAAGCATTCCGCTACGGTGAGATAACCATCGCATGATTTACTTTCGGCTTCAGAGAGGAACAAATAACCTTGGCCAACATCCCATCTTGCGCAGCAGGGTCACACTGTTGAGCAGTGAAGAGCCCTTGGTAGTACCGCTGCCAGACACCTAAGATCTCTATAGGGTCATGGCGAGCAATAACAGACTGTGGGTCTCTAATAGTTGTGACCGCTTGCTTTGCTCGATGCTTAGATTCTAAGTCAAGGAAAAAAGAGGAAGAAGACTCGCCCTTCTCCGCCCATCTGCATCTAGATCTTATCTGTGCCCCACGTGCCTCATTCAAGTGAATGACACGCAACTCTTCCTGCACAGAGCACAATTGAGCAAAGGAGGAAGAATCCCCCGAATAGAAAAGCTGCTGCAACGTACGCATCTGCGCAGTCAGACGAGATTTTTGTTGTCGATTTGCAACAGCTTTACCCTGGGCAATATGTATGCGACAGCGCACACAGATAGAATTTACTTATTGGGACTGCCAGAGGGACCAAAATGCACGAACTAACGCACAGTATTCCTCATTCACCAGCAGAGAGGTGTTAAATTTCCAGACACCTGGACCTCTAGTAAAGGAATCAACAGTGATGAACTTGACCAGCAAGTACTGATGATCCTCCGAAAGGAAGGAAGGATTGTACTCCTTAATGCTCTGTTTCATAGCTAGGGGAGCCCAAACCATATCGATTCGAGAAGCAAACTCCCCTGAACGATGCGTCCAGGATTATGCGGTCTGCGTAGGATGAAAAGTACGTCAGCCAGGAAAGGTTTGGGTGGTGGAAACAAAAGATTGAAGAGCAGGACCACTCTCCTGCACCTTCGCACTATTGCTACCTATGTAGGAGGAACGCCGCATATGATCAGCGTCCTCGTGTAAAACAGAGTTAAAATCGCCACACACACGTTGGGCGATGTGAGGAAACGATTACGTTCCGGGTTCTTATTTGGAGCATACAAAGAGGCGAAACCTAATGTTTCCTCATCCAACTAAATAACTGCTTGAACAAAGTGGCCCGCGTCATCATGCGAAACCTGCTTTACAGTATATGTGTCTTTGAATAGAATTGCAGTGCCACACCTTTTGTTGGAAATAGATGAGGACACCACGTGAAAACCAGAATTCGCAAACCAGCGACGTATATATATCCGTGGGAAGGGGCATGTGTCTGTTGTAGACAGACAACATCCGCCTTCATACACTTCAACCAATCTATAAGCATGGTTCGCTTCAATCGGTCATTAAGACTGTTAATGTTCAAGCTTAGAAGATTGAACATCAGAAATAGAGGTAGTGGAAGATTCTGGAGCTGATATAAAGGCACTGAAGGCCACATTAGTAAGATCAACATCCAGAAGAAAATCCTCATTTTCACCCATCCTGTTGGTCGAAGATGGAACTGAGGATGCGTAACCGGCTTCGGTAAATTTCATGAACATACCCTCAGACTCGGAAACGGAATCGAAAATGCCGATACCTAGAAGGGAATCACAATCTGAATAGACCGGATCCCTACTTTTAGAAGCAGAACTGTTGGACGTGTTCGCTGACATTTCATAACTCACAGAGCATTGAGACTGCAACATTTTCAGGAGGAGATGGAGGAACAGGCGATGCGACAGGTACATCCACCTCCGACAGCTGTAGTTCAACAAAAGATGGTTCAGGCGCCGCATCCTGTATAGGAGCGGCGACAGATGATGGAATGTCAAGCTCTGGGGTGGTTACCAGCTAAAGCTGCAAACCGATTAAGATGGACAAAGGGCGACTTAAATATTGTAGCTGGTTTTACCGCAGCTTCACTGTCAGACTCACTAGATGTTTTAACGTGCTTGAAATGTTTAGAGCGAGGCTGACGTGAAACTGAATGTGCAAGAATAGAGCTCGCATCGCTGTCATCACATTCTGAAGAAGGATGACAGGATTTACCAGCTTCCCTAGGTGTTGAGGACTTGCTGGTTTTGGGCTTGTTGGCTCGTTGGCTCATTAGCCTTGGTTGTATTGGCCTTGACCTTGTTTGGCCTTTGACTTAGTATTCTTGGCCGACTTGCCCTTTAATGAAGTGCCCTTGGGTTTAGTAGCCGTTGGCGTACTAGCCGTGGGCGAGTTCTCTACTGTGACCTCAAGATCTGCACCAGGCTCGGAAGACACCTGGCGGGTGAAATCCACAGACCAAGGGGAAGAAGGAGCAGGTGTATGGGGCTCCAGGTCCAAGCGTAAATCAAAAGAGTCACAAGAGAATGGGCTTTGTGTTGGCTTAGGTGCAGTAGAGGCCGCTTTACGAGCCTGCAGTTTAATACGCAGGTAGACTGGTGGAGTTAGGGCAATCTTTAACAACGTGCCCCTGCTCCTGACACAGGAAGCAAGTAGGGGGCTGTCCGCAATATTTGATTGCGAGATTAAGCCCTGCCACTTTAAGCTCTGCAGGGATCTTAGTGCTAAGGGACATGCACACCATAAGCGTTCCAGATTTTATATTAGAGAAACCATGTACAAGTAAATGTTTTATCAAAATGACGCGGCTGTATGATAAAAAAGATATGCATCTGGCATCTGAGGGGAGGGGGGGGCACGGTAAACGAAGACTGACTTAACCTCATAATAAGCCGGAAACAGAGTCAAAGTAACTCCTTTGAAAGTAACGCCATTGACGTCGCATTGATGGCAGTGAGAGGACGACTGAAACTCGACCCTCAACTTGTCCTGAGATATAAGTTGGACAGTTTTCACCTTTGCTTTCGCCAATGGCTTTTATAAAATCAACCCTGATTTGACGTGCAGTAGAATTGCCGATACGTTTTCTCTGCAAGGGAAACACAGATGTAGTTTGGTTCCACTTAGCAAAGTCGGCTTGGGTAAATGCAGGGCTTGACATGAGTTAATATAATATGAATGCACAACACTAAACAAAGGGTTCAGTGAGGCGAGATTTTTTGAATATTATATTAGTTAACTAGACGTGCAAAGAAACACATACGCCAAAGTTAACGTAAAACAAAGTGTACAAAGTATAGTAATACGTGCAAATAAACACGTAGAATTGCCTCTTTAGCAAAGACACACACACAAACAATTATAACTGTGATAACAACACAGCTAGAAGTGTAAAATAGTAAAGAGAAGCGCTAAATCAGCAAAGGCAGATATTAAGTAAACAAACGGCTTATATATTACAAAGCCCCTTGACTGAGATAAAAGCTTCAACACACAGTTATAGCCAACTTAAGCTGTAACAAACAACGTCTAATAAAATAGACTAATATAATAAAGAAAGTCTAAGAATATAGACTAATATAGTACAGTTTAAAGTCTAATAATATAGACTAATAGAGAAGTGCTAAATCAGCAAAGGAAAATAATAAATAGACATGGCTTAAATATTACAAAGCCGCGACTTGCTTGACTGAGATTAAAGAAGCTTCAAAAGCACACACGATTATAGCCAACTTAAGCTATAATCAAAGTCTAATAAGATAGACGAATATAGTAAACAACGTCTAACAATATAGACGAGTATAATATAAACAAAGTCTAATAATATAGACTAATTGAGAAGCGCTAAATCAGCAAAGGCAGATAGTAAATAGACACAGCTTATATATTACAAAGCTGCAACTTGCTTGACTAAGATAATAGCTTCAAACACACAGTCATAGCCAACTTAAGCTACAACAAACAAAGTCTAAGAGTATAGACTAATATAATAAACCAAAGTCTAAATAATATAGACTAATATAGTATAGTTATTTGGTGAATGACAAGACTGGGGTGTGTAATATAGCTAATTAATATACCAATAACTAAAAAAAAAGAATAAATAACTAATCGGTAAATAGTTCACAAAACACAAACACTATAGCACGCGTCTTTATCTCGGTTTATTGAGTCTTAAACACTACAGGGTGGAATGCTCGCAGTTCTACCTTGTCAAGCACCAAGGTTTTCCACAAAAAGGCAGCAACAAAGCTCAAGGGAGGCGAACGTCGGTCAAAGACGTCAGTCCGCACCTAAAAACAACGAGAAGGAGAAAGACCACCTTCCTTTGAGCTACCCTTTTTTAAGGTCCCTTGACAGGAAACAACCAGGAAAACACACTAACTAACCAAAACAATAATAACTTCCTAAATGCCTAAAAAAAATGCCTTAAGCTAGCCTACGTCTCTTCAACTGGGCACATTGGAAAAAACGACCACTAACACGACCCCAGGTCCACAGGAAGGAAAACACACTAACTACTCCAAAATAATAATACTTCCCTAAATGCCTTGGGTAATGGCGTAAAAGCTTGTAAACGTGCCTCGCTAACTGGGCACACGTTGGAAAACGACCACTAACCACGACCCCAGGGACGGGCTAGCAGCCAAACTGCCTCCGAAGAGAACACCAAGAGAAGAAAAACACAGTCCGCAGCTGTTGGAGAAGACCGAGAACATAACTGTGTAAAGACAGCAAGGAGACAGATGGTGGATGTCTGCAACAAGAACTGCAGCTCGTAAATCCCCAAGTAAAGAGTTAGGTGTCCATGTTCACCAGCATAGCTCCTCTCTACAGCGGGCAGAAAACCTGACTCGCGTCAGGTAAGTATGCGTTTATAGCGCCATTGTTACCTTATATACACAGCCATGATGACAAGCAATTGCTGTGTTGGTTAGTACTGGAGCCTGTATAGAGAGCCTTAGTTCATCAGTTTGTCTAAAAAGGAAGAAAAAATATAAGTATGGTGTAAGTATGGTGTAAGGGTTACTACGTCAGAAGCAAACACAGCATTCATTTTCACATATATTTGATAGACATTGCAACCTTTGCATTTCATATGCATAATTTGTTATGTTGATAAAGAGCCTTGTGGTTCTGAGCAAGTGTCAGTTTAATATATGAGTTAGGCATTGCCTAACATATCAGATATTAAGCTGATAAGAACAGTTTGTAACAAATTTATTCAAAATCTAATTAAAGTATTTACAAATTTCTGAATAATTACTATTTAAGCATACTATAAACGCAGCTGATATTGTTAAAAAAGAATGAGAAAACTAATTAGCATAATAATCTAACCATAGTTCATCTTTAACGTTCATAATTAAGTGAAATGTCATAATCTTAACTAATACTACATTGTTCAATGTTCTTTTACTAGTTAGTAATGTTCTAAACCTATCTTTCATTAGATAAGGTCACCATGACCTTAGCAAGGTCATTAATTAGCAAGGTCACCATGATTGTAACAGTATATTATTGTTATCAATGTGTGTATCCAGAATTTATAATTCTTACAACTTAAATTGTACAAACCCCACACATACATGCTTCCTAATTATCTAAAGGGAATATTATGGTTTTAACGTTTAACATACATTAATTTATTCATATACACTCAATGCAAATATGCCTCTTCCACATACAATCACCATTGAGAATTTAAATATTACATAGTTATTCAAATGAGAATTATAGATATTATATATTTTCCATTGCATTAAAATTTACACTGCTCTACATATAGAATAAAACATTACATTTGTCTCACCATTTCCCATTCCACCTTGGTTCCTTATCCATGGTTTTATATCACATACACTATAAACAATATGCATGGATAAATCATGCACGTGCTGATATCAGTGATACCATCACATTACATAAACTTGTAGTTACTATCGCAAGGAAAGTGCTGCTTACGCATGTTTTGTAGTATCATACGTACTAAATAAGGGGTAATTATTATTATTTAATTGCACAGGTACAATTTCAAAAGAGTTGATATGTAGTTCTATTGACAGAGAATACAAATATTGCTCCAACTCATAGATCATTCTGTGTAGTCAATATAACATTGATTGATCTTTAAGAGTATTTTAGTATTGATTCAAATATATTATAGAAAAATAAAAAAAAACATAAATATCAAAAACTTGCAATATAAATATTGCAAAAGCAAGTGCGAAGTATAAAAATACTTCTTGAAAAGCAGTTGAAGTTTTTTTAAAATTTCGAAATGTTTTGTGAACGTCTGAGGTTGAATGTTACAGTAAATCAAAGATAAAATAGTACATAATAGCATACCACTTTATACAGTTGGGCAATTGATAATTTTACAGTTAAAAACAAAATAATATTTGTACAAATTAAAATATAAAAAATATACAATGTTGCGTGTTACCATGGTTACATTCGTCGACTCAGTACTTCATGTTAAATATACTTTAAATATACTTTAAATATACTTCATGTTAAAATAACTTTTTGGGAGTAAATTGTTTGGATCAAATGGGCGAGGGGATTCTGCATGCATGTATTTCTAGTTATAATATATACATGGTATATAGACTGTCCACACAGTGTATATATGGTAGTGGTGGTCTTGGTGGTAGTGGTGATATAATTATAATATATACATGGTATATAGACTGTCCACACAGTGCATACGGTAGTGGCAGTGGTGGTGATATAATTATAATATATACATGGTATATAGACTGTCCACGCAGTGTATACGGCAGTGGTCTTGGTGGTGGTAGTGATATAATTATAATATATACATGGTATATAGACTGTCCAGAGGAGGAATGGTGAGTATACAACAATGCATTGCATCTCATTAATATTCACATTTGCGATTTTCAACAAAGTTAGGTGAAAAATTGTTGAAATATATTGCAATTTTTATCCCTAAGGATCTGTTTTTTGGAAGGTATGTTTTAATAATTGTTTTGTTTATGTATCTAATTTAGTTATTTTTGACTTGCTTGGTATAGATATTTCTTTTTAGTTATGTTAATTACGCATTGTCTTTATGCTTTCCACAAAAGTGACCTTGAAACAATGCTGGAGCTAATTAGCTTTTTTAAACAGAAACAGGGGAAAAATCACTTCATCAGATTCATCAAGCTTTGTTCTTTATATTGGTACTTTAAAACCTTAAATAGCTCCAGTAAATCGAGGAGTAATCGCGGTTTGAAAATGGGGTATTTTTGCTGTATTCTAACGCAGATGGTGGGAATAGACCGCGTTTGATCATTATGGCGCGAGGGAATCTTGTGTATGATGCACTATTTTATATTGTATTTAGAAATATACGCTTATATGTTGCTATATATTTTGATTCTCCTGTTTAATACCTGCAATATATATTTAACTGTACTGACTGTATTTTTCTATTTTATTATAGAATTCGGGGGAAAATGGAATCTGACGACAGCGATATTTATAATATTATTGACATTGTTAATGAGGAAAATGATATTGCCAAGAGGGCATATATTTCTAAAGGAGATATGCCGGGAAAACCTATGAACAAGTCACGAAGAGTTGCATGTACGGAGAATTCATCATCCAGTCGAGCTTTGTTTCAGAGTCCTGGAATGTCACCAAAGGTAAAAATTATACAAAGGTTTCATATATAGCACTTGCTGTATATATACAGATAAATATAAATACAGTGTGACAACTGTTGTTCAACTGAAATTATTTCGTATTTAATAATTGAATGTAGAATCGGTTTTATTTGTAGTTTCCTAGTAGAAAGATATCCAGAAAGAGGAAACTTACTCCTAGTTAAAAGTCCCCAGTAAAATTTCATCAATGGACCTTTGAGGAAGACAAGGCATTTGTTGAGTTCATAGTGATTGCCAAAACAGATCCAAAATATGGAAAAATGTCTGTTGGAGAGTGGCCAGCATTTGGTAAAAAGAACAGTTTCTTGGACAATTGTGCCAAACATATTAAATGTGGTACTTCTTCTAACATTCTCTTATCAAGTAAGTTAATGCTACTGTTAGATGTCTAATTCATTAATATATATATATACAGGGATTTCAGAATGAGTTCAATATAGACTGTTGTGATAATAAATTAGCAGGCGGTAATGTAGATTTTAAGTTGTCTGTTATTGAAATTGTTCTAAAATTTGACCAACAGGTCACAGTTGCCAGCGGTAAAGCTCAAAGTAACCCAGTGGCTGCCAGCTTATTTTGAAAGCCCACAGTATAAAAAGAGTAAGATCAAGGATGTTTTTTAAATATTATTCAATCATAGATATGATGTTATTTCATTCTTGTTTTCATGCCTTTTGTATAGATTGCTGTCTGCGATCACGAGTAACTGTTATCAGCTTTTATAATTGTGACACAGTTCTGTGCATCTGGGCTCTGATACTGTATATCACATCTCAACCAATGAAACAGTATATATACATCATAGATGGATTTTCTGGCCATGAGTGTGTACCCACAGAACCCCCCTCCCCCCAAGAAATTTACAGGAGTGATGTAATATGATTGAAATAAATTTTAAAAATTGGAAAATCCATCTATGAGCAAAATATAGACAGGAATTGTTTTAAAATCAGTTATGACTTATGGAGGTTGTCACCCAGGTTGTTACTAATTAGGTAGACAATATAATAAATACACACAGTGAATTGTTTATGAAAACAATTTATTTATTTCATTAAATTCAAGTTACAAATCATATCATAATTACAGTAGACCTGAAATAAGAAATGCATAAAATGTTTAAGAAATGTTGCACTATTTTCATTCAACCGAAACACATGAGAAGAATTAGGTTGATTAAGAAAACAGTGCTTTTACTCTGCCGAGAGAAACCGACTGTCTATCACTTATTTAACTATACTATCTAGAGTCACAAAACTGATCATTTGTACCTCTAGATTTACATGTTAACCTATTTATTTCCTGAAATTATAGATCCTATATATGTACAATTACCTTCATAATCTAAATGTTCAATATAAAACTTTCAAATGTAAAACTTAAACTATGATGAAATACTGCATGTACTAATGAAAAGTATATGTATGATGTCTAAATTCTACAAATGTAACACTGTGCTTATCCTAGTAAATGCTTAGAAAAATACATTATCAATCATGAATCATGAAACATGACATCATAACCTAAGCAATATACATGTTCAATACAATGCTGCAGCGAAGTATTAGGTTAGAACTTAGCTGTTTATTCAACTAGATCATATTTTCATGCTTCTCTAACTTTTATGTTCGTGGAATAAAGAATCGCCACTATGCCACAACAGCAGCTATAAAAGCAATCACAACACATGTAAAAATCATAAAAACCATAATCTGCAGTACGTACAGCTGTATTATGTATGATTACTTGTCAATTTGTAACAGTTGTGGAAGGGAGTGTAACCCAGCAGAAAATTACCTGGACTAATTACTGGAAAATTACTTTGTCTCCTTCCAGTCTTTCAAATGTGCCTTCCAATAGTAACAGGTCTTTGTACAAAGGGTTCCTGCACTTCCACAAAAAGATAAAAACACAATTTACAATATTCTAGTAATCTATATCACTGTTATAATTGTTTCTTGGATCATCTCTGTCCCATGGTCCACTTTTCACAATCAGCAATGCTGCACAGTAGAGTAATGTATTTTCCCTGGGACCATATCTTCTCTTTAAACTTTCGAGAGAAACTGATCGTACTTCGTTTCTATTCATAGCTCGCTTAAGTTTAGGTATTTTGTTCACCGCACAATAACCAATAACATGCCACTTGTGAAAAATTGAAAATTTAAAAGCGTTTTTGTCTTTAACATGGTCTGGTTCAGATTCCACATTAAATTGTAAATCAATCTTTGCCGATCTCCTCCACATGCAGCTTGCAAGAGCACCTTGGTATCTTTGTTCATGCGAAGACCAACAACAACAAATTTTTCAGCATATAAAATCTCCCTGTTATCATCATCACCACCATCAAGACCACCATCATTACCATCACCTGTACCAGCACCACCAAGATCACCAGCACCATCAAGATCACCAACACCATCAAGATCATCACCATCCTCTTCATCAAGACCATCGTCGTCTTCCCTGGAATCATCAGTCTCCTCTGTTACAGAATCTTCCACATCCAAAGTTTTGAGTTAATTCTCTGATTTCCTCCATCTCTCTTTCTCTCATCACATCATCATCATTCAACATCCGATGAACTGGAATACCCACCAAGCACACAGGATTTATTGCTTGTATGGTACAGTTACATCCACTTTCCCCTTGTAAGTTTACTGGTGACAACATGTTGTCTAACTCTTCATTAACATTATCCGGATCTCGAGGTTGAACTGCTGGAGAAGGTGGTGTTGGCAGAATATAAAAATCCCATAAACGACAAGATTTTGTCCTTTTTCATCTCGCGGAGGATCATTGAGGTCCGAGAACTACAAGATATGAGAACAATATTGGTAGTGTAGTAAAGACTAAATTGTAGTAAATAGCAACAGTGTTGTGTTGATAGCAAAAGCCAAGCGAATAATGAGCGCACTCGTCCGAAAAATTAATAATATATAATTAACCGCAAAGCATCACGGTATAGTCACCATTCCTCCTCTGTAGACTGTCCACACAGTGTATGTGGTAGTGGCAGTGGTCTTGGTGGTGGTAGTGGTGGTCGTGGTGGTGGTGATATAATTATAATATACACATGGTATATAGACGGTCCACACAGTGTATACGGTAGTGGCAGTGGTCTTGCTGGTATTGGTGGTCGTGGTGGTGGTGATATAATTATAATATATATGTATATATTATAATAATATGTATATATTTTTATAAATTATTAATACGAACGGATAACTTTATAATTAAAGTAAACGATGGTCAACTCGAAAGCTATTGCTACTTTGACCATCTTACACTTTATTGTCTTTAATATAGCTACCTTCTGAAATATATATTACATCTCCGTATCCTTATCTTTATTGTAAGTATAATAATATAAATAATGTCAATAAAAAATTGAAAAATTGTGAGTAATAAAGTTGAAGTTGACATCACTGCCGTCAACACAGGTTCTGAGATTTTCGCTATCGGATAGCAGCTAAGTCTGAGATAATTATCACACCTGTAAATTAAGGGAAAACGTTTTAATATTTATCAATATTGTATATCATGTACTGGTGTACGATATCACATGCACGAATATTGGTTATGGTTAGGGATAGGGTCAGGGTTAGGTAGCTATATTCGTGCGCGAAAAATGGGAGGTTAACCGAAACTCACAAATGCAACTCCCTATGAATGTAGCTCCATATTATATGTTTTTATATTAGTAAATATGTACTTTGTGAAAATACTCAGTCGTTTCCGTATATAGTCTGAATAAAATAGATGATCGAGAACGAACATTCAATGAAATACAAGCCGAAGCCCCGAAGGCAAGTTATTCAAAGTTTGAACGTGAATGCTTTATTGTACTTAATTTTCAATTTTATCTACCATTTCAAAAATATAAGCTGTTTCAGTCAAGAAAATCGAACAAAAGCGAAGATCTATGTGTAATGTGTTAGGGGAAACATTTACGTTCAACGGACAAGTTCTATATTTCGATTCATTACAGATGTGGTGCAATATGATATTTTAGGAATGTCACTATCCCCACGCAATCTATTTATTTACTATGATTTAGATGAACTATGATTTAGATTAACTAAACGACATAGCTAACTATATTTTGGCTTTGCATAGGAATGTTACTATTCTCTTTACCTCGCTCTTTACTATGAATACAAATACTATGAACTAAACTAGATTACGGATGCGTCACTGTCATCATGGTGTCATGTAGTGCATGGGAAAGCTGTTGATTGGTCTACCACCACGACCACCAATTACCCTTTAAATTTTCTTATTTCCTAACAATTTTTATCATGAGATGAAAAACTATGCTTAATTTAATATAATTATTGTAGATTTCATAAGGATTGACATTGTTTTGTTTAAATATAATACATTTTATTTCACTTACCCCCCACCAAAACACGATTTCAGCCATATCTTGCCGTCTTGTTTGCTTTTTATCGCCGAGTTTAGCAAGTATCATCCAATTGTTGTACTTTTACATAATGATAGATGGCTAAAGAAGATTTCAACCAAGTTTCGTCAAGCTTTGAAGCAGTGCAGTGTATTTTATCTTCGATATTGTGTCCTTCGATATATTTCGTCAAATAGCGGCCATTGCAATGCCTCGCCGCTTCTCTTCCCAATAAATGCCACTTCTTCGTCTTCATATGTATTTAGATTACAGTATCCAAGAGTACTTCATTGTAGAATAGTCCCAATCAAAAAACTAGAGTAGTATAGTCCCACTTGAAAGGAAAAAACCTCCCATAATAAATTTAGGATCAGAATCAAAGACACAAGTTTAAAAATAATTTGAAAGTCACACGCAATCTTCGCGAAAAATCCTTGTGGGCTACTTGGCAGGGGGGGGGCAAATATTTTCACGAAACGCTGGTTCGCAACCACAGAACCCAGTAAATATATTATATTTATTGTATTTTTATGATTTATGAAAAAAAAACAATAAATATTTGCATATTTTCTATTGTTTTTATCATAAAAATACAATAAATGTAATATATTTACTGGGTTCTGTGATGGCGAACCAGCATTTATTGAAAATATGCCCCCCCCCCTGTCAAGTAGCCCACGAGCAGTTTTCGCTAAGATTGCGTGTGACTTTCAAATTATTTTTAAACTTGTGTCTTTGATTCTGATCCTAAATTTGTTATGGGAGGTTTTTTCCTTTCAAGTGGAACTATACTACTCTAGTTTTTCGATTGGGACTATTCTACAATGAAGTACTCTTGGATACTGTAATCTAAATACATATGAAGACGAAGAAGTGGCATTTATCGGGAAGAGAAGCGGCGAGGCATTGCAATGGCTGCTATTTGACGAAATATCGAAGGACACAATATCGAAGATAAAATACACTGTACTGCTTCAAAACTTACGAAACCTGGTTGAAATCTTCTTTAGCCATCTATCATTATGTAAAAGTACAACAATTGGATGATACTTGCGAGACTCTGCGATATAAAGCAAGATCAGGTTTTGGCACATATGCCATGTTGACCGCCATGGTCATTTTACCCTAAAACAGTTGAGATTGCCTGTGGTAAATGAAACGCATACAAACTCCTATACAGGTCCTAGACTAGAGGAACAAAAGGCTCATTTTTTGCCGGTTAATTTTTGCCTGCTGAACACCCGGTCAATAAATAGGAAAGAACTTTTGATTAATGATTATGTGTCTGAGAACAATATCGATATGATGGCAATGACTGAGACATGGCTACGCGAGGATGATAATCAATTTTCTATTGCTGAAATCTGCCCAACGGGGTTTCATTTTCATCATGTCACAAGGAAAAATGCACGAGGTGGAGGAGTTGCTCTCCTGCTGAAGAAATATATTAAAGTCAAAAAACAAATTCAGAGAAAATTATCTTCTTTTGAAAATATAGATGTCATCTTGAACTGTCGTAACACATGTATTAGAATGATCATTATTTATAGACCACCGCCATCGAAGACAAATAAACTAAACAGTTCAATATTTTTTGAAGAATTCTGTACATTAGTAATTCTGTACATTAGTGGAACAATTGAGCATATTACCTGGCAATGTATTAATAGCAGGAGACTTTAATTTTCATGTAGATAATATAAGAGACTCTGATACCATCAATTTTAACAAGATACTGGAATCATTTAACTTACAACAGCACGTAAGTGGGCCAACCCACAAGAAAGGCCACACTCTAGACTTGATTATGACAAGGAATGAAGATAAATTAGTAACTGATATTAGAATACATGATCCAGTGATATCAGATCATTTTTCTATACATTGTACATTACAGTTAGAGAAACCACCATTGGACCAAATTGAAACCTACGTTCGACAATTAAACAACATAAATATGGACAGTTTTAATGAAGATCTAAAAATACTTGATTTAGGTGACAATTATGATCTCCCAGCCCTTGTTGAGAAGTATGAAAGTGTGTTGGAAAGTACATTACAGCAACATGCCCCGCTAAGACGAAGAATTAAAACCCTTCGTCCTATATCACCATGGTATAATGAAGAGATTGCTAAAGAGAAAATAACACGTAGGAAATTAGAGCACCGTTGGCGCACGTCTAGACTATGCATTGATAGACAATTATATGCTAAACAATGTGAAACAGTAAACGCCATGATAAAGAATGCTAAGACAACATATTATTCATCGGTTATCTCTAATAATGCACATGATAAAAAAGTGCTGTTTAATACGGTTGATAAATTACTTCACCGAAAGCCAGAAAAGCGCTATCCAACTGCGCCTTCAACGACGGAACTTGTGAATAGGTTCGCAGATTTTTTCAGCAATAAGATAACTATTATAAAGGAAAAACTAGTCGTTGGTTCTTGCTGTTACAATCAGCAAGATCAAGAAGAACAATATGTGCCGTGCACTAAATTTAGTAACTTTCAATAAGTTACGAACAAGAGATTAAGGATTTTATTGAAAAAATTGGCAAAAAATCCTGTGGACTTGATCCAGTTCCCGCAACGATTCTCCTAGGCTGTAAGAATACCCTTCTACCTGTAATTATTAAGATCACTAATAAATCACTCAGGTCACATGCCTGAGAAATTAAAAGAAGCCGTGTTGAAACCAAAGTTAAAGAAAGACTCGCTGGAGTGTGAAGTCTAAATTTTTTATCAAAAGTTATTGAGAAGGCTGCTGCTGGTCAACTTCTGGAACATTTGGTTAATAACAATCTAGAAGAACCTTTACAATCAGCTTACAAACGCCTACATAGTACGGAAACAGCTTTATTAAAAGTACAAAATGATATTCTTGTGGCCGTTGATAATCACAAATGTGTTGCATTATTATTGCTAGATATGTCAGCAGCATTCGACACTGTTGATCACGAACTTTTATTATAGCGAATGTTTAACAAATTTGGGATAGATGGGCAAGTGTTGAAATGGTTTCGGTCTTATCTTCAGAATAGAACTTATAGTGTGGAAATTGATGGTGTTAAGTCCACCCCTAGGGATTTGCGCTGTGGGGTTCCACAAGGATCAGTTCTTGGCCCAATATTGTATCTATTATACACTTCACCTCTTGGTGATATCATCAGGACATGGTCTTGATTTTCATTTTTATGCAGATGACTCACAATTATATCTTGCCTTTGAATCAACCACGGAGGAAACATCTGGTGCATTAGCACAAATTGAAATGTGTGTCAAAGACATTGATCTCTGGATGGTTAAAAATAAATTGAAACTGAATGGTGAAAAAACTGAACTACTGGTAATTCGGGCACGAAATTGTTTATGTCCTGCTGAACATATAGAAGCATCTAATTCAAGAATTCAACCAAGTACTTCAGTATGCAACATTGGTGTAACTTTTGATCAATACATGTCTATGGATAAACATATTACCAACATTTGCAAGACTTGTTTTTACCATCTGAGGAAAATAGCAAGAATAAAAGAGTATTTATCTACTTCAGACATCCAAACATTAGTTCATGCTTTTATTACATCGAAATTAGATCATTGTAACTCTCTATTGTATGGATTGCCGCCTAAAGTTCTTATTGATCGGCTACAGAACGTACAAAACTGTGCTGCTCGCTTGATGACAGGGAGCAGAAAATATGATCACATCACTCCTTTAATGAAACAACTACATTGGCTCCCCGTTAATCAGCGTGTTATCTATAAAATTGTCCTTATTACATACAAATCTCTGAATGGTATGGCTCCACATTACATTAGAAATATGTTAAAACCTTACACACCATCGGTAAATTTACATTCTTCGTCCAAAGGACTTCTTACTGTACCCTCAGCAAGACTGGTGAACTATGGTGAACGATCGTTCTCATATATTGCACCGAAACTATGGAATGAAGTGCCAGAGTACATTAGGAAAAGTGAATCGTTAAACATTTTCAAGACAAGGCTAAAGACATATCTTTTTAAACAGTATTATGACTAGCATACACAGTATTAGTAACTTTACAACATTTTAAATATTCATTGTTTTATATTCGTAATATATTATGCAAAACTATTTTATGATCTTAAAAAACATATATAGTGATTTAAATGTTTGTAGTTAATATATGTTATATATATCCTAACTTTTTGTATATATTTAACTTTTAATGTTAAGCGCTATTGAGCTTTGGGAGCTGTGAGGGAATCAATTTTGTGATGCAACAAGTTCGAGGCATTTTTCGCTACGTTATTAACGACAGGAGTCAAGAATAAACATAAGTTTTGCAGCACGTTTAATTGCAAATTGGTATAAAGGGTGTATAAAAAACAAACCTAAGATTTTATACCCTTGGGAATTTAAAATGCCTTCTAATCGTATGAGCAGCATAAAGTCTTGTACTTAAGGAGGCTCCCTGCAGTTTTTCCTCTGAGCCGAATTTTTTTAAATCTCAAAAGAAAGTTTTTCTGCAATAAAAAAAATCAGCTCCAAGGATTTTTTTTAAAATCACATATTTCAATACTTTGTACTTTAGGTGCTTGTGTTCAAAAAAGAAAAAAGTTTTACCGAAGGAAAATCCAAAAAATTAAGAAAGAGGATAAAAATACGACAATCTCTAAATCGCGTTGTTACCATGGCAACGTAAATATTTAAAAACATTTTTTGTTCTTCGTAATCCGCAATATTGTGGCAATCTGATGGCCAAGTCTCGTGACCATACCTTTCAAAATGAGCAAATAATGGACCTTAGAGCACATTTGCATGCTACAGAATTAAAACTGTAGGGAGCCTCCTTAAGAACAATATGTTAATAATTATTGGTCATGAATTTTTTGGCGATCCCCAGCAAGCCTTTCGCGCTCGTATTTGACTTTTCCGCTTTGCTTGGGACAACCTTAATTGAAATAGCTGTATCCATGCATTGTCTAATGTCATTCCTTGGCTCTTATGGATTGTTAATGCCCATGCAAGTGTCAGTGATATCTGTTGTCTTTTGTGGAAGGTGTTATTGAGATTTGTACTGACAGTAACTGGAGAAATAGGGACACAATAAGGGAGGTCTGAAACAGAGGGCCAATATAGTTATCAAATTTTACAACTACAGCTATTGGCAAAAGAGGAGGTTGGTGATTTTGAGCATAAATTATATCTTCAACAACTCCAGTGGAACCATCACATAAACCAACTGATGGCCATAAATTCATTGTTAACATTACTCGAGCACCTTTAGCAATAAATATTGTTGGTTGCAATCCAAACATTTCTTGCGCACTTAAACTTTTCGCTTTACTACAGGAATGTCTAGCATTTATTTTTGCTATTGGTTCATTTAGCTGGATCAATTTACAGTGCTTTGCCTACAGCGTCTATCAATCCATCCTATTGTTGTTTGACCTAGCATAGAGTATTCGTCAATTACAATATACTTAATATTAAAGAGAGTTTCTTGCAAAGCTGTAAGGCTTTCACTGTAAGGCTTTATGATAAGTAAAAGAGGTTCCTCAGAAGCATTTGTGTTTGCATGGGTTGTAATGATGTCATATGCAAGTTTTTGTTTATCGCTGAAACAACCAATGTCGACTTGTTTATTTACATTATCATGAGTAATAAACGAAACCTTCATGATCTTTATCCATTTAGGTATTTCTCCTAGCTATTGAGTGTATTTCAAACTGTCCTGATGCCAATCATATACTTCTTGCAAATTGTGCGAATCAATGATTAAATGTTTCATCAGGGGTTTCGTAAGTTTGTTCAATGTTATCTGACACATGTTGCAGTTTATTTTCCCATTCTGGGACATTTTGTTTTGCAAAAGGCGAATGCAAGAAATCTTGCCATGCAGCAATATATGTACGATCATCTGATGTTTCATTATTCCAAGCATTGTTCTTGGAATTTTGCCAAGGTTTGTATTTCAGTAGTTGGTATTTACAGTACAAACTATATTTATCTCCTTTTGGATTTGGAGAATAGTTTGGAAATATCCTAGGAACAATATTTTGTGCCTGGTTCACAAGTTTCCCAACTTTATATTTTGCAGCAAATGTCATAAAATTCATATTGATTATCTCTGGGAAAGTATGCTGGTAAATCATGCGTTTTGCATATATATCTAACAAAGAATCTTTTGTGTACATATCTTCTTCACTTTGTAAACCTGTCTCAACTTTACGAGACCCATTTAAGTTAACTTGTAAA
This sequence comes from Trachythela sp. YZ-2020, assembly GCA_016169945.1. NCBI lineage: Eukaryota > Metazoa > Cnidaria > Anthozoa > Malacalcyonacea > Clavulariidae > Trachythela > Trachythela sp. YZ-2020. Next base: position 325,880 of record JADLSH010000393.1, on the reverse strand, counting down.
ACTTTGAATGTTGTTGCATATAATTTCAAGGAAAGCAACAGATGCATTGTTTCTTGAGCACTGAAATCTCTTTCTCCAAGTGATTTCATTATACAATTACTTTATGATTTCCGTGTTTGGATGGCCTGATCCAAACACGCAGGAATGTTGCTAGAGTTAAGAAAAGCGCACGGCCTGATCCAAACACGGAAACCATAAAGTAATTGTTTTATAAAATAACAACAACACGATAGTCTTCCGTGTTTGGATGGTCTGATCCAAACACGGGTTACGACCAATCAGAGCACGCGTTATATACATGTTATTTTATAACATAATTTTCTTCATGACCTTGGAAGGCTCTGTTGGAATTTACATTTTTCATAACAGCATTGAAAGTATCTTTCAACATTGTTGACCTAGGTTCACCTTTAGCAACATATTTAGAAAGGTATTCTACACATGCATGATGATCAATTACTACCTGGATATCACAATTAGCTCGCCAACCCTTAAGTTGTATTAGTTGATGGTTATTCAATCTAGAATCGTTTCTTTTGGTTATCACTTTGGCTTTGTACTGAACAGATTTATCCTTTGTATGAATAGGTTCAAACTCTAGTGTTGTTTTATCACAACAATCAACTGGATATTTAAAACGACAATGCAGCTCTTTTTGTTCCTGTTTAGCAGATGGTCTAAGACAATATTTAGTGCTACAACGTGTATGGCGTTGCACAGTATTTACCAGATTGGCATAGTCATTATCACGATCAGAATCCTGAATAAATTCATGTTTTCTTTTACAAGGATGAAGCTGTGGTTTTTGTCCATGTTTGACTTTCTGGCAGGACTGGGTTACAAGTTGAAACCAATGAGTCAACATAATCACAAATTTGTTGAGATGCTCTTTCACCTTGCTTAATATCATGTAATATGTTAGGATCATTACAATGATTGTCAGAATTAATAGATTCCTTCAATACTTTTTTAGCTAAAAATCCTTTTAGAGCTATTTCAGTGAGCTTGCATGAACCTGGATCATTTTTTAATTTTGCAGTACCGTGACAATGTATATTTCCTCTTGCCTGAAATTCATACCTATACCAATGCCATTCAGCATTAAGGGTGTCATACAACCAGTGCTTTATAAAACTCTCCAAACGCTTGGTAAAAAACCAGTCTACCAAATGAGGATTGTTTATTATATTATTTCTTCTTTCTTGATTAGTCAAGTCACTATTACTTGGGTCAAAAAATGAATACAACTCTGGCCAATGCATGTCAGCTAATGAAAATGTGAAGAAAATAGTGGGAGCTTCTTTGTATGAAATTATAGCTTTTAAATCTTCTCGTATTTTATGCCAATATGGTTTACTACGTGTGATGTTGGCTACATATCTTGAAAGCTCTGACATAAAATTTGTCGAACTATTATTGCATGACATATTTCTAAGTTCATCTATTGTAAGATGGGATTCTCCAGGATTTTGTTTCAAGAAAATACTAATTTGTTGCAATGTTCTTTTTCTTTGAATCATATTTAGTGCCCAGTGCGAAAACCTAGGATGGCTTGCAAAACGATATATCCATTTACCATTTACACTTTCTGCAAATTTAATTAAGTGCTGTATTCTACAGGAAAAAGTAACATCTCTTTGTATGGATGGGTTAGTTGGATCACCTTTACTATCTGGAAACAGGGTTGGAAAAGCCATAGTGGCAAGGAATGGTGTTGTGTATTCATTAAGTGGTTCATTTTCTATAGATGGCCAATTAATAGATTGAGGAGCTAACTCATTGTGAATTTCATTTTTTCAAGTTTATTATTGTGACATTGAGGAAGAAAACTGCTTGTTTCAGTATGTTTGTCAAATACTTGCTCATCATCACTCTGGGGCCGGTTGTTCAAAAGCCGTTTAACTTAACCCTGGGTTAGTGGTAACTTTCATACAAGTTTCCCGACAGCGGTTATATTAATATGAATACTGTTTTCTATCAACCTTGTACTGGGCGATAGAAGTTTTTGTTTATAAAGTTTTGAAATAAACAAACATGTAGAAGTATACAAACCAGAACAGCAGATTAAAATTTAACCTGGGGTTAGCGTTAACCGGCTTTTGAACAACCGCCCCCTGGACCTCAAGATCATTATCATCATTTACCTCATCAATTGTAATATCATCCAATGTGTTGATTGTCTGGAGATCATTTGGCACACCATTTGTTGGTAAATTGTTTAAAGAATTGGTATCTAGTTTAATAGATTAGTATTGAGGATTGTGTTTAATTAACCAAAATAATGCTTTTTCAACCTTTTCTTTTCTAACTAAAACATCCTTGAAAGAATTATCTTTCCCTTTCATGGTCACAACAATCAATGGGATATCTTTAGGATATCGCGGTAGAGTATCAGCTAATTCTGGAATTTTTTTGAGGCAAATTAATGCAATGTCCAGAATAACCTCTTTGACCTCCTGGTTTAATATAGACTCGGGAAGTGCCCGAGCAATCAACATTTCTTCCACTTGGGTTAAGCACTGTAATTCAATGAATTTTTTGGGTATGACTTTGTGAGCTAAACATCTACGACAAGTGTATGGTGATTTTGGCTTAGACTTTAAAGGCCATGCCTCAAAACATACTTGACACTGGCTTATAGAAAATTGAATTGATTTGTGAAATGTGCTTTTGGCTTGCTTTGTCACTGTTAGAGTAAGGCACTGTTTTCATTGTTTTATCTACCATACAAGGTACCTCCTGCTGTCTTTGTTTAAATGTTGTATCAATATCATCAAGATCACTTTTTGCATTATTGGTATTTTTACTCCCTGATGAAGAGTTATGAATGTGGCCACATGATTGGTTAAGACTTTTGACACTCTCGTTAGGTTTCCCTGGTGTATTAAACAATGATTTCTTACTAATTACATTGTATTCCTTTTTCTTTCGTTTATTTGGGGATTGATCAGTTGAAATATATTCATGAGCTTTCTGGGAAACATTCTTATGTTTTCCTTTACATAATTACTTTGATTGTCATTTAAATCAACACTTACATCAAGTACAATGTCATAATGAACATCGTTACTATTATTTATATAAATTGCACATTTATTTTCTGGGACTGAACCATTTAGCATATTGATGTGGAAATATTTTACCATTTGTAAACATTACCTATGTTATTATAAGGGGCCATTCACAAAGGATGTCCGGCCAAATTATGGATTTTCACACCCCTCCCCCCGTCTGGCATTGTCCGAATTAGTGACTCCCCCTCGACATCTGCCATGTCTCATGCAATCTCTCATGCAATCTTCACTCACTGTTGAATTCATCATTGAAGGAAAGAATAATAGATATAAATATTATGAAGTGTTCAAAATGCCAAGGAGAGTTAAAAGTAGAGGCAAAATAAATTTGGTTTTGAATTTTTTTTAAATCCGGACGACCAGATTGCTAAAAACCCCCCCTCCCTCCCTATGTCCGAGTTTGTCCCGATTTTCCAACCACCCTCCCCCCCTCGGCTCGGACATCCTTTGTGAGTGGCCCCTAAGTGTATATATCTGTTTTTAGCAATGAACAGGCAGCTAAAATTTCAACATTTGTCCCCCAAACTTCTTGATTTGCCATTCCACTCTTATTAAGTAGTCAATTAGGGACATTCCCATATGTGGTTCAAGTAAACTTTCATCTCTTATGAGAGAATGATATATTTGCCTTCCAGTTATAGCATATGACAATGCTCAGAAAAGACAGTTACCATCACCTTGAATATAGTAGAACTTTGAAGGATTTGTTAGATTACTTTTGGACAATACAAAAATATGCTGACAAACAAGTGGCAATTTGACTAAGGAGCACATGAACTTTTGACTTTGGTGTCAACTGGAGAAAAATGCATGCCTTCTTTATACTTGTATTTTGTTTGGTTTTGCTTTTCATAATTACTTTGATTGTCATTTAAATGAACACTTACATCAAGTACAATGTCATAATGAACATCATTACTATGATTAATATAAATTGAACATATATTTTCTGGGACTGAACCATTTAGCATTGATGTAGAAAACGTTTGCCATTTGCAAACATTACCTACTTGAGTATAAATATATATATATCTGTTTTTAGCAATGAACAGGCAGCTAAAATTTCAACATCTGTCCCCCAAACTTGATCATTTGCCATTCCACTCTTATTAAGATACGTATTGAAGGATGTGCCCATATGTGGTTCAAGTAAACTTTCAATTGATTGCATGTGACTCATAACTTTCTCTCGTAAAAAAGGATAATACACTTGCCGTCCCGTTACAGCATATGACAATGCTCAGAATAGACAGTTACCAGCACCTCTAATACAATGTAATTTTAAAGGTTTACCAAGCTTTTGGGGTAAGTGAGGAACTAATTTATGCTCATTAATCAATGGAAATTCAACCAATGAACACAAAAATCTTTGAGACTGTAGATTAATAGGAGTGAAAAGAAAAGATGGACTACCCGCCACATAAGACATTTCAGATGTTAACCCCAGCCGGATAATTTGAAATGGATTTATACTGAAGATGTAGCAATTAGCATACAAGCAAATTCACAGGCACTTGGAGATATATATTGAAACACTTCTTAAACACAGATCAGATATTAAAATTGTTCAATAGATTTTGAGGTATGGACAACCACACCGAAACGAGGCGAGTTTATAACACACCAGCAGCAACTATATCGGTAAATTTATATTAAAAACGAGTATGCACAATATGTAAATTTAGTAAGATGCACAATATGCAAATTTAGTAAGCTATCACACACAGCATAAATGCTCAACAGCCTATCTTTGACGTACCTGTTGGACCAAATTAACCAAAGCAAGAACTGAAGAAGCCTTTGAGGCGAAAGAGAAAACCTATAATAATATTTTTAATCAACAACATTAATACCATAAATGGTACATATGATACAACAAATAGATAATAAAGAAATATGGTACAACAAACACTTTAACACACAGCTACCAATGATACTGTAGCAGCCACGATAATACCGCCAGATTGCATTAGGTTTCACTGAAAATTATGTTTAGAAGACAGACAAGACACACAATTTCAAGTCGTTTCAACTGCTGTAATTTACGTAAACTATAAAGAAAGATACAAAAAATACACTTAAAACCAATACATCTATAAATCTTAAACTAATAACAAATACATTACTTACATGTCTAACACAAAACAATGACCTTTCATACGGATTTATAACAATATCGACCACACATTTACTTTACTCTTGAGCGGCTTTCTATAACTATTGTCCGTTCTTAATTTATTCCGATTATTGTTTCTTTTAATGTTTTTAATGTTGCAAATTATTCATGCAGCTACAGATACATTACGCCAATATATAGATATACAAACTTTGATCGATTGCAAGGCATTCCATTCTTAGATTGTAAAAGTACCTTTACTTCATACCTAATAATAATCTTTTAATATCCATCTTTAGTTAAAAAATACAATGGATTTACAGCTGTAAGAATAATTTCTATACAATAATATATGATATGTACAAAACTATAAAAATGGTTAAATTATTAATTGTTTATTAGTATATAGAATAATCTATCGTCTAATTGCATGGTTCTAATAATCATGTTATCAAATAATCTATCGTCTAATTGGATCATACTTATTTAAAAGAGCAATTGCCCTTGGGATAAAAGATTGTTCGTGTCTTTTGGTGTGTGATATTGGGTATGGAATACTAGTGTTTCTTCTCAGATCATGAGTATGAGATGTTGGCAAAGGGATAAACTTATGACAGGGGTGGGTAGCATCAATTTGAATTCGTTTCAGTTCCTCCATAGCAACATCGTTTCTTCTTTCTCGTAATGATTTTAAATTATCCCTAGGGATTCCAAGTATTTTTAGACATCTGTTTTGCGTACTCTCAATTTCGTCCGCAAGATATTCTGGCAGACCGCCCCAAATTGCTGCTCCATATTCTAGCACAGATCTTATCTTCGTCTGATAGCATGTGAGGCCAACTTCTTGTGGTAATTTGGCTGTGCGGCATTCTCTCAGACTGAATATACGTTTATTTGCTTTCTTTACCATTTCTTCTACGTGACGGTTCCATTTTAGATTGTCCTGATGCCACACTCCAAGTAACTTATATGAGCTAACTCTTTCTATATTCACGCTATATTTCTATATTCACCTTACAAACAATCAAAGTTTGTTAAAATATCAAAACAGTACTTAGCTGTTATTGACATTATTATCTTTCATCGACATTATATGTATGAACAGATCCTGATTGCTGAGAAATCGACATGAATGGTTTACTTCGTAGAGCTTATGAAAGAAAGTAGCTCTGAGGTTATTACATTTTGGATTGTTGCATTGCATTAAATAGTGTTGTTCATTTCCAACATCATTTAAATTACAGAATTTACATATTCTTTGATCGTATGGAGTATTAGTTATATAGACCAGTTTCAACAGGTAATTTATGAGCTGATAACCTAAGTTTTGTCATCGCTTGACGATGTTTAACATTACTATCTTCAGAGAAATATTTTTCGAAGTCTAGAGTTTTTTTAAATTTTTTGAAAGTTCTGAGCTTGCCTTGATTTCCACCTTGTTGAATCTGCTCTTTCCAAAAGTCAGCAAAGTGGTCTTTTAAATTATTTTTTTAAATAATGGCAATAAATGAGGTATAATAAAATGTCTCAAATTACTCACTTTTATATCACACAAATTCAACAAATATGTTGTGAAGGACACTGGTTGCAAATTTAGATCCATGCAGACATTCCCCGCTTCACCGACAAGAGTATCCTCAAAAGATGGGTTGTTGATATGCAACCAAAATTTTGCTATCATACTGGATATTTGTAAAATCAAAGGCATTCTCCCTAGTTCAGCATAGACGGCTAAATTTGTCGATTTTGAGTGAACTCCCAAAACTCGTTTGCAAAATTTTAAATGCATTTTCTCGATATCATTTGAGATTTTAAAAATCTTTCTTTTAAATTTCTCAAAAGAATCTATTTTACCCAAAGGATACGGGCCCCAAATTACACAACCGTATAGTAAAATACGAGCTATCACTGTTGAGAACAGCTTTAGAAGTGCTTTCACTGGGATCTTCTCCATGTTCGAAAAACTTTTAAAAACGCTATGATAGGCCCGTAACGCTTTACTATGTAAGGATCTTAGAGTAATGGTACAATTAATATTGATGCCCAAATAAGGATATGTTTCTACTTGTTACAAAATATTGTTTTCAAATAACCAGGTTGATGTTAAGTATGGACGTCTCTGAGCCGCTGTTCCAAAAAGTAAGATTTTTTATTTTTTCAGATTAATGTTTAATTTCCACCTCCTCGTGTAAGATTGGAGTTTCATAAGGCAATTCTGCTAAATCGTCTGCGTAAAGAAGACAGTTTAGATCTATATTACTGAAAATCACTTTGTGAAAATCACTTTGTGTGAAAGCTTCCTGGAAGTAAATATTATTATTATTACCAAGTTTAACTGGAGCACATTAGGTATATCGTCTGTAAAAATGTTAAAGAAAGTTGGACTAAGATTGCATCCTTGTTTTACTCCCACGTAAGACTTGAAGGAAGGAGTAATACCTTTTTGTAGTTTAACAGAAGTATTCACAGCAGAGTACATACTCAACATGATGCGCAGGAATTTTTTACTGCAACCATGTGTAATTAGTTTAAAGAATAAACCCTCTCTCCAAACGGTATCGTGAGCCTTTCTAAAGTCAATGAAACAAGCAAAAATGGGCTTACGTTTTGAATTATAAACATCTATCAACGTCTTTAAAACCAAGAGATGATCTGCTGTTCTGCAATTCTGTCTGAATCCTATTTGGTTCTTATTCATAATTTTATTCTTTTCCAAAAAGTGATTGAGCCGCGTATTCATAATTAACGTAAAAAATTTCCCCAAGCAACTACCAATGCAAATACCTCGGTAATTGTTAGGATCACTCGTATTACCCGATTTATGAATCGGTACTATAAATCCTTTAGACCATGGTGATGGAAATACACCCTCCAATAAAATAACGTTAAAAACCTTTACAAAGTAAGATGGTAAAATTTGCACTGACAGTTTAATAATTTAATTGGACAAAGAGTCATTACCACGGGCCTTATTTTTTAGTCTCTTGGAGATCCTACATATTTCTTCACTTGATATTGGTTGATCAAGGCTGTCATTTTTGTCTGTCGTCCAGATAGTAAAATCTTTAACAATTTGGGCTTCAGTGCCATTTGGGCTTCAGTGCCTATTCAAACCATTCAAAGGATGATATTTCCTCAGACACTTTAGCATTTTGATTTGTCTTAATGGAGTTAACCAACTTCCAATATTCTTTAGGATAATTGTCAGCCAAACCTACAAAACTATGTAGTATATAACTGTGAAACTGCTTTTTAAGTTTTTTTAACAAACGCTTATATTCTCTTCTTTTTGAAAAAAGGTATGTCTTAGAAAACTATCATTCGGTAATTTACAAAATATCCTAAGTTTCTGAGATTCTTTTTAACTCTTTCTGGTCGGTCGCATTTTAATTATGTTGTCGCAAGTTGTCGCAAGAGCACTTTGAGTACGATCTCCTTTGCAAAATATTTACCCCCTGGCAATGAAATTAACACCATTGGAATCCTTACAAAATAAGCTTTTTAACAGTGGGCTATTTTGCCGACTAAACATTACAGAATCAAAAATACTAAAAGTTTAATCCCAAACATACCTCCAGTCATACTTCAGTTCAATTCTTTCGTTGTTTCTTTCGGCTGTAAAACGTGCATTTGATACTTTCAAAATATTTATTTTGAATTTTTTTTTATTTATCGGTAATTTTCCAGCATGCACACGCTTGCCGTAGTTTGACTATATATGGTTTGCCCACGCGCTTCAGTCCCGACAAAAAGATCTTATATAGGGTATTGCACCCTGGGGAATTCATTCCGGCCACTTAAAAAACCATAGCAACAGTCTTTGTTTGTGTTTGGGCCTTTTCCGGTTATTTTTGTCTGAAATTCCGGTTTGACCCGTATGCTACATTTCAAATTTCGCCGGTAACTTTGTCAATTTTTATTGTGTTTCTTTGCAAGTTGGTCAGTATGTACTGTTTTTAAAGCTCTATAAAACGGTGTATTAGCGAAGATCACACGGATTTTAAAACAGAAGTTATAATCGACCAAAGGTACTGAATATATAATTAGTTTACGATATAATAAATATCAGATTACAAATGTGTTAAAACTCACGGAGATCTGTAAAACAATGTGTTTAGCGATTTGTTTGGCATTAGTCAAGAACAGGTGTGTTTGCTGAATCGATTGGTGATCGATTGGTGGTATTTTCGTCCGTTTTGGGTGAGGGGCGCCAAAGATACAAGCGCTCAAAATCATCATGCGTTGGCGGTTGATATTCGACGCTACCGTTTAGAAAGAGTTAAGTATGTGGCAATTTTTATTAAACCATTTTTGGTTTGGTTTTGTTTTCTTTTCTTTTGCCTTTTCATAAACAGCACCTTTTTTCATGAATTACTTTAAGTAATTTACTTAATATTTCAGTGAATTCATTCACCAAACAATCAACCTTACATGATGCCTCTGTGTATGGCTGAGATAATAGTGAATCCAAACTGTTTCGCACTTCATTCGAACCGATAATATTCGCCAAATCGTTTACAACACCCACATTCCACACGAAAGATGCAGGGTGGGGTGTCATATTGACACCATCTTCCAAAAGCTCAGGAATATTTACTCTCAACACAAAAGATAGGCAAGAGTGGTGAGAAAGTTCATTAGCACCGCCAACTGAGAAATTGAGGATAGAAGTTTGTAGGTCATGTGACACAATGACGTAGTCAACCACACTTGCACCATTGTAGGTATTACAAGTGAACTGACCAGTAAGATCTCCTTTGGTTCTACCGTTTAGGGTTATCAAATTATTACCAATACATAAGTCTATTAGAGATCTCGCATATGAATTTACATGACTATCTTTTGAATAACGTTTTTTCAATTGTAACTGGGATGTTGATTTCATTTGCAGGAAATGAGTCAGTAATAAGATCGTCAAGTGAACCTGTTCTTGCATTGAAATCTCCAGAAATAAGAATATTACCTAACCCTGAAAATTTATAAATTTTTTCTCTAAGACGTTCAAAGTGGTCAACGCCCATTCTTATTTCCCAAGAAGAGTTTTGTGGGGTATATAAGCTGTACATAAGTAAATATCCTGAGTCATATTGAAAAAGGATTTATCTAATTTCCACCAGACAAACTCTTCATCACTATTCTTATCTAAAGCCTTTCTTTAAACAAGACCTGACTAATATAGTTATTCCGCCTGAACTTCTACGTGATCCTTGGGCTAATTCTTTTCTGCATTTCGAAAAAGAATAAAAACCGGGGATATTAATATCTGTATGGTCATACGGCAGCCATGTTTCTACTAACAAAATTAAATAAAAATTTGTTATTTTTGAGATGAAATCTGTATCATTCAATTTTCCTGACAGACCTTTCCAAACACCAAATTTTAGGAAATGTTTTGCCATTATTTGAAATTAATTTTGAATGACGCTTTTGAAAGTGTATAGTTAAACTTGATTATGCACAAACCTAGGGTTATAAAAAGGTAATGGATGATACATTACCCTTTGGTGCTGCTGTTGGTTGAGAACACAATTGGACTGGAGCAGATGGTTTAGCATGTTTGTTACATTTTGAAGTTGCTGTTGTATTGCATCTGCAGGAGCACTAATAGTGGGAGTGACTGAGGTTGTTTTGAGTTTCTGCTGAGCCTCTTGTGGTTGGTCTTGCAAAGAAGATCTTCTTACTGGTGCTGTCATCTTGTGATTCTCTACTCGTTGTGTAGGTTTAAACGCAAATCTCATCTCCTTTTTGATGTTCTTCGCTAAATTTGGAATACCCAATTTCTTGTTTAGATGTTTAACATCATGAAAATAGTTGTATTCTCTAAGATTACCATTGTAAACATGAAACACGTTGGGAATGTCTTTATTTTTCTCATGTATATCATTGTTAGCGTCAGCTACATAACCATCAAGACTATCATTTCTTGGGGTAATACCAGAGAGAAATATTTTCGCCTCTGGGAAAATTGTAGTTGCTGTGTTGACTACATGAACTTGGTCGCTGACAATGTCTTGAAGTTGACATATGTTCAACATCGTTAACTCCCGTATTTATTATTAAACCTTTGTTAACCGTGAAATTCGGGGTGTTCAGAATCTCCAGTGCCTTTTTATGTGTACTGCATGCAATCATTTTGGTGCTACTATTTGGGCACAGTTTTGTCATGTCTATGTATCTGCGATTGGAATCGCACAGCATCACAAAATCGTAAGCAGTGATGTCTAGAATGGAAAGGACTGAAAATGGTATGTACATTGTCGTGATGTGTCATAACACAGTCTACTAATAATAAGGTAAAAGTGAATTATGCTCCACTTTGATACAAAAATATTGTCCTATTTCATTTCAATTATCTGCCTTTACATAGTAGTTACATACCACAGTATATTGCAAAATGTCTAAAAATATTTTTTTAGTTGGGAACACAAACGAAACTCTGAAAATGACATTCCTCAAACCAGTACATCAAGTATACGTAAGTCATCATAGGCAGCAGATATTTCAATGGTTACTGGTCAAAATGAAAAAGTAGTAAAAATGCTTTATCAAACAAAATGTGCTTGTGTTTAGCAAGCTATACCTTTATTTTATATGCTCTGCTCCAGAGACAACAAAATAATAGTTGTACTTTACAGTAAATAGCTGAAGTTGTTTCTACATGTTTTAGATTACCTTGGAAGTGTTTTTGGTTAGTTACCTTAAACTAGTCCCTCCAATCTCTTGCAATGTTTAAATCTAAGATATATACTGTACATACTAGTTGCCAGTAATCCTATTTCTTAAATTTTACTATCATAATGTTTAAAGTATGCGAGCATGTAATGTTAATCTTTTATTCATTTATTCATTGTGTATCATTGTGTAGAGCTCCTGCAGCCAAATTCACCATTCCAAGAGGACGATAGTGGACCAAATGATAGAAGTCAACTGCAAGACTCCATTTGCCAAACAAGCAGCAACCTGTCGAAGAACACTCCAAGGAAAAACAAACAAAGGAAAGTTATTCGTGCCCAAGGAAAGAAAATACACCGTTTGCAAGCGGCCCTGAAAAAGAAAACCCCTGCAAGACAACGGAAGAAAGAGAGAACATTAGAAGAAGCACTTGGCAAACTACCCGAAAACCTAGCTCATTTTGTTAGGATGCAAGTGGCAAAGCCTACAGAGTTCTTTCCAAATTATTCATACTGCCAACAAAGTCATCACTGTGTCGCTACATCTCCAGAATGCCAGCAGCTGCAGGAATTTCCCAGGGTGCCCTGAACACCATCAAGAAAAAGGTTGATAGCATGAATGAGCAAGAGAAGCTATGTACACTTTGCATGGGCGATGTATCACTTAAAACTAACCTGTATTATGACATCAGAGGGATAGAATTGTTGGTCTCGAAGATTTTGGAAGTGGAACCCGAACCAACAATGTGGCAAATCAGGCACTTGTTATTCTTCTTAGGAGCATCTCGGGAAAGTGGAAGCAGCCTCTTGGCCACGCCTTGGTTAATGGAGGATGTCCAAGGGAGGAGATGGAGGAGTTGATGAAAGACGCCATCAATAAAAAGTTGAAGGGATTGGTCTTAACGTCATTGTTGTTATGTCAGATATGGGCAGCAACTTCCAAAGCCTGGCTAACCACTTGGGTGTTACTCCAGAAAGGCCATGGTTTAAAGTTTGGTCAGCACACCGCACAGTGGAAAGACATAGAAGTGTTCTACAAGAAAGATAAGGAGCTACCCATCAGAGCTGCCCCTAAACTAACAGAGAAACATATTCGACCAAACAATGAAGGTGAAATATGCTACGCAAATCTTAAGTCACACAGTAGCTGCATCGTTATGCACGTATGTGAGTGTTGGGGGTCTCTCATCATCAGCTATGGGAACTGCTGAACTTCTTTTGACTCCTTATTCGATTGTGTCAATGTTTCAATGATCAACTCGCGTAAAGCATTGAAACGTGCCCTGACCACAACCTCTTCCCACCAAAGTTATTTGGAGCAGGTTTTCACCTTTATCAAGGAGTTGAAAGTGTTTCAAGGAAATGAGGAAGTCACTGGTAGGATCAAGTGCCTTAGGGGATGGTTGGTTACTATCAAAGCCATTCTTTCAATTTGGGATCAACTTCAACAAAACCATGAAACTAAATCGAAGAAGAATAATGTTCCTGCTATGGCTGCCCCACCAAACGCAGCACCAAGCTTGTGAACGAGGTTAGTGAGAACCTACTGAAGGACAATCCAATTGTCTATGTTGCTGGGTACTTACTCCAGAAATGTTTCAAATGTCACGAGTGTTCAACATGCAGAGCAGCTGTGGTCACAAATTACCTTAGTGACAACAGGAACTTACTCTGTTTCTTCAAAGCATACAAATCTGAGAAAACTTTTGGAGGACTTCTTGCACCTACAGCACCATACCTTCAGTACATAATACAGCTGGAAGACCTGTTTGTGAAAGATTTCTCCATGTACACCAAGAGTGAAGGGGTTGGGAAAAGCATCCTAATCAAGTTACAAAGTGTTCCAGTCTAATTTAATCGTTGTCCATCCTTTCCTCTCCAGTATCTGCAGAAGTTATTCTTACGAATGAGAATCTACTACAGCATTAAGTTTGCCAACCGAAAGTTCTCATCCTACAAGAACAAAAAAAGTAGAAAGTACATTAAGGTTACCCACCTGTAGTCTACAGTAATTTATAGTATCTCGAACGTGCGGTGCCAGTGTGGGTAGAGTATAGCAAATACGGCGGTTGACTGTTGTGTAAAACTACCTCAAAAATACAATGAGAACTTCAACATTTCGAGCGAAGGCCCTTTGTCTGGAAGTTAGTAGAATGGGTCGGGGGAAAACATGTGCTTTTATAGTGAATACAAAAGCGATCACGTGATAAAAAATAAACCAATCAGATGGATTTAATCAAAACAAACTATAAACAAAATATGGAAATCACATCACAAAATATATTAGCATATAAGGAGCAGCGAACAGAGATAACAAAGGAAGAAAGACAGAAAATAAGGAACAAAATATTAGAGGAGGTGAGATGTAGTCTCTCTGCTGATGGCAGGCATAAACAGATAGGAGTTAAATGTAAGAGAGGCGCTCATTAATGCCGAGAGCATAGAATAGGAAATGACTAGAAGGGCACTTTGAGGCCGATGAAGTTTTTGACGCTGCGCATGTCGCATTACGCATGTTCAGTACCATTATTCTAGCCAGTCAATTGCATTTTCTGACCAATAAACATGCTGAACTGGCTGGTCTGCCATTATTCTGGCCAGATATAACTGCATAAAAATAGGGTGTCACGTTGCACTGCTGAGTGGCCTTTCTGGTCATTTCCTATTCTGTGCCGAGAGGATGAATGATGCCAAGTTGGGAAATTAGATGCATTTCTTGGCTTTTGTGGCTATCATTACTACCTGAAATGGGACACAGAGCTCGAATTTTCATATCTGAAACACTGTGATTGCCAGTGTTGAAATGTCTGGCAACAGGTTGTTTAGCATCATTGTTTACGACAGCATGACGATGCTCACCAAACCTTAACCTTAAATATCTACCAGTATACTTAGAGGTTTTACACAGCTTCACACCACAAGGAAACGTGCATAGTAGTTTTAGAGTATCTAAAACAGATTGATTGAACAAAACAAGCAACGGGAGTAAAGCCAAGAGACTAATGTATTTAATATCAAGAAACTGTTTAAGGTTGTCCACTTTTTAACAAAAAGTTGTTTTTTTAACAAAATCATCGTTGGATTTGAAACTGGAGAGGACAATTTTATACCACAATAAAATTTAAGCAATACTATGGCCATAAACATGGTGCTTTATTCGGTTATATTCTGTCAAGAATAAACTGGTAAAAACGAGAATGGAAAGAAATACTTAACTGAAGAACAGAAGTAAAATTATTTAGGCAACATCATGCGTACGCCAGCACAGGCTTTCACTAGTTTCATAGAGACACAATAAAATATTTAAATTCGGTTTTATAAATGATTATATAATGCCACAACAAAGGTAAAAACGATCAATTACCTCATATTTTCCCATATCAACCATAGATCTTAAATTTGAGGTAATAACTGAGCAATATTGACCCATTTTCACTGTTACTCCTTATCTATGCTAGCCTCCTCCGCAGGCAACTCTTCGTAAATGCCAGAATTGTGCAATACTTGGCAAAAATTGCACAATAGCTTGGGAGTCAAAACTTCCGTGAGTTGCCTGCCAAAAATCGACATGTCCGCTCGTGGGTAGGTGGAGAAGAAAATATTGCGGATTTTATAGAGTGGGAAGTAGTTTGGACAAAATAATTCAGATTTTTATGTGTTTTGAAGACGAGTTTAAACGTAGATATTCAAAGAAATAGATGTGGAAGTTTCCCTAAAACTATCAAAGATGGACAACGATATAATGAATATGTTTCATGGTTGTCTGATGACTGATGGACAAGTTCTGAATTTATGAACAAAAATCATTGTATTTGACTTTGAATTGTTACCTAACAAATTTATTCTCCATGAAGATATTATATTACATAAGATCTAATATATAAATATGAGATTGTAGATGTAAATTAATTGGCAAAATATTGTTGGACTTTAATATTTATATGAAATCAAATGCTGATCAATGTACAATTATTCATGTTGTGATCATGTGATGTTGTCTAAGTTGCCAGACTTGCTATATCAGAGAAATGACTTCTACAGACTTGCAAATAAATGTTTAAGTTTGTGATACTATTTAAATTATCTTCTTGATATAATGATATTTATTGCTAAAATCTAATCATCTATCTTTTGTTCCAATGCAACTTTACATGTTTTAATTTTGTACAGTATGCTATAGATTTAAGAGCTTAATTTTCTTAAATTTGTATACATGAACGTTGCAATGCACTTCTCAATAAATAATATGACCTGTCCATTCTGTTGTCAAGAGGAACAATATTTTGTCCAAGGTGTTAATTATGACTTATTTATACTAACAACTGGTTATACTGTATTATGCAAAAATTCAATTTACTGGCTACACCTTGTATGTTTTTGTTTCCAATAACAGATGATTTTACTTATCAAGTGGAAGTGGTTGGGCAAATGGATTTACCACATTGTCTTCCCATGTCTATATTTAACCATATAGACTTGCTACAAGTTGACTCGCATTAAAAACTGTCCTAAAGTATAATGACTGGGTTCATAAAATGGCATGAAATACTCTTAGTCTAGCTACCAGCTGCCTTGTTTGACTCAAGTGAGACATTGGGTGGAAGAGCTGAAAAGTGAAATTGTTTCAAAATTAAGGAAATGAAGTCGGTCCAGCCTGTCTAACTGGTTTCATATAAACAGCCCCAGCCCCTCAGTGCTACTCATTTCATAATCTCAGCTCAATTGGAAAGTACTTGGGTCCATTACTTTGACAGATGCCATTTCTTCCAGAATGATTACCAAAAGGCATACCCAAATATATTGAGTTTAGTCAGGGCTGCAACACTATAATCCAACCAAAAGTTATTTGCATTCGATTGATATATGAAATACAGTAATCTATAATTATGTGCAATATTTGGGCAACTGTGTGAAGGTGTAAATTAACAAATGTCAAAATTGTAGTATTAGCAGCAGCTCTTTATTAAAACTGCAAACTTCTTTAGCAACAATCTTAATGATTCCAGTTTATAATTTGTATTTTGGCTATAATCAGGGGTGGACTGGCAGCTTTTTGGGCCTCGGTCAGGAATAAAATCTGGGCCCATGTATTAGTGAATAATCATAGCTATGCTTAAGGTGAATTTTCAGCAAGTTGGACGTAGGAAGCTTGTTAAACTTAGGGAGGCCGAATCCCACGAGGCGCCACCATGACCCGAGTGGGAAAATGGTTAAAATTTGGAGTCTCTAGATTGTCGGAAATGGCATTTTCATTCTCTACCTCTTTAGTTAGGCCCTTTCAATAATTCTTTCATTGTGATTTGTGAGTCTATGCTATTTCCTGCAATTCTTTTTATAAAATATTGGGACCCCCTGCTTCCTAGCCCTGTTAAGCAAAAGGAAATATTCCAAATCTGTCCTTGCAGTAATTCCGGACCGCCTCGGTGCGAGTCCGATCGCTCAGTCCGCCCCTGGCTATAATTATCTGTTCACTCTTTTCAGTACAGAACTTTACCAAAACCTGTCAGAGTCCCTGGTCTTTGTTACATTGTTTGATTTGTTTCTTAAAATAACTGGCGGTCAAACTTCCAGAGATATCATCACATAGTGACATTTAAACCCACAGTTCAAACACAGGAATATGATTTGACATCCTTCCCCTCCAGGCTTTACACAAGATTTTAAACCATATTCGTGTCTCTCTATCGCGCTGCTTTTAAAAAGATAATATAGCATACTGTACAGATTAAATATATCTTTGTTGATTTGGACCAGAGACCTCAAGGAATTCTTTTAATCCGGGTGTTAATAATAGTTACATCATTACAATTTGTCAATCTAATTGTAAACATTCCAAAACTTGATTGTGTTCCATTCCGCAAGAAGGTATAAACACGCTATAACACCTATAAGTGCTCCGGAGCTCTTTCTTCGTAATACTGATAATTATTTTGTCCGTAGTTAATCCTTAGAATATGAAGTTAAAAGCAGATTTTGATCGCGTAAATTGTATCCACTCGTATCATGGTGACAAAAGCTCCCTAGGGTACCCGGGGTGAAGTGACAGGTCCACAGGGTGAAGTGATCGGTCCTCAACTTGCGATTTTTGACTTGAAATTTTTAAAAATCAGTTTAGAAGAGGGGACGACTACCTTAATAAATCAAGAATTTTACTATGCTTGTCGCTCAAAACCATATTTTACTAACTGCTTTTTTACCTGGTTTTGTGTCAAAGCCAGTTATGTGACCATAAAAAATGCGCGCGATATAAATTTTTAGCTCTGAATATGGGTGTGTCAGCTATCACCGCCCCCTTAAGAAAATGTTATAGCAATTTGGTATTGATTCATATCTTACTGTTTCGTGTTTACAAAATTATTGGTAGAGTAACTGGCATATAATTTTTCTACTTTGGCTTGGATTTTAAATACACCTTGGGTATTGTTGGTCTACATTTGCCTTACAATTTCCCTGTTTTTGGCCATTTCTCCAAAGATTTAGTATTATTTATGTTTTTTCTTGCAGATAAATTATTCCATGTTGTTGATACAATACTGTCATCTAGTAGAAGGCTCTTATTAATCAACTTGGGTCTTTTGGAAATATAATATTCACATAACATGCTCTTTTATGTAAGATTTCAATGATGAGGAAATGGCCACACGTTGACATTTTGTATGGCGATTCTGCTTACTTTATTCAAAACAGTGTTCTGAGGTCATTATGTCAGTGCTTACTATCAGTCATTCATAGTGCACTTAGTAATGTTAGCCAAATTTAATGATTATACAAATTTAATGATTATACAAATTGTTTTGAGAAATTAACAGTATTTATGTGAATTAGACCTGGTGTGTTTACAAACTTTAGAATAATAATTTAAGAAAAATTTGACTTTTATTGTATTTATACCATGTGTTTAACACAAGTAATCATGTATTTATATATCAGCCTTATAAAATGATTAAAAAAGTATTGAAAAGTCGACCAACATGTTGTATAATTTTTGTTATTGATATGCAGGGGCGCACATTCCAAAAAAGTTTGGGGGGTGTCCATTGTTCAGGGACCGACTTTTTATATTTGTTTGACCACATGAAAACATGTATTACAAGTTAATGTAAAAATATGTGTAGTGCCAGGGGTGTAGAAGGATTGTTAAAAATAGGGGGCGGACTCCCACGAGGCGCCACCAACGGAGAACATTTTGAAAAACTTGAGTCTGTAGATCATCGGAAATGGCATTTTCAGAGTCTTCTCTAGCTCTTTCATTATATGCCCTTTCATTAATATATATAAGATTTCAAATACTCTAGTT
Source organism: Trachythela sp. YZ-2020 (assembly GCA_016169945.1). Lineage (NCBI taxonomy): Eukaryota > Metazoa > Cnidaria > Anthozoa > Malacalcyonacea > Clavulariidae > Trachythela > Trachythela sp. YZ-2020. The sequence continues at coordinate 306,722 of JADLSH010000393.1, read as the reverse complement.
TCGAATTCAGATATTTCGCTGCAATTTTCTTTAAATGCAGTTATTTAAAGAAAACGCCCCCAAAACGTAACCTTCAACATCATAAAGACCCAACTAGAAACTGCATTTTTACAACAGACTTGACTTAATTTTACTCGAGAATACTGACGTGGAAATAGAATGCACAATGCGGCAGAGCAAAAGTTAGGTGGTTTTGCGCCGTCGTGTATGGCTATGCCATCTTACATTTGAGTATATTGCTTTAAGAAGTATATGTTACTAAAACTAACATAATTTGAAAGTAGAAACATCAAAATATATGAAAACCCCGACATCTGGTGAATAAGACCTAAAAATATGGAGTTTAGAAATTTCAAAATGTTGTACACTTTAATTTTTGAAAACTGTATCGAGCCACCTTAAGAGGAATATATATCTCTGGGTTTTGCAATGTTGATTTCTTTTATTGACAATTTTTGTATTGTTTATTATACGTTTTTTAGACAGGATGTTTCGGACCGAATTAAGTAGTGTAATTTTACAATTTGGGGCCGACTTTTGAAAAATTCACAAATGAGTACTAAAATACTGAAATGCCAAGAATGGTTGATGACGTCATTATCGAAATGTCACATGGCCTTCTCGAAAAATGGTTTTCACTTGTTTCCATCTATCAAACTGAAGTTACTCAATTTTCAAAGATTTTCATATTCGTTTTTCTTCAATTTGGTTAGGGTAGGTTTTAGGGTTAGGGTCAGGTACAAAGTTTTTAACTTTATATTACTCCAAGTTGAAAAGATGATGTAACGTCAGTTTGGTAGATGGAAACAAGTGGCGACCACAAGACAAACATGGCAGAAAAGTTTAAACAATACCAAGCTACTATGGCTCAAAAAAGACAAAGGAAAGCAGAAAAAATAAATCATGCAAAAGAAAAGAGCGCATTTTGCCAACAAAATTAACTATCCAACGACTGTCAGCCCAAGTAAAAGGTTCGTCACAAAAATACCCAAGAATGGGGCCGTTAAAGTGAGTGGAAATTTTAGAAGATGATTTGTGTGAAGCAGCATCAATTGATGTAATTCTTCATGCTTGTGTGGTGGGCTTTAACTTACCTGGTATGTCGTGTGATATTCTTGAGACCGAAAGAGGGCCTTCAATTGAAAACCTCGATGAAATAAAAAATTTGAATGGCACAATATTCGTTAGATTTGTCAACGAGACGTTGAATGTGACTGACTCCGAGGGCAAGGAATCGTCTCTATACCGACAGCCCCAACGAGAAGAAGCCCAAAGTACAAAAACCTATTTATCATAGTAGCCCAACAAAAGCAGTAACTAATAAAGCAGGGGAAAGCAATGTCACTGGACCACAAAATCCTGTCGCAGCATCGCTTTCAGTGGCAACAATGTTGAGAATGGGGCAACTAATCCGACCGAGAAAAGAAACCATGATACAAGTCGAAGGATTTGATGTCAACAATGGATGGAGCCCATCCAGAGAAGTATCATTCCATGTTGAAGATGAGCAATTTGCTGAAGGTGGTTTTCGCAAATGCACCAGCTCTGATGAGCAATTTCCTGGCAAATGGCTACTCAAGAGATATAATAACAAGGCCAAATGTGATTTGCAGTTGCTTAGTTTGGGTGAAGAAGAGCATGCACACAAGCAAACACAGATGCATAATCTTGCAAGAAATATAACTGATCAAATGGCCAAGAAAACAAACAGTGAATTTGGTGAAACATTTTGGAAAAATAGAAGGATTAAATGATGATTGCCCAGAAGTTGTTACTATTGAGCAATTCATTGAAGGAAGCCCATTCGAGAAGTATATGAATACCACTTGAGACACTCTTTGTGATAGTGCTTTACCCGTTGTGCAGAAAGCTGAGGCTCTTGCCCACTTTTCTTTCCACATCAGCAAAGAAAAACTTTTGCTTGTTGATATACAGGGAATCGGGTATAAGCTGTGTGATCCTGAAATAGCAAGTGCTGAGCTTATGAGCAATGAAAATGGTGGAGAAAAACTTAAGTTCTGCATTGGAAATCTTTCAGTCAGTGCTATTGACAATTTTTTTGACCACCACCAGTGTAATCAGTACTGCAAAGAACTTGGCCTGAAAGCATATCAAAGCAGTAAACTGAAGAAAGTAAAGAAGCATGAAATGGCTATATACCATATACTTTGCATGCAAAATTATTTTTCCACAGAATAAATAGCAGGGATGGATTCACTTGGGGGTGGGGGAGGATGCAGTGGATGCTCTCCACTCCTCTTAGGTTTGACAAAGGGGAGAGCAAGGGGGTGCCAATTTCCAATTTTATTTTTTTTTAGAAGGGCAATTCCAAAAACAAAAGTAAAATCATAGTACAATAGAGAAAAAATGAGAATGACATGATTATGAAATGATCAAGCAAGACTACAGACTAGTGGATTGTTGCTATAGCTCCCTCTAGTGATTACACACACAGGGGTGTGGCAAAAGTATTAGGGTGCTGCACATCCCCCCTTGCCATACCCCTGTACACACACTCACACTTGGTTAACAGTCACACCCTGAACAATGACCAAATCTTAATCAGCACCCCTCCTACCAGCCCTGACTGGATGCATCCCTGATAAATAGCCTATAACTGCAATAATAACTTTAATTTGCAATAGTGGAGTTATTATGGTGTATTAATATGCTTTTAAATACATCTTAACTGTGAACAACAGCAGCCTCGTAGGCACATATTATCTATATTTTAATTAACAGCAAAGTAGATTTGTCTCTCATAGTTATTGTCACTTGCATACATCCATGTGAAATGTTTAGACAGAATAAACAACAACAAAGCAGGGCTTTTATTTTTAGATTAAGTTGAGGAGAATGCCCCCCCCCAATCTTATTTATAGTATTACATCTAAGGGTTGCTCACCTGGGTCTCCTACAACTATGCCCCACAGCAAGAAGATATTATACAAGTTTGCTGCACTCTGTAGGCAGAAATTTCACACATCAGTTTTTATATGTTCAGCCTTTAATTATGAATCTTCTTAATTATCTGTATTTTCTTGCTGCATCCTTGGCCTGGATGCTGTCAACATCAGGTAAGTGATTGCTACATTATCTTCTAAAATCTCCAGTAAGATAGTCATTTGCCACATCAAGAACACCAGAAACTTCAGCAGCTTCAGCAAGTTCTTCAGTGGTTAGTGGCCAGCCCTTGTCTTCTATTCCATATTCCTCTGGACAATTATATATTATGTTAGGGATGCCATCAGGCATTAATGTCCCTCGCTGTAGTCTAGTCCTTGAATTGTTCCATAACTCTACAAACAAATCAATTTCCCTTTGAACAATTGCTGCGGTCAACTTCGTCTTCACATTCATAAAACCCCTGATCCAAAACCTGTTGGAGTTGAAACTTGAAGAATTATTCTAATCGTTCATGGAGTTCCCTCCACCAACGCTCAATTCTGTTGCTGGTAGAAGACCTGTATTCTACAGTATCTTCAGGAGTCATATCTCCATGATTTCGACGCAGGAAAACATGTAACGTTGCAAGCAGACCTGTTTCTGTTCCTCAATCAATTCTTAACTTGGACAGAATTGGACATCCATAATTTAATAAACATTACCTTTCTTGAAGCAGTATCATAACACCCATAAACAGCCAGCGAGAATGTCCAATTCTGGAATCCCATTAACTTATCGTGTCCGTCAAGGCTCCAAACCCAATTAACACCAGACGTGGCAAATTGCCCATTTTCCCCCCGCCTTTTGTTACCAGGACGTCGATCTTCAAGACCTTCAGGATCAGCCTCGAATATAGCTGAATTTACCAAATTTCGAGGAACCTTTATATCATGATGCATTCTTAGCTTTTTTGTCATTGCTCTCACGCCCAGTAGACTGCCTGGTCCATCCAGTTCTTTGGAAATTGCATTTTCAACTGTTTCAAGAGGAGTATGAATATTTTGTCATTGTTATTCAATTTTTTTCCTGGAATGCATCCATGCTATTTCAATAACTATGGTAAACGTTATTTTGATATTTTATGTAGGCTGTACGTCATATTGTATTAATCTGATGCCATTTCTGTCAACAATCTTTGAAGTTGAACATCTCGAATTTCCACAATTGCTCGTATTTCTCTGAAGAAGTGGACTTTACTGTTTAAAATAAGTGCTGAGTTTTAGAAGAAAATTTTAGAAGTAAAATTTGTTGTTTATTTACAGATTTGTATTTTGGGTTGAATTCTACCATTGTATTGTTAATTTGCCTTCTTGGTGAATATATATGTAGAGAATATGCATGTGCTTATGTATTTTCAATAAAAATGGAACTGTATGTTGCTGTAAAGTTTGTTTTGTCTACATTTCACCAGTAATTTCTGTTGCAAAAGTATATAGAAGTTCTTTGACAACCCCAATATGCGGGTTTTCAGTAGTCACAATGTGCTATTGGGATAAATAAATAACTGAATACATATTAAAAGTCGAACCTTTGATGCCAGCAGAATCAATCTGGCCAATAAATATTTAGTTAACTGTCTGTACTACACTCCTCACTAGTTGCACAATGTACATTACAAATACAGAAAGGCAGTGGGTCAGCTTATGAAATCATGTATATAAAATCCAACACGTATATAGAATTTTCAACACATGAACATTTATATTGACCACAAGACCAGTTGATCATACGCAGCCTTTGAGATTTCTGCACAAATAAATTCATTAAACAGACTCAAAGAGCATTGTTATACATCGATACACAAACACTAAACACATCCATAATGATGGCATTGAGACTCTGTATCAATAGCGTCCATTTTTGCAGAATTTGCTATGGCCAGAGATGTTGACTTCACAGCAGTCAACGCATAAATGAGGCCGCACGTGGAAACATACGCTCATTACCCATGATGCTTTGCAGCCTGCTGTCCAACCTCCTCTGGAAAACACATTTCAAATTAGAAAACACATTTCAATACTAAAAACATAATTCAATAAGTATTGGAAACACATTTCAATCACAACACATTTCAAACTTGAAAACACAATTCGATAACTATCGAAAACACATTTCAATAATCACAACACATTTCAAAATCGAAAACGAATTTCAATAATCACAACACAAATCAAAACCGAAAACACATTTCAATAATCACAACACAAATCAAAATTGACATCGCTGATCGCTGTAACTGTTCGGAATAGGTTCGGGTACGCATGCGCAGATGTAGAACACTATGATTACGTATCGTTTTATTCGCCTAATTTGTTGCCATAATTGATAATTCCCCGTACTTATTTGCGCCAAATGTTCGCGAGGTTTTGTTCGAGTTAGAGTTTTTTTCTTGTGTATGTGGTCAAATATTACTATATTAGTGTGTTTTTCTTCACACACCCGCTATATTATGCAATTTCATGTATATGGAAGACACTTCACGGCATTTTATGTTTATGCGATATTGGGAATATTTGAATTTACACTATTTAAAAAATATGATAAAAATAGGTACTCTAAGCGTACATGTATCTGCTCATGGTGATGCCACAGTTGCCCATGAAGGAGTAATATTCAACAATAGACAATTTCGTAATTATGGGCGCCATTTTGAAAAGGGGGCAAACACAATAAAGCAACAATAGCATGACTCTAGGGACAAGTATTCCCATTGGGACGAGGTGTATATACTTACTATGGCTGGCAGAGCCATAGGTTTAATATGCCCCTGTCTGTTTTTTTCGTCATCGTCGTCCTCGTGGTTTTTTGGGGGTGTCACAAACTTGCACTCCCACAAAACTTGCACTCTCACAAAACGCAATTTTCTTGTCAATCTTGTGTGCATCTTTATAGAATACTAGCGCATTTTGAGTTACGTACTTGTGTTTTAACCAGATCAATAACGCATAAGGGAACAATATGATAAATGCAATACGAACGAGAAACGTACAAATCATGCTCATATTCGTCACGCATTATCTAAGACATTCGACATACTTCAGTCTATATATGAGGGTATTATATTTCCAACAACAAACATTGCGCCTTCAAGACTTGACAATCGTAAAGCGCATCGCTCTAAAACATCTATACTCTACAATAGTTTGAGCGAACCATACGTGGGTATTTATTTGCATTTGTGGAAAACTAAAGGGAAACTAGAAATCAGTGTTGAATATAATTCAGTCATAAACGCGCAAGAACGAGCTCTTTTATTAGAGTTCAAGGGTCAGCTGTCACATATCCTTGATAATTATTACACTGTAAACGGGTCAAGTTTTTACAAGAAAACCGAAGAGCTTAGTTCTCCCCACGTATTGCAATAGTTAAAGATGATCCTATAGCTCCTAATTATTATATTTCGATTTGACCCAAACGCTTGAACAGACTCTATATAAATATTCAGCGAGACGCATTCCTCATGACAACAGTGGAATATGCAAGACATTTAATCGCATGCACGGCACACATATTGGTCAAACGTTGGCAGGCCCATTCAAATGAGTAACAAATACATATTTTTATATATAGGATAGTTATGAGTAACAAAATTTAAACTCTATAGGTTTTAGGACAATATGCTACTTGATAGTTCTTGCCTTGCCTCCTGACTCAAATGTTATTGATATTCAGCAGAACAGGTCAAGTTTGCTATGTTCAAAATAGTATAGAATATAAAGATGCTGTTGATTTGATGCATAGTTTTCATCGTAAAATTCAAACTTTCTCATATTTACAAACAATGCTCGCTCTTCAATAATCAAAATAAGTAAATAAATATAACCACTAAATGTGGAATGATGCTCGCCTTTCAGTAGCTAATCAAATAAGTAAACAAATATAACCACTAAATGTGGAATTGGCCACAAAGTTTAAAATATTAGCTAGTATTCATGGTAGTCAAGTTTACTTCAGTATTGAAAACCTATGTATACAACCAAGATGCTATTTACAATTACACAATGTTTTATTTTTAATATGTTGTAGTATTTGTTATATACCTTTCTTATATACCTTAACGGCTTAATCTTCGACAGTTTGACTGTTTAGTTTCTCCTTCAGAAATAGAACAACTACATTTGAAACTGGCCACATATTTTAAAGCATTCGTTCTAGTCGATACTTTCATATTGAAAACCTTCGTATTTCCACATTTTTATATGAATTAACGACGTTTTGTCAATATATTTTGACATTTCAAAACATATGCGTCATGTTGAATTTAAGATCTAGCCTGCGTATATTAGCTCGGCCATTAGCCCAGCCTCATATATTATTAGCTCGGCCATTTATCAGTACCAAAAGTTGAAAATCAGAAGTACAATCCTTGTATATATTTCTTGAATAGTATGTATATAAAGTATGGTATATAACACAGCATACCAGATCCATATAGTAATATTGTGTTGTGGGTAAAATTCAATACAATAGACAGAATAATAAGTTCAGTTCTGTACATATTTGTGTCATTGTGTGCCATTAAGAAGATCCGATCATACGACATGCTTGCAGCTGTTGATGTTAACTTATTCTCTTTACTCTTGTATTAAAATATACATGTATACCAGTGAGTTTAGTATGAGATTGTTCTGCAAGTGAGGTGTTGCTATCCTGACAAAATTATCCAGCCAATATCCAATGCTTTTATTTGTGACATGATTGTTGTATTCGTCTATATAAAACAAAAACCTTTATGTTAGAACTTAAGTACTTTTGTAGAACATGCAACAATACATAAGACAATATATAGTATTATAAGGGGAGAGGGAGGATATATAACACGGATTTGATCTCCGAAGAGGTTTACTTGTCCTGCGATTGCTCCAAGGAGCCATGAAATATGGCGCGAAATATGCCAATATGGCTCCAACTAAGCCAATATGGCTCCAACTAAGCCATCACAAAATCTGCTGTAATTCACACAATTAAACTTTCGGAATTCATGTTTAACTACTTACCAAATGAGGATAAGTGTCCATGTTAGATGGCAACAAAGCAGGATAATTTCTCAAGTAAAACGGCTAGAAAAACGGGACAACTTTTGAAGTAAAAATCAAGATACTTTTCGCAGCCATGTTGAATTTAAGATCTAGCATGCGAACAGGCAAAATGAATGAAGTGTAATTCTCGTGAACATTACGTCATTGTTGGTTGTAAGCCAATTGCTGATTGGCTAACGTTGCCTATTTTATATAAGCTTGTCACTGAATGGTTAAAAGTTACACTAACATTACATTACATTACAGAGGTGATAGCATTATATCTGCTACGCAGATACAAAAATCCTTGTAAATTCCTTGTGAGATTTAATTCCTTGCATTTTTCCTTGCAAAGAGCGATAATTCCTTTTGCAAGGATAAATCCTTGCATGTGGAAACACTGGATACGTATTTACCGGCGTGTTGTTGAGCATAGTATTTATACAGCAGATTCAGGTCGAGTGTTTAGCAGAAGTGTTGGTCGCGTTTGTTGTAGGCGTTACAATTTGACATTTCTAGGCGGGTTGATAGGCGTTTCTAGGCGGGCAACGCTAAGTTCTATTATTTAAACAAACACAAGTTGAAATTTGAAAATTAAAACGTATTCTGTGAAAGCCTTCACAAAAGATGCCAAAAGTGACACAAGAATGTAGATAAACCCACGATTACTAGCCGTCGACAAAAATTATATAAGTTATACGCAATATGGGCAAATACAATGGTAAATTCCACGTGCCGAGGCTATGTAAACAAATATATTAACAAACAGTGGCTACAAACAATGAAAGTAAATTTCAAACGAAATACTAGACGAACAATATCAAAAGTTACATAAAAATGTAGATAAACCCAAAACAAATATTAATCCATCGACCAAAATCAAAATTTCTAAAAGTTTTTACCAGTGTGAGCAATTAAAATAGTTTCCACAGGGAAGTTTGGAAATTGTTAACTTAGCATTGCCTGCCTAGAAACGCCTATCAATCCACCTAGAAACGTCAAATTGTAACGCCTACAACAAACGCGATAAATATTTCCGCTAAACACTCAACCTGAATCGGCTGTAATTATCTGAATCATCTTATAAACTATATGTGTGAGTCAGATTCGTCTTCTTTCGAAGACCAAGACGGACATGGCAGTCACATTCCACAAACAAACCGTCCAAAACTAGTTCAAACTTTTGTGGACAGCTGGTTCACTGACAAAAAGAATTGGAAAAGATAAGACCACCCAACCATTCTGTAAGACGTGCAACAAATTTTTGGCGTGCTCAAAGACAAGTTTGAAGAGACACTTAGCCACCTCTTTACATCAGAAACAGAGAAATACCATTGAAAATACAAGGACAATCAACAGCCTTTTTACAAAAGCCGCAAGTCGAGAAGAATCGAGTTTGATGGAGATTAAACTATTACATATACAGTCGAACCCCTATTAAGAGGACACCTTCGGGACCTCGCCTAAGTGTCCGCTTAAAAGGGGTGTCCACTTAAAAGGGGTTTGCAGAAAAACACAGCAAGAGGCAAGTGATATCTTCAAACTTGTCACAGTCCTCGTTCGTCACTTCCTCAATAATCTTGGCTCTGATGTCTTCGCGCCAAGTTGGTGTGTCACTGTCAATGTGCTCTTCGCAAGTTGAAATTTCTACTTCAGCATCCAAAAATTCCCTGACTGATGTGCATTCTGGTACGTCTAGCATTGAGCATAACTCCTCGAGGATTTGCATGTCCTCACCTTCGAAAGGATGATAGTCGTCATCTGATGTAATGCATTTATCGGGATACAGACCAACTTTCTGGAAATACGTTTTTATGATGTTGTATCGTTTCTTCCATCTATCCAACCATCCATTTGACGCGGTGAAAGCTGAGTTTCGTTTTCTTAAAAATGACCTATACACGCTTTATGAAGTTCTGCAAATCCCAGAGGAAATGAAATGTGTCAATGGTTTTAAAGTTTTGAGCCTAACTGCACTTTGCATTCTTCTCAAAAGATTTGCATATCCTTGCAGGTATTTGGATATTATGCCTAGATTTGCCCTATCTGTCCCACAACTTTCAATGATAAGCAACCTTCCTATGAACTTTGTTTATGATCGTTGGGGTCATTTACTTCAAACATTTGGACAAGAATGGCTTTCACCTGGAAACTTACAACAATATGCCCAGACAATTTATCATGGTGCACCATCAACAAATTGTTGGGGATTCATAGACGGTACTGTAAGGAGAGTTTGCCGACCAGGTCAACACCAAGTTGATACAATGGCTATATAAAGTACCTGCCAGAGTATTATACAATGGCCATAAAAAAGTACCTGCCATCAAATTCCAATCTGTCGTAGCACCTAATGGAATGTGTGCTAATCTTTATGGAAGGAAAACGTCATGATAGTACCATGCTTGTAAGATTACGATTATTAGAATCTGTTCAACAACATTCAAGGGCACCTGATGGTTCTGTTCTTTGTTTCCCACGTACCCCGTACGTCATCAACTCCAAGCTCCATTCAGAGGAGCACATGTGAACGAACAACAGAAGAACTGGAACAAGGCTATGAGTGCTGTTCGTTATTCGGTTGAATGGGTTTTTGGTGATATTATAAACTATTTCAAGTTTTTGGACTTTCACAAATATTTAAAGATTCAATTAAGTGCTGTCAGAAAAATGTACATTGTGTGTGTTCTATTACAGAATTCAAGGTCTTGTTTATATGGCTCAACCACATGTAACTATTTTGAGTGTCCTCAATACAATACAATACAATACAACTTTATTTCACTCTTAAATAGAAAAATATATACATAAATAACAATTCTTAAATAATTAGTATATAGATAGAATTTACAATTTTACACAACATTTTTAGAGCTTGGAAGCTAAGTGAACCGTTATGTTTTCTAGTTAGCTTCCAGTTTTTTCTTGTTAATTAAATAGAATATATAGTGTCAGAGAACTGAAGAAAAATATTGTTGATTTTACATTAATTATATTAATAAAAAAACTGAAGAGTATAAGTACAATTTATATTATAAATGATGTAGAATTAATTAAGCATGTTGTTTAGTCAATAAATAGGTCTTAGCTTGCTTGGCGAAGGGAAATAAAGGTAAATTTTTAGTCATATCTGGAAGATCCTTCCATAGATCAATTGCTCCGAAAGAAATTACCTGTTTACCAGTATTTGTTCAAACATATGGTTTATACAGGTTTAAATTAAATGAATATCTGGTATTATAACTATGTACATCTCCTGCATATCGAAAGAAACTATCAAATATGTGTGGCAACATGCCTTTGTGCCACGCACGAGTAAATTTCAATGCATGCAGGTGATATACATTTTGAACTGTTAAGATATCAAGCAAATTTAGCAATGGGAGAGCACTTGCAGTGTCTTTACCGTATAATGTTGCAAAGAATATTAATCTGATTGCATGATTCTGTTTCACTTGTACTTTTTGTATGTGCGATGTGCAAGCACTGCCCCATGCCAAAATTGCGTATGATACATATGGATAAATAACACTGTAATAGATTTGTGATAATTGCTTAATAGAGAGATAGTGTCGCAGTTTGGATATAATGCCAATGCCACGAGATACTCGAGAACATATATATGGTATATGATACTTCCAGGATATCGTGTCATCAAGCATCGTACCCAAATACTTAATATGATCTTTCCAGATCAGGTTTTGGTACGTTCCATCGTTATTTTTGATTTGTATCGTTATTAAAAAATCTTTCTTTCTGGCGGGCTTTATAATCATATAGCTGGTTTTACATATATTAATTGACAACCTATTAACATCACACCATTCCTTGACTTTATCAACTTCAGAGTTCATCAAAGCTTCAAGGGTTTTTGTATCTGCGTAGCAGATATAATGCTATCGACTTGTGATGTTAATGTTAGTGTTAGCTTGTAGCCATTCAGCGACGAGCTTATATCAGCCAATCAGCGATTAGCTTACACACGTAATTATATTGTTACTCTTTGATCTCGATGTATAACTGGATTGATGTTGAGTATTTCAAGATGGCGGACTACTGAAGGCGATAATTGTAAACACGGGTAAAATTTTTAATTTGACGGTGAAAATTATCCATCAAACCAACGATGTTTTTAATTTTCTGTACTATTTTGAACACGGCAAGAGTCGAGGGAGTATTTTTAGGAAGAATTGGATGTGGTTTGATAGGATTTTACGCTGTCGAAATGATTCGCCAATTGACACAAAGTATTTGATATATAGCAGGTCAAGTCAAGCAAAGTCATTTGAATCAGGAAACAAGGTAAGCCTTTTTAAATATTGTACGAATATCCTGCATTATTTGAGCTTCTATTTCGACAAAGTTCACTCGTAAAAGTGTTAAAATAATGCAATATTTATTCTCAACAGTCAACACTATTTGGGTCAAAATCGTCACTGTCATTTTGAGAGTCAACATCACCTTATACTTTTGATATTTGATTGGTATAAAGATATAAACACAGTTTTGGCATTTCTTTCCAATCCCAAACTGTGACTAGGGGGAATAAATGAGTTGATGGTATGTGATATTTATATGTGGTGTGTAAATAGTGCTGTTATATACAACCTTTTATATTCTCAAGTATAAAAATCTGAAGATTTCACAATTGTTTTAGGATTGCGAGCTTTAAGAAATATTTAGTCATCTTACACGGAGTTTCGTGAAGCGTGGGGGGCAGCGTGCGTTCTCGAGCATGTTTTGTAGTCTTACACAACGTTTTTCAATCTTTTCCCGCGTGCTTGCATTTGCAAATCCTCTATTATCCCCATGTGTGCAGCATGCTGCCCCCACGCTTCATGAAACCCTGTGTAAGACGACTAAATATTTTTTAAAGCTTGCAAGCCTTTGCAGAGAAGAGTGCATTGCTCCCATGGGCTATAGGCCCTCATCCCCTTTGTGCACAGTTTTTAAAAGCATTACAAACGTTCATACCGGTACACTCATTGAGTGATATTGACCATATGCTTTGACATAATTATATACAATTATGCAAATACGCATGAGCAGATACATGTACGCTTTGCGTACCTATTTTTAGATTACTGGAAGTAGCAAAAATATTTGTATCATCGGCAAAAATTTTAAACAATAACTTATCAGAGCAATTAGGAAGATCGTTTATATAAATTAAAAACAACAATGGTCCAAGTGTACTCCCTTGTGGAATCCCACAAATCGTTGTCTGTCACCTTGATTCAAAATCTCCAAGTGCTACGTATTGTTTCCTATTGCTAAGATAACTTGCGAACCATTGTAGTGGTATATTATGATTTACTGTATCAAAGCTTTTGCAAAATCTATAAAAACTCCACAAGTATACAAGTTTTCATCAATTGACTTCCTCCGCCATTAATTCAAGAATATTTCAGCTGAAATGTTGTAATTTGTAATTCTCTTTTCATGAAAGAACTATGTAATTAAGTCTAAAACAGTTCAAAATACTTCTTGAGGTTCACAAAATTATTGTACTTTTGTGACATGTTGAGTAAAGAGTTTGATTTTGAAATGGTAACTATGAACGCCAATATGTATTATTGTCAACAGTTTACAAAGTTTCTTTTAAAAGCTTCCCAACAACAAAATAGATAGACAAACATAAGATGGCATGCAAATTCTACTTCTGTTCATTCTGTTTTGTTAAAAATTGTACCAAAGCAAGGTTGTTGCATAATCATCTGGTATAGTCTCTCTGATTCTGTCTTTTTCTCTTCCAGTTCTGCTTTCGTAAGTTCCAACTCTTGTTGTCACACTTGCATTTCTTTCTCAGTTTTCTCTCTCAAATAATTTATTGTGTCGTCAGACCTCCTTCGTTTTGGTGTTGTCTCTTCTCTATTACTCCTTGTCCTTCTGGAAGTTTCCCCAAAAGTTTCAAGAGTTTGCAACCGCAGTTCCTCTGCTTGCTGCATTTCAATATCCTTTGCTTTTCCTTTTCCTTTTCCAAATGATTTGTCAAATCACTCTCCTTAAATAATTTCACCCAAGCCTTTTTTCCATCTCACTCTCTTCCTCTGGTGCAATCCCTGATGCTCGATCCATTTCATTCGTGTAAATGTTTTCTCCAGCAATTTAAATCTATCTCTGACAGATCTGTCATCAACCCTGAATGAAGAAGGGTCAACAATTTGATTTAAACTTCAGCAATCCTTTTCTAACAACTCCCTCTTTTGTGTGAGCCTTTCTTGAAATTCCATGGCTCGAACATAAGGATCTCATGAATAAACAGGTCATCATGCCTTGTAGTCCAGCTCATAGGTTTACTATAAAGTAAACAAACAGAAATGTAAACAAAGTTTGCCCATGTATAAACCAATAAGTGAGAGATACTAGGCTTGCAACCATTACATGACAAATTAAGATTTAAGAGTGACACTTCTAGAAATGTCTCGCATCAAAAAAGGTTAGTTTATAGGTTCCCAGCAATGTGTGACAAAGGGTTTTGCTCCAAACGTTAGAGGAAACGTTCAGGTATCTTTTGCTTTGTTTATAAACGAACGAATCAGATATACTAGCAAACTCATACTAGCCATTACCCCACTATGCATCAAAACACTTTGTTTTGTCATATAAATGCTGCCACACCGATGTAGATTCCATTCAGCGGAAGATAGAAACCAATGTTTGTAGGATCAATGTCTTTCTGGTTGGTGGTTTTTACATAGCGAACCTCCATGAAATCGCCAGAAAGAGAACTGATGAGCCTCTCTACTTCATCCTTAAGATTTTGTAAAAGAGGCCTTTCACCTTGAAAAAGACGATTGAAGTTGTTAAATCGCTGGAGCTGGAAACTTAATAATTCCAGGTAAGCCAAATTGAACTTGTTGTGGAGTGATTTGACAACGCTGTCAACCGCATGTGTCGTATCTTCATTGGGGACAAGAACAAAATAGTGTTGCAATGCTATGTACTGTTCCAAAATGCAGTTCACACATGCCTCCAGAGAAAACCATCGTGTTTGCCAGGGAGAAAGCAATTTATTTTATTAACCGGTGACCAGCATCGTAAAGGATTTCTATGATTTGTATCGTTTTGATTTGTATCAATGGCTAATTTCCAGGAGTCAACTACCATGATAAGCGCAACTGTTGTGTAGAGTTTTTTGCTTAGGCATATTGGTTTGGTTTAATTAAGCCATTATCACACACAAATTCGTTTCTCGCTGGGGACTCTACTCATGTGAAAAGAGCAAGTCAGCGCTCTACCGAAAGTTGTGGGTTTTCTCCGGGCAATCTGGTTTCCTCCCACAAGGAAAACTGCCTGGGTGGGTTAGGATATATAGGTTGGGAAAGTAATATCACAATTGTTGTAAAAATATATAGTGTAGGCTAAGTACGTAATATAGGTAAGCGAAATACTTGATGTAATCGGTTACTGAAAAGCCCCGACGGGGTGTGAGCTGAATAATATATGTCAAACCCCTATAAGCAGACACCTCTCTTAGGAGGACACCTCTTTTAAGCGGACACATATCTCAGGTCCCATTCGTTTTCTTTAATAAAATACCATTATCATAACTCCTATTAAGCGGACACCCCCTCTTTAATGGACGATGACACCTTACTTGGGGTCCCAATGGGCAAATCACCCTCTCTTAAGCGGACAGATGACGGATTGTGTAATAAAATTTATTCAATATTCGACAGTAAATAACAATTGAGATCAATTTACATGGCAAGTTAAAGTTCTGCAGTTTTCTATAGATAAATATATTAGACTAATCTAATTAGCCTTTCTCACGCTATGCGACCAGGCCTTATCTGCCATTTTTGGGTGGCAAACCGCACGGTGCCAGAGAATGACAACAAATTTAAAGAGCGAGTTTTTAAAAATAATATAGAGTTTTGGCAAATTTTTGTTATAAAAGAAACGTTTGAGTAAAAGTTAACCAGTGTACTGTCAAGGTATATCTTCAAGCTGCATACAGAAGGAGTTTCAGTGTATATTTTTAAAAAGTGACGGAAAAATAACTGGTTCAAGTGCGATGTAGTGTCGCGAAGCCGGCAAGGTGAGGAGTAATTTCCTTTTTTAGTACACTAAGTTTCACCTCGAAATAAACTTGTTCTTTTTAAATTGAAAAACTTTGCATCATAAAAATGTAATCGTAAGCTATTACTTAAACTAAAATTACAGTTAAAAGGTTACTTTAGTAGATTTTAAAAGGTTTTTTGAACATCCTGACATTTTAAACAGCATTCAAACTAGTCCTGAAATGGCTACTTCCGTTCATTGAACGGGACGGACGTGTATTTTTTGCTCCGTCAATAACGAATTCTGAAATGCCTGAGACTATCAAATCTCTTAAGATAGAAAACGATTCACTTAAAAGTCAAATCGTAATCCTACAGAAAGATTTCAAATCTTTTCAAGAAGCTATGGACAAGAAACTCGCCAAATTGCCGCGTGTTTGCAACGATAAGACCGTCAATCTATCGGATAGCGAGGCAGAAAAAAGTCTTAACTTCCTTGGAAACCAAGTCGACGATATGAGTCGCTTCCGTGAGTTTGCCGAGAAAGAATTCAAACGACTAAATAAACGTCTCGAAGGAGTGGCAAAAAAATCAGATGAACTTTCAGATGCTATAGATGATATTCAAAAGTACAGTTATCAGTACAACGTCAAACTTCTCGGTGTTCCCGAATGTAATGAAAGAGAAACAGCTGCCATGTCGACTGAGTTATGCGTTCGACTATTTAACGGAATGGGTGTAGAAGTAAAAGCCTACGATATCGATATAGCACATCGAGTCCCGTACAGAAATGCATCCGCTACAGGCCCGAAACCTATCGTCTGTAAATTTGTTCGAAGAGTGGTCAAAGATGAAGTTATTCGACAACGAAAAGAAGCGAGTAAAGTAAAATCTGAAGCCTTGGGCCTCTCGTCAGACGCTTCCTTTGTAATGTTTTGGTCATGGAACATCTTACGCCGAAAACACAAAATCTTCTACTTGAAGCTAAACGGTTCTCAAAACAGCATAACTTCAAGTTTTGTTGGGTGAAAAACGCTAAAATATACCTAAGAAAGAATGAAGAGAGTCGTCATATTTTCATCAACAATTTAAGTGATCTAGAAGGACTAAATGTGTCATAAACAAGATAAGTAAATTTAATGGTGTTAAAAAAATTTTAACATGCCCTGTAACATAAATCAAAATCCTGACAGTTCTCCTTTTAATCACTTAGATGATTGTTCTTTTAATATTGCATTGTACGAAATGGCTCATGGTCCACTGCACTTTGATGCGGACCGCCTCGATACCTTATTATTCAATCCAATTGACGAATCTCATTTAGATTACCTAACGCAGAATCTAGATCCGAATTTTACTTTTTCCGCGCTTTCTCCTACCAGCAGTTATATGGTTCAGGACGAGGTCAACGCAATCCTTGAATCAAAACAAGAAAATGCTAGCTTTTCGCTCCTGCATGTAAATGCTCGTAGTTTGCTCAGTAGCTTTGATGATCTAAAATCTCTTGCAGCAAATAGTCGCCAATCTTTCACTGCAATAGGTATCTCTGAAACCTGGTTGAATGATACTACATCAGACAGAGTTAATCTCCCTGGATATAACTTTTTGTCTTGTCATAGAACTGCGAGGTCCGGCGGTGGGGTGGGTTTGTACTTGCGAAATGATCTTGAATATCGAATATGCTCGGAGTGTAACTTTTCAGATCCAAATATGATTGAGTCGTTGTTTGTTGAAATATTCGTACCAAATAGCAAGAACATTGTAGTTGGTGTAGTTTATCGATCACCAAACCAAAATTTATCTTTATTTCCGGATAAGTTTCAAAAAACTACCATTTCAAAAAACAACAAGCACTGTTACATAATGGGAGATTATAACATAGATATGTACTGCTTAAACGCGCATTCCGCAACTAATGAATTTGTCGAAAATCTGTTTTCCCATATGTACTTGCCTCTAATAAGTATGCCGACGCGCATCACAGCACATTCGGCAACGCTTATCGACAATATTTTTACCAACCATTTGACACAAAATTTATTCAGTGGAATTATTATTAATGACCTGTCAGATCATTTACCGGTCTTTGTTTATGTCTTTTCAGAAACTCCTCCCCCTCGCAAAAGTGCTGAAAAGACCATATTTAGGGACTTTAGCGACAGCAATATTATTAAATTTCGTTCACATCTTACTAATGTCAATTGGGAAAATCTCCCTAATCAAGATGCAGACAGTGCTTTCGATGCTTTTCAGTATGAATTTTCTAAATTATATGATCTTAGCTTTCCTTCTAAATCAGTTAGAGCAAAAAACTCGAACAAACCATTAACACCTTGGATGACAAGAGGGCTATTAACCTGTGTTAGGAAAAAGAATAAACTCTATAAAAAGTTCATTATTTCACGAAGTCCTGTCAAAGAAAGACAATACAAGAAATACAAAAACAAGCTTACTCATTTGATTAAGATTGCTAAGAAAACATATTATGAGAATAAATTTGAAACTGCAAAAAACGATCACAAAACAACTTGGAAGCTAATAAACGAAGTAATTAATAAACGTAGAACAAAAACCTCACTGCCTTCCTCGTTTATATCAAATAACACCCTTCTCTCTGATCCTAAAGACATTGCTAACAGGTTTTGCAAATATTTTGCTAACATTGGCCCTGATCTTGCAAGTAAGATTCCTGAGACCCCAAACTCTTTTCTTTCTTTCCTAAATTCAAATAGCGAAGAATCTATTTCACTTCATCCAACAAATGTAATTGAGCTTTTAGAAATCTGTAACTCTTTTAAAACAGCTAAAGCTCCTGGTTATGATAATCTATCCATGTATGTAATCAAAAAATCTATTGACCTAATAGTAGAACCTCTTGTTAATGTTATAAATCTCTCTTTATCCAAAGGGGTCTTTCCAAGTAAACTAAAGATCGCTAAAATTATACCAATTTTTAAAACTGGAAATCAAAGTTTCTTTACAAACTATAGACCTATATCAGTCCTGACAAACTTTATTTGAAAAAGTTATGCAAATCAGGTTAACATCATTCATTGAGCAATGTGAAATTTTGTATAGATTTCAGTTTGGTTTTCGCAGTAACCATTCTACTATGCATTCACTTGTTTCTCTAATAAATAACGTTGCCACGGCCATTGATCAGAACCAGATAGCTGCTGGAGTGTTCATTGATCTTTCAAAGGCTTTTGATACCTTAGATCATGAAATATTATTTACTAAATTACAACATTATGGTATAAGAGGCTTTGCACTCCAATGGATCAAGAGCTATTTCTGCAATCGTGAACAATTTGTTCAATATAATGAAACCTGTTCCTCCATGGAAAGATTAAAATGTGGAGTTCCAAGGTTCTATTTTAGGCCCATTATTCTTTATTTTATATATCAATGATCTACCGAATGCATTAGAACTGTCAAAATCTTATCTTTTGCTGATGACACTAGTATATATTATTCAAATTCCGATATCAAGCAACTTGAATTTGTTTTGAACAGTGAACTTCTGAAAGCTGGATATCTGGATGAAGTCAAATAAATTGTCTGTGAACATCAGTAAAACAAATTATATCATTTTTCGGCCGAGACAAAAGAAAATTAATTTAAATCTAGTTATCCAATATAACAATCAAATGATCACCCAAAAACAATATATAAAATTTTTAGGAGTATATATAGACGAACATTTGTCATGGAAGGAACATATTAATTATATTTGCAATAAAATCGCCAAGTCTGTTGGAATTATTTACCGATCACGATATCTACTGTCATCCGCAACAAGATTATCCTTGTACTACACACTTATTTATCCCTATCTTACTTATTGTAATATTGTATGGTCTTCCACTTATGTAACCAACCTCAATAGAATTCTCCTTTTACAAAAACGAGCTGTACGTATTCTTACAAATTCCGAATACCGTGCACACTCTGATCCACTTTTAAACAACTCAAAATATTGGATATATTTAAGTTAAATACATTTCACATTGGCAAGTTTATGTTTTTATATCAACATTGCATGTTGCCAACCTGCTTTGATAATCTGTTTACAACAAACAATCAAATACATGGTTATAACACCAGATTTGCGGTAACTATAGATCTCATGCTTGTCGAACTAATATCAAGCAGTTCACAATCTTATACTCAGGACCAAATATTTGGAATTCTTTACCTACAAATATAACTGTGATAAACACAATCTCGTCTTTCAAGATGCAACTTCGTAATTTTCTGCTTAACGAATAAGGAACAGCTAACTCTGATATGCTATGACCATGTTTATCGAATATTCAGTAACAATATAAAAAATTATTGGAAAATCTATTTTATATTTTCGTAAATTTTCTCTCTTAACTTTATTATGTTTCAATTTCATTATATGTGTCTGTAACTTAATTCAATTTCATATTATATATGTCTGTAACCCTAAATTATACTGATTAATTAAATATTTAACTTTGAATTTTTGAGATGAGGTGGCCTCTTTACACAAGCTCTAAGCTTCTTGAGGTCTCCTCGCCGACTTTATTTTATTAATATCTTGTAAATAGCTAATCTTTCTTTTTTTTTTGGGCAAATAAACCAATAAAAAAAAAAAAAAAAAAAGAAATAACACTAGTAACAGCCCTTGACATTGATAGCTTAAATGAAAGTTGCCTGCAGTGGAACAGTGCAAGAGAAAATCTACCTTTTGTTAGTTTTGAGACAGTAGAGAAATATGTTAAGACACAAGAACAAGCCACACAAGTATTGCAGGAGAAAGGTTATCGTATGTTCACATCTAGAAAAATTGTTAGCATTCAGACAGCAACAGTAAATGGGAATGTGTTGCTGCTTAAGGCTTTTGTAAGGCCAAGCATCGAAAACAAACCTGCTAGGCCTCTGTGGATTTTGTTTACTGAAAATAAGCCAAGCAAAGCAATCTAACACTATAATTAGCATGCACCTCAAAATTGCAAACTGGCATAAGAACAAACTGTGGCGAGGAAAGCTCACTGAAATTGACAACATAAAGGTCAAGTCAGCAAAAAAGAAAGTTAAACCTCAACAGTGTGAAACAAGATCAATTGCAAAAAAGGTTAAACAAAAGTGTTTGGTAAAGTCAAACCCATCAAGTGCATCTGATATGCAAAGGGAACTTAAATTTCTCTGTTGTTTAAACTCCACCGCACAAAATCCTCTGTTTATAATGTTTTAAGCCACAGTTATGTCTCAATTGTAAAGCATGATCATGATTATTGTAAAGATGGTGAGCCTGATTATGATAGCGAACAACTACTGAAGAACACAGATGGAAGTTGTACTCAGCCGGCAGATGAAACCTCCTCAACAATGTTAAACATTGAACAAGCAACTCGGGGACAGAGAAACAATCCATTATAGATAGATAGATAGAACTTTATTTATACACGCTAGCCCTCTCAACCGAAGCTGATTTCCACAGGGGGCGTGTTAAATGGCATGCATACCGCCAGTATCGAATAACTTCATCCATAGCCAGAAATGTTTGCACACTATGCAGCTTAGGAATGTTATCCAACCCTCAAAAATTGTGGACACTGTCTGTCGCGATAACCCTAATGTGTCAGCCAAATCTTCAAACTCTAATCCCACAAACTCTAAGCACAGCAAAAAGTTCATTTTTTCGGCTGATATATTTTAGTATTGGTGTAGATAGTTCTGGCTCAATAAATTCCCAAAGTCCATTAAACTGTTTGCTGCTCATACCAGTGTAGAATATCATCTTACTCTCATCACTTATGAATTTCTCATAGCCAAACTGCTGTTGATTAAGTTTATTTTGCAAAACTTCACTTTCATTTTTCATTCATGTCTTTTTCTTTGACTTTCCCACTGGCTAATTTTTCTTCCAGGACATATAATTGCTCTTTCAAATTATCAAATTCAGCTTGCTTTTTTTCCAACCTCTTTTTCAATAATTTTTCTTTATATGTTTTAAAATATTCTGTTCTTGGCTTAGGCTTTGGAACAGACCCTCGAACTGTAGGAGCTTTCCTCTTTTTACAGTGTTTTGCTGGCGGGAACTGCCATAGAGGCAATTCACTTGGAAACTCACATCTACCATTCTTAAAGATATTTCGTACTGTTTGATTAGACTTAGATTTTTAGGTAAACAATGGAAATTAACATTGTCATTATCTTTGTTGTACCACGAATTACTGCAGCCTGAGATGAAACATTTAACTCGTCCAAGCACAGCAGTTATGTGGCGACCATTGGTCTAAAAAAACACAATAACCTTCTAAAATCTACTAAAGTAACCTTTTAACTGTAATTTTAGTTTAAGTAATAGCTTATGATTACATTTTTATGATGTAAAGTTTTTCAATTTAAAAAGAACAAGTTTATTTCGAGGTGAAACTTAGTGTACTAAGTCCTCACCTTGCCGGCGTCGCGACACTACATCGCACTTGAACCAGTTATTTTTCCGTCACTTTTTAAAAATATACACTGAAACTCCTTCTGTATGCAGCTTGAAGATATACCTTGACAATACACCGGTTAACTTTTTCTCAAACGGTTCTTTTATAATTTAACGGTTCTTCTATATTATTTTTCAAAACTCACTCTTTAAATTTGTTGTCATTCTCTGGCCCTGCGCGGGTTGGCCACCCGAAAATGGTGGATAAGGCCTGGTCGCATAGCGTGAGAAAGTCTAATTTAATCTTCGAGGTCAAACTTTTCTTTCTTTAATTTGTCTTTCAACCAACTGCAAGAGAAACTATCTCCTTTAAACGTAAACTTACAAGGGAGTTGAACGCCATAACCAGCCCCTCCGTTGACACGTTTACCCTTGATTATTGATGTTAATAGGATCCAGATATGCAATATTGAACGCACGGGACTTACAAATCACTTTTTCAGGAAATATTTGAAAACAATCTAGTTTTTTCAAGCATCTCGGTGTGTATATAGACCATTTATTGAAGTGGAATAAACAAGTGAACTACATAACCGGTGGAGTCTGCCATAATCTAACAATGCTAAACTGAGTTTCGAAATTCCTAAGTAACAGCATCTTACTGAGGATATATAAGCAAACAATTCTGCCCATTTTTGATTATGGATGTATCATATGGGGTGACTGTGGTAAAGGTAATGCAAAACGACTGGAACGTCTTCAAAATAAAGCTGAGAATAATCCTTAATGCAAATCGCAAAACTTGCTCACAGGAAATGCATATCAAGCTGAATTTACTTTCACTCGAGAGCAGAAGACGTTAACTGTCCTCGCCAATTACAAGGTTATTTGGTTAGAAGATCTGAAATGCACAGTAGATTCTTGAGAGACAATACACTATTGCATGTTATTAAAACAAAAACGAAAATGGGGCAATCGTCGTTTAAGTGTGCTGCTTCCAAAGATTGGAACGAAGTACCTCAAGAACTGCGTAGAGTACAATCCTTATCAAACTTTAAAACTGAAGTGTTTGAGTATTTATTAAATAAGGACAAAAAAGAACATATACGTAGTGTAAAATAGTAATCCGCGTTTTTGTGTGTGTTTTTTTACAATAGAAATCATTTACGATGCTGGTCACCGGTTAATACCAGCTATTTCTTGTAAATATGCTGATCGGTCTTTTTTCCAGTTTAAATAAAGTAATTATTATTATTGGCTATTCTTCAGATACCACAAACGTTATGTTTGGACAGAACAACTCTGTTTCCCAACTAATAAAGGAAGAGTACCCAGATGTTATCACAGTATGCCATTTGATTCATTTGGCACAGCGCCGGTTTTACACAGTGGCAAATGCGGCATATGCCACGGGGCCCGCGCCTTCCAGGGCCCCGCGATTTAGGCTAAAAGTATATGATGCTATATTATTAATTATTATTTATATTTTTAGCCTAGCGGGGCCCCTTACTCCTAGGTGGCATGGGGCCCTTTAATGTACTTGCCAAATGCCACAGGAGACAAACACTGGATAAATTAGTTAGCAGCGGAGCTTTGATGTATTTGGGGACAGTACTTACGAATATAGCTTTACAAATATATTGTAAACCACTTAATTAACTCCGCCGACATTGTAGCACTTAATTGCGTGTGCATTACAGTAAAGTGATAGTGATAGTGATTTTAATAGATTCATAGTTTGCAGTTACAGAAAACTGTGCACTGAATTATCTACGAATATTTACAAGAAATAAATAGTCAAAATAGATTACCTATAAATTAGTTTAGTTTAAAAAGTTTGATGAAATTGTTTTCCTAAAATTCCGATGGGAATACATGAAGAATTTATATATACATTTAAAATTACCTAGATATATTACATATTTGAACTGTTAGAAATGACAAAGGAGTTTTTAAAACGATCGGTTCTGGTTCTTGGCACTAAAAGTTTACGGCTTCTTCTTAGGGAATATTGGCACGAGTTCTCCTTTGGAATCAGGTTGTTTAATTTATGGTTAGTATCAGAGTAAGCTTGGAGGAATAGTTTTTTGCACGCTTCCGATCGGCGATCACTCAAGGTTTCTAGATTAGCTAATTTGAGACCTTCTTCGTATGAACTGCCGGGAAATATTCTTTTAATACATCGTTTTTGGACTCTTTCAATATCTAAATTTAAATATTGCGGTAAGGAGTTATGAAAAACAGGCGAGGCGTATTCCAGTAGCGGACGAATGCATGAACAATATATTTGAATAATTTCTTTTGCAGGAACACGAGCTCTCTTTAACTGTGTGATCAGATATAGCCGCTTACTGGCCTTGGATACGATGTTATCAACGTGCACTTTCCACTTGCAGTCACTGCTTATTGTAAGTCCAAGAATTTTCGCGTGGTTTACGACCTCAATCTCATTGCCGTTGACTCGGATGGGGTTGAGGTGATTTGTTTGGGTTTGCTTCCGCGAAAAATCAATTCTGAGCTCTTTACATTTATCCTCATTTAGTTCAGCCAAATTTGAGCGTGTCCATTCTTGAACTTCGTCAACAGGTTCCTGAATTGAGCTTGGCTTTCCTTTATGGATGACTTCAGATAGAGTAGTGTCATCCACATATTTCCAAGGTTTTGTACGGGTTGTTGTTAGATCATTAATCATTAATATGTACAGCCAAGGACCCAGTTTTGTCCCCTGCGGCACACCTGAGCGCACTTGACCCCAT
The DNA here is from genome assembly GCA_016169945.1 of Trachythela sp. YZ-2020. NCBI lineage: Eukaryota > Metazoa > Cnidaria > Anthozoa > Malacalcyonacea > Clavulariidae > Trachythela > Trachythela sp. YZ-2020. The sequence continues at coordinate 281,587 of JADLSH010000393.1, read as the reverse complement.
TCAGAATAACAGTTAGACGTTAACTTAACTCGTTGTTTACGGTCAATTAAAAAATCAATAATCCAATTGATAGTTGAGGACGGAAGATCGAGAGATTTTAATTTCGATATCAAACGGTTGTGGTCAATAAGATCAAACGCCTTTCGAAAGTCGAAAAGCACTGTACGAATCATGTTACCCGGTTCGTCCGTGGCTAATAGCCATTCATGCATCATTGAAATCAGGGCCAACGTAGTGGATGACTTAGGTACAACACCGTACTGATTGGAGTCGATGACTTTTAGAACTGCAGACTTAAGTTGTCTTTCGAGGATAAATTCTTCGGACAATTTTGACACAACTGGTGTTAAAGAAATAGGACGTAAATGCTTGTTAATGTCTGTTACTTGCGTATTTTTCGGAACAGGAGAAATATTTGCCTTTTTCCACGCTAACGGTAGTTTTTCTTGCTTATAAGAACAATTTAAAATAAGGCTAATGGGATATGCCAAAATTTCTGCAAATTCTTTATAAACCCAAGGGTATACCGTCCGGTCCAGGAGATTTGTTTGGGTTGAGAGCTTTCAATTTCGTAAATGTGTCAAATTCAGTTACTTGTACTGTATCGGCAGGAATAACCGAAAAGGATGCGGTAAATGTTGATGCTAATTGCTGATGTATTTTGGCCGACTCGTTAAGTAGTTGATACGTTTGCTGCGGCTGTAAAAACGTGTTATTTATTAAATTAGCTTGGTCGCCAAGGGACATTAGATCGGAGTCTTCAACAGCGAGAAGGGAAGGGAGGTCTTTATGATTATTTAAAGGCGCGTGACCGCAAATTTGTTTGACTTCTCTCCACCAATTCTTTGGTTTGGAATTTTTTAAATGGCTTATTTTACTTGCATAATAATTCCCCCTACACTTCTTTCGATTGCGATTAACAAGATTCCTATAGTATTTAAATAATGTATTGTTTCCATGTTGTAAGGCTAGTTGACGTTTCTTTATCTGAGATTTTAATTCACAAGTCATCCATGGTGCGTCATTTGAGTGAACTGTTATTGTTTTTGCTGGCATAATGTTAAGGCCAATTATAATATAGTCTTCTAGTAGTTTCGCTTTGTCATCTACAATGTCAATGGAGGCAAGAGTTGTCCAATCAATCGAGGACAGGTAGCGACCGAGTTGTTCTTTTTTAGATGGTCTTAAATCTCTGCTTACAATTTTAACTGGTTTGTTGTTGCTTTTGGTTTTTGAAATTGGTGAAATGGTAATGGTACAGTGATCGGAAAGGCCAAAGGGAGAAAATTTTACCGGTTTCTCATAAAAGGTTGGCATATTTGTGAGGATCACATCTAAAATGTTTCTACCTCGCGTGGGAAAGTTCACTAGTTGTTTTAGTCTAAATTGACGTTTGATCGATGATGTATCAAGATGGTTTAAGTCACCGGCCAAAACAATTCCACAGTTGGGGATTTCGCTCTCAATAGCCGTCAGGGAATTGACTAAATAGTCGATCATTGAGGAGTTATTATTACCTGGCGGATGGTATATTGTTCCTAGTACAATGCATGGAATTCCCCGTGGGAGTCTTCTTGGGCGTATTTTAGTAAAAAGTACTTCGAAGTTGACCGATTCATGGGCGTCAAGCCGAAAACACTGAAATTCATCACGAACATAAATACAAACACCACCGTGAGAACTAAAAATGCGGTCTTTGCGTACTAATTTATATCCAGGAATATGAATTGCATTGTCGTTAACGGTGTCCTTAAGCCACGTTTCAGTGATGCATGCTAGGTCCAACTTGGAGTCCAAAACAAACGAGCGAACTTCGTCGATCTTGGGGGCTAGCGACATCGCATTTGTTAACATCAAGCTGGGAACAAAATGTTTTATACTTTCCTTATCTACCTGATTCATATTCACCGCTTGGCCTTGGGCCTTTATATAGCTTAGGTTATTCAAATTAACTCGGTGCTTATAGAAACTGCGTGTGAGGCTGAAAGGTTGTTTAAATGAAGCACGATTTGCCATTGAGGATAATTGTTGAGTGCTTGAACCTCCAAACCAAAGATACGTTATAATAGTGTTGTAAATGCTTCGAAATATCTTCTAAATAAGATTAAAACCTAGGATAATTGTGCAATGTAGGAGCAGCCACTCAGGCGCATCCGTCACACTCACCAGTACATAGAAAGTCAGTCCGTTGTATGTGGGTTTATGCTTGATAATTGTACTATAATCTGCTATTGTGTTAATACTTCCGAGTTCTGTCACAAGTTAAACCTACTTAATCAATATGTTACATAGAACGTTCCAGAACATTTTACTGAGAAAATGCATAGTCACGTTTGCGTCATGCTTGTGCAAGAGTGTTACATCATTTATGGATCACATAATTTTCCAAAAATAACTTCTGTTCAGCATAAAAGCGATTGAGGAGCCAGTCATGCGTATCTACTATTGAATGTTTTGTACGTAAACTGATATAAATTGGTAAACTCCGCACAAAATGAATTCTGCTGGTGGCGGAGGGGGCAGAGATCGCGACAAGGGAGTGAAGGGACGTAAATATCAGTCAGGCTCAGGAAAACGTAAGGCGAAAGAAGAGCGAGCAGCAAGAGAAAAGAAAGTCTAAAAATACCAAAAATTTCTGAAATGTTTTCTACTAAAACAAGTAACAGTGCGGTTCTCGAGACAGTTGACATTGTCGGCGGTACTCATTTGGCAGATAATTTGAATCCTGAAATATTTAAAGAATTGGAACCCTGAAATATTTAAAGAATTGGAACAAAACACACATTATGTCGATACTACTGCTGAAGTTGCATCTGAATGTAAATCGGTTTACGACGATGACCATATTGATACAACCAACCTTAACAGTCCTTCATACTTACCTGATTTGGGCTTGTGGCCTACCTTTGTTTCTGAAGATATGAGAGAATACTGGATAGCTAAAGGAAGTAGTGAATGCCAGAATCTGGACGCCGACTTCAGTGCAACGTCTACAAGATTTGAAGGAGAGAAGTATAATCGACAATGCCAGAAAAGTTTATTCACGTTTGCACACTTGTGTACAAAACAGCAGTATCCGCGTAACTGGCTTTGTTTTCACCGTCTATGCTAGCCATCTACTGCTTCCCATGTAAACTGATGACAGACGTTGAATTGTTTGGAAAACTGGGATGCAAAGATTGGAAACGTGCTACCCAAGCAATTTCACGCCATGAAAAAAGCGCCGGACATAGAAATGCTATGGTTCAACTTTTACTGCGCAGCGACGCAGGCAATCGTGTTGATGCTGCATTGGTTCGGCAAGAACAGGCAGAATGTGATTATTGGCGTTCTGTTTTAGAGCGCGTAGCAGAGACTATCCGCCACCTTTCAGTGCAAGGCTTAGCTCTTTGTGGTACAAATGAGATAATTGGTTCCGTCGACAACGGTAACTTCCTTGGCACACTGGAGCTACTGGCCAAATTCGAAAGCTAACAAGGGCCAAGGACATACATCGTATCTTTCCAAGTGAGTTCTTCAAAATATTTTAGACGAACTGAAAGCATCCAAGTATTTCTCTGTTTCGGTTGATTCCACCCCAGATATCTCTCATGTTGACCAACTCACCTGCATTCTCCGGTACGTTCTGCCATCGGGTCCTGTAGAACGCTTTGTGGCTTTCCTAGATATGCAGGGCCATACTGGGAAAGTGTTGGCGGAAAGTTTACTTGGCTTTTTAACAAGACATGATGTGAACATTGCTGATTGTTGGGGCCAATCATATTATAATGCCAGCAACATGAGTGGAAAATATAATGGTTTGCAAGCTGTTATTCACCAAAAGTGCCCACTTGCCGAGTATGTGCCTTGCGCCGCACATTCTCTCAATTTAGTCAGCCAATCAGCAGTAAGTTGCTGTCTGGAATCTGTCAGATTTTTTGGCTTTGTCCAAGGTTTATATTCTTTCCTCGTCGCTTCAACACACCGTTGGAAAGTAGTCCATAATCGGCTGAAGAAAAAAGGCTTGCCCACAGTCAAACGTCTGTCAGACACTCGTTGGTCAGCGCATGCCGCCGCTGTTAAAGCCGTGGTCAAGGGCTATGAAGAAATCAAAGCTTGATTGAAAGAGATTGCTGCAGACCCAGAGCAGAAAGGAGACACTCGAAAAAAAGCTCTTAATCACGCTTCTAATATGGATCGTTTGGAGACTGGCATACTTACTCTGGTATGGTACCGTATCTTGAAGCGTTTTAACAGTAACAGCCAATTACTTCAATCTGTGGATCAAGACATTAACTCGGCTGCTGCTATTTATGAATCCCTGGAAAAGTACGTGAAAAATATGAGACCAAAATTTGAGCAGTTCGAGGCTGAAGGAAAATTGCTCAGTGGATGCGAACATTACAAAGACGAAATGAAAAGAAATCGCCAGCGGAATCATCGTTATGATGAACCAGGATCAGCTCCGGAAGTAGAACTTACACTTGCCGATAAGTTTCGAACGGCAATGTTTTTGGTTATTATCGATAATTTGGTTGCTGAGTTGAAGAAACGTAAGGAAGCATACGCCACTGTTGCGTCAAGGTTTGGATTTTTGAGAACTATGAAGGAGCTACCTGACGACAAACTGACACTGAGTGCAAATCAGCTTTGTAAAATTTACAAAGGTGACCTTGAGCAGAGTCTTTCAGACAAGCTATTACAGTTCTCTGCCTTCCTGAAAACCAAGCTTGCCGAGAGATACTTGGATTCGTCAAGCTCTGTAGAAGCACCAGTCCTTTCTGAAATCCCAGTTACTACAACTCCAAGTGATGATGAAGATATGTCGTTCAACGATAACGATGAGCTGCATGAGCATGATCAAACCATGGAATTCGAAAACAATGATACAATGAAACTAGAATCACCGGAGGTTCGGATGTACAAGCTCATATTAGAAAACAAACTAGAAACAGTATTTCCAAATATAGAAGTCACACTTCGTATTTATCTTTCTCTTATGATATCTAATTGCTCTGGCGAAAGATCGTTTTCAATATTGCGTTACATAAAGAACTTGTACAGATCCACCATGGGTCAGAGACGGTTGAACGACCTGATATTACTAAGTGCTGAACAAGACATTCTTCGTGAGCTTGACATAAATTCACTCATCAATGACTTTGCGCTCACGAAATCTCGAAAAAAGAGTATTTACAAATCATCGTAAATTGATAACGGGAACATTTTAAAGTGATATACAGCTATTTCAATTAAGGTTGTCCCGAGCAAAGCAGTAAAGTCGAATACGAACGCGAAAGGCTTGCTGGAAATTGCTAATAAATTAATGGATTTTTTTAGGGATTCCCAGCAAGCCTTCCGCGCTCGTATTCGACTTTTCCGCTTTGCTCGGGCCTCGGGGACAACCTTGATTGAAATAGCTGTATGTCACAATGATATAATAGTAATTATAAATAAAAAATTTCAAATACCAAGTTAATATATACTACTCTTGTCTCTAATTTTGTCTCAGACTTTAGAGTTGCTATATGGTTACGATTTATGCTTAAAACAAGGTAAATTTCCAGATTATAGTCTATAGAGAAGGCAAAAATTTGGGGCCCCATGCGAAGAAAATGCCACAGGCCCCGAGTTGTGTAAACGCGGCCCTGATTTGGCATCTTCTCAGGCTGCCCTAAAATTGCCAAAAGGCTTGGGAGATTTGTGTCGCGATGTATTCGCTCATTTCAGTCGTTCTTCGAAAAGGCAAGATACTTACCAGGAGTTCCAACAGTTCTTCAATGTTGAGCCCATAAATTGGTTTCTCCCTGGCAAACATGATGGTTTTCTCTGGAGGCATGCGTGAACTGCATTTTGGAACAGTACGTCAGTACATAGCGTTGCAACACTATTTTGTTCTTGTCGCCAATGAAGATCCGACACATGCGGTTGACAGCGTTGTCAAATCACTCCACAACAAGTTCAATTTGGCTTACCTGGAATTCCTAAGTTTCCAGCTCCAGCGATTTAACAACTTCAATCGTCTTTTTCAAGGTGAAAGGCCTCTTTTACAAAATCTTAAGGATGAAGTAGAGAGGCTCATCAGGTCTCTTTCTGGCGATTTCATGGAGGTTCGCTATGTAAAAACCACCAACCAGAAAGACATTGATCCTACAAACATTGGTTTCTATCTTCTGCTGAATGAAATCTACATCGGTGTGGCAGGCACCACAACGCTACATGAAATAAAAGAAAATGCGAGGGAAGACAATGTCGATGTGATTTTCATTGAGAGTGTTGTGCAGATCCAGCGAAGATTTGATTTAGATGCTGAGATTCATGATGTTGTCCAGTGCACTTTGCTTCGGAAAGCTGCAGCATGCATTCCATCTTCCCTAGCAAATGTTGTTAAGAAATTACCATATCTAATAACCATTTTAGATACTAAGAATCTTGATGGTGAATGGAGGGAGCATGTGTTTGAAGAGAAGCTGAATCCTGACCTTGAATGGGAGGAATATTGGTTGATTGTCAAAGATGCCAAGATCTCGTCAGGAGAGCCAAAATATCAAAATCTGACAAGATTTGTTGATGTAGTTGCCTCGTTCCCTTTCTCCAATGCTGCTGTTGAGAGGCTGTTCAGTTTGTTGAAGAGAATCAAGACCGATGATCTCACACGCTTGAAATCATCCTCATTGGTTTCCCTGCTACAGTCTAAGTTGGCAATGAAAAATGGCAACTATAATGCAGCTGGCCTAACACCAAGCAAGCAAGCATTGGAGCTGATTTCTACAATGAAATCCAGTGCTTCTGATGAAGAAGCTAAGGATTTGAGAAAACAATTCTTGGACCTGTGGAAGTAGTGATCACTGCCAGTAAAAACTATTCAGGATGAAGACAGATTTAATATATATATAGAATATATTAACGTTTACATTTGGGATTTATCGAGTATTGACTATGATAAAACAATCCAAGCTGCAACTGAAACATTTTTAATGTAGACTCTTATCATTATTATGTAACTTTGAATCAAAGCTTTGATATTATGTACAGTACATATCATAATCTGATTATGCTTATTTTGGTGCTGGAGTCTGCAAATCTGCACTTTTTATCTTTTTATCTAATTTTGATTTTGGATTTCTAGAATATGCGCAATAGTCATAAAACCATTCTTCTAAATAGACAGCATTTAATGCCGTCGTTGGCCCGTCATCAAAATACATGTAGTAGCATGGTTCTTGTTATACTAAAAAGCTGTTTAGAACTTAAAAAATCATTAATTTTGACAGACGTCTACAAGGAAAAATAGAAGGAAATTTAGAGATTTTTGCAAGGAATTTTCCCGAAAATATGGAATTCTCAAGTTATAAAGAAGGATTTTATTATTTTGGATGTGGAAACACTGATTTCGTGTGATTACAAGCGATAAAAACAAGCAAGAATTCGATATTAATTTTACATGGCGCCCAATGTTGAGCTGTTCTCGGACGATGTGTGAAGTCAAGGGAGATACGATTATACGAAAATGAGTTCAAATATTGCACGTATACGAGCGGTTAGAGCAGGAAATAGGGGCGTGCTTACAAATTTGACAAAGGAAGCCAAAGCACATTTGAGCGATTTAACGAACATGGACAAGCATGTCAGGGGAAGATTACAAACGATTACAACGTTATTGGAAGAAGAACTATGTATGGTAAAGGATCTTGAAGAAAAAGTGTTGGAATTATGCGACGTTGACGAAATAGTACAGGAAATCGAGGAAGCTGAGGAAATTATATCTCGGACATTAGATATTCAACAAGTTATTGCGGAAGAATTGGCGTCTAAATCTGTTAAGGTAGGCGAATTACAACAATCAACTAAATCTAATGAAACGATTGAACAGTTGGCCGAAAATAACTGGGAAATTTCGAACAGTGTTCAAGAACAATCGTCGGCTCAGGGCCTACTATAACCTCTGTGCAAATGACCCCCTCCCCGGGTACTGAGCCCACAATTAAAACGACAAATCCAAATTCTGTTTTTCCAAATCAAGTGGAAACACAAGCTCCTCAGTCAAGCTTTCATATTAGCGAGTTTCCGAAAGCACAACGACGACGGTGGCGGCAACGCGAGACCGGTAGTTTTATGAAACTGCGCATGCGCAAGCCAGAGAAAACCCCAAATTGACGTTCTCGCTTCCCGCGACCGACGTAGCAGCTACGATGCGAGATCAAGGGAGAAAACATGGCTGCTTTGGCCGCTCAAGAGAAACAAAAAATGTAGATACATGTTTATTTTGACCTGTGCAACATCATTTATATGTCAAAACAAAGTGTTTTGATGCATAGTGGGGTAATGGCTAGTATGAGTTTGCTAGTATATCTGATTTGTTCGTTTATAAACAAAGCAAAAGATACCTGAACATTTCCTCGAACGTTTCGAGCAAACACCCTTTGTCACACATTGCTGGAACCTATAAACTAACCTTTTTTTATGCAAGACATTTCTAGAAGTGTCACTCTTAAATCTTAATTTGTCATGTAATGGTTGCAAGCCTAGTATCTCTCACTTATTGGTTTATACATGGGCAAACTTTGTTTACATTTCTGTTTGTTTACTTTATAGTAAACCTATGAGCTGGACTACAAGGCATGATGACCTGTTTATTCATGAGATCCTTATGTTCGAGCCATGGAATTTCAAGAAAGGCTCACCCGAAAGAGGGAGTTGTTGGAAAAGGATTGCTGAAAGTTTAAATCAAATTGTTGACCCTTCTTCATTCAGAGTTGATGACAGATCTGTCAGAGATAGATTTAAATTGCTGGAGAAAACATTTACACAAATGAAATGGATTGAGCATCAGGGATTGCACCAGAGGAAGAGAGTGAGATGGAAAAAAGGCTTGGGTGAAACTATTTAAGGAGAGTGATTTGACAAATCATTTGGAAAAGGAAAAGCAAAGGATATTGAAATGCAACTTTTGGGGAAACTTCCAGAATGACAAGGAGTAATAGAGAAGCGACAACACCAAAACTAAGGAGGTCTGACGACACAATAAATTATTTGAGAGAGAAAACTGAGAAAGAAGTGCAACAACAAGAGTTCGAACTTACGAAAGCAGAACTGGAAGAGAAAAAGACAGAATCAGAGAGACTATACCAGATGATTATGCAACAAAACCAAGCTTTGTTGGAGCAACAACAAGTTAACCTTGCTTTGGTACAATGTTTAACAAAACAGAATGAACAGAAGTAGAATTTGCATGCCATCTTTGTTGTTGGGAAGCTTTTAAAAGAAACTTTGTAAATTGTTGACAATAATACATATTGGCGTTCATAGTTACCATTTCAAAATCAAACTCTTTACTCAACATGTCACAAAAGTACAATAATTTTGTGAACCTCAAGAAGTATTTTGAACTGTTTTAGACTTAATTACATAGTTCTTTCATGAAAAGAGAATTACAAATTACAACATTTCAGCTGAAATATTCTTGAATTAATGGCGGAGGACACTCAAAATAGTTACATGTGGTTGAGCCATATAAAGAAGACCTTGAATTCTGTAATAGAACACACACAATGTACATTTTTCCGACAGCACTTATTAATTGAATCTTTAAATTTTTGTGAAAGTCCAAAAACTTGAAATAGTTTATAATATCACCAAAAACCCATTCAACCGAATAACGAACAGCACTCATAGCCTTGTTCCAGTTCTTCTGTTGTTCGTTCACACGTGCTCCTCTGAATGGAGCTTGGAGTTGATGACGTACGGGGTACGCGGGAAACAAAGAACAGAACCATCTGGTGCCCTTGAATGTTGTTCAAGGATATGCAAGGTATGCAAATCTTTTGAGAAGAATGCAAAGTGCAGTTAGGCTCAAACTTTAAAACCATTGACACATTTAATTTCATCTGGGATTTGCAGAACTTCATAAAGCGTGTATACGTCATTTTTTAGAAAACTAAACTCAGCTTTACACTCATCGTTGCAAATGTTATCCAGGTCAAATTGTTCTTGGTACCAATATGGCAACTCAAGATTTGTTGATCTGTTAACATCATAGAGCAACAAGAACTCTTCATCATCAATAAAACCATTATCATGAGCATGTAACAAAGCTATTATATGTTCTCTAAAACTCTAAAACTCTAAAACGCATTTTTGTTAAAGTATGAAACCAGTGAGTACATAAACATTTTCACGTTTCGTGCCAATTTCATGAATAATACACAAAACGGCAACGGCAACGTCATGAATGAAGTTGTCGTCGCCTTCGCCGTTATGATTTCGGAAACTCTCTATTGTGCGTTCATATAAAACCGCTGTACATGAAAATCCTGCACTCTCGTTGATTGATAAATTTAATTATCTAAATTCCCTGCTTGAAGGAGCTGCTTCACGATCAATTGAAGGCTTATCTCTTACCGCTGATAATTACAATGCAGCAGTGGATATACTACACAAATGGTTTGGGAGCACTCAACAAATTATCACAAGTCATATGGACGAGCTTTTAAAGTTACCTATCTGTACAAGTGATCACACATCCTCCCTGCACTATATTAAGACAAGATTATTGTGCATGTGCGAGGGCTGGCTTCATTAGGAGTTTCAGCTGACCAATATGGAAGTCTACTTATATCCGTTGTCATGGATAAGCTACCAAGCGACATCCGACTACAAGTAGCGAGAAAGGTCACCGGTGATGTTTGGCAAATTGACGAGTTAATGAAGGCAATCCAGATAGAAGTCGAGGCGAGAGAAGCTAGTGAGCTGAAGATTCAAAGCAACCAACCACCAAGGGATAAATATCGTCCAAGGCAGGATCATTCTACAGCAAGTTCGTTATCTACCAACGATTACAAACCACGTTGTGTCTATTGCAGTGGGGAACATTATTCTGCATCTTGCTCAGTTATTTGTAGTGCAAGGGAGCGTAAGGAGATTTTGCAAAAAACGGGACGGTGTTTTATATGTCTGAAAGCCAATCACAAGTCGAAGGATTGCAATCTAACCAAGACCTGTAGACACTGCAACAATAAACATCACCAATCCATCTGCGACCGAGTTAACAAGGCGAGGCCCACTGCCAACCCAAATCCACCCAAAGAAAGCACTGAACAAAGGACAGCAACAAATGAGGAAGCAACAACTACAAGTGCCACTGCAAGTAATACAAGTAATGAAAGTAACACTTGTTCCGCACCAGTTCACTTGTTCCAGTTCACTTGAAAGTAACACTTGTTCCGCACGAATTTTGTTTGATAATGGGAGTCCGAGATCATATATCACTGACAATCTTCGATCCAAATTGGGCTTGTCATCTGTGAAAAAGGAGAAGTTGAAGTTGAATACATTTGGCGAATCAACGTATAAAACCCAACATTGTGAAGTTGTGAACTTACGCATCAAGAAACATGGGTCTAACCAATCAGTCTGTATCACCGCTCTCAGTTTTCCTGTGATATGCTCACCTCTCACATCAAAAATTAACATAAACTGTCCACATTTGGAGGGGCTAGTATTAGCAGACAACTGGGATAACACTGATGGCGCAATTGATCTAGTAATTGGTTTCGATCATTATTAGGACATTGTTTCGGGGGGAAACAAGAAGTGGCGAGGTGGGTTCTATAGCAGTCAACAGTAGCCTTGGATGGTTATTGTCTGGTCCGGTGAGTGGTACAACGAACGGAACAGGAACTCATTCGAACTTGATCATTTCGTGTCCAGAAGAAGCGTATAGCATTGCAACTGATGAAGCTCACTTGGTGAAGGCCATTGAAAGGTTTGGGGATACTGAGTCTATCGGTATAACCATCCTGTGAAGATGTTGAAGATTCGTTTGTCACCAATGCATCATACAAAGATAATCGATATGAAGTGACCTTGCCATGCAATTTAGCTAGTAAAGTATTTGTTAACTCTAAGAATTATTAGTTATTATTATTGTTAGTTTTAGTATTATTGTTAGTTTTAGTTCTCTTGAAGTGATATTTGTTGTGATTATAGGTTAATGCTGCCTTGTATTTACAATTATACCAGATGCAACTGGTTCTTTAATCGGCCAGAAGTTAAAGTAATCGCTGATAGTTTTCGAATGTGTGGTGTTAAGTAAAAACCTTGGACTGAAACTAGTAATCGGTATATAATCTTCTTGATTTTCCATTCACACAACGGGAGCACACAGCCCTTGGACGAGCAGCAGCTGTATTTTCTGATGTATCTGGTGAGAAAATTGACCAATCCACCATGCGGAATGCTTATTACCATTTTGAAGCGTTGACAAATCATGTCTGCACTTTCTCCCGCGTTCTTTGTGGTTACCATCCTCCACATCTCAACTGGGATCTATGCAAAAAAGGATGCTTTTCATTAGCGCATAAGTTCAAATATTTTAGTCGTAAGCAAATTTGAATATATAATTCGCACAAGAAATATTACGACCCCAAAAAATATTTTTAAAATTATAGGAGAATTCAGGGTAATTTTTATAAAAATATTGACAAGGCTAGGCCAATCTATTCATCAAAAACCATTCCTTTTAATTAACACAATTAAATATCTATCAAGAGAAATTTTTCTTCCATCTTAAAGTTAATTGTTATATTCTCTGCATTCATGTCAATAACTTTTAAACTGATAGTGGTGCAAAGATTATATATTTCAAAAGAACTTGTCCAGTATGATGTCATGCATTCACTGCATAAAATACCTTGTGTATTTGATGTAATCCGTTTGTCTGATGATGATTTTTAAATAGAATCAAAAAGAGAAACACGCCATATGTATGTAAATAACTGCTGTTTAAATGTTATAACGTTATATTTTAAGAAGTGTAAGTAATGATTGTCATACTGATAGAAAGCGAACATTTGAACTATATATTTAGTATTATATGCAAGTAAAACATTGTTTGTATTTAGTTTCAGATTGGATAATATAAATCCTGAAAACCAAGTTTGTATTCATTTGCGTCAATTTATCGCTACAATAATATATAGAGTACAGTAATCAATAGCGAGGAGTTATTCCCACAAATTAAAGCATATATTGCATTTGAATGTCTACAAACAAGATCACTTTTCTATTAACTTTTAGAGAGCTTCAAAAGAGCTTCAGACACACAAGGGTTACAAGAAAATAAAGTTAACCAAGGATCGTACTTCGCTGCCAAATGAAATACTTGAGAAAATATTCCAATACACACTTAAAGATGGGGACTACATGTTTCTGCAATTGAGTTTAGTGTGCAAACAGTTTTACAACATAATAAAACAAGAACGTTTCAGACAGTCAGTCCACTTCAATTGGCTAAAAAGTGTTTATAATTGGAGTAAAGCTACACCTGATTTAAAGAAGAGAACTTTGTAATGTAGAAATGCTTGCAATGTGGAACACAATATAAAGATGTGCATGGATTTGTAGGCTATGGTATATTTAAAAAGTTCAACGAGTATTACTCAGATATGTCTTAAATAGGTTATTCTAGTAATGCATGTATGCAAAATTAAACATAACTGCGTATAGTAGTAATTCCAAGGAAAAATGGTTCATTTGCAGACATGATGAGATATATTTGATAAAAACAGGCAGACTCTGTTAAAAATTTCTTATACAGTGCCAATTGTCGGAGATTTTATAGTTCAGTACAAATAAACAGGATGTGACCGTTAACATACGTCGTAGTCCATGGGGGGTAACGTGGTCAGTGTTTTGAACATAGTGTGATTAGAGAGTATACATTTTTGTGAAACATGAAAGTATTAAAACAATATATTTTTGAAGTATCGTATTGAAAGAAAAGGAAGGCTTATTTACGACATAGTGGCACCTACCGGACGGGATTGTGATACATATTTAACGGGATAGAGAGAGAAACAAACAGGAATATAAAAATATAATATTGATACGAAGAAACAGCTTACACGAAGCGAAAGCACTGCGATTTCGACTCAGCAAAACTGATGAAGCATTAGATAAAACGACATGGGAAGCATGTGAGCGCTGGAAAGCATCGATTTTAAGCATTTCAAAGATAGTTATTGGTCTAAAAGAGAACGTCGAAGAGAATAAATTTTCAAAAGGGGAAACCGAAGAACAAGTCTCTGAATGGGGCAAAGAATTCGACCAAGACGTGGTTAGAACAGACGATTGCATACGAAAACCAACCCAAAAATTAAAAGAAATCAATTTACAGGAAGAAATGAAAAGTATAATGACACATAAACAAAATATGAAGTTTGAGCAAGAATTGTTGCAACAAAAAGCTGAATTCGAGCAAAAGTTGAAAGACGAGCAAGATCAAGCGAGTGTAAACAAACAACAAAGTTTCTGGTGGTAAATTACCAAAACTTCCTATAACTAAATTTTGAGTTGTGGTTGCCTTTTTGGGGGAAATTTAGTTCAGAGATAGACTCGGCAAATCCACCAATATTAACGAAATTATCATACTTAAAAGAACTTTTAGAGGAATCAATTCGAGCAGATATAGACAGACTTCCGTTTACAGACAAAGAGTATTCAAAAGCAAAGGAAATTCTCAAAGCAGAATACGGCCAAACCTCGAAAAGTAGTCAATGCCTATGTACAAATCATGAGTTTACCTGTGATCAAAGGAGCGAATTCAAAGAAAGTCAACGAGTTTTACAAACAGCTAAGATACAATGTACAAAGTCTCGAAACAAGGCATCCAACGCATCTGCAGTGCTCTTAGACAGATTACCAAAACGTGAAAGTAAACGGGAAGCGAGAAAAGTCAAAATGATTTTGGGAACAACTACGCTAGAAATGGCATTACAAACTATCAATGCAAAAGCAAATTCGGGACAATTTACGATGGCAGTTGAAGTGACAAAGTTTGAGAATGGAGAACTTGTTTCACCAAAGGGGACAACCCATTGCAGAGCTAACAAAATTCGGGTGGACAACTATGTCGACAATTATCACGAAACCAACATGCTTCTCACACAAACTTCTCGTGTTGAGTATGAAGAGTTATGCCGACAAGATGTTCTAGGATTGCAAGATAAAACAGTGGATGATCAAAGCGGAGTATATGACGAGTTTAAGAAGCAGCTCGTGCAACATTTGGAGGGATGGTACGAAGCGGGACTACTATGGCGGGGTAACCATCCTCCTCTACCCAACAATAAGAATGGTAGCCTATGCAGATTACAAAGTTTAACTCAGAAACTGGACAGTCAACATCTAACAACCCAGCATAAGAGATCATTGATGACCAACGCGAAGCTAGTGTCATTGAGCCTGCAGGCCAACCTGCAGTTGAAACCGAATTTTATATCCCGCATAAACCAGTTATACAGCCAACAGCTGAATTTACTAAAGTTCTTGTAGTATATGATGCCTCGGCTCAAGCTTATGAAGGGGCCTCATCCCTGAATAAGTGCTTACCCAATGCAGTGACTGCATTTCCACTGAATGAAATTACATGCTGGTCCGACAGTTCAATTGTCCTATACTAGTTGCAAGGAACTGAAACGTACAAGCAGTTTGTTGAAAATCGTGTAAGAAAAATCCAACGTCATGATGGCGTGACGTGGCGATATGTTCCGACCAATAGCAACCCTGTCAACATGAGTAGTCGTGGAAATCAACACAGCAAGCAAGACCTGTGGATGAACGGGCCTACCTGGCTGCAAGATCCGGAATCCTGGCCACTGAATATTGTAGCAAAGCCTGTGAAAGTGCTTGTCAATGTCGTTGTGGTACAACAGAGTGAAATCAATTGTGTGTTGGTGAAAGCTGATTTACAGAAGGCGATCCGAATATGTACATGGATCTACCAAGAATAACGCATTATACGAAGTCGAGGTACCACTCGCATCACAGGACCTTTGACCACAACCGTGAAAGTGAAAGTATTATTATTCAAAACAATATATTTTTGTATTATCATTTTATCTGTAAAAACTAAAACAAAAATGTGAAGTGTTGTATTGTAACAAAAGGAAGGCTTGTTTACAACACAATCAGTACCTATGAAGGTGTGTGTGATTGGATAAAACAGTAGTGTGTGTAACTTAATGCTTGCCCACTTGCCCGGGGCAAATGAAAATCATTACGGGCAGGTAGAAGTTTCTTCTTGGTCAAAAAAGTTAAGTTACACTACTGGATATAAGACAGCTAGTATTTACTTGTCAAGGGATGTGCCTTGCACATTAATGGGTTAACATAAAAGTGAAGACAAAAGCAAGGGCATTGAACACAAGCATGGCCAAAATATGCTACATAGTACAGACTATACATAAATCATCAAGCTTGTATTGAAACTTCTTATGTATTTGTATTTCTAATAAAACTGTATAAAATGAGATATTGATTTTGTGAAATTAGGTGTGTTTGTAACAAGATATCAACCACTGGTTAAATGCACTAACCCATCAAATTAAAGCACAATGTGCCTAGTAAGCTCTAGCTTCCTCTCCAACTTGTTATTTTATACTGTTATGCAAAATCTAACTGATCAGGAATACTGTAGGCCAAAAGCCATTTCCCATCAAGTTGGGGCCCTCACTCATGTTAGTGCTCTTGTATGCCTATAATAGCATTTAGGTCCCTATATAAAGATGCTTCCAAATATAATTAGCTTTGGGTCTTTAGAATCAATCTAGCTGAAAAATTCAACAACAACTTCAATGTTTTGAAGTTAAATTAAGTGCCTTTGCTTGAAATGTCAACATTGTGGTTGGATTTTCCATGCAGATTGATCATAAAGACCCAAAGCTTATATTTGTAGAGATGCTACCTACACTGGTGCCACACCTTCAAGATATGCTCCTAAATATACAAGCCACAAATTTAGCAGTAGCATTGGTGGCCATTCAACCTTCAATGTCCTGCTTGTGGGCTGTTAGCCCTCATATTACTGAAATTTACAGCTAGTAGTGGCATAGAATAGGAAATGACTAGAAGGGCCAATTGAGGCCGAAACTTTTAAGTTTTTGACGCTGTGCATGTCGCATTATGCATGTTCATTACCATTATTCTAGCCAGTCAATTGCATTTCCTGACCAATAAACACGCTGAACTGGCTGGTCCGCCATTATTCTGGCCAGATAACTGCATAAAAATAGGGTGTCACGTTGCACTACTGCGTGGCCTTTCTGGTCATTTCCTATTCTGTGGTAGTGGCCTACGAAGTGTGACCAGATTTTGTCAGTGGTATTTACCAAATGACATGCTGAAATTTTACCAAATTGGATTATTTTTTACCAAACACGTGTTAAGCACGGTTTTACCCTTTTTGGTAACGAATTGTAACCAAAAAAAGCTTGAATTTGACATCGACATACTTTGCAAAACGCAAAATATTCTGTTGAATCACTTTCGCTTAACCATTTCGAAAATTCTGGCTTCAACTCCCACTCAGAGCGATATTATGTCGTAACAAATGCTTTTAATTAGCATAAAACCACTTAATATAAACATGTCAAAAAAACTGAATATACAAATTTCCTGCCTGCCAAGGTGGTATACGTAACCATAATTAATCCGAAATACCCACAAATTATCTGTTTTACATGCATGCCTGAAATTGGGGATTTCAGGCTAGACATCCGGGGGTAACTTTAAATTACGAGGTATCAGTGAAATGACAGCAAACTAGATTTTACCAAAAAGTACTAAATTTCTTTTCCATTTTTGAGAAATTTTATCAAAAAATTTACCAAAATTTGATTTTACCAAAACTTTGTCAAAATTTACCAAATTTTACCAAAAGTAAATTGATTTACCAAATCTGGTCACACTGGGGCCCGCCTCCTGCCCTTATCTCAGTATTTAGGCCCCTTTTACACGAGACTGGGATGAAGTCAGAACGGCATGAAAATTTAAATTGTCAGTAGGTTTACACGAGACCGGTACAAAAAGCATTACACACTCTATTGTAATAATCTCTTCATTCCTGAAGATGACTAAAACCCAGTAGAATAAACCATTTTCAAAATGTTTACTGTTTTCGGAGTTACTATTGTATTGTACACTCTAGTGCATTCCACAATTGATGCTGTTAATCTTGTCTATCGTTGTTTATTATCAGCGTTGTAGCAAAATTCAGACCGGTCTGAAAATAATTTGTGTTTACATTCATCCCGCCCTGAATTTGTTCCGGTCTGAAGATAGTCGGTTCGGTCCAGCGAGTGGGATGACTTCAGACCGATCTGAGCAATTTTTTGTCCCGGTCTCATGTAAACATCTATTATAAACAATACTATGGCCGAAACGAAATCGTCCCGGTTTGACTTTGTCCCTGTCTCATATAAACGAGGCATTAGTGAAATTGTAAATGAGGCATTAGCCGAGGCAGTATCTCAAAAACTAAATGTAAAAATCTGAATACAGAACAGTGAAATGAGTACAGTACCTGTATACTGGCCTTAATGCCCATTGAATTTATAAAAAATACATGTCCAGTGCATGCTAGCCATAAATTAGTGATTATATAGCCTTGTATCAAGAAGATATTGTTCATATATTATTATTAAATAATTGTAGAATATTTTTGTTCGACCAATGCATGTAATAACGAATTTTTCCCAGTAAATATCTACTACAGTACAATCATCAGTTATTAAATAGTTTATATTAAATAATCGAAGTGACTATATGACCGGCAGTCGGTCAGTAGTTTTGTACTTTAGAAAGTTTAGACTAACATTACTAACATTACTTTATTTATTGAAATTTATTGAGTACTCATTAATACAACACTATCACATAAATGACAATTCACTTGACATATTACAGTTACATGTTACATAAATATAAATGACTACTTTATGCGAGTATCTCAAAAGGACAAGGCACGAACGGGACGTTAAGACCCTTGCAAGGTGCCCCTCCTTTAAAAATATTAGAATCCTTTCTAAAATTAAATATGTATGTGTTCTAATATACCAATTACTATTTTAAAATAATATAAAATTTTATACGCTCATCATATAAAATGCTTCACTTTGAAGCAACAACGACCACAAAATGAGACAGTTTTTAAAGCATGCACCTGTGGCCGCTATCAATTCAAAGGGAAGAAGTTTCATTCCTTGACGAACAATACGAAGACGCCCGAAAACGCCACGCGCACATAGTCGATGCTACATATTTACTGCAACCTATGGCAACTGCAGTCACGGTTAAGTGACCAAGTGCAAATCATTGCGACTCAACCCAGCATATAAATGTACTTTTTCTTTAAAAAGCCTTTAAACGACGATGGACTTGAAAACGTACTAGGCGGGGTTGAGTCGCACACGATGTTCCACAATTTGACCACGCGATTGAAATATGATGACTTGTACGTGCTAGTTCTGCAATACGGAATTTCCAAATACTCAGCAGCTTGCGATCGACGAGTCCGGCCATGACTTACGAATCGTACATACTGATGAATGTTGATGTCTATGTGACCATTGACTGCTTTATATAGGAAAATCAAATCCTTAACCTCACGATCATAAGCGAGAGGGAGCATATTCAATATTTCAAGTCTCTCTTTGTAAGATAATTTACCAGGTTTTAAGCTTAAGACCCACCAAGTAGCACGTCTCTGGATTTTTTCAACCTTTTGTTTCAACACTGAGCTTGATGGAGACCATACTTCGGTGGCATAATTTAACTGCGATTTTACTAAAGTCATGTAAAGTGTCCTTCGTACGGTTCTGTCTGTAATATATACGCATGTTCGTTTTAGTAGACCAAGTAATTTGTTTGCCTTCGCAATGATTCCGTGAATATGAGTGTCCCATGTCAACTTGTCACGTACAATTACTCCAAGATCTTTTTCTTCATGTGTCCGAGCTATCTTAACCGACTCCATCTCATAATCGTAAAACAAAGGATTAACTTTGTGTGTAACGGAGAGAACCTCGCATTTATCCGGGTTGAAGCTAATGTTATTTTGTCGACTCCATAACTAAGTTCTGTTAAGGTATCTTGCAATGCTTCACAGTCACCAAGAGATGTTATGTTCCTGTACAATTTGGTGTCATCTGCGTAAAGACAAATAGATACGCAGTCGGGAACAACCTCCGGTAGATCGTTTATAAAAATAACAAACAGCATAGGACCCAAAATGCCTCCTTGAGGCACTCCGGATGTAACACGTTCCCAGCTAGAAACAAGAATAGTGTGCAATAATATAATACAAAACAATACGATACAATATATAACAAATATGGAGCAAATATATTAGAGGTCATCCATAAATATTAGCATTCTCAAAACCTATTTATCGTACCGCGTACGCTAGGGGGGGGGGAGGTTTATGACGAACATATACTTTTTAAGATGTAGATAATAGTTCCATCATTATTTAGTAGAGTGGTTCAACATTTTTAGTATACGCTCTGGAAGCATGTGAGAGGGTTCGAACAAAAGAGTAATCTCTGTACGCTTGTGGAAATGTTGATAATTATTGATGACCCTTAGGCCTTATGAGAATATCTTTGGCAGAAGATACCTCATGTAGATAAAAATAGAAAAGCTATAATCGTATACATTTCCCAATATCAATTAATCTAAAATCAAATCTAACTTTTGTTTGTTTTAGTTACCATTAGTGGACGAATCTATGAGTGTTTTATAAAGTTGATGTTTTTTTAGAATTCGTATATATCAGTTTACCAATAATTTGCTTTGGATTTTTGTAAGAAGCAGGTAAAGACATTTCTTCTACTCTTCGTGAGCAGCATATAAAGTTATATATATCCCCGACCATATTAGGGGTGGCGTTAATAATACCTGATGACTTTAGTATCTGCAAAACTACACACAGGATCAAACTCTCCAGTTGTGTCCAATAGGCCGTATTCTGTGGCATGTTATCGTTCAGTTTCATTGCCCGGGTTCGGGCACTACTTTAAAACAAGATAAATAATTAGGATTAATCATACAAAGTCCAAATCCGCTTGTTAGCACTTCCAAAAACATGCAGTTTTCGAGTATTTGTTCTTCGAAAATTCAAGAAATCAACATCTTTCGCAATCGATCGCCGCCATTGTTGTTCAGGATACTTGGTGTAATATACACTATGTATAGCGTATTTCGTGGTTTCAAATTGGTGTTTACATGAAGTTTCCATAACATCCGCTGATGGAGCTGCCTTGGAGGGGTTTTCAACTTGTTCGTTCACCAAGATCAGTATTCAATTCTGAAGAAACTCCAACGTCTTGTTTTCATGTTTCATCCACTCAAAAGAACACCTGCATCTGTAATTCCATAGATATACCATACATTTTAATAGAACAAATTTAGAGTGGATAATGTACAGTACACACTACTTAACAATTAGATTATGAGCTCAAGATTTCTATGAGGTGATAGTTGATGAGGGCGAAGCCCGAATGAACTATCATCTCATAGAAATCGAGAGCGAATAATCTAATTGTTTTAGTAGAAACCAGAAAGAAAACAGTATTTCAAAACATTTTTCACAATTTATTGAAATAAATTCGTTAAAAATCGTGCCGAGGAGATGGCTGTTTCGCTACTCGCTATCTATTGACAATTAGATAGCAAGTAGCGTAGCCAATCAAATTACAGCATTTGCAATTAGTATACTAGTATGATTCTACTAATACAGAATATATTATACCATGCCTAAAATAAGCGGACAGTTTGGAATATTTTTTGAAGAACGCGTTACATCGTTCCTGGCAATGTGTTACAGCAGCAGCGTTTATTAGGTTGCTGTATCTGATTCCTTTTGTCAGGCGGTTTGCAATAAAATGTTGATCAAATATCGTTTCGCACAATTCATTAAATGGCAGTAGTTCGAAGTTTGTTGATCAAATATACTCGGAATGCAGTATCAGCCGAGAACTTGAAAATTATAGAATTAAACAAAAAATGGCATCTTTGAGGGTAAACCGTTCCGAACAATATGAAGGAGCATGCTCTACTAAGCTGAACATAAATGAGCGAGTGGTTTGATACATAGTAGCGCGTTCTATCGTAACATGAATTCTATATATCACAGTGATTTGATACATATAGTAGCGCGTTCTTGCGTTCTATCGTAACATGGATTCTATATATCACAGTGATTTGATACATATAGTAGCGCGTTCTTGCGTTCTATCGTAACATGGATTCTATATATCACAGTGATTTGATACATATAGTAGCGCGTTCTTGCGTTCTATCGTAACATGGATTCTATATATCACAGTGATTTGATACATATAGTAGCGCGTTCTTGCGTTCTTGCGTTCTATCGTAACATGGATTCTATATATCACAGTGATTTGATACATATAGTAGCGCGTTCTTGCGTTCTATCGTAACATGGATTCTATATATCACAGTGATTTGATACATATAGTAGCACGTTCTTGCGTTCTATCGTAACATGGATTCTATATATCACAGTGATTTGATACATATAGTAGCGCGTTCTGGCGTTCTATCGTAACATGGATTCTATATATCACAGTGATTTGATACATAGTAGCGCGTTCTTGCGTTCTATCGTAACATGAATTCTATATATCACAGTGATTTGATACATAGTAGTGCGTTCTTGCGTTCTATTGTAACATGAATTTTATATATCGCAGTGATTTGATACATATAGTAGCGCGTTCTTGCGTTCTATCGTAACATGGATTCTATATATCACAGTGATTTGATATATAGTAGCGCGTTCTATCGTAACATGAATTCTATATATCACAGTGATTTGATATATAGAGTTAGGGTTAAATTCTATGAGTATACTATATGGGCCTAAAAACAACATGCAAGTAGCTCCCCATAATCTATTAAACAAAGTAAAATCAATAGAAATGTTATACTTCAAATATCTTTTGCCTCTCACACCTTTTCAAAAGCCGTATTGTCCGTTGTTTATTGTCCGTTGTTTATTGTCCCTTGTTTATTGTGCTTTGTTTATTGTGCTTTGTGCACTGACACCCTATACAAGTCAGGCGACTGGTCGTTCATTATTCTATTCGCTTCACCTCTGGCTCTGCATATAGGACCGTTTTTTATTCTTGGAGAATCGCAAACTAAAAGGTGTGTATATTTTAATGTTACTCTAAAATGTATTCGGTTGTTTTGTATTTTATATATAGCTGATTGTATGCTATTTCTGATTATCATTTTTTCCTTTTTCGTTTTACAGTGTCAAATCATGTCTGGTGCCTCGCCGCGTAAAAGCTTGTCTGTGAGAGAAGGAGGAGATGGTGTCAGAGCACTTCATAAGAAAGTGGAGAAAGACCGTTATAAACCAATTGCTAACTTTTACTTTACCATCCATACGTTTGTGAAGTTCCCAGCAGCCATTAAAAAGTTCAATGGTTATGTTTTAAATGTCCATCGTACTGACGGTGTTTCAATGTAAGTATCGCTTTTTAAACGTTTTTGATATATTATTAGTTATATGGATGTTAATAGCTAGACACAAACAACAATTTTCTTTAAATCTATTGTTCGTGTCCAGCTTATAATTGCTCTTGTGCTTTTACGCAAAATTTTGTGTATGAATGTATAGACGAGTTAAAGCTCGGTGATTTTCACACAATGCGCCTGTTTTGGCAGTTTACCACTTTTGACATATTTGGCTTTGATACGCAACACTAAAACTTTTTGGAATTAACTCGATTGGAAACGCCAATCCTTGCCGTCTTTTTAGTGCTAAATATAGGCCATAGGCATAGAAGCATGAAAATCTTTCCTTGACTGCAAAAGATCACTTGAACTCAGCTAAACTAAGCCAAATGTGTTTTAAAATATTATTTTGGTTGTCAGTTGTCGCCGTGATAAGAACTTCAATAAACGAATCAGCCCCGCTATAACCGGCCAATATAAACAGCCTCGGTTAAGTAGGAGTGGGGAGGACGTGATGTTTCCATATTCATATTTCTACCCAACGCAGTTGAATTTCAAAATAGTTTAGTCTAAACGCCGGTTTATATATAGATTTGCCTCGTTCTTTAAAACCCCAACTAAATTGAACAAAAAATAGTTAGTTTCGAGGTTTAGCTCGCATTGTCATGTTTTATACGGCTAACTAATATGCGCGCACTGATAAACGGCGCACTAATATGTGCGCGTTTAGACATGGCGATACTCAGAGAAACAGAATGTTAAAGTGCGGCTGGTAGAAAATCTGTTCTTCATGATTGTTTAACTCTTTCTGGTCGGTCGCATTTTAATTATGTTGTCGCAAGTTGTCGCAAGAGCACTTTGAGTACGATCTCCTTTGCAAAATATTTACCCCCTGGCAATGAAATTAACACCATTGGAATCCTTACAAAATAAGCTTTTTAACAGTGGGCTATTTTGCCGACTAAACATTACAGAATCAAAAATACTAAGTTTAATCCCAAACATACCTCCACTCATACTTCAGTTCAAATCAAACAATCTTTAATATCTTTTAATATCTTTAATATCTTGAAAGACTTCTAATGGTCGAAATTTAGCTTTTTATCTGTTTCTTTATGCTGTAAAACGTGCCTTCGATAGGGCTTTTAGAAATATTTATTTTGAATTTTTTTTATTTATCGGGAATTTTCCAACATGCACGCGCTTGTCGTAGTTTGACTATATATGGTTTGCCCACGCGCTTCAGTCCCGACAAAAAGATCTTATATAGGGTATTGTACCAAAACCATAGCAACAGTCTTTGTTTGTGTTTGGGCCTTTTCCGGTTGTTTTTGTCTGAAATTCCGGTTTGACCCGTACGCTACATTTCAAATTTCGCCGTAACTTTGTCAATTTTTATTGTGTTTCTTTGAAAGTTGGTCAGTATGTACTGTTTTTAAAGCTCTATAAAACGGTGTATTAGCGAAGATCACACGGATTTTAAAACAGACGTTATAATCGACCAAAGGTACTGAATATATAATTAGTTTACGATAATAATAAATATCAGATTACAAAGGTGTTAAAACTCACGGAGATCTGTAAAACAATGTATTTAGCGATTTGTTTGGATTTAGTCAAGAACAGGTGTGTTTGCTGAATCGATTGGTGGTCGATTGGTGGTATTTTCGTCCGTTTTGGGTGAGGGGCGCCAAAGATACAAGCGCTCAAAATCATCATGCGTTGGCGGATGATATTCGACGCTGCCGTTTAGAAAGAGTTAAGTACTGCTTAATAAACGAGCAGGAGTGAACTGCGAGTTTATTGAACGGCTTCAAAAACGAGCGCCTGAGGACTGTACGTATATCTTTATATAAAGATCATGATCTTTATATAAAGATTACTAATGAGATCTATTGTAATGCGTTTGAATGATCGTACTTTACCAGGGTATAAAGACACTCATTAACCATTAACTAACAAATGTTATGGTGTTCGTTCGTTATATCAACTGAAGAACCAGACGAAACGCAGCATTATGCGTAATAAAAAATAAATATATTAATACTGTGAAAAACCTTTCCGATTTGGCATGGCGACAAGCTGGTGGCGAGGCGCAAAAAATAAAAACAAATAGCTCAATCAGTCCCCGTTTACACTATACCGGATACGCATGGTCACGACATCAAATTGAGCCATATCAAAACGAGTTTAGCCCCCAAATTTATAATAGTATGATCGATTCAACAAAATCAGCGAACTGGCAAAAGCCTAGGGTCAGGGATGCCGTAAAACCGGTTAAATTGATGTTGTGACGATGCGGATCCGGTATAGTGTAAACGGGGCCTCAATCACACCTCGCTCCCCCATTGGCCCTAGGCAAAAGCTGAAACTTTAGATTTCTACGTTCCATGTTTCGGCAAAATATCCCATCTTACTGTTTTTCGATTTGTGGTTTAACCTTGCCTCACTCTACTTTGATTTTACTGTTGGAATAATCATTTCATTCTACTTCGTTTGACGTTTCTTTACGCGTGTAAACCCGTCTTTTATTTGTTTTGATGTTTTGCGTTTTTCCGCCTCGCCGCCAGCTTAGCGCTTTAGCTCTCATCGATAAAAACCATGCCAAATCGGAAAGATTTTCCACAGTAATATATTTTTATTACGCATAATGCTGCGTTTCGTCTGATTCTTCAGCTGATATAACGAACAAATAAAACATCATAACATTTGTTAGTTGTTAGTTGTTAGATAGATAGACAATTTTATTTATCCACGCTTACACCGTCAGCAGAAGCTGGTTTTCCACGATGGGCGTGTGCTTGAAACAGAGTTAAATTATATACATAAAGAAATAGTTAGACAACCTAAACTATAAGATATATGTTTACATGAGAATAATTAAATAGCCTAATCTAAATAAGTCGCGACTTAATTAAGACGCATCCTATTTAAGTCGCGAACACACCCGTATAAACGGTCAATTTATAGTAAGTCGCGACTAAAATAAGAACAGGGTTGAAAGCTAGTCCAAAATAAGTCGCGACTTACTAGAAATTGACCGTTTATACGGGTGTGTTCGCGACTTAAATAGGATGCGTCTTAATTAAGACGCGACTTATTTTCTCGCGTTTAAATGGCCCTAATGAAAGGGGGGGGACTTGAAAAGTTTACATATATTGACTTATCGACCCAATGTTTTTAGCCACGATTGTAGGTTGTTTAGTATCATTTAGAAAATTATTTAGAATAATTTAGAAAATTATTTAGAATATTACACTATAAGGCAAATATTTTTACACAGTTTATAATTAGTTTGTGTCAGCATAAGCAGCAATTTTTCGTTTGAAATGTTTGAGTGATTGGCTGTTTCTTATGTCTAATGGCAGGGAGTTCCATGTAGAGCCCCCATCAAACCACTGTGATCAAACATAAGACTTTCTTTCATGTTATTTCTTTGTGGTTTTGGCAAACAGACATTAAAGGCATTGTTACGGAGATTGTGATTTAGGACTTCTTTTCTGAAAGTAACGAGATTTTGCAGGCATTCTGGACCCATGTTGTTTAATTCTTTGGCGGTAATCGTCGCCTAAAAACATTCACCAATATCTCCATATATGTTAACGACCAACAACTTGCCCGAGAACAAACGTTTAAATATCTAGGAATCACCTTTTCAGAGAATTTCACTTGGTCCGATCACTTAAGTAACGTAACGATAAAAATCAACCAACGTATTGGATTGCTTAGAAGAGTCAAAGTCTTCATCCCATTAAAAGCTCGACTTACAATCTACAATTCTCTCATCCTTCCATTATTCGACTACGCTGACATTATATGGGGTGATAAGAACAACACCACCCTCATGGATCAACTACAAATCCTTCAGAACAAGGCTGCAAAGACGATTATTGACGCTCCTTACCTATCCTCCTCCACTGA
This sequence comes from Trachythela sp. YZ-2020, assembly GCA_016169945.1. NCBI lineage: Eukaryota > Metazoa > Cnidaria > Anthozoa > Malacalcyonacea > Clavulariidae > Trachythela > Trachythela sp. YZ-2020. The sequence continues at coordinate 254,362 of JADLSH010000393.1, read as the reverse complement.
AGCTCTCTCAAACCTACACTGGCACCCACTTACCCACCGGCGCTACTTACATCGAATGCTGACCATTTTCAAATTGAAAAATAACCTGATAGATTATGACTTCGACCTACCTAAAACCATCCACCTGTATAACACGAGACAAAGAGATCACATTCATCTCAGCAAACCGAATACCAATTGGGGAAAGCAGAAACTTCTATATCAAGCTTGTAAGGAGTACAATAATTTGGACAATAACATCAAATCAATTAACCAGCTAGCTAGTTTTCATAATGCACTTCTTAAATCTCCACAGTATTAATATAATCGAAAGCATTTCGCAACTAGCTTTTCTTTGTAATATATAATTATCTTAGTTCTATATTTTAAACTTTTCTTGTAAATAGTACATATCGTATAACCTGCATGCATATTATTATTGTATAATCTTTTGTATTTCTATAGTTTCTCAGGGACCTTCTGAAAAACACAACTTGTGATGTTGGTTTTCCTGAATAAATACTATTATCAATCAATCAATATTTTATACATGATTTTGGCTTTTCTCTTTGTGTTTTAAGTGCTTCCCATTTTAATTCATGTATGTACAGTATCTCGTTCTACTTCATTGGGCATACTTGTTTTGAGCAGCTCTGTTGTGAAGCTTTTGTAAACGTGTGGACTGGGTTTCTCCCAACACGTTCCACACTTCACAGCAATAATCAAAGTATGGTTGTATTATAGCATTGTATATTGATAAGAGTGTTTTCTGATTAACAAATTATTTTAGACGTCGAAGCCCGAAGGGCACCTAAGCCTGATGTTATTTTTTTACAAATATTGTCAGTGTTACTTTTCCAGTTCAATTTTTCATGGACAATTATGCCCAATGTTTTACTTTCAGATACTTAATAGATTTCTATAAGTACTTATAGATTTCCATAAGTACTTATAGATTTCCATAAGTATCTGAAAGTAAAAATTGAACTGAAAACCAAATATTTATATATTTATTTGGCTGACAATTTGACACTGTTCTTAACATTTGTTGAGAACCAATTAATAGCATTTATACTTAGTTTGTTGGCTATCAGCCAGTTTCGAAGATTTTCCAGATCCGAGTTTACCACATTTTCCACTTCATTTATTGTGTTTCCAGCTGCTGTTTTATATATTTGTCATCGGAATATAGTTGAGCTTCTGTTTTGTTTAGGCCATTCAGGAAGGTCGTTTATGTACATAAAAAAGAACAAGGGCCCTAAGATGGATCTTTGTGGTACACCACATTATATATCTCGTTTTGATGAGAGATATCCATTATATGATCATATATCATATTATGTAAGTGTTGAGTTTGCACGCAGGCTATGATAAATATGCTGTTAGTATAAATGAGAGAGCTTCACCTTTGATACCATAGGCATAGAGCTCCATAAATAGTACAACATGACAATGCGAGCTAAACCTCGAAACAAACTATTTCTTGTTTAATTTAGTTGGGGGTTTTAAAGAACGAGGCAAATCTATATAAACCGGGTATAGATATAAAATTCTCGACTGTAATAATAGCTGAAATATGATTCTCGCCTATAGAAACTGATATCTCGACCTTTTGGCCGAAACGGCGCCCAATATCTTTCCTTTATCGGCTTCATGAATTATTAATGAGGTTTTTAAATATGTTTTGTACACAGGAAATGTTTTGTTTTGTGTGATGAGATTGATTCCGCCAAGAAATTTAAAGCTGCAATCAATCGAACCTTCAGTGAAAAAGGTGGTGTATTTTGGCAAAGCTGTACCGATGAGCAGTTCAGCAGCTATGTCATGGCAATATTGCAGGACTTCATTGCCAATAATGGGACCGCCTGTCGTGGCAGCTTGATCATCGGGCGGCAGATCAACCTGAGGCTTGTGGATGATGACAACGAGTTCGTTGACGATGAAAGCGATGAATACATAGAAGAAGAAGACCCTCGTAAAAAATGCGATGACTTCGATTCCTCAGTGTACATACTAAATGAGAGTACTCAGGTAAGTAGGAGTGGTAAACGACATAAACTATTTCTATATACAATTGAAATATAGTAAGGAGTCTAACGTTGCGAGCGAAGGCTTACTACCATATTTCGATTATTGTTTCAAGTTCAACACTGCCTACGCAGCACACTATTTTTATTTCACCATTTCTATATACGTTGTGTCATATATAAGTGAAACTTCTTGACAACAGTATGTATACTATCATTTGTTAAAATAGATAAAACATAATGGAATCATACCAGAAGAGCAGTGGAGATATATCTGGATGGTTCCATATCTTCGCTTAATCCCTGCAGCGCAAAGTGACAAGTTGGTGAAGCATTACCTGCAAGCCCATCCACACCAAGTCTGTTTGGATTTACCCGTGCAAGTGTTTGATTGGCACATATTCATTGGCAAGGCAAAATCCTTCTTTGGCAAAAAATTTCATGCCTTTCATGTTCGTTTTGAGTGGTGGTTTGGCAGCTTTTCACTGCAAGAGGATACTCCAACATATTTGTACGTTTGTAGAGAAAATATTAGTATGTCCCTTTACGGGACACTGTTGTCACGTGGGAACTTGTTACCTTCAAGACGATTTTACATGTCAAGTATAGGGCTGGTGGGGGGTGCCCAGTAAACTGGAACAAAAAACTTGTTAAATTTACAATGTTTCTTAAATAGATTGTTGTCCTGTGACTACTGCTGTTGGTGATACCGCTAGTGGGAAGTCGACGGCGCTAAAAGTAGTGAGCAAATTAATGGGGCTGCAGAGGGTCTCTCAGTCGTCTGGTCAATTCGTAATTTCGGAGTTGACACGGTGCTCGATTCCTTTGTCTTGGGATGACCCAACCCATCCATCAATTTTAAGAACCCCTTTGGTTTCTGTTTTCGAAGGTCTGGGAAACCAGACTAAAGAACGAGGGAGCGAGAAACCATTAACATCATTCCTTCTAACAGTGAATTTCAAGCTTGACGATGATTTGAGGTAGGTTTAGTGTAACACTGCATGCGAATTTCACTGATTGCAAAAAAAAACGAAATACGCTTCTCGTATCAAATATTTGAACAAGATTTAATATTTAGGAGATAGGTTGTAGTTAGTTTGGATGAAGCAATATCTCGAAACTGTTGATATCGATAACGAAACTGACGTTGCTATGACAACAATGACGTTCCAATATGGCAGCAAAACTGGAATAATTCGTCAACTTGCGTTTTATTATCGATTTTGAGAGTTGCGCAAGCTTAAGATATTGCTTTATCTAAATCAACCGCATTCTATCTCCTAAATAACACATTGTCAAAAAATTTGATACGAGTAGGGAGCCACCTTAAGTACAGTTAATCTCATGGAGATAACAATATGGCCAGAATATAATTTCTTCCAATTTCATAACCCATAAAAAGTAATCAATACTCTACATAGTTTTTTTCAATTTATATGGCTTAAAAATGTTCATGACTAAACCTATCCAGGTGATATTAAGGCCGACTGGAGTATGCATAACCTGTAAGTTGTTTTTTTCTCTTTATATTAGGTCTTTTGAACGAACAACGCCAATTTGGTTCAACAAATTGGTAAATAACAAATACGAGGATGTTGGGAGCTTTCTCGAGGCAAGAAAACAAATATTCGAAGAAGCCACAACGCACAGCCTTTTTGACATCATAGGGTTTGGGCAAGAAATCAATCAAGCGAACCTGGCCGAGCACATTAGGTATTTTAAAGAACATCTCAGCGACTTGTCCCCAAGACTTTCAGATATCTACGCCGTTTATAGGTTATTGGCGCACGAGGTTAGTATACAACTTTAACTTGTACACATTTTTCTACACTGTGGCCATTCATCTCCACCCTGGATGCGACTGACCCCAATTAAATTCATAGAATGGCATTTGGAACATGGTTCCTCTCACTTTAATTTATGAAAAGATTTTCATTCCATCTTTTTCATTCCAAACCATAAACATTTTTCAGGGCCTCATTCATGAAGTCGATAGGACAGGTCAATGTAAATCATAGCGTGTTGTTTTAATTCCATTTTAAAACATAGGTAATAAAAGTGGTCGGTGATGCGGAGATAGTTTCCCTTGCAAATCTGGACAGGTACTTGGAGACGAATTTTTCCCATATGTGAGGGCAATTTATGCTGTGAGCATGAAAACGTTCACAAGCGTTGAGGAAGTATTCTGCCTTGTGATGCAGGCTGTGGAAAAACTGAACCTGACGAAGGATGACGTAAGTATATACAGACAGTATATAGACATATATTTTATCCGAATAATTACTGTAGAAGTGTAAACTACATTGAATAAATATTATAAATTATTGAATAAAATATAAATTGAATTATTTCTATTATAACTATAAAGGTTGGGGAATGGATGAGACCCAAGGTTAAAGCCAGGAGGAGCACCCAATTATCAATCGTGTTCATCCTACACAAAGCTTTGGGTGTAATCAGTGATGCCGAATTGTCTGATCCACCAAGTGACTGCAATGTGTGTGAGCTGGTTGCGCAAGTAAATGGCCGAAGGGAAGAGTTTAAGTCGACGCTCATCAATCAGCCGACAAAAGTCAGTTGTTTGAAAGTTCCTCGACATATATTTTCCAAAGACTTACTGGACCAAATTGACAAACGTACGTAATTTTATTTAAATTCTATACTTCCAGTAATGATTAAGTCTTTTGTAGTTTTGGTTTGTAGATAAAAAATACCTGGTCAAATCCACAAAACAAAAATTGGTAAACTTGAGTTGTAAACATCTTCCTCAGAATGTACTTAGGAGTCTAACGTTAAGAGCGAAGGCCCTTCGTCAGAGAGAAAGGGCCTTCGCTCGAAACGTTAGACTCCTACGTTCTCCGTTTTGGCAGTTTATTACCTTAGTATATTTCGATTGTTGTTTCGACACTGCCTACGCAGCACACTACTTTTATATTCCTCGGAATTACTTTGGTTCAATGCGCCATGCTAATAGATTTTTGTGGTAAATTAAATCGTTTGAACTCTTAACCATTCCCATAAATCTGTAAAGAGTTTCTAAATAAACCTTTCTTACTGTGCTTTGTATCTTGATGTAGTTTTTGGAGGTGAGCAACCGCCGGAGGAAGCCCAAGCAGAAGAGTGCCAAGAATGCATAACTAAAGATTTGGCAATTCAGGAAAGAGCTGAGATGCACCGCCAGGAAATTAAAGAACTAAAAGATGAGCACAACGAAAAACACAAAAGGCTTGGTGCAAATTTACAGGCACAAGTAAAAGAAAACAACGCCAGAGAGTAGCTTTCGAAAAAAAGCTGGCTGATGTGAATGAAAAACATCAGCAGGCCCTAAAAGAGTTGAAGGCGACAAAACCAAAAAATAGGGAGACTTCCAACAACTGCAGCGGAAGTGTTGCTCAGACTTTTTCTGGTATTGCGCAGACGTTTTCTGGTATTGCGCATGGTGAGTATATATACCCATAAAGACAATGGAAGTTATGGAACAAATATGTACTCCCAACGAGCCAATTGTTTAAATCTAATTTCAGATATCCGAGAAGTCCAAACATGTGCCGCTTCCAAACCTTCCACTTCGCAATCTCTTAATGATTCTGGTAAGTTATACGATTTGGTGACTTCTTCAATTTTAATAAGAGTCAGTGACTTTAGACTTCCACCGATCACGCTATATTCATGCTATTTCAGTATTTGCTGTGAGTTATATGGCATGAAGGTGAGAGGCAGAACAAAATTTTGTTTCTTCATTCAGAACAATCTTTAAGTATTCCTGCGAGACTTATACCTATTCTTAACAAAGTTGTTCTCGCTTTTTCAGGCATAACTGAGGAAGACCTCGATGACGACGGTAAACAAAAGTTTTAAACTATTATCAGAATTGACCATGTGTGGCTTAGATCGTACTTGGTTATAAGTACCCTAAAGTACATAAATTTCTTTGATAAGGATGTTGGCCAAAAAATGCGACAAATACTGCGACATGTGTAATATTTTTTTTGTTGCACGTTTCAGCATTTTTTGTGCTTGTTTGTATTGCAAGAATGATCTGGATTTTGCTGATGATTGACTGAGAGCTATATGCTGTTGTTTTATAATGGCCTTTCAAAACACTCAAAATTTGGCTGAAATAGACATTTGAAATGAAAGAAAGAAAATTTATTAGAAAATTTATAGTTAATTTCTTGTTTTAATTTTAGATTTAACAGACGAATCAAATCCCATCAAGAGAAAAGCAGATGGTAGCGTGGGAAATTTGGACATTTGTAACATCTGCCAGAAGAATAAGAGTGCCAGCATGATTCAGTGCAATAGTTGCGAACAGTGGCTGCATTGCAGTTGTGTTGGCATAAGTTATAAAAAAGCAAAAAAACAGAACACTTCGTTCCAGTGTAAGGAGTGTGAAAAAATATAAAATGTATTGGAGAAAATTCCCCAATATATATGTTGTTAATAAACAATAGGGGTGGTAAGCATGTAGGGCTGGAGTCACAAATTAAGCAACTTGAAAAATGAAGGCTCAATGAAGCCATTACCTTTCCGAATATTACTTCAAAACAGTGACATTGCAGTTAGTGAGCAGTCTGTGAGCTTGTCTTTCAAGGTTGGTTTCCATATGATCGTTTCGGTCGCTGACGTGTTAAGTTGCTTGATGTAAAAGACTACTGATCAAATTTTGTCAATGCAAAAACGTTTTCCATAATATACAAACAAAAGAATAAATATTTTTGACTTGATTACATGACCTACTGTGAAAATGCGGTGAACGAAACGATTATATGCTGAATTCAGGCTTTATTACAGTGGGGAAACTATCATTTGGCCAGCGATTTTGAAGGTTGAAATTGCAGTGCCGCAGCTAGCCATGGTAACTGGTCGTGCTGTTCTAACGGACTTGCACGAAGCGGGCGTGTTATATCAGACATACAACCTCTCGCCTGCGGCTCGAGTTTGTATATCTGATACAACACGGTCGCTCATACTGTATATTATATTACTTTACAGTATATAATCTAAGTTAATACTATTTGAGCTCTACTTTATTCAAACATTAACCTTGATGTTAACATTAATATTCCTTTTAACGTAGAGATGCAAAATTCAAATTGACTTTTTCGTATATATAGTGTTATTCAGTTATTGCATTCGCTTATTAACTTGTAATATTTAACTTGTAAGACAAATGTAAATATTGATATATAGATGCTGAATAATAACTGTGATAATACGGATCTTAAAATAAAAGTCCACGCCCTATAATTCTATTAGGGGCCATTCACTAAATACATTTACGGCTATTTACCCGTGACGTTGTAACCACCACAGAATAACTATATAGTTATACTGTGGTACACTGACACCATGAATCACGCGACCACAAGTTAACTCCCCCCAAGGCCAAGGCTAAATTAACGTGTGGTTATTCGTAAAATATTAAGACGTACACTTATAATTTATTTTTACATCATGAAACGCAGACTGAGCCAGTCTTATTTCATAACTATGGCATTACTTCAATAAAACAATGAATTTTTTAAGAGTGAGACATGTTTCAGCATGAACTATGTATTTTATTTATTTTTTATGAATATTTCACCAGGGCATGCCCACTCGCATGCCTAAGAAATGAAAAATTGGTTGGCAATTTTCTTTTCTTGTTAAAAAGAGATCCACAAAACTAGTATATCCTGAAAATGTAAACAGAAACTGTCAGATAGTTTTGACAAGATTAACGTTTGAAATCGCCAAAACAATTTATTTGGATTTCCACTAGGCGGTATTGTGCACGCGGAGCGGAATTTTCTTTTGCACCTCCACAATTAGTTCCACTTCGTCACAGAACAAAATTGCGCTCCACATGCACAATTCCGCCTAGTGGAAATGCGGCCTTTGTGACGTATATGGAGTTTACCAAGTATGCAAAAGACAATAGATATGCTATGTCAGGTGCAAAGTATGCATAAAGACAATGACATTGCCATTGGTAACAAATTCAGACCCTAACCCCCATACGGTTTCAAATTTAGATACCTTTAATCACTAAAAATCAATAGGATCCGAATAATCAGCATGTAACTTGTCAATCAATTTTATTGTAAGTATTGTATATAGTTCAATGCATTTTACTGGTTGTGCATGTAACCTTGACACTTCATGTCACAAACAGTTTAAAAATTATTATTTACACTTAGCAAGGAAATTTGTTTTCAATACCTAGTTTACAGTTTAGGACAAAAGCAATAAGAACAGGCTATGGAACGTAAGCAGCCTAACTTTAATTATATTTTTGTGCAACTTTTCAGCATGTTTAACAATTACTGCACATCTCCCATCCCTGTTTACATCCAAATATAACTGCGTGAAACATTTGTTACTTTTATAAATTTTAACTTATAAATATAATAAATGATCAAAAGCATAAAGGACATGTTCAGGGAATGTACATAATAAATTGTTTATCTGAATATTCATTTGGCACCATTTTTTTATCATTTTTACTCTACCCACCCTTTCCTTGGTCTAATTTTTTTTTACCCAACCCTTTCTTCATCTAAAATTTTGTTTACCCACCCATTTCGCTTCGGTACCCCCCCCAGCCATAAATAATGACCGGTCCATAACTGCAATCTAACTACAGGACATTAAGAACTTTCTACCTTACTTATCACACTTATATACACAAGTTTTATAGTAATATATCATAACATAATTATATACAATGGTTGTAGGGAGTGGTCATTATTCATGGTGAAAATAATGGTTGAAAAAATTCACCCCCATATGGGTCTGGAATTCTTATCTTTGTTTTTTTTATACAAACTTTTCAATCCCCTATTCTATTTTTGCTTACCCCTCCCATTTGCCAACCATCTGTACCCATAAATAATAACCACCCCGCTATTTCTAAATAATAATTATAAGTACAATGTAACCGACATTCTTACCAGGTATCTCTAACAAAAGATCTGATTTATATAATTGCATCGGATGTGCTGTGATCACACATTTTATCACTAGTTATAATCATCTGGGCAAAGTGATGCCGTAGTAAAACAGAGTAAACTGATTGATACTGAAGGAATGGTTGTAGTAAAAGCTATTACCATTAACGTGCAAGACTTACATGCAAATGCAATCACATGTAATCACATAACATTTGAAATAACAGTAATTTGTAAAAATTCTATTTTTTGGGGAGAATGGGTGTTTTATGGTTCTTGTGACATTTCTCTGTGTACCTGTTCCTGTACTTTACCAATCTGTGTAGGAAGAAGAACTGATGAAGGTGTGGCATTGCACACATCACCCGCTTAAACCTACTAGCCCAAATAAATGTCTGCTCACAGGCCATTGTATTAAAGTTCTTTGGCACTTTGTCATCTGGGTTGTACAGTTCTTTGCACTTTGGATCGACATGGTTTCGCAGTTGCAATCTGTCAATACATTTCCCAATGCATTGCCATGCTTCATCAAATGGCTTAGGGAGAGGCAGATCTTTTTTTGACAGAAGCAAACCATCCAAGTGACACATGTTGTCATAGGCCAGCACAATTGATGACATTTCATGACGGATATAGCCATCATCATATCCAGCATCCTTCAAATATTTAAACTTCCCATATAACCAGAGAATGGTTATAAGAAAAGCTTGAGTGGGAGATTCAGATCTAAAGCATGCACAAAATTTCATATTGGTTAGTTTTCAATGCTCATGACTAACTGACAATTTTATAAAAAATAATACACAGAAAAATGTAACAACCTGTACAATGGCTGCCAATATTCAATATGGCCTCCAGCACTGACGATAAAAAAAATCCCTCGGGACCAACAATGAAAAGTTTTCAATCCTCCTGTGTCCTTGTTACATTGAAAACTTTCAAGCTCTTGCTGGTTCTCCAAAAAGTGTGGGTGCATGGAAAGAAATTCTGCAGTTCCTAAAATTAGATTGGAATAAAAAGTTTGTAATGTCCACACTACAGTATATAGTATCTAACTATTACTCCGACTGATCCTGTTATGGTATTTCAAAACTAGTTGAAAATCATTACCTTGAAATGTAGATGCATTATCCAAACTTTCATTTGGGTAGTGTTTTGCAACTACATCAAGACAATTGTCAACTGATTTATAATCAGTATCTACAGAAAGATAAAGTACAGCTAAATATGTTAATGTATTTAACTATAAATATTTTTACCAATTTCTGGCATTTTCAGAAATTGAATTAAAATCTTTTGATACCCATTCGCTACTGCACCAGCCACCATGTTATTTTTTGGTGGAAGATGAAATGGAAGAATTAATTATTTATGTGATTTACTCATTAATCACTGTTACTGTACATTTCAGTGGTATCAAATTTGTGTGACAGATAAATTTCTGACAACTCTCTGGTTGAATATCTCATTACACCACACTATGATTCCAGTAGTCTTTAATCTGTCATACTTTTGCTATTCATAATATGTACTGCACAATGCTCTACTATATTTTTTAATGTAATTAATATCAATTGTTAAAGATCTGACCTGATAGCAATGGTCTTGATGACATATCAACCAATGCTAAAAAGGTAAAACTCAATAAGTTTAAAGTATTACACTTTATAAAATAACTATTCTATGATCGCTCATAGAAAATGAGGGTGAGTTGTCTAATTGTTTTAGTATAAATTTACCAACAAAAACAAAATAAATTCTCGACCATAACGTATTATTTGAGATTCGTTTTAATACATTTTAACTGCCAACAATAAACGTTCAACTGACATTGTTGCTTAACATTGTTGCCATTGTTGCTTAACAGAACAACCGCTGGCTCTAATGATTATTGCTCGTCACATACTACGCATTTCGTGATTGGGTCAATTTCGTTAAAAGAAGGCTTTTGGCATCCTCGTACCCAGGCTTTTCCCTCCCCAAGAGATAAGAGCCTGTGAAAGAGGTTGGGCTTTTGGTCGGCAAACGTCAGAGGTTTCTATCAACGATTTCAATCAGCCAATAGAAACTCCTGTGACACTCACTGCCAATGAAAATCAAGGATCTGTGATAGAAACTTGTAAATTTATACTAAAACTCGATAGAGACACGGAAGATGTTTTATATTTGTTATTTCCAACATATTAAGCAATACTGCCAGGGATAAAAGTGATTTGAACTACTATGCAAAATGTAATGGACACAATAGGTACTGTATAACTATAAATGTCAATAACTAACCTTCTTCAATAGTTGTATCCATTACTCCACAAGCTTTAAATAATTATTTGGTTTTAGAGGGATATCCAAGGGTCTCTGCTTTCTCGCAATCATGGCCAGAAATTGCGGACATGCGCCCGCTCGCACGCCCCCTCAGCGGCTTTGCTTATCTAATTAAAATTCATATTTACAAAGTAAAATGGCTTCCTCAGCTGCTGGTGAAAAGCGTAAACGTGTGGTCGATTACCAACAGTTGAACTCTCTTTCGTCGGTTGTTTTGTACGACACAGTACCGAATAGAAATAAAGGAAGACTTTGGGCTTGGCTGGCCTTTTGAATCGTGCTCTTGGGAACCCTCGTCCAATTTGACATCAGATTTGCTGAGGTGAGTGACATGATACAACTTTTAATATGAATGTGATTCTGAGTTTGTATTTGTTTTTATACTTTGTGATGATCATCTTCAAATATTGTCAAAAATATCATGTTTTGCTGAGCAAATTTCCTAATACTGTAAACCAACAAGACAATTGAATGTTGTTCTATTAGTTGAATATATTTAAAGCGAAAGACTTCTAGGTCTGAGTTTAACATGGAAACTGCATATATTGTACCCAGCTCTACTAGCCCAGTACAGCTGGGACTTCTCGTAAAGACAATTTCAAGTAGCTTGCAAGATATCTCCAGGGAGAATCAGCCCTTGACATATTAAAGCTGATGTAAACACCCCCTAAATGTTTGTTTCCTTTGTACACATTTGTAGAAACTATGCATTTCCCACGAATATTGATGACCAGAGATTGCAAGAGGCAAGTCATGCATTTGCAGCAGGCATTTTGAGTGCACTAAAAAACCAATCAACGTCACCTGTGTATGTAAACTTGGGGTTGGACATTTGGCGATACATCACGTACAATAAAGGAACAGCTTCGCAACACCGTGGCCATTTTTTGTTTGAGAAGAATGACCTGGTACGATTTAAGTATTTACCTTCTCATTGGTGGTACTTTCTCAATGTACATGGTGAAGGTTGTGGAATTGACTTCCCAGTTAAAGTGAAGCCAGTTTTGTCATGGACACCAGCACATTTTGTGAAGAAAGTGGGTAAATTAATTCAAGCCCCACGTATTCCCATCGAAAAAATTTGCATCACCATCATTAGAAGAGGATACAACATTGAGAATATAAACTAACATATCTAGTTAAATTTATATATATATATATACATATTATACAGTACTATTAATTGACATTATTAACATAATTATTTACATATTTGCATCATTGATGGTTTTCGTTAAAAGTTCTTTAAGTTTTTTCTCTGATCGCAATCTGGTCACTATACCCATTTCCTTCAACTTAGACTTAACTTCAGCTATGCTAAGACTCTCGATGTCAACAACTGATGCATTTTGCAAATTTTCCTCAGGTAGGACTTTGCACCCTTATCTCATTTCCCCAGTACTCAACATTTCGCTTCACGTATTGCCTTGGGGTCCTCTCACTCTCAGCCAGATGGTCAATGCGTTTTTCAACAAGAAGAACATCTTTTGGGGCATCCCACTTGTTTGACCTATGCAGGTGAATCTTTCTACAGTCATCATTGAGTTTCTCTACTCCTACAAAATAATGTTTGAAGCTAAATCCATTGAACACCAAGATAACAAACCGACATAGAACAGGATTACAGTTTGTATACAAGGGATGAAACCTTAATTTGTTTAAAAATCTATTTACAGCTAGCCAGTGGGGAAGCTGGCCATAGCAACTGGTCATGCTATGCAAATTTTTAAATGTTTTACATATTCAAACCTTTAGAAATGTATTGTTTTCAAAATATGCAGATGATTATAAATTAGCATAGCATGACCAGTTGCTATGGCCAGCTTCGCCACTGCAGGTAGCAAGCATTAATATCTATTTTACCTTGCCCAGTAAATTTCTTTATTCCTCCACATTTTTCCATAAATCTTGGAACATGGTAGACCATTACATGCATGTAAGGGGTAACTCTTTCTTTCTCGTAGCCACGACTAATTGTCCCACTAAGGGAGATATACAGCTTCACCCAGTTGGCAGCCTGTATATAATCAGTATTAAAATATAAAATGTGTGTCAAAATGTTGGTATATCAACAGTAAAATCAGCATGCATATATATACCACCTTTTAACCTTGTTTACCCAGTCCACGCATGCAGAATTTAATTTCCTACTCAAAAGTGTTAAATAATTAACGAACAAAAAATAATGTATCTGGCAAGGCAAAACTGTTCCTCTGCGACCCCAAGAGTGACTTGGCTAGTAATTAAACCTTACAAACCTTGACAAAGTAGTCCATAACTTGTTAATTGTTTGGATTGTCTTGTCCAAGTATTGTGTAAACAACATCAAAGTCCTACAGATAAAATAATTATGGACGTTACAGGCAGGTACTGTTTATTACTTGTAAAGTTATCTTGTACACTTGATACATTTATAAGCCACAGGCTCGGATGATTGGGTGACCACATTCTGCATGTGTTACAACTGTAAATAAATAAATAATTACATTAATTACCTTCCAGAGTTGAACTACAGTGTCACTGGTTTCTGGTCTGATTATGCCATGTAGCTTATCTGGTAGTCTTTTTAAGAGCAGCTTTTTGTCTGACCCCATTAAACTTGTGAAATCATGCAATCCACTGCTCTTTCCATCAGCATCTTGTTTCTCCCAGACATTGAATGTTATCCCACAACTTTTAATAACTTTGATAAGGTCCTCTTGATGTTTATTTTGCCTTTGCACTGGAGGCTTGCCCAAGTTATCTTTTCTGTCCCATTCAATAGCATCCAGGACAATATTTTTTGTAAGCTTATCTACATAAATAGTAATTATTTGAGGTGTTTTAATCTATTTTAGCTTAGATAACCTGCAATATTTTCCTATCTTGGGATATTATGTACGCATGTTCACAGGTTGGTGCTGGCGTGGCTGAGAAAATCAAATGAAAATGTTTTCAATTTTGAAAATTGGTGCCTGCACACACACACAATCAAACAAAGTTAGTGATGTGCACGGTCCAAATTTATGTGAAAATTCCCATTCGATATCCCTAGAGTCGTGGCAAGTCGAACCTGTTAACAGGCATACTCTAGGTACAAGATTGGGTTAGGTCTGGTTAAATATCTTGTGCATTCCATTGAAAATGTACAAGAATTATATTTATTTTGCCTAACCTGTAATGCGAAGCATTAAGTGGAGTTCATCCAATACACATTCTCAAGCGGAATGTTTAAAAGTGGCTGATGCTGACAAGAATGTTTAGCAGTGGTCGCATCCTCTTTAACTTTAGCCAACGTTCTTGCTAACTCTCCCCAGTAAAAGTCTTTTGGGTGGGACATGTCATATCTAAAAAATATAATTTGTTAAAAAGATCATCATTAAAGAATTAATTTATGTGAACAATTGTGGTCTGTTAACCTACAGGTATAATGAAGTGAGTTTAAAAATACGTACCTGTTAAGCTTATGGACTTCACACCAAATACAAGCACAGTCAGAGGTTGCAGACTTCATGCCAAGCATAAGAAGAAGAAACTGAAACATTTGTCAGAAAGTGATTTGGACTTATAACCAGGAGGCTTGTTATACATGACTATTGTAAGTGGCTTTTATTTACCTTATAATCACCACCAAGATAGACTTCAACAGGGATGTCTTTTCCATGTATGGTGACCTTCTTACATGCTACTAGATTGTTTACATCTTGAAAAATACTGGAGCATGATGTTTGTAGCAGCTCATATGACTCCTGGCCTTTAACAATAGCAACTGTGTGGTTCCCTATGAAATGGCAAATTATGTCAGATAATTGAGAAAAAAACACATCACTCTAATTTATAAAACCTCTACTGGTAACACCCTGTCCATCCCGCTTCCCAGCCTCAAAATGTTTGGTCACTTCATCACTAACATATCTCAGTGGGGTAATACAGTAGAGTTGTATAAAATTAAAAAAATATTCAATCTTGTGAACCACATCCTTATTAATAACTAATTATGTACATCTGAAACCAGCATTCACAATACCTTTCGACGACATCATATCCTTCTCACTATTCAATACCGAGAATGAGATTACTATAAAATTGGTCAATCTTGTCATCTTTGCTCCATCACCAGACACTTTAACTTTCAGTTTAAGCGATGGGTCATCAATGTCTAGTTTGCCCTGGTCTGCCTGGAAGAAATATTAAATTTCAATATGATTTCACTACTTTGTACCAACTACACAATCATCTCTACTGATGAAGATTATTTTTGGTGTCAAATTTGTTAAAATTATCCATCAGTCAATTTCACAAAATTGTATTGTTGCTATAGGGGTGGGAAATTTGCCATTAGTCATTTCCCTGTTGCCGGAAATTTGCATTGTCTCTACAAAACAATGCAAAGCCATAGTGCAGTCAGTGTGGGGAGGGGGGGCAACTGAGGGCATGGTTACTGCATTATTCCACCAGAGGTAAAAAGAGAATGTCAAGGTTGAATATAATTAGCCTAATCGATAAATGCTTTTGGTTGTAATATTACCTGGCTTTGAATGACTGATTCCAACTCGGCAGTAAAAGTTAGTTGAGCACCTTGAGCTGAACCAGGAGTTCTTGTTATGTGACACAGTTTGTTTAACTCCTCTTTGCATTGTTTAATTATGTAAGATCTGGGCAAATCCTCGCCCTCGCACACCATTGTCAATTCATGATAGGCCGCCTCACCTATGCAAAATTTGTCTAGCACAAACAATATGTTTTTTACTTTTTGCTGATCGTCTTCGTGCAAATCTTTGTAGGAGTGCTTCTCATTCTCAGCAAAGGACATCTTATGACTGGTGCCTTTCTGATCAACAAAATCAATATCCCTCAACTGCAATCCAAATGAATCGGCAAACCACAGTGCCCTTTCTACATTGCTTTTGAGTTCCTTTAGTTTTCTTCTCTGATGACGTTTGCCTATTTCTGTTACCGTCCCACCATTGTTTTTAAATGTCAACTCCTGGCCAAGATTGTCAATATAGGAATGTAGTTTTTGGTTTTCATTTCTAAGTCTATCAATTTCAACATTAACTGTGTCCATGTTCTCGTTGACAACCCTCGTCTCTCTTTGGGCTTTAACCATATCACCAAATAGCTGTTCACAACGTTTCTTCAGCGATTCGTTTTCCTCTTGGAGCACCTCGTTTCTGATATCGTTTTCCTTTATCAGACCTTTCAGGGCTGTAACAGAGACAAGTTCGCCTGCTTGCACAGCAATTTTCTTTATTTGGGCTGCATGTTGTCTGTATTTCGTTCCGTTCTTATACTTAAATTTGCTCATTATGTCAGAACATGTTCGTCTCAAACGTCCTTCGATTCTCTCACAATCTTCGTTTACGTGTAGCCCAGCATTTGCATTCAAGTAAACATTTAAAATTTCAATATACGTACAAGGAATATGTTGTTGCAATGCTTCTTGTCTTGCTTCGTACCAGTGCCGAAGGCATTCGTGACACATGAATTGTTATTATAATTTCTTTGTCCGACACGCTTTGGTGATTTGCATAACTCAGACAATGGTTTGTATTTACAGATATACTGTTTTTATACTTCTGAAGACTCAAAAGTCTAAAATATCGGACATGTTAATTACAACTCAACATTTCGAACAGAAGGTATAGCTTGTTTGAACGATGTACAACAATCAAAATTCCAGCGAAATGACTGACTGTGCGCGAAATTCAGCGATTGCTAAAATTGGATCATTTAAATGTCAAAAAGGGCCGGGATTACAAGCAATCGGGGTAAGACCGGAAGATGTTATGCTTTGTGAGGGATCCGTTTTAGTTAATCCCGATACGGAAATGCATGAAGTAACAGGAAGTCAAAGAAGCAAAGGGTTCGCTGACCAAAATCGCCGTAGACGCTACATCTATCCCTAACATCTATGCGGCATTGGAAAGATACTATTTCGGTGCATATTTTGATACCAAACATGAGAGGTTTCGTCGAATTCATCTGCCAAAATATGATTTCTTCTTCGGAGCGATCAAAGTTGTTTATCAAAATTGTGAGCCAAGCACAGCTAGTTGTCCTCACGGCCCGTTTTATACGATTTTTGGCAAAGATTTGCAGGGCGATGAAATTAAATGTAGTTCTCAAATTCGTTGGACTATTAGGCATACATACGTTGGAAACGAAACGAGCTCGGCAGATGTGAATCGAACAGTAGAAAACGCATAATGCTGAGACAAAGATCACCTTTTGGCGAAAATCTGGTTCTTTTATATACAGAACATAAGGTAAAGTGCTGAAATATTCATTTGTAAAATGCAGGGCCGTAATAACTCGTAACATACATTGGAGTTGTTCAGATGCTTTCGGACATGCATGTAAATCACGACGGAGCTCGGCAAGTAAAAAATTTAACACACAGACCTTGCAAATAACGATTATGTAAATTTCCCTATACATTTTCACTCCTACTATTCAGCCCAGATTCAGCCATATTGAAAGCGAATCGCGCGCATGCGTAATTCACACGTCTGCAATTTCTGGCCATGGTGATTCATAAAAGGCATGACCATGTTTAGGGGAAAGTGGACAAACACTTGGATAGTTCACCTTTCCAAAACCTTCAATTTCAATGGGCACTTTCCACATGCAGTGTGCGTATCTGAGCTTCCAGTTACCATCGGCAACATAAAGCTGGCCACAACCTACACAAGAACATTGCATTAATAATGTAATTTGATTTTGGTCTGATTTTTTCTTCCTGTCAGTATTAAAACAGCTGATATCTGAGAAGAAAAATTTGAATAAAAATAAGAAATAAAAATTTAACCCATTGACAGCAGGGCCTTTTCCCTTGAAAGGTAAAATTGTCTGGCGTTAGCCAGAGTAAAATAAATGAAGGGGTGTTAATGCGGCCAGCACTGCCATCAATGGGTTAAACACCTTCACTAGTTTGTTTTACAATGCACATTCTGTTTAATTGCTTTTCATATGTCATATAAAAGTACTGTTGAATGAACACAACATTTCTACTACTTTACCTTTTTCTTGACAATGTGAGGAACAGTTGTGGATGTTATATGTAAACAACGAGTTTGAGTGTTTCATCCAAACACGGATCCAAACACGAGAAAACGGTATGAAACACGAGCGCGAAGCGCGAGTGTTTTATTGTTTTCGAGTGTTTGGTCCCCTGATGAAACACGAGAAACGAGTTGTTTACACAACATCTCAAACAAACCAGTATTTAAAGAGAAATTCAACGCGAAAGTCGAGTTAATTTATGGGTGTTTATTACCGTGGTATCAAGACAACGATACGGTGGTGATTTCCTTTGTGTTTTGCTTATGAATTATTAATGAGTTTTAGATATAAAATTCATCACACCGCTTTCTGTCAATGAACTCCATCACATCATTAATTGTTCCTGTGAGGGCACCACTTTTCTCTAATTTGAAAATCCACTGTTCACATAGACCAAGTGACAAAAGTTCTAATTCTGTCTCTCGGTTCCAAAAGCACTTGGCAATTGTCTTTCCAGACATCTCTCCTGGTAGAATACCTTGATAAGGTGGTAATACAACGTTACTACAAAACACTCTAAATGTCAATAACTTTTACCTAACAAACACATGCATTAAACAGTATTACCACAGGGAACATAACATACTGTCACTTAATGGGTTAATTAGGACCAGACTTGTTGTACATTTGGTACTACTACCAGTGGCGCCACCAGGATTTCTTTTTGGGGGGGCAAACACATTCTCGGGAGGCCGGGGTGTCTAAAATGGCATTTCCTGCGTTTTGGAGGCACTTGGAGAGAAACTTACGCAGCACAGTTCATTCTCTATACAACCCATTGTGTAAAATATTGGCACCACTGACTACTACTACTACAAGGGGACCTAACCCTCATGTACAATCGTGTTAATTGACAAAATGGCAAAAGTAGCACATTATTAAGTGTCCATATTAGTGAAAGGACCAACAAAGGTTTTGTGAAACATTGGTTTTCATGTCATTTGCACATTTTTCAGTCCCTGTTATTCTACATGGTTCTAACACTTTGATAAATATAAAGACTATATTCAATCAACCTTTAATCTCATCAGCACTGCTTTCTTCTTTGACTGGCGAACCTATATTCACAAGAAACGGAAGTATAATTTTATAAGAAAATGGTGAATTGCACACATGGTTATAATAGATAAATTCTGGAAAACATGACATGGAGGAGAACCACCCTGGTTCCAGAGGCTTTTAATAAAATTATCAGTGAAAAGAGCCTGACTGATGAAAAGGATGGTGATCCAGTACCATGGTTGATTAGGTTCAGAATCTGGACACCAGGCCACATTGCCTGTATAGACCTTTTTCATAATGGCAGCCATAATTGACCCACGTCGACACGTCGTGCTGGCCGCCATTAATGAAAAGGTCTACATACTCCCGAATAATTTTTCAAAATTTTATAATACTAACCCTTTGTTGATGAAGCATATACTTTTATCTCATCCTCATAGATCTCATTGTAGGCTTCAGCAAAGCCACTAAATGATACCCAACAGGGCAATTCCATGTGACTGACGTTACATTTGAAGGATGTTTTCACACAAAAACACTTTAAATATTTTCGGCTGTTATATGCTAACCTTCCATATTCTTACAAACTTAAGATAACTATATCCTCTATCTTATGCCAAAGTTAAATTAAACAAAATTTATGTTTTTTTACTGTTCTCGCCATTTAAGTGGCTGTGACTGATGTTACACAAAATGGACAAAGCCTTTTATTAAACTTTTGTTGTCAAAGTTTATCTTCAAACATAAAAAGATAAGTCAAAATCCTTAGTTAATAACATTTAACAATAGAAAAAACTTTATACACATAAGTTGACTTTTTGATAAAACGTCTTCCCGGGGGGTGCAGGAGCTAATAATAGTGTGACTGATGTTACGTGACAGACGTTACAAAACTGACAATGTTAAATGTTGAATTAAACTCATCATTAAAGCCATGGAAAACCCCCAGCTCATTCATCAATGTACTAGTTTGTATATAATTGGCATTCATGTCAATACTTTCATTCATCACTATTGGTGGTGTTAAAATCTGGAAAGTCGTAGTGTTCCCATGAGTTTATCAACACTGGTGGATTTAATGCTTTCAGTACATGGTCCCGAGAATAGAGAATTTTGTCCTCTTGTTGTGGCCACTTCCAGTATTTGCCAGCTTTTACCATGACTGAAACTTCTTAACTATCGCCAACCACTGCCGTTATCTCTCCAGGAAATAATTCATCCTCATATTGTACGACACACCAACTGGACACATTGAGATTTTCTGAATCTAATGAACTTTGTGCTACGTTTGTTTCCTTTGTAGCCTTAGTTGTTGTATGTGCATGTAAAACTGAATCGATAACTTGAATGGAATGGACCGACTTGATGCCTTTGACCACAGGTGCATTCTGAAATACTTCTTCAACGTCGAGGATGGCATTTCTCGTATCTATTTCATCCGATGTCATTTCCACCACATCCACATTGCATTCTTTTTTTTGTAATCTTCATACTGATCAGTATCTTTCAATTTCTGTCTTCTTTTAGCTTGCCTTTGAGCTGCAGTAAGTGGCATTGTGATTTGCTTGTACCCAATGAAAAGTGAATTTTGATGCAAAGTTTAAAAATGCACATTTTCTTAGGCATGTTTGGTCAGTAGCAATGTATGTGAACAGGACAAGGGCTTCATCTAATTCAAATATAATGAATTTTATCTTAATTTGACTGATTTAAACCCATATATGAGTGTGACTGACGTTACATGTGACTGACGTTACAGCTAAATGTGACTGATGTTACAAGTTTTAACATCTGTTATATTGTGGAAAAGCCGAGATTTTTTAAGTCTAATTAACTTTGAATGCTTGTGAAAGTATAAAGTAACAATGGAAAGTACATTTTAGAAATTCTAAAAATTAGTTTTCTAAAAAAATTAAAAGTCAGAAATATTTTGTGACTGACATTACACAATAATTGCAGTTTAGTTAATGGGTCTAATTCTGTCGACAAATATTTGGTAACCTATATTTAAATATTTCTTATAAGAAATTAATACTTCTAATATTGCTTGCAGTTGAAATCAAACTTCTTTATAACATTTAAACTGAAAATCACTAATCCTTAAATGTCCTCCTGCATAAGTTAAAATGCGTAGGAGCGTCACCACCAGCAATCAAATGGTTTGAAAGTTATTTATCGGGCAGAACACAATATGTACGGATAAGGTCAACCATTTCTCCAGTCATAGCACTAACTCATGGAGTGCCTCAAGGCTCCATTCTGTCACCATTTTTGTTTGGAATTTATGTCAACGATCTACCTGCTATAACGATCTCAAGTGATCTAGACTCTTACGTTGATGATTCAAAACTCCACCTTGCATTTCTAATCGAAGACATACAACAGGCAATCCTTAAATTAGAAAATGATTTGCATAACACCGCAAAATGGTGCCTGGAACATCAATTGTTAATAAATCCCAACAAGACTAAATTCCTCTTGGTAGGAACACGATCAATGTTACAGAATTTACCAACAACAATTAGTCTGAAATTTCTCGGTGAAACTCTTAGGCCAGTACCAGTTGCTAAAGATCTGGGTATGCATCTAGACTTACATCTTTCTTATGATGAACAAATCTCTAAACTATCATCTACTTGCATTAATAGATTATGCCAAATCAACAGAGTAAAGGAGAGCTTTGATAAAGAAACGTTATCATTACTTATTGAAGCACTGGTAATAAACAAGTTGTTATATTGTTCTAATGTATGGGCCAATACTTCATCCAGAAATTTGAAGAAATTGCAAACAGTCCAAAACTTTGCATGCTGAATTATTACGAATATTAAAAAATTTGATCATGTGACACCAGGTTTTCAACAACTCAAATGGTTAACTATCGATAATTTACTCATTTATAAAGACGTGGTGATGGCTTACAAATGCCTTAACAACCTTGCGCCAAGCTATCTCACAAAGAAATTCATAAAGCGATCTGACATCCATAACTGCCAAACTAGAAATAATCACAATTTAGACATTCCAAGTTATAAAACAGCTACTGGACAGAGAACTTTTTATTACCGTGCAGTTAAAATATGGAACGAAATAGACGATGATCTAAAAAACATTTCAGAACTTAAAGGTTTTAAGAAAAAACTAAAAGAACATCTTTTAAATTTTAAATCATCAGATTTATAATAGTTTTATATAGATTTTGATAGTATAGTTTAATTAATTTATTTGTAAGTGTATGTTGAAAAGCCCTTTGGGGAACATACAGTGTTTAATAATAATAATAATAATAAGTAGAACTGGTCTAATGTTGCCTCCAAACTTCGTTATCAGATGCAAACTTTTTAAGCTGCCATTTTGGTGTCCTTTGACGTCAGAAGATGGACGGAAGTGGCGAAGTAAACAGTAATCTATATAGACTATATATAGCGTTTGAGGTATTCGCAGTGAGTTCTCGTGGATTTTTGAGGCCAAAAAATATATTTTTTACAGGAAAGCTAAGTTACTATATATAACAATCTATATTCTGAGGGGATGTCAAGTAACGAGTCCGATAGTAGCGCGAATACATCAGAAAGGTCGACTAACTCTAAGAGCACGCTTGATGGCGATATAAGTACTTCGGCTCAGTATGCAATGTAGCATCTCAATGATCTCATAGCTTCGCTTGATGATGAACCACTGCCAGAACCAGGTCAAGTTGTGGATACCCCAGATGATCCGGACGGATCGACGTTAGAGCAGAGAAGCGATGGCAGAATACCTTCAAACCAGTGGTAAATGGATTTATTAAAATTGATTTATAAATATACCTTGTGCACGTGTTTACATTATGAATATGCCTATTGTCAGTAAATATATTGGATAAGTACCTTGTCAGAGATTCTATATAAAGGATTGCCTTATATAAATTTGCCTTTCTACCAAATTATGACACAGCTTTATAGGCTAAGTTGTAAACATATATAAATATCTGTGATGCAGTGTGTTAAAAATAGTATACAGAGTTCACTATTCTATATTGTGACTTGTATATAAAAAAATGTAGACAGGTTTTAACTTAAATTTCATAGGTGTAGTTGCCAATGTTGCCAAACAGAATTGCTGGGGGGTCATGGAGTATCAGTGCTGCAAGGAAATGACACCAGCGTTGAGGATGACATTGGATGGCAGCATTGAGCACATCAGCTGTATCACCCAACATGGTGACTTTGGCCCAATGACCCATCAGGCAGTATTAGAGAATGTTGGTCCGCTTCTTAAAGACAGGAATGGTCGCTCTTATCGACGACAAGGATCACAATCTTTGAACCAGTAAGTTATACTTCTGGATAAATTTGGCTGCCAAATAGGTCAAGACGAAGGGCCTGCCAATTAATGGTCGAAAATCAGGCATAAATGTCGACAATCGGGAATCCAAAAAAATCTGCCTGAAATATTGCCCATCACAGCGTAAAATGATATATTTTCGTGTTTTCCATCTTAGATGGGTACATTTTAAAAGTTATTGCTGAAATATGAACCATATTAATCGAAATATGAAACCTAATTTTCCAAGCCCGCTCCAATTAATAAAGCGCCTGTGGAGGAGGTAGGAGCAGTTGCCTATAGATGTAGCTCATTGAATGGATGTGTGGTTATTGGGATGGGATTACACAAGACCCTTGCCAGCAGCTTGTGTGTACCATTTTATTCGAAAAGCATACCCAACAGCAGACACAAAAGGCTATATTCCAGCTGAGCAGCGTTCATAAGGACATTAGTATATTTATGTGTTTACACTTCAATCCTCAGCCATGTTTTTCTATTGTCGATCAGTTGACAAGTATAATCATCCAAAATGTGTAAGCAAAACCAAACCAAGGCTTGAAGTGTAAACACAACTTATGAAAGGTGTTGATCTTTGTAATGTTCCTTTATTATCTATACTAAACCCATCCTACAACAAATGAAACAAGTACCCAGAGAAAACCAACTAGCTATATTATCTATTCTAGCCCATCATAAAAAAGAAATCAGAGTACCCAGAGAAAACGAACCAGATTTTATTTACTTGTCATGAGTAGTTTACAGTGTCATGAAAACCATAAATTATAGATGAAATGTGGTAAATAACTTATTAAATAATACAAAATGTTGCATCATCATACTAACCAATAAACATGCAATAAGTTTATGGTTTGGTACATGGTGCATTTACTGTACCTCCAATATTGATCATGCAGTATGCCATGGCTGTTGTGTGATTTTCATAAAGCATGCTAAAATTATTATTTCAATCTATTACCTTATTATTATGGTTATAAATTACTGCTAAATCAATATTCGTATTGAACTCTTTATGAAAATATAAAATATAATACAACAGCTTTGCACATCCTGCAATGCCAATGGAGGTTTCCAACGATGTCACTCACGGGCATTATATAACTATCTGATTCTCCATAGTAATGTACTAACTTATATTACGATATTGTTACCAATCAACTTTATATGAACTATTTATGTATATAATACATTATGGTTATTATAATTATTATAACTATTATACTATATTATTATAATTCTAATTTTCCATCTTTGTTTCGTCTGGTTGATCCTCAAAAGTAGAAAGGACAAAGTTAATCGTATGATAAGTCGTATATTGTATCGTCAAAATTCTGACTTGTTGTTGGAATATTTTCATCAACTTTTGCTAGAGAAGAGGCCAAATTTTGGTAGAGAAGAGGCCAACTTTACAGGCGACAATATTTTACTGCGACAAAATATCTTTGAAGTAAACATATGCAAATTTTTAGTATAAACGCATAATATTACAATTCACCATGTGCGTGGGCGAGACGCCTTCGGTGCAAATATATACTCAATACTAACCTGTCGATCTGTTAGCTGTTCTTCAGCCGGTGTAACTATTCCACCTACATCAATTGTAGGAATAGCATCTTCCCATATTCAGCGCTTTAGCCGAAGTAAGATTAATATCATAGCACGAATCTTGAAATTGGGCTGAACAAAGACACAAAGTCACAGAAGCGTGAACGCTCGGTCTATGTTTATGGACAACATTTATCCACTTTCTCCGTCTTTGCGGATCTGTTTCTTCGTTAGGAGACAGATGCATAGATATTCCTTCGGTTTGCTGATTATTGGCTAAACTAACTAAGTTAGGACCGCCAGCAACACAGACTTTTCCTCTGCGATAGCGTTTTTTGCTACTAGTAGAACACACCATGATGAACTGTGTTCATCTTATGACATCACACGGCATCAAAATGGTGGACCAAAAGTTCGCACAGGAAGTGCCAAAAATCGCAACTTTGGAAGGCTATAAAATCTGTTTGAAAAGGCCAAGTGGATCAGGAAAGTGAGTACTTTAAATTAAGCCAATAAAAAAGGGGTCGAAAAATTCGTTTCAGTAGCACTTTAAAGAATATTATACAAATAATTAGCGCTTTCAACCAGACAACCAGTGTCACAAATCATCATCATAATCATCATCACCAAAATCCAAATCAGAATCTCCAAATTCTTCGTCATCAGATTGAGCCATATCATAATCTTCCTCCTCATCATCTTCATCTGCTGTATTCTGGCAACCATAACATGAGCACAAGTCGGTGCACTTCACAAATCAGCCTTTCTGCAGGAACAGTGCATGGTCAAATTGTATTATTTAACTAAACTATTTGATTAAAAATTTTATTTGATTTCAGCTCTTCTTTGTTGCTCTGTATTGTTTATACTTAAAGCAGGATATCTATCTGCTACGAAATCTAATCGTGTGGAATTATACTGCTGTGCCAGCTTGATGAGGATGTTCAAGAGAGCATCTGCAAGCTCACCAAATGTTTTCCACTTCCCTTTCATTGACTGGATAACTGCCATAGCATCTAAAATTAGTGCATTGTTGTTAAACCCACGCATATCAACTTCTGGATTTGCAACTTTATCTTCCAAGATTTCAAGGAGTTTGGATTTGGCAGTTTTTACAAGTCCTCCGGTTGTTGTAGACAATGAAAGAGGGTATGTACCGAGGCTGTATGATAGTAATTCCTTTAGATCAACCTTGCGACTCTTGGCAATGACATAATGTTGATATTCTTTCCTTCTTTGTCCTTCACAGATACCTTCTTTGTTGACGAAAATGTCTGAAGTTTGTTTCGTTTCAACTTCGTAAAGATGTCCGGATTTTCGCTCAGCAAATTTGTTTTCGAAAAGTCCAAGAAATGTTGCTCGCCAAGTTTCTCTGCGTTCAATGCTGCAGCAAACAGTGCTAGAAAAAATCCATGTAATAATGTATAGTAATGTAGCAACAATCATTACTATAAAGCAAAATGCTTAGTACAGAACTGTCTTTTCCTTGGTATAGATATTGAACCCTTAAAATATATTAATTTACGCTTGTTTTAGTTCCTATCCACTAAAAACTATGCGCATAATATTACAACTAATTTCTATATCTACTTGCTAGCAAAGGTCTTTGGAAATTCTTTGAAAGTGCTCAATTCCTTATTACAATTTTAGCCACAAAATTGTCAGCCACAAAAAAACTGCCTAGTGGAATAGAGCCTTTATACGTCTTCAGCTTTGAGTCTCCAACCATACCTGGGTGTGTCTTTTCCAATGCAGTCATCTCCAATATATATGCCGACCCATACCTGGCATAATTGACTCTATCGCAAATGAAAAACCATGGAAGCATAGCCCTGAAAGCTGTCAAGTGAATATCCCAGTCTGGTTGCTCGAATAAACATCAGTAACACACCTGTTTGTGAGTAAAAAAATTACAGATTGCAGGAATATGTAAAAAAATAATTATAATATAGTATATAATATAGTATATAATTGTAAATAATGTAAAAACAATGGGTCAATATTATTGTTTCCCATGCTCCTTTTGCAGATGATGCAGAATATGAGAGAGCACTTAATAATTGCATCAGTTAACTCCTACACTGTTTACTCACCCAGTTTCTGGAACCATGGCAAATCAAACAGCAATATAATGTACATACATGCAATTGGAGCACTAAAACAACTTAAATGTAAAATTTTGCAACATAATTACCTGCCATTTCGATATACATGCTCCAAAAGGCAAATGTCCTTGATTTACTGGATGACTCTGTTATAAACAGTTCATAGGATTCCAATATCTGTTGCATCATTGGACTTTCAATATCATCACTAAGGAACTTGTCTTCTGGAAACGAACTTGCCATGTTCTCAATGAATGAAGTCATAACTTACTGGTCTTCATCTGTCACATAATCCAGAAATGCTTGGAATCGTAGGCGTTGCAGTGCTTCATACATTATCTTGTGACATGACACTGACCTGTTGTAATGTTTACCAGAAAGGATGCCTTTGATTGATCCTTCACTCATAATACCAGATTCTATAAACACATCCTATATGTACAGAAAGAAAAAATATTTTAGCTTATGTAGAGTATGGGGAGTGAAACTTCCTCTGTTGTGTCTTTCCTTAGCACCCCCACTCACTTACTTTTCCTCTTTCCCTAAAGAGCCTGGGTACTATGTATTAGTGTTAAGACCATTTTGACTAGTACCTGGACAAGTGAACTAAGAGCAGATAATTAAGAGTTACCTTTAGGCCTCCATCTTCAAAGATCTTTGACATAGCAGACAGATAGCTCATGACAGTGTGAAACTCGCCAAGGTGAACAACAAACCGATTGAAGAATGTCTCTTCCTTCCAGTGAACCTGTTGAACTTTAGCATATACAGCTTCGTCAAAAACCAACACCACATATTTCAGCTCCAATTTATCAGCGATTTCTTTGCTCCTTGTAAGGATTGTGTTTACAGTGGAATATTCTGTTGGTGATGCATCAATAACTGGCAAATAGCCAACCCTAGATATATCTGGTACTTCATGACTATAAAGCATGGTGTTAAACCCTGTCCATCCTGGTAATACTTCTTCATTTGCAGCACATATATATTTGATTATGATATATGCTAAATCAAGTTTATAAGCTGTTTGTGTTGAATCTTCTATTAAAGTAAGTTCTAAACATTTAGGATCCAGTTCAATACTGTGAAATGTAGGTGTTTTCTTTACTCCAATACTGTAAGGCACAATATCAGTTGCAGGCATTTCTACTGTCCGCTGTGTCTTCTTTATCAAGGTTGGCTGGTCTGATGAACTTATCTGTTGTCGAACAGAGGTTTTTTGGGTAATGATCCCATTGGTAACTTCAGTCTGTTTAGCAATCTCTTCTCCAAATTCAATGTTGTCATAAACCAGGTTGACATACTCCTTTGCAACAAATTCCCTTGGAATAATGTTTGATGTGTTAATAGTTGCCTGGGCAATAGCTGAATCATATGCCGTCGTTGATGATAGTGAGACACAATGTCCAAAACCACTCAAAATCTTACTTAGACCAGAACAAGCAGACATCTGCCGAACAGTCATTGCTAATGCTAGTGATTTGGGTGTCTGTACTTTCCCCTTATTAGCAATATATATCAAATCTTGACACAGAGAAAAAATCTTTGATGTAGTTTTTCATCTAATTCAATGTAGTCAGCATCTTCCGGGTCATCTGAAAACCCAAGTAACCATGCCATCAAATTAAACAAGAGAGGTGATACCCATTTCCTAACATTTTCACCAGTAATATCTGATGTAAGTGGTGACCAGTTTTCGTACCAAACTGATGTACAGTCACACAAGTTGCCCCTTAATGTAAGGCCAACTGTATACATTTCGTTCAATGTTGCTCTCGTGTACGCAGTTCCTTCAGCTCCAATGTCAATCAGATTCTGACTCTTGCAAACTCTGAGACGTTCCTATGTCATCATCAATGAAAAATCTCTGCTACACTTGCTTGACTGAGACACTCTGCATAAATAATTTCACTCTTGTTTCGTACCTTTGGTCTATGAAAAACAAGTTGTGGAAACCTTTTACGTAATCATTGTTTTAATCGAAAAGTTATATAACTGGAGCCATCAGTATTCTCAACACGTCTCACTGTCTTGACAAACTCTCTCCTTAATCTTTTCATGTAAAATATATTATCCTGCTTAATCAGCTTTTCTTTAACAAACTCTTCACAGAAAACATTGAATGATTCCTCATACTTGCATTCACGCTTTTCAGCTTCTTTATCCTTTGGTTGAGTACTGTGCCTAAGAAATTATGTGTATTTTTCATAACAACGTTTATGGTATTTCACTTCCAATGCTACTAGGTCCTTATCACCAATTTGTATCAAAATACTTTCATCAGCTTTCTTTGTTGCAGCTTCTTTTAGTTTACCACCATCTACAGTTTCCGCAGATACCAGTTTGTCCAACTTTCGCTTTTTTTACTTCTAAATAAATTACAAACCGTGAGCAGTCAAAGACAATGCAATTAATATTTTAGAAAATATTGGACAAATATAACAATAATTATAAACAAATAATGAAATCAATAAACTAACCGATTCAGTGAAATACGACTTTTCCGACTTGCAAATGATACAAATGTGAGGCAACACGTGGGGATTCCTTGATCTAACTGGCGTACTTGTTGTAGGCGAACTCAGAGTAGATCTCAGCATCTTTTTTGCAGGTGGAGTTCCATCTGATTCTGTTTCTTTAATATCAATACCAGAGGATGAATGACACCGCACTTGACCTCGTTTGATCATAATGCTATTTGTGAATGCCGAGTAACAACCTCTGTGATAAGAGAAATTTGCATATTCGATACTTTCAGTCGTGTTACTTTCCACGTTATCGCTAACAAATTGCAAACTTCTTTGTGCAACATCGCTTTCTTTCCCGTCTAACTTTAGCCAAATTCTACGATAATCTAAAAAAATTTGATACGACACCTCACTAAAACTTGTGAGTGGGCCTTTTTCCCCATAAAAATGAATTAAACATGAGTCAGAAGACGCCGTGTTTACAAATGCTAATATGGAAACTTCATGTAACTACCAATTTGAAACCACGAAATACGCTATACATAGTGTATATTACACCAAGTATCCTGAACAAACAATGGCAACGATCGATTGCGAAAGATGTTGATTTCTTGAATTTTCGAAGAAGAAATACTCGAAAACTGCAGGTTTCTAGAAGTGCAAACAAGCGGATTTGGACTTTGTATGATTAATCCTAATTATTTATCTTGTTTTAAAGTAGTGCCCGAACCTGGGCAACATAATTAATTTTCTAAGCGACTTTTCGTGCCACAGAATACGGCCTACTGAGTTCATGCTTTTTTCCATGACGTTTCTGCAGTTAACACAGCAGCAATCAATTATTTTTCATGACGCCACAGTTGCAACCTTTTTTTCTTGATTCCATGTGTTGTCCTTTCTTGGTTTCTTGTGTTGCTATATGTTTGAATTGAAAAACAGTCTCTAAGAATATATATTATTTTGCATAACAAATTTGCTCATTAACTAATCTTATTGTATATTATCAGAATGACTTTTTCAGTACGTACAATGGACTAAATTATATCCTTCAAAAAGTTGATAGGAGAAGAACACAAGAAATCTGGCAACAAGGTTTGGCACGCATTGAAATATTTCGTGCTATTAAAATCGCCGTTAACTCCATAAAGGAGCAATGCTTTTCTATTGAATGAGCAGTAGAATGCTCATGGCCTTGAAAGAACATTGAAAAATATGGAGTTATTAGTCTTTTAGCAGCACGAAAGATTCTAATGCGTTCCCGACTTGTGTCTGATGGATATCTTGGGAATGTTTCATGAGTTCCAAGCATTATATTCCTTATGATTTCAGTTTTATTGCTTGAGGACGATATCATTATTGTATTATGATATTGTACCAAGAGGGATAAATTGATATCACTGAGTCATGAATGTGATAACCTTTCTATCACATCTAGTGCCTTTATCAGGGTGATAAGCAGCGGGAAATAAAAACGATATCATCCCTATGGACATATCGTTTTTATGTCACCCTGTTATTGCTGTGATAAAGGCACAAGTATGTGATAAACAGGGCTCTCACATCCTGTTGTTAGGAAATCCTTAGATTCAGGGTAAAAATTCCTTAGATTGACTAAAATTTCCTTAAAACGTGACCGAGCCTGGTTCCAAGGAATATGACGCCTGGGAACTAGTGTAAAAAGGCGGGAAAAATTTATTTTGTTATCATCAGTCATATAGACAATATAAACAAGTGTAAAACAACTGTCAACACTAGTCAGACTCATATTAATAACAACAATTTTTATTTGTTGTCACATTTTGTTCAATTTTCATGATTTTTGTTAATAAAAGTAAATATTTCAGATAAAATTCAGAATTCCTTAGAAATTCCTTAAAAAATATAATTCCTCAAACAATTCCTTAAAATAGTAAAAAAAGGTCGAAATTTCCTTAGTTTAAGGAAATTTCCTTAAAAGTGAGAACCCTGGTGATAAATATATATATGTTTGTTTTCATATACTAAGTCTGTATGTGATATAGTACATGTTGTAAACTTGGATGTGTTCAGAGAAGATGAAAAACAATATTTACTTATATATACCTCTTGTTGCATCATAGTGTCCCGGACTAGAGTGGTTAAATGCAATATATAGTGCTGTTTGATTTAGAAGTGATTCAGGGACAAATGAGATATATGGGGCGCCCGTATATGACGTTATGACCATAATGGTTGTCGTTAAAATGCTTGAACACATGTGCAAGCAAAGATCCCCAAGTGAACTGTTAAAAAATCCCGATTTTTCGCATTCTTCCAGAACGTTACATTCAATCCACTGTTCGTATTTCGTGTGATTGTTCTTTATTTCTTGACAAAACAAATGGCGGAGCTGTCGACCATTTGACTCAAAATTATTTGAAAGTCCAATTGATCTTAGATAATTGACAAACTTATTTTCTCTATCAACTGTATTAAAAATCTTGCAAATGTCTTTCGCTATACTTGAAAAACAACAATTTCCATCTCCTATGATTGGATCTCGTTCTAAACCAAAGTTGCTAAGCTTTCTTTGCAAACTTTCCACATTCAAATCAATTTCTATCCCCTCAATAGAGCTTGCTGAACATCTTAACTAGATTTTCAATATCTCAAAAAGGAAAATTATTCATGTCAAGAAGATGCGAATTTAAGCACGTTTTCCGATGGATGTGAAAACTTATTGTAACATAGTGCAGGACAGTAGTGTTTTTCAGTTGGTCAGGGTCAGAAAACACACAAAATGATGTTGCCAAATCCTGATATATATTCTGATATATATTTTGTTTTGATGCAGTTGAAGAACTCACCGGGTGTTCATTAGAAAATGCGAAGGGTATTGGTTGGCATATTAGTGGTCTTAAAGGCTATGTGCTTTGATCCTGTTTCTTTGCAATGTTTTTGCTTGATCTCAATTGGAACAACAGGTACTATTTTCTGATTTGAAACGCGATTTTGCTGTATACGCTTATTGCTCCATATATATAACACGACCGACAATACAGCAATTGCCAGTTCAGGTGAAATTGTAGAAGCCCCTCCAAGAAGACTTTTTCAGGTACTTGTGCAGCTGTTCATTGTTATGTGTTCCTACTCCAGGTGGAATTCCAGAACAACATCCTTTTCGATATGTTTTTGTATGTTTCGAACAGCATCAAGTGTCGATTCAGACATTTGGCTTTCCCATTTTACAATGAACATTTGCAAATTGGATAACATATCTTCTGAATTAGGAGTATCCTTTGTTCTTTCAATTCCGGTATCGCCATTTTGTCTGAAAATTTGGCCAAATTCTGATGCCATCTTTTTCGTGTTTTGGTGACATTTAGGTAGAGTCCTGACAAATCTTTGACACGCATGGAAAATATCTAACTTAGCAGCAATGTTCGGAAATATCGTATTGTAAGATGGATGAACTAAACAACAGTCATCCACCATAATCATCTGTAATTGTTTGTCCATTGCATCAAGTCTACCTTTTAAATCCTTCAGTACATCATCTATTTCACTAAAAGCTGCGCTTTTTGTTAACTGCCAACAGGTAACCTGACCTTCTTCGTTCAGTCCAATGAACAAATTTTGAAACTGCTTAACAAATTAATTGTCGTGAGTACGCATCACCCAAATGTGCTTGCTGACTTTAAATGTGTGATCACAAGTAAGAATATGGCACGGAATTTCCACAATGTCAGATAAAATTGACTAATCCTAAACAGTTTTCAAATGCAAATTTTTGATATTGAAATATGTCTACAGTACTTCATTATATATTCCCATGACAGCCATGTATAGAAATCTCAATGCACAATAGCAATCATTTCCCAATTTACTTGCTCTACAGTAGATTCAACTGTCAAGAACTTGTTGTCTCGGTGCGGGCTATACCAATTCCCTGGTGACCTGATCACTATGATAAACATATAATTCAGTCACAGTTCATTTTATATCTTTACAGAAATGTGGGGAAAACACCTCTCTTTCACTTTCGGGTTTGGAAGTTTAAGACGAAACTAATAAATAAATGTGTCGGCTTACATATTCATTTCACTACAAGAATGGTTGTGCAATTATGCCAATGAATGAGAATAAATTTACGATATACACTGTCGAAGTTTAATTTATTCAGGATTTATTTGCTTTAAGACACGTCAAGTCACAACCAATAACAACCACGTATTTTGCACAAGCATGCAGTGGCAACCAATAGGAAACATCGATTTTGCTTATGCTTACATCTCGATAATGATATTAATGAGGCTATAAGTCCGCTTTCGTCCTTAGATGCAGGTCAACTAATGTAAACTAAAGACACAATAGCTTAACTCATTAAGGGATTAAGTCGAAAGGCTTCTTTGGGCGAAACAATCATTAAGCTGAACCAGCACAATAGCTAAGCATCGTGTTCCAAACACAGTCCGTTTCGACAACAAGTAAATATATTCTCGAATCTAATATCACCTTATACTAAACGGCTTAGACAACTAATATAGCGACGCATAACCTAGTAAAATATTATTGCCTTATGCGAAGTAACAACAAGAAGAAATATAGCTTTCTAAAACGAGAAGATCTTAAAGTTTAATCGGCATAGCTAAGGTCTTATAGAGAAATACAAATATATGTTTGCCAAGCGAATGTATAAACATAGTTTTACAGTGATTTCAACCTTACAAAGTTTCAAGCGTTTTAGATGTAGCAGAGTGGAAAAGCAGTGATTTTTGTATCAAGCATTTGTACAAGACGTTTTGGTGTGTTTTGCACCATTAAACAAACCACAAAGCCAACAGTGCGTGAAAAACGAAGCAATTTTGTGATGACCTTTAATATAAGCAGTTGTTTGTTTTGTTTATTAGGTACTTCAGTAATGGAACTTTATGTGCCGATCACGTTAGGGAACTACAGTCATTTGTTCCTATATATTAAGGAACGGTTCAGTGAGAACAAATTGTTCGCTTTATATTAAGGAACTGCTGTTATTTTTTCGATATATTAAGGAACGCTTAAATGGGAACAATTCGTTCCCTTTATATTAAGGAACGCTTAAATGGGAACAATTCGTTCCCTTTATATTAAGGAACGGTTGAATGAGAACAAATTGTTTGCTTTATATTAAGGAACTGCTGTTTTTTGTTCCGATATATTAAGGAACGCTTAAATAGGAACAATTGGTTCCCTCTACATTAAGGAACGGTTGAATGAGAACAAATTGTTCGCTTTATATTAAGGAACTGCAATCAGTTAAGTTCCTTATATTTAGGAACGCTTGAATAGGAACAATTGGTTCCCTATAGAATATTAACGAATGGTTCAATGAGAACAGTTAGATCTGTTTTCGTATTAGGATCGGTTTGTTCCGCACTGGTATTGGATACAATCGGAGGACGAATTGTTCTCATTAATAAAAAGGAAAGCCCCTTGTTCCATTTGATGTGGCAAAATAGAAACAATCGTTCCGGTTTGAAGAGAACAAATTTTAGTTTAATGAATAGACAATGTGTGTATGTTTATATCATATAATGCATATTTGATAACAAGAGCTTTATCCAATTTATCTTGCCTGTTGTCTCTGGGGTTCCCAGTGGACAGCTAAACGCATTGTGTTTTTCTGTGACAACAAGTCCATCGTTCAAATTCTTAACCAAAAGACGTCAAAAAGTCCGAAGAATTGGATCTACTACGACCGATAGTTCTTTGCACACTAGAAAATAATTTTACGTTTACGGCCAAGCATGTACGGCATGACTTGACAATGGCATTGCTGACTCACTCTCTCGTTTTCAGATGGACTGCTTCAAACAATTAGCGGCATTGGCCTCTCCTCTGGCTTGCGTCGTCCCGGCATCCCTGACTCAAATTTAAAGGACCGTGTTCATGAACTTATTCAACATTCTTGGGCAGCATCAACAAAACAAACCTATGCTGCGGGTATTAAACAGTTTATTTCATTTTGTCTCGCCAAAGGTATCGTAACACCCTGTTCACCATTACTGCCTGCGACTGAAATTACTCTACTTTACTTTGTTGGTCATTTATCAAAATCAGTTTGCTATGCAACGGTTAAAACATACCTAGCTAAGCGTGTCTTACCTTCACGTAATTTTTCAAGTCCCATTTGATATGGGAAGCATGCAACTGTTACAAAAATGCCTTAAAGGTCTGAAACGCCTCAAGGGTGAAAAGATGAGGGATCGGCGGCCGATTACCGTTCACAAACTCGAGTGCCTTCATTCCGCACTACGCCCTCAGTTTACAGACTCCTTGGACAATGTGATGCTTTGGGCTGCCTTTACATTGGCTTTCTTTGGTTTCCTCCGGTGTAGTGAATTTACGTGTAATTCCCCATTTGATCCCGATTGCCACCTTTCACGAACTGATATTATTTTCCACCCAAACATTTTGCATGCGGAATATTATGACGTAGTTATTAAACGCTCTAAAACCGACCCTTTTCGCCGTGGATGTCGTTTAACAATTGGATCATCGCTTAATAAACTTTGTCCTGTCCGGGCTATGAAAACCTATCTGCTCCAGTCATCGTCTGTACAAACAACTCGGCCACTTTTCGAATTTGAGTCTGGTGTTCCACTTACCAGTATAACACTAACATCACATCTACGTAGTCTACTTCAAGGTCAAGGTCTAGATGAAAAGCTGTATGCCTCGAATAGTTTCAGGATCGGAGCCGCCACGGCCACTGGTTCCGCAGGACTACCTTCTTGGCTCATTAAAACACTGGGACGTTGGTCTTCAGACTGTTATGAAAGATACATTAGAACTCCAAAGGATGTTTTAGTTTCTGTTCCATATAAACTGACCGCAAGTACCAAACATTAAACCATTTTATCAATATATAGTCTCTATAATTAGTCGCCTAATTTTGGATATGTGGATCCTTCTCGCGTACTTCATACCGTATAACCTATATTTTCCTAGCACGTTATCACGATGACTATACGGTACCCTCGAATTTGCGTCAATGGTCCACATACACAAATCTTGCTGACAATCTTTTCAAGAAGGAGTGATAAGGGATGGACGGTCACTTTTGAGATGGGTCGAGACAGAACAAAAAAACATGCTTATCGCTATTTCGGTTTGGTTTTCCATCCACACAAAACAAGAAAAATATTTTTAGCCATTTTGCACATATTCCAGTTAATCTTTCCAAAATCGATATTTTTCCCACCATGGGCAAAAAACCCCAACAAAAACACTGTTCCACAGCCTTTATTCTGAAAGACCCATTTTCTTCAGTTATTTTGCCATCCTTTTTCTGCTCTTCTGTTCATCCCGGCCTTGCTTCCCGTGGCTTAAATGACAATCTGTACTTTGTACAGACAGTCATTAATGGCAGGGAAGTGCTGTCCTTCGGGACAACACTTCACCACGTGAAGTGCAGTTACAGGACATTCAGGTCGTAAATGCGACCTAATGACCTGACCTAGAGACTCGATGGGTCAGTCAGACAATAGTTGAGTACCCTGCACCAATAGTTGGTCACCAAGTCCAACTAGGACTCAATTTCAACGAGCTGACTGACCTGAACGGGGTCCGCCTGTTCCCCTGTTATCTAGAGGTCCACCTGTTCCTCTAGAAAAACCTACAGTTTTTGCATGTTCTGTCAGGTCTTGAGTGCCCTTACTGTCTCAGTATAACCAATGGTGGTCTCTAGATCATCAGGTCTCAACTCACTGAACAACATGCACAGAGCTGGCTCACCCCCTCTGCAACCTAGAGGTCCTCCTGTTCCTCTAGGCAAAACATAGGTTAGCTAGAGCCTCTAGACCGTTCAAGCGCTTCCTTGCCCAATATATATGCCACAAAAATGTGTCTCAATGTATTTGTTGTCGTGCTAAGTTGCCAGTAGTTCAAACTATTTTATGATTGATTTCAACATATTAAACTACATTAATATAACTTTAAGCGCTAAATACAGCTATGTTTTCACAAGTTAACAACATGATATTATGAAATGACTGAGGATATTCCTATAATTATGAATGCATTCTCGTGCAAATACATAATATATTGTAAAATGTTTAGTGCATATTATTGACCTGATGTTTTGTACTACGAGTTCAAGTTAGATTTGTATTAACAGTATTTTCGCTCCGGTTTTCAGCGAAATTGCTTTAAGTATGTTTTAAGACTTCTGTTGCTAGTGTTAAGTATGCGCAATTAATGCAATTAACTCTTTCTGTCGGTCGCATTTTAATTATGTGGTCGCAAGTTGTCGCAAGAGCACTTTGAGTACGATCTCCTTTGCAAAACATTTACCCCCTGGCAATGAAATTAACACCATTGGAATCCTTACAAAATAAGCTTTTTAACAGTGGGCTATTTTGCCGACTAAACATTACAGAATCAAAAATACTAAAAGTTTAGTCCCAAACATACCTCCAGTCATACTTCAGTTCAACTCAAACAATCTTTAATATCTTTTAATATCTTTTAATATCTTGAAAGACTTCTAATGGTCGAAATTGAAATGGTCTAACGATTGAAATTAGCCCTGCATCTATTGAAATTAGCCCGGCATCTATTGAAATTAGCCAGGCATTCATTGAAGTAAGCCTGACGCGTCATCTAGTTAAGAAATTTCTAAAATAAGTTAGCTTAGAAGCTAGCAAACATTATGGTTAACTTTATAAGTTGCTAGACAGAGAAAAAATGCTGTGATAATTCTTATTATATGTACCTAAGAACTTCATGTAAGATCGAAATTGTCTAACTTGAGATATTCTTAAGGCTTCTATTGAAATTATTCCGACTTCTATTCAATTTAGCCCGCTTCTACTGAAATTAGCCCGGCCTCCAAACTAGTTAGGCAATCATTGCCCAAAGAAATTCGCTAAGGTAACAAACACAGAAAAATAATAATTCTTATATTCTTGAATAAGGAGAAAGAAAGGGCAGGCCAATAATTGCACATAAGAACTTCACATAAGTTCGAAATCGTGTAAATTAACATATACGATGAGATCCTTAGGCATACTTTAAAGGACGCAAAACAAACTCATACGAGACAAATTTGGTTCATTATTTTTTTTGCTTTTAACATAAGCACACACACAAAAATAGACACACTGATCATATGTAATAACAAGAAACAGTTTTTCACCACTCGACGAATTATTGTACACTTCGTCTCTTGTGTTTGACGACCAATCCGTGCAACCGTACTGGAATAGGTGATTCTTCTTCATCCTCTTCCGTGGACACGGTCTCGGTCTGTTGGGGCGTTGCTTGTTTCGGTGGCGTGTGTCCGTTCCTTGACGCTTCTTCTTCACCCTCTTCTGTGGACATTGTCTCGTTCTTCGCCGCTTCTGCTTCATTTGCCGCCAGAAGCTCTCTTTCCGTCAGACATGATGCGACATTTGAGAAATTTGTGTGTGGCAGAAATGTATTTGTCCACATCTGGAAACTCGGTTATAAACTTTTCCAGGTGGAAAACCTTGCAATTACCACCTGTGATCAACATCCAGGCGTCAATAATAATAATAATAACATGATAATACATTACAACTTCAACGTACATTTGTAAATATGTATGACAGTTGTTCACTTACCTCCATCTGATGTGCTCGTAGACCTTCGATAGGTACACGTCATCATTGAGGACCCATCCCGCTTCTGGCGCATTTTGTCACATTTCCTTTTATGTCCTTCATTGACGTTTCAACCTCAGGTTCGCTCTCCTCATGGTCGTCATCGAAACTGGACAACTCCTCCTCTTCCAATGAGGAGGAGAATGGAAAGGAAAAGCTGCTCGTGCTGTTCTTGTTGTACGAAAGAACGATGGACTGCGCAGGAGTCTGCTGGAGTTGATCGCAAAGGCGGTGGTCCCTCTTTCATATCTCTCAGATCTTGAGCGCTGATGTTTCGCAGAACGGACGAGTTGAATAGGGATCTGAAATGATGAAAAAAATATTTGAGTTCAATCTGAACGAGACTTGTTACCTGTGACGCCAATAAACAAGCACAATCATATGTTTATGGGACGACAATCCGGGAATGTTTAAATAGATCAGTTGCAGTCACATTGTCAATTTTACCATGTGATCACTATTTAACAACGATGTCAAATTTCTCTCTATGTTACATGTATGTAATATTTTAAAAGTATTTACTGTGCGATGTTGTTATCATCTATGACAGATATTTGGGCATGAGTGGTTTTTGTACCATTCTGTGGCATGTGATCGACGTACTTAGTTATCTGCTTCGCTGTCCAAACCAGACAATCCATAGCGTGGTCGTATATCCATTTGTCAACGCTCTCCCAATGTGTAGGCAACGATTTCGTTTCAAACATAGCAATTCGCCGCTCGACGTTTTCCATCTCCTTTCCAAAATTTGGAACAGCATTTGTGGTGATGTAGAATGGACTGTTGTTCCAAATGCACTTTGGTTGTTCATGTTTGACGGCCGTCACCAACCATCCACCTTGCAGGAGCGTTTTTGCCAGATCAGACTGCATCGTCTGTGAGGACCAGTCGTTGAAAACGACAAGTTCTGTGGAGTCTGTTAATCATGGACGTGGAAAACTGCTTCTCATTAGTTATCGATACAATACGTTCTGATAGTACGATTCTGTGCAGCACGCATGCCCATGATGTTTCCCCGAATCTTTAGGTCCTGAGACAACCAGCTTTCCTTCGACCTACAAAGCATCGATAGAATGCTTACAGGCAAGTCAGGAAATTAATTCTTAACACTGTTCTTCAAGAACAAGGGCTGTGGTCGCGTTGTGCTATTGTGTGGGATGTATGTGTGAGGATAGATCTTTCAGAAAGGCAAGTTCGGTACGCAGTCCATAAACGACTGTGTTGAAATTCGAAAGAAGTGTCCACCGCTAACCTCAATGTAATCAGGATGGAACTCGATCAGGGCAATAATTTCGCATGCAGAAAGTGATAGGAGTTGTATGATCCTTGACATATTTTTTATCATTCTCTCTCCTAACGCGTCGTTAGCTAGCAATCTGTGGACGTACGTTTTCACGTCCATCATTTTGATGAACGTGAGTTTTGCTTCATCTGGTTTACCGTACACGAAGCAACAATGACGATCAGTGCGTCATGACAGCGCGCCATCACGAGTCCAATGTCACACACTTGTGATTTGTATTAACAGTATTTTCACTCCGGTATGTAAGTATGTTTTAAGACATTCTGTTGCTAGTGTTAAGTATGCGCAATTAAAGAAACAGGCATTTTTTCTAATTTAAAAGTATTTCTTTGACATCTTTTATACCTAACAAATCCTTTTTTGATAATAGTAAATACATATAGTGTATAAGTACATATAGTGTAGAATTAAGTCATTACAGATCTAGTCTAAATTAATTTAAGTGTTGTTGCTCGCACTCGTAATGTTCTCGGTATTCTGCATTCTTGAAACTTGTAAAGTGGGCAGTTTAAAATTGCAGTCCAGCCCATACCGAACTTGTTCATTCCTTTTCTCAGATAAGATTAGATCAGATAATTGAGATTGACATTCCTTGTTGTCTCAGTATCTGTACGCACATATCCATCGTTCTTCCATTGTCACCGCTCAGTTTTTCCATGCAGGATCGTCCCTTTAAAGCGATGTCTCTAGACCGCAGTTTCTGATAGTGAACTTTGGCAACGTTTGAGCTGTGTTTCTGGTCTTCGGATACCAATCGCTGTTCTTCCAAATCTAAATTGTTCATGCTTTCCGTCTCGATGATCTGCCTATATCTTGTCGGGTGAATGTACATGCCTATGGCTTGGAACACGAGCACGCTGAGTAGGTCGGTGAGCTTCTGAAACTGTGCCGTTTCGATTTAGGAGCAAGTATTCACACTGCGGATTCAGTAATGGTCTCACAAACTTAACGTAGTCATCTACGATTCCCAAGCTCATCTCGTGGAAGTAGAGCGAATTAAAACCGTATCTATGCGCCGTCTTAAAAATGGTTTGATCAACCATAATTGGGAATTTGTAGCACAACACGGTAGCATAGGTTTGCTTCCCGACGACGAGAGCTGGTTTACATCACCCTCTGTTTCATTGTTATTGGATATTATAGGCTTCGTATCAAAATATATATATCACGGATGCTTTGTTTTCACATGCTTTCGACAGCCTCTTTGCCTGGAGAAAGCATGATGTTTGCAATTAGGAGTGGGACAATAAAAGAGACCTCCTTTATCGCTTTGTATGTGAAGTCTTTGAGGTTTATGAAATGCCCCGTCAACACTTTTCCAATCAACATCAATATGTTGATGTGGCATGGAAATCAACGGGAAGCAAACAGTTTGCACACACTTGGATTTTGCTATATATAGGCAATAGCTGTTGAAAATAACATAGTGCTTATGCATGATGAATCCCTTCGGGTGGCATAATATGAATAACATGTAGATTGAAAGCTGTTAAATTCAGGAGTAGAATAGACCAGTAGGATTTTCTTCTAC
The DNA here is from genome assembly GCA_016169945.1 of Trachythela sp. YZ-2020. Classification (NCBI taxonomy): domain Eukaryota; kingdom Metazoa; phylum Cnidaria; class Anthozoa; order Malacalcyonacea; family Clavulariidae; genus Trachythela; species Trachythela sp. YZ-2020. The sequence goes on along the minus strand of JADLSH010000393.1, from coordinate 212,155 downwards.
AATAATAGCATGTTTTCCACTTGATAATCAGGACTTTTCTTATCTGTTTTAACCCAACGATACCATTTGCAGGCACCGGGCTATAGAAATTAGCCAGTCTTCTATAGAAATTAGCCTGTCTCCAATTGAAGTTAGCTCGTAGAGTAGAGAAGTATGAGGCAACTGCTAAAATAAGTTAGTTAAGAAGCTAGAAATTAATATCCAAAGCTTGGAAGTAAGTTTAATTGAACTGATATAACTTTTCTCAATTAGATGTAAGTCAATATACTTAATGTAAAATTGATAAAGTGTGACTAGAAATAGTGTTGTATCGTCGTCTAGATTCTATTGAAATTAGCCCATCTTCTATAGAAATTAGCCCGTCTACTACAGAAATTAGCCCATCTTCAATTGAAGTTAGCTCGTAGAGTAGAGAAGTATAAGGCAACTGCTAAAATAAGTTAGTTTAGAAGCTATAAATTAATATCCAAAGCTTGGAAGTAAGTTTAATTTGAACTGATATAACTTTTCTCAAGTAGATGTAAGTCAATATACTTAATGTAAAATTGATATAGTGTGACTAGAAATAGTATTGTATCGTCTTCTAGATTCTATTGAAATTAGCCTGTCTTAGACACGGCGAAATGTACTTGTCTACGTCCGGGTGCATCTTCACAAATCCATTAAGATAATTCTGTGCATTGTGCTCCATACTTTTCGTGTTCTGTTTGTCACTGTTCATGCTCGGCAAATCTTCATCCTCCGATGACGAGGTAGGTAACAAAACTCTGCGACGGACGTTTCTTTCAACAGCCAACCGTTCATTCCGCTCTTCCTGCACAAACAGGCGGTGCACTGCAGAGGGGACTTGTTGGTTTGACGGTACATCGTGGCGTATTTCTGTCTCCATCTTTCTGATGTCGTCCAATGTCATGTTGTTCACAACGGTGGAGTCAAATAGTGATCTAATAATAAACCCAACTGTCTTTTTCATATTAATACTAGATGTGACATGATGGCTGTATGTTTAGACTGTCTTAGCATTAAGTGATACAGTCCTGGATAAATCCAAATAAAAGTAGCCTGTTCAGTTCCAATACGCAGTTAGTATAATGAGGGTATCATGTTATGTAATGAAATACTTGCAAATTATTTACCTTGCCATGTTGGCGTCCTCTATGACTGCTTCTTGCGCATCTGACTCTTCATACCATCTTTCTTCATGTCGCACAAACTCAATATTGGCGTTGATTTCATTTGCTACCCACACTAGACAGTCCATAGCATTTTGATAGATCCATTTATCTACTCCCAGGGTGGTAGTTTCCAAGGATTTCGTTTCGAACACAACAATCCTGCGCTGGACGTTCTCGATTCTTGGAACGGCGTTAGTTAGCAGTGTAATGTAAACAGACGTTCCTGCGCGCATTTACGGCGGCTCCTGATGCTTTACGTTGCCTCAACCACCCGCCTTGCAATATCGTTTTTCGCTAAATCGGACTGCATGGTGTGTGAAAATCAATCCTGCGCTGGACGTTCTCGGATTCTTTCCCAAAGTCTGGAACAGCGTTGGTTGTAAGGTAAAGAGGACAGTTATTCCAAACGCATTTCGGCTCCTGATGCTTTACAGCTGTCACCAACCACCCGCCTTGCAATAGCGTTTTCGCTAAATCGGACTGCATGGTGTGTGAAGATCAATCGTCAATTATTACTAGTTCAGTTGAATAGTTGATCATGGAGGCGGAAAACTGTCTTTCATTCGTGATGGAGGCAATGCGATGAGATGGTACGATCCTGTGAAGGACGCACGCCCATGATGTTTTCCCGGAATCCTTTGGTCCCGAAGCAACCATCTTTCGAACTTTATGCAGCATCCGACGACCAACCAGGCACTGATAGAATTTGTTTAAAAATTGCGTTTCTTGTGTCCGAATCGGGGAAATAATTTAATATCGCGTTCTTGAAGTAAGCGGGTCCTGGTGGTGTAGTGGAGTCGTAGGGGATATATGCACGTGGAGAAATTTTTCCAAACTTCAAAGTAGGTGCGGATTCTGTAAACGATCGGGTTGATATGCGAAACAGGATTGCATCGTTGACCTTGATGTAGTCGGCGTCAAACTCTATCTGAGATAGGATTTTGCACGCCGGATGAGATAAAAGCATGAGCTTGAGATAGCGGTGCAGCTAGCGAACTGTGATCAATTACAACAAGATGACACGGTAGTTGAGGGTATGGTCTCGACCGATCGTGGGCGTCGCTCTCCCCTTCCACACTTGTTGAAGCACATGTTGCACAGCAAAATTCGTAGGACGTTTGAACCAAATAGATCGTAACGGGGCTGTCGTGATCTTGCACTACCTGCACGATTTTTTTTGCTGCTTTGTCTTCCGCCGATAAACTTTTGCTATTACGTGTTCTTATTTCAGCTATGGTAGGCTCCATATCGGCGGCATGGAGTGCGCTGAATATCGTCTCCTTTGAACACTTGGAAGTATCCCGATAAGAAATAAAATAGCCAATACCACCGTCCTCATCGTTGTCATCATCCGACATTGCACATGACCGGTTCTCTTCCACTACTGTAATACACGACAAGAAAAATTGGATGCCGTCCAGTTCTGCGAGCGTATCGTCCATTTGCAACCTTTTCGAACAAATTTGATTTCCTGCCAATTCCAGATCTTCTTGTCTTACTCTCCAAAGGGCCCCACAGGCCAGAGCCTTTGTATCTGTACGAACCTGTAACCGAGGTAGTATGTTTGAGGTTAGTTCTTTATTACTACTCTTACTATCGAAAATGTTCGTGTATATATAAATCCGCAAATTGGTATGTATATGGATAAACATTGGTTAAAGAATAGTGATTAGTGTAATTAAACTTACCCATCTCAAAACGTTTGCACGGAGCGAGTTTTGCAGCCATTTGCTATTCAGCTGTTTCCTAGGATGTCTGGCAAATATGAACCTCTTCTATTGGCAATAGTTGATGATGTGTTCTTCTCGTGTAAGACTCTTTCGTAATCTGAACACGGTGAAGCTCTGGGCGAATGTGCAATTATTTTGCATAAAAGATTATTCATGAAATAATTAATCAAGCATGCATGCATATCGAATAACGGAACACAAAATATTCGACTTTGCCTTCCGTTCCTGCATTTCCTTATATTCTGTTCTTAATTGTATTTTCTTTTGTCTTGTTGTGTGTGTAAGTTGTATATTTATGCACAAAATTGTCGACAGGGCCATTTGTACAAGGCGTTTTGGTGTGTTTTGCACCATTAAAGGACATTGGCAAAGAAAATTTTTATTGGCTTATTTAATCTTACTGGACCACCTAACTATGAGAATGTTACTATTTTTTGCTGTAACATTTTTGTTTGAGAGTAAAGTGCAAGTAAAATGTGATAAATTTGCTCATCGCCGCCATCTTGGATCAAATTCTCAAAAAATTATCTTTGGGGTCAATGACCTTTGTGACGTCATTAGATGGGTTCGCTTCAAAACAACATAGGGATCTATATTGTGTGAAGGTTTTGGTAACTAAAAATATGTCGTTTTTGCGCGTTATAATGAACAAAAATTCTCACAACCAGGCAGGAGAACTAAGGAAATGCTACACTATCGGGTAAAGCCATATTAAGCGTGTAAGAAGGAAAGGAATGGCGAATTTTACAACTTTCGTGGTTTAATTGTGTCACATGTTTGTGAATGATTGGGGTATTATTGTTTATTTATTGAAGCTATACTATAGTATTTTGTGTCGTCATACACTCTGGAAAAGGTTTCAGGAACCATCTGTTGTTGTAGGATACATTCTTTAACCGAAGACACGAGAAGAGATGTTTGAAATGTTATATTATATAATTATAAACTCGAGACACCGAGAAAGGTTGAACAAATTGTCAACCAGCGATTTTGAGCACCTTGACCTATAAATATCTGGAGCTAAACTAAAGCCTTGAATGTTACTGAAAAATAAATCTGGTGCAGAATTATTGGATGCAAGTAATATTCTTTTGAAAACAATCTATATTCAAGTTTTAAAGAATAGTTATTCACGTGATTCATATGATTATGAAGTTTTGAGCTTCTATTGTTTTGATGGGAAATATGAAGCTGTCAATATAGTACATTATTTAGTATATCTAGCTGGTTTATAGAAAAAAGCCAGACTATAGCTGTTCTCTGGCTTAAATTCAGTTTCATATGTGTGGCTAAATAGTTTGGTTAATTATACATGATGAAGCTGGTAAAAATATTGCCGAAAATGTAGCGATTCCCATTACAGTAATTCTATAGGCCCGTTTACACTACGCACAATTATTGGCATAATAGGTAGTCTCAGCATGGGTAAAAGTGGCACGGGTAACATTTTTATCTGTGCCGTGCCAATAATCGTGCGTAGTGTAAACGGGCCTTATTTTTATTGCGTCAACACACAATATCAATTATAGAAGTGAGAACTCTAATATTTTTAGATCTTTTGTTATACTCTTTTTTACGAAAAGTCAAGACGCGCATATGGGTAGGGATTAGGGAAGAACTGATAATTAAAATAGAAATTAATAATTTAATGCGTTGCCGCACTGAAGACTTGCTATTAACTGACATACCGGTATTCTCTTCGCTTTTCAAAATGACTGTAGTTGTATTAATCTTGTTTGTTTTATACTTTTATTTCAATAATCATGGGTAACTTAAATTTGCACTGTCAATACAAGCGATGAAGCGATATACTCTCTACAACAATCAATAATATACCTTGAATGCGAATACAGCATGCTATTTGTAGTTTGTTTTATGTAATAGCGCTTCTTTATACTACACTGTCCAACTGCATTGAAAGTATAAAAGGAGTAGTTCAAATCTCAATGATTAACTATCCAAATTTTTAGGCCTTTATTCTTGTGTATTTTGAATGTATATCATAATTGCGCCAGCTACTTAGGTTTAATAGTTAGTATTAGTATAGACTACATTTATTTATTAAGCTTTGCCGTCTAACAATACATAACAGTACATTAACACAAGACTACATTGTGACAATTTTATTTACTGTTGTATTTTCAATAATAATTGGAACTGGTAACTGAACGTGCTGATCGAGATTTGATTGTTTTGCAATTTGAGCAATTTTTATGCATTTACCAGCGAGACATTCAGGGGATATAGACAATAATAGCATAACATTGCATAAGGATTTCCTATGTGATATTCGAATTTATGCGTCTATTTCACGCGGAATTGGAACAAATAGTATCAAAAGTAGTGGTACAAACATGTTACACACTTGTTAAAACCTTTCTGCCGTCTATTTTGCCGCAAAGTTTACCGCGTGTGGTAATACACTATAGAGTTTATATTAGAGAAATTGTGTCAACCCATCTAATGACGTCATTTAATGTATTCATGCATAAATTAGCATACGCCGTTTTTTTCAAAATGGCGGACGACTGTTGAACTTTGTCACAAATTTTCTCAACAACTAAATGCGATGGACAAGGGAAACTATGAAATTAAGTATTCCGTAGGCATGCTCTATAAATATAAGGAATAAAATTTTCGTTGCCAATGTCCTTTAAGCAAACCACAAAGGAATGGGTGTTTCACTCGTACAAGATGACGCACTGTCCATTTCTGTCTCCATATCTTTCACTTCAACAACATTCGAGTCTTGTTGTCTCAATTCCTGTACGCACATATCCATCGCTCTTCCATTGTCACCGCACAGTTTTTCCATACAAGATCGTCCCTTTAAAGTGACATCATGAGATCGCAACTTCTGATAGTGAACTCTGGCGACGTTTGAGCTATGTTTCTGGTCCTCGGAAAAAACCAATCGCTGTTCCTCCAAATGTTGGTAGGTCATCGGCCGACACCCTTTAACTTTAACGAACATGAAAACGGCAAATCTAGTAGCAAAAGTCGTGTCGGTTGAAGTGAGAAAATATTTTTTCTTGCATTCTTCGAGATTCCTTTGTAGCGTTCTAAATGGAAGGGAATTACTGTCTGAAGTTCAACAAGCGTAGCCCAACTTCTTCTGGATTCGAGGGTGTTGATGTCTAAGTCTTTCGCCCAGTACAGGCCCGGTAGGTGAGTGAAATCAACGAAAATCTAAGAGATCTGCTATACCATTTACGTAGCCAAGACGGCCAGATTGACCCATTTGCCAATTGCTTTCGATATGATCAAGAAAGTCTGTTAAAAATCTGGAAGAACACAGAAAATAATCGACAAGTTCGACCGTGGTCAAGACAAATTGCTCATCTTCGCCCGATTGCTCACAACAGTACTTTATGAATTTAAATGCTCGTGTAACAGAGATTTCAGCGTGCTTTGCTTGTTTTCCACCACCGATCGTGGTTTGTAGCCAAACAGCAAATGATCGTCCTAATTCGTTGGTTTGCTTCCCGTCGAGAAGAGCTCTTTCACATTTTCACAAATTATGGGCTTTGTGTCAAAATGTATATACCATGCATGCTTTATTTTGACGTGTTTTCGACAGCCTCTTTGACTCGTAAAACCACTATGTTCGCAGTTAGGAGCTGGACAACAAAAGAGCCCTTCTTTATCGTTCTGAAGGTGAAGCCTTCAAGGTTTATTAAATGCCCCGCCAATACTTTTCCAGTCAACACATTGTCAGGGCACAGACATGCCTTCGAACGGCGACAAGCAAACAGTTTGCACATGAATGTTTGCCATTTATATACTCAGAAAAAGCGGCTGTTATTTGTTCCCTTACAAAACTACAAGGAGCACATCCCTAATTAAACTGCCTCAACCATTGTTGTATGATGCATAGGTGTATAAAAGCAATGAGCGTTTTCTAAATATCAAAATTGTAGTGAGGGGGAACCATAGCCACACTGTATACATGAAATACTTGATGTAAGTATAGATTATAGAGTGTGGCTACGAGTGGCTACCATTGTCATTGATAAAATAAAATTTCAAACGACTCTTCACCACACTTTATACTTGATGTAAGTATACATTATAAGGTGTGGCTACGAGTGGCTACCATTGTTCTATTGCTTTAGAAAAGTGTGGCTACTGATGTGGCTACCGATGTGGCTACCGATGTGGCTACCGATGTGGCTACGCGTGGCTACCCTGATTAAATCCCTATTGGAGAAGTGTGGCTACCAGAGGAATTGAAAAAAGAATATTTTAAATTACTTGTAGCCACACTTTATACACTTAATACTTGGTGTATGTATAGATGATTAGGTTTGGCTACGAGTGGCTGCCATTGTTTCATATCTTTAGAAAAGTGTGGCTACCGATGTGGCTACGTGTGGATACCCTGATTAAATCCCTATTGGAAAAGTGTGGCTACCAGAGGCATGAAAAAAGAATATTTTAAATGACTTGTAGCCACACTTTATACACTTAATACTTGATGTATGTATAGATTATTAGGTGTGGCTACCATTGTTCTATGGCTTTAGAAAACTGTGGCTACCGGTGTGGCTACGAGTGGCTACCCTGATTAAATCCCTATTGGAAAAGTGTGGCTACCAGTGGTATTGAAAAAAATATAATTTCATATGACTCCTAGCCACTCTTTATAGCCGATACCTAGCTACATCAAGTTTAAAGTGTGGCGAAGATTTGTGAGAACTACATTGCGATAATTTTCATAAACTTTTTAATTAACATTATGTACTTTGAAATTTTAAATTAGGTTATTTTCTTTTTTTATAGTATCTTTCTAGTATTTTGATAGTATTCTAGCCTGTACTTAATGTTTTTATAGCTATAAAGCATGTACATTGGTAACAGTGTTTTAATACACTGAAATGCTTAACACTCTGGAAATATTGTAATAATAATAAAATGATAGCCACTCGTTGCCACACTTTATAACCGATACCTACATCAAGTATAAAGTGTGGCGAAAAGTCGCTTGAATTTTATTTATCAATGCCACTGGTAGCCACACTTTTCCAATAGGGTTTTAATCAGGGTAGCCACGCATAGCCACATTGGTAGCCACACTTTTCGAAAGCAATAGAACAATGGTAGCCACTCGTAGCCACACTTTATAATGTATACTTACATCAAGTATAAAGTGTGTCGAAGAGTCGTTTGAATTTTATTTATCAATGCCACTGGTAGCCACACCTTTCCAATAGGGATTTAATCAGGGTAGCCACACGTAGCCACATCGGTAGCCACATTGGTAGCCATATCGGTAGCCACATCGGTAGCCACATCGGTAGCGACGCGTAGCCACACCGGTAGTCACAATTTTCTCAAGCAATAGAACAATGGTAGCCACTCGTAGCCACACTTTTGATATCAAATACTTTATGTAAAGTATCGGTAAAAAAGTGCAGTTAGGTGTGGCTACCATGTGCCTACAATTATTTGATCATGTAGAAAAGGATGTTGTTCGTAGATGTTTAGGAAAATCGAGAACGGCATAGGAACGACAAAAACGCTGTTTCAACTAATCACACTAAATTCTTTAATAAATGAAGCATATTTGCAATACAATTGACATGATGGAATTTTGAACGAACAGATAAAAACACACACACAGGGTGTTCATTTTTCAGTGTTGTCATAGTCTCTGAAAAGCAATTGTTGCTTATCAACGGTCGCACCTTGTCCAAACTTGTTTTTGCGTTTCACATTCACTCTACGCTCATTACTCGCATGACTGTTCACGTTTGCATTGTCTTGTGCAGTATTCTCTTCTTCTCTACTATCGCCACCTTGGCTTGAACCTGCCACTTGCTGTTCAACCTCGGTGTCCTGTAATTCGATGGTCTTTTTCATTTGAATCACGGGGCAATCTTCGTGGAGAACTCGTCGCTTCACAATTTTCCTCAACTCGGTAAGATGGTCGCCTATATCCGGATAGGCTCTCACGAATGCTTCCAAATTGAACACTTCACGAAAAATGTCCGAAAATTAATATCCAAGTGTCGATGTAGGGATCAGGCTTGGTCCAAAAGTCTTTCTCCTTGCGATCAGCATTCTCGATTCTGGCCCGGAATGCTAAAGTGGGCTTTCCCTTCATTTTCTGACCGTAAAAGATGGTTTTGATAAAGCCAGCAACTCTGCGAAAGTATACATTGGTGTTCAGTTGCCACTCTGTGGGTGACTGTTGGTAATAATTGCTGCTTTCTTCTTCCGATTCGCTTCGTTGGCCCGCGTCTGGTGATGTCATGGTCTGGAGAGTTTTCGTGATCCATATCTTTACTGTCACGTTCGCTCTCCTCTGCATCTTCTGACGACATCTGGGATGCATGGCTTTGTTGAGTTCATCTTCAGTCCTTGTTGGTGAATTCACAGGTGCAACTCTTCGCCTGTTCCCCGAGGTTCTAATCATTCTCTCTGCTTCTTTTGCAAACGAAGGATGTATTTTGTATCTGGGAGAGTCTGGTATGGTTGTTTCCTGTGAACTTGTTCCACGCAATTCAAATGACACACGTTCTACATATGCAATGGACTCACGAGAGGGAATGTTGGAAATCGTGGCGGGTTTATCACTTTCATACCATCTTTCGTGCCGTTCAACGCACTCCAAGTTCTCGTTAATTTGCGATGCCATCCAATCTACACATGCCATGGCATTGTCAAATATCCACTTGTCCGTGCCTACTGTAGTCTTGTCCAGGATTGCGTGTCGAAAATGGCCAGCTGTTGCTGTATGTTTTTGTTTTCCTTTCCAAAATTTGGCATGTTGTTGGTTGATGTAGAAGGGACAACTGTTAAAGAAGCATCTGGGTTGTTTGTGCTTAACTGCTGTCGTCATCCATCCCCCTTGTAACAGCGTCTTCGCCAAATCACTCGCCATCGTGGACGCACACCAGTCGTCGATGATTACAAGTTGGGTCGATTCATCAATCATCTCTTTGGTGATGGTGGCGATGGCTTGATGTGGAATTAGGTGATGAAATATTGCTGCCCACAATGTTTTTCCCGAGTCCTTTGGCCCAGCGAAGACAAGCTTACAAATTGTTTGGGGCATATTTCCAGTCATGAGGCATTGTTAGAACTTGTTGAGAAAATGAATGTGTTGCAAACTCTGGGAATGAATGCTCAATTCCATCTTTGAAGTAACCTGCGTTTGGTATGATCTAACTATCGTACGGCACAAATGATCTGGGCGACGTCCTACAGTACACAGTCGGTGGTAAAGGACAGAGGATAAAGGACCGAGTGGAAATTTTGAAGACGATACCATCCAAAACCTCGATAAGATCGTTATCAAATACCAGCTGCCTAACAATAGTGCAATCGGGATGACAAAGTGTCCTCGACAAGATGTTAAAATGCTTCAGGACTCTTTCGTGTAAGCTGTCGTTGGAAAGCAGGTGATGAAGGTAACTGTTCACGTCCATCATCTCCAACTAGGGATCCAAGGATTGTGCAAAGTTTCAAAGAGCCATAAGTTTTGAGGAAAATGGGAGTGACAATGTGGGGAAATTCAGTAAGGAAAACGAAAGATTAATATGGAAGCACTGAAGTACTCTGTGGCGAAGACATATTTTTGTTGAATTTTGGATCCTGTAACACCATAATTTACAAGTTAATGCAAGTAATGTTTCAGGAAAATCTCTCCTTGATCCTACAGATAAAGAATATTTCACAATTTGTCGTGGGAAGTGTATGCATATTTATTGCTGACGTAAATAGATGAGTCATGCATGGAATTATAGCTAGAAGTATTTATATGTCAAGATTGTCAAGTTCTCATGACATTTGTTTTTCGAAGGCCTATTTTTAACTTCTCTTTTGAAAATCGTATTTTTAACGCCAAGCGTAAACATACGCAGGCAAATTATGCCCCATTTATAATTACTGTAACAAGAGACGGACCCTACCAAGCTTTCCAAGAAAATGATCATTGAAACTTTGCTTTTGTAAAAAATATTTTATTTGTAATCTTGAGAGAGGACAAAGTTATCAAGGCAATGAATGTTGTGGATGAATAGTTACAGTAAATATTACGTTGTCGTTGTGTTCAAAGAAAAACATTCGTTAATCGTTATGTTTATGACTTATACTCAGTATTAAGTTATAGAAGGACAAAGAGTAAAGAGTAGTTACATGTATGATATAGTTTAGTTTTGTAAATATTACAGGGTTCATATTATTATTAAATGTGTTGAAAATTTTGTTTACAGTAACATGACTCTACTGTATATGTTTCTACTCTATAATTCCGGACTGTCATTTAGCCCAAGTTAAGTAAGTCCAAGTCGGAAATCTGAATTGTTTGGTGAAATAGTATAAAAACTAAGGGTGTATAGTCGACCACTGCCTTCAACTAGAACACCGACACAATTTTTAAGGGGATTTTTTTCAAAGCGGAAAACTGTTTAACTTTCGTTTTCCTAACAATGTCAATGACAATGCATATATAAACAGTACTGTTGTTTACGTTCACACTTCAAACGTAATTATTTATATCACAGAAAATCAGAATTTACATTTATTTTAAAATATTATACATCCCAATACAATTATATCCCATCAATTCAAGGTATACTGTAAAGTTTAAATTAACACGACTATTGGGACTGCAGGCTTTGCAGCACGTTTATATGAATCCGTTTTATACCATGGAGGTTATAATATAAATCGGATACTATAGTCTACACTGTTTTGATAGTTCATAATACAGATTACAGATCGAATAATAGTTCATAATACAGATTACAGATCGAATACATGCAGTATACTATATATATCCAGCCATCGACTTGCACAAGTTTATTGACATTGGCATTGCCCCTATAGTTCATAAGGCTATAGTTGTATTTGAAATAATATAGCCTTTAAACTGCTCAGGAAGTGAAAATAAGTGAATTTCTACAATCCTTCCCGTTGATTATCCAGTACTGAATTGAAGGCAAGTTTGTAAGTCAGTTATGACTGATTTTTCTCTCCGGTTCATCGAAATACTTATTATATACTTATATTGATAATTTGATATAATTATAATGTTCTTGTCGCTAGACTCGCTACACGGCATGTGTACGAATCTCGCAGTCAACTCGCGGCCACGAACTTGATAGCGCACGTGCATTTGTGATTGCACAAAAAATCGGGTGTTCCGGGGGAAAGCTCACCAATTTAATGTCAATTCAACGTCTTCAGCAAATGTTTCAAGTTCAATATAAAGACTCTAATTCAGCATAGTTTGTGTAAAGTCGCCATAAGATCAAAAGAATATTTAAAGGAAAATGTGAAGCCCTGTCTTGAAGCACTAAATCACTAAATGTTAATGAAATTTAAAAAGAAACATAAATTGTATGCACCCCCCGGAAAGTTTACACTATGATTGAATGAATGAATGAATGACTCGTTTGAATTTTCGCCACTCACCACAATACTGGTGAGTGGCGAAGGTCATTGCTGCACCATCAGGTCGGTTGACTGTAGACCTGACCTCTGTATAGGGAGTGACCACATAGTTCCATTACACGATCGATTTATTTGATGGTGTTTGTTACGTCGCTAGGATTTGTTTGCATAGGGTGATAGCAGCATTGATGTTTTGGCAGGGAAACGATCTCTGCTACCAATCCATCTGACTGAAGTTTGTGAAAAGCTACCATCATACTCCGTAGCAACTCAGCCTCATTCACCACGGCGATTCGACATGGTTTGGTTGGATTGCTTATAGGCTATAGTCATAGTTATAGACTATAGTCGTAGACTATGACTATCTTTATCTTTATCTTCCTTATCTTTATCTTTATCTTCCTAGTCTATGACTATAGTCTATAGACTATAGTCATAGACCTTAGTCATAGACCATAGTCATAGACTAGGAAGATAAAGATAAAGAAGATAAAGATGGGGAAGATAAAGATAAGGAAGATAAAGATAAGGAAGATAAAGATAAGGAAGATAAAGATAAGGAAGATAAAGATAAGGAAGATAAAGATAAAGAAGATAAGTCGGCTCGGAGATATATACTAAGCATGGCTCAGGCCTATCCTTACATCTTAGAGCTCGGCTCGGGCCTATCCTTACATCTTAGAGCTTGGCTCGGGCCTATCTTTACATCTTAGAGCTCGGCTCGAAGCTAAGCTCGCTCAATATGGAGGTTGGCTTGCTCGATATGAAGCTAACATCGCTCGATATTCAATTTTAGGATTCAATGATTCACTCTTTAGGATTCAATGATTCAATTTTAGGATTCGATGATTCACTCTTAGGATTCAATGATTCACATAGTCATAGTCATAGAAATTGGATTAGTTAACAAGTATATTCGAGATATGCTTGCTCGGTATGGGTTAAAGAAATGTAAACTTATGGTTAAAAGGTGAAAAAGTTACGAGGTTGATTCGGACAATATATATATATATAATATATACATCCAAGCGAGTGATGGAGTTTAAGAATAATACGTTCTTAGAAGCAGACCCAGAGCAGACCTTATTTACTTTGTTAAAAATATATTTAATATTGGGTAGATTTCAGATTGGAGACCTTAAGATTTAGCAATTGCAAGATTATCCCCCGAAGACAGACAAAAAATATGAGAACGATATGCTCTTAGGAGCAGACCTTACTAACGCTGTAAAAGAAATTATAATCAATAAATGTGTTTTAAGAATTAATTCTGTGTGTGCTGTGTGTACATTGTACAATATTTCCTCGTCTTATAATGATATATTCTCAATTTATTCAATTTTTTAAGCTAGAAAATCTTAATTGCCCGTAATTAACTAACAAGCGCTAGATGTTTATATACAATGTTTGTATATGCTTGTAAATCTCGCTTAAAAATCACTGCTTTTGCACTCTGCTACATCTAAAACGCTTGAAACTTTGTAAGGTTTAAATCCCTGTAAGAACTATGTTTGTACATTCGCTTGGCAAACATATATTTGTATTTCTCTATAAGACCTTAGCTATGCCGATTAAACTTTAAGATCTTCTCATTTTAGAAAGCTATATTTCTTCTTTTTGTTACTTCGCATTAGGCAATAATATTTTACTAGGTTACGCGTCGCTATATTAGTTGTCTTAGCTGTTTCGTATAAGGTGATATTAGATACGAGAATATATTTACTCGTTGTCGAAACGGACTGTGTTTGGAACACAACGCTTGGCAACTTTATACAGACGCTTAGCTATTGTGCTGGTTCAGCTTAATGATTGTTTCGCCCAAACAAGCCTTTTGACTTAATCCCTTAATGAGTTAAGCTATTGTGTCTTTAGTTTACATTAGCAACAAATGCATCAAAATATTTATGTTTCTAATGCCAAAACGACAATCAGGATGAACTCTTTTTGTGACGAAAATGCTGAGCTCAGCTTAATGACTGTTTTGCCCAAACTCGCCTTGCATATCATTATGTTAATGAATTTTTAATGATGTTGCTCCACCCTACTCCACCCTGCTCCACCCCAAAAATCCAGGTCGAATGGCCCCTATATTACTACTCATCTCAAACATAGTTCAGAATGATTTATAATTACATAGTATATTAAAAAGATGCAAGCAAAAATAAAAAGGTTGATTTTCAGATGGCCATGTGATTAAATTTATAAAGTGGATATAATATGTATGTACAAATAATTAAGAAAGTTAAAATATAAAAAATATTAATAATTTGCAAAAGTAGTAGTGGTAGTAATGGAATTAAAACATGCATTAAAATTTTCTATTATCTCTGATACTGTTCCAAGCTGCAGTCCCTGCGCTTTAAAGCGTTAGTGTTGGGTTTGGGCAAGTTGAGAACATGATTGTTAGGCTACTTCTTAATTCATACGTTTGATTCGTACGGATTGTGAAAAACTCCCGGAGGTAATCAGTTGAATTACCTTTCATTATTTGTATCATTAAAGTTTCTAATTGTTTCTCTCTCCTTGCCTCTAAGATGTCCCAAGAAAGTTTAGTTCTGACAGTATCTGAGGCAGTTCCATAGCAATCGCCTGTGATTATTCAACCGGCTTTATTTTGAAGCTTTTGCAATTTATTTTGCAAGGTTTTGGGACAATTATTCCATACCAACGCGCAATAATCAAAATAAGGTAAAACAGCCTTTTAAAAAACATAAAAACATAAGATTTTAAGCGTATCTTTATCAAATAAAAATTTCGATCGTAACATTCCTATCCCTTTAGCAGCTTGTTTGGCCACTTTATCAATATGGTCTTTCCAGGTGATGCATTCATCCACCACTACGCCAAGCGTTTTGGTGGATGAAACATGTTTGATGCTTTCAGATCCCAAACGATAAGATTGGATCGGCACTAACTTGGGACAACCTTTTTCTTGATCCAATTAGCATATACTCAGTTTTTTTGGTGTTCAAAGTTAATTTATTTGCTAAAAGCCACATATGAATTTTGTTTCATTCAATTTCTAAATTATCTTGAATCTCGCTTGCGGTAGCACCACTAATAGTAAGATTAGTATCATCAGCAAAAAGTGCTGGCACTGTAGAATCAAGACAATTCGGCAAGTCATTTATATAGAGTAAAAAAAGAAGAGGTCGGAGATTTGACCCCTGCGGCACACCTGCTGTGATATTTTCACTATTTGAAACAGACACCCCCACTTTACATACTTGTTTCCTGTGACTTAGATATGAGATAAACCAGCGAAGAGCATTACTTTTGATGTCATAAAATTCTAGTTTTTTGATCAGTATATCGTGATCAACTGTATCAAAAGCCTTTTTCAGGTCTACAAAAACAACGCCATTTATCAAACCTTTATCCATGTTAACTAACCATTCATTAGTTGTTCTTATGCACTAGTCAATTAGAACCCCCACCCCCCGGTCCCAGGACATAGTGGGGCTTTTGACATATACCGAAAGCAAATATCATCAAATCCACCAGGGCCTTGGAGACAAATCTAGGTCAAATCCCCCAACCAACCAGAAGACACTAATTTTCAGGCATGTATAAATTGTGTAAACAATACGAAGCAACTCTTTTTCGGTGCATTACCTAGGCCATGAGCTAGAAGTGTCATAGTTTCTTGCATCCTGGCTTGTACGTTCCCTTTAGAATATTTTTAATAATTCTTCAAACAACAACAATAACATACTGTATACCATGTAACTTAACTACTGTGGCTGTGTTTTATGTTTCACGTCCATACAGTCACAAAAAATCTCAACCAAAATTGAATTCTTTACAAAAATTATTCGTTTATACATAAGAGATTACAGACAGAGTTTCGGATTATTATTGTAGATGTCAGCATGATTTTGGAAATATGCACTTTTAAGGTGGTCATTCACCTTTCGAGCAATTTTTTTCATTTTTCAAAACAGACTTAATACAAAACCATTTTTTGAAAGAGCAAACTAATAGAAATGAATTTCTAAAAAAAAATTTCACTTAACTCACTAATTACACTAATTAGCCAACATGGCGGCTGTCAAATTAGCGACAATTTGACTTAACGTGTAACACAATAACACAAGAACCATTAATCAGAATGAAGTGAATGATATATATTTTTAATGCTAATAACATGGGCTAGTTCCTGACACTCTTTGATTTCAGTTTAAAGCTTTATTTAAAAAACTGCAGTAACAAATTTGAATAGTAGGTGAAAATTCAATGTTTTAAGTGAATAATTAAGGCATTAAACCTCAATAATTCATTGTCAATGAAATATATTGAAATTTGAAGAGTGTCAGGAACTAGATAAAGTCATTAGCCATTAGCATGCCAAGTACCAGCCTTGTACATCAAATATTAGAAACGTTATGGTGTCACAAAGATTCCCCATGATGGCGAAATCATTGAAAGCAGAGAAAATGCCATTTAAAAGTTTAGTTTAGTGTTTTTTCCCTTAGAAATGTTTAGAAGCCTGCTTCATAGGTTGTGCCTTCATTATCCTTAGCAGTGTCAATATAGTTTTTCCTAAGGTGCCCCCACTCTAGTATCTAAATCGAAAAAAACAATTTTTGAAAATTTTTTTTTTAAAGATCACTTTCAAAAGGTGAATGACCACCTTAAGCATTTAAAAAGGCTTCTTGGAAACACACTCGTCATTTAATAAACATTGATGTTTATTAAAATAGGGCTCATGACTTCTAGGTGTTAGAAAAGCTTCAGGCGTCAATTTGGTACCAATTAATATATTCTTAAAAGATTTTTGGACGTCATGCTGGCGTTAGCAAGCAACAATACATTCAAAACTCTGTGATTCTAAGGTATCAACGACCTTATAAAGACTCAGTGTTCTGATGTTTATATTAAAAATATCCCCTTTTTAGTAAATATAGTAAGAACGTTATTCAACAGCTGAATTGGCATTCTGGACATATCCAATCTCCACTGGGTGGTTCGTCGATTCCAACACACTCAAAGTGAACTCGGACAGTTTTCAGAGTCACAAGCAATCATATCTCCAGAGTCTGGGCCTCCACAAATGCACCATGATTCGTTAGTGGTATTAGCTTCAGGAATGGCAGGTTCTGCCACAGACTTTTGTGCTGACACCTTCTTTTTCCGTGTTGCGGCCGCTTTACGGGCTCCTTCTTGCCTTCGTTTCTTCACCAGAGACAAATGTTTGATCCACATTTCAACGTCTTCAAAACTTAGGAGGGTCTGCTTTGCAAGTTTCTCTATTTCTGCTGGGGCCAGTTCTCGCTTTTCCTTTTCGGCTTTGTTAAATGCATTTTTGATTACTTTTCTAGGAGGTAATTTATGACATGGCAGGACGTTATCACCTTCCTTTGCTTGCAGAATCTGCTCATGTCCCATGTAGTGCCCTTTACAAAAGCCACTGCATTTTGCACAGTTCTTAGACCCCCAACATCTATTTGGGTCAGGCACTGGAAATGGCAAAATGTGTAGACTTGGACCTCCAGGATACCACAACGACTCAACTGAGGGGTTCCCTCTCTGACAAAGAGGATGATTGCATGTAGGTTTAAAACATGCTTTTAAGGCAAACACATATTCTGTTGGTTTCACCATGTGTCGTTCACGTAGGCTCCAGATATCGTTAAAGTAACGAAACCTCTCAGGGTTCTTCTTTTGAAGCTCGTTTTTTTCATCCTTGTTGCCACGCAAAAAGACCAGCAAATCTTTTCTCTCTTCTTTCATTTTGGATGCTCGCTGATCAGTTGCACCTTTGTACATCTTAATCACAGTCGAACCGAATGGAATATCGTTGACTCGGTCCAGATACACCTGTAGCGCAGCTTCCATATTTTCCCGCAACTTATCCTGAGACACACCATTTACTGTTTCAAGCTGCCCACACAATGTCGATGGTATAAATAAATTTGCATGCGCACGACCAATAACACCATTCTGAAGTTCCACACGATTAAAACAGCTTGACCCACTGCTTCTTGTTGTCACTATTGTAAATTCCTTCTGTTGTTGGAGATGCCACTCTGTCCATCTAAACTGAACTTCCACATGACCATCTTATTTTTCGCCGTTCTTTTAGCAACTGTGCTTTTGCTTCTTCTGACAAAATGTCATTTATTTCAAGCCAATCTACATCTTCAGATTCTGAATCAGTCTCAAATAAATTATTATTATTGTCTTTATTAAGGTCCACTAAAGTATATTTACAAAGAGTTATATAATTAAATATACTTAAACAGGTAAAACAAAGACACCCTAAATGGGCGAGGCGCAAACGGGACTGTGTAAGAACCATGCAAGGCGCCTGCCCAAACTTAGTGAAAAATTACTGTGTTAATAAATCGTATAATGTGTTAGTAACAGTAATTACTGTGTTAGTAACAGTATAATGCTGTATTATGCCTATATCAAATTATGTTACAGTGGTATTACAATGCTACACATTAATTAATATGCATCAATTAATGTTAATAACTAGTTAGGTCCTGTGGCAAGGACAGTCCCTACTCAAAGACCACGTACAAGACATGTCCACGTCATAAATAGAATTAACTAAGACTGAATATTTGCGCTTGAGATAAGATTTAAAAGTACTAGGACTAGAGAAACTGTCAAAAGATACTTCTTGACATACAATGTTCCAGCTTTTGACAATACGGTTGTAGTAGGAGGATTGGAAAGTGGTAGTTTTACACAGTGGGTTTTGGAGGATATACTCAGAGGAACGGCTCAGTCGAGTACGACCATGGCTGACAAACGACACAAAGTTACTCAAGTTCACGTTTACAAAACCAAATAGAGCTTTGTAAAAGAACACTAAGTCCTTGATTTCTCTGTCGTAGCTTAAGGGTAGCAGATTTAACGTCAACAGCCATTCTTTGTAAGTCAGTTCTCTATTCTTCAATATCCACTTCGTTGCTCTCCGTTGGACTTTCTCTAATCGTCTCGATAACTGGGCGTTGTTGACCGGTGACCATACCTCAGAGGCATACGACAACTGGGACTTCACAAATGACAGATACAAAGTTCGTCGGGTATTCATGTCTGTGATACTAGTGCAAGTTCTTTTAAGCACGCCTAACATTTTGTTAGCCTTCGCAACAATAGTATTTATATGTAGTTCCCATGAGAGTTTTGTCGTAGTGAATACACCAAGGTCCTTTTCATGGTCTACACGAGTTAGCTTTTCAGTCCCAAGGGTATATTCGTGGATGACAGGGGTTTTCTTTCGTGTGATGGTGAGGACTTTACACTTGGAGGCATTGAAGAAGATATTGTTGTTCATACTCCATTGATCTAACTTGACCAAAGACTGTTGTAAGCTTTCGCAATCGCGAGGCAAGGTAACATGTTGGTGGAGTTTAGTATCGTCCGCGTACAAGGCAGTTCCAGTTCCAGTATGTATAATATCTGGGAGATCGTTGATGAATATAATGAACAGAACTGGTCCCAGGATGCTTCCCTGAGGCACACCAGAAGTGACCGAAGACCATGCTGACATTATCGCCCCTTGACTGCTCACAAAGGTTTTCCAAATATGCTTGTCTGCTAACTTCGACCAGATGTTTTTCACTAGACGTAAGCACACTGCACGAGAGATATTCGGCAAAACCGTTAAGTATTTCATCAAGAGTTTCTTTGCTTCCAAAGGGTAATATGCTTTCTACTTCTCTTGCAAAATTGAACCAGTTTAGTTCATTTTTCCGCAACATATGTACGAGTGTATCTTTTGAAGGCGGTGCAGGGTCTGTCGTTGAAGGTCTTAGCCGATCCAAGTTATTAAGAGCAAAGTTTTGGCATTCATCGTCATCCGACACTTGTAGCGTTTTCTTCACAACACCATCATAGTCTGTCTGATTGCAACCACTTTGTTGTTCTTCTACACTCGAATGATCTTGGCCAATTTCGTCTTCGGACGAGGAAATCCACTCAACGTCATCAAATTTCTCTGCGTCACATTCATCTTCTGAATCACTAGAGGTGCAATCAACATCATACCCAAGGGTACGCAAAAGCGCTGTTTCTTTCACATTAGCCAGCTCTATAATGGTGTTCCTGATCTCGGTTGCCTTTTTTAAAGCAGTGTTAATTTTCTGTCGCTTTGAGTTGAGATTTTGTACTCCATACCGTCTCATGCGTCTCCATGCTTCTTTCCCACTAAGCTCGGAAGACGACAGCCATTTTTAGAAGAAGACGATCAGACTCACTGCTTGCTAGTTCACATAAGGCAGTTAGTGTTTGTTTAGATGGCAGCTTTTCCTTTAGTTGTGCTTTCTTTGAATGGAAAAATTGATTCATAAGGAAGACAAGTTTTTGAGCGTCAATGCCAGGTTTTAGTTCTGTTGCATACAATCTCTGAGATCCAGGGCCATGAAGTGATATTTGCATTATAATCACTGGGAGTTGCATAAGAAGCCTAACAGCCTTTGAACTTATGTACTTCATATGAGGGAAGTTCTTAGTGAAAGCCATCTTCAACTCAACAATTCCGTTTTTAAGAACATCGCCAGCAAACTGAACAAATGCGAGGCAATCTTGACAGCTCTCTCCATTCTGCCCATGTTTCTTTCGGCAATACTCCTTTCGTGCATCATTATATGTATGATTCCGTTTTTCTTGGCCCAGAAAGAAGACAATGAACGACTTTTAATTCTCTCATCAGAAGAAGATGAAGACATTGAGGACTGCTTTTCCTTGTACCATAATGCTTTTGCTTGTTTCTTTTTTATCAGCGAGAGCTCTTCTTCCTTTTTTCTTTTTTCCAAGCGGATCTTTGCAACTTCTTCTTCCATTGCTGATGCTCTCAAATACTGCTTTAACTGTTCATCTCTTACTCTTTGCTTTTGGAGGAGCTTTGTTCTATCTTCAAGACTAGTAATATCTGCTGTAAGCTCTTCGATCCGTTTTGCCCGAATGTCAGCAGACATTTTTTTCTTTTTGGGCTCGCTCCTTGTGTGTCGTTTGATTCAGAACCAAACACCTTCGATCTTGACCTCTTTTTTTTGTAGCTGTATCCTTCTTTGTCCAACCTTTGTCTGTACATGTCGATGAGTTGTTGTTTGTTATGACACAATGCAGGGTTATCTAAGCACAGTTCAAATGAGGCTTCATTCATTTTGTTGTGGTAACTCTTTGAACTGTTGTTATAAATCATACTTTTTTTTCTTATTTCAACAACAACTGTCACATCATTTGTGGTTGCCTCAACCTGACAGAAAAGATAATGGGTACCACATTAAACCTCCGATCAATAATTTAGCCTTATATTATTCATGATTTAAGTTTCAGACGTTCTCTGGTTTAAAATATTTATTATTTACGAGCTTTCGGCTGCCAGTCTGCAGTCTTCAACGGGTTGATTAAAATGAATAATAACAAATAACAGTGGTTTACAATTACACAAAACAAATACACTGACAAAAGACACAGTGACAGTTCCGCCTACGTGAAAAGATGAATAATTATTTACATTGATGTAGTATATATAGATATAGTTTTAAGTGTTTTTAAGTAAGAACCTATATTGTTCTGGTAAGTGTTTTGCATTATTGTCTGCGTTTTTCATACATGCAGTATGCCAAGATTCCAAAGTTGATCTGTGTCGATAACTGGCAGTGTCTATAATTTTCCTGTTAGGAAAATCAATTCGGTGATCATTTGCCCACGCATGATTGGAAATGTTAGATCCGTTTTTGCAGTTTTTTACATTCCGTTCGTGTCCTTTTCTTCGTGTTTTAAACGCTCTTCCTGTCTGTTAGACACTGCCAGTTATCGACACAGATCAACTTTGGAATCTTGGCATACTGCATGTACGAAAAACGCAGACAATAATGCAAAACACTTACCAGAACAATATAGGTTCTTACTTAAAAACACTTAAAACTATATCTATATATACTACATCAATGTAAATAATTATTCATCTTTTCACGTAGGCGGAACTGTCACTGTGTCTTTTGTCAGTGTATTTGTTTTGTGTAATTGTAAACCACTGTTATTTGTTATTATTCATTTTAATCAACCCGTTGAAGACTGGCAGCCGAAAGCTCGTAAATAATAAATATTTTAAACCAGAGAATGTCTGAAACTTTAATCATTAAACCTGCTTTCGCCTCTTCCATATTTAAATTATATTATTCAGCGTATTATCTCTGTGGGTGTACCCACCCATGTTTAATAGCCTAATTCTTTATCTTGAGTTTACTCTGCATATAAAATACCGTCACTGACAAAGTTAATGATTGACAATAATAGTCATAATAATAGTCATAATAATAATTGCTCACTGCTGTTTCTCTAAAAAGAATAACACCTTGAGTCTAGTATCTTTGATACAAGGTTCAGTGACAAAAATACTTTGGTGCAGCAATGTACAATGACATAATACACAGTCACAAGGAACAGTAACCCATGGAAGGTGTGAGCATCTCACATTGCTTAAATTTTTATAAGTTTGCTGCAGGCTGAAAGGGTACCAGGCATACCCTAAACAAACAAGTGGATGCCTTTGAATGTCCACAATTTGAGCAAAAGATGATAATTGATTAGAGAATCGTAAAGCCAGAAAGTGTAGCACAAAATGCATACAGTATAACAAACAGTTATTTTAAACTATTGATATAACAATCAAAATATTACTAAAATTCATTCAGCTGTTGTATGTAAACTTGGCAACTCTATCCAATCATGGATATGTGGAAATAAATTCAAGTGTATTATGGCAAAGATTTGACAATGAAAGTGTACTGAAACGAAATGTGGACTGACCTTGCTAGAACCAGTAAATCTGTTATTTTATGTCATATTAACCCATTTACTGGCACTACTCTTCCGTTGACGAGCAAAATTGTCTGGCGTTAGACAGAGTAAAATACTATTAAAGTAGGTCAGTTGAGTATTGCCAGTTAATGGGTTAAACTGTATCTGTTTCAATTAATGTCAAGTGTTCAGTTGACTTGGTTAATTAGAGGTTAATTATATTCATATTAGTTCAAACTTTAGTTAATTTAGCATAAATTATGTTTCACGTGATTGAAAGAGCGGGAAAGTAGTAAGCACATGTTGGACAGGAATAAAGCGATATATTGAGGATGTATTTGTAAAGTAGAAGGCCAAAGAAGTAAGCTATTGTATGTTTTATGTTTCTTAAGATAAGTAATTTAGTTGTTAATGTTTTGTATCTGTATTTGTATATTTTAGATCGAATAAAATTATTAAAATTGTAGTCAGAATTTATTATACGATATTTGGAACGAACGGGGACTACTTTACAATGCGGATTCTGAATTCTGATAAGCCACAAATTCGATTTCTGCTGACCAGGGCTTAAAGGAAAACAGATAAATGACGGAGGTATCGAAAGAAGCGTTTAATGGAGCGAAAAGGAAACGAAGATGTGCGAAATCGAGCGTGACAAGGGCAGGAAACGGCTTGGATTATTTGTTGATAAACGAGAGGCCTATACCGGAAGTAGAAGAATCTCTAGCGAATTTCGAAACTGTATTTAAGAATTTGGTTGAAAAACATGATGAGTACATAAAGTTAGTGGACAGTGATGAGGAATTTGCGGCTGAAGAGGACTGGATTGACGATTGTCAAAGGAAATATATGCAGTTAAGGATCAAAACAAAGGATTATTTAAAGGAAAAGCTAAAAGGTCAGTCATCAGATACTGTTAATGTTGAGATAAATGTTAATCACAGTGGGGAACAAGAACAGGAAGCTAACCCGGGGTCAGTACAAGACCCATCCCCTGAAAATCAACAGAGTACAGGTGTGGGTGAGGAAGACACTACAGAACAAGTGCATACAGCTAACCCGGGGTCAGAACTGGGCCCATCTCCTGAAGGTCAAGGTCAAGAAAATGTAAATTCAAGTGACAATGTTCATTGCAGTTTACCTAGTCAACCTGTATGTGGCTATAAAATGGAGAAGCCAAAAATGCCTAAATTTAGTGGTGACTGCAGAGAATACAGTACATTTCGGGATGATTTCAAGCATGCAATTGAATCGAGATACAGTAAGCGAGATTGCATGACATATCTTAGGGCTTGTCTACAGGGAAAACCCCTTGAACTTATCAAAGGAATTGGGACAGATTATGATGGGGCGTGGCAGTATTTGGACTCAATATATGGAGACCCCAGATTTGTGTCAGATCAGATAACAGAAGATCTGTCAAGATTTAAACCATTGAAGGACGGTGAAGATTCGAGATTTTGTGATTTGGTGCACTTAGTCAAGCGTAGTTTTAACACAATGAAAGGAGTGGGTAGGCCCCATGACCTGGACAACAATCATATGCTATCATTGATTGAACAAAAAATGTGTGTAGAAGATAGAAAGATATGGGCTCGTGAATTGGAAAGAGAGAAAAAGCCAGCAAGCTTACAAGGTCTGATAACCTGGTTAGAGACGGAGATGAAAACAAGAATGCGGGCTAGCGCTCCGCTCAGAAGTTCGGGCTCAAAGTCTATCAATCAGTTAGCAGGGGGAAAGCCACCAAGATGTTGGATTTGTAACAATTCAACTCACTGGGTAGACCAATGCGAAAAGTTTAATTCCATGAGTCCAGAGGAGAGACTGAAAACAGTAAAAGAAAACCATGCTTGTTTTAGTTGTCTTAAGAAGGGCGGACGTGATCACAGAGCATCGAACTGTAGCAGACGAAGACAGTGCACTCAGAAAATAAGTGGCATTCAGTGCAAATATTATCATCATGTTCTTTTGCATCCAGTAAAACCTCCAGCATCTGTGGGTGTTGCATCAGTAGGGAATAACACTGAAAAATGCTTCCAGTTATCACCGTGGAAATAACAGGAAAGAACAATCAACGCAAACATGGGAACATTCTACTTGATTTGGGCGCACAAATTAGTCTAATCTGCACGGACACTGCCAAGGACTTGGCATTAAAGGGAAAGGATGTTTCAATAACCATTAAGAAAGTAGGCGGCGAAGAAGAAGTGTTGGAGACAAAGTCATATCAAGTTCCTATTACGTCGTTAGAGTCTGGAGCGAAGTTTATGGTCAAAGCAGTTGGGATACCACATATTAGCGATGACATTTCATCAATTGATACGGGCAACATGGCGAAAAGTATTGGCGTTTCTGACATGAGAATTTACAGAGAATGTGGCGCAATTGATATGCTTATTGGAATTGACCATGCGTATATGCATACGGGAGATTCAAAGAAAGTCGGTGACGTGGTCGCGAGGCATTCACCTCTTGGTTGGGTTATCTTTGGAGCGATACCAGGTTTGCAGCAAACGAGTAGAGTATTCCACGTTCACTTCACCAGACCGATAAATCTAACAGATTTTTGGACGAGCGAAGCAATGGGAGTTGGTCAGCCAAATACCGAAATGTCAAAGTTGAGCAAGATCGAGCAGGAAGAAACAAAGTTAATTGAGCAAGGATGCAAGTTGGTTGGAAAGCAGTGGGAAATGGCGTACCCTTGGAAAAGTGATCCAAAAGACCTCCCTGACAACCGAGAACAGGTGGTAAAGAAACTTGAAGCAACGGAGAGACGGTTGAAAGAAAACCCAGAACATGAGAAAGATTATCAAGAGCAAATGAAACAAATGGAAGAACTTGGTTTTGCGCGAAGGCTTACGGAAGAAGAAATGAGAAATTACAAGGGTCCTGTGCACTATATTGCACACCACGAAGTTGTTCGACCAGATAAGAAAAGTACACCAGTACGAATCGTATTTAACTCGTCATCAAAATACAAAGGACATTGTCTTAACGATTGCTGGGTAAAAGGACCTGATCTTTTGAACAACATGTTTGGAGTTATTCTTAAGTTCAGAGAGCAGCCAGTCGCTGTAAGTGGAGATATTTCCAAGATGTACCACAGAATCGGAATTTCTGAGGAAGATCAGCATGTACATCGGTTTTTATGGCGGGATATGGACACAACGAAACCACTAGACACTTATGTAAAAGCTGTGTTAACTTTCGGAGACAAGCCGGCACCAGCAATGGCGCAAATCGCACTGAGAAAGACGGCCGAACAAGCAGAAAGCTCTCATCCGTACGCAGCTGAAGTTTTGAAAAACAATACTTACATGGATGATATTTGTGACTCCGTGTCTACGGTCGAAAGTGCACAGCAGCTGACGAAAGATTTGGACGAAGTCTTAGATAACGGCGGGTTTAAAGTAAAATAATGGTTATCAAACGAGGTCCTAGAGGAAAACCTACCGTCAGAAGAAAGCTCGAGTGTAAAGTTTTTAGAAGGTGAATCTGAAGAAAAGGTTCTGGGCGTTGTTTGGAATAGCAGCAAGGACGCTTTCACGTTCAAAGTTAAAGTTAGCGAGTTACCAAAACCGGAGCCAGAGAATGTAAGCGAGTTGAAGTTAACAAAGAGAAAGATCCTCAGTAAAGTGGCTCGTGTATTTGACCCAATTGGATTTGCAGCGGCGTTCCTGATTCGTGCGAAAATCGGTTTACAACGACTTTGGCAGCACGGGTTCGATTGGGACGAAGAACTTCCGTCAGAGGTTTCAAAGTGGTGGATTGAGTTTTTTGCTGAAATCGAGGACTTGAATGTCGTTTCGTTTCCACGAAGTTTAACACCACTGAACACTGTTGGACTACAGACACTTTGCATTTTTGCAGATGCATCCCGTGATGCATTTGGAGCATGTTCATATTTACGTTGGAGGAAGTCGAGTGGCAGTTATGAAAGTCGGTTTATATCAGCTAAGTCGAGAGTTGCCCCTCTTGAAGAATTGACAATTCCTCGCCTGGAATTGCAGGCAGCAGTTATCGCAAGTAGATTGTACAAGGTCATAATCGAAGAGTGTCGTTTACAGTTTGAGAGAGTTATATTCTTTACGGACAGTATGATAGTCCTTACGTGGATACGTAGTCAGTCGAGAGGATTCAAACCGTTTGTATCCAGCCGAGTTACAGAAATCCAGACCAATTGTGATCCGTCAACCTGGAGACATGTACCGAGCGAGCATAATGTAGCTGACGACTTATCGAGAGGTATTACAGCATAAAAAAATTTGGAAAACCGGTGGAAGATTGGTCCAGAATTTCTAAACCAACCAGAAAAAGAATGGCCTGAGCAACAAATGATGCCTATTGATCTCAAAGAAGATAAAAAAGAACGTCGGAAAATCGAAGCCATTTTCTCGTTAACCATTGTATCTACAGCAATCGACGCAACGAAGTTCTCAAAGTGGAAAAGATTAGTCAGAGTCACGGCGCGGATTTTACGGTACATACGAAACCTGCGTGAAAAACGAAAGCCGAAGGATGATATCGACCCGTTGATAGCTGATGAGTTGAAAAAAGCGGAAGAGATGTGGATCAAGACAGCGCAAAAGGAGTTGCAAGAGCGTGTCAAGAATAAAGAGTTCAGTACGCTTAGTCCATTTACAGATGATCAAGGAGTTATAAGAGTAGGCGGACGTGTGGATAAAGCTATTGTGACGTATGATTAGAAGCATCCAGTACTGCTTCCAAAGAATCACCATATTTCGTACCTGATTACCCAAGATGTTCATCTTTTTGGTCATTCCGGAGTAGCTGCGACGGCAGCGAAGGCTCAAAGAAAGTTTTGGATTATCGGAGTCCAAAAATTGGCAAAGTCGATCAAGAAGAAGTGTATTTTCTGTAAGAAATCCCATCCAGAGCTCGAGACGCAATATATGGCCGAACTGCCAAAGATGCGATTGATGCCTCAGACGCCTCCATTTTTCCATACAGCTTGTGATTATTTTGGCCCCTATAAAGTCAAGATTGGAAGAAATAAAACCACTAAGCACTATGGTGTTTTATTCACTTGTATGAACACGTGTGCGGTTCATCTAGAACTAGCAACTGATTATTCAACAATGGAACTCATTCAAGTGCTCCGTAGATTCTTCGCGATTAGAGGCTGCCCTTCAATAATGCTGAGCGATAATGGAACACAACTAGTCGGAGCAGAGAACGAACTGGCGAAGATGATCGAAGGTTGGGATGTTCAGAAGCTAAAGGAGTATGCAGCTGACAAGAGAATGGAGTGGAAATTCATCACACCGAATGCTCCACATCACAACGGGTGTGCTGAATCGTTGGTTAAAAGCTGCAAAGTAGCCCTTAAACAAGCTATGGGAGATCACCTTCTGACACCGTTTGAACTATACACTGTCTTATTAGAAGTAGCAAATCTCGTAAACCAGCGACCAATTGGTAGACCAACTAACGACCCTGATGATGGCACATATTTATGTCCAAACGATCTTTTATTGGGCAGAGCTTCATCGCATGTTCCACAAGGACCTTTTCTGGAGACAAAGAATCCTCGGCATAGAGTGGAATTTCTGCAGAAGATTATGGATTCTTTTTGGAAAAGATGGACGCGAGATGTCTTCCCCTGTTTGGTTCCTCGAAAGAAATGGGATGTCCAGCGACGTGATATGAAAGTGAATGACGTTGTGATGATGGTAGATTCTAATGCGATACGAGGTAACTGGACAATCGGAAGAATTGTTGAAGTGCATCCCGGTAAGGACGGCAGAGTTAGAAACGTTACAGTAAAAACACAAACGGGAATGTATAGTAGACCGATCACTAAGATCGCGGTAATTCACGCAGCGGACAGCGTATAAAATGAGAACTATGTCCTCATTGGGGTGGAGGATGTTCAGTTGACTTGGTTAATTAGAGGTTAATTATATTCATATTAGTTCAAACTTTAGTTAATTTAGCATAAATTATGTTTCACGTGACTGAAAGAGCGGGAAAGTAGTAAGCACATGTTGGACAGGAATAAAGCGATATATTGAGGATGTATTTGTAAAGTAGAAGGCCAAAGAAGTAAGCTATTGTATGTTTTATGTTTCTTAAGATAAGTAATTTAGTTGTTAATGTTTTGTATCTGTATTTGTATATTTTAGATCGAATAAAATTATTAAAATTGTAGTCAGAATTTATTATACGATATTTGGAACGAACGGGGACTACTTTACAATGCGGATTCTGAATTCTGATAAGCCATCAAGGTTAAACAAATTAGAAATGCTACACAAGACTGTCAGACAGTTAAAACCTACCTCTAACACTGGCCCAATTGCAACTGTACCTTCCTTTATTTGTAGAGTAGTTTGTCGGCCATTTTTGGTTGGCTGAGAGAGAATATCTGTCCAATAGATTAATATAGAATCAGTCCATATAGAATCAGTCCGTATAGAACCAGTCCAGATATTAAGATATTTATTTCGGCTTAATTGGGGGGATTTATGGCAGTGCATTACTGTAAAGCTGACTATTTCAAATTCATAATGATGCAACAAAATTAATATTATTAAATAATGCACCCAAATGCCCCTACTTTAGTGTTTCTTTCAGTCTAATTAAAGGCAAGATGATATTATAAATGTCAGTGACAATGGAAGGGTACTGAATACTGCCAATTATGAATTAATGAATTTATAATACAGTTAAATTTTTTATTCGTGGTAATAATAAAATCTTATCAAACACTAGAAACTTGGCATCATTTGGCCTGAATTCCTTTTAATTTACAGGTGTTTTTTTTAAATGACAGTATGGCTATACCTTTTGCTCTATCTTGTTTTTCAATTACCGGTATAGAATTTGAATCGCAGGTCTGCCAATTTTGCACACAAATTAACATTCCAATTTGCCAAATATATAAATTTTAAAAGATGACTTAGAAATATTAACTATCATATCATATATTATATCATATTATACCTCAACTTCAAATTGTCCATAAAAAACCCAGTATTTGTACCAGGTGACGAGGAGATTTTTCGCGGTGTTGCATCCCAGTCCCCGATTTCCGAGCTGGGGGTGTGATATTAAATATATCACACTGTGATATTAAATTTATCTTGCGCGACGTCTCACGAGGACTACACACACCCACTCAAAACAATGAAAAATGGCGGGAGCTGAGTAACAACGCTGTTGTTTGTAATTTGGTAAAATATTTATTCATTTAATCAACCTTCAATGGTCCAAAAAATACAAGCTCAAATATTTTAAAGGGAAAACGTCAAAAACTCGGGTAAAAATAAGAAATGAAACATCGTATTCGCTTAGTTATTCAGCAAGTTTATTCTCAACTTAGTGGGTTCTTTAACTTTCGGTATAATATATTTTATATAGACCCGGAGCGAGGGGGATTCGGCGAAATATTACCCTAAGTGATGATATTTCCCGAGGGGCTATAAAATATAAATATTATATGTTTTTAATATATATCTACCTTGACATTTTCTTGTGGTGTTGTCCTACAAGGATTCCCTAGCACTATAATATTAATCTTATCTCGGTCACATATTTCATCTTGCTTGATGTCAACCCATTCACCCCACGTTTCAGACAATTTTTGAAAGATAATATGACCAAATTCGCCACAATTTAGGTTGTAATAATCCTTAACTTTCTGAACAACATTATCACCACTTTGTAAAACAACTGGCCATCGGCTGTCGTTGTACTGAAATAACACCTTCACACAAAACAAGTACAAGCATGTATTAATATTCATTCTGCATCTATGCAAATGTTAATGACTTTTAAAACAAATGCAAATTTGTGTGAATCCCTACACTACACACGAATTTTACACAAATAGCTGTTTTAAAACAAATATCAAATATAAAATTTTATGGATGTATGCAAATAAGCATGTAATCAACGGATTAAAAACCTTCATACCTTCTTTTCAGCGTTCCTTTCTTCCGCCGCCATTTTTGCTTTGCGTTGGCCGTTGTCATAACTTCCCCAGGTGGGGACTGGACCTGAGAGCAAAAGTTGTCTAATCCACCACTCCCTGGGGACAAATCACGGATCAAAAGTTATCCCATGCCCTTGTTAAGTCCCACTATGTCCCGGGACCGGGGGTTCTAATTGACTAGTGCATTAGTAAAGAAGAACAGGTAGAGTATCCTTTTCTGAAACCTGACTGATAGTCTGTTAAAATCTTGTTTATAGTAAGATACTGGCTTAACTGGTCAAATACAATTTTTTCGAAAATTTTCGAAATAGCGGATAAAATTGTCACACTCCTCTCGATTTCCGGATTTGAATATCGGAGAAACTCTAGCCTTTTTCCAGTCGTTTGAAAATTTCCCTTCTGATAGGGATAGATTAAAAATATGGTTCAGATAGGGAGTGGTAACAACTGCAGAATCCTTTATTAATTTTTGGGGAATTTTGTCTAGACCAGCTCCCTTATTAGGTTTGAGTTTCATTATTTTCTTATAGACAGTATCATCATTTATCATAAGGAATTGGAATTCGCAATCTACTGGGTCCAGATATTCAGAAAAATCTCTAGGACTGACAGGCAATTTATTTGATAATTTTGGACCAATTTCAACAAAGTATTTATTGAGTTGGTCAGCTATCAAGATTACCCAGATCATTTTTAATTGCGGTTATGGTGGTGGTTTTAGAATACCGACCTTTTCCGCTGATGACCTGATTAATATTTTTCCACATCTCTTTAGGACTGTGTTTATTTAGTTCAATATTATCCTTACAGTATTGGAATTTTGCAGATTTAATTAATTTTTAACTTCATTTCGTCTAGCCTTATAAACCTGATGAAGGCTCTTGGAGTTACTTTTGACTGCTCTCTTTTTTAAATAGTCGCGCTTGTTCATCTCACATCTAATCTCAGTAGTTAGCCATGGAGCATAAGTGCTCCTAACTTTTCTAGTTTTAACTGGAGCATAAATATCTGATACATGATTGAATATATCTCTGAACTGATCCCATAATTGGTCTGGATCTTTATGATCCCAAGCCGAGTTACTCAATAAATGAGAAATGTGGCTGTTGAAGTCAGTAATATTGTAGTTTTTTAAATTTATACTTTCTATAATCTTGGGTTTTTCGCGAGGTAAAGATATTTTTAGGCACATATACAGCTAATTCAAAAAAGGTTGTCCTTTGCGAACTTTAAACTGTAAAACCTTAAACCTTAAACTCTAAGTGCGAAAAGCACTATGGGAACACAAGTTTCAAGTTTAGGAATTTAATTTGGCTGTCATTTGTGAGTGAAATGATTAATATCTCCCTACAAAGATATATCAATCACAAATGACCGCAAAATTCAATTCCTAAACTTGAGACTTGCGCTCCCATAGTACTTTTCGCGCTTAGAGTTTAAGGTTTAAGGTTTTAGAGTTTAAGATTTGCAAAGGACAACCTTTTTTGAATTAGCTGTATACAAGACTGTGATCGCTAATACCTAAGTGGAACACGCCACTTTCCTTTACTTTATCAGGACGATTTGTAGCAATTATATCAAGTAATGAATCTGTGTTACTTGTTATACGTGTGGCATCTGCGATCACTTGTTTCATTTGAAATAGTTCAAGGATGTCCATAAGTCTACGAGAATGGGATTGCAAGACACAGAGAGAGAGGTCACAGTTTAAATCCCCTGTAAGAATTAGTTATTTGTCTTGCTCATCCAATATATGAAAATAGTTTTCTAATTCGTCCATAAAGTTAGCATTAGAACTTGGAGCAAAATCGGTTTAGATTTGGGCTTAATGATTTCTAGACAGCTTCAATGTTTTAAGGGACAAACCGAGACATCTTTACTTAATCGATTGTTGTGTCTTAATTATAGTATTTACCGAATGAAACCTATAGGTTTTAGCGAGCTTATAACATGCCCTTTAATCAAGTCACACTTGGCATTTTTATCATTTGTTCACTTATTGCAAGTTTTTTCTTGT
The DNA here is from genome assembly GCA_016169945.1 of Trachythela sp. YZ-2020. Taxonomy (NCBI): domain Eukaryota; kingdom Metazoa; phylum Cnidaria; class Anthozoa; order Malacalcyonacea; family Clavulariidae; genus Trachythela; species Trachythela sp. YZ-2020. The sequence goes on along the minus strand of JADLSH010000393.1, from coordinate 179,110 downwards.
TTAAATGAACTCATGAAGATGGGGCAAAGTGAGACACTTTCAACTTTCCTAGCAAGCTAAATGTATTTGATGTTTAAGTAATAATAATGCTAGCAATTTGAGGGTTTTCAAGAGTTATATGCTATAGCCTATTGCCAACACATTCTCAATGATTAACAATATATCATGTGTGTGATTATAATTTATATTAACCAGCTATATTTGTTATTTTGAAGTATTTTGACTCCAGCCTGTTTTTGTTTGGAAAGTTTAAACAAGACAGATAGTCTTGAAAAGGACTACAAAGCTTAAATATGATGAACTCCGTATAAACACAATACTTATCATTAATCAAAACAACTTGCATTGAAAACAACTTGCATCAGAATGGTATGAAACTATGTTAGAAAAACCCAGCGTGCGAACTGGAGTGAGGACCAAATGAAACTTGCGATTTCAGCAGTTGAGAAAAAGGAGATGTCGATAAGGAAAGCTGCTGCAGCCTTTGGAGTGCCAAAGGATTAATTGAACCGCCGAGTGAATGGTAGGATGAACAATTTATTAATTGATGAAAGGCATAAGAATCTTTTAGGGCGTTACCGAGTGGTTTTAACCCCTGACCAGGAGAAAGAACTTGAAGATCATATTATTAAGATGGACCAATCTTTCTATGGTCTATCAATTAATGATATTAGATCAATAGTCTTTGAATATTGCGAGAAAAATAACATTAATACCAAGTTTAACCAAGAAAACAAAATGGCTGGTCGTGACTTTGTCAATGGTTTCCTCAAACGCCATCCACGGTTATCCCTTAGAAAGCTAGAATATATTTCATTGAATCGTGTTTTTGGCCTTAACAAATCCTTGGTTGATAGATACTTTGACAATTTAAAAACAGTGTGTGAAAAACATAACTTTAAAGAACATGAAATTTTTAATTGTGACGAAAGTGGCCTAACATGTGTCCATATAAACCTGTTAAAGTAATTGCGCCGAAAGGTAGACGAATAGTTTCATCAGTGACCAGTGGTGAACGAGGTCAAACAACCACCATTGTCATTGCATGCAGTGCATCTGATGTGTATGTCCCACCAATGATGATCTTCAAGAGGAAAAGGAACAAGGAAGAGCTGGTAGAGAAGAGAAAGAGAAGAGAATAATAATATTTATTCAGGAAGCTCCGCTCACCAAGGTCCTGCAATATATATCCATATTACATAATTATATGAAACTACTCTATGATTATATTAGATACAAATATAGTTAAAGATTTTATATACATAATTAAATTTGTAAAAAGATTAACTCATTCACATAAAATGTTTTAGTTTGGTTTTAAACAGTTGAAAACTAGTGGATTGTTTTAGTTCAAAAGGTAATGAGTTCCATTTCGACACAGAGTGATATATAAATTGTTGTTTGCCCCAATTTGTATGTGAGCGTGGGAGGTAGTAGTCGTTATTCTGGCGGGTTTTATAGTTATATCTCTGGGAGTTCTTTATAATATTAAAATCAAAGTCAACCAGAGAGTTAATACATTTAAAGACAGAGGTACAACAGTGGTATTTTCGGCGAAGGCAAAGGGGTTTCCACTCAAGAGTGTGAAGAGCATCAGTGGCAGAAGAATGGCGAGGAAGATCTAGTATAAGTCTGGCAGCATTATGTTGTAGAATTTGAAGGTGGTTCATTTGTGTAGAGTTATTTTTGTCTCCCCATACGATATCGCTGTAGTCAAATAGGGGAAGGACAAGGCTGTTGTAGAGGGCGAGTCTGGCTTGTAGAGGTAGTAAGTGTTTTATGAGATGAATGAGACCAAGGCGTTGGTTAACCTTCTTGCTGATGCTATAGATATGCTCTGACCATGTTAGATTTTGTTGGATTGTCACTCCCAGTTATTTGAAAGAGTCAGATCTATTAAGAATGGATTCGTTAACTGAGATGGAGACATTATGAAACTTGGCAAGCTTGCGAGAACTACCGTAAATTACAAACTTACACATTAAGTGTCAGAAGATTGGAGTCAAACCAACTGCATAAGCGTTTAAGGTCGGAGTTTAATTTGCTTTCAAGATCCAGACCATTGTTTGATGGAAAATATATCACAGTATCGTCAGCGTATAAGGATATTTCACAATGGTTAGCACAAGAAGGCAAATCATTCACATAAATTAGGAAAAGTAATGGTCCCAAGACACTACCTTGAGGAACTCCGACAGGAACGTGCTTGAAGGAGGAAACAGTATTAGCTACAGCGGTGACTTGGTTTCTGTTGGTGAGGTACGACTTGAACCAGTTGACGGATTCATTCGAAAAACCAGATGATGTGAGCTTATTGAGTAAAATAAAGTGATCGACGGTATCAAACGCTTTAGACAGGTCAAGGAAAACAGCTCCCGTTACTAAACCCTTGTCCATGTTTCCTAAAATGGTGTCCGTAAAATGTGCAAGTGCAATTTCAGTGGAAAGTTTAGGTCTAAATCCGAACTGCCGTGGTGTTAGTATCTTATTGTCAATAAGATAACTGTAAACTTGAGAGTGAACTGCTTTCTTGAGAATTTTACTAATGGTTGGAAGTATCGTGATTGGTCTGTAGTTGTTAGGATTCGATTGGTCACCAGATTTAAAGAGTGCTGTTACTTTACCAGACTTCCAGATTGATGGAAATGTTGAGGATTCAAGTGAACGATTAAACAGTTTGGTTATAATGGGAGTTATGAAACTAGAAGAGTCTTTAAGTAATCTGGCACTGATTTTGTCAAGGCCTATAGCTTTGTTGGTTTTCAGTTTGTTCAGTATACCATACACATAACTTTCTTCGATAGGCTGAAAGGACAAATTCATTTCCCCTAAAAGTCGGCCCAGTCGGTTGCTGATTAGAATCGTGATTTGGATAAAATGTTTGCAGTTTATCTTTTATTTTTCTTGCTAATTTGGATCCTATTGTGGAAAAAATATCGTTTAGTGTTTCAGCTATTGATTTTGGGTCAGTAAGTGAGACGCCATTCGCTTTAATGCAAGAAGGTGAGGAGTGTGATTTTCGGGAGGAGATGACGTTTAGGGTTTTCCACAATTTGCCAGAGCTACCTTTATTCTTATTTATTAGGTTTGAGTAATATTCCGCCTTGCAAGTTTTAACAGTTTTATTAACATAGGTTTTGATCTTCTTGTACATTTTCCAGTGGTAGGGAGAGTTTGACTTAACAGCTTTGCGGTGGTGATAGTCACGTTCATGCATAGCGTTGCTTAATTCAGGAGTGAGCCAGGGGGTTTGAATTCCTTTTGTCCTAAGTTTCTTAATTGGAGCATGGTGGTCAAGCAATGTCAGTAAAAATTTCGTTGAAAATACCTACAGCGACATTAATGTCTTGTTCTTCGTTTATAAGTTCAAAGTTAACGTGTGCAAGATCAGCAAGGAAAGATTGTTTTGAGTAAGTTTTGTACGATCTATATTCTATGACTCTTCCTGGTGCTCTACGTACTCCCACTTTAATAACGCAGTAGATGAGAGAGTGGTCACTAAGATTCACGTGTAAGATTCCAGAGGATACTATTCGATGAATGTTATTAGCAAATAGAAGATCAATCATTGTATTTGATTCATCTGTTATTCCCGTAGGTTTGTCAATAAGTTGTTCAAGATTGTATATGCTAGTTAACCTAAGAATTTTTCGCTTCAGCGCTCGGGAATTATCATTTTTTGTAGCTAAAAAATTAACATTAAAGTCACCAAGTAGTAATATTCCAGCTTCCGATGGTATAGAGGACAATGCGATGTCAAGTTCTTCGGTAAGTATCTCTAGCGATTGATCAGGGGCTCTATAGATTGTAAATATAAGAAGGCTTTTGCTCTTTGGACGAGTGATCTCAATGACAGAGGATTCAATTTTACTACTCTGTAAATCAGTCCGAGTTGTATAAGGAATGCCATCTCTAGTACCGCCGCCCTGTCTTCCATTCCGATCATTCCTAGATAATGTATATCCAGGAATAGAGATTTCACCATCAGTTATATTGGAGTTTAGCCAGGTTTCTGAGATTGTAAGAATATCAAAAGGTTTATCGTTAAGTAGAAGCTTTAAGGTATCTATTTTATTGTATATACTTCTGATATTGAGGTGTGCAACTTTGAGACCCCAAGAGCGAAGAAAACTATGGGATTGTTGGATATTAGTGGTAGATTCTGGACCAGGGTTAGTTTCCACATCGCCAGATAAACAAATAATCATGACTGCAAATATTGCGTATAGTAATAAACGGCATCCGAAGTAAACCTTTAACAAATTATTCAACGGTTTTTGTTTTACACTTTTTTTGTCGACACCCTTATTTGACCGTAATCATAGCTTGAGAAATTACGATATCTTTACACACGTAGAAAATAGAGTGTTGTGGTAAACCGTTGGATATATAATTTTTTGGGACACAAACACCACATAGGGTAATATAGGTGTAGAGAAATAACCAAAGGCAAAGTTTTCGACAGCAAAACTTTGATAAGTCTATCAATATCATGATGGAAATAGTCCGTTTTGACTGCTGCTGATTAGTTTCGACGGATACTTGAAGAGATCTGTAATTAATACGGATAACACTTGAGATTATAGTTTGTTATAATGTCAGGGAAAAACCCATGTCAACCAGTGAGAATTATATAAATACTATATAGACGAACAGCCAAGTAGAAAGCACTTTAAACAGAAACACACTTGATACACTTGTAGACCACCACCATAAATGTCCGTGCGTATAATAACAGATAGACAGATAGTCAATTGAATGATAGAACCAAGAATTGATGCGCGAGATGTAAATTTAATGTTGCTAGGAAACGTTAGTGCCAACAAAACAAATCCAAATGGTCAAAACGCAAAACGCAAAACGATAAGTAATTGCGAAACAGCAGAATATTTCTGAAAAATATTCATATAGTAGAAACCAATACCAAGAGCAAAGTATGTTAACAGATTTTCGTGATAGTTGAATGACCAGCAAGTGAGAAGTATTCGATCTCAGAAGTACCAGCTGTACTTATGCCAAGCGGACAATTATAACACAGAAATATAAACCAAGGGAGATGATAAATCGTTCCAAAAATTATCAGTAGATGATCACAACATTCTTCCAAATTTTCAATTTATTTCAAGCGGTTGCCACCACGTCAGGTCAAGTTAGAGGTCAATATGATGTAGATCATACATCATAGTTATATATACAGACGCATCCTCACCAAAATGCCATTTGCATTTGTAAACAACTGCCCTGTCAACAGAGATGTGTTCTATTAATATTGCATAACAAATGTCAAATTTCAAGATTATGCAGTTCATACTACACTCTAACGACTCTACAAATTACACTCTACGAGTCTACGGACAGAGTATAGCAACTTCTACTATCTATAAAATTCGCCAGAAACAATACAGTAGCCGTATTAATGTGTATAAATTGTATGCTCGACTTTTATAACTAACATTTTCGATATTTACGGTAAGGCCAAAGGGATCTCATCGGGTCTTGAATCTTGTATTTGAATTTTTTATATATAACCAGCACCAACTACCAAGTCCAAAATATGTGACATGTTTGAGGCGAAACTTACACTTCGGAATTTATAAAAATATTGCAATAATGAATATTCGACCCATTCAGTATTGTCTATTGAATATATAAATGACAAAACGCACTAGCAACCCAATATTATATATAAAACGATTGTTATGATGTACACGTTTAATACCACAACCCAAATGTTGTTTGTAAATCTAATTAAACACTGCATGAATACAACCGAATTGAGCTATAAGATAACTTGAAAGTGCTTAAGAAAGTTTCAATCCCAAAGTTTAACAGATACGGTATTAATAGAGAATCTTCGCAAACACCCCCGGGAAAATTTACACTGATGTATCTATCTATAGCTCGTGTTGATTTTCGCCCCTCATCACAATACTGCAAAGTTAAAAACTTTGCACACAGTTAAAAACTTTGCACTAAAAATAACCTGAAAACACGATTGAAGTAGATCTCAAATTCAATACTAAAACTAGCTAGAAGCAAAATCAATCAATTCCGACGAATTTGACGTAGTGTTTATATTCATAATATTCCTTACTTAAATTCACTAAATTGTTTGATGTTCATTTTAAAGTTGATTTAAATAGGTTATTTTAAACCACTTTGTTAACAAACTAAAAAAGATTTACTTCTGGTCAGCTTCTTGAAACGTACGAAATACCTTTGTCCATATCCTTATCATCTGGGAGAAGATGCCTTTTAATTATGAACACAACCAGACAGTTGCCCACGGCCAGGAAAAGTTAGACGTCCGGTGCAGCCATGTTTTCCTTGTGTGCAACATCGACAAATCTCAGAGCTTCACTTACAATAAATCCACACACTTCCCCACAATTGCACTTGGACATCGTCCATTTGGAAACAAAAAATATCTTTGCCTATAATTCACATGTTTAAATATATTCATATATTCTTCCACATAACCCGAATATCAGGCCGATTTTCCTCCCTTGTAAAGGTTGGTGAAGGGAAGGGCTCGTTTTTGCTTGGACCAGCTTGGTCCAATCAGACTTGTACGTGGCATGCTTAATTTGTAAAATAGAGCCTAATAATTTGCTACATTAGGCCTGATACTCAGGTTACCTTCCACATCGATGATATTGGTGCCTAGTGAATGGTCTAATTGACAATGCATCAATTTGGATTGAATCAAAAGAAAATAATGTTGTTGCAATAAAGGTGTGTGGACTATAAGTCCATCTATTGCCATGTTTATTCGAAATTTAAAATGAGCAAATACCACTTCTGACTGCTGCGAGCACATTTTTACAATTGCGTGCACTACATCTGTCATATCCACGACCACAGAATTTTCAGGGTTGGATCATTGTCTACCATTGACGTTGTTGAAATCACAATTTAAAAGCAGTTGATATGTTGGTATAATTTCGTCCTGGAAGAAAGCTTTGACTGTTCCAAAGAATCTATCTTTCATTTCTAGTCTCTCCAATATCTACAAAGTCAATATCACATATAAAATGTTTAAATAGTTTGAGATTATGATAAGTTAATCCGTGCTATAAATATGCATGCAGTGGCCCGCTAAGCCGGCCTAGCTCCGCTTTTCCAGACCAGTTTGTCATTTGTTTCACAGGAGGCGGGCTAGCTTGTCAAGCGCTAGCAAGAAATTCCCGCGTGATTTTGGCGGGAAAGCGAAATGTATTTTTATTGTATTTTTATTACTACAGAACACTTAATCTCGTTAATTTCTTACTTGTTTTGACTTTTTATACGGTTTTTAGGCCAAACAAAGCACGATTAATCAAATCTCAAACACATATACCTCGTACACAATCTCAAACCAGCCCGACTCATATAAACAGGGACTTTCTAGAGGGGCATTTGTGCCTGTACTGCAAAATTCTGGTTTGACATCGGCGTCTATACAGCAGATACGAGAATCTTATTAGAGTGGACGCTTATCCCCGAGCCGGAGCGAAGCGCCGTGCGAGGGTACTAATTCTGCTCGGATATTTACGCCCGGGTATGTGAAAACATTGTGGAATGCTAAGTTGTCCGCCATTCTTTTTGTCATGGACGGGACTCACAGACACTCCAAGTCTCACGCATCTCGCGTGAGACTAGCACATTCTAAACTTATCTCACGCTCTCACGCGTGTTGAAGAGAATCTCACACATTTCAGCGAATGTTGAATTATGACAACATGGCTGACACTGACAGTGCAGAAAGTGAAAGTGAAACTGAAGCAGAAAGTGAAACGAATGATGAAAACGAAGCTCAAACGAGTCTCCCAACGACTTCGAAGTCTTCTTGTTGAAAGTTTACTGGAGCTGCAAGATATAAATCGACTTTTCAGAATGAATGGACCGTCAAGTATAAAACATTTCTTCGTAAAGTCCACGGTAATATATCCGATTTCTGGATATGTGTTCAACAACTGCATCCACTGCTCAAGCCATTTATGACAAGATGAATGCAGTTCTAAATAAACATGATATACCTTGGGATCACTGTGTTGGAATGTCTGTAGACAATACATCTGTAAACCTTGGAAGGCACAACTCCATAAAAACAAGGGTAGAGGGTGCTAATGATACAGTGTATTTCATGGGTTGCCCTTGTCATATTTTACACAACACAGCTTTTTATGGAGGCAAGGCATTTGAAGAGATAGTGAACTTCTCTGCTGATGATTTGTGTGTTGACATTTTCTACTGTTTTCAACACTCTTCTAAGAGGAAGAACCTTTTATCGGACTTCTGTGACTTTTGTGATGTTCAATACAGACAGGTCATTAAACATGTAAGCACAAGATGGCTTAGCTTGGAATCTGCAGTGGAGCGTGTTTTGAAGCAGTATAACCCTCTCAAATCCTACTTTTTGTCAAATGCAGAGCAGCAAGCAAGATTCAAGAGATTGAAAAAGTCATTCCAAGACCCAATGACAGAAATTTACCTGTATTTCTACCAAGCTGTGCTACCCAGTTTTACGTGTTTTAACCAACTGTTGCAGAGGTCGGATCCATGTATTTTCCTGGTGTATGAAGGCTGTTGGGGTATTTATAAAAAGATCCTCAGCAAGTTGGTTAAGGTTGACAAATTGGAAGCATGCTTAAAGGATACCACAGGTGATTTAATGTCTGTCTTAGAAAACCAGAAAAGTGATAAAGATCTTTTTGTTGGCATTACAACAACAATGCAAGTTAACAAGTGTCTTGCAGATGGTGACATTTCTGACCAACAAGCTAAAAAGTTCTACACTGCTGTACGCCAATTTTATATTGCAGCAGCCAAGTATATGTTGAAGAATCTTCCATTAGGTGATGAAAAATTGATGAATGCACAATTTATGAACTGGGAGAAGAGAATTTCTGGCAGTTTTGAACAAGTAGCATATTTTGTGCTTAGGTAAGTCTCCACTTCAATTACCAATAAGTAAAATATCGAATAATGTTAAGTAAGGTACATTGATCTACAATAATATATGGTGCCAGCAGAACGTTCACTGAATTGAGAGCTAGGAAAGTTTGGTGAAACTGACAAGGTGTAAACTTTGGTTAAACAAATATATCTCATTTTAGGTATCAACATATCTTCAACTTTAATGCAAGACAACATGAAATGCTGTATGATGAGTTTATTGATTATCAGATGATGAATGACACTGACCTGCCTAAGCAAGTCAAAGAGGCTGCCACTTCACAACTTGATGAAGATGACAAAATTGTCAGTCTTCGTATGGATGTTATATGGGGTTATTTAGGGAATTTGAAAGTTAGTGGTTATCCAAGATTCCAGCACCTTAGTAAAGTAGCTCAGTTGGTGTTAGTACTGCCCCATAGCAATGCAGAGGAGGAAAGAGCATTTAGTCTTGTCAGAAAGAACAAAACATGCTTCAGAGGAAACCTGGACATAAACAGAACCCTTAGTGCTATCATGACCATAAAAATGAATTCCACTGCCCCATGTTTTGAGTAGAAGCCAACAGACGAAGTAGTAAAGAACTCCAAGAAAGTTACTTGGCAGTTCAACAAGTCACATATGTCAAAAAACAAGTGATACTTAAATAGTTCACTGGTATGTTTAATTAATATTTGGTTGATATTAAAAAACAATTCTTAAAAATAGCAAAATACAATGTTGAAATTGAGGTTAAAATGGGTCACATGTGCTTTCAAAATCCAAGAAATGCTGCTACAGAGATTCAAAATTCAAATATCTTCAGGGGGCTCTCGGGTGGGGGGGGGAGTGCTCCACCCCACTAGGTGCCATCGCTCAATCTCACTCAGTTGAACACATCCACCTTGGAGTGTTGTAAGTTAAAACCGAGAGAAAACTGGTAACTAGCAACATCATGATTGGCTAAGACAACAATTTTGTTTTTATATGATATGTCAGAAAAATAACTGCCATCTTCGCATTTTATTTGTGGCACTGATATGACTTTTTTCAAGTCGGGATATATTAATTCAGACAAATATTAAGTCTCCAAAACAAGATAAATGAAAATTGTTTAGAGGACTTTCACTTACTAAAGTCAATAGCAAAAGAAATCAGTCGAAAGATTTTCGAGTTTTAAAGCGTTTTAAACGGGTAAGTGTTTATTTTGCATACTTGCTTTTGCAGTTTTGCCGTCAATTGGCATGCACTACAGTTTGTGGTTTTGAAAATGCGTAGTTCATCCTGTGGTCAATAACAACATTGACTAATCTTAAGGTGGCTCCCTACAGTTCTGTAAAACTATGTGTACTTTTCAGTAACTTTCGCTTTCAACCAAATTTTTATTAGATACACTTATGACAGGGCAAAATGAACATTTCCACGAATGTAAAGAGGTCTTGTGCTGTCCACTTATGGACAAACAGGAATAGTGTTGGTGTTGCTATGGCAACCATAGTGTCTTATCTTTTGCGCTTATATTGTCTAATTTCAGATTTAATCGAAAATATCTTTTTTTCCCTTCGGTCAATTTTTCTGAACTTTTTTTGGAAGATTTATGGTCCACAAAGGAATAACATATCAAAATTTGAAGGGTAGTTTACAAATAAGTTTTCGAGATATTTTGGAATTTCGATTACAGAGAAACTTATCTGTAGAATTTTTTGAAATTTGGATATATTTTTCTTCTTGCTTTGTTTAACAATTGTGCAAAGTTTTAAAAATTTTCACCGAAGGAAACACGAGAAAAACAGCTCGAAATTTGAGTTGAAGTTGCTGACGTCAAAAAAAATCGACTCGACATGATCGCATTTTGCGCATGCGTCTGAATTATAATGCGTGAACAACACGAATTTAAACAAAATCAAACGAGTGTATAGTTTTGTTCTTGGTTCTTTGTTGTGTATTTTTATTCCGATTTCTTGGCTTGTGCCAAATATTCTTTACTTGTTTGAGATGAAAATGCATGATTAATTACCATGGAAATAGAAATACTATTAATCCAACGTCTCTTCAATTTGTTTTGTTTGTTTGTTAAAATCGATATCGGTGTGACAACTTTTCAAACATTCAAACAACATGTATTTTTCATAAGACAACTCGTATTATTAAACTGTCTATATTGTAGTTTTTAATATGTCAAACATAACATAAGTTTCAAACTTTCAATTGCTTTGAAGACTATTATATTACTTCAATGACAGTCCTAGACTGCCTTGAAGAGAATATAATTAAAATATAATTTCAGATTTTTTAAGTCAATGCAAGTTTTTTTAAGTCGAAGATTTTGAACATTATAAAGGATAATACTGAACATATATAGGTAAAAACACACTAAAAGAAAGCTTAGAAACTGGTTAAAAACATACGTACTGTTTAAATTTCAAAGATTTACGATTATAATGAAAAACTTGTGGTTTCTTCGCTGTCACGAAGAATCCACGCGAGGAGACGTCTGATCTATATAGATCGTGTTTCAAACTGTACTATAACTGTAGGGAGCCACTTTAAAATAACATATTTAATCTCAAAAACTTCATAGTATAAAAATACTGTTCAAAAAACAATTGAAGTTTTATGACAATTTAGAAACTTTTTTTTGAGACGTTATGTTTGAGCCTAACAATTCTAAGACAATATCATCTTAGATTTTCACTAATTTTGCAGTTTTCATATCTTCGGTTCAGTCAGGGGTTAAAAAATTTTCAGAAAGGCTGTACGAGGCCGTACACTCTTAACTAAACTGGCGTACGTTTCATTGATGTTGACGTACGATTTTCTAAACTAATTTTATCAATGTTCTATGTCCTGTATGTCAGAAGTAAAAGATGTTTTGCATGTGATTATAAAGGTTTCAAAGCGAGAGAGATGATAGTTCAGCCATCATTTTGGAGGCCTCAGTTGTCTATAAATTTACGTCAGTGATTTGACAATATTGTAATCCAAAGTAAACTGTAACAGTACCGGTAATTTAATTAAAATTTGTCATTTGCTATAAATAAAACGAATCAAAACAAATGTCAAAAACGTAAACATTACTGAAAACGATTGTAGATTACAAGATATAAACTGAAATATTGAAAGTTATACTACTTATACGCACTGTCTTGACATGTTTACCTATTTAATACAGTAGTAACTACTTCATTGTTCCAACGAGAGAAGTTTGTGCATTACTTCAGCCTCAAGATCAACTTCATCTTGGGCTTTCGGCTGCGCCTTTGCTGGGTTCTTCTGGAGCCCACGAGGACCGGTAAGTTTATGTCCCTTTAAATTATGTTTATTTGCCACTGATAGCCATTGATCAAGAGCTGATTCGTTATCAAACTCTTGGAGTGAAACGCCATTTATACTAATATGCAAGACATCTTGGAGCATGCCATCACTGAGCGATGTGCGCAAACTGGTTTTCTCTCGATTCATTGCAGAAAAACCACGTTCACAGGAAGCAGTGCTTGGCGATATAGTTGCCATGAGCTTCACCAAGATAAGGATACTGCGAATTTCTTCGTCATTTTCTAGCATGAGGTCGCGGTAGACATCAGATACATCGTGTGTATGAAGTGGAAGAATTCAACTACGGAGTAAAGGCCATTCTAAAGGGATTGCGCACGCTTCTTCATCTTTTAAAAAGCCATGTTTACGGTAGTAATCGGCAAGACTTTCGATTTCGATGTAACCGAAGGCAGCGTCTTCTTTCGTAAACGATCTCGGCCAAACTTTTAAATCAAACACGGTCATCCATGACAGTGGTGGGTGCTGTAGGTCACTGAAACGGCAATGAAGGGAAGGAAAGTTTGCGTATCTGAAAGTATGACCCGGAACTTTCCGTCATAGAGCTCACTGTAGTGCTCGATGGAGTGACGATCAGCATCAATGTCAGCTCTACGTTGTCCGCCACAGGGTTTGTTTAGTGTTGTTGTCTTGTACATGATGGCGTCACCTTCAAGCTTGAGGTTATCAAACAGCCGTTTGTAATTGCTACCATGACGTTGTTTCAGGCTTTCGAAAACTGATATACGGTTGATGACACGGTTGATGACACACACAAGCAGCGTATATTTTTGAAACAACAATGATGTTGAGCGCAAAGTAGCGACGTAATCCTTCATGAAGTGAAGATAGAACACAAACCATACTGACTTAATGTCCTTGACATGACCTTTGGCAGTTGCAGCATTGATATCATTGGATTCGGCGATATTTTCTTGATGTTTTACCAGGGCTGTGTAGTTAGATTCAATAATTGAAAGCGCACAATGTCTAGATGCCAACCATCGCACATGTTTCAATCCACCAAACTGCTTGAAAGTGTCCTCGATAAGATCGGAAATAGCTTTTATCTCTCGTCGCTTCTTGGGGGAATGATAGTAGCACAAAAACATTGCAGATAGCGTTGCTTGCAACCTTTCGAGACTGGTGTCTGATTTGATACTGTCTAAAACAGCCAATTCTAGGTTGTGTGCAATGAATGAATACCATGCTGGGCTGCTTTTGTTGCATTTTCGTTCGAACTCCAGATAAACGACCAGACATAACAGATGCTCCATCAAAGTTACAATTAACACCCTTTTCATAAACAACTTCGGTTGTTTTAAGATGGTCGCAAAGGGCTGCTTCAATCGCGGAAAGAGTGCCATCGGCGTGAGCATGCTCGAGTTGTTTTATGCCCATATATTTTGTAACTGGAACACCGTCTTTACCGTAGCGAGAATAAACGATTTCCTGCTCTCTAATACCTGCATCGGTTGAACCATCAGATAGATATGACAGGAACCTTGCGTTTTCCATATCTTTTGTAACAGAGTGGAACATAGTTTCTGATATCGCCTTGATAAACATTCTACAACCCATGATATTGGTATAGTTTTCTCCAACAGATAAGGTATTCTTTGCTTGAAGTTTTGCACAATGATGCAAACTTATTGAAGGCAATCCCTTCTTTTGCTATCCAGTAGCTCGTGTTAAACAAAACCTTAAGCTGCTTCTTTTTCTCTGAAGACATGCTATTCTTTGATTTGAACATGCATGCTTCTAACGGAGCAACCGACATATCATCTTGGTGCTGTTCGCGAATATAACATGCTACTGCTTCTTTATGCTTGGTTTCATTCTCGTGACGCTTCAGATCATTCTTATGATATTTGTCGGTGCCTATAGTAGTAATAGAGTATGGCAGGAATGCATTCATTGTTTTGCCAAGAAAACAAAATAAACAAAATAATTTAGGAATTGTATAGAACAAATAAAAACGACCTTTATTAACTTTGTTGTCAGCATCTGATATATATATTGCTGGCAAACCCAGCAACAAAACATATTCTGGGAGGCCTTGATCTCCAACCAATTAATATGCGTAGTCGAATCATCACAGGCAGTCTGGTTTGGCGTATTCCAAAACCAAAATAAGCCATGTTTGACCAATGACCTCAATGACAATGCCAACAATGTTTTTTGCACGAAAAAAAATCACATTTACCTATTCGTCGAAAAATGTTGGATTTAAATGGCGGGAACATATTAAAGATGGCGGTCTGCGAAAAAGTGATTAATGTTTGTTCGTTTTTTCGTTTTTAAGGATTTTAAGACCTTTTAAGCAAACACAAATAATACAAAGACGCCTATTTTTTAAGCCCTGTCAGTGCATGATTTGTAGATGACAATACCACCGTTTGATTCAGCGTTTTACGATCTCTTTAGAGAAGTAAATTGTGTTTGTTTACAATGCTACGCGGCCGATTTAGCCCCTTTCAAACACCTCTGTAGTTGTATTTGTTTACAAATTAACAATAATACAAACTAATTATATATTCATTTCGCTTTCCTACCTTGGTTTACACACTACAAACTCGTAAATACCACCATTCGATGGGGATTTCCAATCTCTTTAGTTTGATACCATTTGTGTAAATCATAGGACATAATCTAGGGCTATCTTTAAAATAGGGAACCGGGAACGAGGGAACAGGGGAACCTGGAATCGGAGACATGCATGTTAGCGGAAATTTTTCTATACTGCGCATGAATTTTGAAAACAATGAATTTTTACAACAAAGTTTACCTTTATACGTCGTTTTCGTCCTCTTTATGGGAGTATTTACACTCTTTGTAATAATATTAAATATAATCAAACCTTTTTGATACTTAAATCTATGGGGGAATAGGGAAACAGCACACCCCAACTTTATCACAGCGAAACTGAAAGTGAAACTAAAGCGTATTTTACCATTAAATTCAGGACAAACATAATTAATATTGTTTTTATTCAAGAACAAAATGTCTGGAGTTCTTTTGTACTTCGACTCAAACCGGCGAAATTATAGCTGTATAAACAACCTAATTTGAGTAAAATGGCTTTCTATTTTGATGCACATCATTCCATTTTATCCGAGATCATATAGGGACACCGAGATCACATAAACCGTATCTTATTACATAATTACATTTGTCATAAGGACGACCCCATGCTGGGTGACCAATCCCTTCATAAGTTCAAACGTTCTTTCAACCTGCTGATTCTTGAAAAGAGCTTATTCTATGGATGGAGCAATTAAACAGCATTGTGTTAGTGAGCGGTAACCAATTCTTTAGAACTGAAAAGTTTTAGATAAGCAAACCGTTTTTAAAAATCGTCTCTCACAGACAAACAAATAGTCGTTACAATAAAGGAATACTATATGGTTTTCCGTGCAGGATAGAGTGATCCATGCACGCGGGATGTTGTGAGACTCAGTTTGGAAAGCGTAAAAAAATGCGAGCCGAATGCAAGTATTTTTTAGCTTTTCGAAAGTCGAGCAACATCCCAAGTGCATGGATCCCGCACGGAAAACCATTTAGTAATTGTTTTATTTAATTTAACATTTATTGAGCATTCTACTAAGAAACATATATGTAAGCAACATGGGAACACAGATTCTACATAGACCAAAGCTGACAGAAGACAAACAAGATATACACAACACTGCAGATAGTAGATGCACTCAAACGGAAAAGCACGAACGGGACAGAAAGTCCCATGCTAGGTGTTCCCCGTAGTAACAATAAGTTAAACATTAAATAAAGCTTCAAAAGAGCTCATAAACATGTTCTGTAGCTAAGTCCTAGTTTTGCGCTTAAGATATAACTTAAACGAATATGGACTAGCAAACATGTCTGGTGAAACATCTTTTATAAAATTACTACAGTGAAACAACGGTTAGCTTTATTTAATGTATTGATGAAATACGCAATTCTCACAACATGCGTGCAGGATTGTGTCATCCTGCACAGGGATTGACCAATCAAATTCCGTGTTTCACTGTAGTTATTATATAAATGCTAATGACTTATTCGTCTTTTAGTGTAGAAATAGCTCTTGTGATAACCAATTAATTAACACAACTAATACCCACAATAATTTCTTTATTAATAACGACCAGGGGTCGGTTGTATAAAAAGGTAGTTAAAGTTAGTATAAAAAGTTAACCAATCAGAATTGCTTATTTTAGACTTAATTACTATTTAACCACAGAAAAGGTAGTTAAATACTAGTTAAGAGTTTTATACAACCGGCCCCAGAAGGCTTTTTTAAAGATTTTATTAAATTGTAATAACGTTTCGGAGTTTACTCCATCATCAGGTTACATTTATATGTGTTAAAGAACCGTTAAAGCACGAAATTGGTAGTTGCTTGGGTGCATTCAGCATACTAATGACGTGTCCGAGAAAACATGTCTGAAAGATAAATGTTCTTACAATAGAAAATTTACAATTTTTTTTAAAAAAAGCCTTCTGGTCGTTATTAATAAAAAAATTATTTAATTAAAATGAGGCTTAGAGAAAGTTCGCTTTTAAATACACTAATACCCACAAGTCTCAACTCAATCCTACCATGATCCTACAGTTCACACCTGCAAGACCCAATTGAACTCTTCCACAAGCCTTCGGATGTGTTGCACTTTCAAATGAGGGTGTAAATCCGGTGCAACACTAAGTTCCTCCCCTTTGAAACTTGGATATCTTGCCCGAATGCAAGACGCTCTGAGATGGAAATGAACATTCTGCGGCTCGCTCGTGTACTGCAGAGTTCCTGTGTTTCGATCCCTGTATTGCCGTATATCGCGATACACGACAACCAGGTCATCGGGTTGTGAAACAGGGGGATTTTTGATCTCTTTATTACAGCCATAACACTGCGAAATATGCGTTCCAGGCACCCATTTCAGCCTAAAGACGGCTTCTGCTTCTGTGTTGGCAGCGGGATGCTGTTACGAACGGCGTTTGAGATTTGCTGAACTACTGCCTGGGCCGAATGATTTTCACGTGGCGCTATTTGTCGCAAAGAATGAGGCGTGGGAATAATTGTGACATTCAAGGTCATTGACGTTGCGTATGTGTGCCAAGTGGGGTTGATGTTACGAACGGCATTTGAGATTTGCTGAACTACTGTCTGGGAATGACGTGGCGCTATTTGTCGCAAAGGATGAGGCGCGGGAATACTTGTGACATTCGAAGTGGTTGTCGTTGGTGCGGTATTTTGAGAAATCCGTTCTACTTGAGTATTGGAAAACCCATTTTCTTCCTCATCAAGAAGATCTCTTACCTCGGTAACTGCGGATTTGTGACGGTTACTTCTCTTTCGATTACTTGGTTTCCTCCCTGCGCTCTTTGGTGCACTTCCCAATGCCATATCCAAAAATCTTGGACCACGTTTGGACTTTGTGCACTTGGGATGTTGCTCGACTTTCGAAAAACTAAAAAATACTCGCCTTCGGCTCGCACTTTTTTACGCTTTCCAAACTGAGTCTCACAACATCCCGCGTGCATGGATCACGCTATCCAGCACGGAAAACCATTTAGTATTCCTTTATTGTACGATTATTTGAGAGATGATTTTTAAAAACAGTTTGCTTATCTAAAACTTTTCAGTTCTAAGGAATTGGTCACCGCTCACTAACACAATGCTGTTTAATTGCTCCATCCATAGAATAAGCTCTTTTCAAGAATCAGCAGGTTGAAAGAACGTTTGAAATTATGAAGGGATTGGTCACCCAGCATGGGGTCATCCTTATGACAAATGTAATTATGTAATAAGATACGGTTTATGTGATCTCGGTGTCCCTATATGATCTCGGATAAACTGGAATGATGTGCATCAAAATAGAAAGCCATTTTACTCAAATTAGGTTGTTTATACAGCTATAATTTCGCTGGTTTGAGTGGCAGTACAAAATAACTCCCGACATTTTGTTCTTGAATAAAAACAATATTAATTATGTTTGTCCTGAATTTAATGGTAAAATACGCTTTAGTTTCACTTTCAGTTTCGCTGTGATAAAGTTGGGGTGTGCTGTTCCCCTATTCCCCCATAGATTTAAGTATCAAAAAGGTTTGATTATATTTAATATTATTACAAAGAGTGTAAATACTCCCATAAAGAGGACGAAAACGACGTATAAAGGCAAACTTTGATGTCAAAATTCATGGTTTTCAAAATTCATACGCAGTATAGAAAAATTCCCGTCCGATTCCTGGTTCCCCTGTTCCCGGTTCCCTCGTTCCCCGGTTCCCTCGTTCCCCGGTTCCCTCGTTCCCCGGTTCCCTTGTTCCTGGTTCCCTATTTTAAAGATAGCCCATAATCTTGCCCTTTTACGGCAATTATCCGAAAGCCGGTTTTGTCGGCGCAAGCTTGGACAACTTCGGAACCTAAAATCTCCGCGACTTTGCACCCTAGCGTATTGAAAGTACCGGCAATCGATTCCTCATGATGTCATTGCCTAGATGGCGGATTTTCATTGGTTTATAGCAATCAACAATGACCTTATATGGCATTTCGTAATTTATTGCGTGTGCAGGAATTAAATTTTAACGATCTCGGCATTTTGTATGCGACTTTCAAAAAATAAAAAATAATACTTCTACTTCTTCAAATGCAATGAAATTTTCCAATCATTCGTTTTTACATGAGCTACAATTTGTGCATTAACATTTGCTCGAAAAGAATAAATCTTGCTCTGGCAATTTCGATTTATTTCACCAATAATTGTAAATTTTTTTAGATAATTTATGAACATGTATGCAAATTAGGTTGTTTATACAGCTATAATTTCGCTGGTTTGAGTGGCAGTACAAAATAACTGCCGACATTTTGTTCTTGAATAAAAACAATATTAATTATGTTTGTCCTGAATTTAATGGTAAATTTATGAACATGTATGCAAATTAATTTGGATATGTAATATGAACCGGGACAAACTAAATATCATTTTAAAAAGGAAGTCAGAGAATAAACACGTCTGGCAATATTTACATTTGAAACAACCGATCGTAATTATGGCGCAAGCGACGTCGAACGATAATGATTTTGAATTTTAGAGTAAATCAAAGCTAAATGAGTACATAATAACATAGCTACTTTATATAGTTGGGCAATTGATAATTTTACAGTTAAAAGTACAAACCTTATCACTATTTTGTACAAAAAATAAAAGAAATATACGGCCGGTTGCGTGTTACCATGATTACAGTGATCAACTCAGTACTTCATGTTACAATAACTATTGGGGAGTATAATAATTGCTTGGGTTCTAATGGGCGAGGGGGTTCTACATGCATGTACTTCTAGTATTAGATCATTATTTTACGGTTGATATGCGGAAAATGTGGAACTTGTGGATAACAAAATGTGGAACTTCGTAATTCATCTGTGAAAACCCTTCTTTAATTTCCTTATTGTTTGCAAATTGCTAATAATAATTTATTCATTTAGATAGAGCGCATATGTTATATATAAGATACTCTTTACAGAGCGCTTTACATAGTAATAGCTCGAGATATACTAAAGCGTAATAAAATTTAAAATGTAGACTAGAATATAATAGAAATCTATGATAAAAATGTTAAAACCCTATGCAGTCCTAACCTATGAAAAGTTAAAAGCCTTCTTAAAGAGGAATGTTTTCAAATGTTTCTTAAATACCAAAATGTTTTCACAGTTCCTCACATTCAGAGGCAGTGAATTCCACAGTTGTGGAGCAGCATTTGCAAAGGCCCGATCTCCTAAAGTCTTACAGTTTGTTTTCGGGATATGTAACAGACTTTGGTCATCTGATCTTAATGTCCATCGATCACTTGATGGTTTGGGGGTAAGCAGTTCAGAAATGTAGATAGGAGCCATGTTGCTAAGAGCCTTGTAAACTAACGGGGCAATTTTTAATTAAACCCAAAATTTTACTGGTAACCAGTGAAGAGATATGAGTAATGGAGTGATATGAGAGAATCTCGGACAATAGTAAATTAATCTGGCCGCCGCGTTAAGGATTCTCTGCAGTCGCCAGACTTGATACGCAGGTATGCCAGCCAATAGAGCGTTACAATAGTCCACATGTGGTGTCACGAAGGCATGTGTCAGAGTTTTCGTAGTGTCAACAGATAAGAATTTTCTAATCTGCCGTTTTTTATAAAGTCCTCCGAATGCTTTACTACACATCTTGCCAACATGAACAGACATTGACATATGCTTATCGAACCACGATCCCAGATTCCGAACACTATCAACCGACTTTATTTGGACTCCGCCGACGTTCAGGGATCCAATTTCAATTTTCGAGAGTTGTTGAGGTGTACTGATAACAAGAAATTCTGTTTTTGAGCTTTGAACATTAGTTTGTGGGACACTAACCAAGTGCGAACATCAGAAATACAATCTTCCAGCGCAGTCAAAGTACTCACTTGATTAGCGCCACAATCCGGACAAAGGGACACATAAACTTGTGTATCATCAGCATACCCATGTGAAGAAGGTAAATGCCCGTCAATAATGTCAAATAATTGGGATACATAAAGCAAAAAGAGAATAGGGCCAAGACAGCTCCCTTGAAGAACCCTGTGATTGACATCGCAGTCTTCAGAAAAGTTACTGTCTAGATCAACTCGTTGTTTCCTATTAGACAGAAACGACTTTATCCATTCAAGCGCCATACCTGTTACTCCAGTACGTCAATAATAGTTTTATGATCAATTGTTTTCGAACGCTGAACTTAAGTCCAATAGCACAAGGAGACAAACTTCTTGCCTGTCCATACTCAGCAGAATATCATTTTGCACCTTTAGAAGAGCTGTTTCAGTCGAATGGTATTTCCTGAAACCAGATGGACAGTTTGGGAGAGGTGCATTTTTTTCACAATGATGCAGCAATTGGTTGGCGACAGCCCTTTCAATGACTTTTGAGAGAAATATCAGATTACTCACTGGCCTAAAATTCTCAAAAATAGACTCCAGGCTAAGCTTTTTCAAAATTGGCCTCAGTAGGGCAATTTTCCAGTGATCTGGGACTCGACCCTCTTGCAAAGATAAATTTACAATTTTGGCAATAGTGGGTATTAGTTCTAGCGAACAGAGTTTGGCAAGCCATGATGGAATCGGATCGAGCTTACAACTGGCACTGGACAATTGCATAATAATAACATCATGAATATCCTGGGGAGAGAGTGTCTCAAAGGATTCTAGTGTGACTTCGGATCTACGGTATTCTACCAAAGGGGGCTCTACAACGATACAGTCCACGTTTTCTCTAATCAATTAAATTTTGCGAAAAAAATATTCTTGAACCTGTTTGCAAGTTGACCAAGGTCGTTATGCGGTGGTAAGGGATCTTCCCGAGGTGCATCACAAAGAGAATTCCCAAGTCTGTAAAGTTTCTTAGGATCATTGCCGCTATCATAGATGAGAGTGGTGTAATGTTCAGTACGAGCTTTATTCAATAAGAAACAATACCTGTTACACATCTTTTGATAAGCAATCCAATCCACTTCTAATTTATTTTTCCGCATCATCCTGTCTCCTGCGATTTACTTTTAATTGTCTTAGTTCAGCAGTGTACCAGGGAGTTGGTCGCTTGACTTTCAGCAACTTTCTTCGGACAGGGGCATGGGTGTTTAAAATACGTGAAAGTATGTTGTCATAGCAATGCGCTAATTCATCTTAGTTTGCAATGTTTTTGCAGTATGAATTCACCTGACTTAGCTTAGCCTTAAATTCATCGATGTTGATCTTTCCCAATTCATGATAAGAAATTTCCTTTTTTGAGTGCGGTGGGCGAGGGATAGATAGTTTACATTCAACAAAACAGTGATCAGACAGATATAGAGTACTCTCAATTGAAAAGATATTAATGTCCGATGTGGATCGAGTTATCAATAAATCCAGTATATGATTCGACGAATGAGTAGGAGTATTAACATGTTGCTTGAGGGCAAATGTTTCCAGCATTTCATTAAATTTTATCGTGTTTATGTTAGCCACATCATCCAAGTGAAAGTTAAAATCCCCAGTAATCAATAAAATTTCTGGACACAAAACAATATCCTCCAAGTAATTTGAGAATTCTTCAAAAAAAATTCCGGGTAGAACAGGGTGAGCCACGGAGTAAGGTGGACGATAATAGTAATAAGATTGATAGAATAATCAGTTATAGAAAATTTCCACTCTGAATACTCAAATGATTGCATATCACCACCACGAGAGAGGGAGACATTTAAACTCGAATTAAACATTACACCTGTTCCTCCTGTTCTATTAGATTGATGGGGATATGATTTAAATGATTTTCCAGATTGACAAATACCTGCAATACTAGGTGTGTCCTTGTCCTTCAACCAAGTTGAAGGATTCATTAAGCAGAATTAGCTTTGTCATTTCCTTAATTGACCTTTAACATGACGCAGTGAGGCACAGCAAGGTGCTACCACTAAGAAATTGTGGTCTGCCCCGCTTGATGGTTTCACACACAGAAATTACCTTCCCAGTTGAAAATAACAACAGGGCGTAGTTCAGCTGACTCCGCATATTTTAAACCACAACTGCCAAGTACGAAATTTATCTCTGCGAATAGTGGATCTCGCTGCATCGCACAAAATGCCTCTTCAAGCTCAATGAAAATTCCCAAACTCAGAACAGATTTTTTCAATAATGGTTGAAGGGTTGCTTTCAGATCAAGACTATGCTCTAAGGTCTGCTGATTCTTATGAATTTCCTGGAAAGGAATTACCGTCACTCTCGAGAACACCCTGCAATATTAAATATGTTATATATTAATTAGAATACTTACCAAACACTTGTCTAAAACAATCTCAGTTAAACCAACTCTTAAATATATGACTTTTAACAGTAGTGGTAACTTATAATTATAAAATTTAGATCTCGAAAATTTAAATTAGGAAATAAATCTTAAATTATATAGGGCGCTCAGAGACTGCATGAATTTACCTTGCTGGCAAATCAAGTGAAGCATTCACACTAATTAGAGTACACATTCAGCGTTTTTCAGCACAGTTTCAGCACAGAAATTTTTGTAAATTTCTCATCCACTTTCATCTAATTTTTAGCCAAAAAGTAATTGATTTATGAATTATGGTCATTATATAGGCCCACAAATTTTCGTTAACAAACACGCATATGCACAACACAGACGAGAGATGTGATTATTAATTGTTATCATCATGGTTATAACAGCATGGTTAGAATACACGAAACATTCATGCATTTATTGATTTTTTCTCAGGAGCCATTAAAAAGCCGAACTGGACATGTATTTATGCATGGGTCAATTTAACACCGATTGAACTGAGCTATATCCTTTATTCATCTACTAGCTGTAAATTATAATAAAATATGTTATAACGTATTTAACACTATAACCTTGAAAACCTTTCTTTGTCTGCCTTAAATCTTTTAGCTTCAAAGCACATAGGATTCATTGTTACTATTGGTATTGACTTTGGCTTTTCGTATGAATTTTTCCCTGCCGTAACTCTTGCTGACTATATTTAAAAGTAAAATACAGAAAAAATCCACCACAATTCACATCGCACTAATCATGTCAGACAAATACATTTATGCATGCATGTGTGAAATAAAAAATATTTTAAAGTAATTTTTACCAAGTTATGCATTCTCAAACATCAAGTGAAAAATATATATTAGTAAAAAAGGTAAAAAATAGTTATTTTTATCAACATGCAATTTCCTCAAAATTATAAATAGTATACCGTATTAGTATATATCTTGTTGCTGTCGAGCCTGAGTGAGGCAGCACACTATTCTTAATGTGCTAATGTTTCTCCAGAGTTCACTCAACCCAGTCTTTTGCGCGGATCTATTCTTGACGTGCTACGGTTTCTCCATATAAATAATAGGCTTAAGATGCACAAAATCTACGACGCGGACATGACTAAAAACTGCCTCTATTCTCACAGTGTCACTTCACAGGTAAAAATTTTGGATTGCTGTTGGTAAAGAAAGTCAGAGAAACGAGAAAAACAAAGTAAAACCGATTTCCGATTGTTAGTGACTGTTTTTCAGTCGCGTCCGCGTCATAGATTTGGTGCATCTTATGCTCCCTAATAGATATAGAATGCATACTTGATCACGAATCATGTCTCTACTTTTTCTCATGCTTGCATGCCCTTATAAATCCGCCATTTTGGGGAGACAAAATTTTGACTGGGAAGAGATAGGAGTAATGCATTCTATATCTAATACTTCTATGGGTTTCTCCCTATGGTTTCTCCAGAGTACACTCGACTCAGTCTTTTGTGCGGATCTATGTCTATGGTTTGTTGAGGAGATTGTCAAGACGATTGCATGGCCAAGCTTCATTCCTTCAAGTCATTTTTAAATTAGGGTGTGAACAAGATATTGTAATTGCATGCACACACATATTGCCTTCCATGCACGTTCTCAAAATAATTAAATATTAAAAACTTTTAATGTTCAGAACTTAATGGATGCAAAAGGTTGAAATGTTTCAGAAAATATTTCTTTCTGCTGATATACATCAATTAATATTCTCAAAAATTCTTAACAAATTAGAACAATTATCAAAGCTGTAATATTAACCCATTAGCTGGTAATCCCATTACTCTGCCTTACACCAGATGACAGGCCATGATTTACGTATATTTCCATACATTTTAGGCCAAAAATGATGTTTATGAAGAACTGTCTCAGATTTGCAGCAATATTTATAGGATCATGGCAATATGTTGGTAAATTCAACCTTTTGTTTGCATGCACGTCCCCCAACATTTTAATTGCAAAGTGTCCGGTACTGATTACAAGCCAGAAGGTTTGGCAAAATACAGCATAATTAACCCATTAACTGGCAGCATACTCTGCAACTTTACTCACTCTGATGAGTAAAATTGTCTGGCGTTAGACAGAGTAAAATACTAAAGTGCCAGCTTATTATAATAAGTATGATTAAAAAGAGCAATGGTATATATAGTTTTGTTAAACCATTAACTGGCAGTACTCTATCACTGACGAGTAAAATCGTCTGGCGCTAGACAGAGTAAAATACTCTGGCGCTAGACAGAGTAAAATACTAAAGTAGGGCCCAAAATAGGACAAAATTAATTCCAATTTGAGAGAAAAACTGAATTTAAATCAATGGAGGAATACAAAACAAGTTATTCAGTGGTTTGGCAATATAAAAGATAAGAACAGACACAGTTTTATTTCGTTTGACATTGTGGATTTCTACCCATCTATTTCTGAAAAATTATTGGACCAAGCTTTATCTTGGGCTTCAAATTTGGCTACTATACCTGAAAACGATATTTCAATAATAAAACACGCTAGAAAATCTCTCCTTTTCAATACCGGAATTTCATGGATAAAAAAAGATAGCCATAGTTTGTTTGACGTTAGCATGGGCAGTTTCGACGGCGCGGAAATTTGTGAGTTAGTAGGCCTTTTCATTTTAAACCACCTGAGTAAGAAATTTGGCAAAGAAAGCATCGGCCTATATAGAGATGACGGTTTGGCTATTATAAAAAGTAAATCAGCACGTTTAGCAGACAAAACAAGAAAAGATCTCCACAAAATTTTCGAGCAGTTTGACCTAAAAATTACCGCCGAATCAAATTTACGCATTGTAAACTTTTTAGATGTAACTTTCGACCTTAACAACGGAAAACATAGGCCGTATAGGAAGCCCAATGACGATCCACTATACATAAATATGCACTCTAATCACCCACCGAGCATCACAAGGCAACTACCTGCATCAATTAACAAGCGCATCGCACTTCTTTCATCAGATGAGCAAACTTTTCAGGAATCTGCACCCATATATCAGAACGCACTTAGGCATAGCAACTTTAATCATGAACTTAGCTACACTCAGCACACACCGCAAAAACAACGCAGGAATAGGCAACGCAACATCATTTGGTTCAACCCACCATTTAGCAAGAGTGTTAGCACAAACATGGGACGTAATTTCCTTAGTCTAATTGACAAGCATTTTCCACCGCACCACAAGCTACATAAAATTTTTAACAGAAATACAGTTAAAGTAAGCTATAGCTGCATGAACAATATTAAGTCAGTAATCACTAAACACAATGCACGCATATCTAGAAATAACAAGCCACAGGAGAGGGACACTACCAATTGCAGTTGTAGAAAAACACCATTTGCCCGCTTCAAAACAATGCATGACTAGGGACATAGTATACAAAGCAACAGTCACAGTAAGCAACACAAACACGATCAAAAATTACATTGGCATGACTGCAACCACATTCAAAGAGCGATTGGCCAACCACACTAAATCTTTTCAGCATAAAAAGCATGAAATGACACGGAACTTTCGAAATATATTTGGACATTGAAAGAAAACAATAAGGATTTCAGTATTAATTGGCAAATTTTAAAACATTCTATTTCGTATACGGGAGGATCAAAACGATGCAATTTATGTTTAGAAGAAAAATTTTGTATTTTGAAAGAAAAAAACAAGGATTGTTTACTCAACAAAAGAGCTGAAATAATTTCACGATGTCGTCATCGTAACAAATTTCGCGTAAACAACGCAAACAAAGCCATGCATGCACACATTGTCTCCCACACACACTCCCACGCCCCGGCAGGAAGCATATAAGCGGTCATTTCTTTTCGATACTTGTAAACTGCCTGATGATTCTTTTACAGATGAAACAGTTGTCCTGCAGGTCTTTGACAAAATTATAACTAAATACAAATACAATAGTTTTAATTGAACTACTATACAATAAATCAAAAAGTTATAATGAAATACAATAGTTTTAATTGAACTAGTATACAATAAATCAAAATATTTTACCTCCGATATTGGTAAACTGGCCAATTAGAGACATTGCTATTTGTACGGATAATGACTTCCCAGATACAGGAAGACCATAAGCAATCACCAAAGGCACACCGTCATATATTTCTGACAATTTTTCATAGTGTAGAGCAACACGCAAGCCTCCAATGACTAGAAGTGCTGCTGCGAAGTTGTCACACATATATTTATCTATAATCTCAATTATAAAGCGTAAAAAAGGTATACAAAACCACATTTATATAATACAAAATCTCAAGGCTCATAAGCTTTATTATCTTAATTATTTCATGCATTGATATTTGTGCATGCATTAATTTAAGATTATTAAATTTACAGTACATTACCTTTAATGTCAATGTGTGGCAATTGTGTTTCATTTCCAAGAACAGCATATTCAGTTGTTTGCATATCAAGTTGTTTTAGGCCGTCGTATGCGGTCTGCCACATGCTATCTTGCACTTCCGCTGCACATATCGCGAGACTACACAGCTTCTTTCTTAAAATATGTGTTTTCACCTTGTATGTCTTTTGCATCAAACCCCCCAGCAACAACTGTGCACAACTTGAAGAAAATCGCCCTTAAATAAGTGGAATTTTACTTTCCGATGCGGCGGCCATTTTGATTTTAGTTTACGCTCTGTCCATAGGCTCTGTCAGCAAAAAAGTTAGTTGTTGCCATGGCAACAATAGGGACTTTAAGATTGGCGAGTACCCAAAGGAGGTTGGACAGCTGTCACATGAATTTCTCGACCAATGAAATCGCGCTATTTTTCCATCGTGTTTGTGAAGATTTTAGGCTGCCTAATTTGCATTGGGCGCAGAAACACTTTAAAAATACATAGTAATATTTTAAAAATTCTATAAAAAAGCAAGCGTGGCCTTAATATTATACAAGAACTTGTGGTATCTGTAAAAAATTCTGAGGTAAGTATTGTTTAAACTTATTTTGATGATTAAAGTTCATCGTGTCATCGCAACGTGATGACTCGAGGCCGCGTCTGTTTACAACTTTCAAGCTCCCATGGTTCGATTTTCGAAATTTATGCGAAAAAATCAAGATAAATGTATATACTAAAAATCTGCTGGAGGGATCCCGGGGCATTGAAGTGACCTTAGTCATTTCGACGTTTGCCAAAGTGGTGTCTAATAGTTTATGAAGATGTTGCGCCACCAAAGCTTGTTTTTCCCAATGAATCTTGAAACTTCTTTAATATAAAGAGCGTTATTCTTTAGAGTAAGCGTTAAAGTACTTTTGAATGAATTTTAGGAGATTTATTTTAGGAGTTATTTGCGTGTTTAGAGATTTTATATCTGGGCTAGTGTCTGGCTCTGTCTGCAGTTTTGTTGTCTGATGACCCACTCGACTCGCAAATATCGAATATTTTGTCATTGTTATTCAATTTTTTCCCTGGAATGCATCTATGCTATTTTCAATAACTATTGATCTAGCCATGTGAGCAGTATTTTGTAGCGTAAACGCTCAGGTGCATTAATGCCTGGCTCCAATTGGAGAGGAGTGAGAAAATAGATAAAAACACAAAATTAATAAAAAAATAACAAAACACGATATGGCTTTCATTTTTGGTGGATATGTTGAACATCAATTGCCGAAACTTTTTACCTATCTGGTCTCCATGGAAACCTATCACGTGACTAGATATAGGCTATGATAACGGGAATTAAGTATACGTCTTTATACACGGCTTGTCGACGCACTAAACATTCACGGATAGCTACAAAAATACTACTACAATACCTTTAGGTATTCTACTACAACACTGTAATTAGAAACTTGAACATTATATTACTGATAAGAAAATATTTCTGCCAATGTAACAACGACTCTCGCGACGGCGATATAACTTGTGGGAAAATGACCTTTTTAGGTTAATAATTCCACAGTTCTAATTGCTGGACTAAAGTTAGGTATGCCTTTAACATAATCTGCGCGTTAACGAGTTACATTAAGGTTGTTTAATGCGTCGACAAATCGATCGTGTTTTTTTTGCGTGTGATGAAGAATTCAGATCGCCATTTTGGTAGGCGGGCCTTCCAAAACTATTTGCACGGTACAGCGGAGAAGCCCAAAAATCACCAGTTGTCATGACAATAGCGTCCAAAAGAATGTAAAAACAATATGGTGGACCAGATGACTTAAACACATAGACATATAGAAACTAAAACACAACATATTTCAACTGATTTTCGTCACTTGATAATTAGTTTGCAGAATGTCAAAATCTTATCTTTCATTTGTTATTAAGTATGACGTACATCCGCATAGCTAAAATTTAGGCGCAAAAAATTCAAATCACACAAAGCTTTAGCTTAAACACACAAGCAATTTCGATCGAGCGTTCTATTTACTATTACGAGAGCGATTATTATAATTATGGTGTTTAGTTTTATTCATCCCTCGACATGTGGCTTTGTCAGAGGTGTTGCGTGGGAAATTTCGAAAAAACTTGACACAGAATGGAAATATGGTGACAGTGATTCTCGGTCGCAGCAGAAGCAATCTTGTAAGATTGAAGCTCGATTTAACCGCTTCAATACCGTCTTCGAATCATGCAAGGAAAACTTAGATGTTATGGAAACAGACAATCCCTGGCAGCAAGACAGAGAGAAAGACTGGCAATGTGTTTCGAAAGTTTTGAGGAGGCGAAACCGAGACACCAGGAACAAGGTAGTTCATAATATTTATATTTTAAGTTAAATTTTATTTGTAGAAATATGTTTATCAGGGCCCCTAAGGATAACAGTGATTTTCACTGATTGGGTTACCCTGTCTAAATAAAGATTTTTACATTACATTACAAGGAGATCAATGCCAGAACTTGACTGAAAATAACAAGAAAAGTCCTGTTGGTAATTTCAACGATATGGAATGGGACCATCAAGCCTTATCAGAGGAGGTGAAAAATTATTCTGATGATAAAATTGTCAATTGGTCAGAACTAGCAAGGCGGTATCAAATCAAGAACAAGAATGGTCAACTGGCAAAGAATGGTGGGCAGATTGTTCAGGAGTACTTGAAGTCCAAGGGGGTGGATGTGACAAAATTTAAGAAGCGAAGCAGCTCAGATGATGGAGGTTGAATCAGGAAAAAGATGAAGCGAAGTGTTGTGGAGAAATAACAGTGCCATGTCCAGTGACAAATACTAAGTTGAAGGAGAAGTTGAGCGAAAAAATATTGTCGGGAGAATACAATGTTGGGGAACTTATTGTACCTCGACAAGTAAGTTTTGTTCAAGCTGTGGGTAAATTTTGTCAATTATGAAGGGAAATGGTGGATATTCTAATTATGATTTAGTGTATATATTCTTAACCTTGCAGGCCTTGCCCAGACAAAAACAAAATCAATAGCGCCCTGCACTAGAGTAAAAAACTCAATATATATGTCAGATATGCCGGCTTTGTTGAATTAAGTACACTTGTAATTTTAAAAGCAGTGAAATTCCTGCATGTACTTGACAAGCCCTAATTAGTTAAACTTCAACAGGTGCACAATAAATTTTTGAAAGAAAAAATTTCAGAACATTTTCTCAGAAAATTCCTGAATTTTCCCGGAAAATACCTGCTCGGCAAGGCCTGAATACAAAATTTAAAATAATAAAATAATTTTATTACTGCATAGTTACCTTATTAGCTACTGTCCAATTGTAATATAACTTTCCTTTTCTGTAGTATGAAAAGTTTGTCCTAGACGACAATGGCTCCATTGTAAAGACCCACTTCTTTGTTGAAGGTCGCAAATGCCCATTGGAAGAAATCAGGGAACGCAAGCTAGAAGAATTGAAGCATTACATGAAGGTACCTTCACGTGACAATCTGGAAACACTCTCAGAGGAAGAAATAGTGGACAGGCTGACCACTTTAAATGAGATGGTAGACTATGAAAATGTTGATGAAATGAGAGAAAGAAGCTTAAGAAATTAAAACAACAGACATCTCATGATCTCTGCACGATTTTATCACAGGTGGCAAATCATTCATCATGTTTTTTGTTTTCATGGTGACCTGTTTGTACGATCCGGACTACTAACGTTGTTATATTACTATTTAACCAATAAATACATTTGTTCCTACAAAAAAATTTACTTCCTAAAAAAAAATTTCCTTTTTCTATTCTTTCTGCCGACTTGTTTTGTGCCAACTTGTACTGTTTTGTGCTGACTCAAATCTCGCTTCTGCCGACTAAATCTCAAAATACAATACAAACCCCCCCGTAGATACGGCCCTGACGAACAGTGAATACGAACAGTTGACCGGAAAAAGCATTAGTGTACAGGCCAACATTGAATCACCTAGTGTCTACATAGTTGCAAGATCTTCATCAATGATAAAGTGCAATTGAGCTATGTAGAAACTAGGCTAGAATGTCTAAAAGATTTATCACACCCAGTCACAACCGAATCTGGCATTAGGATCAATGACAAAATGCGATTTTTCCATGGAGATACCCCTGCCCGTCAGTATGAGTGTGGCCAACAGAAAGGTGGAAATTATTATTGTGCTATCTGTGGTGCAGGAGCCAATCGTGTGTATGAAATGGACTACTCTTTTCGCTGCTCACATATGTCCCTAGCAGATAGGCAAGATCTTGTACTACAAGGTCCATATGGAAAGAAATATTCTCTCCAGCAGGTCAATAAACCTTTTCAAGGTCTAAGCAAGGATGAGTTAACCAAGGAGTTATCTGCTAGAGGCATATATGAGGGCAATACAAAAGAGGAACTTCAGAACTTACTGAAAGATGAGCTGCATGGTGTACAACGGGTTCCTGCTCTACTGTATCCCAGTCCTGAACTTCCTCTTGATGCGATAAACTGTGGCGAATATGAGATATTGGGTTTTGAACCACTCCATGACATCAGCCGCCACATTGAGAACACATCCTGACTGAGCTTCCATCACACCTTCCTAAAAATGAAGCTTCTGAATTGATTGCTCTTATTGAATTATGCATGGGGGAAAGAAACAAAAAGGGCCTTTGATTATCGATGTGCTCTGGTTTCAAATCAGAGACAAGATAAATTCACAGGCTCAATTGTTGCTTGATACCCTTGTTGAAATTCAAGAAATAGCATACAATTCAGAAGCTCAAAGAACCCCAAGATCAGTCCTTCGCTTCCATAACCTCACCTGGTACCATGCAATATTGTGTCAGACAGTTATCGGGTTTAAACCAAAAAAGTTAACTGTACGCAAGTTTTACGGGACATACTTCCATAACATCACATCACATGCGCCAATCCAAAACCGACTTATTAGTGGTCGATCTGCTAATACCGAGGAACAAGAAAGAATTTTTAACGCAATCACAAACATTACCCGTACTACATCTTCATTTCATGCAGACCATATAATTGGAAACATCCTTGTTCACCTTCAAGCAGAGAAACATTTGTCATCAAACCACCATGTTTCATCTGTCGAAAAGCAACAAGCTCAAGTTTCTAAATTGGCCTCATCATTACCAAGTTTCCCCAACACTGTTATACCCAAGGATATGCTGGTGAACCATCCTTCATCTTGGCAGGCACATCTGGAAAGGATCAGTGATTTCCTTTTAGTTGGCAAAGGTGTATGGTGGAATGAATGTGACAATGGTGATATTCATTTCTTTGACGCAAAAGGAAGTCCTGAATCGTTGGAAAAAGGCCCTTTGCTCCACCATTTTAGATTTAGCTCTGATTGATAGGTGGAGCAAAGGTCTGATTTACCAATCTTCAGATTGCAAATTGAAGATACCGATGGAAATATGGTTGTTCATCATATTGACAGTGCATCAGGTGACCAAATTATGCCTAGTGTGGAAGTGGTCAGTGATGAATTGCCATATGATGAACTGGATAGTGATAGAAATGTAGTTAGTGGTGTTGTTGCAAGAGTTGGGGCTAATTTGGTTTGCGAGGTTGCTGGAAGCGATGATGGGGCAAATTTACCTAATGTAGTTGTTGATGGTGCTAATGCTGTGGTTGCATGTGGAGATGTGGTTCTTGACAATAGTTATGTGGTTGCTGGTATTGAAGGTGGAGTTTTGGGTGACTCAAATGTTTCATTTGATAAGACTGATGATCACAAGTTTGAAGATGCTACAGTCACTGAAAACACAATTTGTACCTCTGAAGAAAACCTCGGCGAAACTCTTGGTTGATAAATTGAAATACTGTAAAGCGTTGGCGAAGGAATGGCAAAGAGAAAAATATATTTGACGCATGATGATGTCCATCTCAAGAACCAAACAAAACGGCTCTTTTAAGAGCCACCAAATACACAAAAGAATGCAAATAAAACTCAACAGTATCACATTATAAATCCAACCACAGTTGTACAATATGTCCTATTTCTTGTTTTGAGAATCAGAAAATTTAAACAAGCGCTGATTAGCAGTTAAAAATGTTTGATCCATGAGAATTTTAGCACATTTATATAGGACTGCCGAACGCTCAAACTCAAATATAGCAAACCAACAAACTCTTTAAATAAGCATCTCGTTGCCTAGTAACGGCAAATTTAAATCGCCACTTCTCTTTTTGACGTATGTGATTTATTGGAGTGGCATCTAGGTTAAAAGCCATTGGTTGTAACCAAGTATATGCGAAATTTTTTTTGGCGAAACCATCAGTCAAAAGGAGAAATTGTATATGCTTAGTTTCGTGTTGCATTTCGCGATTTAGCGGGAAAGTTTATAAATTCGTGATCCTGTTGTCGGCTGCCCTTGGCTTATTAAAAACAACAAATTCTTCTGCCCATAGTGCACAAAAAGTATACTTTGTACTTATATTTTCAAGTAATATATCGTGTTTATAATGGGAAAGGCAGACAACTGTGCTGCAGAATTGCAGAAAAGAAGAAAAATGAGAAATGATAGAAAGAAACGTCGACGCCAACAACGTGCCATAATGAAGTGCGCAGTCGCGTCCGAAACTGTGGCAAAAAATCGCAGAAAGCGTCCGTGAACAGAAGCTGGTCGCAGAAAATTACTGCGCAAAATGGAGGAGAATATGCAAGGAAACTAAATTTCGTAGACAACAGCATATTAAGCAGGTAATTGAACAAATAATTAAACATTTGTACATTTTTAATTTGACATAGTGCGCTTAATGGATATGCCTATACCCTGGGTGGTATTAATAATCTTGAATGGACAAGTCAGCTTAGTACTACAATATGACCAGGAAATCAAAATATTCCCCAATGTAGCAGTGTTGCATGCCCCCCCCTGACTGCCACTGCCCTGAGTACAATGGTGCCCCCACCCTTTTGAGATGTTTTTGCAGCCAATTGGCCCTATTTGGCAATGTATCCTATCATGTATTAAATGTTATCAATTTTAGTTTTACTTTAGTGAAATACAAACAAAAATATCAAAACAAATTACAGTATATTAAATAAATATGTTCCTATATGTTACAATTAGGTATTGCATTAAAAACATTTAATTCAATTAATTAAAGATTAAAATGATAGCTGATTTTATTATTCACAACTCTGTTTTCTGGAACCTTTTGCAGATTGCAATGAATGTTGCTGCTGAAAAGTCTACAAATTCAGTTTCAGATGTCAACAACATATGTCCAAATGAGTTAACACAACTGGATGAGAATACATGTATTGGCTCTGGCACATTTGGAGAATGTGTTTTAAAGTTGTACAAACGGAAGAAGTACACTTCCTTCTATCATTACATAGCCCCTGAGGTATTGCGAGGACAACCAGTTAGCCCATCAAGTGATGTATTTTCTCTTGGGATCATTATTTCCACAATTGCCAAAACTCTTGGAAACAAAGCCCTGTACTCAGCGGGGAAGCAGTGCAAGGATACCAAGCCACAAGTTCGACCATCTCTCCAAACATTGATAACATTGCTACAAGGAATGATTGAAAAAGATAATAATTAATATGGGTAAAACATAATTATTCCCTCAATAATTAACTATAAATCTAAATATCAGTGCAATATATATTGGTTAAATTTTGATTAATTTGTTAAATCAGCAGGTTGTAAAGACCTAGAGTCTTTCGGCAGCCAGTGGAAACTGTGTAACAGTATAAATAGCATGTAATTAAACATTAGAATAATAAATTAAACTAGATTTTATACTGTGAGTAGTTGAAACTTATGTTGTCAAGACTTTGAGTCTTTAGTCAGCAGGTTGTCAAGACCTAGAGTCTTTCGGTAGCCAGTGGAAACTGTGTAACAGTATAAATAGCATGTAATTACACATTAGAATAATAAATTAGACTAGATTTTATACTGTGAGTAGTTGAAACTTATGTTGTCAAGACTTCGAGTCTTTAGTCAGCAGGTTGTCAAGACCTAGAGTCTTTCGGCAGCCAGTGGAAACTGTGTTACAGCAGAAATAGCATGTAATTAAACATTAGAATAATAAATTAAACTAGATTTTATACTGTGAGTAGTTGAAACTTATGTTGTTAAGACTTCGAGTCTTTAGTCAGCAGGTTGTCAAGACCTAGAGTCTTTCGGCAGCCAGTGGAAACTGTGTAACAGTATAAATAGCATGTAATTAAACATTAGAATAATAAATTAAACTAGATTTTATACTGTGAGTAGTTGAAACTTATGTTGTCAAGACTTTGAGTCTTTAGTCAGCAGGTTGTTAAGACCTAGAGTCTTTCGGTAGCCAGTGGAAACTGTGTTACAGCATAAATAGCATGTAATTAAACATTAGAATAATAAATTAAACTAGATTTTATACTGTGAGTAGTTGAAACTTATGTTGTCAAGACTTCGAGTCTTTAGTCAGCAGGTTGTCAAAACCTAGAGTCTTTCGGCGGCCATTGAAAACTGTTTTACAGTATGAATATATATAATAATATATTAAAATTATACGTAATTTTAATTAATTTATTAAACTATTAAATTTTTCTACACACACTACTTGCCAAGCAGCCCAGCCCACCAGGTTTTAGGTGCCATACTTTGCTAAGGAGCAAAAGCAACAACTATTATGTAATTAATTTAAATAGTAGTGTAAAAATAAACTTTTATAACTTTGTACAATTAATCACATTTTTAACATAAAATAATACTGTAAAGCTTTGAACCATTGGGACAATTGTGTATGTATTGCATAGAATATGACAAGACTTTATCAAAAAACAGTTATATTTGGTCATTGATGTAAATATGCAGCATAAATATTAGTACCAAATTAGACTATATTTGCTGGGGCAAACCAAATAATTCCAGACTGGAATCTTTGTAGTGCGCGGAGAGACTTCCCTCCTATTTTCCTCCTGCAAACCCGCCGCATCGCACATAGCCTGTTGCATATGTGGGTTAGAACTTTTCTTCCCCATTTCCTCTTTGGAGATCACCTGCATCCCGTTATGCCGTTTGCCACGCGTTAAAATTTATAGTTCTTGGTAAAATCTGCGCCAATTGTATAGTAATTGTTTATATAATCAAGTTATTGTACACTCCGCTAGTTATAAGGGTAACGTTGTGACAAAGTCTGTGACAAACATTCTTCTGCTGACTAGTTGTTACTTAAATTTTAGTCTTTAATATATCTATCTAAGCCAAGCAATGTGTCCAATTTTTCTTCCTCCGCCATTTGTAAAGTTTCCAGTCTGGAAATAATTATGGTTTGCTGCCAGTATATTGTGTTTACTTTAATTTTTTACCCAGACACAGAGTACCATACACAATCTATTGTCAAGCGGTGACTTTTAATAAATAATACAATTTGCTACTTGAGTACATCACTACATCCTACATGACCTCATGGCTCATACTGTAATAGCAACTGTATTTTTATACTGAATTTATTTACTAAAATTGATAATTGGTTGCATTTTGCTATATATTTTACAGTGACGTTTCTGTTATTTTCATACATATAATTGAAAAAATACCAACCTTTTATCATATAAACAAGAAAAACGGTTAAACAGATATTTTCCTCATATTTCGAGATCAGTTTGTTTCGTTCACTCATGCTGGAAGCCATTTTGTTTTGATGACGTGCCCAAATTCTGATGTCAAAAATACGCGTATTTCGAGGATCGCGCATGTTTCACGTGTGCGTGAAAAGTTAGCCTTGGTAAAGCGGAGCCAAGCATATTAATGCACCTGAGCGTTATTTTGATCTTTTATGTGGGCTAAATTGTATTAATCCGATGCCAACAATGTCAACAATCATTGAAGTCGAACATCTCGAATTTCCACAATTGACGCAGTGATTGCTCGTATTTTTCTGAAGAAGTGGGCTTTACTGTTTAAAATAAGTGCTGAGTTTTAGAAGAAAATTTTAGAAGTAAAATTTTAGAACTAAATTTTTTTGTTTATTTACAGATTTGTATTTTGGTTTGAATTCTATCATTGTATTGTTAATTTGCCTTCTTGGTGAATATTTGCTTTCTTTAATATTTCTTTATACATGTAGAGAATGAGCAGAGATATTATATTTTATGCATGTGCTATGTATTTTCAATGTATATTACTGTAAAGTTTGTTTTGTCTACATTTCAACAGTAATTTTTAGTGCCGTTTTAGCGCACAAAAGACGGGTTTTACAAACTTTACAATAAGGCGCTTTGTCTCATTCTTCAATCCAGTCTTTAAACTGCTCATCACTCAGCCAGCGTTTCTGAAACTTCGTGTCATATCTTTTCCTTTTTATAGTTGGTGGTTTAGCCATTCCTTTCTCACTGTCCGTATCAACCATTTCAACCTCATCTTCATCGGACTCTTCGTTGTCTTCGCTGGAATCGTTATTCATTATTTCATTATTCAAGATTCTTAAGGATTCAATTAATTTAAAAACACAATAAACCAAAAGCTTTCAGGTATGACAGCATGGCAGACAGGCACTTTTGGTCAGCGGCCCCAAAACAGCACAAGTACGTAGTGTAACAACACTGAGACATGAACGCCTGCCCAAATCCTATTCATAAACGAGACAAGGCTAAAACAAATACGACTAAAAATTATAGTAACACCTCTTCAATTAACTAATGAAAAAATGCTGGGGAAATTAGTGATGATTGAGCGCTAACGCTCCGGAAACTGATGTTAATTGATGTGCCTGAACATCGCTGTAGGTGTTCGCTTGCAAACAGAAATTGTGGTGGATTCTGAGATACTTCGGCTTAATTTTGTATGATTGAGTACCGCCATCGATAAAAACCTCTAGCTTCGATTTGGCTATTGTAAACACTTGAAATATTAAGCTTTTCCCAAAGCCCGTTGGCAGAACAGCAAGCACGTCTAGACCAAAAAGCAGCTCAGTAACGGTTTTTGCTGTTCTGGCTTAAGAATAATTTCATAACCTAAACGCTCAGATAATTAAGACACAAGCCGATTTGTTGACAGATCTCACACTCCGTTGACGCAAAAGCGCATATTAGCCAATGGGAATTTAACCGAAGGTTTTGGACACAAAAGTCTTGTTTATGAATAGGATTTGGGCAGGCGTTCATTTCGCCTCTCCCTTCGCTTTTTTTCCTCTCCCCCCTAACTTCTCACCTGGCGCGCGCTCTAAAAAAAAGCGCGCGCTCTAAACAAAACTCCCTCCCCCACAATAGAACGCCTGCTACGCAGGCTAACTCGTATGTAGCCGATGCGTGACCTGCATGATAAATCCAAGATGGCCACCATTCAGGGCAAAAAGACTATAAACT
The DNA here is from genome assembly GCA_016169945.1 of Trachythela sp. YZ-2020. Lineage (NCBI taxonomy): Eukaryota > Metazoa > Cnidaria > Anthozoa > Malacalcyonacea > Clavulariidae > Trachythela > Trachythela sp. YZ-2020. Next base: position 140,367 of record JADLSH010000393.1, on the reverse strand, counting down.
CTACGGGGAAAACCATATTTTTTGCATTTTGCGTCGTCCCAGTGTTTCGAATTCACTTCGATCAAACTTTTTTGGCAATAACTACTTATCGTGAAGGTTTTAGATGCAAACTGGACAGCTGGGGATGAATTGATGTAAAAATATCGCTCGCCGAAATTTGTACGAAATTGTCACTTGGTCAGTTTGAGTGAATTACACTGGTTTAGAGTATTTTATAAAGGACATTTGTGGTTTTCAAAGCCAAAGATGTATACCTTGAAGGTTTTGGATGCAGAATGGACCGTTTGGGATGAATTATATTAAAATGTCGCTCGCCGAAGCTTGACATGAAAATGTCACTTGCTCAGCTCGAGTCATTTACTGCAGACAAGTACTTTAAATGTACTTGGTTTAATACATTTAGTCATTAGATATTTTGAGGAATATTCGGAACATTACTTAGAGGATAAAAGCAGTATTTAAAAGTTAAGTCCACTGTTAACTGATGCCAAATATCACCTAGAGATAAAATTTGACACACAGACATGGTATGTGTGCAATGCAGCCTATTTGAACTCACTGTATGAAATGGCAGACAGCATTACTCATGAAAGGAAGAATTCTGAACATTATATTGATTAGGCTTTTCCCGGGGAGATCATGAGACCAGACTGGGTTATATATGGCAGATTTCGACAAGGAAACATTTATGCAGCAGGGAAAAATTCAAGTGTGACATTGTGTAGTCTGCAAAATTGTGGCAAGTGCACTGCAAATTTGAGTGTTGTTTCTGATTTTCAGTATTGTTTTAGAACATTTAACTTAACATTTAACAATACAGTAACAGTGTGCGGACCTGTTCATGCACTGAAAAATATCAAGTATGCATCAGCCAGACTTTCCATGGTGGTCGTGAAATATAAACCTCTATAAAATAAATTAAGTTAATTAAACTTAACAGTTTCATGTATGCTTGGATGAAATCCGTATTGTTTTACTATTATTAATTATCATGTCTATAGTAAAAATATATTAATCCTTCAAGTAATTAATGGCAAATTTTCCTACTTTGTTGAACCTCAATAAAATGCATGTCCAAAACTAAATTTCTTGACATGTCATCTAGTGAGAATGAATGTCCAGATTAGCAATATGTTAGTGTTTTCTATTTATGGTTCTTTTTAACATGACATTTAGTAAGCTATATTTTCCAAGGCTGCCCAGGAGGAATTGCTCGATGAGCCCCAGATTTAAGTGAGCCCCAAAAATACTATAAAAGGAAACAAAAACTGGGAAAGAAGTCAGAGGGTTGTAAGAGGGGGAGGGACAAGAGGGGGAGGACCATAATCTCGTTTTCCCAATTCCCAATTATTGCTATTTTTATCAGGAAATTTAGTAAGGGCAATAATTTCGAAGGGGACCTAACATGTCAATTGTCAATAAGCCCCTGTTTTAAGTGATAATACCGTCGGACTTGTCAAAAATTTTGCTATAAAATATGTAACCGATCCCTGTTTTGGTTGTGATAATATTTTACTTTCTCAAAATTACATTTTCTGCTTTTACAGGACCTTCACTTTTGGAAACAAAACCTTCACTGGGGCAATTGCAGTTGACTGAGGGTTGGGGGCAAAGTTGGGGAGGGAACATACATGGGGGCTGGGGGCATTTGCCCCCAATTTTAATTAAAAAAGGCCCTGATTTTTATTGCTTTTTGTAATCCCAGTCATCTCAGCAAGTAAAGCCTGTTACAGACATTACTTTTATCCTCTAAGTAATGTTCCGAATATTCCTCAAAATATCTAATGACTAAATGTATTAAACCAAGTACATTTAAAGTACTTGTCTGCAGTAAATGACTAGAGCTGAGCAAGTGACATATTCATGTCAAGCTTCAGCAAGCGATATTTTAATATAATTCATCCCAAACGGTCCATTCTGCATCCAAAACCTTCAAAAAAACACAAATGTCCTTTATAAAATACTCTAAACCAGAGTAATTCACTCCAAGTGACGATTTCGTACAAATTTCGGCGGGCGATATTTTTACATCAATTCATCCCCAGCTGTCCAGTTTGCGTCTAAAACCTTCACGATACAATTTTTTTTTTTACAATTTTACAATTTATTGAAGTTGCGCACGTCATATAGGTTATTTACAAGAATGAAGAGTAATGAAGTTATAGTGAGTAGTAGATATAAATTGGAGTTAATATTTCATTATGTCGTGCGCAGTGGACAAAGTAGCATAGTGCTTTCGAGTTGTCCACTGCCTACGATTTATTACTAATAAGAACGGAGCGGCGCTAGAACGAATTCACAACTATATATATTCTATAATTACATTTGAGTTAATAGGAGTGATTGTTTATAGTGTTTCTTAAACAGATAGGATGAACTGGATTTTTTTATTGTGTAATCTACTGATTCCCATATTTTGGATGAAGCGAATTGAAATGTGAATTTTCCATAATTAGTTCTTATTTTTGGTCTACTAAAATTTTCTTTTGAAGCAAACCTCGTATTATAGGTGTGTGACGCGGAAGCTAACGTTACGTATGTAGAAAATATATTAGGTACATTACTTGGTTCATTAAAAATTTTGTAAGTGAAATTAGCTATTTTAAGCTTAAAGACATTATCTAATTTTAGGATTCCCAAAAGGCTATAGTAAGGAGTGGCATCCTCTCTTTTGTGAGCAAAAAATATGCTTCTAATACATTTATTGAGAGATGTGGAGCTTGGTTAAATGAGAAGTATAAGTATTGGCCCAGCTCATTAGTCCATAGTTTATATAAGGGTAAATTAGGGTATAGTAGAGTTGCTTAAGCGTATTTAAATCAAGGTAATATCTTAATTTGTTTATGATGCCAGTATTTTTGGAAATTTTGGCCTTCACGTGGTTAATTTGTTGTTCCCAGGTGATGTGTTTGTCAATGTACATACCTAAGTATTTTATGTATTGTGTTTGTTCTATGTTTCCAATTTGGATTTTACGATCTTTTTCTGTTTTGAGCCAATAATCATAAAGTTCGTTTTTAAAATTTATTGATAGTTTGTTTATAGCACAATAGTTATTGATTTTTTTAATTTCCTCATTCATTACTATTTCAATTTCACTAACTGATTTACCTGAGTAAAAAACATTTGTATCATCAGCAAATATTCGGAAGGATAGTTTTTTTGAACAGTTAGGCATATCATTTATATACAACAAAAACAATAACGGTCCAAGTGTTGATCCTTGTGGAACTCCACAAGTCATTCTTAACATTTCAGAGTCTGTGTTATCTATCCTAACGTATTGTTGGCGATTAGTTAAATAACTTGTAAACCATTGGAGTGGAACGCCTCGTATTCCATATTTTTGCAACTTTTCTAAAAGGATTTTGTGATCAATGGTATCAAAAGCTTTTGAAAAATCTAAAAATAGACCGCACGTTAGTTGTTTATTATCTATCGCAGATTTTAGTTTATCAGTAAGTTCAAGAATTGCTTGCTCTGTTGAATGCTTTTTTCTGAATCCAAATTGATAATTGTACATTATATTGTACTTTTCAAGAAAATTATCCAATTGGTTATATACTAGTCGTTCTAAGACTTTTGAAAAACAGATAGTATAGATATTGGTCGATAATTCTGTGGCTCATTTGTGTCACCACTTTTATAGATAGGCGTAATTCTAGAAATTTTTAAGATGTCAGGAACAACGCCTATGGAGATGGATTCATTGAAAATATAGGTAAAATAAGGCGAAAGTTCATATGCTGCTATTTTTATCATATTATTAGGTATATCAATAGATACTTTATTACTATCTAGGCCTAAGAAAAGATTGAGTACTTGAGTCTCTGTAATTGGGGACATAAAAAAACTAGGTACTGTTGCATTAATATAATTTATTGGTTGAGGGTTTAAAGTCATAATTGAATTTGCAAGATTTGGGCCTACATTAACAAAATACTGATTGAGCTGATTGACAATATCTTGTTTAGTTGTATATATCTTATTATTGATTGTAATTTTTGTGGGATGTATTTGTCCTTTTGTTTTACGTTTAATGATTGACCCAATTAGTTTCCAAGTAGCTTTCAAATTATTTTTACACCTCGCAAATTGTGTATTATAGTAGCAATTTTTGCTCTCAAGTTTTATTTTATTTAGTTTGTTTGAATATCTTTTATATTGTTTTACTTTCTCTATATTGTTGCTATGAAAGTGGGTACTATACATTTTTTGTTTAGTTTTTATGGATTTTAGTATTCCGTCAGTAATCCAAGGTTTAATTAATTGCTTTTTTTTGCTGAGTGATGCTTGTTTTAAAGGAACATGTTTATTTACCAAATCTTGGATAACATTTATTATATTTACGGTAGATTGGTTAAGATCCCCAGTTGTGCTAAGTAGTAAATTCCAATTAATATTTTGTATGTCATTTATATATGCTTCTTTACTAAAATGTTTGTAATCTCTGTAAAATATTTTTGCATTGTTCTTTTGTATGCATTTTTTTGTGATACAGAATACTGGAAGATGGTCAGATATGTCCAACAGACCAATACCAGTTGTTATATTTGAAATTGGTACATTTGTATAGATATGGTCTATTAAAGTCTTAGTATGGTCAGTTAATCGTGTTGGTTTGGTAATAACAGGGGTTACATTATTAGAATAAAGCATGTCTAAATATTTTTCAGTTGGTTGGTGGGAGTCATATTTCAAAAAATTAATATTAAAATCACCAAGGAGATATATATCATATTTACCCTGATTTAATTTGCTAAGCAACTCTTCCAATTCTTCCGTGAATGTATCTAGCTTTGACTTTGGATGTCTGTATATACAACCAACAATAATTTGATTTTTTGCATTTTTCCCACTATCGATTTCAATCCAACAGGATTCAACTAATTCAGTAGAAAATTTTATATCGGTCCTTATGCTTGATTTTAAAGTTTGCGATATATAGATGCCAGCCCCGCCTGCGGCCGTTGGAGAATCTTGGTGATAAAAATTATAGCCTGGTATTTGAGTGTTTACTACAGTATTATTATTTAATCTAGTTTCCGTAACGGCCAAAATATCAGGCCTGTTTGATAAAGTATAAATTAAATCATTAACCAGGTTAAGGTTTTTTGGTAGGCTTCTTACATTACAATGAAAGAGTGATAAGGACTTTGACCTATTATTTTCTAGTAGACGATTTAGCTTGGTCACAGAGTAATAATTAGAAGTTATATTACTTAACATAAGGTCAGGATCGTTTTCGTCAAGTTTATTAGGTTCGGTAATATATCGAACAAGTCAGCAACTAAATCTAAATCCCTCATCCAAATGCCGTTTAAGGAATTAAATTAACTGTTACTAAGTTCATAGAACGGTAGATGTTGCATCAAGTTGTGGGACAGCTTATTAAGTGTCTTGTCTGCCATTATATTATAGTTCATATTGTATTAATTAAAGTAAGCTACTATTGTTGATATATCACTAACTACCTTGCAGAAACTCTTCAAATTCCTCTTCTGTTGTAAACCGAAAGACTTGCGAATGTTCAGATTGACGCAGTAATATTTTCCCATTGACTGTCCAGAGATATTTCCATTGGTTATTCTTTTTGAACTCGTTGATGCGGCCAAATAGTTTTTTTCTATAAGGAGTAAGAGACTCGCTTATGAATATATTTTCCGCTCTGTGAATGCTCTTGCCAAACTCATTAGCCACGGATGGTAGGTCCTTCGATTTCTTTCCAGCAAGCTTGCTTCTTTTCTTATAGAACTCATCTTTCGTGTCGCGATGCACAAATTTGACGATGAATCTCTCCTTTACTTTTCTTGTCGAAGGTAGGCGATGGGCTGTTGAAATATGTTCTTGCGTAATTTCAACACCCATTAAATGACCAAGTTCGACCGTTAATTGCTTTGGATTATCAATAGGTAACGTCGGAATTCCAGATATTTCAATGCACTCTCGGCGACCATATTGTTCTAAATTGTCAAGTGCAACGTTACCTGCATAGTTAGATTCTTCTGCCTTCTCTATTCTGGTTTCAACGATGTTTACCTTCTTTGAGAGATCTGCAGTTTGCTTCTTGTTATCATGCATTATTTTTTTAAAGTTATCGAATTCATTGGACAAGAACTGCTGTGAGGTTTCAATGTCCTTACACTTGGCAGTTAAAACTTCTACTTCAGATCTTAATTCTGATAATTCCGCTTTAATCTCGACCCTTATACTTGGCAGGAATCGATTCTCCCATAGTTCTATAATTGCTTCTATAGTTAGACTTTTTTCGGTAGACATAGCGGAGCCCGTTCGAACACGTCCGCTCACTTCGAGATCTCAGTGCATCTAGTAGTTATAAGTAGTTATTGCCAAACAAGTTTGATCGAAGTGAATTTGAGACACTGGGACGACGCAAAATGCAAAAAATATGGATTTCCCCGTAGAGTTTATAGTCTTTTTGCCCTGAATGGCGACCATCTTGGATTTATCATGCAGGTCACGCATCGGCTACGTATGAGTCAGCAATCTAGGTTTATTATATCTATGCCCTGGACAACTTGGCAAAAATGTCCAAGATTCTTGGACATTTATCGCATGCGCAATAGCAGCAACACATCTGTTGCTGACTGGAATCAGCGCCCGCACTTACGATTTTCTTGGTATTGTTATTTTAATGTTTTGTTATATTATTTATCTATTTCTCTAAGTTTGAACAAATTTTACGAAATCATATTTAATAAGTCGGTTGAATATACATGTCCACCTTCGATTCTTCAAAATGCTTTGGTTTCTAAACTTTATTGATCGTATTTTTTGACATGTTAAGACGATGAACTATGTGCGATATTTATTTGGGCTTCGAACAAGTCTACTTCAACAAGACTGACACTATTCTGTATTCAAGTGTTGCAATTATATGTTTGGAAACAGGTACCGAATTCTAATGGTCCCGGTAATAATGCATTCCCAAGCCGGTGTCACATCGGATTTGCCCCCCCCCTCTCCCGCGGTCCGGGGGGACCAAATCCGCTAGCGAATATGGACCCCCTTCCGCGGAAATGGTCCCCCCTATGAAATCATAATTGTCTGAACATAATTGTCTGACTTGTCACCATGTCAACCTAAGCTGTTTTCCACAAGGGCACATACTAAAATTATTATTCCAGCATCACTAGGATAGCTCCCGTCACAGAGATAATTAAAAATTTCGTTGTAAGCATTCTTTTCATCCATCGGCAAGGAGTAAATTTGAAATTAAGACCACGTTAGAAAATATACTGCTGTATCACCGCAAAATAACAACTACAATGAGTTGGTTCGATTCAATGGTCGCGCTTATTTATATGTATTCTGATCACCATTTTTATCTTATGAGTCATCACCTATTGTTTATGGGATTCCATTCAGAACCATTTGAAAGTTAAAATTTACATAACTGTAGGCATGGTATTTAATGCGGAAACAGACACAAATAACAGATTAGTAATCGTTTCCAGGACCGAAGCAGAATTAAGAGAAATATTTCTGTCTACCACTAGTGAAAGCGCATGGAAATTAAATTTACGGGAAAATGGCACCGAAAAAAACAATCAATTGACAATTGTCAACAGAGTAATTGCTGGCACATGGCCTATTTCTAGATAAGTATTAGCTAGTATTTCTTTGGTTGCGTACTTGCATTCAAAACGTCAGTTTAATTGAAATGATAAGTTTATTTAAAGTCTGTTAACATTTACAACTTTGTATTTCCCACTGCTGAGACATAACATTTAAATGGGAACTACAGTGAAATGTATAGTTCTTATTGCAATAAAATCTACTTCTCGTAGTTAAATATATCACAGTGGCAGTGAAATATATTTTTGGCAGTGAAACGAAGTTTTGGTTGCAGCAAAATATAGTTCCTGCAGTCCAAAACCGCGAGAAAATTTACAGGAACATTTTAATCCCAAAAATCTTCGTACACTTTTTCTCCGTTAGATGTAAAGATGATTCAAAACGTTTTCATTCGATATTTAATATGCCATACGATAGATTCGCGAGGGGGGTCCAAATCCGCGAGAGGGGACCATATCTACTAGCTGATATGGACCCCCAAATCCGCTGTGACACCTGTATTTATTTTATATTTTATAAAGTTTTGTTTTCACATGTTACTCTAAATTTGCTCTAGCTGTCTCAGAGTGTTTCAGTCCTTCATAATAAGATTATAATATAGAGCAAGACTCGATCAGTGGTGTTCTATATTTCTGAGCAAAATTTTATTCTGTTTTCCATATGCAGCACATTGCTATTTTCATTCTCTGTTTTGATGCATACTTTGGAGTGATATCTGTTTCTGTTATTCAAATACTGTAGTCACCAAATATGTTACAACAACAACTCTTGATAATTATATTTTTAAGGAATCAATGTGTAATGGAAGGTGACATGCTGATCATCACAACCTCAATGCCCACATTGTGCTAACGACCTATGTGATGTACTCTTATCATAGATTTGCCATTACCAGCTCATTCGTATACAGTCCAACCCATTTAATATGGACAATATAGGAACACAGCAAAGTGTTTGCATTAGGTGTCCTTTTCATAGAGATGTTAGATAATGCTTTCTATAAATAAATGATATGATCACATGATAAAGAAGCCATGCGTTAAGGGTACCTATTAAATAACAAGGATTTTAAGTGTAAACACTGTATAGTTTAAGGACACCCCTTCAAACAATATAATCTCATAAAACCCGCGGAGCGAAAGCCCACAACGAATAAGATCCTACCATTACGGTAGATACGTTAACCAGAATGAACATAGGCGTAAGCATAATCATTCACCAATCAAAGTACGCAAATGAAATAATAAGATAAAAACAATATATTATCCTACCATGAATAAATCATATCATAAACAGTAATATCCTTCCCCTCGCCAGCTATCAAATAAATTTGACTCCAGCCCTTGGGACACTGGAAGGCGGCTTAAGAGATTATATGAGATTATATTGTTTGAAGGGGTGTCCTTAAACTATACAGTGTTTACACTTAAAATCCTTGCATATTATAGAGAGGTGTCCATATTGGAGAGGTGCCCATAAGGATAGGCTAAGCTGTGTTCTTTCCTCCTGACTGCACATTTTGGGTACTTGAATACTAGTAACCACATTATATGTTCCAAGAGCCATTAAACAATTGAAAATAGTATGTAACTATATTATATATCTATTTAGAACAATTACAAGACTTACAATATACAGAATAATACTCATTTTAACATGACAATGAAAGTAACAGGGATATGTGATGTACATACCAAACTATATTATCATTAGAAATATACAATATGAATCTTAAACTATAATTTTTACCATAAATTGTAAATATTTTATTGAAGAAACAAATAAATGAAACTCAAAACATCCGACGAGAGAGGCAGCCGACTGAATACAGAGAGCAAAATCTCCCAACATTATAAGAAAAGCAAAATTATGCTGTGATTTATCTGTCTTGCAACTTAGCTCTGAAACAAGAAGGGAAATGCATATACTGCAGCATTAGCAAGCTAGGATACTTGGTCAGCTATTGACTTTTAATACTAGTTAGCTAACCAGTATTAGCCATAAATAATTGGGTTGACCAGAGTATCTGCTCAGGTTCCTGGTAATCCATTAGTCTCAATGTTCCCTACTTTGTTATTTCCCTTTTTCTTGTCAAGGGGAAATTGTTGGACAATAATGATTACTGGCTAGTGAAGTTTTGTTAACTTGTTTGGTTTACTTGTAGAATATATCTAGGTTGGATGCCCACATGGTACTGATGGTAGAACCTACCATGGCAAGATAATCACACTAAACATGAGCTTGCTTTCATTCATGAGTTGCAAATTACATGTTAATAGATACTCAGTTCAAATATAAACTATGTTGTAAAAGACTAAATTCCTAAATTTTAATGTTCATGTCAGTCACTGTGTTCAAGCTTGCTTTTTCTCAGGTCCATGTTAACAACATCTGAAATAGAAATGCCACAAACAATATTAGATGAGTAGTGCTTGAACACGACAATAACTAAGGAAAACATGCTATTAAAAACTTATAATTTGTTACATCTTGACCTTCAGACCTTCAATCAAACAACAGATTGTAAATATAACATACAAGAGTATATACTATTTATATTATTTACAATCTGTTGATTGTACATGTAAACAAGATCAAGATGTACATTTCCTAACATCAAGATGTTGATTTTATACTTGATATTATCTCTGCTATTATGCATCAGTCAATTCTAGCATTGCCCACACATCCCCCCCCAGGCATTAGTACTTGCAAAATATCCCCGGGGCCGGGCATTTGTTCACCAGAAATGATTGTGGTTTCTGCAGCAGCTGCAACGAACATGTGCGCTGCCATGAATATGGATGAAAGTATTTGTGTCATATACACAAACAAAATTCATCATTGAATTAAGAATGTAAAACTTTATCTCATGATATTCTGACGAAATCTATGTGTTGGTGTGCCCTGGGCATTTGTAATCATTTCTTTGCCCAGGGGTGGGGCATTGTTGCCCTTTTTCTGCCCAGCCCCAGGGAATTGTACACTTAGAGAAAAAATAAGTGCAAATGCCTGGGACCGGGAGGATGGGCAATGCTAGAATTGACTGATACATGAGGCGATAACCTTTCTAAGTTGGTCTTTCAAAATGGTCTTTAATTGTGAATGTTTGCTTTCATTGCAAAATGTTGTCGATATTTTTATTGACTTTTCTCAAGCAGTGACTCAAAAATCCGGTCAATATATACGTAAATTACGATAACTAAACAGCAAATTAGAAGCCACATAACCTAAACAATCAAATTCGATGCACATGTTACAGAATTATCGATACATACCTGTGAAAATACGCGACTTTCCATGAGAAAATCAGAAAATACGAGTTAAAACTCCAACATTATTCCATTGCCGGAAGTCTGCAGAGCATTTCAAGATGGCAACCAATCACCGTGCTCTAGAACGTTGACCAATGAGATGGCGATCTGCTCCCAAGTTTTCCAGGGTCTTGTCCGTTCACCGCGGTCACCATCAAGACCCTGGGGACGAGGTTGCCAATAGACCAAGTGAAGCCAAGATGGCGGCAATTGACGTCCAAACTCATGAAGGTCATAAACAGTTTTCATACCATTTTTTCCAGTATCGCTAATCAAGTTATTAGTTCATAAAATCATGTTATTGTTTAAATGGAAGTAAACACACTACATTTTGGCACTGGACGTCAATTTCCGCCATCTTTGGCTTCACTTCAGAGGAGGAATGAGGGTCTTCCCGAAATGCAACGCGCGCCGGGGCGGTTTATCATATATAATCAATTTCTCGGCCTGCTCCGTCATTGTTCGATTGTTGCTCGCTGCATTCATATGTCACAACTCAGAGATTATAGTAAAATATTTTAAAATAGCGAATTTTCGCAGTATTACTGGGATGAAAGCTTCTGAATTAGATGGGCATGGTTCTTTATGTTCATTGTGTGTCGAAAAACCCTGTGAATATGATCACAGATGGGTTACCGTGCGTTCAAATAGAATGCTGCAAGGTTCATACAAGTTTTATGGATAGTTTGGACATTCGACGAACAGGCCTTATTCCATCAGTTGTTAAAGGCATAAAAATCGAAGAAATGTTCGCCGATTGTAGTAGCCCTGCATTGATAGAAGTGCATACCAGTTGCGTTTTCAAGGTGAGATGATTTAAACGCATGCTTTTAAGTTTTAATACTGTATATACATAATTTTGGTTGAAATACATTTTGTATATTTCAAAAAAATAGAAACGTTAGAAACAGATAAGATAGATAAGAAATACACACAATGTGTTTACAGTACATAAATATCTTTGAATAAGAAATGACTTAAAATGTAGTGAAAATTGATTATAATATATAAATATATTTGATATAATTCAGGGCATAAAATAGATTTTTTATTTGTTTTTTATATTAATATTAAACACGCCATTGTTAGACTGATATTTAAGTCCTTTACCTTGACTTTGTTCCTACTCAATGTGTTTCTTACTTCCATGTGTAGTTCCACGACCCATCCATTGAAATCAGGGATGGATGTGGCCGGCTATGTAATATTGTCATGTTGTGGGAGTTTGATATTTTACCATCACCAACATCCCAAGCAGTCCCTCCAGGTGACCCAGATATTCAAAATGATGAGCTGGATAATGTACTTCCACAATACCTTTATAGACAATCCAACTGAATGTAATTGTTTTAAACAACTACTAAATCCTATTTGTTTGGCAAATATTGATACACACCGAGTGGTAAAGAACGAAGACCTGTCTAGTGGTGCTAGTGTTGGTAAAACTGAGGCAGTGAATGTAGATGAAGTTGAGAAAATTCAACAATTGACAGAAATTTTGGATGTGGAAAATACTGCCTTTGGTGACAATGTGCGGATGATGAAATGTCTGATGATGAGGACAATAGTTTGGATGTTATATCTATGTATTTTGAAAAGTTTGTTGTTGTTGGATTTTGGCAAGAGAACAGATACCAAGCAGCACTCACAAGGTGCATGTGGAGAAGGTCATCAAACCAAGAGTTGACATTCAAAGTGGAACATGAACCAGACAATGTTCGAGACACAAATGCACTGAAATTTTTAGTGTTTCACAATGACAACTGGCATATAATTGGCTATTATATTATATTATGTTATATTATATTGGGTGGTATTCTTGGTGGGGGTGGTATTCTTGGTGGACGGTGCAGACAGCAATCTATATACAAGGTATGAAATAATGGAATAAAGCATTAATTTTTCCAGTATTACAAAGATGTGAAGCTGAAACATAAAGAAAACTGATTCACAAGTCACAACAACTATTCTCTATAAGGTAGAAGTATAATTTTAAACCAGCTAGGATTGATCTGGAAACTGGAATAAAATTTTGCTCCATATCATAATTAATATTGTCACAGAGCAATAAAAAACAACCATATTTGTAAGAAATAAATGGTGCTTAAAGATGGTCAGATCATAGATAGTGGAATAAGAAGGATAGGAGACTGGGGCCTGGGGCGAGAATATGTTGAAATAAAAAAAAAATAGTCACGTGGTTTTAAAGCGACACAAACACGCGCGAGGTGTTGACAATTTGTATAATTTTATATGGTATCATATTACGATTGTTGTGTTTGTTTGTTTTTTTCGGGTTAAATCGGTTGCATTTTTAAGGATGGACTGCGAAGGCGAAAGTTCGAAGTCTTTAATCGATGAGCAGGAGGCCATGGAAGCCGTTGTAAACTATTTGTCGGAAGAAATCAACGAGATTGTGGAGTTAGAAGAGTGCGTTACCCAAGGAGTTAATGAATGTCTTCTTACTAAAAGCTTTCCATGCGGCCTCTGTTCGAAGATCTGCAAATCAAAAGGTGGTCTTACTAATCATACAAGGGCCAAACATGGTGAGAAAACACCGATTATCAAGTCAGTATCGCCAACATCGGATGTTGTTTGTGAAATTGTTTGCAAAGCAGCGCAGTCCGTAATAAAGTCGAAGTTGTATGGCGAGAAAATGACAAAATTGATTAGCGAAGCCGACCTAAAGCCATCTGATCTTCTCGTGAGTTCTTTGTTGACATTGTATGGCGGATATTGTGAAAAATTAGACAGGGACAAACTCTTGAAAAACTTTTACAAGCTAATACCAGAGTCTGCGAAGATGTTCGAAACAAAATCAAAAGAAATGAACGTTCCTGCATACAATCTCATTATGATCCACATTCCTGATTTAGTCGTTGGCTTTTACAAACGTGGAAATGTTCAAGAAAAGCTTCCTGTCATAAAGCCAATTGAACAGTCCGAATTTGGGCCATTATCGTACGTTGCTGGTTATATAATTGCCAAAATGTATCGAAAAAGTAAAGCCACTGCAGGAAAGAAACTCCAGAACAATTGGAACTTCAGTCATTGTTATCGAGCATGAAGTCACTGGATGACAACGAGTATATCGACTCTCTTTCTAGAGGAAAACTATGGAATCCTTGCGAGAATCTAATATGTATTGCTGCTGAATGTGAAAAGGTATTTCGGCAATACAGTGCTGGTTTGGTGAGGGAAATTCCTTTGGAACAAGTCAGAGCAGATGTTTTGCAAAAGCCTAAAGTGAAATCAGCTTGGGATGCTATTCTTTCTGATGCAAGCTTGGCTAAAAGCAAAACATCTGTTCCTGATGTATGTTTGGAGAACATTATTATGCTGTATATCCGCGTGAGATCCTTTTCTTACACAAAGGATGTTGTCACCCAAATCAAATTAAAGGAGAAGATAAATTTGCACAAGAAGGCTTTAAGGAAAGCACTTAAGGAACAGTCTGAGGCTAAAGCTAAAAGTCTTTAACTTGATGAGACCAACATTCTATTTTGTATCAAATATTCTGAACCTTTTACATGTATAAAGTAACATAATATAAAGTAACATAAGTGTTTTTCCTCTTTCACGAAAATGTGCAGTATATATATATATATATATGTATATATATAAAATGTGCAGTATATATATATATATGCGCATGTGTCTGAGTATTGTAATTAATTGGTGAGGAGGGAGTATGGTATATAAAGAAAGAAGTCATCACTCTGCATCTAGACTTACAAGCTGCACTGCTGAGCCGTTGAGCATTGAAACATGCATGTCTGCAGATTTGACTATATATATATATATATATGCTTTTCTTATCAAGGGGAGAGTGCTGCTTAATGGGTTAAAACTGAACTGTTTATATATATATATATACTAAAATTAGCGAGTCTTATACTAGAATCATACTAGTATTACTATTGCAAATGCCGTAATTTGATTGGCTAGGAAAACAATCATTTTCCTTATTAAATTATTTTCTGAATATTTTATGTTTAAAGAATGAGTATCAACCGTCATGCTTTGTACCGCTATGTTTACAGTTGGCTTCTATAATATCGCCATTTTTGGGTGCCCATAAATTCATGAAACTGTAAACATAGCGGCGCAAAGAATGACGGTTGATACTCATTCTTTAATCTCTGATTCGACTAAAACAATTAGATTACTCAATCTCGATTTCTATGAGGTGCAGGGCTTCCACAACTTATTTGCATAGGGCTGTCTTTATAGGGGTATAGGATTGGACAAAGAGAGAAACAAAGAACTTTTGAAAAGATTGTATAATATATACTACCAGTATTGACCCTCTCCTCCCAAAGTAATGGTCTTTTGCCAGGAAATTTCTTGGCATTGTGGAAGCCCTGATGAGGTGATAGTTGATTCGGCTTTGCCTCATCATCATGGGTTAATTAGATACTGTACATAGAGTAAAATACTAAAGTAGGGCGCAATGCGACTCAATGGGTTATATATATCACTCATGTTTCCACACTTTCTCAACTCTAGATTTCCCAACTTTCACTTGTGTGTATATAATTTTATATCAACATGGAAAATGTTTTGTAATCCTTAAATATGATCAGATTCACATATATACAATTGTACTGGATCAACCATAAATTCAGTGTGCCCTCATGCAATGCAATTTATTGCATCTTATACTTTCTCTCTGGCAAATGCCAGAAAATGTTACTAAAATCTGTTTAATTCTGCTTCTTTTCCTTCTTCTTCTTGGGTAAAGGCTCTTCCCTAATAGTAGCCCATCGTGACTCACCCGCTTTTCGTCGTGATCCAACATTCCTCGTGACACAAGGCCGGCATTTCTTTGGATCTGCAAAATACGGTCATTGTATCCAAACTGGACTGCATCCGGTTGTCAGATCTTCGCCCGCGTTGTCTTTGGTGGCCAAAGTATTCCTCAAGGCAGTCTTGCATGAAGCGCTCAGTGAGGACATATGATACTCCATTCCCTAACAAAACTTGGTGCATTCAATCAGACTGTTCACTGACATTTGTAGACCTTCATATGTCTGAATTGAGATAAACATTCGTGTCATCCCGTCTGGGGTGAAACCTTCTCTCTTGCTGATCGCTTCTTTCCAGTCAACAAAGTACTGAAGAAAAGTGTCAGTCAACCACACAAAGCGTGGATCATCACATTTCTCATAAGGTGCCAGGAGTGGGTTCTGCTTTCTGATGCTCATGACCCGATCGAACATTGCAACAATCAAAGAAGTCGTTCATCAGCTGACAGAAAGTTGCGGTTTCTGAGACTTCTTCCAGGGGCATGCTTCTTCGGAGGGCTTCTGCCATAGATTTGGAAAGAATTTGCACTGCCAAATTAACCTCATTTTAGCATACGATGTTAAATGAATATGCTCGATGGTCAACTTTGGCAGTTGGTGGAGGCCCAAGTCTAGATCTGCAAAATAGCATCTAGAAATGTGCTCCCACAAATTCTTTCCATTTCTCCAAAGGTACCTTGTTCCACCTGTGCCAGAACTGTGCAGATTACCTAAAATAAAACATATATAATAAACTACAGGGCACCTACATGTATGTAGTTCTCATAATCTTATGATACACAGTATAGTAAAAAGGAGACAAAAATTTTGTTCACCCACTGAATGGCAGTACACTAAAACAATGTCTGGCAATCAGGGTGCAGTGGTTACTGAAAACGTAACAAAGTTTGGGTATTTGACCTCTCATTGTACATGCGCAACTTGGCAGGCTCTTTAACCCATTAAGCTGCAGAGCTTCCCATTGACGAGTAAAATCGTCTGGCGTTAGACAAGTAAAAAAAATAAGTAGGGAGCATTGAGGCTCAATGGGTTAATGCGCAAGCCTATCCCCTTGAAAAGTAAAGTTAGCCTAACGCCCAGTTTACATACACTGTCAGTTTCTGTGATCACAGTAGGAATGTTGCATTGGTAAATTCTAAGTTTTGAAGGATTCGTCAGACATGTTTGAGGAAAATGATTTAGTGTTTAACACTTATTCAGTTGCCTCAAACATTTCTTACAAATCCTTCAAAAATTAGAATTTACCAATGCAAAATTCCTAATGTGATCACAGAAACTTTGATAGTGTAAACCGGGCTTAAAGCCGGGTTACAGTCCGTTCTGCGCATCGGTTCTGCTCATAACAAAGGTAGACTACTGGATTTCAAAATTGTGCAAATTTCGCATGTTTTGTATATTTCTGAACATAAACACTAGCTCATACTTATTTAAAAGTATAGCGAACCAAAATAGTGTTAAATTTTCTGACAGTTCATAATATTTTAAGAAATATAGTAGTTCAAAATGTAAACAAAGCGTTTGTTTACATTACGGACTGTAACCCGGCTTTAAATAAAAGCATCCTTAATATATTACCTCTTGTTGTTTTCATCAAATGTGGTACATCTGCAAAGAACCAAATATTCCTTTGTGGTGCAAATAGATTGATGGTCTTGTTCAAAATCTTTGATTCCTCACCCATAATATGCTTGTGCAGTCGATAAAACTTCCGGTTAGCTGACATTCCATCACTTGAAGTTGCAACAACATGGAGATCACAATTCAGTTCTAATATTCCAACTGCTCGCCAAAAAAGTGGGGCCAATTGATACGAGACCACTGTTTGTGTGAGAAAATATGCCAACATAAATTTTAGAGTGGTTTGGACACCTCTAATCATGAATGCAAGAACATGGGTAGCAACTTCAAGCTCTTCGAACGTTGAATAATCCAAATCAGGGTCACCAAGCGAGGTAAAACCAATCAATTTGCCTGAGTGTTTGTCAAAACAAGCTTTCCCTTGATTTTCATTTCATCAAACACCAAAACGACATATCTACCAGCACCTTCATAACAATAACAATAATAACTTTTACTCTGGATTGCTACTCCTAAGCACTTTACAAATAGGTCCTACAAAGCTAACCTAATTCTTAATAATTAAAATTTAACTCATTAACCAATTGAGTGGCAACACTATCCCCCTGGGGCCGGTTGTTCGAAGGTCGGATAGTGCTATCCACCGGATAGTGATTTTTTCAACCTTGGTAAAATGCTTGAAGTAATAGTTCAAATACGAGACAGAGGACTTTACCGGGATTTCAAAGTCCGAGTGCTTTTGAAAAGGCGAGCCGTAGGCGAGCCTCATTAATGCACGAGGACTTTGAAATCCGTAAAGTCCGATGTCGATATTTGAACTTACTTCTAAAACTCGCTAATTTACATAATTTCAAAGTACTAGTACTTTAAAAAAATTTCAAAGTACTAGTACTTTAGAAAAATTTCAAAGTGCCCGTAGAATGTCTTCCTCTAGTTTCAAAATACTCATTAAACATTGATTTCTTTTGTGTTTTCTTCATGAATTATTAATGAGTTTTAGAAAACTATGAAACTACGGATATAGACGACACAAGAAGTACGAAAGACATTTAACTTATAAATACTAAACTTTGATACGAGTTATACCAATCAACGATTGACTTAACAAAGCTTGAAAAAATCACTATCCGATGGATAGCGCTATCCAACCTTCGAACAACCGGTCCCAGATGAGTACAATCGTCAGAGTAAAATAATAAAGTGGGGCACATCGGAGTGTATTGTCGCTAAAGGGTTAACAGCTAGAATGCATACCGTAAACTGGGGTGACTAAGGTGGTCAAAGTCACCCAATTTTCAAAGTCACCCCAGTTTACAGTAGGTCTGATTACCCAATTGAGTGGCAGCACTATCCCCCTGATGAGTAAAATTGTCTGGCATTAGACAGAGTAAAATAATAAAGTAGGGCACACGGGGGTGCATTGCCGCTTAAGGGTAAGTTAATTAAGCATAGATATCTATGGGGTTAAGGCACTAAGGTTCTCTTTGCACAAGTACTGTAATATTGTGTTACATTATGTATGCAGACTAGAGTAAAATCATTTGGCAGAGTAAAACTATCTGGCATTTGACAGAATAAAGTAACAAAGAGAACATATTGTGCCTTAATATGTTACTAGAAGAATAAACATAATACCTTCATAGGTCTTTACAATCGACTTTAGCAGCTCAATGTTCCCCAACACAAAACCGCTACCTGGTTTGAAGTGGTTACGATAGTCTCGTAATGTTCTTTCATGGGGCAAATAAAGAATACCATCTGGATTCTGTTCACTCTTTCTCAATTCATTGTACACTGATGATGACTTTGCATGTATTGAGAGGCAGAACTCGATAAAATGCGGATGCCATCTTTGACTATACTTGTTTGTCATCATTGCCTTCTGTTGCTGTTCGAATACTAGTCTCATGTGCGGGGTAGTTTGCAAATTGGTTTGGTCTAAGATTGATAGAAATGATTTGCTCATCTCATCATCAATCCTTACACCATGGGAGCTGATCTCTTCTTCCATTCTTTTAATTCGCTCTTCAAGCTGTGTGCATTTCAGTTCGGCCTCTTTCAATTTCAGTCTTTCGTCTTTTACTGTTGCCTGTAGTTTAGCGGACGAACATTTGCTTAGTGGTGCTTTACGTTTTGCAGGAGAGACAGGAGTCACAGGACCATATACAGTTGTATGAACCACAGGATTAGCTTCCTTTTTCATTTTCTCATCAATTTTACAACAAGGTCTACACTTATTAGTTCCTTGTTCAACAAGTACCTCACACTTTAAAGATCTTCTTACTTGGCAGTAATTCACTGGAGATTGTTGCTTCGCGGCAACTAACGGGATAACATGCAAAAAGGTTTCATCGGAAACGCGTTGTTCCGGCTCGACGGAAATAAGGGAAATTCCACAGCAGATCTCAAGACCACACAACAGATCGTGCAAGTCCTTGTATTTACATAATAGGCGCGAGATACCCGTTGGAAATAATGCAGATGTGTCAGGCACTGTAGCTCCATAAACAGACACAGTTACTTCTAAAGTTTCTTCGATTTGTATGTAATATTTTGGGATAAGATATCCTTGCTCGCGCATTTCAACGATTATGTTGGTGTCCGAAACGTTTACAGTCCAGCCATGCAAGTACAAATACTCGCGTTTAAAATACGTTTTCAAATCGTCGAATGATGGAGTTTTATCGGCACGAGATGTAGACAAACTCACAATCCGAATGTTGTTTTGCGATAAATGTATTTCTAACTAAAAAACTTTTACAACAACAACATGTTATATGTCATGCAAATTTGAATAAATCTAAATAACCTAAATTGTCTATTGTCCTAAATTGAATATAAACCAACTAATGTCAAAAGCACTATTAATTAACGACCTATTAATGACACTCCCACTTTTTTTTGACATTTTTTTTTTGTTTTTTTTAAAATGTTAAACAGTAAGTTCTAGTCCAAGAGCATTTCGGAGTTTCACGAACTGAGATTTCGATAACGGTTTCGTTAGAATGTCTGCGACCATTTCACTTGTTGGAACGTACTCGAGAGCAATAACTCCACTTTGCAGCTCCTCACGAATAAAATGATAGCGTATATCAATGTGCTTGGTTCTTGCATGCGATACAGGATTCTTCGCTATCGAAATAGCTGCTTGGTTGTCTTCGTAGATCACAGTTGCTTCAGCTAACGGTTGACCAATATCACCAAGTAACTGGCGAAGCCATATTGTTTCTTGCGTAGCGAAACTCAAGGCGACATACTCTGCCTCTGCTGTCGACAGTGCAACTGTCGGTTGCTTCTTACTCAACCAGCTTACTGCTCCACTTGCCATAATTAATGCATTACCACTAGTAGAATGTCGGTCATCAAGGTCACCTGCCCAATCAGCATCGGAGTAGACCGTTAAACTTTCGTCAGTGGATCCATCGTACTTCAAGCCAAGATTTTCAGTTCCTTTTAAATATCGAGAACTCGTTTAGCAGCAGTTAGATGTGCTTCCGACGGTTTAGCACAAAATTTTGACAAAACTCCCACTGCATATGCAATATCTGGACGAGTGGCGACTGCAAGGTAAAGTAAACTTCCGATGATGGACTGGTATTGCGTTGGATCAACTGGTTTACTGACTCTGTCTTCTTTGATTAACTTGACATTCACGTCAGCAGGCGTTGCGACCGTTTTAGCTTCAGCTTGTCCAAACTTTACGACTATTTTGTTAATGTACTGTCTCTGGTGTATCCATAGTCGGTTATTCTGTTTATCCTGGACAACGCTGACTCCGACATAATACTGTAGCTCTCCCATATCTGTCATCTTAAACTCCACCTTTAGGACTCTCTTCATTTCTTCCATTTCTTGGACATTCTCCGCCAATATGATCAGATCATCTACATGAACTGCAATGATAATCAGCGTGTCTTCCTTCTTTACGTAAACGCATGGATCTGCAGAAACCTTAGTGAAACCAAGCTTCTCCATTTTTCTTGTAGGGCTCTGTTCCAGCATCTTGGAGACTGTTTCAAACCATATAGCGACTTTTCAAGCTTGCATACCAAGTGCTCTTTTCCAGATTGAATATATCCTCCGGTTGTCGCATGTAGATATCCTCATCTAACCGTTAAGAAAAGCAGTAACAACGTCCATTTGATGAATAACCATGTTGTTCTGGACTGCAAATGCGAGCAATGTTCGTATCGACGAAAAGCGTACTACAGGTGAAAACGTTTCATCGTAATCAATTCCGTACTTCTGGGCATATCCTTTGGCAACTAGTCGCGCTTTGAAACGATTTACTCTTCCATCAGAATCGTGCTTCGCTCTAAATACCCATCTGCTACCAATAGCTGTTCGACCAGGTGGCAACTGTACAAGTCTCCAGGTCTTGTTTTCCATCAGTGAATTGTATTCTGAGTCAGCAGCAGCCATCCATTCTTTCGAGTGTTGGTTTTCTTTAGCTTTGCTCATAGACGAAGGTTCTTCTATCTCACATACATTGTGTTTGCGACATGACGTGCGGGATGTACAGGACTAGCAGTCTCTGCATACTCGTCGTATCCATATCTGATAGGGCTTTCCGTATTCTACCAGAAGTCCTTGCTTCTGTGGATACTTCTTCTCCCACTTTTTCTTCTTCGAATTCCACCGTTTCTTCTTTCACGTCTTCTGTCGTTTGATCTTGAGATTTTGTCGTCATTATTTCATCCTTGTCGCCAAAATCGTTTTCATTGAACTCGACATCCCTTCGACGACCATCTTTCGCTTGATTTCATCGAACAAACGGTATCCTTTCGATGTACGACAATAACCAACAAAGCGTAGTCTTTCCGCTTTCTTGTCCAATTTTGTCGTTTGCTGTCTGGAACATGGGCGAAGGCCATACACCCAAACACACGTAAATGACTGACGTTCGGTTTTCTTTCATACCATCGCTCAGACGGCGTTGTATTCCCTTTGATTGCTGACGAGGCATTCGATTTCTCACATAAACAGCCGTGTAAATGGCTTCAGCCCAGAACATCTTAGGTAATCTTGCTTGTGCGATCATCGACCGAGCAGACTCGACCAACGTTCTATTCATACGTTCAGCGACACCATTTTGCTGAGGAGAATATGGAACAGTTAATTCATGCTTAATACCTTTCGCTTTGAGATAATCTTTAAATTCTGTGGAAAGATACTCGCCACCATTATCAGTTCGCAATATTCCTATAGATCTTCCAGCCTCGTTCGTTGTTGCAGCCTCAAACTCTTTAAATTTCTCCAGAACTTCTAACTTCTGCTTCATAAAGTACACTGCACAACATCGAGAGTAATCATCAGTGAACGTCACGAAATATCTTGCTCCGCCAAATGACTCTGTTTGCATTGGACCACACACATCGCTATGTACTAGCTGTAGCTTGTGAGATGAACGAATTTCTTCCCGAGCAGGAAATGGCTTTCGATGCATTTTTCCAGCCAAACATGCTTCGCAGAATGAAAGTTTGTCAACGTTTTCACAACAAATTCCTTTCACAATATTATTCTTAATGCAACTATTTAGTCGTTGCTCGTACGTGTCCCAACCGTTGATGCCAAAGATCACTACTTTCCTGTGAAGCTAACGTAGCGTGTCCGTTTGAGACGTCTTCGCAATCCAACTTGTACAACTTGTTGGCTAATGATCCCATTCCTCGTAGTCTCCCACTGGCATCACTTATCCAGCATTTATCACCACGAAACTTCACCACGTTACCTTTCGCAACGGCAGCTCTAACAGAAAACAGGTTAGAGGTAAGCTTTGGAACATACAACACATTACACAGTACACCTCGCTTCGACTTGCTCCCAGAGAACAACATATCCATATGCACGTTACCAGATCCCAACGCTTGTACAACACGACCATCTCCCAAGGCAACGCTTTCGGGTTCCCCAAACTGTTGATAATTCACCAGAACACTTTTTTTCCTCGTCATATGACTTGAAGCTCCAGAATCGATCAACCAATGACAATCAGAAAGCTTTGCATTTCCCTCGGACACTGTAAATACACAAGCACCACTTTCAGATTCACTATCAGAGTTTTGGGTCTTTCCGACTTTTGCTCCATGTCTTGGTTTATACACTGGCTTTGTATATCTCGCTTTTTCCTGAGGGCAATTTCTGACGAATATGGCCAACAGTTCCACACTTAAAACACGTCCGACTTTCCTGAAAATTTTTCTTTCGGTTTCCCATTAAGGCAGACTCATTTTTAACTGACTCGTTCTTAGGTCCTTGCTTCGATTCTTCATGCAAAAGAGCTTGTTGAACGAAGTCCATTTTCACATCATCAACTCTGGCTTCTAAGGCGGTTACAAGAGTTGCATAACTTCTCGGCAAACTTCCTAATAAAGTCACAACTTGATCCTCTTCAGAGATAGGTGTACCGATAGCTGCCAATTTATCCGCGATGTCCTTCATGTATTTCAAATGTTTCTCCATAGAAGTTCCTTCTTTCATCTCCGTTCTGAAATACTTTTTCTTTAAAAACAGTTTGTTCGCCAACGTATCTCGCTCAAAATGATTCTTTAGTACATCCCACGCTTTCTTCGGATTTTCACATGAGCTAACCAAATATAGCTGAGCTGATTTAATTGCTAAAACAATTGTTGAGAACGCCCTTTGCGCTTTCGAACGAAATTGTGCCGCTGTTTCTTCCGAAGCTGACCCTGCTAGCTCTTCCGAACCGTCTACGAAACCCCACAGCCCTTTCGCCAACAGCAAATGCTTCATTTGAAACTTCCAAGTACTCCAATTGCTCCCGTCTAACTTGTCGATTGACCATTTTTCCTCCATTAGTCATCAACAGACCAGCACGAGTTTTTATTACAAGCGTTATTTGTTCAGCAAACTGAAGTTCTATCGAAAAACCGGCGACGTAGGATTGTTAAACAATCCTAACAGCATGTTCTGGGCCCATAACCTGTAGACAAACTCACAATCCGAATGTTGTTTTGCGATAAATGTATTTCTAACTAAAAAACTTTTACAACAACAACATGTTATATGTCATGCAAATTTGAATAAATCTAAATAACCTAAATTGTCTATTGTCCTAAATTGAATATAAACCAACTAATGTCAAAAGCACTATTAATTAACGACCTATTAATGACACGAGACGCCGAAGCTGTACTTGTAGATGGCGCATCATGACGAACAATAGTCCTTCTTTGCTGTGGTGTTGAAGATCCAGGCAGACTATCCAATGTTTTCACTGGCAAATTTAATGTGGGAAC
This sequence comes from Trachythela sp. YZ-2020, assembly GCA_016169945.1. Lineage (NCBI taxonomy): Eukaryota > Metazoa > Cnidaria > Anthozoa > Malacalcyonacea > Clavulariidae > Trachythela > Trachythela sp. YZ-2020. Next base: position 115,809 of record JADLSH010000393.1, on the reverse strand, counting down.
AGATCCAGTCTGAAGCCTTTTTCGTATTTTCTCATCACCGTGTGCATCAGTGAAGGGAAATGATTCGATGCAATCTTGCTCAAAGTGAACTTCACAAAGGAAAATATTGTGCTTCACAAACCTTTCCTTTAGATCACTTGTTTCTTGTCTTGTACGAAGAATGGCAGTCTTCCAAGCTTCTCTAGCCTCGAGTTTAAGCAGTGATGTGTGCTCGGAGTCCGACGACTTTGGAAAAGGTATTCGAAATAAACTTATCCCCTCGTATCGTCTACTGTGTGGACAATTGAGGAAAGCGCAGTTTTGCGGCATGATATATTCACGACTATCATAACGCGAATATAAATTAGCGAATAAATGAATATTTGTGAATGAATCCATCGCATATCGTGTTTCACCTCTATGGTTTCACATAGCACAATGGGTCTTTGTGTCGCTTTACGATCACGTGATTTTTTTAACCGGAAGTTTCAACATAATTGTGACGCGCAGAGAATTTAATAGGGAGTTTCCTATCCTTCTTATTCCACTATCTATGGTCAGATGGACATTCATTCAACATTCGAACGTCATAAATCTTTCTATAGATTACTAATAACCCTTTTACTGACAGTACTGCTCCACTGACAAGCACTTTGTAGGAGTCAGCCTAATCTTTCTGCCAGGAAACTTTATAAGACAAAAAATATTAAATGCTTAAATAGTTCTTAGAACCACTCGGCATAATTATTACAGTCAAACCAGATGTTCTCTAGCTTGTGAGCAACATTGTCGCACAATATTGCAATTTTGACTGGGAGAAGATTGCTCTGAGCAATTGGTTGCAATTGATTATTATGTACAGGTAAGACATTGCTGCTGACAGAGTGGCACTGGGGTACAAGTAAAAATTCTTGTAATTCTCTGCCAATCACATTTTAGTCCTGGTTTTGGGATATTAGGGGTTTACATTGACTGACCAGTGCATAATTGTATTTGGTAAGACAGAAAACGTCAGAATATGATGTAATTTTCTTGATTATTACATGCTCAAAGAGATCTGTTATGATATTTGCATATAATTGAATATACAAATTACAATTTATACCTTTGTCTTTGGTGATGTTGTGTAACTCTTAAACAAAGATCGACTGGTTGTTGAAGTCTTCTTGTTTTTCGATTTGGTTTCCCTGGTGTATCACCAATAGAAGTATATACACGCTTAGCAGTTTCATTTTCTTCCTCACTAATGACAGCATCGCTATTATTAGTTGCCATTATTACTAGAAATACATGCATGCAGAACCAAACAATTTACTCCCAAAAAGTTATTGTAACATGAAGTACTGAGTCGACGAATTATGTAACCATGGTAACACGCAACATTGTATATTTTTTATATTTTAATTTGTACAAAATATTATTTTGTTTTTAAATATAAAATTATCAATTGCCCAACTATATAAAGTGGGTATGCTATTATGTATTCTTTTAGCTTTGATTTATTGTAACATTCAACCTTAGACGTTCATAAAACGTTTTGAAATTTTCAAAAAACTTCAACTGCTTTTCGAGGAGTATTTTTATACTTCTCACTTGCTTTTGCAATGAAGTTTTTTAGATTTACTGTTTTTTTTTATTTATCTATAACATATTTGAATCAATACTAAAATACTCTAAAAGATCAATCAATGTTGTGTTGACCACACAGAATGATCTACACATTTTCAAATTCACAAACTATACTGCATGCTATGTTAAAAAATCGGCAAAGCAAGCATGCAAAATAGACACTTGCCTGTTTAAAACGCTCCTTTTTCGGTCTTTCGACTGTTTTTCCTCTTGTTAATTTGTCCTCTAAATAATTTTCATTTATCTTGTTTTGGAGACTTGACATATAAACTTACTTACATAGAGACTTGGTCATAAAATGAGTTCAATGCCACTTTAAGGTCATGTTCACTGACCCGAAACATGCATAAATACAATGGGAATTTAACATAACTAAAATGCGATATATATACAAAATTATTCCAAAATTATGTTATTAAATTACTAAACAAAAAAGTTATCAAAACATACCTTTGAGAAAACGAGATCTTCACAGCAAAAATCGCAATACATTTCAACAGTTTTTAATCGAACGGTGCGTTGAGAATAAAGATTTTGAATAATAATGAGCCGCATTGAGGCGCGTTGCATTTCGGGAAGACCCTCATTCCTCCTCTGGCTTCACTTTTTGGACGTAAGTTCTCACTCCAGATATATATATATGGAGCTCACTGTTCGGACGCAGGACAACGGCTTTTTTATCGCGCGGACAAACGTTTGCAAGACTGGGCTGATTACGACAAGTGGCGCCGTGGCCAGGGGGGCCATGCCCCCCCTTATCGTTGAGACCCGTTGTTATGTTGTCGGAATCTTCATGGTGAAGCATACCTGCATATACGAATGAGAAAACATGTTGATGAAATATCGGAAATCAGACTCAGTTTACGTTTTCAGAATATAAGTTTATAGAATAGCTAATATTTCATACATATTCATAGCTAATATTTATACAATTCAACAACATTAGGATAGATTGCCGGAATTTGGCTGTATAAACAGTATAAGTCTGGAAAAAAATTTTTAAACTGGCTCGAACTACGAGGATTTTTAGCGATTAAGATTTCGACTATGAAGAGTGACTACGTTCTTTTGTTTTGTTTATATTTGTTGAAATTTACAACTTAATTATAATATAAAGCTGTTGTAATGTCTTTCCATGATGTTAGAACAGCTCTGGTGATAGGTTATGGCGATGGTCAGTTAAATGACGAAGAGTTTGTGCTTCTGTGCGATGCATACAAAGCACAAAATCCTGTTTATCCTTACTGGGAATTTGGTGGATTTTGCTTGGATGAATTAGATTCCAGCGAATGTGAAGCCATGTTTAAAGTAAAAAAAGACTACATCCCTATTCTTCTGGATGCTTTAAGAGTTCCAGAAACGTTTAAGTGTCGTCAAGGAACAACTTGTGATGACATTGAAGGGATATGCATATTGCTAAAAAGGTATAATAGATTCAAATATGTAAATCAATATACGAGCATTTTAATATTGCTGGTTTAAATATCACCTTGGATTAGTATTGTATTTTTTCTTACTCTCCTTTAGATTGGCATATCCTTGTCGATATGTTGATATGATAAGCACTTTTGCACGAGCTGTGCCTGAGCTATGTATGATATACAACACAGTGCTTGACTGGATTTATGATGTCCATGGATTCCACCTTACATCATGGAACCAAACTTTTCTATCTCCTGTGGCACTTGAAGAGTATACAAATGCAATAACACGACGAGGCAGTCCTTTAACCAATTGTTTTGGGTTTGTTGATGGCAGAGTACGTCAAATATGCCGCCCTGGGAAAATGCAAGGAGTGGTTTACAATGGACATAAACGTGTGCATGCACTAAAATTTCAGGCAGTTGCTATACTGAATGGTCTTATAGACAATTTGTATGATCCTGTGGAGGGTCGTCGTCACGATGCTGGGATGTTGAAAGATTCTGGCTTACTTAATTCTCTTGACGTCCATGCCCATAATTCTGATGGGCAACTTCTTTGCTTGTATGGAGATCCAGCATATCCACTTCGCCCACATTTAATGGCCCCATACCGTATTGGTGATGTACAAGTGCTAACAGAAGATATGAAAGCATTCAATCAAGCAATGAGCTCCGTCCGAGTATCTGTTGAATGGCTGTTTGGTGATGTTTCAAACAGTTTTAAATTCATTGATTTTAAGAAGAATTTAAAATTACGCCTTGCAAGTTTTATATAGTTATGCATTGATCAGAAACATATTAACATGCTTGTATGGGAATACTACTTCCAAGTATTTTCAAATGGATCCACCAACCATCAACTCGTACTTAGGTTAGGAAAGATACTGTGTAGATTCAGAAATGTGTGCAGATTTTTACACATTTCCAGGATTGTACTGGATATAGCTTGTTGCTATCAGTATCTGTTCTGATTATTCAGGCAGGTATCCCTCATGGTATCAGGCCGGATAGCAAAAAGCTCTATTCATTACAGCCCTAAAAAGTTGCCAACACTCAGTTTCTCAATATAATTCTATTTTTTGTACTCAAGTTAACAAGGGACAATAACAAGGGCATAGCTATATTATACCTGAAATTTTAGTACATGCATACAATTATGCCCATTGGCATTGCAGATTACTCGCTGCATTTTACCAAGGCGGCATACTGTGCTATTGACAAACCCAAAACAATTGGTTAAGGGACTACCTTGTTCGTGAAAAGGTGCTCATTATATCAACATTTCACATCATATATATCAATATATATTTTTATATTTTGTACTGATTACATGTAAATATCAAAAAGGTCACAAACTGAAAAATATGTTGTAAAATTTGACATGATGCAAGCAAAAATAACTAAGCATTAATTAACTTAAAAGTTTGATGAACAATATTTCAATGTGAATTTAAAACACAAATTTATCAATGAACATTAGAATTTTTCCAAATGGAGAAATACATTACTTTGAGAGTTTCTCAATGACAGTGACAAACAAATTTTGTGGGTTTTTTTGTGATTCCATCAGTTGCTGTAATTGCAGTTGTTGTAACTCAAATTGCTGCTTCTGTTGTTCAGCCTTAAGTTGCAGTTCTTGTCTTCTGAATTCTAACTCTTCTTTCCTCAGCTCAGTTTCTTTTGCTGTTTTCTGAACTAAATATTGAATGGGATCAGCACAGCTTCTTCTTTTTCTTTTCCTTGTAGGTTTAGGCTGCTCTCCCTAATTTTCATCACCACTAGCTTCTTCATCTTCCATATGTTCAACTTCACCACGTTTTGCTGACTTTCTCCAAGTTGTCATTGCAATTTCTCTGGTAGCAAGTGCTTCTTTTCTCTTTTTTCTTCATTTTTGGAGTCAATAGATGGATTCCTTATGGCAATTGACTGAATCATCTGAACAATTTCTTCCAACATGTCTTCATTTGGAGTTGGTGGGTCAGGGGTAATACCTGAAGATTTTTCTTGCATGGACCTCTTTTTCTTGTAGTTTCCCATCAGCTTATTAAATTGATCTCTGACACTGCGTTGATCTCGGGGCATGTCTTGGAACAAATCAAAACAATTGAGATTCTCGGCTACTTCAGTCCACTTTTGTCCAGCTTCTTTGTCCTACTTTGTACAAGAAAGGTTCAGACACATAAATTTCACGTAGAAGTAAGGTATTTTTGTTATTGCTCCAGCGAAAAGGTCCTCCTCTAAAACAAAGAAATAGTACGAAGTTTTAAATAAATTATATTCTTATTCAAATCATTAAGAAAAAATTGTAAATAATATTAGGCCGAGGGAAGTGAAGTCATAGAATACCGTCCTGATGATATCAAAAATACATGAGGCTTTTTTTCATTATTCATTACTCATTATTTTTAGAAATGTGTTAAAATTGGTCGAACGTCAATAGACCTGTTCAGTAATATACCAACAATCTTTAAAACTAGGCTTTATATAGCCAATATTGCAAAATATAGACAAAAATATTGGCTATTTAGATAATGATATTTTTGCAGCAGCATTTTGGACATGTGGGATCTATTTATCACACACACAAAAACTGTTTATACTATACACATATCAACATCATATCACATAATTATGTCACATGGAATATTGTAAATTGCATATTCCAGCAAAATGAGAGCTCCTAATATAAAAATTGTACTTACGTTGTACTATTAATTTCACCTTGTCCATGAGGTTTTTCGCTAAAACATTTCAAAGAGAACAAATTGGTTTGTGGCCATATTTTCAAGCGGCCAAGCTTTTGGACCTTTCGCTGTATTTTGCTGTTCAAATTTCTTTAAACATAACAAATATCAATCTCAAACACCAGTACATAATCTTTTAAACATTTTGTTTGAATAAAGCACGGTTTATGTTGAAATATTGTCAAAAATAGACCAAAATGTACTTACGTTCACGTGACTTCGAAACCTGTTGAGTGGTTACACAACAAATAACGCGAGTATAGATGGTCATGCGCATGCGCAAAATACTCGATCCAGACCTCCTCCATCCAGATTCTCGCCAATCTTAAAGTCCTTAATGTCAAAATGGCGGGCGACGTAGATATTGAAAATATCGAATTTCACTCATGGTTATCAGTTTATTTATTTATTTATTTATTTGTACATTATTTACGAGGAGGTCTCAGTCACCAAAAGTGATTTTCATGAGAGCCCCCAAAGTTATACAATTAAATACTTATACTTAATTATACAATAAAATCTAAAATCTAAAAATTGTTATCAATATAAGTTTGATCTATATTACAGATAAAAATAGATGTTTATGTTAAAAAGAATGAGACCAATAATGTTTGACAAATTGCGCATATGAATCTGCTCCAATCAGAGTCTTAGGTAGTTTATTAAATTCATCAATAAAGAGGAAATCTGATCTACTTTGACCCCAGTTCGTTCTATATACTGGAATGATAAGATCACTTCCCGATCTAGTATTATGGTGATGAAGATCAGACCTACGTATTTGATTAAAGTTAAAATCTATAAGAGCATTAAAACTTTTGAAAACCATGCACGATCTATGAACAGGGGCGTAGGAAGCAAGTTAAAGTTGGGGGGGCACAGGCTTTCAAGGCACTTTTTCATACAAAAAGGGCACCCTCAAGTAAATTCATTTTCGGCTAAACAGCGCAATTCATGCATGTCTTTGAAAATCTGACTTTAGTGGGTGTCTGTATTTCATGTACCTTTTTAATAAGGCAATCCACATTCATTGAGACATTAGCAAATTTTCAGCATTTTCATAAAGCTTTGTTACCTTTTAATATAATAATTTTAATATCAATATAATAAATTTAATTGTCAGTATTACCATTACGTGTCGCATGGTGCCTGTTGTATGCCGTTTTATTTAATTTCAACATAATAAACGAGTTTTAAAATTTAAACATGAACCTTTACCAAAAACTGTTGCAACTTTGAATATGTTATAACTTTGACCATATAAAATCTATATCGGGTGAAGCTTGAAGATTAATGTTTGTAGCAGTTATTTAGTTCAGTGGAATTTGCCAAAAAATCGTATTCTTTTGTCATTTTTTTCTGCAAATGCCTTAGCAAGTTCTCTAAGATCAACGCTATCTATTCTTTCTTTGTGAATATTAAGCATAAGTAGGTTATTGTATCTTTTCTGTGTCATTGTGCTCCTCAGGTACGTTTTGATGCGTCGTTGACCTGAAAAAGACCTTTCAGCAGTTGCGGCACTCATCGGAGCCAGCAGGTATATTTGTAATAGACGAACAATATTCGGTACGATAAATGCACCATTTTGCCCTTGGGTCACTGCTGAAATCACGGTATCCATTGTTGTCACACGTCTAACCTCTGGTAAACATTGCTTGATTATACCAGGAAGAAATCTAAGCTCAGTGGTTACTTGATCAAAATCGATTTCGTTGTCGTATGTTCCCTTGAAATCATCGCTTATATCACATGGCTCACTGTTAGCGGCATTTAGGATAACATCTTCTATATGCTGAAGAGGTGCATATGACCTTTCATCAAATCGCCTATTCAGTTCTGCAAGAATTGCGTCAATTGCTTCACAGTACTGAGCTCGAAACATTGATTTTACCGAGTCATGCTGATGTTCCTCAGCATCTCCATCCTGTAGGCGTCGAGGAACTTTTCTTGGACGAGGAAGAACTGCCTCTTTTACCATACCAAGGGCATTTCCTTCTCTTGTGTTTGATCAAAAAGACATTATAAGAATCCTCTGAAGCTGCAAGTTGTCCTTTAAAGCACGCACTCCAACCATCACAGTCTGTGCGAGGATTCCTTTGGTTTGCATGGTAGTCGCGAGCTGTTCACAGACACAGAAAAGGTTCATTGCAAAATGCAAACCGAAAAGGTCTTAAACTCGGTCATTTTCGTTGCAAGTCCCGCTGCTTTGTCCCGCTTTTCCCGTTCACTTGCCGTTTTCGAAATACTCAGCAACGTAGAATGTAATGCCTGGTAATTATTCAATACTGCTGCGATTGATTTCGTTCTTACAGTCCATCGAGTTGGGCATAAAAGATGAAGACTATCAACAGATTCATCAGGATCTAGTTCTTTCGCAATACTTTCGTACGTAGCCATTCTCAGCGGTGAGCGTCGAATAAAGACAGCCAAATCCTGCACGAAACTCAAAGAATCATCAATAACTTCACTTTGATGTGTACACGATTTTAACGCTAGGTCTAACCTGTGATTTGCACAGTGAATACGGTGAGCTGCAGGGTTTTCAGCCTGTATTCGAGCCCCAACTCCACTTAGGTGGCCACTCATCGTTGATGCCCCATCATACGCTTGCCATCGACAGTCATTTAACCTGAGATTACATCGCAACAAAATATCTTTCAGTGCGACTTTTATCGTTTCAGCGTCAGGTTTCTCGATCAGATACATTCCGAGAAAGTCTTCATGAGTTGTCAAATCTGGCAAAGACACCCATCGTAATATGCATGTTAATTGCTCTTTGTTACTGATGTCACAGGATTCATCCGCAATCAGTCCGAATAATCCTAAATTTTCTTTAATATCTTGCAAGATTGAACGCAAAACGGCATTGCCCATCATTTCGACGAGTTCATTAATGATATCTGGGCTGATATATCGTCTATCTTCAATCCATTGGTTTAACTCGGGAACATCTTCCGCTCTTGTCTTGAGCATTTGAATTAGGTTACTTTCCATTGATTCATGCCCACGGATAGCAAGGCCTTGACGTACAAGATACTTTAGACTACTCAGCTGTTTTAGAAAAAGGAACCGGTGAAATTCTTTCTCGTCTTTACATTGCTTTTCCAGCTGGACACCAACGTTCATGTTTGCGTTCTTCAAGAACAAACATTTCTCAACACACTCTTGGTGGTAATGGGAATTTTGATGCTTCTCTAGCTTTTCTTGGCATTTCTTCCAATTACTAAAGTTCCCTGAAGAGAACGCGTTCTCGCTGTGATAACTGAATAAATTTAGCTGTTTTTCGCCACCTGTTTTGCAGAAAAACAAGCTATAGTACCTCTCGTCAAACAGCACGTTATCCAGCTATATTTTGAAAAAATGGACGATGGACACTGTCGATTTTTTCCATCGCTGCAGATCTGCTTAACGGAAGTTTTCTGTAATTCTTTTGAAGTTGGCTTGTACGGAGAACTTTGTGTGCAGCAAATTGACTCACAACCTAATTGACTACCACTGGTGGAGCTGACTTTTGGATCTGGACTGCAGGTAGACTTGCGGGTTATAGGACTTGCGGATGTGATGACAAATGGAGATTTAGAAATATCAGTCTCAGAATCGTTGTCTACTATAGTTGACTCAGCAGATTGTATCACTTCTTGGGACAAGTTTGATGCTAATTTTTCAGCAGAAGTAGATTGGTGATGTGTAAGTGGTAGGTCAGGTGGTTTTTCAATAATATCGGAGCTGTCTGACTCATGTGAATGTAGACTGGAATCTTGTGCATCAAGATTGCTTGTCAACCTCTCGGTTGCTGCATTTCTCACAGTATCAGGAAGGGCTATTTGATTCGTGTGAATGCGAACTGAAATCTTCTGCATGAAGGTTAGTTGTCGAATAATTCGAATCCTGGTCTTCGACGAATTGCCCGGAGTTTTCACGAAACCAAATGTACTGAGTTTTGGTATACCGGATGCTGTCTCGTTTAGCTGTTTTGTCCGTAATCTCTTGCAGCGTTCTTTCCGGGGCATTTTCACCTTCAACACTGATATAACAATAACAAATCGCCAATGTGCTATCTTTAGCAGATTAATTTGTATTACATCTCGTCTCGATCAATAAAGTAATTTCGCTGCAGAGTCGTGTTAGTATTATATAAATGTAAATATTATAAATATGAAAGCATGGCGTATAATTATTGATTTATTCTCAAATCAGTTTTGGGTTTGGTAACTTAGCAACAAGAAGACATGATATTTCCGGTTGGGAAAACTTCCGGTATGTGTGCTATTTTTATTAACGTGAATGTCGCAATTCGCAATCGGCAAGCCGGGGCTTCTCGAAAAAACATTTAAAAGCTAGTGAATGCTGGAATCCTACAAAATGTTTTAGTACATTCATTTCGGCACAATCTCATATCTTTCAGAAAGGCATACCAATGTAAGGCATGAAAAAAGGGCACTTTCCTTGTAAAAAGGGCACTTTTTCTTATCACTTTGAAAGTTGGGGGGGCACGTGCCCCCAGTGCCCCCCCCTTCCTACGCCACTGTCTATGAAAGAGTCTACGATCCAATACAGGTTGGATAATTTAAGGTGGTCCAATACCAAATTTTAAAGGAAAATCCTATTTTGAAATTATCCATATTATGCATCATTAATGATCCCTTTTTCGTTTTGTGGTGTTAATTTTTGTATTTGTTTGGGGTAAAATGGATAAGTAGGGGAAAATAGCAGTTTGTTTGAAAATTTTGGCCCGTAGCAACCACCATAGCAACGACATGTTATTGGAAATCGCGAGCATTGGAGCATTTACGAAAACTTTTTTTCTCCAAATGAGTACCCAGCTACCCCTCCCTAGCTATATAGTGATTTTAAACGATTTTCTTTCAAATTACACCAAGTACAAGTCGGTATATTTAGGCGGGAGAGGCGTTATAATGGCGTGAAAGCAAATTGTGTTCATGCTTTACAGGGCTTTCACACGCCCAGACTCAATTGGGCGAGCGATTAATCGCGCGCGCAAATATCAGACATTGGAGCGACGCTAATGTTGAATTTTTCGTTTTATTTGTTTTGAGTTTCTCCGCGGAGCAAACCTGTAGTCTTTAAGCAATTAAATTTCTAAACCAATCGAAAACAATGTTTTATAAAAACCTTTTCACTCTACGCAAATTACGCATACTTGAAAGTGTTACAAAATCCGTGAGGTGTTATCAAATTACTTTCGAATTTCTCTTCGTGTGATAGGACGTTTAGCGAATGGTGCTTTCAATCTGCGATAATTGTAGATGGCGAGCAAAGGTAAAGGTATAGCAAAGTAGAACTTTCTACATTTTTGAGTTGGGGGAAGGAAAGTATAATCACCACGCGCCGAATTTTTATTTTCACTTTATTTGCGCTGAACTAAATTAAAACCTGTCAACTGCAAATAGCAAACATACATGTCTCGCCTGAAAACAATCGCTCGCTGTATTTATTTATAAAGCACTGCCATTGCAAAAATGACGTTACCTGGATGTTTTTGATTGCGAATGGCATTAAAACCACGAGAAAGTGTGATTTTTAACTATACCTTCAGACATTCGCTATTTTTATAAGACATAATCAATTATATTGAACAAAATATTCACTTTAATATATGACCTTAGTATGAATTTAGTAGTAAACTTTAGAAATAATTAATACAATTGTTATATCATTTACTTTTTACGTGTACTTTGTTTCGTTACGTAATTCAAGTTTAAACACTGAAAAATATGCTTATTTGGGTGTGTTTTTGTTTTTCTAAAGTTACTAAAAATAGCGCTGGGAAAAATGTAGAAAACACCTCATTTATTGAATATTAAGATCGCGCGCGCAGCAAGAATTGCACGCGCGATCAAGCGCGCGCGCAAATTTTTGACCTTGAAAGCCCTGCTATATATTTTCTATAATTACGTTCCACTTCAAGGCTATGACTGATTGAGGACATCATGTAAAGTCCGACGAAAGTCGATCTGCCATAACCTATCAAAGAACCGAAGGGTTAAACATTGGTGTCTTTTTAAAGACAGCAACGGCGGAGGTCACAGCTGGGAACCAAACTTAGGTGTTGAAATAGTACTTGTTAAAGATTTTTGAAAAAATCTAGCATGGCATTTTCATGATATATATGCCTACCTCTCCCGTTTAGGATGTGTTTGGGTATGTGATTTCGACCCCGAATTAGTCAACGTATATTTTGTTAGCATTTGAAAATATAGGGGAGCTTCATGTCGAATTTTTCATTTGCATATTAAAATATAGGGGAGGTCCATGTCGAATTTTTCATTTGTGCGTATAATATAAGAAAATAAAAGGTTTTTCAAATTTCAATATAAGGTGCATGTATGTTTATTTAAACTGGCATATACAAATATAACTTTTACATAATTTCCAAATATCTATATGGGCACATTTATATACCGAATATATAAACTATAATGAACTATCTATCTATCACTAAAATGATTGTAACACTAATCCACAAATTGTACTAACAGTGAGTGATTTTTTGTCAGCCACCCATGTTCTATAATATTAGAGTAAAAATGAGGAAAAAGTATTAAATTAGGAAAAATAGTTTTCAATGTATAAGACCACCTTAATGTGACCATCTTAATGTTGAACTTTAAATGCATTTTTCTCGAATAAGCAAAAATTAGCGATTCCATTATTGCGCGCAGGATATCTGAAGAGGTACTGAAGAGGTATTGAGGATAGACTCATCATATCAAGCTCTAGGTCGTGAACTAAAATAATTGAGTTATATTGAATAGTTTTGAAGTGGCGACAGTTTCCATGCGAATCGTCAAATACCTTTACAGTTTTTGACCTGTAAAACTGGTGATAATGTTTCAATGTTGATTGTTTTAGTTCAACTCCTAGACAATGTTATTTGCTAGTAAATAAAAGTTATTCCAGAATTTTATCCTTAATTTCTCTTTAGTTATTGTGTTTATAAAATTGCATGAATTTCACCACAGGGGGTGCTTTATCTCGGTAACCATGGCAACAATGTTTTGCAGCAACATTTTTTTGTCAGAGTGTTGAGCCTAACAACATATTAGCAGTAGAGATTCAATAGTAATAAAGGATGGATTTTTTTTTATTCATTTTGGGGATGTAACACAATCCAATTTAGAAGAGGAAAAGGCTACTTTGTGCAGAAAAAGTCATGAACCTTTTTCAGACAAGCGCTTATTGGCACGACAGAAATGGTATATGCACGAAAATTGTTATAAGCGAATTTGTGACGAAAATAAGATCAAGAGAGATTCAGGTCAACTCAATCAGACGAATCTGATGTCCGACGAATATCAACACGACTCAAGATGTCAAGCCACAGTGCGGCAAACCAGGCAAGAAATGAATATGTACTGCCAGTCCAGTGTATTATTTGTGAGAAGGATACTGATCAGTTTGTAATGGTGGGTAGTGGGCAATTCATACAATACTTTAAGAGCAGCCTTTGGCTAGAAGTCCTTAGCTGTCCTAACTTAGGACTTTTTTGTTTTGTATAATTACATATTTATATACATAGATAAACACCCACAGAGATATTATTTCAAAAATAATATGAAATTTAGGGTACACTGTATTCCCAAGTTGTGATGCTTTCGGCTGGAATCTCACACGCAAATGTAACTCCTGTATCTTGAATATGAATACAGGTGGACATATACAGTACCATAAACAAATACAGAAATTTATTTTAATAAGTATGTAATCATACTTATATACTGTATGTTTTATAATGCCGGGTGTAAATGACCGTAATTCTCAAAACGTTTGTCTGTTTTAGCAGCAATTAGTACTAATTGTAATGCTATTTCATACTTTATTTGGAAAATAACTGTTAACTGTATTTCACTGTGGTTTAAAGCAGGCCGTCTGTTAACCTGTCGATTTGTAAGTGTTCATTGCTTCATGCTTCAAGTTTTAAATGCATGAATCTGAATGACAGTTAAATAACTTTTTTTTATATTTCCCAGTGCACTGTTTCTCTTATACGTTTTCAGGTTGTGACAGCACAAGTTCCTTTTATTAAGGGAAAAGTTAACATTTGGAATGTTTTGGAGATGGATCCTGAGTTCTTGACTGCTTTTCAGAGTATTGGATCCACTTTCTCCCCAAATCCTGTCTTGGAGAAAGAGATCGAGAAATTTGTCTGCCTGTCGTATCAGCAGAAACAAGTGGATGATGTAAATGTTACACGCTATAATATTTTCCGACTTGGAAAGTATTGTGAGAGGGATATGCCATGCACCAAAGAAAACACCTAAATAGAGTTAAGTACCAGGCTGCAATGTGGAGAAGAGCTTTGACCCCTATTACAAATTGTCCTAACATAGCCGATCATGGCTGGCTTGTTGACAATGACGAGAAGGTATCCATAGATTGGATGGATTTACCATCTGCCCCAGATGGAATCCTCGAAAATGTTCGATGTGCCTGCGAAACGAGTTGCACGTCAAGCATTTGCCGGTGCAATCAATGTTGAAATGCAAATCAAGATGGTGATGAAAGTGACCATCATCATTCTGCGTAAGGTCGACGGTTAAGATATCTCGTGACCATTTCTCTTTTTCTTCCTTTTTTCCGATACTGGAAATGTTAGCGGCCTTTCGTTTAGACATCCAAAAATGTACATGAACTTATTTATATCACCAAGCTTTGTCGACGATTGTAGTAACCATGCAGTGGCGTTTCGCAGTGCTCAAAGAGAGTTATAGCCTAACCTCGTCCTTTTATAGGTGAACGAAAATCTTCTCCTAAAACAAATTTCTCAACAGTTTGTTCATAACGCCGAAAATATCTAGATCATTAGAAATCGTACTTTCGCAAGTTTAGCAAATTGTCATGGAGAAACATTCAACCAAAAAGTCCAAGGTTAGAGCTAATATATCTCTGAGAAACTGGCCACAGCAAGATAAACGATTAATTAACAAGAACCCAATCTTCTCATCCAACAGTTTTTTGGCTATATAAGCCTTGCAAATATATGCAATATATTTGCAAATACATGCAATTACGTCTTTCAAACGTCCTGACTTTTTCGAACACTGAGAAAAACAGTATTAGTATGCTCAAATAACTTGAGCACTTAGCTATCCTGAAGAAAATTAACATCAAGATTTAGGCCCGTATTCTAAAAGCTCACTCACACTCAATGAGTTGACGCTCATTCTCAATGAGTGCAACTCACCACTCAATGAGTGTCCACTCACACTCACATAGTATAATGCTACACTCACACTCCAACTATTCAAAGACACCACTCACATTCAAGTGAAGCTCAGATTTTGAGTGAAGTGTGAGTGAGAGGTATACGTCCCTTGAGCAGCACTCAACTTTACATAATCATACCAACATGGCGGATAGGTGGCTAAATAGGTTAGAATGTTTGAATAATATTGTACCAAACAACAGAAATAGACGGAACCCATATCTCTTTGATTATGGGAAATATGACGAGGAGCAATTTCGGAACAGATACCGATTGACTAAGGCAGCATTTCGCGAGTTAATGGCAATAATCAGGCCAGACATATCTGCACACAACGACAGAGGAAAACCCAATCCAACTGATATTCAACTTTTATTAACGCTACGGTTTTACGCCACAGGAACATTTCAGCTTGCATGCGGAGACCTGTGCGAAATTTCGCAGCCATCAGCAAGTCGGATTATAAAACGTGTATCCGAGGCAATCGCACGCTTAAAGAATATTTACATTACATTTCCTGATGGTGACATGCTGCAGCAACTCAAACTGGATTTCTGGAGAATCTGTGCATTTCCCAGTGTTGTGGGTGCAATTGATTGTACACACATCAAAATACAAAGCCCTGGGATGCGAGAATGCTGAACTCTTTCGAAATCAGAAAGGATATTTTTCAATAAACGTTCAAGCTGTTTGCGGACCAAATTTAAAAATTTTAAACATTGTTGCTTGGTGGCATGGTAGCGTCCATGACGCCAGAATTTTCGATAACAGTTGACTATGTGCACAGTTCGAACGTGGTGATATCCCTGGCATGTTACTTGGTGATAGTGGTTACCCATGCCGCCAATATCTCATGACGCCAATACGTGATCCGCAGACCCGACCACAACGCAATTATAATGTGGCTCAAATACGAACACGAAATACCGTG
This sequence comes from Trachythela sp. YZ-2020, assembly GCA_016169945.1. Classification (NCBI taxonomy): domain Eukaryota; kingdom Metazoa; phylum Cnidaria; class Anthozoa; order Malacalcyonacea; family Clavulariidae; genus Trachythela; species Trachythela sp. YZ-2020. The sequence goes on along the minus strand of JADLSH010000393.1, from coordinate 99,876 downwards.
GAGAGGATGTTTGGCACATGGAAGAGGTTGTTCCCATGCTTAGCAACGACCATTCGCACAAAACTGCAAACGACGCTAACTATCATTGTCGCTACAGCTGTGTTGTTCAACTTTATAAGAAGCCGAAATGACCCTGTGGATGAAGCAGAACATTTGCCGGCTGACGAGGAAGAAGTGAATGATATTCATGCTGGTGAACGGGTTTTGGGAAATGCTGTTCGCGAAGCGCTGATAATGCAACATTTCACATAAATTATGAATAATTATTCAATTTCACAACACAATAAATATATTATATATATTCTCATATTAAACAACTTTATATTGACAAGAACATGCACAAAATAAAATACACTCGTATATTCATTGTGTATTTTATTGACAGAGGTTATTAATGTGATTAGTTTCGCTTCCCAGCGCGTGTGTTTGGTCTCGGTTGTTGCTCCTGTGTGTTTTTTATGGACTTCTTCATTGTTTCCCAATATGCAAGTTCCGCGTCTAGCACTTCCATTTTCCTTTTGTGTTCTATTATTGTATTTTCTTTCTTTACAATCAGGAGCTCCATTTCTGCTTCATGCTGTTGGGTTTTTAAATCTAAACATTGTGCTTGGGCCTCGGATAGTTGTGATTTCTTCGTAAATGACGAGGATGACTGTAGTTGTCGCCAATGACTCAGTTTCATCATCTTCGATTTCTATACAATAACCACCACATAAAATAATTCACATGTTATGTACGGGATATTGATTTAGCATGACTTGTGTTGATGTGCAGAATAGGAAAACTATTTGATCCAATTATTGCATTATAAATCACCTAAATAGTATTTAGCAACTACCATTGTCGTACCTATTTCACAATTATCGTCATAAAAAGGGTTATTCAGGCTGTCAATCTGAGCTGGAATAATCGAAGAAACAGCAGCAGCTTCGTTGTCTTGTTTGGATGATGCAGGACCGCCGCCAGTTAATTTACTTTCTCTCTTCTCTTTCGCAATTTGTTTCTTCGCACGGGACTTTATATTTTCCCAACACTTTTTTAATTGCCGAGAATCTCTCTTTGTCACACCTGACTGGGAATTAAACTCTTCTGATAGAGCTGTCCACACACGGTTTTTTTGGTGTATCGTTCTGTAATCATTCCTTTTATTTTCCAAAATATCTTTGTGCTTTCCCACTAATTCTGTAATAATCGACTTTTCCAATGTTGAAAAATATTGTCTACTTTCAGTCATCTTGTCCCTGCGGCAACGACGTACGAATGCGATTGATGATTCCACAACATATTTATGTTACATACTTCAAAACCTCATCAATATTCAACGTTAAACTAACACTCCAGCAAGTCACACTCAAGCGAGCTCTTTGAATACAAATCTGCCTAATATTTTCAAGGGTGAGTGCTCCCTCGTTGAGTGGACACTCACACTCATACTCCACTCTCACTCACACTTCAGTTCCACTTGAGTGCATCTCACTTGAGTCCCACTCAAGTGTGAGTGTGAGTGAGCTTTTAGAATACAGGCGTTAGTATATGGTTATCAACATGAAGATGGTCAGGTGAAAGCATCTGAGACAGAACGGGAGTGATGAAAACACGACCATCAAATACAGGATTCTTTAGCATAATATGCTCTTTAACAGGATGATAATATGTGGCTTTAAAGTCTGGACTAAATAACAACTGTCCGCTTTGGTCACGTCCAGTTATTCTTCTGTCCATATGCCTAACAACCAGGTTATTAGGTGGCATTCGATATCCTCGTGTGAACTCTTGATAACAGCCATAGCATTTTGTGACAGACTTTGGCAAAAGAACCAATTCGTACCGGTATGGGGACATGCTGGAATTCCAGGAAGCAAAACGATTGCTTGCATTGCTTTGCTGCTGTATATCAACACGGTTTAATTAGCGACATTGTGGTTGCGGAATGCCGATGCAAGGCTGGCTTTCAATCTGACCGCAGGTGGCAGATGACGCAGAAGGCTGTTGAAATGTAACACTATCTCTGTTACGATACTGTACAGCCGAAGTAGGGGTTGGCTCACGCAGAGTCATCTGTGGAGCAAGAGAGGACCAGTGACGACGTATTGGTTTGTTGTATGGAATACGGATGCCGTCGACAAGAATGGGGGATAACGAGTCGAGCCGGCCGCCGTACTCATGGATAATGACTGTTGGATATTGGAATGGTTTACCGATCCAATGGGAATGGATGGAGCCATCACTTGTAGTTGGTCTTCTCTGAATTAGATCTTCTGCAATCGACTCTTGAAAGGATTTGGATTTTCTACGAGAACGTTTTTGGGCCTCGTTCTGTTTGTGTCCTTTTAATGAAGAGCTAAGGTCAGATTGAACAGCTGCTGTAATGTTGACGGCTGTAATGTGGGACTTGATCGGGTGTTTCGTCATCCAACAAGGAAATATTTGGAATAGGTTCTTCGTTTTCTTCGTCATCGCGATTGTCCAAAGTCGAACTTCGAACTCCGGAGCGCAGAAGTACATCGTCGGTCGGAATATAAGCCATGAATGCCGAGATGTGCGACTTTCTTTCGTTTGATGACATGCTTTTCCAATCTGCATATGTTTTACGAAACATATGATAGGATGGTGATATGACGTACGGACCATCATCGTATAAAGCTTTGACGACATTGCTATACAAAAGGAGACTGCGTGTTTTCAAGGCGTCTAGGCACTCTGAAAGTGTGGCGTCGCGATGACTACGACCTTCTGAACGAACGCTGGCGGATATTTCATCTTTGGATAAGAAATTTTGCCACTCGATTGGATTTTGACCATACACCTCATCAATAGAAGCTTGTTTCGAACTTCTTTAATAATTTTGTCCCTTATTTGCTTCTCCTTATGAGCTTCAAAATAATCTACGAACTTACTTGCAGGACGATTACTTGTGTGTTCTTTTTCTATTTGTAGCCATTTTGACTTCAGTTGCAACAGCTTACGGTTATAAATTTGGGTACTTTCGCTTCCGTAGAGAGAATCTTCTTCTTTGCACGTCGTACCCCCGAAAATATCACTCAAAATAATTTTTCTTTGTATTGAAGGGAAATTTAGGGACTGCAACTTCTTATCTACATTGGCTTGGACATGCTCTTTGCCCAAGAGATGAATGGTCGTTCCACTTGTTTCCTGCAAAATCCCGCCCGAAAGTGCTTCGTCTTCATCTGTACCAAGAACAAGAATATTGGAAAGGAATGGATTCCCTCTTTTTACTGCTTGCCAAAAATACGAGAAATCCTGCGCAGATTGATTTCGATGGACAAGAAATGGACCCGGAAACCAAGGATTATTTAATAGTCTAGGACCTGTATATGAGGTTGTATGTATTTCATTTAGGACAGATTATCTCAACTGTTTTAGGGTAAAATGACCATGGCGGTCAACATGGCATATGTGCCAAAACCCGAATCCGGTGCGAAAGTCCTGAAAATTACCACGCCCAGAAACGGCACTGCCGACATAGCTCCAACTCCTGAACCATCAAAGCTACAGACTTTCTGAAGTGCTTATAGTGTTTAGAATGGTTGCTTTTAGGGTGCTCACTGGAGGGTGATATTTGTCTAGGTATCATATTTTACAAGAAAATGACTATGCACCATCCCAGGTCAACTGCTAATTATGCATCAAGTATCCAGAAATACTTGATTGTAGAAAAGTTCCAATCGAAAAATTGATAACCTAACTGCCAATCCGTGGCAATAAATGGCCCTATGTGTTTCATAAACATGAATAAAAAATATAATGCCCAAAGTAATTTGAAAGTCACGTGCAATCTTCACGAAAACACCGCGTGGGCTTGATCACAGGGGGGTGGAATTTTTTCACGAATACGTTTGTGACCAATTTGTGACCACTGTCGGAGTTGCCGTGTTAACGAACAAATGTATTCGTGAAAATATTCCACCCCCCTGTCATCAAGCCCACGCGGTGTTTTCGTGAAGATTGCGCGTGACTTTCAAATTACTTTGGGCATTATATTTGTTATTCATGTTTATGAAACACATAGGGCCATTTATTGCCACGGATTAGCAGTTAGGTTATCAATTTTTCGATTGGAACTTTTCTACAATCAAGTATTTCTGGATACTGTTATCTAACTACATTTGACGACGAAAAAGTGTGATAAATCGAGCAGAGAAGCGGCGAGACATTGTACTGGCGCGATAATTGAGCAAAACATCGATTCTACAACATCAAAGATAAAATACACTGCACTGCTTCAAAACCTGACGAAACTTGGTTGAATAATTCTTTAGTCAACTATCATTATGTTCAAGTATAATTTGTGGATAATATGTGTGAGTCTCGGTGATAAAAAGCGAATAAAACGGCAAAATATGGCTGAAATCGTGTTTTGGCGTGGGGTAAGTGAAATAAACTGTATTGTATCTCAACTTAACAATCTCAACCCTGATGAAATCCATTATTATTATATTGGAATAAGTATAGTTTTTGATCCTATGGCAAAATATTTTAGGAAATAAGAAAACATAGACTTTGCCAGGTGAATGAGTAATTTGATGCATAATTAGCAGTTGACCTGGGATGGTGCATAGTCATTTTCTTGTAAAATATGATACCTAGACAAATATCACCCTCCAGTGAGCACCCTAAAAGCAACCATTCTAAACACTATAAACACTTCAGAAAGTCTGTAGCTTTGATGGTTCAGGAGTTGGAGCTATGTCGGCAGTGCCGTTTCTGGGCGTGGTCATTTTCTGGACTTTCGCACCGGATTCGGGTTTTGGCACATATGCCATGTTGACCGCCATGGTCATTTTACCCTAAAACAGTTGAGATAATCTGTCCTAAATGAAATGCATACAAACTCATATACAGGTCCTAGACTATTAAACTCTCTCTGCCAATTACTGACATCTGCTTGTAAGTTGTTTGTGTCACGAGATAGTTTGCAATGTTAAATGTTGTGTCACAAACCAAAGGTGTAGAGAACCTGGGATTTGCTGATGTGGTGGAGAAACGTTCTATATCTGTCAAGGACTGCTGTAAATACGCCACAAAACAAGCTTGTTTCTCGTGTCTTAGGAGGAATTCTTGTCGAGCACATCAGGGTTAATTTCGTCAGCAGAGGATCCCTGTTCAAGGAGTTTAAGAATAACTTCCTGAATTTGATCGATACTGGTTTTGTTTTCGCTTCTCCATACAAATGCCGGTAGTTATACAGCTGCTTGCTGTCCCGAATTGTGGTTGACTGTATTGGAGGGTCAAGCAAATCGATATCTTTCGATTTTTCATCTTGAATAATCCTTGGCGCACGACCATCTGTACGAAGTGTTTCTTTTACTTCTTGCTTGAGAGAGTGCTCTCTATAGAAAGGATCTGGCGTGCGGACGAGTTGCATTACCATGCGTTGTTGCTGCTATGGGGATGGCATTCCCGGTGTTAAAATAGTAATGCATGATAATCGTCGGACATTTCAAATTATACGACATCAAACTCTTTAGACGACTATATACTTCATCATATTCTGCTATTGGCATAATGAAGATAACATATCTTGTAAATGCTGTCTGATGGATTTCCATCATTTTCTTGTGCACTGCTCTTTTTCTAACTACAGCGTACAAGTGCTCTTTGTCTACAATCTTCCGAACCCAATTTCGACCATCGCCTTTGTTGTTTTTGTTCACCGAAACTTCTGAACTGATAAAAAGTTCCCCTTCGTCATTAACTGTTACTTCATAAAATCTAGTTTGTTCTTTTTTCTCGTAAGCACCAAGTGTTTCATCATCATTTGCTTCTACATCAAACGGATGCTTTATATTTGCAAGTTTTTGATTGACAACAAAGGTTGATGTGGTGGAAATGCTTGTAGGTTTGGTTCCTGCCATTCGGTCGGCAGGAGTGTCCTTCTTTAAACAGATCTGGAATATTTTTTTAGGTCAGGACTCGTATAACTATAAATTGGGAGCTTCTTATCCCCCCTGTAATGAAAAAGGTGTGGCAAATCGTCTTCATTTGTATGAGGAGAATTTTCGTCGTCGCCATCAACTGATTCGGGATCACTGGAAAATTCTGCATCATTTTCTTTGCTTTTTTCTCTTTTAATTGTTGGAATAAAGATTTCGCACTCGTTAATTTGACTATTTTCACTATCATCATCCTGCGTAAGGTCGACGGTTAAGATATCCCGTGACCATTTCTCTTTTTCTTCCTTTTTTCCGATACTGGAAATGTTAGCGGCCTTTCGTTTAGACATCTAAAAAGGTAACTTTATAGTTATGTAAACTATCGTAGCTGGGCTTCTGTCTAGTCGGTTAGTTTTAGTTATATTTGATAAGAAATGTATATTGAAAATATGTCCCATGTCATCCGGGAATATAATTTTTTTGCCAAGTTGTTGGCAAACAACTTTTCAAACAACTTTTCAAATCACTTTTGTTAATTTTAAAAAAATGGACAATTTGCATTATAGACAAACTCTTGACCTTGGCAAAAAAAGTATATTCCCGGAAAGAGCACATAAAATTAGTAAAATTGCAAAGTTTGGTTGCGAAATGTTGTAAAATGCGGACAACGTAGCCTCACAAAGTTTGCAAATTTTGCATACTTTTCTATTGCGTGCGTAAATTAAATTGCTACCACATTTGGGCCGAAAATGGTAGCACTTTTCGCACGCAATACAAAAGTATAAAAAATATACAAGCTTTGCAAGGCTATAATTTCCGCATTTTAAAGTATTTCGCAACCAAAGTTTGCCATTTTACTAATTTTAATATGTTCTTTCCAGTTGTGGTGGTGATTGATTCATTTCACTTTCAATGATCACATGTGTTCAGTGGGATATAGACTCCCGAGAATTAGTTAGACGGCCACAAGGGCCGAAGGTCCGAGTTGCTGTCTAACTAATTCGAGGGAGTCTATACTCCTACTCACAGAATAAAGATCAGTAACAGAAGGGCCACTCAGCGGTGCAACGCGTCCTCATTTTTGTATGCAAAAATATGCAGTTTACTGGCCAGAAGGGGGAGCAGCCAGCCAGTACAGCGTGTTTATTGGCCAGAAAATGTCATTGACTGGCTAGAAAAATGGCGGCCAACATGTGTAATGCGACATGCGCCAGGACAGAAACTTCAAAGCTTCCGACGTAAGTGGCCCTTCTGTATGGATCTTTATTCTGTGCTCCCACTGAACACAAGTGATCATTGTCTATCCAACTTAGAACCATTCTTTTACCCAGGCCCTTCTAATGCGCGATCAACGGAGCGCGACGAGGGGCTCTGGCAAAATCCATAACCGGATACAATAAAAACATGGTAGTAGAATATACCTGGTATTAGAACAATAACCTTCGTTGTGGCCAATCAGATGCCAGTTTGATATGGATTTTGCCAGAGCCCCTCGTCGCGCTCCGTTGACCGCGCGTAAGAAGGGCTCTGGGTACGAGAATGACTTAGAACATGATCACACCCACGAGGAATGTCTGTTTTAAATTAAGTGTATTGTTGACAAATAATTAGTATTGTTCCTTTTTAATTATGATGAAAGTAGGTTTCTTCGGGCATTATTTTATTTTGCCGAAGGGATTTTAACTACAATGTTTGGTCTTTGTTTGGTTTTTAGGGTTTGATTGATTCGGTTTTAGGGTTAGGCATAGGCGTTTTTCGAAAGCATGGAAATACAGTATTTCTTTTAAATTTTCTAATTTTTATTTCTTTGAGTTTTGTCCCATGAGTACAAGACCTTGTATTCTTACTAACCATGCATTAATTCAAAGCAATTAGAGCTGTCAAATCACTGCAATACCTTATAGCTAATTTGAATAACGTATTGTTATAATTTGAATGCCTCAGCACTCTGCTGAACCCACACATGCATCAAAGCTTGACATAAGTAAATTTTATGCATAAATACAAAGATATTTTAATTTCTTAATAAGCCAATATTTAATATATGCACCCTTGTCAATATTTTACGCATCTTTGCGTTCAGCTTTAGTGCCAGGGCATTCAAATTTTAACAATACGTTATTTAAATGGTTTGCGGTTTTTTTTGGACACCCTGCATAGAGGAGTGCTAACATTTCTTTACCCCGCAATTTCCCTGCGCTTCAAAGCCCACACCACTTGACGAATTAATATACTATGGGATATAGAGCACTGAAATACTGTGTTCTGATTGGCTGAGTGGGTGTGATCATGTTCTAAAATTTAGTTATAATGCAAATTGTCCATTGGCTGTACAGAATTTTTAAAAATTTGCTTAGATAATCCATTTAGTTAAATGAACATGTTTTGTACAGTAAAAAATGGGGGTAACCAGGCGTTTTTTCGAGTAAATTGCATTAAAAGCTAAAATGTCGGTCATATTGAAACGTCACTGTTACCATAGCAACGGGATTTATGTCATTTTCTTCAACAATTTCCGACTCTTTGAATGCTGCTCAATATATGTGGCACAAGTCACTGTTCTTCAATAAATTCAATGGAAATTATAGTTTTGCAATATTGCAAAACTTGTAGGGAGCCACCTTAACCATGACCATAATGAAAAACCCGAAATTAATTTACTATAAAATAATATCAGCCGTTTCATAAGTTGTACATTTGAATTTTACACATATCACCACTGAAATTTGTCAACAAATTATGTCATTTAAATTATAAGTTCATGGACATGGTTCATGTCATACTAAAATCGTAAGTTCATGTTTACGAATATTTATTTCACAAAAAAATCATTGGCGAAAAATGTAAATAGAAAACACATGTCAACAGAAAATACAACAATTAATATAAAGTATCACTGTAATACTGCATAATTACTGCATAATATTACTGCAAATAGTATTCTATTCTAACTGCACTTCTGCTCCCATTGGCTTACAGGTAGATGTAGTTTTGGGAAATGCGAGCCCGTAAGCCATAGGAGCAAGGCAGAACCAGTTGGCAATGGGGAGGGGAGGTGGGAAAAAAAACAACAAAAAAACAACCAAATAAATTACCAAACACAATCTGTGACACAATTTTATTACAGCCTCCTACCAATATACATAATATACACCCGTAAATAGCTAGCCCTTCACAACTACGCAACCGGGCATCTCGTTTAACAAACTTATTCGGACTTAGTGAGATTTCATTGTTTTATAGCCAATGTTACGCATGACTGCACTTAGAATAGTATTCTATTCTAACTGCACTTCTGCTCCCATTGGCTTACAGGTAGATGTAGTTTTGGGAAATGCGAGCCCTGTCGCCAGGACTGGCTAACCTTGTTAGCCCTTCCTACCTTCATCAAATCCTAATATTACCTGTAACTCAATCCCCACCCAAAACTTATCCCAAAGGCTAGCCCAAACCTTATGTATAACCCAAAACTACTCATTTAAACGTGAAAAAGGGTGTAAAGCCTAACAAATTGTTACATTCATGGAATCGAGTTCCTAAGTCCTCAGCCGGAATACGACCAGCTTGTGATTGAGTACTAACACCCAATTTCTCCGAAGTGCCAACCACCGTGAGAACTTTGTCCACCTCAGTATAATGGTCGACCATATTCGTTGAACACCACCCTACGTGGGCTGCGATGTCGTCCTTTGAAGCACCGAGCAGGCTGAGAAGGATGGCAGTACCTCCCCTGAAACCATGAACAGTCTCATTTGTGTAAAGGTGAAGGAACCGCAAATAGGTAACTAATCGAGCTTGGGCTGCGGATGCCAGAAATGGAGAACAAGACACCGAGGAATGTTTCGTCGCCCGAAAAAGAAAACCTGTACCCAACTCAATGTTCATTGCTGTACAAAGTGTGCGATAAAATTTGAGATTTTCAACGGGACAAAAAGCAGAGTTTCCCGAAGGGCGAACAGGAACCGGTCTAGTAGCACCACCTCTCAGAGACTTGCCCACACGCTGGTGAATGAGCAAACTACGACCATCCGGATGTAAAAGGATGTCCACAGTCTTCAGCCTTCCTAGATCTGAGGCACGTTGTCCCGTGAAAAATTCAAGACTGAAGAATGCCAAATCTCGTGCGGAAATGTACTTAGATATTGCCGTCGTGGAAGGGTTGGACAGCAGTACCCGCAAATGATTAACAATTCTCTTGAATTTGTCGAAAAATATAGGAGTTGCTTGATTAGGGAATATTCGAGCTTCGGCTTGCTCAGTCTGAATGGATTTAAGATATTGCTTTACAGAAAAATGTGAAGCTGGATTTCCCACGCCTGAACGGACATCGTAATCTCCAGACCGGTCCAGAGCGTTGAAGATAGAACAAAGCTTACCGATAGTAGAATCAACAGTGCCCGCAGACAAGCGCGATGGACACCCACACTGTCCCTTAACAGCGGAACCGAGAAATGCGCATGCGTTCTGATGGACTTTTGTTCTCCCTTTCCGGTCTTTCCAGATTAGAAAACGTATCACATCGTTAGGATCACAAGAGAATCGCGTTTTTGGAGGGTTGAGGGCACTAATAAACGTCTGCAGCTCGATCTCCAATTGTGATTTCTGGCGTCCATATTTCGACGAGATCCTGGCAGAGTGAAGTTCTACTATCCGTCTGTCAATCGATGGTAGGTCGAGTTTTAACTTCTTGTTGGCAGGCGGGTCCAGGGAGGTAGTGCCGAGGGGAATTTGCCTTGTGCCACACTTTTGGCAAAACACTGCACAGTCATCATTTGGGTAACGGCATTCCTTACACACCTTGGCTGGGCGCCAGAACCTTGAAACCCCCTAAACGGAAAACACAAGTCGGAAACCAGGACCACGCAAAACACGTTACAGTCGGAAAGCCCAAAGGTCCCAAGCAAGGGGCTTGGATTCAAAAATGCCCGTGCGTGTTGGGAAAAGCAAAACACCAAGTTGCGCTTTCGGCCCTACACAAACTTTGTCTATAGCGGGTCCGTTGACCAATGGCCACCAAAAACGTCGTGGAAATATATCGGGGATAATGATAGAAAACCGACAGTGACAAGCGAGCAAAAACCGAAGGACTGGGCCGATCAAAACCAACAGAGGAAATACGTACGCATTCTCTTGCGCCTGGAGAGACTGAAGAAATACATTTACCCCAGCTGAATTCGGTGTAGGCCAAGGAGTAAAGTGGCGTAGTGCTTTACCATCCTGACCGTTATGGACGTTGGAGTCAAGGGACATCAAATCTACCGTATGAGGTCCCCAACGACGCTCCAAATCATCCCATGGTTGTTGAGCAAGCATGCAATCGGCATTAGATAAAGTGCGGGAAGGTGCGTCTGCTAAATTACCCTTGGATGGCACGTGAGACAAAGTGAGTCCAATATTCAGTCGTAGGGATAAATCATAGATGGATTTTATGACCGCAGTAAGTTCAGAACTTTTGCCACCCTGCTTCTTCCAAGCCTGAACCAGAGTCAGACTATCCGTGTGCGCATCAACTCGACAGTTCGATAGACATGTAGCCGCAGCCGATAGAGTATGCGAAAGTGCCAGGGCCTCTCGAACTACGATAGGTTTGGCAAGATCATCTGGCTTCCAGTAGTCACGTAGGGTGATAGCTGCTTCCTCATGAGGGAAAACCATTCCACCCCAGCCGGAATTGGAAGCATCTGCATAGAACTGAAGCAAAATATGACGTTCATCAAACCATGGCAAATGGCCTTGCCAACTGTCGAGAAATCTCCAGTAAAGGATCTCGTCGCGTAACTCCCCCACAATCCGGATTTGCTTGTAAGCCTTGCGCCCGTGTAGCCCAATAGCGCGGAAAGCTGCTCGTGAATACAAACGTGCAGCCGGGACGGCGATAGAAAATGACGTAGTCTTGCCAGCAAAACGCTGCAAGGTATGGAGATCTACGGACGTCTGAGATAGAATCGACTCCCGTAATACCCTAAACTTCTCCTTCTTATCATCCGGTAGAAGAAAAGCCATAAGCAAGGAGTCGGACAGGTAACCCAAGAAACGTACGATTTGGACCGGGACTAAAGACGACTTTGCAAGGGCCAGAGTATACCCTAAGGCAGTAAGTACATAAGTAACAATGTAGGCAGCTGCCTCCGCTTTCTGAAAATCCGTCCAAGTGCACGTCTGTGGCGCGACTAACTGACCATTATGCCTGTCGTCAATATATTGACTGCAAGGGACCTTGAGGGAACGAATATAGCTAGTTGCTACCAAACCGGTGGAATGATATATGTATGCACTAGCTTTAAATCCGAACGGAAGCGAAGCTTAACAACCATCCCAACGTAAACCAAACATCGTTCTACTAGCTTGGTTTAGCGAAATATGATCATAACCACTCTTGTCGTCACAAACTGTTTGAAAATGGCTCGGACCGACATATCGTGGAAGATCGGAGAGGTAGTCCAGCGAAAATGGAAGATCGCGAACCCACAGATTAAGGAACCTCTCATCATGGCACATCCTGGGTTTAGTTGGCTCGACTGTGATGGGCATTACTAAATGTGGAGGCTGAACCTGCCCAACAAAACCCCAAAATAGCAAAGATCCTGTCCGTACGCGTTCTTTAACGGTTGAATCAATGAAATCCTTGAACTTCTCGCAAGATTGGCTGTTCGGGAATTCTCGAGCAGGAGGAAAAGGCGAATCATACTGCTGCCCCGAAAATGTTCCTTTATATGGTCGAAAATATTTCCACACATCAACGCCATTGCGGATGACTGACAACACCTCATCCGCCTCTCCCTTAGGGACGATTCGTTCCCATTCATCAAAATGATTATGGAGCTCCCCCGGAACAAATGCAGATGGATCACGGAATATCACATCCCTTGGGCTGGCAAAGACCTGACCATTTGCTACCATGCGCGGAGAGGGCCTAGGGCCGACAAAACGAGTGGGCGAACCCTGGAAATCGCACCATTGCACGTTCGGTTTCGGGTGAATGTGGCTATAGAATGACCGGGATTCGGCGGTCTTCTGACGCTTGGAAGCAGGGGCATCCTTAGAGAAAAAAGAAAAACATCCAATAAGAAGAAAGATTACCCGAAACCCCCGAAAGATCGCCCACTCCATTGTCGGCCCTAGGCAGCCCCTAAGGGCATAAAAGGCATTAGACGCCCGCACCCAGTTCCAACAATGGTTAGGACAAAGAGATGTCGATGAGAAACTAATAGAGAATAAATAGCTAAGTACAAGATATTAGAGGAAGACAACAACAAAGATTACGCAAGAATTAAATTAATATGCATTTATTCTTATTTATTGATTTATTTATTTTAATTTATTGAAATAATATCATCACGGTGAATTACTACAGACATTGTGAAAAATGTTCTTATTCAACATAACACTTCCTAATAGCTACACAGCACAGACCTAAGCGTTATACATGTTCCGTGTTGGACAATGTCGCTGAAAATGGCCAGGGCGGCCACAACTAAAACAGACCATGCGACCACGACGACCAGTGAAACCACGACCCCCCGTCTGCCGATGATATGGATGCGTTAAGGGCTGCCGGGAACTCTGTACCATTTTCGCAATGGTTGATGCGACCGAGGTTTCTTCTTTGGTACCTAGAAGGTGAATAATTACATCGCCAAATTCTGGCCGATAAATCAATGGTCTGGTCTGTCGGAGAATCGCCTCAAATTCGGCCGTTCGCGGATGGTCTTTGCATCTAGCCTCGTCTGACAGGCTTTGCAATGCTGAAGAGATCATGGTTGGTTCGCGTAGACGTATAGGTGCTGAAGCCAGTTGCCTGACTAATTGCAGGGCGGCCTCCACACCCCCTGAGACAGCCCGACTGGACTTCAAGGCCTCTACCTCTGCTTTAAGGACTTGAAACTGGTCTTCCACCTGGAAAAGGGCACAAAAAGCGATGGTCAGACGGGAAATTCTTCAAAATTTGGTCATTACAAACGACCAAATTCTGCGAATTACGCACATACTTGTTGGCATGCATGACATTGTCATTGATGATGTGTTATGCCGTCAAAGTCTCCAAATAGTAATGAAAAAAAACCCAACAAAAAACAAAAACAAATTGTAAGCTATGACCAAATGATTTGGGAAATGTAGTGACAAACAAATTAGGCACATGCAGCTGCCAAATTACGTTGGACGAGGCAACAAATTAACGATTGACAAAACACAGTATGTTAAAAACAGCTTTGCCTTGATAAACAACAAAATTAGCATCGCGGCAAATTACCAAATTAGTCATGCACATGAACATGCTATTGTTCGGTTAAACTAAGAAAGGCGATTAACGTCGTTAGCACGCATCGTTGAATTTGTCGAAAAGAATTGCCAGCAGAACCAAGCAAGCACGCAAACACAAATAGTCCCATATAGAAATTATCAATTGCGAAAGTACAAACAATGCGGCTGTTTTATAATAACGGCTATCTAAACAAGTATAGTCAGAACATTGGCCTCAACCCAGGCAAATTAGAAGTCAATTATCCCTAATTGGCATCAATCATCACACTTGTCTTGTGAGCTGTGCCGTGGCCTCAACCAAACTTGATTACTTACGATAACGTAAATGTATACGTTAGTGCTGGCCTCAACCAGAGAAAACCTACTAGGAGTGATTCAACAAAGCTATACGCCTAGCCAGTGTAAAAGGAGGCAACAAATGTGCAAAAGCCGTTCGCCTAGGCGGTCACGCGCTAGATGATAGATATAGGACTAGGATATCTGTGGCTTATGAAGCGAAACAGCGCCGGTAAATTCGATTGTTTAACTATGGACTATTAACCCACCACATGACACATGCATCTTGCGTTTAACTAAATAAAATTAGAAACATTTTCCAGGACGGGCCACAACCCATTACATTATGGCAGGCGAATATAACAGCTTAATATGCCACTCGTAATAACTCAGAATAGCCTAAGTAAGGTAAAAAATCAAAGTCACTCGGCCGGTCGGCCCCAACCGAAGGCGAAGTATTATAAAGGCAGATCAAAGAGATAAAGAATGTTGTATTAAAACAAAATATACATACCTCGCCAGGCTGGGCCGGTCGTTGAGCTTGCGGAAGCTGAGCTGCATCACCCTCTAAGATATTGTCTTGGACTTGAACGGCTGGGACCCAGGAGCCTCGGCAGGCAATACCACTTCAACGTCGTTGGGGACTTGATTCTCTGCCATATTGAGACGAGCAAACTATCCGGCTCTGGGCGTCTCGTTTAACAAACTTATCCGGACTTAGTGAGATTTCATTGTTTTATAGCCAATGTTACGCATGACTGCACTTAGAATAGTATAGAAGTACAAACTAACCTTTCATATTACATGTTTCGCCTTCACCGTTTCCAACTTTCCATGCTGCAAGATGTGATCATGTGAACGGTGAACCGTTAAATTAAGACTCCGCATTACTTTGGCCAGCAACAACAAACAAAACCAAAACTTCATCTTATGGATCATCGTCTTCATCTTATTATATATTATTATTAATTAATATATTAATAATAATTATGAATAATTAATTAATAATTAATTAATAATTAATTAATAATAATTATTACTAAATAATAATTCTTATAATAATTAATATATTATATAATTATAATTAATTATAATATAATTATAATTATAATAATTATAATAATCATAATAATAAAAATTATAATAAGTATTATTATTATTAAAATTGAATAAAGTTTTCGTTATTAAGCCAACATCCTGTGGGCCAAGAATCCTGATATCCCGCGTGCAATTACACAGTACAGACCGTCATCACGGGCTTAAAACTGTAGGGAGCCTCTTTAAGAATGCGTTTTTGACTCGTGTTCACAAATTTTTGACTCGTGTTCGTCATTTTTGACTCGTGTTTGTCAGTTTTTGACTCGTGTTCACTCGTGTTCACAAATGTTTGACTCGTGTTCACTCGTGTTGTCTCATGTTCACTCGTGTTCTGACTTGTGTGGTGTTTTAGAACAGATCTTCGCTGTAAGCTAATTGGATTTTGTGAATATAATTTGTTCTTGCTGCCATAAATTTGTTCTTGCGGTGATAAATTTGTTCTTGCCGCCATAAATTTGTTCTTGCCGTCATAAATTTGTTCTTGCCGTCATAAATTTGTTCTTGCCGTGACACTTGTGGGCCACCGTACCAATGAGAGGTACGGTGTATTTTATTATACACCCTATATTGTATAAAAGTTATTAAAAGGGACAATATAAGTTCTGCAAGTTGTAGCATATAATATAATTCTGAAATTGTTTCCTTATATTTAAATATTACACTATCAAAACTATTAATCTATCACTTATCATAAATATTGGCAGAGTCGACAATGTTGATAATTCAGTTGTAAATCACTACTAAGAGCATCTTCCAAAGTGTAGTAAGGATCATTGGTAGTTTCCATAAATAAATCCCCAGCTAATGGGTCACTGTATTCTAAATGATATGTGCTATCAAAAATTGAAACTTAACCATTTCTGGCACATCAGTTAAAAGCAAATAACTTTTATTAATTGATCTGCTAATAAAAGTATAAAGATTATCTCCAACACATAGTATGTTATTCAAAAGTGAAGAGTCCCAACAATTAACATTTGTTATATAATTATGTATTATAGCAGTCAAGGACATTGCTACACATTGTTTACCAGCATTTTGCCCAAATGTCATTGTATCACTTGGCTTAAATTGGCACATATTGTTTTTGTTGGGTCAACAACATGAAATATTGTTGGTCCTGGATTTTCCTCAACATCATTGGCAGTGGGACATACACATTGTTGCATGGCATTTGATTAACTAATACAATCATTTCACTTCCAGTTTCAATACATTTTGCATTTGCTGGCAAAAAGAGTATGCTACAAGCACAATGGCTTTGTTTGGTTAGTTTTAGCAAACACAATGGCTTGCTTAGTTTGTTTACGAGGACCATGCACTCGTTTTGTTTTGTTTAACGAGGACCACACACTCGTTTAATTTGATTTTGTAATTGAAATATCCAATCGTTGGATATGAATGTCTGATCATATCAGAAAGACTGATATATGTTGAACATTGACTACCAATAGATTCTTCACTTGTTCAGTGTCTAAAATGGAAAAAAAGAAAAAAAAGTTTAATTTATTTGCCTGAATTTAAAATCCCAAAGTATATTCACCTAACATTTGGTGGATAATCCAAGTGAGTAGATATATACACAATTTAAGACCTAACCAGGAACGGTTGTGAAAATGCAACACTAGGTCCTCTGGCAGGAATTGAACCCACGGCCCTGCGATTCCGGTGCAGCGCTCTAACCAACTGAGCTACAGAGGCCAGTTGCTGAGCTGTAACCGTAAGTTCTGTATATATAGGTTATCAGGTGTGCAGGTTGTGATAAGGTAAACTTCAAAGATTTATTTTTGAACAAAAAAAAATCTTTGAAGTTAACATTTAATATGTAAATGTATGTAATTTACAATCCAGTTCAATCCTCCCATGATTTTGAACATCCAGACTTGCAGGTTTTCTGCATTTCTGCCTTAAGTTTAAATTGTAAATTACAGCATCTGTTAGCATGCTCAATGAGAATACCCATTTTATAATAAAGCAAGTGCAATATAAACTAAATTTAACTAAAGGGTGCATTATTTTTGAACGAGTTTGAGTAAATTTGTGGTCTTATATTACCGTAATGTATAAATTATACATTTAATATAAATATTTAATATCAGTATCTACTAATAATTTGACTCTTTGTAGAGCGTAAATCATAACAAAACCAAAATATTACTTTTAAAATAAATAAAATCTACCATGTTAGTCAACATACCTTTACTAAACCGCTTTATTTCTTGACAAAAACTTAGATATATGACCATATAAAATGCATTCACTAGTCACTTTTGGACCTCACTGTAAACCACTGAGCTTAATATATCTGGAGGACGTGCCGCTAATGTCAGCCTGGCAGAAAAGTGTCCGCAAAAACATGGCGGATTTTGGCATTTGCTGACGCCAATAGACAAATTTAGCGATATAATCAAAACTAGTCACGTGACTTGAAATGGGTATAAATTAGTACAAAAACAATGGCCGCCTGTTGGGAGGAAATGACAATGTAAACAGCAAATGATATTTAACATAATTAACAAGTATGATGCCTCATTATTGTTGTGCAGGGGAGTGCAAAAATAGCTCAGCTACAAGGAAGGATTTATCTTGGCACCGGTTGCCTAATGAAAATAAAAAAATATTGAAAGTTTGGGTCACAAAAATGCGACGCGACCCAAGATATTTCAATGTCAATAAACACACAAAAATTTGTAGCGAACACTTTACGAAAGATGATTTTATTGAACCTGGTTCAAAAGTTAAAAGATTGAAGATGAATGTAGTTCCTTCTATTTTTAAATGGTCACCAGAAAAATCAGAAAAACCGCGTAGACCGCTGGAAAGAATATATAGCAATATAGGGAGGAAAGAAGCAGATAGTTCATTAGCAGTGTCAAAAAAACCCGACGATGTTTTAATGCAAGATGATGACGATACTAGTAACTCGCGGTCCTCTGCTTCACATGCAACACAAACCATGTATGGTAATCTTTGTGCACAAGAAAGACCATGTGAACATCAGTTTTCTTTAAATCATCTAAAAAGCAAGTGTATCGACAATCCAAAGAAGGAGGAAAAATTATTCCGTCATTTTACTGGTTTCAATTCGTGTGAAGAATTTATGAGTGAAGAAATGACCTTCTTGAATATGTGATATATTTTAATAACACAGACGATGAAAGAGTCCTAAGTAAATACAATGAATAAAAATATAACTACATACATACTATACGCATATCGGACTATACCAATGAATAGGATGATTACAAAGTTTAATATAAATACAACGAGAAGGTAAGACTTACAATAAAGTAGAAAAGTGCCTTGCTGTGAAGTAAACAAGAAAGATCGATATTGAAATGTCAAAACACTAACAGTCAGCGGTTACGCTACACAGTCCTCTACAGGTACTTCGTGTAAACTCTTCATCCCCCCCAGTGCGGAACTCTATGGCGCTACATAGGTGGACGCACTCAATGTGTTAGCCATTTGCCTGTTTCAGGTTCGAATCGTTTAGGGGGTCGACGTTCCCGGCTGGGGCGTGAGGACTGGCCCGATGACGGTGGATGCGAGGTTGGTGCTAGAAGTATGTTAGGCACAGTGGGTGGTAAATCGTTTGTGAGTCCTGGAGCAGGTGGGTCTGGACTGTCAATCGGTGTTGGACTCACCATAGGTGTATCGCGACTTCGTGTCTGTTCTGGTGTATCCGTCGGTTGTGGCAAAGTCACTGTGGGGCGAAGGTGTGGTGTGGAGTCCTGCTTTTCAGTGCTGCTGGTGGGTAGGGGTGGTGCTGTCAGTGACTGCTTGGTGGATGGAGTCGTTGGTGTATATGCACGGAGGAAGCGGCGGTTGCATAGGGTGAGTCGTCCGGAACCATCCACTTTTACCCTGTATTGGTCGTGGCCTTGTGCTTCGACAACTGTTCCCGATCAATCCCACTTGGTCCGGCTGGCACCTGTTTGGTTCTGGAGGAATACTCTCTCGCCTAAGGTTAATGGGCGGAGTGGCCGCGAATGGGCTTTCAGGGATTCAGTGGTGCGAGTAATCCGTGTTCGAAGGGCGTCTTCCCTTGCTGCCCATGCCTGACGCCAAAGAGGGCGGACGTTTGGATTCGATAATTTCTCCAGTCGGTTAACAAAAGATAGTGAGTCCCGTAAGGGGCGGCCAAAAATTATCTGTGCTGGTGAAAGGTTGCAGTCGGGATCAGGGGTGTTGCGCAATTGCAGGATGGCAGTCAGGAAACGGTCATGGTCAAGGCTGCCGGTTGGCCCTGTGTTGGACATTAGGAGACGCTTGGCTGTTTTCACTGCAACCTCTGCTCTACCATTGGATTGAGGAAACGCGACGGAAGACACACGGTGCCTGACGCCCCACAGGCGGAGGAAGTCCTCAGTATGGCTTGCCATAAACTCCGGGCCGCCGTCGCTTGAGAGCTCCTCTGGTACATCAAATGTTGCGAAGAACGAGCGCAGGTGTTGCACGAGGCCCACCGAGCCGCCAAGGTTGGTTCCTGCTGTTGAACTCAGCACCTCTACCCAGCCAGACAGGCGGTCTCCTACTACGAGGTAATGGCGTCCTCCATAATCAAAGAAATCAGAGAAAATCGCTTCAAAGGGAGTTGACGGTGGTGGAGTGGGGAGAGGTGGTGTGGCTGCCTGTGAAGGGGCATTCCGGTTGCAGTCTGCACATCCGTCTCTGGTTGCGCGAATGTCCTTTGACATCCCTGGCCAGTAGACTATAAGCGCGGGCACGTTGTTCCATGGTTGACGCTCCTTGGTGGGCTGCGTGTAGATGCTGTAAAACGCGGCGGCGGAGGGACGGAGGGACTACAACACGGTCTTGGTATAGCAGGACGCCATCTTGTGCATATGCAGATTCGCAGATGGGCCAGAGGCTGGCTAGTGTGGGATCGTTGCAGTCGAAGCTCTGTGTGCCTTGCTCTATCAGCTTGAGTAGGTGGTTCAGGGACGTGTCGGCCGCTGTTTCTTGCGCGAGAATAGGCCATGAGATCGTACCGAGCTCTTGAGCATCGTGTCGGATGGAAGCCATGAGCGCCGACTCAATGAAGTCAGGGCAACTGGACAATCCGAGTGAAACAGTGTTTGCCAAACCTGATGGTGAGGGGTGTCTCGACGTTGCGTCAGCGGCGAAGTTGGTCTTGCCGGGTAAGTGCTTGATGTCGAAACGCCACGGGAGGGTGCGTTGTTTAAGCCGGAATAGTCGCGAGTTGGGTATCTGCGTCCGGCGTGCGGTCGCGAAGATCTTCACAAGTGGTTTGTGGTCGGTGATTACGACAAGGTTGTCGCAACCTTGTGTGAAGTAGCGTGTCTGTTCAAGACCCCATGCCACGGCAAGTGCTTCCCCTTCAATCGCGGCGTAGCGTTCCTCGGCTGATGAGAGGAATCGTGAGCCAGCCAGGGTGATGTGCCATCCTCCAGGGCAGCAGTCTGGTATACCGGAAGGGCAGCTGCAGTGCTGTTGAAGAAGGAAGTAACCAATACCGCATCGTGACCAGTCTGGGCGGAGGCAGGTCCGCTTGTGTATATCAAAGATCTCAACACCCTTGCGGATGGCTTCCACGATGGCCTCTTTCGATGTTATGAAGGCAGCCTCCAACTCGGGCGTCCAGTGGAATGGGCAGCGAGGACTGAGGAAAGGCTTGAAGGGGGCCATTATATCGCGTAGTTGTGAGTAGTTGGTTACCTGGTTGACAAGGCCGAACCAGCTCCGGATATCGGTTGTGGAGGTGGGTGGGGGGAACTCTCTAATGGCGTCTAGGTACTTCGGAAGTGGTTCGATGGTCGAGGATGACACTCTGAAGCCGGCAAAGTCTACGCTCCGTTTGGCAAATTGGAATTTGTCTGGGTTTAACACAATTCCGGCTTGTCCAACACGTGTGAGCACGTCGATGGTCCTCCACCAATGCTGCTCCAAGTCGGTGTCATAGTGGATTGTGTCGTCCACGCAGCGTTCCTTGCGCACAAGAGCCGACAGGATGGCGTCAAAACGACGATTGTATCCATCCCCTGATGATAGGAAGCCTTGGGGTGCTCTCAAGTAGCGCCAACGGCCAAAGGGCGTGATGAAGGTGGTAAGAGGGCGGTCTGATTCTCGTCGCGGGCCGCTGTGGTAGCCGTTCCAGGCATCCGTGACTGTTTTCCACGTGTCCTTGGGGATGCGACGTGCGAGGTGGAAGGGTGACTCCATGGCGAATGTTTCCCGCTTACAAAATTTGTTTAGTGGCGAGAGATCGACCGTGCGACGTGGAGACCCGTCGTGCTTCCGTGTTACCACCATCCAATGGCACCAGGACACAGGTTCTCCTAAGGCACACGTTCAATGACACCAAGTGCTTCGTCACGGAGGAGGTCGTTGTATACTTGCTGCTGCCAGTGTAGGGGTATGTTGGCTGGTGTGTGGCAGGCCTTCGGTGTGGCGGCCATGTCAACGTGCATCTCGATCGGTGGGCCCTCCATGCATGGTAATGCCCGATGTGGGCACGTGTTGAATGTGGACGAGGAGTATCTAGCAAGGAGCCATGCTTTCATACGTTCGTTATTCTCTGGTGTACAGGGGAAAGGCAGGGCCGATGGGCGTGGTGGGGTAACATGCTGGGGGCACGAGCATGTGTCTTGTGGGGTATTCGGCGTATGACAACCACCATTGAGTGACCGCGTGACGTTGATGGATGGAGGTGCGGATGATGCATCAGAGTCGGTGATGTGGATCCTTTCTTTGGGACTGCCTGCATTGTCCGTAGATGGGAAGGCATTTGCAAGCAGGCCGAGGTTTAGCAATGTCTCGTATGACAAATACATGGCTTGGACAGAGCTGCTAACATAAACCATAGAGTGGCACGATGCCACTTTGGCACTGCTGCGTTGCGTTGTGATCTTTGCAAAGAACGCTCCGTCAATGGAGATAGGAGAGCGGTTGGCAGCTGACAAGCTAAGACTAACCGGCCGTAAATCGTCGCGGGAGAATCCACAGGCAAGGAAATCAGTCAGGGACCACAAGTCAGATTGTGCACCTGTGTCGGCAACTGCTGAGACCTCTGTGTTGTTCACTGCGTTTCCATTCACCTTTTGAGAATATGTGGTGGTCAAGTCTTGTGGTTGAAGCTCTGTTGACGTTGCCATGGGTGGTGGAGGCATGTTTACGGCGTCTACCTGTCTGAGAAGGTCGGTCGCTATGGAATGCGGCCACCTGGGATATGGGATCTTGCTCTATGGTCTGGAGGCTGGACTGATTGTCGTGGGGCGGGCGGGGTTGACGTTTTTTCCTGCGACGAGCTCGGTAGCAGTCAATGCACAATTGGTGAGGTTTGGTGTTCCACCCACGGGCTCCCTCTGTAAAGACCTTGAAGGTATGCTTGCAGTCCGGGCAGGTTGCCTCTTTCGTTTGATCTGCTGGGGGCGGGGTGGTAGCAGTGGTTGTCCTTGGATTCTTCTGGCGCTGGAAAGATGACACAGCAGACAGGGTTGATGACGGAAGGGCATTGCGGGCCATTTCCTTGTTCTCAACAAGGGCAATCACGTCATTGACTGGTTTCTTGAGGATGTCGGGCGTCCCCAGTACTTCACGGCGGATGTCTGGATCAGATAAGCCATTGAGGAGAACGTCGCGGATGACGTGATCTGTGTAGTCCACGCCCTTGCCACACTCACATTCGGCTGTAAAGGCGCAGGTTTCGCTTTCCCTCTCACCCTGGCCGTAAATGCTCGGAAAGTCTCATCCCTTTCTTGACGTAGTTGGAGGAGCTCAGTCCGCAGGACGCAAGTAGCAACGAGGATGACTGCAAGGGACCGCATGGCGGCAAGCAGTTCGTCGAGGGTACTGGAGGCTGCATTGGGGTTTGCTTTAGGAGGCTATCACCGAGCTCGGTCCCAGCACACTGGAATAATTGGTATGGGGCCGAAGTGTCATTGATCCCAGATCCGGTTCGGAAGACTGCCCATCGCCGGACAAACACGTTCCAGTCTTCAGTAGACACACCGACATCTATTTTGGGCCGCTCAAGTTTTGGGCCTTGAAGTGTGGGTGCTGGTTGTTGTGAAACTGTAGGTGCTGTATTCTGATGGGCCAGACCATGGTTTGTTAGCAGAGCGATGGCAAGTGCCTCTGAGACGTCATTAGTTTGAAAATCGCATTGCGGGACAGAACATTCTACGATAACCATGACTCTTTCATGAAGAAATTACCTTCTCGAATATGTGATATATTTTAATAACACAGACGATGAAAGAGTCCTAAGTAAATACAATGAATAAAAATATAACTACATACATACTATACGCATATCGGACTATACCAATGAATAGGACGATTACAAAGTTTAATATAAATACAACGAGAAGGTAAGACTTACAATAAAGTAGAAAAGTGCCTTGCTGTGAAGTAAACAAGAAAGATCGATATTGAAATGTCAAAACACTAACAGTCAGCGGTTACGCTACACAGTCCTCTACAGGTACTTCGTGTAAACTCTTCAATGAGTGCCCTTTCGTTTGTCCTGCCTGATCTTGATAGAACACGTCTTGTATATTGGAATACAAAGCAAGCACGGCAAAGTTATATTGACACAGAGGAGTTGTTTAATAAGTCAGACAATGACACAGAACTTGAGGATGATGAAAAAGAGAATGGCCCAGATTCTGTTGCTGGTTCATCCAAAACAAGATTGACCTTGCATAAACTCCTTGTTGAAGATGAGTTCTTGCTTACTTTGATGAAATTGAGAATGGCATTATCAAACACTGACCTTGGAGAAAGATTTAATATTTCTGAGGGGAGTGTCACAAATATAATTTTAACTTGGATAAACTATCTTTACCTTACCTTGGGTAGTTTGAAAGTTTGGCCACACAGGGATATAATCCTTAATAATTCTCCTGTTGATTTCAAGGAGAAATATTCCACCAATCTTATCATCATTGATGCAACAGAACTTAAAGTTCAAGTACCAAGTTCTCTTCAGAAACACAGTGAAACGTACAGCACCTATAAGTCTCACACAACTTTCAAATCTCTAATTGGAGTGGATCCTAAAGGAGGTATATTGTTTGTTTCACAATTGTATGAGGGATCAATTAGTGATAAAGAACTTGTCAAGCGATGTGGATTCTTAAATTTGCTAGAGAAAAAAATGCTGGTTGGAGAGATCTTAAAGGGTGATGCCATAATGGCCGATAAAGGCTTTGATATTCATGACGAACTTGATAGACTGGGCCTTAAGTTAAATATTCCACCATTTCTTAAGGACAAAATTGGTTTCAATGAAGATGATGTGATAGCAACTCAAACAATAGCACAACATAGAATCCATGTGGAAAGAGCTATATGCAAAATCAGAAGAAACAGGATTTTTCATTCACCTGTGCCAGTTACCATGTTTGGAAGCATTAATCAAATCTGGACTGTGGCATGTTTACTGTCAAACTTCCATAATCCAATACTTTAAACACTAAGATATGAACAATGTGTGATTCACATATACTTGCAATAACTTTATAAATAAATTTCAATATCTTAAATAATATAATTTATTAAAATATTTAATAATATAATTATATATAATATAAATACCCTGCTGTAAATAGTGAATAATTACACAGCATATTATTCGAAATTAAAACCTGTTGATGTGAATTACCATATATTTCATAAACACTTTAATGTTTTTCATAAATATTCTAGTTTGACTGTGTATGCAAAGCAATGAATGGCAAAGCATGTTCAACATAAAAGCTAGAAAGTTTTGGCAAAAGTACATCTTGCCAATAGCATGAATCAAAGTAAATTCTCTCAACATTCATTTCATTTGATTCAGATAAACTCAGATAAAAATACAACAAAGTCACACCATTTCAATCCGGTCAATGCCAACTGTCCCTGAATCTGGGCATAATAGCCACAGTTATGATTCACTTTCAAGCAATAGTTATCATTTCTTTGTTCAAGATAAAAACTCTTGTCATTTGCCGCTTTAGTTATTTTACTGCTTCTTTTTGTAAATGGACATTTGATTTCTAACAATCCAAATGGTGATATGGAATCAGATGGGTCATACACCATACCATCTGGGCTTGCACCAAGGTAAGGCCAAAGAGGATTAACTGAAAGGCCAGCATCATACACAATAAATTGAGAAAGTTGTTTTTGCATTTTGTTTGAGTATATTGTCCTGCCAACTTTCTCTTTAGACTTGCCATGAGCAATGGATCTGATATTTGACAAATCCTTCTGATTAAATAAATTTTTGACCATTGACTCTGATGGAGTGTGCACTCTGAAAATAACTTTCCCGAACCCTGATGCAGTTAATCTTTTTTGGTGCTCTTCAAGCCACTCAGTGGACTCTCCTTGCAAAACTGTCCTTTTTTCCAAGGCAACTGCATCTTCGTTATTGATGACAATATGTTGTGTATAAAAATCTAAAAAGTCTCCAGCATTCAAATTTACAGTTTCATTAGAACTATGTACGAGTGGGATATCAGGGAATGAAGTTGGTTCAAAATGTTGGTCAACATTGCCTAAAGTTATGTTGGAATAAAAAGTTGTTGAAGGTTTACCAATGTCTTGTAGCTGATATGACAAAATCGATCCAATAGCAACATTGCCAAATACAGTGTTCACAAGCACAGAAGGTTCCTGGTCAGCAAGTAGATATGAGAAAGGAGGTGGTTTTGACTTAGTCTTGAGCCGAGAAACTTCATTCATAACTTCCTGCCTTGACAAACAATTGTGAGCATGTTCACCTCTTGCATCATACAGTTTTGCAGTTACTGGTTTTCGCTTTCTTGTTTTTTTATCAGTTGCTGAACGTGCATAATGAGTGGCCATAACTGGCATAGGACAAATGGATGTTGCCCTTGGTATGTGCCATGTTTGTGGTTTGCTCGTACATGTTGCATCACTTGCAATCTCGTTGATTTTTGAGGAAGAATAATCATTAAGTTGAAATATTAATGCAAATAAGTGATTGCAGTGTCCACCACTGCCCCCAGTGCAAGAACAATGAGCACGATATATAGAGGCTTTACGGTCTTTTTCATCAACTAAAAGGTGTAAATAATGCGCTTCCTCATTCTTTTTCATTGATCTGTGACATCTTGCTCTAAAAGCAAACTTATTGCCCGTCTTCCCAACATAAATATTAAAAATATATCCTTCTTTAAAATATTTCCAGCTCTTGTCCCCAGCGTGCTTTTTCCCCGCTGTGGTTAACCAACCAGCCCATGTTGCAGGAACAAATTCAGGAATACCTTCAAAGGTTTTTGTCCAGCCGATTTCCACGTTTGTCCAACAACAGCAACAGTTCACATGTCGTTTACAACAGTTTTTGCATGCTACAGCTGCCACATCCGCCATCTTGCTTTTTGTACTAATTTATACCCATTTCAAGTCACGTGACTAGTTTTGATTACATCGCTAAATTTGTCTATTGGTTCCTTTTGGCCACAGATTAAAGATTAACAGATATGGAACTTTAGTCGGAACCTTTGATGTTCTTGTCCCCACTGTCACAGTTTATTTTAATGATATACAGTTGTGTAACTCGCGGCATTTCCTGTCCCCCCAAAGTTAATGCGCATGCGCGAGGCAAAAGACCGTGTCATGAGTTTTTTTTACCTGAAAACAGATAGGAAAATGCAAAATTTGGACACTAAAACAACGATTTTAAAGAATATATCCATCTGAAATGCTGGACTTTCACAAATATTACAGGAAGGGATGTTATTCTAAATTTTCCACAGGAAAATGATTTGTTGATATCGACAAAAAATGAAAATATGACTCCAAGGAGTGGAACGTGCCGTACGGCATGCTTCAAATTAATACGAAGAACAAAGACAAAGTTTCAGAAACTATAAAAGGTGTTTCCAACGTAAATTCGCATCGAAAACATGTAAACTAAAAGTACTAGTCCCAGGAAAGACGATGTATGTTTGAAAATATTGTTTGGTTTTTGGTTAACACTGAGCCTGAAGCCTCGAAATATGATGTTTATATATCGATTGTTCGAACGTCAAGAACCCTTGCCAATTTCGGGTGAGTTTCTTACTGTTCGTATTGTTTTTTATGGGACGTTGCAGAATAGTTTGGACTAAGGTTAAGGGGCTATATTTATTTTTGTACTTTTTTTTTAAGTAACGCCGGTTCCTGCAGACACGAAAAGTGGATAGTTTAGCCACTGGCACTGCAAATCAATTTATATCAAACATGATTATGTTCACACGACGAAGTTACCATGCGAAGAGGAATTATGTTTTTAAATTTTTACCAGTAAAAACAAATGACTTTACAACATTTTAAAAGGACAACTATATGGGAAAGGTTGTATGCTTGTTTTCTTCAATAATACAATATACAGTAAAATAGAGTTTTTAGCCAATTTAGGTTATGAGCCTATGTGCACACGGGCGTCGTTTTCCAGCTTGTTTTTGTCGCATAAATCGTTTTGTCGCCTTGTTCACCCTGTCCGAAGAAAAATATGACCAATATAATAAATAAACTACAGCTTCTGTCGTAAGTTGATAGTGTTTGCATCTGTTTTAGTGTGAAAACACAAATGAAAACGCTCGAAAACGTTACCGTGTACATGTAAAAGTCTATAGATATTTAGTAATAGTATATTATTTTTCAATACGGCTGTAATCATATTTATATTAAATAGTAAAATATATTACAGTAACGAAAACTAAATGCCTATCAAGTAGGCTGTTCTGTTGTGAAATTTATCTTATATTTGAACTATTAAAAAATTATGTGTTCCATACAAATGTGTATTGGCACATTGCATTTTTAATCCGTACACCCCCTGTTGAGGACCTTGGAAATTCCAGGAGGGGGTACAAGTTTTTTTACTTGGAAATTCCAGGGGAGGGGGTAAAAAATCCATTTTCCAAGGGATGTTGTCACCCAAATGGCTTGGAAATTCCAAGGGAGGTAGTAAAAATCTTGCATTTCCAGGGGCAGTTGCCAAAAATCGCTTGGAAATTCCAGGGGATCCCCATGAAAAACACCGTTTTTGGAAATTCCAGGGGAGGGTCTAAAATATTGACTTTCCAAGGTCCTCAACAAGGGGTGTACGGATATTAAATGCAATATGCCATTTATGCTTTCCACCCCATATCAGACATAACAATCCTTAACGTATCGAAGCTTGAGCGTCGCATTGATTGAGCTCTGTTTACTGGGCTGCATGATAGACAGTATAATAAATCTGACACATGATTGGGTTAATTTGGCTTGGGGGTTAACAATCCCCCAGCCGCTTTATTTTAAATCTTAATAACAGAAATTAATTAATTATATATATATTGCACATGAAAGATGTGCTCAAACAGTTTTGCCCAGTAAAGGTGAGGGCAAGATTACGCCAAAGCATCTTACTCCGCGAAGATGCACCCCACCCCAGGCAATGCAAGACTCAAGCCTCCATCCGCTATTCGTCATATGAAAATAAGATGAGACCCAATGAATCACATCCAACTGTTCCATTGACTCAGACTCATTTCTGGTGACCATGAAAGACCAAGCCAGCTTGTCAGCCTTGCCAGATTCTTGTCCAGGTACTCAAAAGAATGCCAAGAAAGAACCTGTAATTGAAGAGAAAGATTACAAAGACGAGGAAGTTGAGAAGAATTTGATATCCATTAATGCACTAACGTATGTTGCAGGATACCTTCTGAAAAAGTGCCTTGAAAAACATAGATGTGTTACTTGTGCACATAAGCTTTCTGTAACCAACCTAACCAACAGCAGCCAGCTATTGTGTTACTTTAAAGCTTATGAAAAGAAGAATGACTTTGGTGGACTAACTGTTCCACAGGACGAATTTATTCGGTACATCACCGAAATAGAAAGCAAAGTTGTCGATGAACTGAGTTGCATCCAAAAATCAAAAATTGCAGAGCACATAACCAGTGTTGCCACTCGGATTTTTCACATTTCACTATATCGGTGACTAAATTTCACTATTTTGCCGCACATTTCACTACATGGCAGGTTTTTGTTGGATATCGACCTGATACCGATCGCTAAATGATAACAAGCCAGTAAGAGTGTCTTTTTATTAACAGAATAACAGATAATGTAACAGAGCAACAAAAAATAAACAATTTTACAATTTTGTTTTTGACCTGGAGGCTGGGCCGGTTGTATAAAACTCACTTAACTCCCAATTATGTGAATTCACTCACTATTGCTACTTCAGGGAATTTCAAATGCTTTTAATGTTGTAAACAATCATGTGTAGAAATCGAGATATGCGTTTTGTTTACATATATTCGCAGGCTACTATAAGGCGTGTCTGTATTAATTTGTCACATTGTATTTTACATTTGATTGACAACACTAAAAATAGTGATGGGCACAGACGTATTTTTATTGACTAAACCGGCAGGCTATAATTCAATTCAAGAGCCTGTTCGCAGGCTAACCAATTTAATATTTTCCTTAAACTTTTCAGCAAGGTTTTTTAAAATTTTCATCAGCAATTCAACATTTCACTACATTTCGGCAATTTCAAATTTCCTTCACTACATCACTACGCTCGGACCGATTTCACTACAAATAGTGAAATTTCACTACGAGTGGCAACGCTGCACATAACTGCAAAACTGCCAATGTTTTGTGTATCAGAGTGTTCCTATTTCCCAAGCATGTACCTCATTAAGTTATTTGTAAAAATGCGTTTGCATTACATTTTAAAGTTCAACAACCAAGAATTAAGAAAAAGAAAGGCAGGAAGAAAAAACAGAAAGTATATCAAGATTCAGCACTTATGAAAACTGAATGAAATTAATGATTATGTTGAATTAACATTTAAATAATAAATTATTGTTGACTGTCTTGGATTGTGTTGAGTCAAGTGACAGACTGTATTGAGCCTATTGAACGTTATTTGTAATACCATAGGCAGTTTTTATACATATAAACTATGGAGAACATGCCAGTTTGTTTGTTTCGTTGTTTTTAATTTGGAAATTTTACGCTGCAGTTATGGCGGCCTCCGAGCCTCGTGGTATTTACACTTGGTTTTTGATTTGCAATTTCTAACGAAAGATATTTGATATGAAACAACAATACAAGTTATATAAAACACTTACCATTGGTTTGCAAAATTTTAATCCCAAAACGACCATCAAGTACACCAACTTTGTAAAATCAGCATTTTTCAGCATTCGAACGCTGTTTTCCTAATGTTTTTGTAAGGAAATCGGCAAGCGACACGGTCTTTCGCGATTTGGTGACGCGACAAAAATGACGCGAGCATTCGATTCTTGGGGACGTCATAATTCAGTCAAAAGGCTGCGAGTTACACAACTGGGGCCGGTTGTTCAAAAGCCGGTTAACTTAACCCAGGTTTAGCGCTAACCCAGGGTTAAAAATCCTTAACCCTGGGTTAGCTAATCCTGGGTTAATTTGGCGTTGCTCAAAGGTCGGTTAGCGGTGCGATTAGTTAACCCTGGGTTAAGACATTTAACCCAAGAATAAATCTATGTTAAAATATATATCTAATATAAGAACGTTTTTGATTGGCTGAAAAGCGTACGTCAAAACATGAAGCAACTGAAATTGAACTATTCAGACATGAATTTGAGCATTTTAGAAAGTTCCGAGATCAAAACCGTTTATATAGACCAAACAAATGAGAAATAGAACATATAAAATTAAATTTGCTCATTAAAAGCCATAAATTTTGGAATTTTAGGCAGTGCTTGAATAATTAAATTTGAGAACAAAATTAGACTTATGGCAGCCAATCAAATGAAATTCCATTTTTTTTGAAGTTGAAAAACAATTGTCAACGCATGCGTATTGCAAAAGATCTTAACAAAACATGAAAATAGAAAAAGAAGCCAAAGCAAAGTTGTTTTACAGCTTTCAAAAACAATGTTTGTTAGTAATACACTGAGTCTGCAGGCATTAGATGTGCAAAAATTTGTGATGTTCAAGAAAAGCAAATGGGAACTTGTAAATTAAAACTGCTGGCAACCGAATTGTTTGGCAAAAGAAAAAGGGTTCTGAGTAAATATATTTTTCGAACAAACCCGAAGGCGTACAAACAGCAAGTTGTTTTGGTGGCAATAATGAAGGATGGCTTTTCAAAGCTTTCGTGAGGTAATTCGGTTTACTTCATTGTACAATATCATGTTTACGGCTTTATGCCAAACAGAAAACTATATTTGAAAACCATTTTAATAGCTATAGGCGTAGTACTTCTATTGTAAAATTGGCCGAAGACCGACGTACTCTACAGTATTATTAACTATGATGTCCATGCTTAGACCAATGACAATCTAAATTGTTGTGTCTTTAATGCTCGTAAAATTTAACGCCAGCATGTATAGGTAAAGCAACTCAATGGGCTCGTACAGGACGAATAAGAATCTCAATAATATTCAAAGACTTAGAATTTACTGTTTGAGGTTGGTTTTCATCCATAAAATCTTTGTACACTCTTTGTTTCACCGAGATTTTTGTGTGTTTACGTGTTTTCCACTCCTTTCGACGTCCATTTTTACGAGTTTAATAATCGGCCGATTAGCAAGTTAACCCACCTAGCGAGGAGGGTTAAATTTAACCCCAACTTTAACCTAGGGTTAAGGATAACCTAGCTTTGAACAACGGAAAGTAACCTAAGGATAAAAGTTAACCCTAGGTTAAGCAAATTTAACCCTCGGTTAGCGTTAACCCGATTTTGAACAACCGGCCCCAGTATATCATTAAACTGTGCCACTGTAAGGCAATTCCACGCGCCACGCAAATTGCTCTGGTGCGTGGCTGGCAAGTGTCGCTCGTCGAATTTCTTAACTAAGGTCACAGAATAGAGACGTACAGAAGTCCGACTTCTCATTAAAAATGCGTAAGCTGTTTTTGCGAAAAAGCCGCCATGTTCTTAGCAAGTGCCGTCCAGAGAGGTAGTCACCCCCCTGAAAACATTCAAAATGGCGGCATGTGAAGGCGTGAAAAGTACGCAAATATGCGTTTAAAACATGGGCTAAAATATTGTAAATTGTCTTAAAATTTACCGACAGTAATATTTTTTGTTACTATCAAGTCTATGTGTGGAATGGGTTAATCAGAAAGAGATTTCACACCGAATTTTGACAATTTCACCTCGTGATTTTGGTATTTGGCTATTTGGTGTATTCATTGGACCCGTATTGACGGTATTGTCTTGGATCATCCATGCAAGAGATAAAGAAAATATGCCCCAAAATGGATGGATTGGTTATCTAAAAGGATCAAACTATTTCTGTATTTCAAAGGAAGGATTTCAGTCATTTCACATTTCACTGATTTCAGGGCTTGCCTTTGTTGGTTTTGTCTTCGCAAAGAATGAAAGAATTCTTCAAGGGATCATAGGGATGTGTGTATAGAAAATTCATGATTAGCCTGGTTGGTTGGTTTCTTCAGGGATCCTTGCATTTGTTAAATTGCCCGACTTGCACATCTAGCTTTCTGCAGTCTAGCTTTCCAACATTGTCTGATCCGTCATTTTGGATTAAAAACGTGCTGTTACAGGGAACTGTCAAAGTGTCAGTATGATTAAAGCAAAGGCTCTTGAGAGTTAAATCCTTGGCATTTTATCCCGGGATTTGTGTCTCTGTTAAAACCCCTGGATAGCATGATGGCAAGTGTGTTAAAATCTATATTTCCCCCGCACCAGGCTGCAGAGTATGGCAGCGGCACACCCAAGATAAATTAATGCAATAACAATGGCGCACTTAGGGGCAAACATTCGAAAAGTGATGAGGGGGAGGACTTTTTTCCCATGCATGATATTTTTTTCGGCCGCTTTGGCTTTGCAGAAATATTTTGCACTAAAATTTTGAGCATAAATTTTCCATTATGAAAGCTCTGATTGCAATTTGGAACATGAACAAATAAAGCAGGCATGCATGGAATAACAGGACCTTAAGAATTATTCAGTGGGGGGACCATTAATGTAAAGGGACCTAGGGTGTCTGGGTCCTCCCCCCAAAAATGTTTGAATTGTCTGTGGCTTGATTTCCTGCATTTTAGTGAGAGCTTTTTAGTCTATTCCCATAGGCGGATTTTCAGATTTTGCTCTGGGGGGGTGCCGAAAATTTAAGGGGGGGTGGTGAGCGATAGGGTGCGTAGTGCCGTCGAGCAAGCTGCAGCAGGGGTCTGGAGGGGTGCGCACACCCCCCAGAGAATCCGTCTATCTCTATTCCCTGTAGACATAATGATTTACTTTGCACTGCATGAATTTCTTTTTTTGCAAATTTGATCTTGCATGAATTTTTTTCCTTTCATTTTCCTTTGTGCACAGGCATATGCATTTCAAGGCGCACTTGAGAAGGTGCACCTGAGAAATTTTAGGTAGTTTGGCGCGCCCGCACTTCAGGTGCGGCCTGATTGTGCACCCAAGATCTTGTATTCTTGTTGAAAAGTGCCATACTCTGCAGTCTGGGCCCGCAAAATCCTGTTAAAACCCTGCATATGCCCAGGGGGTGGGGTTTCAATTGACTACTACATTATAACCACATAGTGGCATTACCCTACTATAATGCACCTATCAAGGATATCAATGTAAATTTTTGTTAAATGTGGGATACAGAATATTGCAGTTTTGGTTTAAAATTTCCACCTACAAAATCCCTATGTACAAT
Organism: Trachythela sp. YZ-2020; assembly: GCA_016169945.1. NCBI lineage: Eukaryota > Metazoa > Cnidaria > Anthozoa > Malacalcyonacea > Clavulariidae > Trachythela > Trachythela sp. YZ-2020. Next base: position 65,720 of record JADLSH010000393.1, on the reverse strand, counting down.
ATAACATTTAACTGGCAGTACTCTGCCACTGACAAGTAAAATCGTCTGGCATTAGACAGAGTAAAATACTAAAGTAGGGCTCATTGCCAGCAAATTAATGGGTTAACATTTACGGCCATGTTACACAAGGCAATGCCTAGTTACTGCAACTTAGTATATAGTGATAATATCTATATAGTGTTATATCTAAAGAATAATTTTATTCTTAACTTGAACTTTATTCTTTTAACTTGTTTATACAGTTTATAATTAAAATTATATATTAACTAGGGGTCTTAAGTAAAAAGCCTATCAAGATTCTAGTAGGTCCCTAGCCCAAATGTAAAATATTTAATAGATTACTACAAATGTAAAATGTTTTTCTTTATATGGGTGAAATTATTAAAATAAATAAAAAGCTTTGGGAAAGTTAGATTGGAAATTCGTCTCAGACGAGAAACTTGTCTTAAATTCATATTTATATTGTAGTTTGATCATGTTATAAAATTTACATTGCTTTTTGTTTCAATTCGTTTAGTTTCCATTTACTTTTTCAGTTTTCATTTACTTTTTCAGTTTTATAACTTCCAACTTTGTCTTACATAAATTTCTTTTCCATACTTATAAAGTATATCATTGACCCATGTCCTGTATTGTCCTCTGAATATTGTCTTGTTTTAGAAATTTTGCTGACTTCCCAAATATACATATTATGTTATCTTTAATCCTTTCTATCAAATCATTCAACTGTAGAGGAAGTTCTCTTGGTACTGAGGTTGTACAAAAAGATTGTACACTGTAGCAAACATGGTGTTTTTAATATCTGACTAAAGTAATTGAGTATGAATTCATTGAATTGTTATATTATTATGCTCTCCACTCCTACGAGGATAAAAAAACAAAAAAAATATTAAGAAGATTTCCTTTAACTTATATCTTATGCGCACACATTATTTGAAGTTGTAATAAATCATTCGGTAACAATAAACTTTAATCAAGAGAATAAAAAAGCGTCTCTACTGCTTTCTACTTCCTGAAAAGGCTGAAATCAAGGCCGCCATCTTGAAATTTTTATGTTCGGGGGGGTGCATGCCTCTCTTTACGGCACTTGCTAAGAACATGGCCGCCAAAAAAAACCGGCTTACGGTTTTGGTATATATAGAAGTGAGACATGAGACATCTGTACATTATTAATCTGTGCTAAGGTATAGGAGAAACACTGTTCGAAAGTTGAAAAATGCTTATTTTTACGAGTTGGCGCTACAGATCATCATTTTGAGCTCCAAATTTCTGAAAATAGCAGTAAGTGATCACTTTTGTTTGTTTTTAAAACACGTTCGAGTTTCCAAACAACTTTTATTTATCATTGAAAGCCAGGAGTTAGTGTGAAACAGTCGACATGCAAACATACTATATGTTGGTTTGATGCTTTGAAAGCTTGTTTATTGATAGTTGACAATGTATTTGGTGCCCAAACTTAACGCTTAGGGAAATATTAATGTTTTCTTTAAGCAAAAACCGAAAATTAAATCATTTACGTCCTGCCAAAGTTTGGGAAGTAACAGATTGCCATTTTGTTTATATCTTGTTGTTTTGCATCAGGGCACAACACAACCGCATTGTAGAACAGTTTTTTTGAGCTTTAAACACAAACAAGGCGGTCTTTTACATTAAGTATCCCATCTGTTAGCAATAGTATAAAAACCTGTGGTATAAAAGTAGCCTATATAAACAAGTCATGTAATGAATATTTTCGTTGAAGATAAGGTTAAATTCATACATATACGCGGCTTGCCGTGTCTTTTTGTTTTCGGAGTTTTCATGCCTTATCTGTCTTGAAAACTTGTAAAATTTGAATAAAATATGAAAAAACTTTCCACTAACCTTGTAAGTATAAGATTTCCCTGGAAAGTTAGTATTTCAAGTAGATATAAGCTTCCAAAGTTGAAGAATTTGCAAAAATCGATTTGTCAAAGTCAATTTGATTGAAAACACTGATAAATGCACTCCTCGAGGCATGTTTTTCCCGTTTTTCCGTACCAAAGCGTTTTTATATATCCATTTTTTGTTAAAATACGCGAAATTTTTTTCAAAAAATTGTTAAAATGAACAAAAACAAGTTTTTGTGTGTTTTTTTTGCCAGAAAACAGTGGATGTAGCAGTAATAACATACTTTTCTACAAAGTTTATGACAAAATGAACAGGAGGAAAGAAATTGGACTGAAATCAGAGAAATATAAAGGATATTTTTCTACGACGGAACATGAGCGAAATTTTACTTTGTTAGAAGATGCTAGTTGTCTTGGCTTCGTAAACATATAAAATTAGAAAGTTTAACTTACGGTGGGTTTGAATTTCATTTTTCAACGCATGTTTCTATACAAAAATTGCTATAATAGTTTTCTCATTATCAAAACCTGTGAGATTTCGTACGGCCAAAATCGTCATTTTTCGAAAAATAGGAAAATGCCAAATTTTCAACTTAAGATTGCAAAAAATCTAGTCGAGAGCCTCAAAACGAGACTATCCTTAAACGGTAGTCTGAACCTTTCTTAATCCCTTAATCAAAGTAATTTAGATATAAAAATTCGCACTGATACCAAAAACGGCGACACTATTTATGTGATCTGAAATTGTTCACAAAAGTACCTTTGAAAATGCTGCCAGAAATTCTATGTTGATACTATTCTTGCTTGTTAAAGCGATTCGGTTGAGAGATTAAAGCTCATTGATTCCAGAAAAATGGGCAGTTTTGAAATCATCTGAATATTTTGCCTTTTTTCTCTAATATAGTAAATAGTAATTCAAGGTGTGAAAATCAGCACAGTAAAATGATAAAGAAATAAAATATTTCAAAATTTTGTCGAGAGCCTCAAAACCAAATACGGTTTAAAATACCCCTAATAGCATATACATTATATTGGGGAAGAATTTGTTTACATCAAAATTCGCGCTAGTACGAATTTTGGTGATTTTCTGGGATTTTCCGTCGAATTCCGAGACTCTCCGATCTTTTCCGATACGTATAAAGATGTTTATTTACGCAATTTTTAAATTTTTAAAAGTTTTTATTCCTTTGCTTGTACCCTCAGTCAATCAATCAATTAAATAATTTCGGTTGGTAGAAAAAACTAGGTCAAAATCTGTAAAAATCGCTCGGAAATTCAATAGCCGAATATACTCTCCCCAGGTCTCATCTCTAACAACCGCGCGAAATCCAACCAGTGAGCTCTATATATATATATATGGAGTGAGAACTTCAGTCATTCGTCCAATGAAAAAGTGAAGCCAAAAAAAATTCAAGATGGCGGAAATTGAAGGAGCTGTTGGACGTCAGTTTTAGTCCTCTGCGCGGTTTCATATATTTCCGCTTGGTATTTCGCATAACTAGATCGACAAGAGATCAAGAATTAATATGATTTTTACTTTAAAATCTTACTGTAAAAAAGTCTAAAAGGAAAGTGTAGCGTTGTCAGCGTTGTTCGACGTCGATGTGACAGGATCTGTAAATATATTTTTTACATGCAAAGGTGAATGACTACAAGAAATATGCGTACATGTCGTACAAGGTAAACAAATTATTTATTTTTATATGCTATTAAAAATCACTATTTGTATGAGAAATACGAGGAGAAATAAACATTTGCCCCGAATTGATGAAACTTTACTGTAAACATATCTTTATTCAATATGCAGACTTTAACAGAACGATGATTGACTCACTTTAATATTTATAACAGTGTATTATTAAAGAAGTCCTCTCTATTGGTTGAGGAAGATAATTGTTTTTGTTAGGTGGTGTCTGGAACTGGGCTTTCCAAAGTTAATGACAGCCTTCGAGTATATTTTTGCGTAAGACGACAACCTTATGTTGAGGTAGGTGTTAGCAACATACTTCACCAGGCATAGTCGATGGTCTTCAGTTGGCATTTCATTAACTGCTCCAGGTAGATGATAGGGAGGTAGCAATTCGGGTTTTTCCTGACCAAAATATCTTGCCACTTCTAAAACCATCTTGACATTAAGCCTTTCACTAATGTTGATTTGGTCGAATGTCTCATTTGAAACATACAGGACAAAGAGGTACTCTGCATATTGCACGATGGAAACGACCAGCTTTGAGGGCACATGTAAGGCACCTTTATTGAGGAAGTGGGTGAGAGCCATGTTAGAATTTTCTTGATATGGTGAATGGTGATAATCATGTTCACAGTTGGAGGTGCCGACATATCCACTTGTTAAACATTTGATGCATGTAAGGCATTTAATCTGTTGTAATAACTTCTTCACGACAAGCCCAGCGATGTATGTGAGGATGTTTGCCTTTAGTTCTGAAGGCTCTTGAAAATCCACTTGGGAGATTAATCTCTCCAATCTCTCATCATGCTGTGGCTCCATGGCTTCTTTTCCATCCTCTCGAATTGCTGTATCTGATAGTGGTGTTGCATTCTTTCTTGCGTGGAAGAATGGGATGATGGTGTTGTCATCAAGCAACTTGCAGTTGGCAGTTTTCGATGCTGTGACAGCATTTCCAAGAACCAGGCGTCTAACTGCGGATGTGAACTGCAAGACATTTGGGTTATTATTCCATCCTCCTTTGGCGCGAATGCATGAAAACAGAAGCTCTATATGATCTTGACAATACTTATATGTTAAGACATACTTGAAGGGATCTTGAGGCATGGTGAGCATCAATTTGGCCATCTCAATTGTTGACTTGATTGTAATAACAAAGCCAAGGATGAAGGTTTTCCTTCGATGGGTTATCAGCAGCTTCCCAGAACTTGATTTGAGGTTGAGCAGATATTGTGCTGTCGTTGCCAAAGCATTTTCCCAATGTGCAATGTTAACTTTCCTTAGTGGTTGTTTAAACCCTTTTCCATGGGGATTTCTTGAATTAAGGATGTCGAACAGTCTGTCTACAATCTTAATGAACTTCACTGTGGCTGCACTTCCTTCAAATTCACTGGTTTTCAGGACTTTATCAAGAAACTCGATGGCATCTGCAACAGACGAGCTAAGGGTTTGAGCAGCTAGACTCACATTCATCTTATGTTTCTCGAACTGGATGTGCTCTGTGGTAATCTTGTTAGCCAGCTTGAGACCCTCAAGCTGTTGGACTTCATGTAGTGCGCAGAGGTATTTCCATTCAATGTTTTCTCTGAATGGGCCATGGAATGATCCAAGAAAAGCCAAGGAATTTCGAGCCAACTTGAGCATATGACAAGCATCTAAAATAGGAAAACATCATCGCCAGTTGATGGATGGGAAATTTGGTGACAATTGAATCATAGGTAGTGCCAAATGAACACCCAAGAATCTCAAACATTGCCAAATTTGTTGTCGTCCCATCACACGTGATGCACCAGATCTTCAACCCATATTGATGTGCCATGGCGAGAGCTGTTTTCACAAGAGATGCTTGGACAGATGCTGTTGTTTTGTCGGTGAAGAAATAACCAATAGGGATTTTCCAGTGGCTTCGTAATCCCACCAGTTCAAATGTTAGTGCTTCAGATGCCAGTGTTTCAGTTGGCTCCAGCTGTATTCCATTTCCATAATCTACGAAACCTGTATACTTCTTCTTGCATTTATCCCAGATTGCTTGCTTCCTTATTGCCATGGCATCAATCACCAAACAACAATCTTTCTTCTCACTGTTACTCTCGCATTCTTTCTGGAGTGTTTCAAATGCCTCGGTAAGAAACCAGGTTCACAGTTGATGGAACGTGCCCATTTCTGAATAAGGGAAGGGTGTGGCAATGGTAGTATCTTTCTCACATAACTGTAGGCTTTCGCGGAGTAAAATTGCAATGTTACTGCGAACTCTTTAACCTCGTCAGAATATCTCCTTCCTTTTGAAGCTCTCCTTGAATTCTTCATCACATTCTGGAACAGAGCTAGCTTTATTCCATCGAAGTTGTTATGCATCAAATCAGCTTCTTGCTTTGCAATCAGCATATTCTTCTTCAGTTGGTTGATAAGTTGGCTCATGCTTCTAACTTTTGAATTCCGTCTTCGTAATTTTTGCTGTAAGGTTTTTACCTAAAGTTATAAAAACAAAACATAATATGAAAATTAACAACTTGAAAGCCAAGATATGAGTCTTGGATATGAGTTAATAAAATTAACTGTTCAACTGCAATTATACTGTATTACGTTTTAATTACTTTTTTTGAAAGTGTGAGCTGGTATTACTATTTTGTTTTTTTTCACCTTCACTTTTAACTTTTTTAGCCTTTTAGTGGGGGTTTCACTGTTGTTATTATCTTTATTGTTAAGCAGTGGGACATGAGATATGGTTGGTTCCTCAGATATGGTTGGTTCTTCAGATATGGTTGGTTCCTCAGGTATAGTTGGTTCCTCGGGTATAGTTGGTTCCTCAGGTATGGTTGGTTCCTCAGAGTAAGGTTTAGTATAGTTGTGGAATTCTATTGAAATTCTTTGTAACTTTCTGGGTGATATAATAGAATCTGTAGGTGCACTTCGTTTTGGACTGCTTTCTTCTCCTAATACTTCATTTTCTTTTCCAAAGACAGATGGTACTGCATTCTTTTTAAGGTATGGTCGCTTTTTACATTTTCGTAATGGATACAGGTAATCACTCGGCAGGAAATGCTTGCTGCATAGACGACTGTAGCGTGTCGCCTTCCAGTTTCCACCCTGCTTTCCAACAGCATATTCCCATTTTTGGGTTAATTCAACGTCTTTCTGAGGAAATCTACATTGTGCATGTAAATTATTATATAATTTGTAAGTGATTAAAAAGTTTTTTAGGCAGAGAATTGTATTTGTCAAGCAATGTCTCTGTGCATCAATTTTTTTTCCTTTTTTTATAGGGCCCATATACTGTACTGTACTGAGCTTTCTTGCCAAATGGAAAAATGATAAACTGTACCAGTCATTAGTAAACAAGTTAATCAGTAAAGTGATCAGTTGAGCTGATTTTAATGAGAGATTTGACATCATCATGCATCCCATCATGCAACGCCTGATAGGAGTGAATAAATGTACAGCAAGTGGGGAGCAGTCTTTGATCTTGTATTAAATCTGGTGTGGCTGCAGTGAAACAAACATAACGGCTATTCGTAGGCTAGGGGGGGGATTTTTGGGGTGCACCCCAGCAAAATCCGTCCCTGGGTCCACCCCAGTTTAAAAGAGAGAGGCAAACTAATTTATTGTAAGATAATTTAAAAAAGTGAAACAATTTGTTATTAATAAAGTTTATTGTGAAAATACATGGTGTACTGTTGTCCCACACATCATTATGTACATTATTTGTTACAGTACACCCTTTCGATAATTACATCAGATTTTTTCTGTGGGAGCTGCGTTCTCATGATTTTTGAGGCAACTGCCTTTCATATCCATACATGAGACTAAATGAGAGCGAGACTCTAAGGCCAAAAAGTGTCTGTATTCTGTAATGTAATTATTGAAAAGGTGTATTCATACTATATGGAGGGTTATCATGAAAAAGATAGTAACTTCATCAACATGCACCTTACTTTAGTGCATATAACCATTCACTACTAATATAACATTGACCAGGGTTTTTAAGGATTTTGGAGTGGGGGAGGGGCAATGATCTAAGGGGACCCCAAACTACCTCCTCCGCAGGCTCTTCCCTATCCAGTTAAATTATGCAGATCAGTGGGTTAGAAAACGCGGCGCAAGGTGTGATGGCTTCTCATTTAATTATCCATGTCCACTTGCTTGCTCGCTAATTAAAATATTGGCAAACGACTGGGGATGAGGCAGGACCCCAAAGGCACGTGGTTATAATTATGTACTGTATCGCCACTGTTATATGCACCACACTGTGGTTATATGCGCCGCCACTGTCTTTTGCAGGCCAGTGGCGTAGGAAGCAAGGGGCAACCTGCCCTAATATTTCAGGGTGGCCGGAATAGCCCCCCCCCCCAAAGAAGAAGTAATTATTATTAAATTTTAAAAAATGAACCTATAAGTAGAGTATAAATCAAAACAAAAATAGTCTAGAAAATTTCGGAAATGCCATTCGGATCCTACAATCTAGAGACTTTAAGTTTCAAATGTTTTCCCAATCAGCACAAACCATGGTCATAACCATTGTGGGGCTTTGTGGAATGGTGGAATTTAAGTCCCTAAGCTTCCTATAGATGCCAGATTCAGGTCATAAATTATTGAATACTACATCACAATATTTGTGTCATATATATAAACTCAGTTGTAAACTCAACATTTGCCCAGGTAGTTATACTTATATATTTTGCTGTTTTTATATTAAATACCAATTCAAACATCTTAATTTTTAAGCCTGCATTCAAGACTACTGTATATCAGTCCAGACTGCAGAGTGTGGCAAGTGCACACCCGAGAAATTTTTCGTTCAACTGCCGTGTACACTTGGAGTAAAATGAACTCAATTATTTAAACAACGATCGGTTAAATAATACAGTAATTCACTACCTTTTTACTGCAATTTTTCCTAGTTCCAGGAATCCAGGGCACAATGTTTCCTGTCCGTAATCCGTATGACCGTATTTGTTTAATATATTAAATTAAATTAATCAATATTTAATATGAAATATTAACTACAAAATAGTACAAATGTAAGGAACAGTTCAGACAACTTCATATGACTGAAATAGTTATTCAGTTGTCAGTTGACTATTTGTCCTGTTCGTGTAACACATGAGGACAACGAGGTACATGTGAGGATACCCGATCAACTACTTTGCTGACAAAGTATTTGTGGATAGACCGTTGCCTTTCGTCAGTAAAAACAGGATCTCGGTGTCTTGGTAGTTGATGCTCTTCGTTTCCATCTTTGTATATTTTGGCAATTTCCTCAGTCGTTGCAGGACAAGCAGCTGGGTGAGGTAAAGTCCAGTCAACAATGGCACGTTGGGCAAGCGATTGGTTGGATTGACCTCCAGACTTCTTGTGGGCACCAATTACGCTGTAGAATCCCTCAACAATTGCTTCACAGCCGCTTCCTGCAAGGCAAACATCAAGGCAGATACACATTTCTTGGCCAAGAGATTCAACCACTTCTTCATTGGTGTAAAAGGCAGAGGTGATGAATTCCTCGTTCACACGAGCTGTAATTGTCGAGCAAGATGAAAAATGCAACAAAAACCATTGATCCAGGACACCAGGCCTATCAACACACTCCATTTTTAACAGTTGACTGTTATTGAATTCTTCCACAGCATCGTTGTTTTCATCAAGGAACATCTGGTCTGCACAATGTCCAAGTCCTTGCCAAACCATGGCTCTTAAGGTGTTCTTGAGGTTTCGGTAGACAAGATTGCTGCAATGCGGTAGGAGATTTAGTGTTGCTGACTGTGTAACAAGTTCTCTAAAGTATGGCAATTGGCAGACATGCTTGAAAAACACACTAAACTCAAAATTTCCGCTAAGCTCCCACATTTCTCTTTCTTCAAGTTGGATTTTCAAACTTCCATTTTCATATGCGAAAGAGCACAAACCACATACCAACGATTCCAGGTCAAACATTTTCGCCATGTTTCGCACATTCTGACCAACAACGTCGTTGAAGCGTGTTTCCAAACCATTCTTAAGATTTCGACACAAGACGGCAAGATCACTAAGGCATTCATCTGACGTACGAGCATTCCAATTATAAACTGTTTGTTTTCTTCCACGTTTATCACCTTGGCGTGGTTGCTCATTTATGGTTTCTTGGCTGACAATTAACCATCCTACCAACAGCGGTATATCTTGAAAGGTACCACGTTCTTCTGTGCCTTCATCTTCCTCAGGGTCTTTAATTGTGTCCCAATGTAGATGCAGTTTGGGAAACAGGTCTTGGCTTGGTCGTTCTACTCTTCCTTCTTCAATGCCTATTATCTCTTCCTTCATTTTCTCCAGAATTCCAGTTACACGCGGAAGCCATTTGACAATCTTCCATGGAGGCAGGTTAAGCGATTGACTTCTCACCATCAGTACGATTGCTGGTTTCATTATATCTAAAGTACCACACAAATCGATGACATAATCTTGACCACGGACTTGATACTTTGCTTCTTCACAGTCATCTTCTACAGCCTCTCTACCTTCCATGAATGCCGTCATTAACGCTTTATAACTTGTGTATATTTTTCCCACTGTTCATATGATGAACTTGTGAATCTTGTGGTGGAAAATGTAACAGTCTCTAAAGCTTTAAGGCCGAGACGCTTGGCCAAACCAATATATTCAACGTGACCTCTTCCTCTCTGGAACATTGTATGCATCTTGTTTGATCGCTTGATGAGACGTTTAAGAAACTCGGAAGAATCTGAATCTTCACGTAGATGAACCATGACAATATCCATCCAGTGCGAAACATCCCAGGGCAGAAGAAAGTATGGGTCAGGTTGATGATATGCTCTAACAATTCCAAAAGTTTATCCTGAAATGTGTTGGCTTGGTATTGTCCATCTGCATGTACAGCTAGAATAAAACGCAACAAATATACAGCTCTTATTATCTTACAATAGGCATGTTATTATTAAGTATGTTACTATTAAATACTATATAATTATTTAAAACGAAATTGTTGCAAGATTACAAAACTGGTGAAGATTCATCCATGCCTCTTTTTGGAAGCAAGTATATTTTAAATTAAGGACTGTAATTACATGTACATAGCTAGGTACCTTATTCATTGTCGTCAGCTGTGTATAGATCTATATGTCAGTAGTTAAACTCTACCTCGAAGATAGTTAAACTCTACCTCGAAGACGACTAAGGTCTTTTGCCGAAAGATGTAGTTTCTTGGTCAGAATGTCCACAACTTGTTCAGCTAGATCTTGGCCAGTTCCTCCAGTAATGTTCCCGTCTTCACTGCTTTCATAAACCAGGGGTGCATCAACAGGCATAGATATTCTAAACCCATCATATGGCATTATTACCATTATTGCCTGGTTAGTATCTCTATGTGGAGTTGACTTATCAATCGCAACAGAGAAATGAGGTGGTAATCCAGTGCTTCTAAGTGGTTCACGCAAGTATGAAGAAGTTTGATCCAGTATGTAAATATATGCTGCCTTTACAATGTCAGAGAACTGGTTTCTAAAGAAAAATTAAAACTGTAGATGTATATGTTTTATTTTATATGTTAGTATTACTAAGCATTAAATATGTTACCTCCCATGGCCATAATTGCCAACTTCTGCTTGGCAAATACACAATAGAGCAATGATAGATTCAAAGTGAGATGCAGCAGCCTTCATTTTACACACTTCTATTCCGGCATTGACCAAATTTATCATGACGGCTTTGTTTCTGGCATTTCTACGTTCCACTTTAAACTTGTACTGCAAAGCACTCATATGAAACTGGCCTCCACCTCGAGTTGAACTGCAACACATGTGTTCACACAATGTGCTTTTGAAACTGTACCACTCTTGGTTTGAGCCTTTTTGAAACAATTCCATCTTATCTTTCTTGTACACATGACCATGGCCCCAAGATCTGTTTGCAACTGATCTATAATTATAAATATTAAATGGTTCAGATAACCTACTATTAGCATTAAATTATTGTAAGAATGTAAGTGAAGTGCATGCATGCCTAGAAAATTTTAGTATTTAATTACATGTGTTGATGTTCTGCATGCATGTATATTTAGTAATTCTGTGATAAGTGATTTTTGTGGTTAGTTTGTTCTGCCCCTGTTATCTTTTCGAACTTTGTTGTGTTATACATATATACATGTTGTTGAAGATCACAAGAATCATACTATAAATTAATCCCAGTAAAATGTTGTAGCAAATATTTCTATTTTTTTAAAGGTTTTTTTAATAAGGGCAGAGCATTTTAATTACTTACATTTTCATGTACGGATTTGCTTTGACAAATTCCATGCATGCCCTGCAAGTTATCTTACAACCATCATCCAGCAGTTCGATTTCCAGTTTATCAGAACTGATCAGCTCCATCATGTTATTTGCTGCCTTAATGTCATCTATTGATGCAGTTTCTTTGTAGAGCCAGTATCATTTTTTGCCTTTCCGAGAGACAGTTCATCTAATTTTACCAGAATTTTATTGACATCATCCTGTATCTTTGTCAATGGTGACTCGAGTCCTGAATGTTCTGCAGATTCAGATGTTTGAAGAAAATCATTAACTGTTGTTTGAATAGTTTTTGTCATTGACGAAGCTTGTGTTTGAGATTGTTCAATTGGTGGAGTTTGAATGACTGGATTGTCTACCAAAGATATTGTTACATTAGAATCGGTATCAGTTAAGGCTTTTCTTGTATCGGTATCATTCTTTTTCTCTGATTGAAGCTTCCTGGCATTAATATGATCCTGATGAACAATCATTTGGTCAAAATTTTCTGGTCGCTCATTGGGATGTTTTGACTGCCAATGTCGCTTTTTGAAATAATTTGAACCTCTTATCAGTACTGTACGACACACAAGACAAACATGTGGGTCAGATTGATCCCTCTTAAATTTTTCCCGTTTTCCTCCTCAGTGTCCTCACTAGTATTTTTTCGTTTAAAAATCTCCTTCCATTGCGCTGTTTCCTAAAATCAATATACTTATTACATTCCATATCATAAGGCATAAGTCATTAACTTATTAAGATATTAATTCGGTCATTTCCACTTATCAGTAGAAAATTTGAGAACTATTTTATAATAACATGGTTATAGCGCTTTTCGGTGCATAAAAAAAGCTCATTAATCGTAGTTTGTAAACTGACGTTTTAGAAAAAATCACAAATAAGTCAAATAATATGAATTAATGAATGTTATTATGTTGGTAATTGTGTTTATTTTGATTATTTCATTGTTTCTAAACGTTATGTCCATTTGCACCAGAGTACAGTTAAAGACGTTAAAAAAAACATAAAACTGATTTCTATTTGGATACAGGATACGTAAAATGTCTACATTATATTGCACTTACCTCTGACATTTTCATTTATATGACTAATTTGCAATTCATGAACAAGAATTTAAGTATATTTCAAAATCGCCATGATTATTAATGAGCACATGGTTAACAACTTAATTCGTTCCACTCCACGCAAACGTGCTGGCCGCGCGTGCTATATTTTAACATTTTTTATAATCGTTAGATACTTAGATGCCTCATGCCTTGTTCATATTGATTTTTTATTTTAAACAAGGGAAGCTGTTATTTTGATTATTAAACATCCTTTTTATAAATATGCACACTTCATTTGTGTCTGCACACTTGCACACTTGACTTTTTCATTTGCACACCCGAGATCTCGGCGAAAAAAGCCATACTCTGCAGTCTGGATATCAGTAAATGCACATGAGCACATGTTGAGTTTACTACAACTATATTTACACATTTGGCCATACAAATGTCAAATTTCCCACAATGTCATATTTGCCGGCAAAACATTAACTTGTGCTTTTGTATTAGTAAAAGCAAGTCATCATGTAGTCATTTTTATAAAAAATATATGAAAATATAAATTTCCAACTTAAAAAAGGAAGGAATTAATAAACTGCAGTCACAGTTCTTTACCACCACTCTACATCCTCTTCTTTTGAAAACTTTTCTAGTCTTCTGTCATTTATATTTATAGTCAAGCTTCATTCTATAAATATTATTTCATATCCACTATAAATCCATATATACTGGCCACGAAAAACTTGAACTACTTCATTTTTCTCGACTTTCTCAATCATTTTATCACTTTTTTGGCAATTTGTATTCAACAATTTAGTAAACTAGACATACAATCGTTTACTCGCACTCTGTGTAAAGTAAAAACTTTATATTTCTCCTGTTTACAGTATTTCTCATCGCATAATTTTTCCGCCATGTTTCTTTGTCAAACACAAGCGAGGCGGGCTTTTTAAAAATTTAAATATTAATTATTTACAAACAATGAAATTACTGTAATTATTTCCGGTTTGGCTTTATTAGACCGCAATTTACACAAAACATTACTCTAAAACAACGTACTTTTTTTTTTTTTTGTATTTAATTTATTTTTTTATTGAATTTCCGCAATATAAATATTCGCTTACCTATGAAGAGCTACAGTTTTTCCAGTTGTTTTTTCGCCGCTCGTCTGTTTGCTTTTACATCCAGGTGCAACAGGGCCTTTTTTAACTAATGCACTGGGGGGGCAAATGCCCCCCCAGCCCCCATGTTTGCCCCCCCAGTCAACTTTTGCCCCCCCAGTGCCCCCCCAGTGAACTGTTTGCCCCCCCAGTGAAGGTCCCTTGTGTGCAAAAAGCAAACTTTATAATTTTGAGGAAAATTACGGTATTATCACAACCAAAACAGGGATCGGTTTACATATTTTAGATAAAAAGTAGGAATATGTTGTATAATCCGGGAAAATTTTTTTTAGCCCTTCCCCCCCGTCGACGACAAAAACAATAATATTTATTGACAAACGTTGACGGCCATCCACTTGTTAGGTCCCCTTTTCGATTATTGCCCCCCCACTAACGATTTCTTAAAAAAGGCCCTGAGGTGCAACACAATACAACGGCATTTTCACATTTTAGCCTAAAACTTTATTACTGAAAGGTTCGTATCAAAGGAAATATAGTTATCTCTTGTATTTTTATCGACTTATTTTTGCTATCTAGAGCTTTTTGGACTAAGCAGCTGGAAATCGTGAGAAAAAACGCGTTGCGCCGGGTGAATCATATATGAAACCGCGCGGGGGACTAAAACTGACGTCCAACAGCGCCTTCAATTTCCGCCATCTTTGGCTTCACTTTGAGCAACCAAGTTCTTACTCCAGATATATATAGAGCTCACTGAATCCAACGCATGCTCAAACAAAATTCCCACCTGCTTTTAATCTGTGTTTTGGCCCTGGTATTGCCACTGACCAACCGCGATCCTAAGTTTTAAACAAACTTCTTTGCCCCCCTGGTTTTTGCACAAATATTTTGAATTTTTTTAAAGCTAAAAATCTTGTTTTTTGTCTGATTTTCTCCTACTTGTATTGATTGTTTTACAACGTCAAGGTCAAAGTTTCTTTCATTCCACTCGTGGATGCAACAATTCACTATAAAGGAAGAATATTTCTTCTCGCAGTCTCACAGGTAGGATTCGTGAATTTTTTTTTATTTTCCGTCAAATATAATTATTTTAGGCAGGCAAATTCTGATTTTACAAGAGATATAGTTCTCCATTGTGATTCAACAATGAATATCACAATAACAAAGCTCTCCTGGGAGCTTTAACAAAGTTTTGTCAGTCAGAAAAACGTAAACAAGGCAAGAGATCTACAACAGTCGATAAATAAAACTGACTGATTGACTAAAAATTGTGCAGATAAGCTTTTATTATCAGTTTCACCACTCGCTTTTATGTTCTGTATGTTTTAGAGTTTAGCAGTTTATATAAATTTATATTTATGGTTTTATACATATTTATGGTGCCAAATTGATATCCTTACCATAGGTTTTGTGCCTTTGTATATAATATTATTGACATTTATAATATTAAGCCCATGTGGCTTATATTATAGACAAGTATTGCCCAGGGGGCATAACTTGGTAAAAACATTGGGTGGTGTAGATCGATCATGTTGCCCGACGGAAGGGTGTGGTCAGGATATAACGTAAAGGGGCCGGGAAAAACCAAAAAGGTTATGCGTGCCTCGTGCCGCTAGTGGGAATGCACAGGTATTGAGTGCCGAAAGCAATAGGCCACCAGGCGGTATGGGGGCATGCTCCCCCAGAAAATGTTGAAATGTAGAGGCTCTGAAACACCATTTCATGCACTTTGGGGAATATTTTATAGAATTCTGATGGTCAGAAAATGTTCTATATTAGATTAGCAAATTTTTAAAATTGCCCGAACTGAATCTTCAAGGCTTTTTGTTCTCACTCAACATGATTTGAATGTATTTTTGCCCAACAAACATGGCAAAATTTGCTCTACGAATTGCAATTGTTAAACTGGCCCCTCCCCCACTAGTTATGCCCCTGGTCTTGCCTGACTGTATACCACCAAGTGCTGCAGACTGAGTTGCTTACTGTGTAGCTAGTTAAGGCAATTCACTACCCTCAGAAAAACTAAGCATCAACCAATGCATACAGGCATACCCAAATTTGTATGATTTATGATACTTTTGACTAGGAGTTCAAGCGCTGGTATGGAGCAACCCCTTTAAGAATCTGTAGGCTATCTGTCACATATGTGCCTATAACACAGTAAATGTGATGTTGATATCTTCAAAATAATGAAAGCCAGCACAAGCAGTGATGGGTCATTCCACAAAATATCCACACCTCCCTCATGGAGGAAATTAGTACACCTGTAGCTAATTTATACCCCTCTCCTTTAGACATCTGCCTTCGCCACCTGAACTGCAGAAATTTCCCATCATGTGTTGGGAGTCTAGATCTTTTCTATATTGACCCACAGTGTATCTCCACAGTGTCCTCACAATTATAAGCTAGTATAGAAATAATGGATGGATAATCTGTTATAGGTACAACAAGAAATGGCACAAGTGACCAAAGTGTAGAACAGCCAAAGCAAAGTTGTAGCACATGGAGCATGAAAGTTACAATAATATCATAATAATTTGATTATAAAGTTTAGTTTTTAGAATATTTACTGCTAATTAATTAATAGTTATTCTTTGAAGAAATTAAATAAAAAACACCACTGTGGACTGCATCATTGTTGGATAATTCTGCAATAAAAGAATAGATATAGGTTATTCAAAAAATATTGTAAGCCAGGGACACTGGAACTTTTGGCACACTGGGGGCATTTACACCTGGTATGGTCCGTGATACCTTTCACTCATAGAAGTGATATTTATTGAAAAACCTATCCTATTTGCAAGCTTGGATGTATGATACAACAAATGTATGATACAAAATAGGAACAAACTTCCATGTTTTGAGCATAGACCCTTTGTTGGGCAGACTAAAATGCCCGACCTTTGCTTGAAATGTTGAAGTTTGTTCTAATTTTTTAGGTAGTTGCACGATTCATCTAAATCTGCAAATCCTACAACAACATAACCCAAACTATAAAAGTATTAAACTTTGCAAAAAATTCCCAGGTGATAATTGGCCAGAACACTACACAGTGCATCCCTGGCGTGCATTTAGTGGGGACTGGTCGATGCCCCTCCAGTCTCGCACCCATGAAAAAGTTCAACTGATTTGCCCTGGGTCAGTTACTAGGTCTTGCCAGGCTTGCTTTAATACATTTCAGGAATACAATCCTAGTTCTTCAAAATCCTCAACCTAAAGACATCTTTGGCCAGAAAGCTAGGTACAAATTGTGTGCAATAGCACCCTGAACTTTTTCCGACACCCCTAGCATATACATAAATTGTAGTTACAGAACACAAAACCCTAATTCTATGTTATCCTAATTCCCTACTTTAAAGATAGTAGCACATATATAGCTTTATGTCGTAAAACCAGTCCTCGGGATTCTTGAGAGAATCAAGATATTCTGATATTTGTAAAATACATGGCTTCATACTACTGACAGAAAATTATAATTTTCTAAATGGCAAAATACATACAACCTATTCAGAACATCAAATATTGATAAAACAGTATGAAATTATAGATGTGGTAATTTTCAACCCTTTATATAAGGACAAGGTAGACCATTTCAATCAAGTAAAATAAAATAAAACAAAGTTTATGTATTTTTTTATACAACCAAACTTCAAATCCTCGTTGGTAAAATATCAAATACATTGTACTGTACATTTTAGTTCCCACCAAGTGTTTAATGAAACATTATATAAACTATTATCATAATAGTATGTGAACTGCAAAAATACATTAATTACCTGCTAGTTCTGGTTTCAAAAATCGTCTTTGACCACATTTTCGAGGTTTTACTATCTGTTTGTTGGCTTTTGCGGACGAGAATAACTTGTGCGACTTGCACTTTATTCGCGGAAATGCTCCAAGGTCGAAAAATATGTGGAAAATATTGAAAACAACGAGAATTTACTGCAAAAACTCAAAAAGCTAAAATATATTTTGCAAAAACCAGGGGGGTGTGAATGTTGTAGCGGGCTCAGAATTGAGCCTGGTCAGTGGTAATTACCATGGGCAAAAGGAACCAGTCGTCATGGTAATGGCGTAAGCAAAGGCCAAAATCCGCCATGTTTTTGCGGACACTTTTTTCTGCCGAGCACGTCCTCCAGTAATATAGTATAGCTCAGTGCTGTAAACACGCTACTTTACTGCTTGGAGACCACAAAATTACATCGCTCATGCGGTGTTTTCGAGTTCCGACACAGTTATTTGATCCTACTCGGATTGTTTTCGTAAAATCCCTGTGTATGCCATTTTGTAACTGCTACGTCATTTTACGTCATAAACTCGGCGACATCACGACACAATACTCACAAAATCGAGATTCTGTCGAACATAATACATCCGAATGGGAGACTGGGTCGAGATTAGTGTGCCGCCTCGCTTCGCTCGGCAGCAATAAAACGCGAAACGTAAAGGCGGGGCCTGTCAAAACTTGAAGGGCTTCCGAGTCAAACTTGATTGGTTTGGAATGAAACGTCGACGTTTCCGCTCATAACGTGCTCGTTTAAAACGTAAACAAACGTTTGAAAATTCTCCAGCCTACAGGTACAATCACTTTCAAAAGTTGTTGAGACACCTGCAGTTTTAGAGCATAGGTCAATCTGTACACTTGTGATACACATTGGTCTCCCTTCCCTCCCCCCCCTCCCCAATCAATGTTGGTTTCCCAATTGTAAGACCATACCCCGTCAAATATGATAATATTTTGGACACAACATTGAATAGGGGGCGGGGGGATCGACGTTTGTCAATATAATAGGTATTTGGGACATCTGTCCCAACACATTTGAAAAGGATTGTCTGAACACTATACCCCAAATTTTTATTGTATATTTCAAAATAACTGGCAAAGAATGCTTTAAGGGCGATGTATTTATTTCTATATTGTGCATAGCAGATGTAATACAACATTTCTAACCACTCTAGTTCGTGTGAAATTGGAAAAGTTAATAATTAACAGAATATATGGGCGTTTGGGTATAGCATCTTTAATTCCCTAAGGTTTATTGTGTTTTTAGCTTTTATCAATTACGCCCAAAACTATTGAATTACTTAATGTGGTGTGGTAGTTAAACCAGACTATTTTGGTTTCATTATCTTACATTTAGGGATAGTTTATCGCATAGCAATAGACTTCCGGTTATTATTCGTATACGAGCAATGGATCAGCCAACTGCTAAATTAGGTGCTCAAACCAATCAAGCGCTTAGTTGAACACGAGTAGTTAATGTGACAGTGTACATCTATCTAGAGCAGAATTCGCAGATAGAATTGTCTCCCCATGGCTCTCGTACCGCCCATGAAGGATCACTCAGATGGTAGTAAATTTGGAGGTACCTACGAAAAGAGGTGGTCACTTGGACATAGCTATAACTTCAAGCACTACGTTTATGTTGCAAGTTATCAGAAAGTTCGTGGATAGTAAATAGGATTGTATGCAACAATTATACATTGCTTTGGGCACCAAACAACGCGCCACGGGTGGTTGAACTGATATGGTCATCACCATGGTGATGCAAGTCAGCTGGGGCCTTTCGGATATATTTTATGTACAATTTATTCGAATCCCAGAAAATCAACAGAAAGAAGTGAGAGCATGTAATTCATGTTTTTCTAAACTTATTATCAACAATTCTACCTCCGCTCTTAGGTCAAACCAATGTTAATTGTATGCGCAAGCTATCCTAATAAGCTTTTCCGGAATAGACGATTGCCATCAAAGCAGCATCGGTTGACACATCGCTTGACACTATGTAGAAATGAAATAACGAGCCACTGAAATGCTTTTAAAACAGAACAAGGCTGAGAATAATATGTTGAGAATATCTAACAATGTGTTTGCTAGTCATTAAAGAGTTTAAATGTGATTAAGCCAAATTTTGGAGCGGTTGACACTTTTTTATATAAATATATCTGATATACTATAGTGATTTTTAGAGTTGAGTGTCAATCGATACACTTCACACAATTTTACATACTTTTTGGGCAAGAACAACCAGTAATATATCAATACAGGCTCCCTAAACACTTTCTTTTAGTAGTTACTGTGGAAAAATTGAATATGCCGTATCAACTCAAAGCTAAATTGAGGAAAATGTTGCTTCGATTTACAGTGTCAACCGAACACGTGTCACGCAAGCGTCTTATATTTTAATACATACATGTTTCACGTCCTAAATAATAGATCTATATTTAATCACAGCCTCAGTGCGCCTCGGCATACATAGTAAATGATCATAAAAAATAAAAATATCTTCTACTGGTATTTGGAGTATGGATTTACGCGATTGTCCTTTACACTCCAGCCACGTTTCTTGATATATTTCTTATTAGCAATTGCTTGATGGACTATACATAGTTGCTATTTTAGTCTGTGGGAAAATTCCCGATGGGATTCCTAGCCACTTTAGCAATTTTGCGAATATAATATTTGTTCCCATACTTAAGAAGGTAACATGTGCCTGCGTTTCGTCAGATATATCTTTTCGTCAAAGACCATGTTAGTATACAGTGTAACAAAACAACGGCAGACGCTACAAAGTTATAACACAGACACATTCTACAATCAGTCGTCAAATATGCACGGCTCATACGCAATGTCCATCAATTTTCCCGTGCATTTTACTGAGCAATAATCGACGTCGCTAATTTTTCAGATAAATTTGCATATCACGCTTGCATAGACCAGTTTCAATAATATATCTCTTGAATCACTCCCCTCCCAATACATCGCATTTTATAACTCCATATTGTATAATATACTATTCTATCGCGTTATATTTCAATATACTATTCTATCGCGTTTAGTGTGTGTAATAAAAATTGTACTTTTGTACTTACCTTTATACATGGAGGGGAAATCAATGATTAAAATCACATAGATTTTGAATAACCATTGACAAATTATTTATAATCAATAATTTATTATTTGTATTTTAAAACATTTTATTTTATTTATATTTAAAATAATCAAAAAATATCCCAGAAAATTACAGTAGAAATTTTTGATCCTGCACTTCTAACCTATGTGAGTAAAATCGTTTGGCGTTAGATAGACAAAAGTAACAAAGTAGGGTTGTTTGGCCTTAACGGGTTGAAGGGAGACTCTTGTGCCTAATGGGTTTAGCACATACAACTTACACATCAGTGGTAAGGGTGATCAATTAAGAGCCCCTCTCTTTGCAACCAAATGCATATAAAATATAAACACCTTAAAAGTTTGTAGACATTCACTGATATCACAGTCAACTTCTACCAATGACTTATCCCATATCCAAATTTGGTGATACTGTGCCAATGTGAATTGGAATCCCAAAAATATACTCTAGTGAATAGCAGTTTATTCTCACCTAGCAAAACCTACAAAGCTGATCAGATTGAGGCAGGTGCATAGCAAGCACCATATAAATACCAGGGGGAGGTAAAATTCCCCTCTCTCCAACAGTTTCTAATAAGATTTGGAAGAATTACAAATTCTTCTCTGCTGACAAAAAGTGGGAGGGGCTCCCCCCATATCTAATACAACCAGAGAAAATTGAACCAATAATTATACATAACATAATTATTATTTTATGACAGTGATGATGAACTACAGTACATTGTTTACATTATATTTGTAAAAAAGATTTAAGATGACGATTATAAAAATACATGGTAATAGTAATATTTTGTAATGATATCTGGCATTCATTTGATATTCATTCAGGAACAAAATGTATACTATGCAGTACACTGAATGTCTTCAAACTGTACAATGGAGCATCGCAAGTTGTTCGACCAGCAGCACTGCTTTCTTGCTTGCCCCAAATTATGAGTGGTTTTGTCAAAGGTTCCCAGCAATGTTCAGCCGAATTTTTCCAATCATTTTGGAGGATTTTGGAGGAAAAAGCTCATCATCTGCAATCAACAGATCTTATACCACAATATTGTAGCCTTGAATTTCTGAATTCATTTTGCTTCTCACTCAGTAGTGAGATTTTATGCAGCGAGTGTGACAATACTACAAGTAACTGTGCCACTGAGACAGTGCTTCCATTATCTATAACAAAGGTATATACCCAAAGAAATAGAAAGTCATTGTCAGTGCTAGATCCATGCAAGCATTCATAATTTCTTTGTGAGGTAGTGTGAGATTATTTGGAGGTGTAAATTAGCCACCTAGGAATTCAGAAAGGGACTGTGTTTAGTGTTAAGAAGTAACATGAAAATAGTTTAGTACATTTTAAAATGACCTCTCAGTTCTTGAGTATTTACCACCAGCAATTTTTCCTTAATGTTACGGTATATAAAATAACGGTTCAGCCTAATGGGTAAATGCACACGTTAACACATTTTATTACATTATTAAACAAAACTCATTGGAACAATATTCAATAACTGGAAACTCATTTGTTCTTTTAACCACAATTTACCAGGGATTACCTTTACAAGATTTGTTTGACCAATACTCTGCACCAGTTCAATTGGAACAGCCCTACAACTGTGAAAGGTACAATTAGTATATATTGTGACGCCACCAGTATTAATTATGCAGGGCTCGAAATAACGGCCGGTCAACGGACATTGTCCGGTTAGAATTGAATGCCGGTCTTTTTGTCCGGTCAAATAACAATTCGTGCGCTTTAAAAGAAAATTCAATTTCATCAATGAGTTGCTGTTTTTTTTGTCAAAGGATTTAAGTGTGTATGTAACTTGTCTAATAATTAAGCATCATGTATTGTAACGCAGGATCTGAACGTCAGTATTAAAAGGGTTAGTTTAGGCAAAATATTTGTCCGTCCAAAAAGGGGTCATGTCCGAGCAAAAACACATTTGACCGGACAACGTGACCGCCGCATGTCCGTTCGTTATTTCGAGCCCTGATTATGCACTGCAGTGTGACGTTACAGGTGTTTAGTGTCACTCTCCAAATAGGTTATAGATCTGGGGCCGGTTGTACGAAGCCCGTTTAGCTTAAACGGTGGATAACTCGAAAATATAGATCAAGTCTATACATTTACCGAACAACCAAGCTAAAATATTAAGATTTAAGTTCAGTCATTCACCAAATGTGTGAAAGTGTTTTTTAATTTCGGCTTATCCACCGTTTAAGGTGGCTCGATAGGAAAAAAATCAAGAAAAATTGAATTTTTCAAAAATGGTATTTTTTCAATGTTCAACCTTTAAACTATCATATACAATTCGTTTTTTAAAGAGTAAAAGCGATTTACGTTTATTCTGAGGGATTTTATAATGTACACCATCAAATTTTGAACAGGTTACCATGGCAACGTGATCTGTGTTTTTGAAAAACGACCATATAAAACGTTCTGTATGCACCATTTTAGTTTTGTTTCGCAAAAAGATTAGACAAAGGAAGAAAGGTTATATTGACAATCTGACAGAACAAGAAGGCACCCAGTATGAAGCTGGAGCATTTTGAGCCCTGTACTCAAGCTGGTCAGTGACAGTAAACTTTGGAACTGATTTTCTCAATCTGTCGTTTTTAGGCCTTTTCCGAATTTGTTTTTGTGATATCTCAAAAACTATACAAGCTATTGACTTGAAATTTTCACTGAGTATTGAGGAGTCTATTAGTTGTGCAAGGAACTAGGATATTTGAGTTTGGTACCCCCAGTAATGAGTTATGGATATTTTGCTAAGTCAATGTAGGGCATTTTTTGCCGTATACCCAGCAATAAAACGGATGGTTTATCTGGATTCGCTTTTTCAAGGAATAGGGGCAAAAAGGGCATTCCAACGCGTAGGTAATTTCATTGAATGTGCCATGAAATTACAAGGACAAAAGTATAGTATTGACGAGTGGGAATTTTTTACAATTCCAGCGAACGACGTTGAACAACAGTTGAACTCAGTCGATTGTGGCGTGTTTGTGGTAAAATGGGCACAGCATATTGCTGAAGGTAGGATGATCGATTTTAAGCAACGACATATAAATGACTTCCGTTACTCGTTAATACTGGACATAGCAGGAAACAAACTTTCGTGTTTATCGATTCCATTTGCCAGCAGCGAAGGCAGCAACAGTTGCGAACAAACAGCGGACAGTGACGCGGATTCTTTCACATCATCACCGTCTGAAAACGGCAATACAATCCTTCAAGATCATTGCTACTCACTTGCTATGCAGGATAATGTATCTGAAGAAACGAATGCTGATGTATTACCCCAGCATGTACGGTGCATACTTCCACCAACAGCTGTTTATAAATGCTTGGAATATGAAGAACTTCCGGACAACGATACTACGGAATCTAAGATATATAGAGTCAAATTTAACATTAAAAATGTGTCAACACCAAAGGAAATCGAAAAGTGGGTTTCTGAATTTGCAGCATCGTCAAACATTAAATACAATTCTCAAGGTGGCTATAAGAGAAAAGGTGTCAGAGTTTCGTTTGCCCAGTGGTATATTTGCGAGTGCAAAAGAAAGGAACTGAGCAGGAACCAAAAAGAAGCGAAAGCCGAAGCTATGAAACGTAGGCAGGAGCGTCATGGCACTCATGCTGCTAATGCCGAGGTCATTGACAAGATCCATTTACTATCCAACATCCGCGATAAAAAAACAGATTGTGAAAGTAAAATGGTAATAAAAGTGCGTACCAAAGCTGTGGAAGGAATTGTCTGTGATGTGGAATTATGGTGGAATCACAACCACAGCGTCAACTGTCATCACCTTACCACCTTTAGCCAAATCTTACCTGCAACGAGGCACAAATTTCTTACTTATTTTGAGCAGGGCATGTCTGCGTCGGAGTCGTTCCATTATCACGAAACAACGTTAATGAAAGATCCTGTTACCGTTCTTCTCTTAGCTGATAGAAAGTACTGCCCATCCTTGAGAGACGTTAATAATCTCTATGAGAAGTGGAGAAAAACAACAAAGGGACCATGTAATGGATCTGAAATGTTTGACTATCTGCAAGAGTATATTACAACATATAATAAAGACAAAATGAACGATGGTGGCAAAATCTTTCTACAAAGATATAACAACGACGTAAAGCAGGAGAAACCATTGATCATTTCCATATGTACTCCAATGATGTCACGTGCACACAAGTTGCGGCAGGCTGGTGAAATGGCTTTCATGGATGCATCTGGGAGTCTTGATCGACATAATAATCCAGTTTATTTTATGTGTACTCATCATCCATCTGGCGCCCTTCCGTTAGCAGTGTGGATAACTTCCAGCCAGTCAGAATCCACTTTGAATAGTTGCTTACAGAACGTTGTATCAGTGCTACCGCAACATGCATTTGGTGGAAAGGGGGCAGCATCTGGTCCTTCAATTTTTCTCACTGATGACGACACTGCTCAGAGAAATGCTTTGCGTGCATATTGGCGTTCATCCGTTCTTCTTCTGTGTATATTTCACTTCCTTCAAGCTGTTTGGAGATGGCTTTTGGACAGCACCAATTCCATTAATAAAGATGATCGGCAGCACTTAATGTCTCTTTGCCAAGGACTGGTATTCGCGGACACAGTAGAAAAATTCCATGCCAATGAAACCCAGATGCAGTCAGACAAAACGGTGTTAAAGTATCGAAATTTCTATGACTACATTAAAAATGCGCTAGAAAGAAAAGAACAATGGGCACTTTGTTTTAGAAAAGGACTTCTGACAAGAGGAAATAACACAGACAACTTTACGGAATCTATGATTTTCGTTTTTAAATGTGTCATCCTAAAGCGCATCAGAGCGTATAACTTATTAGAATTAGTGAAATTCATAACTGAGGATTTGGAGATGTATTTCCAAAGGAAACTGTTAGCTCTTGCATTCGGTAAGCCACAAAATCTTCATGTTACTGCGCGATGCTTTGGAAGAAATGCGAGCACAGTGCCACTTGACAACATCACCAGGGACATCGAAAATCCTTTTCATTTTAATGTTACAAGCAGAAAGAACAAGGACCTCACTTACCAAGTTGACACTAGTTTAGGGATTTGTACCTGTCCACATGGAGAAAATGGCTCAGGATGTGCACATCAAGCTGCGGTTGCCTTAAAGTATGGAGGTGGTAACATCAACTTTATCCCACGATCCGCCCAAGATCGATACGCGCTTGCTGTTTTAGCAATAGGAGATAATCCCCAACTCAACGTAAGACAGTTTGTTCAGCTGCATGAAAAATCTGAAAGCGTTATGAACGTGGAGAAAGACGTAAATGGAATTGATACGGTGCCTCAGCAAAACGAGGAAAAAGATATAAAGGAAGACGAGCAACGTCGGCACGACACCGTCCTAGGCCATACAGAAGACGAATCTGTAGCCCTCAAGGAAATTCTTAAACTGCATCAGGAAGTTGCAGCCGACATCGAGTTAAAAATAAGAAACGAAGATAATAACTTTAAGAAATGTTACTACAATTTCCTAAGGACGTACCGAAAAATAGTAACAAAATGCCGTGGTCATTCACCTGTAGCATCGCTTGCAAATGCATTTGTACATTTCGGAAAGCAACAAAACAGCAACCTTATTCCAGTCTTGCACAACGGGTCAAGAATACGTGTTCAACCAACATCAATCTCTCGAAGAAAATCTGGTGTGAAGTCATCTTCTGCTCAACCTTCAGGTCCTAAACCAAGGCTGCAGACAGGGATGAAAAGAAAGTGGCAAGTAGATGATAAGGAAAAACTGAACATAAGGAAATTAGCCAAAAAGAAACGTCAACATAACTTGAGTTTGAATGTAAAGAAAAACCTTGCAAATGCTGGACCAAAACGATAACGAGCAGTTAACAATCAAGCCTATTAAAGAGATATTTCAAAAAGATAAAATTAACTGAACAGTAATAGTTGAATAAACATTGCACTTATTACACCCATGTTCCTGCTGCTGTTGGATGAAAACTACTTTTGAACATTTATTTACCATCCAATCCTGCTTCTGTTGACACAAACATCACCAAGACAGTCTTGTCTTTTTAGATCTACTGTGATCCTACTGTGGCTGTCAGAAGAAACCTGCCTTTGAACATTGCACTTATCAAACTTGTCATTCCACTGCTGCTTTTGGAAGAGAGCTATGTTTTAACATTGCACTATTAACCCATTGAGTGGCAGCACTCCCAACTTGATGAGTAAAATCTTCTGGCGTTAGACAGACTAAAACACTAAAGTAGGGCACATCAGTATGCATTGCCACTTAAAGGGGGTGTCTCACAATTTCGTCACTTTTCCCTATATGAATAACCTGTGAAAAGCGGGAGAGTTAAGGAGGAAATGCGAAAAATATTTTGATACTGGAAGTGGCGATATTTTGTGTCAGTGTAGTCCCGCGAGACACTCACAAGACCTTTGCTATAACGAGCGGTCGCATGGTTAATTTATACTACAGTATCTAAAAAAGCATTAAAATGTGAAAGAAAAATAAAACATTGTGAAATGAGCCTCAATATGTTTCAAAAATCAACACTTCTGACGTCACAGTAATTCATATTTTGGGGGGAGGGGGTCACAGTTTTTAGTGGGTTATTCATATAGGGAAAAGTGACGAAATTTTGAGATGCCCCCTAAGAGGATGCATGGGCAGATTGTTTAGTTAACCCATTGAGTGGCAGCACTCTCCACTTGACAAGTAAAATTGTCTGGCATTAGACAGAGTAAAACACTAAAGTAGGGCACATCAGGGTGCATTGCCACTTAAAGGGTTAATCCTGTTGGTGTTGGGAGAACTTTTACTACTGTACCAGAGTTTTGGCTTGCTCAAAGCATCCATTGCTGTTGGAAGGAA
The DNA here is from genome assembly GCA_016169945.1 of Trachythela sp. YZ-2020. Classification (NCBI taxonomy): domain Eukaryota; kingdom Metazoa; phylum Cnidaria; class Anthozoa; order Malacalcyonacea; family Clavulariidae; genus Trachythela; species Trachythela sp. YZ-2020. The sequence goes on along the minus strand of JADLSH010000393.1, from coordinate 37,960 downwards.
TGCATGGTGACCATGAACATTTTCCTATCATTTTAATGTACAAGGCATCAATTGGTCAGAATTTTCTCTACTGTGATTTCAACCAAAGGAAAATTGTCATGTACATACAGTATATACAGTATCTACAATCCTGGCCAAAAGTCCTTGGGACACCACAGCATTTTGTATTTTTTATAGCAATTTAAAAAAAAAAGATAATTTAATTAACATAGTTACAGGTAAGCTTTCTAAATACTCTTTCTTTCCTCTACATTTAGTGTTGGAATTGCGGGTATGCATGTTCAACTGTTTTGTAAACTTTCAACATTGAATATGGGTGGGGTAAGGGGAGGGGAGGGGAGGCGAACGTTATCTTTGAAATTTAAGGCTGGAAAATGTACAGTGTCCCAACACTTTTGTCCAGGATTGTAGTTTTTACTCTTGGATTATGGTATGTTGATATGTTATTGTGTAAAATATTGGGTATAAGAACCTACAGCATGTACTTTTGTCATTTAAACACACATTGTTATGTCCAGACAAAGTAATGAGAACCATACGTCCGCTTTATGCAATAAGAGATTCAACTCAGTACACCAGACTAAAAAAATAGTAGTTTCTTATACGCAATAATTTATTGTACATAGCTGGTGCATAATCTTAATTGAAAGTCACATAAGGATGTTGTTGGATTTTAGACATATTTTTTTTGATAACCCATTAGGGCACATAAAGAAACCCTTTGTACCTTAGATTATTAGTGATATTATTTTACTCTGGAAATGGGTATCTAAAATTGTGATGTGCCCTTCATTGTTACTGATATTTCACTCTGTCTAGTGCTGTGACTGCTTTCCAGAAGATTTTTAAGTTGACAAGGTGTTCTAATAAACGTCAACCAGTTAGTCAATTGTCAGTTGATTCATCAGTCAGGCATTCTACAATATTTTTTCGATAATCAACAGTATACATTGCTTGGTTGTGTTCTGTTCATGTTGGCACATGTGAGCTTAGTAAGTTAAACAGCCCAGATTTATGTACGCTTTGCATACCTATTATAAAATTGCCTAGGAGATGAAGTGGGGGTATAATAATACTGTACATGGAATGGTCAACATTGGGATATTGTTGCACAATAATTTGTATAGTTTCATTCATTTACTATAAAATATGACAATTACTTTAGTACTTATTACCCCTGTAGAAGTTCTATGTACTTTCATTTTGTAATTCATACATTTCTCATGTCACACCTACTTAATAATATTAGGGATTGTAAATATAATAATATATAATTTAAATGTCAACATCATTAAAACTATGCTATGTAAATATATAAATATAACCGGCATTTCTCATACATCTTACCTCACAAAGTTGCTCTGTGTTTTGCTCTTTGAAAATATTCTGCTCTTTGAAAAATACTGCATTATTTAATATATTATGCATTATAAAACATAGTGCGATGCAGCATTTTAAACAAATAAACAATAATAAAGTCACGAGGTTTAAAGTTTTAAATTTTTAATATTTAACGTGATCTTTTTCCCACCGGCGAAGTTTCCTATTGCATAATAACAGGCGCGGTTACAAAGCTCCCAACGAAAGTGATCCCAAAAAAAATTTCTGCGCACGCAAGGCGTCTAATCACGTGACTTGTTCTCAAGCCTCGTTCCAGCAGACATCCATATATTTTGTGGCGGTTTGGGAGTTCTTGTTGGCAATTTGGCATCCCATGATTTAGACATTTCTTGGCCAAATTTCGTCTATTTGACGCTTGTTTATTCATGTGATAACGTTTGACACGTCTTGGTTTCAAATGTACTTCATAGATCGTCTCGAATTTTGCTAAAATCCGAAGTAAAAATTTCCTATTATATTGTTGCAGAAGAGTGGCTTGTCCTTTCACAGAAACAATCCGACATTTATACAATTTTGTAGTACTTACGGATTTTAAGGATTATTATCAAAATGCCTGCCGTCAAAGGAGAAGGAATGCGCGGTCTTTCTGTTTTTATATCCGACATCAGGAATTGTAAGTATTAACTATACAAATGTGTATTTTTCATACATCCCTCGATCAAGTTGTAGTATACAGTCTCTAGTATTATAAATCAGTATAGAAAAGTCATCATATTATACTATTGAATATTGGGCTCAAAATTTTTCTTTCAGGTAAATCAAGAGAATCAGAACTTAAACGAATCAATAAGGAACTTGCAAATATAAGATCGAAATTTAAAGGTTTGTAATGGTCTTAATACTGCGAATGATGACGAATATGATATTCCTCGTTTATAAGTGTTGGACATCCCTGATTTTGTTATCATAACTGAATTGTCATTTTCAGTCATGTTCTCTAGTTATATTAATATTTCCATAGTCCAAGGAATGTTACGACGAGTTATAAAGATTGGGTTATATTGGTTAAATTATTTGATTCCATTCTAGAAATGATCTTTAAATCCATATGGGCATTGTGTAATACACTTGGTTTCAAATTATTTTTCTTTAGTGCATACTAGGGGTGTTCCAAAGTTATCAACCAGGTTTCAGTGCACCCTTACCTTTTATTATTCATGAAATAGATTTAAATCTGATAGCTAAAATATCTAATGTGAAATGATGCCAGCTTTTGATTGCTTTTGAAATATCTCGAACATGCAGTGCCAGTGTGGGTCCTCTAGTATAGCAAATACGACGGTTGACTGTTGTGTAAAACTACCTGAATTTTTCAGAGAGAACCTAAACACAAAACATCAGTCTGTCATCACAGAGACATAAAAAAGAACTTAAATTGCTGAAACCTGAAAATATTGAATAGTGAATAACAGGTGCTCTCATAGGGATTCAAATCCAGGCATTAGCATTGGTGTGTTTAGTCATGTTTGAAAGAGCACAAATATTCTACAATCTAGCCCACTCATGACTAGTATTTGATTGTTGGATTTACTGTATAACCGTAGAACTAGAAGGTCCGCTGTCAGACATCTAACCACAGCGAATATAATATATGTCCCAATCAACCAGAAATCACACTTTGACAGGCATGTTCACAGTATAACCCATAGAGATGAGCTAGGCTCCCATATAAATGTGAGATGAAATTGAAAAGGACTATTGACAAGTGCTGAATCTCAACAAAATATGGTCACATGTGTTAGCTACCACAATATAAACACCCCTTACATCAGCCGATTTTACTCCTTCTGGGAGTATTAATGGTTAGCCAGCCTATCTGCCCTATGTTTCCTGTTAATTTAACCCATTAGCCAGAATGCACCCTAGTGTTCTCTACTTTGTTATTTTACTCTGTCAATCTGTCTTATGTGTCATATGATTTTACTTTTGAAGGGGGGAAATATTTGGTGTAATAAGTTAACTTAACAATAAGAGGCTATAATGCACCATTGGAATTATTTTTATTATTTAGCCCAACATGATTTTACAGTCGATTTCAACTCACTTTTCACTCAAATGTTCCGAACTTCGTTACGAACTTCGGAAATTCGTTGCGAAGTTCATAAGTTCATTATGAAATTCACATACCATGTTGTAAACAAACCCTCTGATTGGTTACTAGAGAAAAAGCAGCCAATCAAATGCTCAGTTTACAAACCGGTTCTGAATTTCATTATGAACTTTTGAACTTTAATGAACCATTCGAATTCATTTAAACATTTAGTGCAAAGTGAGTGTAATTGTCAAGGCAAGTCTGGGGATAGTGGATTGATTCCAAATTAACTTGTATGATAAATGATTGAATGTTTAGTTATTCGGATCAACTGAAGTTAATGACTCCCTGACAAAATACAAGATTCGGTTATATTAATATCAACAATTTTGTTTAACTATTTTGTTATATTCTTTATGGCTGTTTTATTTTCTATCTGTGCCTTTGATTGTAGTTAAAGATCAAATTAAATTATGTTTCAAAACAAAACATGGAGGTATTAATGGCTTTGTTAAAAAGGCTTTTGCATTCATTTACCAAAGAAAACTAAAACATTCATTGCCTATTGACTAAGACAAAAGTGTTGTTTTTAATTTTAAATTGCTAATGATGCATTGTAGTAGTAATAATATTTGAAAATTTGTTGATACAGGACTGGGTTTAAACTTAGACTCATAGAGTAATCATTTTCAGGGTTACTTTTTAATGAGGGAGCAGCTGTTGAGCAATGTTAGAGTGAACGTTTTTCTTTAAGCCTTAAGCCTAATTCTTAATATATTCATGTCGCTATAGGACTGCATGGTTACTTACGTCAGTCCACTTTTCATTGTTGGAATATGTTCTAAATCTTTATCAAAATTGGCCAGGGATTCTAAAGCTTTGCTGGGGCTGTAGGTGTCTGTATTCTGATTTTTTCATATCCTATTCCCTGCATATAAGTGCATGAGATTTTTCAAATGAAAATTGCTGTTTAGAGGCACATGCATAGGCACACCCTTATTTTTACTCACTAAAGTTATCCTTGTTTGCTTACTTCCGTGTTTGTTGAACAATCTCATAAACTCAGATTTTTATATTTTAAAGGTGCATGCGCGTATATCCGGATATAAGCATGTGCACCTATATCTGGGGAGCGCTTATATGCGGGGGATAGGGTGTATCAAAATTTTAAAATCTCAAATATTTTTTTCAATCTATTTCAGGAGATAAGCAGCTTGATGGTTATCAGAAAAAGAAGTATGTATGCAAGCTGTTATTTATATTTCTGCTTGGACATGACATTGATTTTGGGCACATGGAGGCTGTCAACTTGTTGTCATCTAATAAGTACACAGAGAAACAAATAGTAAGTAATATCTAACTTTTTCATTCTTCATACAGTATATTTAAATGTACAATTGCTCACCAAAAACCTTATTTAACAAATGGGAATTAGTTTTATCACTACTCCACTTGACTGCATTTTAGTCCTTGGCCAATATCCTATCTGCATGCCAAATCATGGACCACTCTGTAAATATTTTTGAAATTTTGGATTTTGTGTCAATCCAAATTGTGGTATACTGTGGTAGTACAGGGCTCAAAATAGCGTTTCATCATTCGTTGGTCATTGTGACAGTCAGTTCCATCTCTGACCGGTCAAATGAGATTTCTGATCGATCCGTTCCATTTATGACTGGTCAAATGCAATTTCTGACCGGTCACACATTGACAAATTGACCTAATATTTAATGGGTCCACAACATCTCAAAAATCAATCTTGTTTCTAGAGCCAAAATCTGACAAGTCACTATGACCGGCATCATATTAAAAATTTTGAGCCCTGTTTGAAGAGTATATACAGGGTGTATAAAAAAAAACTGAACAAAATTGAAATTGCTCTCAACTTCGCGAAGCGGCTCCAGGCACAAAGTTTTTTATTAATATATATTGTTTGGGTATTTATAATGTAGAATAAACTACAAAATTCTGAAAGTTACATTTTTCAAAACCCAGGGGGGTGTCTTGTCCAACAGATCAAAAATAGCTTGCGCACGAAATTTGAATGCTTAAAAGTTATTTTGAATTAGTGGGTGTTGCATTGCTGTTCAAAATTTCAGAAAATTTGCTTAAGTGTAAGCCCTTCAAAACGTCGCGCAAACTTTCATTGTTAAGAAAAAATCAGCTTTTGCATGCTTAATTTACGCCTTTACCTAATTTGCATATTGTCTAGACGATTTGCATATTGTCTAGACAATATGCAAATTAGGTAAAGGCGTAAATTAAGCATGCAAAAGCTGATATTTTCTTAAAAATGAAAGTTTGCGCGACGTTTTGAAGGGCTTACACCCACTAACTCAAAATAACTTTTAAGCATTCAAATTTTGTGCGCAAGCCATTTTTGATCTGTTGATCAATTTTGTTCAGTTTTTTTTATACACCCTGTATAAGAGCTCAAATATTTTACTGCTTGCACTGCTGATTTGGCACAATTCAAACATTGTTCTAGTTTTTATGTTAAACATTATTTTATTGTCTTTATGTTAAAACTAAAACATCTATTTGGGCTGGGCCAACAAGAAAAATATGATCTGTTTTTAACCCACCCAATTTTACAGGGCGTCCCCCAAAATGTGGTATTTCTTTGTTAGTTTTAATCAAAGATTCACGTTTTTGCACTGGAATAACTAACATACAGTATCATCTCAATTGATTGGTACTTAATTAAGGTAGCGACACTAATATTTTGCTAATTATGTCCAAATTATGGAACTTGGGTTAAACATATTTGAAACTTTTAGAAAGGATTTTTAAAGCAAATGGCTAGCTATCTACTCTAAAACTCATTATTTGTTGTTGCTTACATCAAGATTTCGTTTACTGTAAAAGTTAATGAAAGTGAGGCAGGAAGGAAAAAGCACTTACTTTTTGGTGTTTTGGGGACAAAAAGATGGAAAGCAGCAAATTCTTGGCATTTTCCCCACCTGAGCAGGGCTTTTGCCTGCTTCTAACGAATTTTTACATGAAACGAAATCTTGATGATAGGGACCACAAATAATCAGTAAGGTGGCTCCCTACAATTTTTGAAATATGGTAAATTTATGATTTAGATTGAATTTTTTTGAAGAACTGGAACTTATTAGCAAACAAAAATTGTACCACATATAGTGAGCAATATTCTAAGAGTCGGAAATTGTTCACAAAAATAACGTCATTACCGTTGCTATGGTAACAATAACGTTTCAATATGGTCGGCATTTTAGCTTTTAATGCACTTTACTCGAAAAAACGCCTGGTAACCCCATTTTTTATTTCATAAAACATTTTCGTCTAGTACAATAGATTATCTGAACAAGTTTAGAAAAATTCTGTAGAGCCAAATTTAAAAAAAAATAATAAACATGATTTTTCGTTGGCTCTACAGAATTTTTTAAAACTCGTTCAGATAATCTATTTTTCTACAGAAAAACGTTTCATGAAATAAAAAATGGGGGTAAGCAGGCGCTTTTTAAAGTAAAGTGCGTTAAAAGCCAAAATGTCATCCATATTGAAACGTCATTGTTACCATAGCAACGGTAATGACGTCATTTTTGTGAACAATTTTCAGCTCTTAGAATGTTGCTCAATATAAGTCATACAGTTTTTGTTTTGTAACAAGTAAAAATTATTCAAAAAGTTTAATCTAAATCGTAAATTTTCCACATTTCCAAAAATTGTAGGGAGCCACCTTAAGAGAAGATAGGTAGGCTTCTCTCTAAAAATCTCTTAGTATTGGGATACTTTAAACCATAATTTGGACGGGTTGCAAAATTGGTGTCGCCACCTTAAGTGATTCTAGAAGGCCAACGGTTGATTATTTTGATCAGTCAAATATCAATGTATTGGCATGATGCGATAGTTATTCCATCCAAAATATATAGAGAATATTACATGGTTGCACGGAAATATGGAATTTATTTCGAGTGTTGAAGAGAATATTGCTCACGAGTGAGCGTAGCGAACGAGTGAGCAATATGCTCTTCAACACGAGAAATAAATTCATATTTCCAAGCAACCATGTACTATTTTGTTTATTTTATAAACAAATTATAAACAAACGACAATTCAAAACAAATATGTAAATAGTACACAAATAGTAAGTTTTTGATTGGCTTGCAAAAATGATATTTTCACACGTAAAAATATCGTATTTTTTACGTGTGTTTAAATACGATTTTTCTCAGTGGCATAAAACTCTATATAACACTTATGTTTATATAATAAATATATGTTATTTACCGGCTGGGAGGTCCGTACTGGAAAAATATTTTCCCGAAGTCTCAGAGAAACACAGTACAGGGAAAATATTTTTCCAGTACGGACCGACCAGAACGGTAAATAACGTGTTTATTTTTTCGTGTTTATTTCTTCACTCCTTTGTTTGTTTTGGCGCGAAAAGTTGCGAGAGGTCCGTACTGGTGTGATACGGACCTCGTACTCAGCCAATCAAAAGGCTCTATTTTAGTTACGGACCTGAGTTACGGACCTCAAAAAAAATAAATACCTGAAACTACCATTAACGCTAATGTAGTAATATTACAAAATATAGTGGTGGCATCCCTACATATTGTCCATTGTATTACAGTAGTTGTAAAAGCTAAATTCGATTTTATTTGCTTTGGTAGGGTTATCTTTTCATCTCAGTTTTAATAAGTGCAAACAGTGACCTAATGCGCCTTATAATTCAAAACATCAAGAATGATTTAGCAAATCGTAATCCAGTACATGTCAACCTAGCTTTACAATGCATTGCAAATATTGGAAACACTGAGATGGTTGAAGCGTTCAGTAGTGAAGTACCCAAACTAATAATATCTGGAGAGACATCTGACAGCGTGAAACAATGTGCGGCCTTGTGTCTTTTGCATTTGTATCGCATCAAAAAAGACGTTCTTCATCAAGCTGACTGGACATCGAGGATTGTGCAGTTGTTAAATGACAAACATCTGGTATGGTTTTTCATAATTTTATTTCAGTCATTTTATGGTAGACGTTTAGCCTAAGCCAAAATAGGCCAAAGTCATATTTAGGTTTGTCTTAAGTTACGATAACTTATTTATGATGGAGTGTCCAATCTTAGAATTTTCATCTGGATCAGATCCTATAGGTCATTAAGCGCTTCCGTTCTCCCACGATCCCATTCAATTATTGTATTTGAAGCTTAAAGGTACGTTTACACGCTGCGATTTGTCGGGCCGATTTCAGATGCTCATGCACGTAAACGATATTTGAAAAGTACGTCATCTGACGACATAATCAACTGAAAATATTCGTCATCAACTTTTAGCAAAACCTAAAATCGGAACGACAAATCGTAGCGTGTAAACGTACCTTAAGCACGTTTCTTCAATATCCCAATTCGGCTCGTGCAAGTGACGGCACAGCTCGTAATTGTTTCGTTTCCACCATTTCCTTTGGCAAATTCAAACTAATTAAAGCTGATATTAATCGTACGACCAATTTATATAAATCGAGTTCTAGACATGTTTAAAAACAAACTATACACCAAAATACTTCTTGTTCAAGGATTCCAGCGATACATAGCTTGTCTTATAACTCCCAGACCCAGTTTCGCGCAGATATAAGCGAAAACGACACTTCGATGAAATCCACGATAATGCCACCCAAAATAGCGGAATATTTAGCATGACGTAATATTCTCGCGTGACTGCACGAGCCGAATAGAGGGCTTGCACCGTCATGCGACAATCTTTAACGTGGAACCTATAAAGCTGACAAGTTATATTGTTATATTGACATACAAAACATGTTGAACAGCTAGATTTACAGGTTCCACGTTACTAGTTATTAATAGTATTGACATTATGTACGGGAGCGTGTATAGATTTGCTCCAAGTCTGTCTTGGGGTTGTTATTTGGGAGTTCTAAAGGGCGTGCGAAAGTTCGGGCGGGAGGCGAACGACTCTCTCCTCTCCAAATTTTCTCTTCTCACGCTCGCCCGCCTTTAAATTCTTTCCGACGGCATTTTCGCGCGCCCTTTATAACTGCCATATAAAAACACCTTTGAGAGACATACTTGGAGCAAGTCTAGGGAGAGTGTCGCAAATAGACAGAGAACAAATTTAGGCAAAAAATTTGGAATATACATTTTACTTGTTCTGTAGTTATAAACGACATGCTCTGTGAAACTGGTTTCCAGAAATGCGAATTTGTTCGAGCGAAGCGAAGCGAAAAGAAAACTTCGCGATTGGTTAGCGAAAAAATTCGCTGCGAAAAAGTGGGATCGATTCCTTCGGTTCCTTCTTCTTACGCGTGGGTATTTATTTCGAATACAAGATAGAGGTCTTCAATGTCGAAAATGTAGTATTGGACATTTGGACATTGCCGGCAAATTTGGCAAGGCAAAATGCCTGGAATATATTCGAAGTATTTACAGCGGTTTTGGCCACTAGTTTTCGGTTATGGATTCATGTTTCGCTGTTATTGATTGTTAGCCCTACCCTTAAGCCTGGTTCACACGAGTGAGATAAGCACAAGCGTAATGAAAGACAAAAGGTGAAACAAAGGGATGCAGTGAAGTGTGCAACATCTACGCTGGCCTATAAGCACAAGCCTACAAGCATAACCTAAGCCGAAACAAAAGACATTTCAAAAGATAAATTTTCCCGCTTTGTCTTTTTAAGCCCTAAGTGCTTATAAACCCAAAATGGCTTAGACTTTTAGTTTCGGAGATATAAAGGCTCAAAGTCGCTATTTTGGAAAAAAAGTAGCGTCTTCCGGGGGACTGGGTCCCAGGAACGTGTGTATTTAATTTTACTATAAAAACAATTACATTTGGATAAATCATCTTGAAAATTCGGCTATTTCTTGAGGAAAAAAACACATTTTTGAACTCAAACACATTTTTGAGTGTGTAAAGTAACCCTTCTAGTGGTTTGAATCGTCAATCGTGGAATATAGACGAAGGAATGGATTTAAATGCGATTTCAAAGTCGATCGTGGAGACGACCATGACACTTGATGACAGTAACTTATGTCTATAAATTCTGGGACATAGATGCCTCTTGCTTATAAAATTCTTTCGAAAGAAGAAATAAATGAACGAATGCAAGGGTTAAAAGTTTGTAGGAATGGAACTTAAACCTTTTACTGCATTTTATAGTCTTCAATCTTCATGCCTTCATGGACATGGGAATCGGTTGCATTTCATTTCTACACCTGCTTTAAAGTTGGTTCTCACTTTAGCAAGGAAGCTTGTTTCCCTACAAATTTTACATTCAAATTTGCCCAAAATTTTGACATTTTCAAGAATAGTAACTGGTTAACTGCAACTGGCCAACCCACAATCTAATGAAATTGGCCCCCATGTATATTCTCACAGAACCTTTCATAGAAAGATTGGTTGGCAGATTGTCATCTTTGTCCATGTAACTGAAAGATGATCAATACACGGATATCATAAACTGGATATATAGATATATATATATGGAATTATTGTGACGACACTAAACATTAATTGCCACATAAATAGGCTTAGAATAATATTCATCTTTTGAGAATGTTTTAGTGGGGGAAACATATCTAATGTAATAAGCCCAGTATGTGATCTGTAAATATGTGATTTCTATCCAGTATGTGATTTCTATGACTTCTATTACAGTAGCTTTGCCTGTGTGGGCAGAGCAAACATGCTTCAACTTTGATATTAGATGTAAGATGTGTGGTATGAGAGTGATGTATGCTTTACTCCTAGTGTACACACATCCAACTTTCTTGGCATGCCCACATAGCTGATTTAAGTAACTCGGAAAGGTGCTTCTCTGTGCAGGTAAACCGACTTCCTCCCCATGGAGGAAAATGGATGTTGATCCCCTCCCGTACCAGATGTCCTTGCACATTTTAGAAGTGGAATCTCTCCTTCCAGATGGGTAAAGTTCTTCCATAGTGGGAGTCTGGCTCTTTTCTAGGTAACCCATTACCCAAAAAGCAGCTAAAGTTTAGCCTATCCAATCAAGCGCAGTTAACCCATTAATTGGCAGTACTCTACCACCGATGAGTAAAATTTGCCAATTAATGGGTTAAATAATCCAATCGATCAAGGGGCTGAGCTATTAAAAGTGAACTTGCCCCCAAGAGACAATAGAGTCACACTGCAACATATATTGATAAAGATGTTTAATAAATATTTAATTAAAAATGTTAATTCATCTTTCACTGATGGTTCCAGTTTACTTCACTGATAATCTAGATGAAATCACAAACAAATAGTTTAATGGGCTATACAATGTTGAAGTGTATCTCTCTATTTAGGGAATTTTCTGTTAGCCTAGGTTCTTCAACATAGGTGGCTTAGGGACCAAGGCCTAACTGCAGAAATGCCTGATACTCAGGTTAAGGTGGTTCCACTAGTGGGACAGTGCAGCACTTGGTCATCAACTTTGTGCCAAATACATGTATCAATTAAACATATATCATCAGTATCTCACTGTCATATAAAACATGTGACATTGACCACATGTGTAGGATAATACAAGACACTGAAAGTGCACATATAAAGTAGGTTGAAGTCTAAAAGTAGAATGGCCTATTAATTTATATTAGTTAAATACCATAAAGGCATTAAAGTTGTGATAATTTCCACATTGAAACATATATGATATATTATTCTATAACAGCAGTATGTAATCTCTCAGAGGTAGAAGCACTTCGATCGATTTGTGCGTCAACAAACAACGTTGTACACCGGACATGTCCGGCGCAGAACCTTTCATCCATACTGGCTTCAATGACATTGTATACTAAGCAAATAATATGCACATTTAGGTGACATGATTCAACGTTAAATATCCAAAGTTCATACGCGCGAATAGACATCATTGCATTTGTTAAAATCACAGCTTTAAGGTAATACCTGTATGTTGATTCCTGTCCTATGTTGGGACAACTGGGTACATTTGTCTTTGTTTATAGGTCGATAACTATGGCCTGTATTTGCCACCAAATGTCTCAGTCGATGAGTTTCGGTGCCCTCTTTTCTATCGGTTTAAAGCCGCAATAGGTGATTTATCATCCAAAAAAGGTGTCAGATAGCTAGATATATTACTGTTGGTACTTTCTGTGTAAGATCATGCACAAACGAAACATCGTTTAGACAAAATATGCAAAAAAACACAAGATATCGATATCTTCGCCATATATTTCTTAGTTGTTTATCAAAGTTGGGTTCCTGGGATCCAGGCCCCTTGGTGATATTTTGGTCGCGCTATTTTTTTTCAGAAAATGGCAAAATTTGCCTGTTTGAGCCTTTATATCTCCGAAACTAAAAGTCTAAGCCAAAAACTAATCTAGAACTTACTAACTAACTTTTCATGCCTTATCCGAATCAATAAAAACCCATTTTGGGTTTATAAGCACTTTAACCGCTGATCCCAACACATAAACAGCAAGTCATGAATCTATATCCAGTTTATCGCAGGTACAATCGCGATAATTAATTTGGTAATATCCTTATATTTCGCGCACAAAACGTCTTTATACTACAAAAAGTTTGGACCAAATTTGTTTAGGCATAATCGAGCATGCGCAATCAATTTGATATGCTCCACATTCATGAGAGAAAGGTTTTAATAAATTGAATATTCGATTTGCTACAAGGAATTGCCCCAGTACGGTACTCGGTTTTGATGGCTGTATTGGTCGCTCAGTTTGACCATATGTGCTCCCAAATACATCGGTATATTTTAATACCCCAGGGAGCACTCTGCCACGCTTGGTTATTCTCTCCATCCCTTAAATAGCCCCAGCGACTTAACCTTGTTATAGCCCCAGCGACTTAACCTTGTTATAGCCCCAGCGACTTAACCTTGTTAGAATTACGTCCCGAACCAGCACCGAACAAATCCCAAAATGTGAAATAACATGCGCAAGTGGGTGCCGGTGAGGGCTCCCAAAATGTTTGCTTTTATAATGTTGTATTGTTGTTTTTATTGTACTATTTAATTTGTGTAGGGCGTAGTTACTTCTGCAACCAGCCTTATACATTCACTTGTTCAACGTAGTCCAGATGAATTTCAAGGATGTGTCCAAGTAGCTGTGGGACGCCTAAGCAGAGTATGTATAAAAACTGTATGCTAAATAGAACAAATTGATGGTTGCTTCGCGTGTGCCTAAAAGATATAAACAAAATCTCCACGTTTCGAGCTAAAGCCCTTCGTCAGGAGAAATTAGTAGGAGTATTAGTAGTTATGTATGCTAAATAACTTGTTTACAGACAAATTATCGCACAATACGCTTTAGCCGGCAAGTGTCTTTTTTACACTTTTAAAGACAAAATGCATGGCTGAAACAAAAAAAAACAAAGAAAGATTTATCGATCTTCGAAGCTAAATGAGCAAGAATCCATTCCAAAAAGACGAGAAGACAATGTCTGTAGTGCCAGAAACTATTAGTATTATACAAAGTCAGACTCTTTTTGACCTGCAGAGTCAGACTCTTTTAGCCCGATCGTAGCGAGGGTTAAAATGAGTTCTGACGAGGGCCAAAACATATTTATGCCCAAAAACATCAACTGTATTACTATTATTACTAGAAATACACTCATGCAGAATCCCCTCGCCTATTCGAACTTATTGTAACATGAAGTATTCAGTCAATCATTGTAATCATAGCAACACACAATTTTTTCCCTTTTTTCGTACAAAATAATAAAATAGTGATATAAATATTTGTACTTTCTAGATATGTTATTACGTACTCTTTTAGCTTTGGTTGCTGTAAAATTTAACCTTAGACATTTCACAAAAACGTCAAAAATTTTCAGAAAACTTCAACTGTTTTTTGAGAGTATATTTTTCTTAAATTTATCTTTCAAATGAAGTTTTTGACATTACGTTGTTTCTTCAAAATTCAAATTTAAACTTCCTAAAATACCTTTTAGGTTTACTCGATATTATAATAACCTCACAGAGTCAAGAGTGACATACGCTTTTGCAAATCCACAATTAAAATAGACACTTACCCGTTCAAAACACTTCAAAAGTGCATTTTTTTCAAGTAAGACTCTTTTTGAAGTAAGACTCTATTTATCGGTATGTTTTTCCAATAGCCCGAGTATTAAAACTGAATCATTTTTTATGCATAACAAAATCTTTATCCGTAGATCTTTTTAAAAATGTTTATCCGTATGTTTCTCTCGACCTGAACTCGCGCATGCGTATAACGTAGAAAACCTGAACCGTCCATGGCATCGCGGCGGACGACTTTGGATTCCGCTATGTTTTCACATACCCGGGTGTAAATATCCGAGCGGAATTAGTACCCTCGCACGGCGCTTCGCGCCGGCTCGGGGATAATTTTACAGGGCATGCACTTACAGCCGGATGAGAAAATCAAAATATACGGCAAGCAGAATATATAAAATGAAAGTGCCGCCATGACGCCGGCATTGTATTTACTAAATTTAAAAACTATAATTAAATATTTAGCAGAAACTGCTTCTAAAAGACAAAAAAAAAGAATTACATTGTATAAGACATAAGTATTATGTGAACTGATTTATTTTAGTGCAATTGCCTGAGTTTGGCTGAATAATGCTAGTTTCATTGCACGATAAAAACAAACTTACATTCACTTCGCCATTGACATTGTGTATATAATTATACTAATAGTTTCTGGCACTACAGACATTGTCTTCTCGTCTTTTGGGAATGGATTCTTGCTCATTTAGCTTCGAAGATCGATAAATTTTTCTTTGTTTTTTGTTTCAGCCATGCATTTTGTCGTTAAAAGTGTAAAAGAGACACTTGTCGGCCGCCGGCTAAAGACGTAAACAATGGTTTTCTGTCACTCCACTCGCTCATTAAAATTCGCCCGCAAAAAATACGCCACAATGCCCGCTAAAATGATAATAATACTTAGTTTATAGATTTATTAGACATTTCAAACTTTCGCGAAATATTGGGCGTGCGAATTTAATTACCAACAATTTCGTCAACTGAAAATTAGAAAGGGCTAACTGCATTTTCACAAATAAAATATCGGAATCTCGTATTATTTTAATTTAATTAAAGCAATTTTTATCTATTGCATACTTCACACAAGATAGTTGAAATAGCACTATTTCGGCCATCCTCTCCATCGTGCATTCTGGTTGAAATATAAGGCAAATTTGCATAAATTATAGCCTATTATTGAGCTTTCATTGTTTTAAAATCATTGTTACCTCTTGGTGCAGATGTCAGTTTCTTGCACAGTACACATGCAGTTATCATTCAAAGGCTTTTAGAAATTATTGGAGGATGATTGCCCCCCCCCCCCCTGTGTCTGCCTCGAAACGACCTCACTCAGTGTTTATAAATGATAATTAAAACATCCTCTCGAAGCATTACTGCCATTGGCGTTATATGAAAATTAGACCTTACGGAATCAGCATGTAATATTACCCTTACAAAAAGCCGGGAAGCTTACTATTAAATAAATACGTTTTACAGTTATTGTAAACAAATAAATTGCATGTGTAGCATGCAAGCAAGGAGTTAAGGCATTAAAGTGTTTTCAGTTTCTCGATTATTAATAAGCGTCGTTGAATCTTCTTATAGATTGTGACAGCATCTTACACAGATCTTCAGGACTACACATACTACTTTGTACCAGCACCGTGGCTTTGTGTTAAACTCCTTAAATTACTACAGCTTTATCCCCCTCCAGGTGAGAATTTCATTGGTGTTTTATCTTATATTTATAGAGATTTGCGCGCGGTAAACTGATGAAATAAAGACATATGCTACAATAGACCTGGCGGGTTTGGGATCTTAAAAAAAATTTTCAAGCACATTTTTAGTGTGAAACAACCAGAAAAACACAGAAAGGTGCGCACTTTCTCATTTTGGTTCAAATCATATTTTAAAAGCACCGCTGATATTGGTAAATTACTTTGAAAAAACCCGTACAATTTTCGTTGCAAGCGTGCAGAAACATGAGAAAACATAGATTTCTTGTAATTAACTTTGTATATTAAAAAACATTCATAAACATCTACCCAGGGAAGTCTTAAGAAAACTTTTAAATACCTATATGACATTTGAGAACTAAAGTCTTTATACATATTGCGTTTCGGCAGACGGTTATAACAGAACTGTAAACAACCAATGTTAAATTCAGTAAATAACCCCCCAAATACAAGCCTCTTATTCAGCCCTTGCATGTGACGTTATGACAATGTGATGTTTTGTTTCGGCCGCCATTTTTGGTGGCAAATATTTGAAACTAATTAAGGAAAACTTTGCGTCAAAGCCGTCAATTAGTCGTAAAAGCAAGTTTGCGGTTCTGTGAGAATTTAGAAGGCCTGCACTTTCTGCCGAATTCAGTCCGTCATTACCGTTGCTGTCCGAGGTGCTCGCGATAAATTTTGCCACCCAAAATGGCGGATTATTTAGCGTGACGTACTATTCTTGCTGTAGTATTTCGGTATATGGTTCATACAATTTCACAGTACTTCGCTAGTAAGTCGTGCCCAAAGTAGTCAAATTCCTGAACATTTAATTCATAATGTTCAGGGCCAAATCTTTAGTAAAGCAATGAGCAAGATGCACGTAGTATTTTCTGGCAAAATTGTTGTTGCCAGATATGAGTGCAATTGCTCTACATATTGATATTCTTTTTCTGTGGCAGTTTGGCAATATGGAATATCTATAACTAATTTCTAGTTTTCTAAATGATTTAGTTGATGATCCTGCGACATTAGGAAGATTAAATGAAGCTCTAGAAGCCATTCTCAATAAAGCGCAGGTTGGTAAACAGTTCGTGAAATATTGAAATGTGCGAAAACTGAGTGATTTTGGACCAATGAATTGTTAAGCCTGAAATATGCTAGTTGTCTGCACGGATTTAGCACTCATCTTAGCGTCTCTCGCTCAATCACTTGTTTTGTGTAAAATTGGGAAACGAGAATATGAAGAAAAGGCCAAGAGTTGAAAGAGTTTAGTCTCTGAGAGGAGAATAAAATGTCGTCGTCACATTTTAATACCAGGTCGCCCTACATCAATGAAGATTCACTTGCAAATTACTTAATATAGATTATTATACATTCAAACTGTATTCTCGTTTCTGATTGGTCAAAAAGCCTCGGATAATTCTCAATATCTGGCAGTTCTCACGTTACTTCCACCTGGTGACGTCATCAGGTGGAATAATAGCTTCTTGTGAATTTGCCTTTACAAACAAAGAAAAAATATCCAAATTATTGTCAGAAAAAGACAGTGACAGCGCCAAAACGGCCACGAAACAAAACAAAACAAAACCATCTTCAACAAGTATTTATTGTTTTATTAAATGTTAAATGATCAGACCGGCCGCAAGTCTTGGCTTTGTACTTGTCTGGTTTTTGTCTTTTTTAATGTATAATAAAAAAGTGCAAACCGCCTCAGCTTCGCTTCGGCAGATAACATTGACCTCAGTCTGAATAATTTTTTATATCATGCTCAGCTTCATCCAATAATTGTTTAAAAAAGTATAATATATGATATGGTTATAATATTGTACGGACAACATTCTCATCAAAAAGTGATATTTATATTTAGTGCTACAAGGACTACCAATAGAAATAAATCTATTAGACAAATAATTTGTTCAACACGAGATATTTAACTTGTGGTAATATGCCAAGCAATAAGGAAATGCGTTTGCGAAGCTGAAAGATAAACTAACGTGTTGCCACGGTCATTTGAAGGCGTTCTCGTCACCAGCCCTCCCCCCCGTGAATAAATAATTATAAACATGAATTTCAACAAATGAACGGTGTGCGTATATTTACAAACGATTTTAACTTTAACATGAATAACAAAATGGCAAAATACTTCGTAAGTCAGGTTCTTAAAGACGACAGTTTGTTTATGAGTAATAAAGTTAAGAAATTATTGTTTGTGTGACTTTGAACCGATTGCCGAGTATCGTTAATATAGTTACTAAAGCGCAAAAATTGTAAAGATTATGATTAATTGCCAATTTAGGTGTCCGCGTCCGCTTAATAGAGGTGTCCGCGTAATAGAGGTTTCATTAATAGGAATTATATGAGATTCATGCAATTCGGGACTTTACAAAGTGACCCCTTAATACAGGGTGTCCGCTTAATGCAGGGCCGCTTAATACAGGTTTGACTATATATATAAATGAATGAAAAGTCGAGTCGAATTGTATTCCGAACCAACGTTTCGACACTCCAGTCTAGTCATCAGGTGTGATCTAAAGTTACGATGTTTTATAAAGCTCATTATATACTTGAGGGATGACGTCATCAGACAAAAAGTGGAAATACTCTTGTGGTGCAGGGTTCTGCCCAGGACCAAGTGAGTGCCGGTAACTGCTGGTACTCCGGAAACATTCTTCCCCTGGCAATACTATTCCATAACACGAACGCCATGCCATAGTATAATTACCTAACTCTGTTCAAATGACTTTAACCTTAGATGTAAATCTATATATATATATATATATATTTATAATGTAGTCATCCACCGTTGAGCTATTCTGTAATCTGATTGGTTGAGCTACTCGCCGTATGTTACATCTTATTGGATTCTTCTGAGCCCAATATGGCAAAATATTAAGTCGAGACTTCACTTTAATATTTTGCCATATTGGGCGAAGATGAATCTAATAGGAGTTTTATTATATCGAACAAAACATTTATAACACAAGAACACGTTGTAAACGAGAGTAATGCAACAACAATGCGATAAAACTACAGCGAAAACTTGTGTGGCACTTCAGCCGCGAATTTGCTTAAATTACGAAAACAAAAAGTAAATAAACTAGTTTTATAGAAAGCAAAAGTGTATCTTAATAATACTAACTATCTTTCAGTCTATTTAAGACGATTTGACATAATTTAAATCAGAAAAATAACTCGTATACTGACCTTTCGACCTGTTGTAAACAAATGAATTTCAAAGAATTCCAAATCCTTTTCTTTGCTTTACATTACTTCGCCCTGCCGTTTGTTTTGTGTTTAAAATTAACAAAACACGTAAAAAGGTGAGATAAACAAGGAAAAAAGCGGCGATAAGCTACTGTCCAATATGCTCCTGTCCTACATCGTAAAATTTCGGACAGGCACGTGACCCTGTCAAGGACATATGATTGGTCAATTGTATGTGAAAGAATGTGAGAGTATAATAAGAGCTGTTATTATATACACAAGCTCTGGATATGAGGTATTCTGCAATCTGATTGGTTCTCTACTAGCAGGATATTAGCTCATATCCCCTTAATATTGCCTTAATTTGTTCTTATAGCTAAAAATTGTGCTGCAATGTGGAATCGCGACCGGTGTTTCTAGGGCATTATAGCGATTGGTATACTCTTCGCATAGTTCTAACAGATTTCATTTTCGTTATTATAGGAGCCACCGAAATCAAAGAAAGTGCAACATTCAAACGCCAAAAATGCAGTTCTTTTCGAAGCTATCAGTTTGATAATTCACATGGACTGGTAAGACTATTTGATAGAAGCCTATTTTTGGTCAAAAACTTAGCAAAGGCGAGATCACTCGATGCTAATGTGTTGGACAGAAAAAACCCGAGGAAGTACTTTGTTAGAATCATCCCTCATTGAAACCGAATTCTCAATCATTTTGGTTCCAGCCTGATTTCAGATTCGCCTTAACTATTTGAGAGATATATTGTAAACGTCAACTGAAGTAAGGTAGTGCTTCCGCTTTGAAGACAATTTCCTTTTCCGAGGGTTTTCGAATGATAAAGAATAAGAATACTGTATTTGGGGGAGTCAACTCTAATATTTTCTAATAAGAATATACGGTAACCTGTACTTTCGTTTTATATTGCTGTTCGAACTCTCTTTGTTTATTATGCAATATTTCCTTTCTATAACAGCATTTAGAAACTTTGCACAATCTTTGGGATCTCTAAGTTCACGTATTATATCCGCCCCGCTAAACTGCATACTCTCATGTTAATATTTCTGTTTATAGTGAACAAAGTTTACTTATACGTGCTTGCAACCAGCTTGGGCAATTTTTAACCCACAAAGAAACAAATTTAAGGTAAAATAGAGTTTGTTTGTGTCGAGTATTCAAATATGGAATATATGTTAAACACGTTATTTTTTGCCATCAGATATTTAGCTTTAGAAGGACTATGTGCAATGTCTCAGTCAGATTATTCTAGTGATGCTGTACGAAAACACCAAGAAACTATTGTCAAGGCCTTGAAGGTCAGTAACAGTGAGGCTTTGTGGTTTTTCTGGCACTGGGGTATATCAGTACCAACCTAGTATGAACGCGTTTTCTGATTGGTATTTTGAAGCGAAAACGATCGGTGTTTATGACTTCTTTAGAAAGATGATTTCTATAGTTTAGTGTCTTCTATTGTCATAATCAACCAATCACAAAGCCTGTTTATATAGGCAGGGGTGACCCGACACTTGTAAAGATATCCTTATACCTTGCAAAGACCTATTTTGTCAAGATTTATTGGCATATTTTCATGGGGTAGATAAAAGTTTGGATCGATCGTTTCCTTTTGGCCAGGCACCCACAGGGAGCCAGATTAACCAATGCATACCCCAATGTTCATGATTGATGACCCTTTTGACAGCAGTTGTGATAGTATGGTCAAGGTGACCTGCCATAATTTTTGCTTAAATTGTCTATATGAGAAGCTATTTTTCTTGTTTTTATTGTAGGACGAGCGGGATGTCAGTGTACGACAAAGAGCCGCTGATTTGCTATACGCTATGTGTGATAAGACAAATTCCGAAGAAATTGTATCAGAAATGATAGGATATTTAGAACATGCGGATTACTCTATCAGAGAAGAAATGGTTAGCATTTTATTTCTAATAGGAAAGATAAAGTAAATCCATCTGGCCTGGTTATCATGTTAGAATATTTTTTCAATATTTATGCATGAAAGAAACATAATTGATATCCCCAAGATGAATAGAAAGGGACCACAATACTTTTAATGAGTTTAACTATAGGCAAGATTAAGCTTTGTTTCTTATGCCTTTATAGGTTTTAAAGGTTGCGATTCTGGCAGAGAAATATGCTACAGACTACGAGTGGTATGTTGATACAATCCTCAGCTTGATAAGAGTCGCTGGAGACTATGTGAGCGAAGAGGTAAGGCAATAATCGAAGAAGTATTTTTGACAATGGCAAGAATGAGAGCAAAGATAAGAATAAAACTGCTTGTATTAAAAACCATTTGGTTATAAACTTGATAAATAGTTTTATTGTGGTCAAAAGAACGCTTGTACAGCATCATTTAAAGATTAATATTTATTGTCCTTGAGCACGAATATATCGTCTTGCTCGCGAAACCATGCCATCAAAGGAATACTGGATAAATTGTTGATCCAATTTAAAGTTTCTTATGCTAAGACAATTGCCTCCTGAAGTTGTCTTAAATTTTCATGCAGAACGTTCCAAATTGTTTGGACTTCAGGTACGTGAACACGATCCGAGATGTCGGATCCGATTCTCCTCTTGACGTATATTATTTACTGGATTTGCCGACAAGAGTAAGGCTATTGGCTCATACCTGGCGAAAAGTGTGGTTGTTGCTGTAGTGTGTGAAATCAGATCTGTCAGGAGGAGAATCGGATTCGACGAATCGGATCGTGTGAACATGCCTTAAAGCCTGGTTTTCCTTTAGGTTGTGAAAACATCAAGGTAGCCGATGTTGTAGAATGCCGTTATACCTTTGCAATCATTAAAGACATTTATAAAATAACATGTTTACTACACGGGCTGTGATTGGTCAATACCCGTGCAGGATGAGACAATCATGCACGGAAAATTTTAGGCGCTTTCGCGGGGTTTTTAAAATGTCCCGTTGTTTCTTTGTTGTTATTTTATAAAATAATTACCAAATGGTTTTCCGTGCAGGATTGTGTGATCCTAACACTTGGGATGTTGCTCGACTTTCTGAAAGCTAAAAAATACTCGCCTGTCGGCTCGTATTTTTTTACGCTTTCAGAAAGTCTCGCAACATCCCGCGTGTTAGGATCACGCAATCCTGCACGGAAAACCATTCGGTAATCCTTTAAGAGCGCACAAATAATAGTAGGTTTATGGTAAATGTAAAATATGATTTCAGTCGTGTAATCCTATGGTGTATTTTTCAGGTATGGTTTCGTGTCATTCAAGTTGTTATTAATAGAGATGATATACAAGGTTATGCTGCCAAGACAGTCTTCGAAGCGTTACAGTCACCTACTTGCCACGAAAATATGATTCGCGTAGGTGGCTATATACTTGGAGAATTCGGTAATCTTATAGCTGGGGATCACAGGTCGAGGTAAAATATACAGTGAATGATACTTGGTAAATCAAGCTTGTTGAAAATTGTGACAAATTTGGCGATCATATTTGTATAAAGCCAACATTGGATGTTGAAAAATTCTCTGGTCACGTGTACATTTACCTACTTTGTGCAAAACGTCTATTAGCAAAGGGGAACACATCTGCATATGTCTATCACACTCTTTTGTTGACAGGAAAACAATGCTGAGAGCAGGTCACAAAGATTGTTGTATTTATCTTAAGAATGTTGTATTTTGGGCGCAAGTAGATATTTTGGTCGTGACGTTTAATGTAGAGTGGGGAGGACATTGTATTCCCATGGGTTGAAACGAAATTTTTCTTGTTCCGTGATATACAAAGTTCTAAACATATTAAGTTCTCCTTTCTGCAGTTATTACTCGCACTAAAGTAATTGGTATATTTTGACCAACTAAGCTTAAAAGTGGAAATTCTATCTGCAACGTATAAAATGCGTATTGTAATTAGGACTTTTTAACACCTCTATAATTACAGAATGTATCTAATTAGAGTTAAGGAAACATTTTAAAAACCATCTATTTTTTTCAGTCCAATGGTCAGTTGAATTTGCTTCACAGCAAATTTCCATTGTGTTCATCGTCTACGCGGGGTCTCTTACTGTCGACGTATGTGAAATTCATTAACCTTTTCCCGGAAATTAAACAACAAATCCAAGAGGTATGCAAAGGTGTTATGAGCTCAATATTTTAGTGGAATATCATGTTAGAAATTGCAATTGAAGCCAATACAGTGGAACTGCTTTACAATTTCAAGGACCGAAACAAGGTTATCAGTTTATTAGAAATTCAAAATTTCACATCACAAAATTGATTTGCAATGAAAGATTCACTAACATTTGTCAAACGATTTTCAATAATTTTAAATTGTCAATTTTGTAATTAACAAACTATATGCACTTTCTAACAATTGCTATCCACTTTCTTCTTATCCATGTCTTTTTATAGATTCTGCAACAGAACAGTAATTTACGCAGCAGTGATGCCGAAATCCAACAGCGTGCTTTAGAATATTTCCAGCTGAGCTCAATTGCAACTCAGGACGTACTGGTAAAATAACCTTAATATCAATATACCACAGTTATGTAATCATGTTGAGCTCGTTATACCGAAATAAGTGCATTGCTTGCGAGTCATCGCATTCTTATGTAAGATCAGGTTTTCGTTCAAGATTAGTATTTCTTATTCTATGTTCAAAGTCCCAGCACAACTCCGTCCCGTCTGTATAACTTGGTCTTTCTCCCATTTAACACTATACTGTACCATACCAAGCTCTCTGTCAATTGTCCAGCTAACACCCGGAAGTGCCTACCAGGTTTCTCGTGCGGAGCAGTCTCGTCATACTTCATGCACAACCCACACTTTCCATCCAAGTCACCCACTTCACGTGATGTTTTCTACTTCCGAGTTTCCACCATCTGCTTGTCTTCTGTGGTGCGATGTTTTTATTCAACCACCGCGAACTTTTGTTACTATCCTGGACATACTTTCATAATCCATGCACGTCAACCTGCACACAGTCCTAGGCACAACACAATCCATCAACGTCTCTTGCGGATGAAATGCGCGATACATTTGTAGGAGCATACCTTACTTTTCTGCCGTTCTATTCAATTCCTCTTTGTCCGCTTAACTATACCAGCACTACACCGCTCAATTGAGCTTGCTCTCGTATTGATTGCAGTGATGCTATGCCATTCAGCTTCGATATCAGGATTTTCCTTACTCGCCTTTATGGTATATTCTTTCGTGATCGTACATTACCTTGTCTTTTATTCCACCAGCTTCCAATGCGCTATCCCTTTTCCAACACCTTTGGGAAGCTTACTTGCAACTAACAACAAATACCCAGCTAGCCTGCCAGGGTCGCTATTCCCTGAGGCTTCAGGTCTGTCATTTCTGGTGTGCTGGGCATTAGATAGCATTACGTCAGCAATGCCTACCTGAATTATTTTATTCTAAACGCTATGGCTTGTGCACTGCCTTGTACGCTTTCTTAATCACCAAGATTGCTTGGTTTGTTGGCGTTGTTATATAGTAATTGTCATATTGTTATTCTTAGCAAAAAATTATTATGTGAAAGAATTAAGCTCACAATTTAACCAAGTTGAACTCGAGCTCGAATCCAAATGCATGTGGATATCTGGAATACGCGAGCTTTACATTCACGTTCAGTCCAACGTAGTGCCTGTCGTGACGATGTGTTGAATAAACCTGTTATCTCAATTTCTGCTCGTAGAATCCGTCCCTAACCATACTGGTTTGTATTTGTTAAAGATATTTTTATCAAACTTTTTATCTCTTAGGCAACTGTTCTGGAAGAAATGCCACCATTCCCGGAGCGAGAAAGCTCTCTTTTAGCGAAACTGAAAAAGAAGAAAGCGTTGGCCGCAGGTATTACCGAGGAAGAAGCGGCTGAGCCCAGCAAACCTACAATAAACGGTCATTCTAGCCCGGAGCCTGCTACTACACCTGCGCTGGCTGCAGAACCGACGACTGCGAATCCTGTGATGATTAATAACCAAAGTCCTCCTTCGGTGGTGCAAAATAATGCCAGTGCTGGTTTACTGGTAGATGTATTTGAAACTAGCTCAAGTACAGTCCACAGTAGTGCGCCGACCACGTTGTCACCTGGTGCTGAGGAAAATCTTAAAAGTAAGCCAGACTTGAAGTGGTTTTCATACTCTGCATTGACAAAATTACTGCAAAAGCGAATGATAAATAGAGTATGATACTTTCCTTATTAATTATCTGTTTCGATTGGCTACTGGTCTAGAGATAATATACAATTATTGGACGAGGCTGAGCAAAATATCGTGATTTGTCAGTGGCGAGAAGATCAATTATTTCAAATAATCGATCTGCTCGCCACTGACAAATCACTATATTTTGCGATAACCGAGTTCAATAATTGTTTTAATATTCACTTCATGAAAGATATTAATTATAAGGAAAAACTCAAAGTAAGTAAAAAGTTCATGTAAAGCTTGTCGCTGTTTTTCTTTGCCTTTGTCCGCGTAAATTTTTCCTTGTTCAGCTGTAAAACGTTTTCCATTGCAACCATGTCATTTCCAGAGGTGGAAAGAGTATCGGATATTTTTGGATCTGAACTTTTGCAGAAAATATTTCAGAAATTTCTGAAAGTTAATAGTCAACTGAGAGTAATAACAAAACTAGAGTATGCTCTAGTCTAGACTAGCAATTAATTGTAATGCATTTTTTATTCACTATATCAAAATGAACACTACTGATTATCAAGAAACAACACTCCAATCAGTCCAATGTCAAAATCAATCAATGATCATTGAACCTCATTAATTATAAATTTTGTGTCTGAAACCCAGGATCCCAGAAATAAAAAAACATTTTCCACCTGTGGTCATTTCCCTAGTAGCGAAATAAGTTTTCAGCAGCTTTGGCTTCTTTTTATACATTTTTAATTCAAGCGAACACAAAATTTTAATTTGCAAAAGTTCAGCAAAATAGACAAGAGCGAAGCTTACAAAAGCAAAGCTAATGCACAGGTGCATATCATTATTTGCAGCTGAGCGATTGATTTGGCCAGTGCGCATGCTCAGACGATTATTTGCACAAGTTATTTGCAGCTGACGTATTATTCGCGCCAGTTATTTGCAGGAAAATTAGCAATCAAATCACAAATCTTAACCCCAACCTTAACCCTATATCTAATTCGTGTATGGCTGCATAAATCGCTGCAGATAATACCGCAGTATCATTCATCTTGCGCGCTAAAACCGGAGTAAACATGGCGATTGAGCGATTAGAAAAGAAAGAGCTTTCAAATTCGGCAGATAACGCAAAATATACTTATATACAATGTTATATTGAAAAATTTCCTTATTTATTACCACAGATGAAGTTTCAAGATATTCACTCGCCTAAAGTTTATCACTTTTAATATCTTCAGGTTTGTCTGCAAAAATACTGGTGTGGTTTTTGAGAATGACATTCTACAAATTGGATTGAAATCGGAATATAAGGATTACTTTGGTAAGTTGTTATTACGTATTACGCATTTGATTGAATTAAATAAAGAGCATTCATACAATCAAGGTAAATGTATAAAAAATCTTAATGCTAAGTGCATCATGCCAGAACGGCCTTATCTTGCTCAGCTATCTCGCCGTGGCTATGTTCTTGAACAAGTACTCAAAGTTTTCAAACCAACAAATGGTTTTCATATTGACGATTTCAGGTCGACTGGGATTATTCTACGGAAACAAGACTTCGTCTCAGTTTGCTGGCTGGCGAACAACGTTACATCTTCCAGGAGAACTCACAGATAATATCCTTTTAGAAGTTCTTATATATATAAGCTCGTAGTTTCGCTTTGCGAAGTTCAATTTTGTATGTGGTGATTGTTTTGGCTATGCTTTGCTTTGCAAAGTGCTATACTTAGTGTACTATACTTAGTGTACTTTTTAGTGTACTATACTTTTCAGTGCAAAGTTTACAACTTTGCAGTATTGTTATGGGGCAAAATTCACACGAGTATTTGCGTGGTTTGCTTTGATGTGGGTAGCGTATTCTGCTTTGCTTTGTTATGGCTGTTTGCATGATTGGTTTGCACTATTTTGGTTATGTTTCATCGTTATTGCATTTTCCTCCATAAGGTTTGAGCAGCATTGTAGCGTTTGTTTTTTCATTGAACGAGATTTTAACAGATCAATAGATAGACGTTTCCTTGACAATCTCTTACAGTTGATGATTGAACTTAAGCAGGTTGCACAAACAGTAGAAGGAGGCGCTCAGATACAACAACAAGTCAGCGTCGAATGTGAAAATGACTTCATAGAACAACCCATATTGGATATAGCGTTTACGTAAGTAGTTTTAATGTATTATTAGTTATATTAATCTACAAAAAAGGAAAATTTTGAAATATATAGTTTCAAAATATTCTCCGATGACCATTAAGGGGTGGTCATATAGGATCAGTGAACTCAATTTGGTTACCTGGAACGATAACAGGCGGTGAAAAGTGAAGCCAAAATAACAGTGCCTACGCCATCAAACGTGATTGATTTCACAACGGCCAAAGTTCAAAATAAGTTACGAAAATAGAAAAAAAACTTGAAAAGCTGTTAAAACCTGCACGATAACTTATTTTATCCCATATTTTTATGGCTTTCATAAACTTTTTGCACAAACTAGCTTATACGGCTTATACGACTGACAAAAAACAAAATATTTTCGCTGTTTGAACAAAAACACTGAGAAAACTAACTTACTTCAGTCACTCAGTGACAAAGATATGTTTTCCTCCTAGTTTTCCTTCTGTAATCTTTTTTAGCCAGTTACAAAGTAGAAACTACTTCGATTTGCAAAAAAACTGTTGTTTTTTTTCCAAAAAATAACACAAAATAGAGTTTACGTACGGACCGCGCAGTAAATAAGTTGTGGGGGACTGAAACTGACGTACGGACCGCGTGAAATTGACTTTTGAGGGACTGAAACTGACGTACGGACCGCGTACAAGGACTGGGATTTAGGCTTCACTTTTTTCCGCCTGAATGATTGAATGTTATCGTTCCAGATATTAGAAATTTATGGAGTTCACTGTATAGGATAGTCGAAAAGGTTTACCGTATAAATAATCTAATAAACGCCCACTCTCTAATAAACGCCCACTCTAATAAACGCCCACTCTAATAAACGCCCACTCTAATAAACGCCCACTCTAATAAACGCCCACTCTCTAATAAACGCCCACTCTAATAAACGCCCACTCTAATAAACGCCCACTCTAATAAACGCCCACTCTAATAAACGCCCACTCTCTAATAAACGCCCACTCTAATAAACGCCCACTCTCTAATAAACGCCCACTCTCTAATAAACGCCCACTCTCTAATAAACGCACACTCTCTAATAAACGCCCACTCTCTAATAAACGCCCACTCTCCAATAAACGCCCACTCTCTAATAAACGCCCACTCTCTAACAAACGCCCACTCTCTAATAAACGCCCACTCTCTAATAAACGCCCAATCTAATAAACGCCCACTCTCTAATAAACGCCCACTCTCTAATAAACGCCCACTCTCTAATAAACGCCCACTCTCTAATAAACGCCCACTCTCTAATAAACGCCCACTCTCTAATAAACGCCCACTCTCTAATAAACGCCCAATCTAATAAACGCCCACTCTCTAATAAACGCCCAATCTAATAAACGCCCCGTATTTAATAAACGCCCCGTATTTAATAGGCACCCGCCGACCCAATCAGTATTGTGCGACGCCCTCTATATTTAACTACCCGTTTCCTACTAGAGAGTTTATTAGAGGAAACTTAAAAAATACGAGATTAAGCGCCTAAATTATTAGTGTTGGACGGAGGTGAAATGTGTAAGAGCTATGAGAGTGGAAGAGTTTTGTTCACTCTGCAAACTGTTATAACGGTTGGACATCGTTTAGGAAGCCTAAAGCTGCCGTATGAGCATACACGCCCCTCTCTAGTAAAAACTACCTTTAAAGATCATTTACATTATGTCTAATATTTTACAATAAAATAACTACAGTATCACCACCACCAAGATATCGATTTCACGACGACAGTCGCATTCCTGAATGTTTTGATACGAATACATGACACGTTATTTCGAAGAAATAAGCTTTCCATTGTGTATAATCATCAGTTGACCTGTGATAGTGTATAGATTGAGTTTTCTGTCTGAAATAAAAAAACCTCGTATACAGGTCCTGGACAATGTTAAGAAAAATATAGTCACAATAAGAAAAAACAAGTTATGATTTGTTGACGACACTCGTATACAGTAGGGCAGGTCGGCTCTCCTTTGTATGTTTGCAAGATTGCTTGCTATTCACTAATGTAGTTATATTTACTTTTAGTGTAAATGGAATAAATCAGAGAATAACGTTAAAATTGCCCATCTTTCTTAACAAGTTTTTCAAACCTTCTCATGACTGCATGATCAAAGGACTTATTGAATCTCGTTGGAAACAATTATACGAGTATTGAATAGGCTTGTTGAATGTAGTGACGATAAACGATATATTTGAGGGTTTGTGGATCAAACTACCTGAAAATATATAACAAGAACTTCGACGTTTCAATGCTTTAAAGCGATCACGTATGAAATAAACCAATAGATGGAAATCAAACATTGAAAACTTTTATGTGACGTTTTTATACCAAAGCGATCACATTGTAGAAATAACTATCAGTATATCCGAACCCACGCACTAACAGAGGGGATCTTTCAGGAAGTTGTTGTATTTTTCAGGTAGTTTCATCCTACAAACCCTCGAGTCAGTACTGAGTAAACTTCCAATTAAAATTTGGTAGGCTTCAAAATTTTAATATTCAATGCTTTTGCATTATTTGCAATGAAATTTTGCATACCTGCCGTGTACAAAACAAAAGAGGAAATATTGAAATGTACTTTTTAAGCATTTCAGAAAATTTGTCAATTTACCCTTTGGCTGTATTGAAGGTGACTTTCCTTGTTAGAGCAGGTATTCTACAGCCAGTGAAATGCAGGTACATCAATCAAGCGCGGACTGACAGCTTTTTGGGCCTCGGTCAGGAATAAAATCCGGGCCCATGTATGAGTGTATAAATATATAGTATTAAATATAAAGTTAGTCAGTATGTATTATATAGTTTCTTTATTTTCTTTACTTTTGTGTGGCACATACAACATACTAGCCTCCTTCGCAGACGCTAGTGGCGAACTGACGTCTGCTTACCCGAGCAGAACATTCCTTTCCCATTGTTTCCTTAACCAATCAGCATTTAGCAGACTTCATGACAGTTAACCAATGACGTGCAACAATTTCCAGGGAAAACCCGCCTCATTCCCTCAATCAATTCCCACGAAGGTTCTCAATGCTTCCCTACTGTTCTTTAGAATAGAGAATACAAGCGGGTGTTTATCAAAACATTTATAAATTCCGCTCTGCTGAACACATATTCGCTTTGCCTTTGGTTAACCGGACAATTTCCGCGGTAAAATCAGATTCGCAATGTTTCTATTAAACATGATTTTTTTTTAAATCTGCTGCACGAAGTTTCATATAAACTTAGTCAAAGCAGCCAAACCATATTTATCATATATGAATTATAGTAGCCAAAATACCTATACCGAAACCTTATAACTATAAGTTTGTGACATGTCGACCTACATAGACTTCCGTACAATAACGCGTTTTGCTTGCATTTTTAGTAATATAAAGGTAAAACTCGAATTGGTGATTTAAATAGTTTAAAAACGTTTCAACACTCGTACCGAATTGATAAAACTATGATGTACAAATCAAATTTTCAAGTCATCAAATCTGATCAATTCATATTCAAAGCAAAACAGGAAATAGTATTTGACAAACTATTAGTCGAATAGAACATCCTTAAACAACAAAACATCTCATAAAACATCTCTTGAGATAAAACAATGTAAAAATATAGAATAGTACCCTGTACAACACCACGTTTGTTATTCTAAATATGAGTTTGTTATTGACTTATTGCGAAGTAAGGTCAAAGGTGAGGTTTCCAGATTTTGGGAGCCTAGCTATATGATTGGTTAATGATTGGAAAGAAATAAGTTGTGCTGTACAGCCGGTGAAGTATCATATATGAATTATAGGAATTATAGTAAAATACCTACTATAACCGAAACCTTTATTTTGACAGTGTCGGACTCGTACGGAACGCGTTTAGACTCGTTTTCAATCGCGTTTTGCTTTGCATTTCCTTAGTAATATGCTTGCAAATCGAATTCTGTGGATCAAAATAGTTTAAAACGTCAATTCTCGAAATTGAATTCGATAAACAAATCAAATTTTCCAAGTCATTCAAATCGATCAATCCATATTCAAACAAAACCATAAAGCAAACAGTAAGCCATATCGGAACGTCTATTAAGAATAAACATAAAACATCTCAACAAAACTCTCGAGAAACATCTCTGAGAAAAATAGAATATAAAACCAGTACAACACCACGTTTTTACTTCTCCTGTTGGAGTTTGTATGAGTTTGTTATTGACTTATTGCGAAGTAAGGTCAAAGGTGAGGTTTCCAGATTTTGGGAGCCTAGCTATATGATTGGTTAATGATTGGAAAGGAATGTTGTGCTCGGTAAGCAGCCGGTAGTTGAGAGCAAAAATACTACTGGCTGCGAGGGAGACTAACAACATACTGGACTCTAAAGTAAACAAACATATTAGTGCTTTCACAACCGTCGAGGAAAAATTCATCCGTGCTCACTCATTTTCCATTTTTTCCCTATAAACAAAATTGGCGACAGGACTAGCTTGACTCGAAATGGGTCAATCGTTTTCCAAGAATCATAGTTTACAATCCAGGTGAATTTTCAGCAAAAGGAAATAGTCTGAATCTGTCCTCTTTACAGTAAATCGCTCCCCCCCCCCAAATGTTTCCGGCGATCTGGGGGCTTCACATTTTAATACGTTCATACGCCCCTGCTTCAACCGTTAACAAAATAGACCGTTGTCAGTAGGGGTAGAGGTGCCCTTTCTCGATGCGTAGGGTGCCCATTATAAAAGTACAACTTGTAAACGTTGTTGTGTAACGGGTGCATGGCAAAGTGAACGTTTGCGCACGGGCACCAACTTTAAGGAGTGCCGTGCCCAAAATATAAGATAGTGTTTTAATCCTTGTAAATATGCGTTTATACTTTTAAATCTAATGTTACATTACGAATTCATGTTTAACTATTGCTGTACAGATAATGAATGTGCATAATGGATTTTTAACCAAAGCACGTTGTTTTCTTACAGCCCAGGCCAAGAGTCACAAAGTGTGTTTCAAGCAGCGTTTCCAATGGATTCTGAAACAGTGAAAACAAAGGTAGGAGACGCGTTTTTAAACGAGTGAACAGAAATCTTATACTAAGGAGCTCCCTAGAGAGTGAAAAATTGTCGATATTAATCTGAATTTGTAGTAAAATTATTATTTGCTGAAAACCAAACAGTATCTTACTTATGTTAAACAATACCTAAAGACGTTGGTATGACTACACTAACGTTAATTGTGGTCCCATGGCATATTATTTTCTAGTTACAGCTATACAATTTTGTAAAGAAATGAAAACCCAGTTTTGCACGGCGGCCATGTTGCCTGGCAGGAACAACAGATTTCAAATCCTTTGGGAAAAACACGAAAGCTTCTAGAAACTCTCCTTGAGGATTTAAATTGTATTGTTCCTGACATTGTTTTATATATGTCATGCTTGAGAGTTGTAGGATCAAACTACCTGAAAAATATAACAAGAAACTCGACGTTTCGAGCGAAGGCGCTTCGAAAATGCTGAATCCTGAAGCGGGTTGCCTTAAGCCGACGGTGTTGGGTGGACGCTCACAGAACTGTGGCTAATAAGCATAATAAAAGCAGCCAGCAATGTTGCAGATTGTTGTTACTTCAAGCCAGTGGTGCGTTAATGTTGAAGAAACAATGAAAACGTTTTCCCTTCGACAGATCAGCCTGTAAACACCACAATATTTTCAGCTCTGCAAACCAGAACTTCTTCAAAGGGGGAATACTGACGTTCCCAAACAGATTAATTCCCAACGATAAAATAGAATGGTTCGTTTCAATGCCACATTTAGTTTTGAAATATTCTTTGTGATATGAAACTTTGTTTTCTAATTTTCTTATTCAGCTTATTGGATTTGGTTGTGGCGTATTGGAAAATGTTGACCCCAATCCTGAGAACTATGTTTGCGTTGGCATAATAGGCACTAAGGTGACTCAAGTTGGTGTTCTAATTCGATTGGAACCAAATGCGTCTTCACAGGTATATGTCTCTTGTTTCGCTTATATTTACGTATAAACAAAAATGACGGGTTACATGTCTTGGGTAGGAAGAGGTCCAGATAATCTATTTTCCAGATGAGTATGAATTTCTTGTTTACATCAAATTTACAAGTTACTGCATGAACGAATTCCTTCATCATTGCACATTAATGCCACTGCACATTAATGCTAAAAAAACAACAAATAAGCAACCCGTTCAAACCAGTCTGATATCATCCAACTTTAGTGGACCAGCAATGTTGGACGATGTTGGATGAAAATTTTGAACAAAGTCAAACCTATTTTTCAACATAACCAAACATAGTGTTCAAACAGACCCAACATGTTGCATCCATGAACGGGCCTAAACAAACTCTCGAGCGCAATGAAAATCGTTTGGTAAATAGTCTTGTGTTTGGAACCCTGGTAAGACGCTCATGCATTTAACTATGTGCTAGAGATTAGAGTAATTTAAACTTCAAAATGACAGCAATCAAATTTACCAATGTGTTCATAGCCCATACACATTAGTATAGGTATAGCATGGTTTGGAGTGCAATTTGGATATAACACGCACGAGTGAGGTTTTCAAAGACGCTATTTGAGGTATTTGACGTCCACTGATAAAATTTTCGCTCCTTTTATATATCATTTGTATGCGTCACTAAACATTTGAAAGTGAACTGAACCATGTGGATTTCTTATACGTTTCATGCAAACCAAATTTCCCACCTTTTATTTAAGTCGAAAATCCAAGTTTCAGTTTAGGCGAGCGGGCGGCAAGGTGTTTTGTTTGAGCAATCTGCCCAGAACTTGGCTCAAATTTGATTGGTTCATCGCATTGTGATTACAGAAAATTGCACTGTGTTTACATTTTTTTACACTGCTGTTTGTGATTAACTACACTGAAATCAGCCAATCAAATTCGAGAAACATTTCTATGTATATTATTACCTGCGTTAGGGGTCATCCATAATTAGCGTACAAACCGTACGGTGGGGGGATGGGGTAATGACCAATGTACGCTTTTTAAAATGTCGAACCATAGCGCCTTCATTACCGAGGTTAAAAGTACGCTGTGGGAGGGGCGGGAGTCGGAAAAAGACTAATCTCGTGAAAGTACGCTTGTGAAAGTATTGATAATTATGGATGACCCCTTAATAGAACCTGTGAACATTGTCATCACTAATTGTAAAATCATCGCTACATAGTACACCATCTCGTTGAAATCAAATGATACACTCTACATTGTCTTCATCAAGAAATAAAATGCTGATAAAAATTAAATTCTTGTCCTATTGCACGAGTGAAAGCGTCAGTGAAATGCCCAGTTACGCACGGTGTTAATCGAGAAATGTATTTGAACTAAAAGTTGTCAATATCTAAACTGCATGACTCAAGTCAACACTCAACATCTTTCCTATTTTTAGATGTATCGTCTTACTATTCGTACACCAAAACCAGCAGTCTCATCTCATCTTTGTGAAATACTGAACAATCAATTGTAACGAACACCAATGCTTTGGTGACGAACATGACTGAATCGCACAGCCGAACATCGCCTTGGTTTCTTACAGCCAGCCCGACGCATTTTTATAAATACATTTTAATATGCCTTTATAGATAGACAATCCAATAATCCGTCGTGATTAGAATTCATAATGCCCGAATCTATGATAGCGTCATAGTAATTGATATATAAATTGTCCCAAGTAGCTTAATAATTATTTTAAGTATCTGTGTTTAGGTAATCCTGTCCCTGATCTGTGTAATTGTAACCAGATTTGCCAATCGTAAATTATAAAATATCAGTACCCAAGTGTGCTTAGTTTTGTTTTTAAGGAGCAAGCTTGCAGTATGTTATGCATAATTTTACAGCTTGTAAGGTGATGAAAACGAATATAACAACGGTAGTTGTACAAATAGGTATATGCATGATAAATAATTGAAATACAATATTTGGCGATGCATAGTTAAATACTATCTAGTCCAAACATATCAATCCCTCGCTAGTGGTTGTTGCTTTTGTGTACTGCCTGCATGACGTTAAACCTAAAAATTTTCGGTAGGAACGTGAGGCAAACTTTCTTAAGAAACATTCAATTATTTCTACACTCAACCGCCGAATCTCGTTATACTCTACCCACACTGGCAGTTCAGATTAGTTTTGAATTTAATTGTGCATCGCTGGAGGACCTTTGTCACAATTTGTGAGTAACTATGTTAGTTACAACGTAATACTCAGGCTCTTCACTTCCACCAGGGGTGGAACTTGGGATAATTAAATTAGTCACGCGTAAGGTAAAAATTGGGCAGATATAAAAATACATAGTCCAGTTGTAATATTTCATGCAGCGGCAGCCGACAGTGAAGTACTTAATATTAAAAAATACTCCAGTTATCAATTTCGTGCAGCGGCCAAGCTTGCAGTAAAAAGTAAAAATAGCGGTTATCTGCGTGAGTTTTTACTGAATCTGAGGCGGATTCTAGGCATTTGATTGATCATTTGCATTTTGACTAAAGTTTGCGGGGGTCTGAATCATTTGGGCAATATTCGAGCTTTCCGATTGGCTGGTTAAAGAAATGTTCTCCTTTCTCATTGGCTCGATTTGTTTGACTCATCTTGACTAATTCGCTCCTTGGAGTATTCAGCAGTCTTTGAAAAGTCAATACGAATGACGAAACGAAAATAAAGTCTTTCTGATTACTACTTGACCGCAAAGCCAAAGGTTAGATTGTTTTATACAAGTCGAAAATGTCAATTTATGAAACTGTTCAGTCTGCGTTTCAAAGTGACGATCTAAAGTCTCCGGTGAACACAGATATGTTCAAGCAAACGCACGCTTTGGATACAAGATCTGTCCAAGAGCTTTTAGATACTATCAATGACACCGATATCAGTCTGTCGAGAGATATTTGCGGTTGGTCAAAAGGTCATTTATGGTAGGTAAGGTAAAAACTTTATTTACTCACGCCTCGTCATTAGATTAGCCCGTCCGTATAGGGTGTGCGCACTTTATGACGTCATAGCGTGCGCACGAAGGTGTGCGCACGAAAAAAAAAAGCACAAGGAAACATGTAAATGTTTGTATATAATTTTTGTACTAACTAATGTTTTTACACATCGAACCACATCTTCGCATAAAGTTCGCATTTTTCTCATGTGTCTTCGCATTCTTCGCATTTTGCTTCGCATTCTTCGCATTAATAATAATAATAATAATAATAAAAGTCTTTATTGTAAAATATAGCATCACAACATACGTGTGGCTTTACAAGATTGTCAATAAGAAAAGCAAGAAGATTACAATTCTATTGTACCTCTAAACTAATTAGTTTCAAGATAGTAATCGACTCTAAATTATTTTATAATAAGTTAAAAATAGATAAAAATTAGAGCATTAGGTTAACCTACATACTACATCAATACCTAGTTATTAAAAATAATTGAATAAACATCTATTAAAAAAAGACCGTTTAAAACGTTCAGTTTTAACTTTAGGACTAGTGAATGGGTGTTCTCGTTCTCTTAAAATCCTGTGTCTCTTCTCCGGGAGTAGATCATATAAGACATGATCAGGATCATTCACAATTTTATTAAATAACGTTTTGTCACGCTCTTCTATCAGTTCAGGCATTTTATATTCTTTTAAAACGTATCCGTATCGGTAGGCTCGTCTGAAAAATTTATCAATACGCTCTAGATATTTCTTCAACAAGGCGGAACCCCAGACTTCAATCCCGTAATAAAATAACGATAAGATCAACGTTTCGAATAACTTATTAAGGTGATCCTTGGAATAACCATACGACTTGCATACTCGTAAAATATACATACGGCTTCCAGCATGTATAATGCCGTATACATACGGCATTAAGGCCCAATCACGCCCGATGGCCCGGAATTGGAATATCTCAGCCTAGCTGACACTTAGTCTTAAGATCGCATTCTGTTCATGCGTCTTCGCATTAAGGCCTTTGTGGCCCTATGCGCATTCGCCTTCCGACTCCTTGCAACTAGTTTGCTTCCTCTCAGCTACTGGCACGAATACCTGGACGTAGTATTCTTCTATAAGGCAAATCACGGCATTTTTAATATTGATAAAAAAATCCTTCCATTTCCTCAACCTCAGGGTCAAAGACAGACAAGATCATTTTAACCTCAACTCGCACAAATATAAAATTCTGACATACAAAACGTCAACCTATGAAAAATCTTACAAAATCCGAGCAACAAGAATATGGAACACACTTCTAATCATATTACATCCAAAGACCGAACATTTTCAGAATTCAAGAATCTTCTTTAAGTACTATATTTTAGCATTAGAAAATACATACGATGTTGAGGATCCCGCACATGGAAAAGTGCGTGTATAAAATGTAATTC